>JBAIAC010000192.1:1262377-2524755 GCA_037349315.1 Chelydra serpentina
GTCTGGGGTCAATCAGAGCAGCCTAAAAACAGCTGGGGAGGTTGCGTGGGGGCAGAGTTTAAACACTGGAAGCTTCAGGCAGCTAGACCTGAATGCTGGGGACTCAAACTGGGGTTTGCTGGTCTTGTTCCTGTGCTTTGGAGTGTTTTGGGAGATGGCCTCTCCCGGCTTTGGGAGAGAGAGAGAAAAACACCTGGGATTTTTGCTTGGACTCATGGCCGATCGGGCCAGTGGGGAGCTTTGTATCTGAGAGCAGGTCAGGCAGAACTGTGACAAAAGCTGCTGTAACCAACTGCCCTTGCTGGGCCCATGTCCTAGGCAGTTGGATGCACCATTTGTCTGAACACTCCCACTCCGCCCACACGGTTTGGGCAGGTCATTTCTTTTCAAATGGGATCATCCAGGCTCAGCGTGTAGCCACAAGATGAGCTAAGATCCTGCTGCCCAAAGAAGAGGAAATCGCCACTGGGCAAGAGGCGTCACCCTGCCACAGAACTACAATACGAAGAAAATGATTCAGGACTTGACACCAGCTGTTTCTCTGAACGCAGGCAGAGTGGGGAAGTCAGCGTGGGCGGTGCTGGCATCCTCCTTCTCCTTCGTCTGAGGTCAGCCTGATCCCACAGGCTGCTCCTCTCAGCCTGGAAAATCTAGACGTGACCATTATGATCACCTGACCTCCTGTATAACACAGACCAGAGAATGGCCCTGGTGTGTCCGGTAACCAGCCCATATCTTGTAGTTGAGCTAGAGTGCATCTTTTAGAAAAATACACCCAGTTTTTATTTCAAGACTCCACCACATACCCTGGCATGTTGTTCCAGTGGTTAATCAGCCTCACTGTTAGAAGTTTTCACCTTATTTCTAACCTGTATTTGTCTAGCTTTATCTTCCAGCCACTGGATCTGTCTACAAAAATATCCTGTTTGTAAACCCAAAGTAACTCCCTTGACTTTCATGGAGTTATTCCTGATTTATTCATTCCCGATGAAGTGGGTATTAACCCACGAAAGCTTATGCTGAAATAAATTTGTTAGTCTCTAAGGTGCTACAAGTTTTTCTTTCTTATTTTCGTTTTGCTGACACAGACTAACACAGCTACTACACTGAAACCTAGCTTTAAACAAGTAAGCCCTCAGAGCCGTGAAGATTTAAAAGGTTTACACTCAGGCCATGATGCAGTGATGTCTGCTGAGAGCCTGAGACCATCACTCCGAGAGGGAGGAACTGCCTCATGCATTTCCATGGGCTGTTAACTCCAACACCCACGGCTCTGGGGAGCACTGCCAAAGCCACCCTGGAAGTGGACCATCTGCAGCAACCGGACAGGAATGCAATGGGCCCAGCCCCCCACCAAAGCAGAGAAATATCCACAATTATGAAATTTAAAAAAAATAATACATTGGAAGTTCTTGCCCTTCACCTTTGGGTTTCTGACTGAGCCTTTCACTCGCACTCGCTTCATGTTTTCAAGCTTTTCTCCACAGCCATAAGAGCTAGGAAGTTACTTTTTTTAAAAAAGAAAGTCGAGATTCCCATATATTCACATGACTCCAGGATCTGGGGCTTTAAGAATAACACCAAATATTGTGAAACTTGAGCTAGTCATGGGTGCTGGGAACACTGGGTTTGTGTCCGGCTTATCTCTGTCTGCCCTGTAAAAAAGGGCTGAAAGCTTTTCAAGTTAGAAATTCAGAGCCGTTTTTTTTTCTAGAAGACTCGATGGATAACTTGAGAACTGACAGACTCCAAAGAAGCAAAATGTCCTGATGGACTGAGGGGGGAAGTGATTTTTGTTC
Source organism: Chelydra serpentina (assembly GCA_037349315.1). Classification (NCBI taxonomy): domain Eukaryota; kingdom Metazoa; phylum Chordata; order Testudines; family Chelydridae; genus Chelydra; species Chelydra serpentina. The sequence continues at coordinate 1,264,177 of JBAIAC010000192.1, forward strand.
ACACTTTTTGTTTCTGTTAGCGCTGATTGAACTCGAATGCCTGAGATTCAGTGTTCCCCACTACCGTTTTAATGATGGGCTGAGAATGTGCTCCATTTCCTCTTGGAGTGCTCCAAAGAGACCTCCAGCACAAACAGGGGAGACGGTTCTGATAGTGCTATACTAAAAGCAAGCCCTTAAAGGACACATGATCCCCCCCCCCCCACACACACACACTTTCGGATCTGCTATATAAAGAAGCAAAAAAGGCAGGGTGGGGAACACAGTCCTAATTTCTTCTCCCCTTTGCAGGTCACCTATAAAACGTCCCTAGGCGTGTACAAACCCAAGCCAGCACTGCACATCTGGAAGGGGGTGCAGCAGCTGCTCAGGACACAGCAATGGGGTCCTGCTTTGCCCAGTGGATTAATACACTGGCACCTTACGGTGACAAACCAACCCTTTCTCGTGTCCAGGAGGCTAGGCTATGGGGCTCCTGGCTGCAGTGACCCTCCCCGCATCTGAGCTGCATGGGGGTAGGGGTTAAAAATAGCAGCATTTCATCAGCTGAGCGAGCTGCAGGTCAGTTTTAGTTTGTTTAAAGACATGTTCCTGCAGAAGAGGTGATAGCAGCCCATCCTCTTCCGCTTTTGGGGGGTGAGTCATGGTCATTCTGGGCATCACAAGTGGCAGAACAGAGTGGGGGTTTCTTTGTAATCGTAAGTGTCAGAATCTTTATTGCACCAGACCCTACTCACACTTCCTTGCTGCCTGGTATAAAACGAAAAGCAACAGGAAGAGCTGACTGCAGATGTTTCAAGGCTAAAAATAAGCCGCGGGTGAAGATTTGTTCATTTCAGAGGCAACATTTGACCTAGCTACAGCGTGGTTGTCTTTGCTGCCACCGTCTGTTCCTTAGTCATTTTAGTGCATTTCAGCTCCTGTAGCCAGGTGAGTGGATGTAGAGAGGGAATCCCCGTTCCCCCCCTAGAGCTGGGACAGCATGAACAACAGCAGGGCCAGCTTCTCCCTGCTCCACCAATCGACCTGAGCCCTGGCAGAGGGACCAGCCACAGTGGGAAAGCAGCACCGTCTGTTCAAACACATTCACTAACAAGACCTAAGGCCTGGTCTACACTACATGATTATTTCGGAATTACTGCGTTAGATCGAATTAAAACTGAATCCGTCCACACAAACAACCCTGTTATGTCGAAATGAATGGCTCTTAAATGCGTTTCTGTACTCCACCTCGGCAAGGGGAGTAGCGCTAAATTCGGCATCGCTGTTCCGGATTTGGACACAATTCGATGCTATTGGCCTCCGGGAGCTATCCCAGAATGCTCCATTGTGACCACTCTGGACAGCACTTTCAACTCAGATGCACTAGCCAGGTAGTCAGGAAAAGCCCCGGGAACTTTTGAATTTGGCCAGCATGGTGAGCTCACTAGCACAGGAGACCATGCAAAGCTCACCAGCACAGGTGACAGTCCCAGAATCCGGCACAGACCGAATGGGAGGTACTGGATCTGATCGCAGTGTGGGGAGAAGAATCTGAGCAGGCAGAACTCCATTCAAAAAAACCGGAATGCCGTTCAAAAAACTGGAATTCTTAACCCAGAATTCCAATGGGCAGCGGAGACTGCAGGAACTGTGGGATAGCTATCCACAGTGCACCGCTCCCAAAGTCGATGCTAGCCACAGTATTGTGGACGCACTGCCCCGAATTCATGCACTTAGTGGGGACACACAAGAGCGAAGGTATAAAATCACTTCCGAAAAATCGAATAGAATAATTTCGATATAATTTCGTACTGTAGACGGACCCTTAGGTACACATGGGTCACACTCATGCCAGGAGGAAAGTGCATCTTTAACCCTTGTTAGCGCCCGGGTGCTAAAGTACTAGTGAAGACTAGGCAGCTGTAATTGAAACACGTTAGCTGATCATGGTAAATCTGAGATGGGAGCCCAGGTTTTATCTTGATCAGCTCCCCCCAGCCTGAACCCATCATCTGCCTTGTTTTGACTAGTGTTACAATACACCATTTCCCTGCGGCCAGCAGCCGCAGCGCCAACTGTGCAGGGCTTAATTTGTAAGGAAAGAGGTGCTGGGGTGTAAACAATTAGGTGCCAGGTGTCGAGCAATATATTTGTATATTAATAACTGACCTGGCAAGCCCAGAGGTGCCGGGGCTCACCTGGCACAAATTAACCACTGCAGCTATGGCCGTGCGCGCCGACACTGAGCCAAGTCCCGTTTTGCGAACACCTGCTCCAGCATGAAGCAATCCCTAGGCTGCACGAGCCCCAGGAACAGAAGGGCAGGGAGCAGAGGCAGAAAGTTCTCCCTTGGCCCGTCTGCTGAGGCTGCTAACAGCAGGGGAGGATTTGGGGATGTGGCCCCTGGGAACGGCCTGAGATGGATCCAGACTCGTTTCACCTCAGCCACTGAACCAGCAGGTGGTTGCTAATAGCCCCTGGCTAGTGCACAGCTGGGGCAGCGAGAGGGAGAGGGGAAAAGCTCAGTAACCCACCATTCTCAGGGACCTCAACCATCCCTCCATCCTCCAGCAGCATCTGCCTTAAGGAAAACCGCGGCCTGGTGGGCTAATGGGAGTGAGAGGAAATTGAAGGTCGCCAGGTATGGAGCAGAGAGCTCCACTTGAGACAGAGTCTCTAACATCTTCCTGGACACCTGTGCTTGCCAGATGCCACGGCTTCCTTGGAGCCCCCGGGGCACTCCGGCCTAGAGGCCTCGCACTGCTCAGTGAGACGGCAGCGGGGCCTGCCAAGCCGGTAACACCCGTCACCCCTGCTGCAAAGAGGAGCAGGCAGATGAGGTAACAGTGGCTGTTCCCAACGCATCCCAGGCCCCATCAAAGCAGGGCAGCAGAGACCAACCCAGCCAGTGCAGGGAGGCAAAGAGTGAACCAAACACAGCCCCATGCAGCCACAGCAGAGCTTAGTACATGTGCCACAGGCACCGACTCCGTGGGAGCTCGGGGCTGAAGCACCCACAGAAAAAACCTAGTGAGTGCTTAGCACCCACCAGCCACCCGCCGATCAGCTGTTTGGTGGGCAGGAGGTGCTGGGGGGGAGGGGTGGAGCGGGGATGGGAAGAGGCAGGGCTGGGCCTCAGGTGTGGGGAGGGAGCGGGGGCAGGAAGAGGCGGGGCGAGGGTGGAGCCCCGGGGGAAGGGGCAGAGTGGGGGGCGGGCCTCGGAGCAGAGCAGGGGTGCACCCGGACACAAGAAAAGTTGGAGTCTGTGACATATGCCACTTCAGGGCTGCTCCGCAATCACTCACCCCTCCTCTGCCTGGCTTCCCTGGGGGTTTTCCCATCCACAGCATGCCTCCTCCCCCAGCTATATGCTCCCTGGGAGGGTAGGATGGTTGTGTGATTAAAGCACAGACTGGGACCCAGGAGATCTGGGTTCAATGCCTGGTTCTGCTACAGACACTCTGGGTGACTTGGGCATGTCACTTATGCCTCACAGGCACGTAGGCACCTAATTCCAATTGATTTCAATCAGAGTTAGGTGCCTAAATACCTTTGAGGATCTGGTCCTAAATCTCTGTGCCTCAGCACCCCACCTTTAAAATGCGGCTGGCAATGAAAGACATTCTTCCTCCCTCCCCCGGGGGCTAGGACATGCTCAGATCCTAGATGGGACGTGGAAGAACTGAGGCAGAGCTAAATTGAACAGTAATAAGTCACCAGGCCCAGGCGGTATTACCCAAGAGTTCTGAAGGAACTCACATATGAAATTGCAGAACTCCTAACTGTGGTATGTAACCTATCGCTTAAATCAGCTTCTGTACTAGATGACTGGAGGATAGCTAACGTGGCGCCGATTTTTAAAAAAGGTTCCAGAGGCGATCCTGGCAATTACAGGCTGGTGAGCCTAACTTCAGTACCTGGCAAATGGGTTGAAACTGTAGTAAAGAACAGAATTACCAGACACATAGATGAATTCAACATGTTGGGGAAGAATCAATATGGCTTTTGCAAAGGGAAATCAGGCCTCACCAATCTATTAGAATTCTCTGAGTGGATCAACAAACATGTGGTCAAGGGTGATCCAGTGAATATCATGTACTTGGACTTTCAGAAAGCCTTTGACAAGGTACCTCACCAAAAGCTCTTAAGTAAAGTAAGCTATTTTGGGATAAGAGGGAAGGTCTTCTCATAGATTGGTAACTGGTTCAAAGATAGGAAACTAAGGGTAGGGAATAAAGGTTGGTTTATAAAGATAGATAGTTGGGAGCTGTACTGGGACCAGTGCTGTTCAACATATTAATAAATGATCTGGAAAAAGTGGTAAACAGTGAGGTGGCAAAGTTTGCAGATGATACAAAATTACTCAGGATAGTTAAGTCCAAAACTGACTGCGAAGAGTTACAAAGGGATCTCACCAAACCAGGTGAATAGGCAACAAAATGGCAGATGAAATTCAGTGTTGATACATGCAAAGTAATGCACATTGGAAAACATGATGGGGTCTAAATTAGCTGTTACCACTCAAGAAAGAGATTTTGAAGTCATCATGGATAGTTCTCATGAAAACATCTGCTCAATGTGCAGCAGCAGTCAAAAAGATAACAATGTTGGGAATCGTTAGGAAAGGAATAGATAATAAGACAGAAAATATCATAATGCCACTATATAAATCCATGGTACGCCCACATCATGAATATGGTGTGCAGTTCCGGTTGCCCCATCTCAAAAAAAGATATATTAGAATTGGAAAAGTACAGACAAGGGCAATAAAAATGATTGGGCGGGGATGGAACAGCTTCCATATGAGGAGAGATTAATAAGACTGGGAATGGTCATCTTGGAAAAGAGACGACTAAGGGGGGATATGATCGAGGTCTATAAAATCATGACCGGTGTGGAGAAAGTGAATAGAGAAGTGTTATTTATCCCTTCTCATAACACAAGAACTAGGGGTCACCCAATTAAATTTATAGACAGCAGGTTTAAAACAACAAAAGGAAGTACTTCTTCACACAACACACAGTCAATCTGTGGAACTCATTGTCAGAGGATGTTGTTGAAAGCCAAAAGTATAGCTGGGTTCAAAAAAGATAAGTTCCTGGACAGGATAGGTCCATCAAGGACTATTAGCCAAGATGGTCAGGGATGCAACGCCATGTCCCTGAACCTCTGACTGCCAGAAGCTGGGACTGGATGACTGCGGTTGGATCACCTGTTAATGACCCTGTTCTGTTAATTTCCTCTGAAGCATCTGGCACCAGCCACTGGCAGAAGACAGGATACTGGGCTAGATGGACCATTGATCTGACCCAATATGGCCATTCTTACGTTCTTCTGATGTTCTTATATTCACAGGCCTTCAGGAGCGAGCAAGTCAATTGTTTTTTTCATTCACCCTCCCCACTAAAACCAAACCAGAGTCAGGGTCAAGGAAAGGAGCTGGTTACCACAGTCACAAGCAGAGGTGAAAGTAAACCGGTACGGTGGAGTACGGCATACCAGTAAGAAAGTGGCTGCCGGTACACAGCCAACCTTACCGGCAGGGCCGCTGATGGGGTGGGGGGCAAAAGGGGCAGCTGCCCAGAGGCCCAGTGATTTCAAAGGGCCCGGGGCTCCTGGCCGCTGCTGCCGCTGTCACTACTGTGCCAGCGGCCAGAGCCCCAGGCCCTTTCAATCACCGCCAGAGCGCCAGGCGGCGTGGGCCGGGCAGCACTGAAGGGCTGTCTGGGGGAGTCTGGCCCCAGCCCTGCCCCTTCTGCCCGAGACCCCGCCCCTTCCACCTGAGACCCCGCCCCTTCCACCTGAGACCCCGCCCCTTCCAGGACCCCAGAGATGCCCTCCTGGCCCCACCTTGCCCAGGACCCCGGCCACCCTGCGTACTGGTAAGTCCTTTAAGTTACTTTCACCCCTGGTCACAAGTGATGAATGAAGACATGTGGCAGGAACAAAGCCTACTGAATGAGGCACACAAACCACCCATGAGGCGCACCACATCTACCAAAACAACCTGTCTGATGGGACCCGGCTATTGGATCCCACTATCCCTTCCCCCTCTTCTGTTCAGATGCTTTCCTGGAGGAGGCACGTGGAGAGCTCGAGTGCGGAACAGCAGCTCTGGCTACAGCATTTAGAAAGTGCTGAAGCGTTACACATGGGGAGCTAACAACAATCATAGAATCATAGAATCATAGAATCTCAGGGTTGGAAGGGACCTCAGGAGGTTCTAGTCCAACCCCCTGCTCAAAGCAGGACCAACCCCAACTAGATCATGCTCTGTACAATGCTCTGTACTGGCTCCTAGATACCAAAGGAGAGGAGCTTTGGCTTAGGGATCAGTCCTCCACTGGCAGGGGGTAGAGTCGCTGGCCTTAGAGCGCTTCTCCATTCCCTACTTCTAAGGTCCATGACATAGGTACTACAGATGCCCAGCAGCAGCTGTTTCCTCTATATCAGAGCTCCTTGTGGGGCAGACATGCTGGAGAAAGGTGGTTGCTGATCACAGGGCCGGCTCCAGGCACCAGCACAGGAAGTGCGTGTCTGGGGCGGCAAGCCGTGGGGGGCGGCGTGACGGTCGCCGGGAGGACAGCAGTCAGGCAGCCTTCGGCGGCGTTTCTGCGGGAGGTCCGCCGGTCCCGCGGTTTCAGCGGCAATTCGGCAGCAGGGCCACCGGCGGCGCGGGACCGGCGGACCTCCCGCAGAAACGCCGCTGAATCCGCGGAAGCTGGGACCGCCCGCAGGCGTGCCGCCGAAAGCTGCCTGAGTACCGTGCTTGGGGCCACAAAATTCCTAGAGCTGCCCCTGGCTGATCAGCCCTGGGAATCCAAAGTACTGAAGAAATTGCAGGGCGAGTTTCCCCACCCAACCCAGCCAATGCATCTTGTGAGCTGGGCTCGATGCAGCCACTGCTAGGCTAAGAGAGGGGCTCGCTGCCAAACTGGGGCAGTTTTGATGATGCAAATGCCTGGTCTATCAAGTCCATTCACAGAAGTCAGTGCCCAGTTTATTGGGAGGGTTAAAATTGGTCGTTTTGTTCCCCTGCCATTCCCGAGCAGTGGGAAAGGCCTGACAGTAAGTGTGGTTCTTTGAGATGTTTTGTTCACGTGGATCCCACAGCTGGGACTCATGCATCCCAGAAGTGGAACCCACAGGGACAAATATTTGAAGGAGAACCATCCAGATCGTAACCCTGTGTCAGCTGCTCCTCACAACCTGCAGTCACTACCAGCCTCACCTGGTAATGGGGAAATCCTTCAGCAGCCCCTGAGCTGTCCCATCCCATTTTAACGGGTTTTGATTGCAGTGGCCTGTGGAATTGAGAGTCTCTGACACGCTCCATGAGAGATCGAAACATACTCTAGGTTTCACTTCTTGGGCCAAGCCTCATGAGCCCACCCTCCCTTCCCACTGTCACAAGTGCCCTGGAAAATTGCCTCGCCTCCCGAAAAGTCAGCCTGGATTGTACTGCCCTAAGCATCAGTGCAAAGAGCAGCCTGTGTTGACAGGTTGCAGGAAACCCACCTGCAGCTCTGCATGAAATCTGGAACCGGCTGTGTTGCACACATGCCTTTGACACACGTCCCCCCTCACTCACGCCTGCCCAACCACACCGGAACGTTGCTATTTATCCCAGTGAGTGCAGCACCTTGAATGTTACATGTCCTTCTATCTTCATGTCTGTCCTCCTGGAGGGGAGAAGGGAAACGAGTTACCCAGCCACAGCTATTGCTTCAGCCAGGCCTTTGTACTCACCTCCCCGCAGCACCCATGCAAAGCCCTTGGCGTCCGCTCCCAGCCAAGCCCAGACTCGAGTCCCAAGATTCCTGGAGAATAAATTCCCAGTTCAAATGGCGGAGCAGAGCTTCCCCTCTGCGTAACAGCACTCACCAAAAGAGCCACTCGGAGAAACTCGCCTCAACTTTATTTCCTGATTTCTCTTCTGGTCTGGGCTGCAGAGGCAGAGCCCTGGAGGTCCTAGTGCCTGCTTCCTATGCAGCCAATGTTAACCAGAGAGGCGTCATTCCTTGCTGACGCTTTACCCTGAAGGGACTTTTGCCCCCTTGCAGCACAAGCCCACATCCCCACCACGGGAAGCACCGACAGCCGGCTGATTTGAAACCACACAGCAGTTGATGACACCCAAAGCAAGCTAACGATCAGCTGATGTAAGCAGAGAGTGAGTTATTGCTCTCCTACTACCTGACTTGTAGTGGTGCCCACACCAACTGCCCGGCCATTGTGCTCAGCGGGTGACAAAGCAAGAATTAGTGAGTGGCAGGGGAGATTTTGAATGTTTTGGAAGGGAAGTGTGGTTAGACCCCGGGATCCTTGAGTTCTAACCCCAGCCCCATCCCTGGGTGACCTGTTCTAGTCCCATCGCTCATCGCTGGGTGACCACTTCCATTCTTTGTGCCTCAATCTCACCATCTGTAAATGGGGAGAAAATAGTGACCTAGCACTAGGCACAATGAATGACTGCAAAGTGCAGACAGACTCTTAGATGAACACAGCTGTTAAGGGCAATGTTTTATCCATATTCCTACAGCACTTGCAACCCCCTTTGGGCCAGGTCCCGAACCATCTTTCCCCTTCTATTGTCACTGGAATGTAGATGCTCCTGTTTCAATACCTTGGAGCAGATCCTGTATATTGTCATAGCTCCACTGAAGTCCGCAGAACTCTACCAATCCACATCAGCTGAGCTAGACCCTGCTGCATCCGTATCATATAGCAGCGACCTGTGAGATGGCAAGCATCCCGCAGAAAGAAAGACCCTTGCATGGGTTGCAATGAAATGCATCCGCTGAATATTCCCCTCTCTGGCTCAAGACATGCCACTGTGAAAATGACCGGAAATCGATTTTAAAGTAACTTACAGACCAAATGCAACATAAAGAGGCACTTGCGTTTGGTTTGACATACAACATTCAGGCTACCACTGCGGAAGAGAGTATAGGGTAGGTTTTTAGCAGCCTTTTCATTACAAGAAATTTGCAGTGAAGAAAAGGGATAAGGAAGCAGTTTCCCAGATCTCAGGAGAAGCAAAGCACTACAATTAATAGGACAATGCCACATACATCTAAACCATCGTATTTAGGGCTTAGACACCACCATGCCAACGCTCTTCAAATCCCCACCCCCACCCCCGTTAATCACAAAGCTGATTCATTGCACGGGAACTTTAATGACTTGATTACTTATCTGTGGTTGCAATAGCATCAAGAAGTTGCAATTGAGCTCAGGGCTGCACTGCACCGGGCATTGTATTAAGGCAGCAAGAGACAGTCCTTGCTCCAAGTAGACAAAAGGTGGTGGAGAAAGGCAGAGCTATTATCCTCCTTCTACAGGTGGGAAACTGAGGCAGAGAAAGACTAAGCAACTCCCCCAATGCTGCACAGAAAGTCAGTAGAGAAGCTGGGAATGGAACCCAGAGCTCTGGTCCAGCATCTTAACCACTAGCTTTTGCCTGGTAGGCCCTCACCACTAGGTGAACAGCGGCGTCAAAGTCTCTGCAGGAGGAGATTTATGAGAAAGGTAGCCAAGGGCATGGCGAAGAGAACCAGAGCATTCCCCAGTGCGTAGTTTGTGGGAGTGAGTCTTTAAAACGCTCCAGGCCTCACAGAATGGAGAAAGCTGCAAACGTTGGCATGCCCAAGCCAGTCTGAACATGCAGTTATGGCCCAAAGGAGCCAACGAACAGGACGTATCAGGGAAAGGATTGTGCAGCCCTAGTCTGTGGCCTTCCCTGTCTCCCACTACAGCCAATGGAAAGCCTCCCATTGACTTCAATGACATTTTGGCTCCTGAGTGACTAAATCCCTTTTGTAAATGAAATTTAGTCTTCTAAATTAGTTAGGGTGAGCATTGCAATGCCTAACTATCTTTAAAACACTGGGCGTAAGGATTTATTTGCCCACAAAAATTAATCTGGAATAAGGTGGGCTGTGAATTTAAAGGGGATTAGCTATGCCTGATTAACTCCATATGTGGTCACACTTCTTCTGGAATAAGAGTGCCTTATTCCGAATTAGATAATCCACATTTAAAGGTGATAAGCAACTTAAATAGACACTAAAGATAGATACCTATAGAGTCAAGGAGTGGATGTCTGGATTAAGCACTCTGCAATGCACTGATAAAGATGTGGGTCAGTGGTAGAAGTGGGACTAGTTAGGCCATGTCTACACTACACAGTTAAGTTGACTTTCATCCACCGCTGTAATTAACCCTGGTGTCAGCAGAGCACGTCCACAGTAGGTGCTCTTGCATCAACAGAGAGCCCAATGAACTGTGGGTAGCAATCCCAAACTGCAACTCGTGACTACCTGCCACTGGGTGTTCTGGGAAGGGTTTGCAATGCCTCCCATGGGCAGGCTGAGCATCTCTTGATGCCGTTTTCCCTGTCCCATCATTCCATGGGCTTCCTAGTACATTTCGTGCTGCTCTTCAACAGACCCTTAAACTGTGCGCCCGCCATCTCTATCAGAAAGCACGTATCTGCCTGCTCTCCAATCTTGTGAGGAGCGTTATGAACGCAATGTGCAGGATTTAATGAATTGGGAATCTGATGATGACACCGTGGTGTCTGCCCTGCCACGTGCCATGGACAGAAACAATTCAAGGTTGGATTTTGGAATTCACAAAGCAGCTGTACACCGTGGACCATTGGTTCTGGGTGCGAGAAACTAACACTGAGTAGTGGGATTGCATCGTTATGCAGGTCTGGGATGACGAGCAGTGACTGCAGAACTTTCAGATCTGCAAAGCCACCTTCCTGGAACCGTGTGCGGAGCTCGCCGAAGCCCTGCGGTGCAAGGACACCAGAATGAGAGCTGCCCTAATTGTGGAGAAGTGAGTGGTGATTGCTGAGTAGAAGTGGGCAACACCAGCCTGCTACCAATCAGTTGTGAATCAATTTGGAGTGGGGATGTCCACTGTGAGGGTTGCAGTCATACAAGTGTGCAGGGCCATTAATTGCCTCCTGCTAGGAAGGCCTTTGACTCCAGGAAATGTGCGTGAAATAATGGATGGTTTTGTGGCAGTGGGATTCCCTAACTGCAGCAGGGCGATAGATGGCACACATATCCCCATTTTGGCCCCAGACCACCTTGTGAAGGAATACATCAGCGGAAAGGGCTACTTTTCCATAGTATTGCAAGCACTGGTGGATCACTGGGGTCATTTCACGGACATCAACACAGGCTGGCCAGAGAAGGTGCAGGACACTTTCATTTTGAGGAACCTGTACAGAAAGCTGCAAACAGAGACCTTCTTTCCAGACCAGAAAATTTCCAGGGGGATGTAGAAATGCCAGTAGTGATCCTGGGAGACCCAGCCTATCCCTGGCTCCCTTGTCTCATGAAGTCGTACACTGGCTACCTTGAATGCAGTAAGTAGCGGTTCAACAACAGGCGCAGAATGACTCTTGAATCTCCCTTTGGCAGCTCAAAGGGGGCGCTCGCGCTGCATATTTGGCAGATTAGACCTCAGTGAAGAAAATATTCCCGTGGTCATAGCAACCTGCTGTGCTCTGCACAACATGTGTGACGCCAAGAGGGAGAAGTGTCCGCAGGGGTGGAGCACTGAGGTGGATTGACAGGGCTCTTAGAGAAGCTCAACAGGAGCTAGTCAGATCAGGGAGGCTTTAACGGAGAATTTTGACAATGAGCCACAGTAACATGTGTTTCTGTAACGTGCTGAGCCAGGCATTGTTTTCTTGCACCGTAGTATGCGGGGTGGGCAAGATGGGATAAAAGGGGTGTGGGGTTCAGTGGGGTATCACTGCAAGCACGTAGGGCTGCTGTTCTGAATACTGGCACCGTTTCACAGGCGGGGGTATGTGTGATAACAGCTGATATCTTGCTCCTGAGGGTAACTGAGGAGGCAAGGGTGCAGCTCCTGCAGGCGTATGGCTGCAGACTCGGTCCTAATGCTGTTCATCTATATGCTGCTATGGTGCCTGCAGAAGTAATTGCTGATTGGTGCAGCAAAGTTTCTTACCATGGGGGAAGAAACAAGGCAGCCCTCCCAAGAAACCTGGGGCAGGGGATTGCTGATTACCTCCAGGGAAGTTTCCTAGAGAGCTCTAGGGAGGATTCCCGGCATATCCCAGGGTGCATAAACAAACTTTTTTCACAAGGGTCCCTTGGTCTAGGTGCAGAGAGGAATGAGAAGCAGATATAAACCACACCGTTTTTTTCAATCCCTCTTCTACCCCAATTAAAAAGCAGAACATTGTCCTGTCTCCCTGCAATCCTGAAGCACGGTGAGTACTTACTGGAGCTTCCCTCTCCTACATCAGACAGGTCAGAACTGGAGTGCTGGGCCTGGCTAGACCAGAGATGGGAAACTACAGCCCATGGGCCACATCTGGCTCACAGGACTGTCCTGCCTGGCTCTTGAGCTCCCAGCCAGGGAGGCTAGCCCCCGGCCCCTCCCCTGCAGCCTCAGCGCGCCGCACTGCTAGTGCTCTGGCCCACCGCTCCTGCCGGGCAGCGCGGTGGTGGGCCAGCAAGCTCCTGCTGCTCTGAGCAGCATGGTAAGGGGGCGGGGAACGGCAGGGGGGAGGTTGGATAGGGGCAGGGGGTCCCCAGGGGCAGTCAGGGGACAGAGGGAGGTTGGATGGGGCAGAGGTTCGGGGATGGGTAGTCAGGAGACAGGGAACGGGGGGTGGTTGAATAGGCATGGGAGTCCCAGAGGGGCCTGTCAGGGGGCAGGGGTGGTTGGATAGGGGGTGGGGTCCCGGGGGTCCCAGGAGAGGGCGGTCAGGGGACAAGAAGCAGGGGGGGCTGGATGGGTGGGAGGTTCTGAGGGGGGCAGGAAGTGGGAAGGGTTGGATGGGGCAGGGGCCAGGCAGTTTGAGGAGACACACCCTTCCCTACCCGGCCCTCCATACAGTTTTGCAATCCCGATGTGGCCCATGGGCCAAAAAGTTTGCCCACCCCTCGGCTAAACCCCTCTGGAGTTTAAAAAAAAAAAGAAAAGGCCTGACTTGCCACACCACCGGATGTCCCTGTCCCCCATCTTCCTCTAATTCCACTTCCTTGTGCACTACGCTGTCCTTGAGGTTCACTCCACCGGCCACTGTTTCCAGCCTCCCCAAAGTAGCCACAGGGCTCTTGGCGGTGGAGGTGGGGCTGCCACCACAGATGGCCTGCAGCTCCTTGTAGAAACGGCACACGTTCAGCGCTGCCCCAGAGCAACTATCGGCCTCTCTTGCCTTCTGGGACGCCTGCCTCAGCTCCTTAATTTTTGCACAGCACTGCTGCATGTCCCTGTTGTATCCCTTCTCCTCCATGCCACAATCCATTTACCCATAGAGATCAACGTTCCTGTGGCTAGAGTGGAGCTGTGACTGTCCCCCATCTTCTCCCCGCAGACCCACCACCTCCAGTGCACTCCAGGCAGGGACATGTTTGCTGCGGGGAGCCAGCATGGTCAGCTCAGCAAGTTGTGTGCGTGCTTTTCCACTTTGCTCGGCCTGGAGAGCTATTTCAAAAACTTCCAGGGCTTTAAAAGGGAAGGGGCACCTGCCTGGGTACCCGGCTGCAGGGCAGCAGAGTTCAAACCGGTGACCAGGGCAGCCCCCATGGGCATTGCGGGACACCTCCTGGAGCCCACTCAGTACAACATAAGCTATGCTGTGTTTACACTGACACTGCATCACTCTATGTCACCCTAACAGCTATGCCTCTCCTTGAGGTGGTTTTCATGCCAGTGTGGCAGGAGAGTTAAACTGGCAGGAGCAGCACTGCAGTGTGTACACCTCTACTGGTAGGTCAACATAAGCTGCCTTGTGTTGACTTAACTCGTAGTGTAGACAAGCCCTTAGAGCAGAAGAGGAGACTGGCAGCAGGAGAGCATTCACGAATGATAAGGAATTATCAGTGGGACCACAGAAGGAGAGCTACTGTGGGAAGCAAAGACTCCGAGCCCTTCAAGGAACTGTGGCAGGAAAATGGGATGATGGCTGGAGTGCGGCAGGACATGCCCAAAGGATGTCTCAACCTCATTTTGTTAAATACCCATAAGGTTTCTGTACCAAGGAGCTGCTCTCGTTCCAAAAAGGTGACTTGGCTCTCAGCCATTTGACTCTTGATCAACGTCAGCCAAGTCCACACAGTCCCTCTGCCCCTCCACCTGACAAACTGTACTCAAAACGTCAGAGCGTAAGATTCTCCTGAAACCAGATAGGAATCCAAGCCCACAACTTGACAACAGTCAAAGACTTTAAACATGGGGCACTTCCTCAGGAAACACTGCAAGTTTGTGTGTTCTCGATTAGCAACAGGGCCAGGTTAGTTAGGCAGGTGACTACTATTTCCCCCTATCCACTCCAGAGCAGATTCATTTTGTTTCACAAGCTGTAATAATTTCTCTTTTGCAACTAACTAGACCCAAACGTTGGACAAAGAAATCAAATTGAGGGACACAACAGCAGCAGCAGCATAGGAAACTTAAACTAAGGTATCTAAACTTGGGGGTGGTGGGGGTGTTTTTTAAACTAAAAATTTCCTACCGTGGTTCCCAATTCAGCTTCAGTGATGTCTGTAGCTACACAAACATTAGCATGGACAAGTCTCCAGGCAGCGGCTGGAGTTTTAATGTACCACACTCCCTCAGAGCAGATGTGAGACACATGGGGCTTAAAACGCTGGTATGCACCACTGCATTGGTGCTATGCTAGTGTTCCCACGCGCATTAGCACTGGAGCAGTGAAACATCATCGCAACGGAAGGACATTTTCCAGAGAAATAATCCGATTGCAGATGTCTTAAAGCACACATTTTCAGGTGAATTTACATGCCAATGAGAAAGTGAGCTTTGCATGGGATCGAGGAAACCTCCCCACTCGAATGACAACTGAGAGATGTTTGGAAGGCTGCCAGCCAGTTTATCATCTCCAGGAGCAGTTTGTTTGGCAGCTGTTAGCTTTACGTACATGTGTCGCCTTCACCACCACAATATCCACGTTTGCGTGTGTTGTGATCACTGCTCAAAGCCAAAAGTACTTTCACAAGGATGTGCTGGAACTAGCAATAGCCTTTTCAGGTTGTGCTGCTAGCTCCTTACTTGTTCCCCACCTTACTTGTAGCCATCTGAGCTCACTACATCAAACTGGGACGGGATCACTGCAGTTATGCTTTTCTGTGCTTTATGGCTCTGGCAACTTGATTTTCAAGTTTGGGATGGCTGTAGCCACACGCGTGGCTTTTACTTCCTATTCTTTTTTATGATTATTTCAAACTGGATGATAAACTGTCATGTCTTCTCTTAGGGGCTGATCCAGGCTAGGTGCCATGCACCTGTTGCAATGTGCAGCACACCCTCACCTCCCACAGACTGCACTAGGAATAGAAAGTGCTCACATGATGGAAGGCAACACACTGCAGAATCAAGGTTTTACTGTCAAGTTACGGAGATTCTGCAGTACAAATGAGCGAGTGCACATTAGTTGCTACCAATACCGTAAATCTGAGGGAAGCAGTGCAGCTTTGGTTAAACAAACAATGCATTTATTTAGCAACCTGCACAAAAAGTTCTTATCCGTCCTTTTAAATATATTTATTTTGAAAAGATCAAAAAGATAAAACCCAGAAAAGGACGTATCTACCCAGAAAATGCTGCTAACAAAATGGTTCTGTGCAGCGCCCATTTACAGAACAGCATTAAATTCTTATTTGAAATGTTGGAGGGTTTCAAGCTTTTATTTGTCCATTTCCCAAGGCGGGGGTGCAGGCGAGAATCTTCAGAACACAGGATCAGCATCATCTATGGAAAGAACAGCAGCCAATTTATAGGAAACAAGGAATAACTTAAAAACAAAACCCACATTATTGTACATTAATCACTCTGGAATATTCTGTTCCCTGGCATAACTCTCAAGATTGTACATAGAAGGAAAAGAACAGAAGTTCATTTAATGTAATCTAAACAATAACCTAATGTGGGTTTCAATAGTGCCAGTGAGATGGGACATCCAGACAAATACCACACCATATTCGAGAGCACACAAACTCTTTAAAGGTCCAATGTAATAGTTCTCTGTAAACTGAGAAGGCCTTGAATCAAATATAGGCTAAAAATGGCATATATAAGCTCTAAATTAGCAAGGGCTAGTTTCTCAGGACACACTAGTTTTTGGGTGTGGTGCTGTCTCAGAAGATGTGTCATACCTGCTGACCATTTTGTATCACATTGATCTGTTTTCAGTGTTTAGAATTTGAATCTCTTTTCATGCGTCTCCCTACACTCTTATCTTAAGCCAGCATATAAACATGAACTAATCTGCAAAATCATTTCCTCACTAACACCAAGCCCTGAGCTAGGAGGTTACTAAAGGAAACCTTCAGCTTTCATAGGATACGCCAATCAGCTAGCAAAACAACGCTGATGGGTCACAACCGCCTAAAGAGGAAAATGGAAACGTAACCCAAAGAGTCCCAACCAGGCCACAGAAGGTCTATGCACAGAAATAAACTTTTCTATGTTCGCTAATGTTCCGTGAACTGCCTTATCACCTCAATAGAGCATTTCTGTAGCACCTTGGCATGGAATGCAATAATTCTAGGCCACACGAGACTCTCAGCTCACCACACTGTCTTGTTTGTGATTTCTTGGTGCTAAGGACCTGAGCCAGAATTGCTGTCCTAAGGAATTCATCATCAACTGCAGCCAGTCCATCCATTTTCGCAAATATAAACCTAAGCCTTTGTTCACAGTTCCAACTGACCCCTTTTCTTGGGGAGAAATTCACTCCAATTTGAGATACAGATACAAAAGTGTTTTGATCTTCTCCCCAGGGGTTCAAGGGAAAAAGCAACTTAATTTGCTTTTAACGGGAAATACAGCTGAGTTCTATTTAATGGTGAACAGAACAAGTATTTTTCATTAAAAAGATAATCCAAGAATTTGCTGTTGAGATTAAAAATTCTGAATAATGTTAGAAAACCCAAACCAAAGTATGAATGGAGTTTATAAAAACAAGGTTTAAATGAGGATCTGGGTGTGAAATTGAAGTGCTGAGAGCTTGAGATAATCACCATCCATCCAATCAGCTACCTGACCTGTGATCACCTGCTAGTCCAGAGTTCCCAAAACTGTGGGGCGTGCCGGAACGTTTTGGGAGGCTGCGGCGGGGCCCGGGCCAGCCTCCATAGGGAGGGAGTGCCACCCAGCTCCACCCCAACCCCAGATTCTGGCCCCCACCGCAGCTCCGCTCCCAACCGAGGGCCAAGACTGGGGCCAAGAGTGGAACCGCGCATGGCCGTGGGCTCAGTTGCAGGTCCCACCATGGCCTGGGCTGTGGCTCCACCCCTGCCCTCAGCCTCTCACCATGGCTCTGTTCCCGGCCCCACTCCCTGCCGAGATCCACCCTAGCTGTGGCCCCTTTACCCCTGTCCTTCCCACCCCCACGCTGGAAGCCGCGGAAGCTTGATGAGGTAAGGGGGGGCAGGGCTGGGGCAGCAAGCCGCAGGAGGGCAGCCGGCCGGTAGCTGTGAGGGCGGCAGTCAGGCAGCCTTCGGTGGCGTTTCTGCGGGAGGTCGGCCAGTCCTGCGGATTCGGCAGCAATTCGGCGGCAGGAACGCCGACTGCACGGGACCGGCGGAGCACCTGCAGGAACGCCACCAAATCCGTGGGACTGGCGGACCTCCCGCAGAAACGTCACCGAAGGCTGCCTGACTGCCGTGCTTGGGGGGGCACAAAACAGAGCCGCCCCTGAAGGGGGGGCGTGACCCTGAAAAGTTTGGGGACCACTGTGCTAGTGGGATTCACTGGTTAAACACTAGACGTTACATAGTAAATGGAAGCATAACTCCTTTATTTTATTTTTTTCATTTTTCTCCTTTTTTCCAGGTAGCACTACAAAGACATTCAAATATTAAAGCCACGTTACAGGCCGTCCTTTAAACACACATAAAATAACCAAATGAACCGTGTCAAGTGACCCTAGAACACAACATTGTCAAAATAAAAGTTCTTTTTTAAAAAAAAAAAGCCATTGGGCAACCAATTGAGAAACCCTCCACATAGAAACAGGTTGATCCAATCACTACTGGCTGCCCAACACGAGGCTATCCGCTTGCCCCGATGGGCTTGCTGGCTGTACGCCAAGTGCGGAGACCAAGCAGCCAGGACACCCCTCCTTTCCTCGGCATCAGTAGGTTTTACGGACTGGTAGCCCAAACAAGCAGAGCTATCAAAGCCTGACATTTTCTATTTCCGAGAGGTGCTGCTGAGAAATGCCTGGTTTTAAAAACAGACTAAATGTTAAACTGTGCAGATTTAAATTAAAAAAAAAAAAAGAAAAAGAAAAAAGAGCAGCTTTTTCCTGTGTGAGTCCTGGCCACCTCTCTTTAGAAGGCACTCATTGGTATGCAGAGAATCTCTGTGGTTAGTGATTACACTGTCATGTAACAGGTATTAGAAAGTTAGCACTCTGGCTCTATTCTTA
This sequence comes from Chelydra serpentina, assembly GCA_037349315.1. Classification (NCBI taxonomy): domain Eukaryota; kingdom Metazoa; phylum Chordata; order Testudines; family Chelydridae; genus Chelydra; species Chelydra serpentina. Next base: position 1,282,610 of record JBAIAC010000192.1, read on the forward strand.
GCACCACTACTTCAGACTGTTTAGAGTAGCACTTACCCTTACTCATAATGTCACCTCTACTGGCACATATTTTTTGCTTTCCCGGAAGAGAAAAACTATGCAAAGTTGCAAACCACAATACCAAACAGGAGAAACCGTTCGAGTTTTTCCCCCTTTTTTGTTTTAGACAGCATGTTTTACAGGGGTGTTTTTAAAGTACACTGTGCTGTGTCTAATGGAGAACTACAAATCCAAGGGAATTAAACATTTCAGACTCTGTCATTTCTACTGCCAATTGTCATTTGTAAGTTGGCTGGTTTGCCAAAAATGGCTCTGAGCAAGCAGCTTATGTACCTCTTTACAATGCAGCACCCACTTCACTGCCCAAAGTGGGAGCGCACAAAGTGCAAGATCCCCTTCCAAAAAAAAATAAAATAAAAAAAAATCAAATCAAATCAAACTTGTCAATTTCAGACAGACACTCCAGATCCAGCTAGAAACTGCCTCCAATTTCAGGCTGGACATCTAAAGTGAACAAGGATACAATTTTTAAAGATACAAACCCAATAAACTTGTGTTTTCCTTTACATGTCATGGGACGTATTTAAAGCTTAAGAGAAATACCAGAGTTTAAAAAAAGTGCCTGCCTCAATCTACCTATTTTGCTGTGGGGAGGGTTTCTTCTGGAGTTGGGGAGGAGCGGGGGGAGGAGGGGGCGCACAGGAAGGGAACGTAATAGAGGGAAAGGGACAGTTGCCATAATCAACTTTACTCTTACGGAATGATGCAATTTCTGTAATGATTTAAGCACAATTTAAAACAAATCTACAGTACGTTATTTCAAGGGGAAAAACACTAAAATTGCCAAATGTCATAGACTAAACAGCAACTCATATTTATATATAAAAAATTAAAGTCATGTGAACATTATCTCAGCAAATGCTACAACAGTGGTTAGGCATCATCATCTTCCTCTTTTTTGTCCTTCTTCCCGTCGCCCTCGCCCTCGGCTGTCTCACTCGTGTCTCGTCTCCTTTTTCTGTTGCGTGCATTAAGTCTATTTTTAGGAGGTGGCAAAGGGTCCATTCCAAGTACTTTGTGTATCTGTCTGAAAGCTAGCATCCTTAAAGCATGCTAGAGGAGGAAGCAGAAGAAACATTAAGGATGGTACCACTGACAGGACAGTAGTAGGCATGACATGGCTGATACTACACAGCCTACAGTATCTTCTGTGTATAGCAGCCTTTATAGTCACGCACTGCAGGCTGGAGTTTTAAGTTAATAATGACAACATGTTCTAAATAGCAAGTACAGATACAAAAATAGAAAGGACCTTATTGCAAAGTTGCTGAGAGCTCATAACTTCAATTAAAATCAGTGAAAGCTGAGCTAGTCAGTTCCTCTGAAAAATCTGGCCTAAAAATTTTGTCCTGATCCAAAACCTGCTGAAGTCAATGGAAATCTTTACGACAGTTTCTAGCTCTTAAAAAGAAGGTTCCCAAAGCCCAACGAAGAGCTGGAAACTACTGTACTTTGTTTAGTACAAGAAACAGAGTACAAATAGCAGCAGTCTTCTCACATCCCACACTGATCCATCCTGGAATGATCTCCTGCCTGCTATACCAACAGAAGTAATTTTAACTCCCCCTGACCCTTTAGTCCTAGACATCTCTTTTAGGTACTCATTATTCACTGGGGTCTAAGTAGAAAACGCTATACAGAGTCTACATAGGAATATCTAATCTAAAGTCTTGAGTTTAATACAAGCTAGAAAAGTGATAGTTCAATATTTAACTGGTAAGCCTACCAGGATTGTTCTACACATAGGCAATACTTAGCTCAGAAGCAGAGATCAATGTGAATTCCTAAATCAAATATCTGACTTCAGCCTACTGCTCTGGAGATGTCAGGCAAGATTACACTGACGTTATTGACAATAACTGGGACCATATAGATCATGGTTGCAACAAAGGTCCTATAGTGGCACCAAATCTTATATAAAGGGGGTGAAATGAGGTGTCTAAGACCGGGTTATGCTTGGCTGGTTATGATTATGCCATTTATATGTATGTATCAGTTTTGTAGTTGAAGTTATGAATATTGGCTGTATTTCAAACTGGGGCTGGGCTTCTGGGACCCCAGACAAGCTATCAGCTCTGCTAGGCCGGCTTGATGGCCCATTAAGAGCCATCAGCGATACAATGGACCCATTGAGAGAAGGCAGACACGCCTGTGACTCAACAAATTATGCAGAGACTTGCCCATGTGACTCCAGACTCCATTTTGCTGTGATTTTCCACAGTAAGGACAAAGAGGTGTCTTTACACCTGGAAGAAACTATAAAAGGCAGCTGCCTCATCTCCATTTTGTCTTCAATCCTGCTTCTTACCTCTGGAGGAACCTTTCTACAAATGGAAGCTCTGAACAAAGGACTGAAGGACCCATCCCAGCTGTGGATGAAATCCAGAGACTTGATTTGAACCTGCAGCTTATTCCATCTGCCGCAATCCTGAACCAAGAACTTTGCCATTACTGTATGTAATTGATTCCTTTAAACCAATTCCAGCTCTCACCTAGACCTTTTTCCTTTTATGAATAAACCTTTAGATTTTAGATTCTAAAGGATTGGCAACAGCGTGATTTGTGGGTAAGATCTAAGTTGTATATTGACCTGGCTCTGAGGTTCGGTCCGTTGGGATTGGGAGAACCTGTTTTCTTTTACTGGGGCACTGGTTTTCATGACCATTTGTCCCCATAATGAGTGGCACTGGTGGTGTGACTGGGAAACTGGAGTGTCTAAGGGATTGCTTGGGATGACTTGTGGTTAGCCAGTGGGGTAAAACCAAAGTCTCCTCTGTCTGGCTGGTTTGGTTTGCCTTAGAGGTGGAAAAACCCCAGCCTTGGGCTGTAGTTGCCCTGTTTGAAGCAATTTGTCCTGAACTGGCACTCACAGTTGGGTCCCGCCAGAACCAGCATCGTTACATACATACACTAAAAGCATTTTTAATTTTTTCTACCATGCAGTGGCTGGCTTGCAAGAAGATTTTTTTTATTTTAAAATGGCATTACATTGCCTGCCAACATCCTATGAATCTTCGACTGATACTAATACCATTGCTTACGTGGCCAACAGGAACAGATTTTAGATACTGAGAGCAGAAAATGCAGCTCACAGCTTGCCTCTCCACATAAAATCTGATTAAACTGGCAGTTTTTGAGGCTGGTTGATGTAAAGAAGAACTACCACACTATTCATTAAGAAAATTAAAAGTATTATAAAGAAATACGGTTGTGCACATTTTTTAAAGTATTCACTTAAAGAACACATGGACTTATATTTGATGTTTTTTTACCTCACCTTTTACCGTTACACTAACCACCAAAGATGACTAACAAGATTAGAGAAAAATTATAATTTTTTCATTACGTTTACTTTTTGACAATTCTGTGTTTTCTAGTCCATTTCACTGGTTTTCCCTACAGTCAGTTTCCCTTGTTTGTATGTATTTACCCCTTAATCCCTCCAAGACACACAGGAGAGAAAACGGTTTTGAAAATAGGAAAACATGACTAAAAATGGGTAGGGAAACTTGGGGGCAAATGCAATACTGAAACTGACTTAACTCTGTTTAAAGGCAACTTTACTCTTCAATGTGAGGTATTTTTCACATTGATGTGTTGCTTTATTTTTAAAGAAGTGTGTAAGTCAGGTGCAGCTTTTAGGGTCACGGAGTTGTTAACATGGCTTTTGGGGTCACAAACACATACAATCGCAAACCAGATTGTCCCTTACCATGGGTGTTGTAGGGTTTTTCAGAACCTTACCTGGAAAGGATATAGTAACCTCAAATACCAATGTATATCAGATGTTTCACTTTATAGAATGCTTCTACTGAAGTTTCCTTCTCAATGCTATTAGAAATAACCGTCTTATCTACCTGTGCACTGGCTGTAATATCCTCTCGTTCCTGACTGGTCATAGTCTCTAGAGCATCCATTTCATCTTTCTCACAGGGATCTCGTAGCCCAGGTCCATCTGAATGCAAGGGGAAGAAGGAACCACAACTCTAAAACTCACTATGATCAGGGTTTAAGAAAAAGACGTTTTTAAAAAAATCACATTTTTAAAAAAATCACAATTTCCTAATGTACAATGTTAGTTACAGTATCACTGACAATGCTTTTCACTAGTTATGCTGTTTGGTTACTTTTTTTGCACTTCACTCACGAACAAGGAAACCTCACTAGTCAGTTTCATGTCTGCAGTCTCAGGGACTGGCATAGAATGCTGAAGTGCTTGGGGTTTATATTTTAAATATTGCTTAAAAGTTTTAATGAAAGCAAATAATATTAATGCACACATAAGTGTTGGGCCTAAACTATCCGAATCTCTTTAAGCACTTCAAAATAAAAAATAATCAACTCCTTCCCTTCAATCAAAAAGGCACGTACAACACATCTGCCACTTTCTGAAAGCAGAGCTACCAATACCACAGAGTCCCAGAATCAGTGCTGCGGACAGAGTTTATTCCAACAATCATACTTTAACATCTGTTCAGTGGGAAACCATCACAAAACGTAGCATGTACTGCGGGATGACAATACAGATGGCCCAATCCACTGTTTCCAAGATTTTGTGGAGCGACATTACAGATATTAGTTTAGAACTGACCCATCAAGAGTGTTCCTGTGGCTACACATTCAAGAACTCGGCGCATGGCATCTCCAGGACTTAGCGGACTTGTTGCACTACTTAAAGCCTTTTCTACAAGAAGTTCCATTGCCTGCAGGAAGGACAAAATCAGTGTTGACTTTTTAAATGAGGAAATGAAGCTAAAATACAATTTCTTAAAAATATAAGCAATGGTGTGTCCTCCACAAAAGGCTGGCAGCCTCTGCGAAGGCAAAGAATCCTTTCCCTGGGGCTGTGTCTTGCTTTTTAGTTCTTTGAAACTAGACTCAAGATACTGCTAAGGCAGCCTTGTAAAACCATCACGAACATCTAAGCTCCTGCAAAAAATCCTTCTTGTCTTCTTGTGCGATGACAATAATAATGAAAACATTTTACTTGCTTGTCAACAAAAATTACTTGGGTGAGAGAATGGACAAATAGAACTTTGCAAGGCTGAGCTCAAGAGAATTCACAACTCAGTTCAGAATTGGCTACCAACTTCTTTCTAAAAACTCTCTTTAGCAAGTCACATGATAGAATTCTGCACCTAGAGGATTTACAGCAGTCCGGTCAATTTCTTAGGAAAATTAGAACTGACCAAAGGATTTGGACCACTGTATGCTACATAAGACCATTTAGACCGGCTCCTCTATGGTTTCATTGGGCATTTATTAGTTGACAATAGCCCTGTTATTTATTGGCACTTTTCTAAAAATGTTCAAGTTTATCATCACTTGTTTATTAAATTATTTTGTAAACCTACAGGCATCTACCAGTGAAACCCTTGTCACCTTTTATCCAGTATTCCTATTATGTTTATATGATTCTAATACTACTATATTAGAAAGTTTTGTCCAATCATCAACAGTAGTATTACAGTTTCACTAGAAGTTCCCAATCAAGATCCCATTGTACTACACATTGCATACACACACAGTAAGACAGTCCTGGGCCCATGGTACTTACAATCTTCCAGCCGCGGTAAAAGCTGGAAGAGAAGTGGTAGCAATGTGAAGAAAGCAAATATGCTTCCCTCTCAAGAAGCCAATTCATCCCGCTACCACAGGTTAACTGAAAATGTGCAAAGAGGAGGGGGTAGAAAGAGGGGACTATTGTATAAGTAAGTGCCAGTGGGGTCTCTCTCCAAAGGTTAGGTTCATTTCTTCAGCCAAATATAATGAGAGCAAGTCCCTCAACTGCTCCTAAACCAGCAGCACAAAGGCAACAAAGGCAGATGAACAAAACCAACACCGTAATTGACACCAGGGTTCAATTACACTGGAGGGATAAAATGTGTTCCTAGGTTATATTTTTAGTATTTATTGAGGCAATCCACAAGTTAGACTAATGCAGTAGCTAGTATGGCAGAAGGTTTTCTAAGTAGAACTGTATAGTTTACAATAAATAAAATCCAACTAGCCCAGTTGTTTAAGACTCTCTGAAGTAGACAGACTACTCTCTGCAGAGTATTTATATGCTTTATATGAATAGGACTCCTGGAAGCCTTGTGAAAGAAGAGAGTTCCAGGTCTGCATGGAGCACGTAACTCACTGTATGACACAACATTTGTGTCCATACAGCATAGTGGATTTAGAGCTCAGCTATGTTAGGAGTTTGTATGTTAAACACATATCTGACTCTGTATATAGTGTCTACAGTCATGTTGGTGTTGCTGTTCACATTCTGAGGAAAGGGACCTCCTCTCACAGAGCTCTAGCTAAATCATACTGCTGATGTGGCCTGCACACATGGGTTGTGGCACCATACTTGTTATAGCCAAGTATGAAGTTGAAAATCTGAGATGACTGCAGATATGCACTAATTATTTCTAAACTGTCACAGTCTCCACCCCCGCAAGAGGATCTGGAATTGAATAACTACATCAATTTGCTTTGGTGAAGAGGCTATGGAGGATGGATTCCCTATTGCTGAGCAGCAGTCTTCTTGTTAGTCTATAGAAAGCGGAGGGTAAATGTAAACCATATTCTGGGACCTACTGAGGTCAGTAGGCATTGTCACTGACATCAACAGATTCAGCCCTATGTATCCAATGTATTTGTGTGGTTAGCTTATCTTTTACTTCATTTCAATGTCCCCGATAATCATCACTGTTGCTAAAAAGAAGCGTCTTACATGATAGCAATCAAAGGAAGGGTGTCACAGAAAAGGCTTCTGTCTTCTTACCCAATCTGGAAGTGCCCCCCATGTTGGTACACGTTGGCAAAGATCTCGCAGAACCCTGATGATAATCACACATGACTGCAGACCGTTAGCTCTAGCCTTTAGGGAAAGAAACAAGACTGCTACCAGAAAATATCTAAGACAATAAAAACCTAAGTCATAGAAGCAACAAAACAAAACTCACTAAAACTATCTAGTCTGAGAAAAATATTCTCCTTATCTGAATATTAAACCATTTGACTTCACATGGAGCAAAGTGTCCACTGTGTACTACTCCATGTAAAAAATGCAATGGGGCACTGGCATTCCAAAAAATGCTGAGGTAGAACAAAACCGAAAGGGATAAAGAAACTAACCTATCTAGTTAAAAGAAGGCTACACCAATTGACATACGCAGCCTTCTTTAGCCTGCCAGAATAAAGATAAAATATTTTGCTTCAGCAGGATTTATTTTCACCAAAACCCTATGAAAAAACAGCAACGGGCTCATTTATAGTCTAGAAATATTCCTATTTTAAGTTACTGTGCTGTGGAGAGGATGAGTTGGAATGTGTACACGAGAATTTTGGGGTCATTATACAGAAGATGCCCCCAATAGCATCAGTTACACTTTGAATAAACATGGTCAGCTCTGCAGCACAAAACTCTGCCTCCTTCCCCCTCCTGCCTCTTCCTTCTACCAGGTTAGCAAATCAATGGGAAACTACACAACACATCTCAGTGCTTGGAAAAGCTCTTTACCTGGAACCATTTAGCATGACGAAGGGCAGCCAATGACTCTAGGCATTTCTGTTGACTCAAAATATCACAGGGGTCAGGCTGAGATTCTTCTGCTGCTTCTAAGAGGAAAGAAATATATTAATTTCTCTTTGCACCACTTACTTACAAAGCTTTCGCAACCAAGAGTTGCTGTGAAAGACCATAACAGAAGCATAACTTTTTGTTACTAATAGCTATCAAACTAGCATACTGTAGTTTCTAAATCTTATCCACAGATGGAAGCCTGACTGCATTGTGATTAGAGATCATTATCTCCTCCATGACAAGCAAGTAGGCTTTTTCAAATGAGAATGTGTTTTTGAAAGCATTGAGAGCAGCACAAAAATCTCTATTAGCAGATTACAGCAATTAGGTCTGCAGATTTATAAAGTTAAATCTCGAACACAGCTAACACCATCCATCTTCTGCCTCCCCATTCAGGAAGGTGAAGGGAAAAAGCAGCACAGGAGTTTTAGGAGGATTTCAGCCTTCTGATTTTGTCACTTTGAAAGTATTCTGACAGTAGTAACCAAATCAACAAGAGGTATCAAAATGTCTGCTCAGTCACCATGGTTATTTCATTTTGAAATTATTACACATTTAGTACATCAAACCTTTCACACACAAAGTAATTTTAAACCATCAATGATTTACTCACCTTCGTCAGCAGAAGCATCCTCTCTCATGAGAGGAGATGTGACTGAAATTGTGACCTGCATTTTTGGTTCCTTGCACGAACAGATGAGTATACTCGCTTCCTCAGCATCGGATGAAACTTCATACTCATCTTCAGTTAACGTCTAGAAAGTTAAAAGAATAAAACTCCACTTGTTTCACCTTCAAGTTCATGTGCCAGGATTATCTCTACACCCCACTATTAAAAAAAAACGTATTTGGTGATTTTTTTGTTCAAGAAAGAAATTGACTAATATAGTTTAAAAGCTAGGAATGATGTAGCATCAGTTTCAATTACATTAGTAGAAAAAATGGGTGAGGTATTATCTTTTATTGGACCGACTCCTGCTGAAGGAAGGGACAAGCTTTTGAGCTATACAGAGCTCTTCCTCCGGTCTGGAGAAGGTAGACAGAGTGTCTGAGCTAAGTACAAGGTGGGACAGGTTGTTAAGCGTAAGAAGTTCACAGATGCAGCATAAGACCACCTTAAATGCAGTGGGCAATTCAAGGTTTGTAGCACACCCTACTGCCTCCTAATTGTTGCAATAACATACACACTCGTGTAAGTCTATAATTTTTTGTGTCCAGTAGGGTTATGAATTTAAGTTCCCAGGTTTGTCTTTTGAAGGTATTATGCGGGTTTCCTTTGAGGATGAGGACTGAGAGGTCAGACATGGAGACATCTATATCCTGAAAGAAATCTTTCCCAAACTTCCTCTTCTGGCTTTCAAACAACCCCCAACCTCACCAAGATGGTCATCAGAAGCAAGCTCCGACCAGACCAGGATACAGCAACTCAAAGCAGCACCAGTTCCTGACAGAACAGGTGCAAAACATGCAGACTTATCTCCACTGATACAATGATCAGTACCTCCCACAATACAGCTTTCAAGTTCTATGGATCCTACACATGCCTATCACAACACGTGGTGTACCTCATCCAGTGCATCAAATGCCCCAACAACAACTATGTGGGTGAAACCAGACAATCACTACGCTCTTAAATGAAACCATGCAGAAAAATAATAGCGATAGAACACCACATCATCCATGGGCGAGCACTTTTCACAGTGATCACTCCATGTCTGACCTCTCAGTCCTTGTCCTCAAAGGAATCCCACATAACGACTTCAAGGGACAAGCCCGGGAGCTTAAATTCATAACTCTGCTGGACACTAAAAACCATGATATTAACAAAGAGACTGGTTTTATGGCTTATTATAGTAATTTGTAATACACTCTGTTGCCTGCTAACTTTTAATTGCCCAATTCCTTAAATTGCTGTCTCCTACAGCATATGTGAACCTCTTACGCTTAATAATCTGTCTCACCTTGTATTTAAATCAGACACACTGTCTACCTTCTCCAGACCTGATGTAGCTTGAAATCTAGTCCCTTCCACCAACAGAAGTTGGTCCAATAAAAAAATACCACCTACCTTGTGTCTCATATCCTGGGACCAGCACGCCAGCTACAACACTACAAACATATAGAATAGGCAACATACTGGTTTTTTGCAGTAGGTCCTTACTAGCCATGCTTTCTCACAGCCCTACCAATGCACCTCAAGCTTGACACGCAACTCTGTCATTCTAGTCTTGAGATTTTTCTGAGCAGAATGTCCCATCATGCAAATTATGCCAAACTGTATTAGTTTTGTGATGTAAGAGCCTGTAAGGAGTGAACTAAGACACCCAAAACTCATTTCTTGTGTGCAAAGGGAAAAAAAAACAAGTGCAGCAAGCCACTATGCTACCTACTACTATCATGGAAACTGACATTTTGAGATGGAATGCAGAGAAAACCCAGCACACGTTCCCTTTTACAATGCCTATTGTTAAAGGCAGGAACTGTATTTTCCATTTTGTTTTGTACATAGCCTAGGACAAGCCTGCACAACTCGTAAAGCGGTGAGGGCCACATTACTACAAAGAAAAAAGCCGAGGGCCGGATGCGAGGAAAGTTATAGCCTCGGCCCGTATGTTGTGCAGGCCTGGCCTAGGATATTGTTAATCTTCAGTAAACAGTACTGGATTATTCTGTGCTCTAGGTATCCTTTTTCCTGACAACTAGCAAAGGAGAAACAGTCATTAGAAATCAGAAACAAAGAAGGGAGATCCACTCTTACTGAAAGCTGCTTGGGCAGCTTCTCTGTGATATTCTTTAAGAGGGTGTGTGTAGGTTTCTGGGCAGAGAGTAGGATAAGATGAACATTCCTGTCTCCTTGGAGCAGAAGCCCTTTTGCCAGAATGCCAACTCGCATTACACCTTTCAGAATTCGGGATGCAGTTTCTGCTTTCCTGTTCAGGAGAGAAGTCATGGGAAAACATCAAAAAGAGCAATTTACATTGAATCTGAGCCTTAAAATCTAGCACAGGGAGCCCCAAAATATCTGAAAAGCAGAACTAAAAGGCGATTAACAATATCATTAAGGCTACTGAAGTAAATTGTTGCACTGTATTTGTTAAAACAGAAAGACACGGAAATCTCCATGCAATTCTTTGGTTCTGCTGCAGCACAAATTCATTGAAGCAACTTTAGTGGTAGGTCCTCTATGAGTTACTTCACAGCATGTTTGCCTTTTGATTGTAATTTTGAAACCTTTAACTTAAACCTAAATACAATAACTCTCCAGAACTCCTATTTTAAATATTACATTGAAATAGCGTCAAGATTTCACTACCACCCCATGTCTAACTGTTCAGAGGGAAGACTATTTTTGTTTTACTACTTTGGAAGTGACTATTAAGTGCCAAGTGGTGTGTCAGCTGTGGACAGCTGGAACATTTTCTGCAGGAATCGGACATTACTGTAACCCGTTTTAATCTATCTTCAACCAGTGCTACAGGACAGAAAACACAAATTAAAGCCACTAAGTAAGGAAGTCAATTCTGTATGTATCGCAAGCTCTGCGATCTCTACTCTCACTAATGTTTCGGCAAACAAAATACAGATGCACAAATGAGAGTGAGGATAGGATTCCTTTTTGCCCTTTTTAAACTCTCATTTTGCTGATGTGGCCTCCTTACCCATCCCCTTCAACAGGCTCTGCAGCTACTCTGGGATGACGACTTCCCCAGCACTCCAAAAGTGCTCAACCTCATCTTGCCACAATACTGCAGTAACTACTTATGGAAAGAGTCTATGCAAGTTTGTTACCCCCTCTCTTCATCTTCTTCTTCTTCTTCTTCTCTTTCAGATTCTTGCTCTGTCAATGAATCAGAGACGAGCTTAAGAGCTCGTTCAGAATGGGAGACGACCTTCTGGATGGCCTGCAGCTCCTCTTCTGTTGGGTAGATGCTAGAGTGCTTTGTCATGATGTGACGGTCATCAGAAGAGTCTGGACGTCTAGTAGGCTGAGAGACAGAAAATAAACTTTACTTCCATCTGGACACTGAGAAGAAAAACAACGGTTACCTACCTTTCATAAGTGTTGCTCTTCAAGATGTGTTGCTCATGTCTATTCCATTCTAGGTGTGTGCGCGCCTACGTGCACAGATGTCGGAGATTTTTGCCTTAGCGCTATCTGTAGGGCTGGCTGTGGTCCCCCCTAGAGTGCCGCGCTCATGCCGCAGTACATGAGGCGCCACCGGCCCTGCGCCTCTCAGTTCCTTCTTGCCGACATCTCTGACGGAGAGGCAGGTGGGCGGGTAATGGAATGGACATGGGCAACACGTCTTGAAGAACAACAGTTACAAAAGGCAGGGAACCGGTTTTTCTTCGAGTGCTTCCTCATTTCGATCCCATTCTAGGTGACTCACCAGGAGTATCAATGGAGGTGGGCTCAGAGTTCACTATCATGCAGCTTCTAGCACAGCTCTGCCGAACCCAGCATCATCCTGAGCTCACTGGGTCAATGCATAGTGTGAAGAGACTGTGTGGACAGACAACCAGGTCGTGGCCCAACAGATCTCCTAGATCGGCACTTGAGCGAGGAAGGCTGCCGAAGACGCCTATGCCCTAGTCGAGTGAGCCGTCACTATCGGCAGTGGGGGCACCTTCCCTAGCTCGTAGCAGTAGAGGATACAGGCCGTGATTCACGACGATATTCTTTGGGCAGACACGGGGCAACCTTTCATCCCGTCTGCGACTGCAACAAACAACTGCATAGACTTACACGGCTTTGTTCTATCTATGTTGAAGGCCAGAGTGCGTCTGACGTCCAGGGTATGCAAACTGCGTTCGTCATCTGTCTTGTGGGGCTTAGGACAGAGGACCAGCAAGTATATGTCTTGACCAGTATGGAACTGTGAGACTACCTTGGGCAGAAAGGCCGGGTGCGGATGCAGCTGAACCTTGTCCTTACAGAAGGCCACGTAAGTGGTTCAGATGTTAGTGCTCTGATTTCGGACACTCGACGGGCCAAAGTTATGGTGACTAGTAAGGAAACCTTCCAGGAGAGAAGCAGGAGAGAGCAGGACGCTAGAGGGGGATCAATGAGCCGTGACAGCACAAGATTCAGGTCCCAAGGGGGTACCGGATCCCCGACATGCAGGTAGAGGCGCTCCAGGCTCTTCAGAAACTCTGCCGTCATAGGGTGGGCGAAGACCGACCTGCCTTGAAATGGAGGATGGAATGCCAAAATGGCCACCAGGTGCACCTTGACCAAAGACAGTGACAAGCCCTGGAGCTTAAAGTGCAGCGAATAGTCAAGATGTGCTGCGGTGGGGCTTCCTCCCACGGATGCGACAATCCGAGGCAAAATACACAAATTGCTTCCACTTAGCCACATAGGTAGCTCGGGTGGAGGGCTTCCAGCTGCCCAGCAGGACTTGCTGGACACCGTCGGATCACCGTCGTTCCTCTCCACTCAGCCACGCAACAGCCAGGCTGTCAGATTTAGTTGGGGATTAGGTCCTGCTTTGAGCAGGGGGTTGGACTAGATACCTCCTGAGGTCCCTTCCATATTGATATTCTATTATTCTAAGTGCAGCACCGCCAGGATCGGGTGCAGCAGATTGCTGTGGTTCTGGGACAGCAGATCTGGTCGAAGAGGCCGCTGCAGGGGGGTGGCTGCCGACAGACTCAGCAGCATGCCAAACCAGCGATGACGAGGCCATGATGGGGCCACAAGGATGACCATGGCCTTGTCTTGCTTCACCTTCAGGAGGATCCTCTGGATCAAGGGCACTGTCAGGAAGGTGTCTATCAGCGCTCCCAACCACGAGATCAGGAAGGCATCCAACAGGGAGCCCCTGTCCCTGCTCTGCAGAGAGCAGAACATGTGGCACTTCCTGCCTGGATGCGAACAGGTCCATCTGGGGACTCCCCCATCTGCAGAAGATCAGGCTGACTACCTCCGGATGGAGCGAGCCTACATGGTGAGACGACAGGGTTCTGCTGAGGTTAAGACGTTTTTGGCCCCCGGCAGATGGGCGGCCACCAGGTGAATGGCGTTCCTCATGCAAAAGTCCCAGAGGCTGAGTGCTTCTGGACAAAAGGGCTAAAGACCTGGTGCCGCCCTGCCAGTTGATGTAATACATTGAGGTGGTTTTGTCCATCAGGACTGCATCACTTTTCCCTTCAGGTGGGGCAAGAAAGCCTGACAGGCCAGTCGTACTGCCCTGAGCTCCCTTACATTGATGTGGAGGGCCAGGTGGGATTGTAACCAACTACCCTGGGTGTTGAGCTCGCCCAGATGGGCTCCCCATCCAAGATGCAAAGCATCGGAGACCAGGGTGAGCGATGGGGTTGGGGACGCAAAGGGAACTCCTTGGAGCATCGACTCAGGATCCCGCCAGCAGGCCAACGACAGCAGAATATGGACTGGTACCGGTGACTGCTCGGTCTAGGGGGTGTCTGCTGGGAATGTAAACCAAGGAGATGCATGTGAGAAGGGTCCCGGAAGAGGGGGGACGGGGAAGAGGGGGGGCAGGATGACCAAGAATTGCAGGATATAGCCCCAAGCGACTATGTCCAGGACCCAGCAGGCCGATGCAACACTGGACCATGCCAAACAATAATGGGAGAGGAGGTCAAGAAAAGGGCGGGAGGATCCGGACAGATGGCTGGTGCATCGCTCCCAGGCGCACCCTTAAAATGAGCACTTCTGGCTCCCTTCATGCTTCGCCGGGCCAGGCTGCGCAGGGGAGTGGGACAAGTGGCGGTGGAGGCTAAATCCAATGTCCCGCTTCTTTGTAGGCCCATGAGGAGGCTGTCACTGTCGTGGAGGTCGGAACAGCTGTCTTGACACTTGAGGAGTATGCATCCCCAGAGAGCGGAGTCACCTGCGTGTCCTTAAGGCCATACAGCCGTACATATGTCTGGTCAGAGCACAGACTGACATCATCAAATGGGAGGTCCTGAATAGAAGCCTGCATCTTCTGGGACAGGCCCGCAGTCTGGAGCCAGGAACTGCGCCTCATAACCACCGCTGAGGCGACCACCCAGGCAGCCGAAACGGCCGCATCCCAGGTCATTTGGAGGGAGTACCGAGCTGCCGTTGTGCCTTCCTCCACCAGAGTTGCAAACTCCTGGGGAATGGAGCCTTTAAACTTGAGGAGGGGGTCCCATAAGTTAAAATTTGTAACGGCCAAAGAGGGCCTAGGGGTCCGCCACCTGAAACTGGAGGCTGGCCATAGAATAAATCTTGTGACCAAGCAAGCCCAACCTCTTAGCGTCTTTATTTTTAAGGGTGGAACTGGTGGAGCCCCACTTATCTTTCTCGTTGGCCACTGACATGACCAACGATCCCAGTGGCGGATGGTTGTATAAGTACTCGAACCCTTTTGCAGGGACAAAGTACTTCTCCGCTCTTTTAGACATGGGCGGAATAGAGGATGGGGTTTGCCAGATGGACTTGGCAAATGTCCAGGAGCCCCTCATGTACCTAGAGTGCAACCCGGGCTGGGGTGGCCACCGAGAGCACATTGAACAATGTGTCCGCCTGCTCCTCCATCTCCTCTGCCTTGAGGCCCAAGTTCAAAGCCACCCTATGGAGCAGCGCCTGATGCTCCTTAAAATTGCCCGGGAAGCTAGCTCTGGAGGGGCCCGCCACCGCTTCACCCGGGGAGGAGGATGATGATAATGGGACCACCAGGGGAGGCCCATCGGCATCTTCCCGCGACGGGGAGGGTGACCTTGGGGTGTGCACCAGCTCCACACCCGTGGCGGTCACTGGAGCATCCTGCACCGAACCCGGTGCTGATGGTGCCACGGGTGCCGACTTCAGCCTGTCTGACATGGCGACCAAGGGTTGGTGAGAGTGGGGCAATGGCATAATGGGAACCCCCAGGCATTCCAATAAGGCCACTGGGTCGGCCATTGGCCTTGCTGCCAGGCCAGCCCCAGTGTCATAGACGCGCCCTCCAGAGCCCCTTCCTGTTGTTGCCTGGGCGAGGGGCTGAACTGTGCCTCTGATCCAGAGAAGTTGTCGAGGCCTGGGTCTGGCGGCTACTGATGACCGGTGCCGGGAGTAGGGAGAGTGGCATCGTGTCTGGGAGCAGCCTCGAGGTCTCGGCATCGGCGACCAACGACGTGACACGGACCGGTACCAGGGAGATTGTCTATGCCTGGGAGAGCTCCAGTGCGAACATGGGGACCAGGTACACGGTACCAATGTCTGATAATGACAGGTCAGAGACCTAGGGCACGAAGAACAAGAGTGTGGTGACCGAGGGCTCTGCCTTGGCTCCGGAGACCAGTGGCGCTCACTCGATTTGTGCAGGGCCTTACCAGCAAGCTTGCCCTTGCGGGGAGCCTTAGCCGGTTCCATCACTGAACGCGGTGCCAGCTGTGGTGGGAGCTCTCTTGGCTCTGCAGGCGCCAAAAGCTGAGTGGGCGTCGACTGCACCGTCAGCTTGGACCCTGTACCCCTCCCCGGAGTCAGGTCTTTTCGAAGGGAGGAACTCCCCAAGGCAGACCCCTTCTGAAGGTCCAAAGTGGGCATAAGGCCCAGAGTCCTGTGCCCAGCATGCTTTTATCGGGCTTGCCCAGTGCCGGAAGTGCGTTACGCACCGAGGCCGAAGAGCTGGCTGCTGTTTCGGGCCGAGCTGGCTCTGAAACTGGGTATAGGACCGCCTGCATCAGGAGGGCCCTGAGATGTATGTTGCGTTCCCTCTGTGTCAAAGGACAAAAGGTCTTGCAGATGCAACAATGCTCCTTCATGTGAGACTCCCCGAGGCACTGTAGACAACTATCGTGAGGGACACTAACAGGCATAGGCTTGTGGAGCAGGGCCGGGGGCAAAGTCCCCGCTGGGACCCACACTAACTGACCACTTACCAGCTACTTAACTACTAACTAAGAAACAATCAGGGCCGGCTCCAGGCACCAGCCAACCAAGCACGTGCTTGGGGCGGCACCTCCTAAGGGGCGGCCAATCTTGGGGCAGCGCTTGGGTTTGGGTTGGGGTTGGGGTTGGTTTTTTTGTTTTTGTTTCGGTGGGCCGGCGGTCGGGTTTTTTTGGCAGGGCGGGGGGTTGTTTCAGCAGGGCCATCACTAGTAGACATCCTATACACATTCATAACTACATGAACAGATGCAGAAGACTATGTGAAAACAATTAAAGCAAAGAAATTCCAGCAAGCAACTGGAATTTTGTCAAGTCTCAAAGGGTCAGGCTAGAAAAGCAGTAGGGAATAACTTAGCGACTGCAGAAAGTGAGGCTCAATAGGCGGTGTTCTTCCCTCTGAATTAGTATTGCACTAATGCTCCATTACAGCATTAGGAGGTGCTGGATTCCAGGAGGTGAAGTTTTGTAAATCAGAACAGGAGCTGCAAACAGGGGAGTTTGAGAGGAATTGCTCCAGGTAAAGCAGGAGCAAATACAGGACCCTTGGGGACCGTGTGCTGTGGCTGGCAGTTGGAAGCTGTGAGCTTCTACACCCGGGGGCGGGGCTAATCAATCAGGCAGGCCAGGGCTTTATAAAGCAGTGAGCAAGCGACCAGGGAGCTTTGCGAACAGGGGAGTTGGGAAGGGGAGTGCGAAGGGGGCAAGCTATCCTTGCCATTCCTAACTCTTTTTACCCAAACTAAAGGCAGAGGCAGAGCAACCAGGTGGCTGCAGACGGGGGAGTGAGTATCTGTTGAGGGGACAGTTTGGCTGTTTGACCGTGTGCTTGATTGTTTGATTTCCTGTTTGAATAGTGTGAATCGGGAGTGCTTCGTTCCAGGCTCTTCTAAAAAGACAGTCAGTCAGCTGCGAACCAGCTGAGCAGCGCGTAGCAGAGAAGCAAACAGGTGGAGTTAGCCTGGGAGTTCGCCTGGAGAGAGCCTACTGCGGCATCCCCCTTGCAGGTTTCCCTGAGTAGCTTCTGCCACAAGTGAGGAAACTCTTCGAAGGGAGGGACTATGGATGCTGAGCGATCCGCTGTTGTGACCTGCACAGGATGTGCCATGTTTGTCTTTCTTCCACAGGAAAGAAGCGACTTTGTCTGTACAAAGTGCAAGCTGATCTCCATATTGGAGGAGAAGATTCAAGGTCTGGAGAAACGAGTATCAACCCTGCGTTCCATAAAAGAAAATGAGGAGTTCCTGGATAGACGTCAGGATAGGCTTCAGCGGGCACAGTGTTCTGAGGATTCAGAGCAGGCTGCGCAGCGGGGACAGAAGGCCAGTGAGGATAATTGGCGGCATGTGACCTCCAGAAGAGGAAAGAGTATGAGACAAGTCCATGTACAAGAAACGCATATTCAGATGAGCAACCGTTTCCATGTTCTCTCCACAGGTACTAGAGCAGAGAGTGGAGTGAATGATACATCTGAGGGAACAGAGCAGAAGGAGACTCCACTGATTGGAAGGCATGAGATGCACAGTCCTAGGGATGGGGGTTCCACGACCACCACACCCAAGAAGAGGAGGAGGAGGGTGGTTCCAGCAGATCGAGGGACGTGATTATTCCCCTCTATTCGGCACTGGTGAGGCCTCATTTGGAGTACTGTGTCCAGTTTTGGGCCCCACACTACAAGAAGGATGTGGATAAATTGGAAAGAGTCCAACGGAGGGCAACAAAAATGATTAGGGGGCTGGAGCACATGACTTATGAGGAGAGGCTGAGGGAACTGGGATTGTTTAGCCTGCAGAAGAGAAGAGTGAGGGGGGATTTGATAGCTGCTTTCAACTACCTAAAAGGGGGTTCCAAAGAGGCTGGATCTAGACTGTTCTCAGTGGTAGAAGATGACAGAACAAGGAGTAATGGTCTCAAGTTGCAGAGGGGGAGGTTTAGGTTGGATATTAGGAAAAACTTTTTCACTAGTAGGGTGGTGAAGCACTGGAATGGGTTACCTAGGGAGGTGGTGGAATCTCCTTCCTTAGAGGTTTTTAAGGTCAGGCTTGACAAAGCCCTGGCTGGGATGATCTAGTTGGGGTTGGTCCTGCTTTGAGCAGGGGGTTGGACTAGATGACCTCCTGAGGTCCCTTCCAACCCTGAGATTCTATGATTCTATGAATGTCCTGACCACATGTGATGAATCCACAGCACCATTTGTGTCCTGTGGCCAGATCAAACGCCAATCTAGGTAGTTACATTCTCCCTCCCTCAATTTCCTCTGTAATTTCAACAGGATACGATATTTTTCACTTCCTATACTGAAGTGTTGTGCAGTGTTATTAAACAGTTGTCACGTTCCAACCTAGAGGAGGGTATGTTTCAATGCTGCGCAAGATAACTAGTGAATTTGTAAAAGTGGGGGATTTGAGGATTCATTTGGATGAAAGGCTCGATGTAGCTGCAGGATGATTAGTATATGGCACAGCAGCAGGACCAAGACATTAGTAGAGGGAGCTTAAATTTATACTAACAAGTGATTTTCCAAGTTCTCCAGCTGCAGCGGTTAATGAGCAATCTCATGAGTTTTCCTAGTCAGCGTTCTCAAGTCATGGTGTATTCACATTGACTATAAAGACCTCCCAGTCCCAGCAGTGAGTACAGAACCAATCACTAATTAGATCCCCACATGTGGCACTCTGTAAAAATCTCTTTTTAAAAATGTGTCAGGTGGCTTGGCACAGAGTGACACCATACCTCATACCAAGAGGTTTGCCCCGGCCAGTATGAGACAGATTAGTCTAAGAAGATTCAGTGAGAGCTGTAAATAAGCCTCCCAGTTTCCAGTGATTAAGATAAATAAGGTTCCATGAGAGGTGCACTAATACAGACGCAACCTTAAAAGGTAAAGGAATAGCATGGTTAAATGGAAGTGGTCACCGAGGGTCGGAAAAAGAGCATCTATTGTGGTGGAAAGGCAAGTCTAGAGCTATATGCTTATGATTACAACAAAAACCCCATTTACTAAAGCCTGCCTCAGAGAATCAAACAAAAAGGAATCTGACCTCCAGGTCAGACTGCCTGAAAACCACTTGCTAAATGGTTGGAAAAGGACTGGGAAAGTATAATAAAATGCAGCTCACTGTACAGGGGTTTTGTATGTGACAACCATCACTTTAGTAACCTGCACATAAATGGGACATGAGTAAATGTACAGATTATATTATGAAGTATTTAGCAAGGCTGACTAGTAATTTTTTCAATTTAAAAAGTGAATTTCACAAGTGCATATTTTATCTCCTGCTACTGTAAAGCACCACCCACTCAAGTGCAGGGAGGGCACTGCCATACGGAATCCTCGCAGCAGATCTCAAGTGGGTGTGTGCGCAATCATGTGGTGATCTCTTGCCCCAATGTAAAAGAAGGTTTTGAAAAGAAAGGGTGAGTGTCTGGGTTCAGGGCACAAATGGGTGGAGGGGAAGATATGCAGAATGTAGGCGTGATAAAAACTGAAGAGGCTTAAGAGTTTAGGCATAGGGGGTTAAGAGGACACAGACAACTGTTTTCAAGTGGCATTTTGTTGCTGAACATAAAGAGAGGGAAGGCAAATCGTACCCGTTGGGCTGCATAGGATAAACAACAAGTTAGTAATCTGAAGTTTATATGTTTACCGTGCCAAGCAGTCCAACATTTCAAATGTGCATTTGTCGAAAATGCTGCAACCAACTACAAGAGTTAATCTGTGTCCATTACCAATTCCAAATTCCAATGATGGGTTTTTAGGAGACACATAAGATTAATCCTGCAATACTCAAAGAATACACAAGGGAACACACATTCTAGCCTTGAAACAGAGTTTAAAGATGCCAGACTTCTTCACATTTCTCCTTCCAGGAACTGAGTCAAGGGTTACCCACCAAGAGAGGAGGAACTGGCATGCCAGGTCTGCCCATAAGTGGGGGTGGATGCCAGTCCGCAGCCATCCGACGCCGCTGCTCTTCCCAGTATAACTGCTCTTCCTCTACCCGCCGCCAGTACATTTCCTCTTCATAGCGCCTGAATGGAAAGAGATTTTTTTTAAAAAAAGTGGTACAGTTACATCAAGCAAAGATGAACTGCACTGAAGTACTTCTGGGCTCAATACAGTCACTGTCCTCTGACCAGCTGATCAGGAAAAGCCAGTGATGCTATATGTAAGTTAACAAATAACTTATAATGGTTATTTGTGATTAGGTTAGCAAGAGTGCATCAGGGGAATATGAAGAAAATTAACATATTTGACTGAACTTTGTAAACAGCCAGAATCAGAATTGGAGATTGCTGATCTTCTCATTTCCTGCCCTAGCTCTGCTGTGTATTGTTTAAACAGCTGCTGTATTTCACACCAGAGATGAAGGAATATCAGTGAGAGTTAAATGAATTATTAACAGGTCAAGATTCTGCAAATGGATGAAAGACAGAGAAAAGCTTAAGGAGCCTTTTCTACCCATTCTACGCAAAATGCATTACACAGGAACTAATATCTAGTGGCATCCTCCAGCTGGGAGTGGTACCGCCAGTGCCATATGCCTACTATCTACCAATACTTAATGGGGCCTGGGTATGGTGGGGAGAAAAAGAGGGCACAGAGCCCTATACAGTATATACTCTGACGCATTACAAAAGCTATCCATCTTCCCACTCCACTTGGTGCTCTACTGCAGGGGTTCTCACACTGTGGGCCACAGCCCAAAGGTGGTCCGTGACACAGTCCCAGGTGGTCTGCCCTGGGCGGAGTTGAGGGCCGCCCAGCCAGCAGCTGCCATTTTCCAGCCGCCGTGGTCAAGAAGTAAGGAATGGGGCAGACCTAGTATGCGAGGACATGGAAGGGAGCTCAGGGCAACAGGGGGAGGGAGGGGACGGAAACTGGGGACAAGCCCAGGGAGGCAGCAGGGGCCAGAGGTGCCAAAATACAAGTTCGCCCAGGGCACCATTTTCCCGAAGGCCAGCCCTGGGTGCCTCTGAGGCATGCTAGGGTGCTGGGTGGATGACTGGGACAGGGCTGCCAGGTGACAAGCTCAAGGCACTCAGCGGGCTGCTGAGGTGGAGGGTGTCGGCAGGAGCTGGCTATGGCACCTGCCTGGCCCCTCCACCCTCTTGCTGGCCCTGGTCCCTGCTGAGCTGAGGACCCCTCTCTCCCTGACAGATGCATGTTAATAGTGGGACGTAGTGCCTATTGCAGCTGCATAGATGGGCCTCAGGGAAAAAAGTGTGGGAACCCCTGCTCTTGAGAAGTGAGGGCAAAAAACGAGCCATCATCTAATTCATCCAACTTACATTGCTTTCACATTTACTGCAAAAACAGGCCTACATCCTCCCCTTCAAATGTTGTTCAGTTACAGCAAGGGCAAAGTACCACCCAGCGAGAACAAGATAACACATCTGCTTTCACCTTCCCTATGTAGAGGCAATGGTCTTGGATGATACAGCTCTAAAGCATCTTTAGACTCCTGTCAGGTCTTAAGCTTTTCTATGATGGCAGGGCTTTTCAACCTTTTACTTCCTACAGCTCCATAAACAATTCAACTACTTTGCCTATCTCCCATCCATTAAGGCTTTCACAACCAGTTTTCCTCAAATATGCCCAGAATCCATTGCATCAGTTCTTTTGTCACTACAGAAGTCAACACATGGGTTTTTCTGGCATCTCAAGAAGAAAACGTGCAAGTGGTTAAGCAAGAAAGCATTTGCACAGACAGGGAAGAACAGATCTGTGACCACCTTCAAGATCCTGACCCACAGATTGAGAGCCCTTGCAATAGGAAAACTCAATAGACGGTGTGAATTAACACAGAAGTATGAATCTTGCAATATCCCATAAAATCCACATTTCTGTGAAAGTGATCTCCAACGGAGGACTCGCCTCATTTCCATGTGCCAACGCTGCTCTTCCTCTCTACGTCTCTTTATCATATCCTTCTGTTTCTGCTTTTTCATCTTCTCTTCGTGCATTTTCCGAGCTCGGTTACTGGGCTTGATCTCAACTGGTAGATCTGGGTTTACTTTCTTCTGCAAGGAAATTACAACACATTTAGAAAATCTTAAAAGCATTATCACAAAGCTAATAGAGTATCAATATTAAAAAAAAAGTCTACTACTGTAGTCCCATGATTAAAGTGTTTCTTAATAAACCTGACATTACACTTGGGTTTTTAGATACTGTTTGATGGCATGTTGTATAAGGATAATTTGCACCATTTCTTAATTAAGAGAAATAGCAATGGGCAGCTGTAACACACACTTAAACCCCTACCCTCCAGAACAAGGAAGCCTCTTTGTAAACTATTCCACTTCCCAGCATCAATTGCCAAAAAGATCTATCCAAAACAGATTTAGGACAGAGGGTAAAACCCAAGAGCAACATTAAATACCTTCTTACTATATGTTCCATTCTATGCATCCGATGAAGTGAGCTGTAGCCCACGAAAGCTTATGCTCAAATAAATTTGTTAGTCTCTAAGGTGCCACAAGTACTCCTGTTCTTTTTGCTGACACAGACTAAGACGGCCGCTACTCTGAAACCTGTCATTAAAAAACTTAGATGCCTAAAATTAAACACCTAAATAAAAGTGGCCTGATTTTCAGAGATGAGCATCCACAACTCTCAATTAAGTAAACTGAAGTTTATGGATACTCAGCACCTCTGAAATGAGGCCCACGGTGTCTTAAATAGGGAGCCCAAAATGGAAATACCCAGGTTTGAAAATCTGGGACCAAATCTCCAGCTTCACATAAACCCAAGCCTTGAACCTGAGATGTTTCAAAAGCGATATTCAAAGGCCTATAACCCAGGGATAATATTAAGTACATTTCAATGTTCTGAGAATAATTCTTCTAATCTGACATTTAAATGAGAAATATCTGCTTGAATATGGGACATGAGTTTTTTATTTTCTGCTGCTTCTTTCTCACTTTAAATCAATGCTATTTGCAACATTTCCACAGCAACCAAATGTCTGTGATGTTGCATTTGCTGGAAGTGGAAGAGACGTTACAAACAAACTTGGTAATTTCAGTCGAAGAACAAGTAGCAGGAACAGATGAACACTTAGCAAACAGAACTCATGTTCTCATGTAAAGGGCCTTGACTGATTAAAGCATAAGCAATTGACAATAGAAAAAAAAATGTGGATAGGCAACCAGAACGTTTTTTCATCTCAGAGCTTTTTAAAGTCCATAAGTCTTGCTAATAGTCAATGTAAATGAGCAATCTGCTCGTTACTTTTGAATGAAAAGGCAGAATATTTTTACTCCATGTAGGCTTCAAAAATGTTGGTAAGATAAAGGATTGGCCAGTTTTGGACCGGACAATGGCATGACTTCAAAACAATTTCTGTTTGATGGAATTGACAATTTGGGGTAATAATGATCTAAAGAGCCTAAACTTGCTTCTGAGAAATGTTACTTGAACAGGAGTTGGAACAGGCCCAGATGACAAAATATACTCCATGTACTGGTTGGTCAATAGCCAAATACGCTTTGCCATCCAAAGAGACCAACTTAGATGGCCTAAGGAGGTTTTAACTAAGAATTTTAAAATATGCTTTGTACTGTCCCTCTGTGCTGGATTTAAGTGGTGTTTGCCATCCCCAACATATTGGAACAAGTAGCACTTGCAAAATGCTTTGTGTTCACTAAAATACTCCGAAAACAGAGCTTTGCCAATCAGTGCTTAAATACAATGTTACGGTCAACCAATGCAAGAAAGAAGTTAAAATGGTGAAGATGAATCCTTCTGATATGATTTAAACCTACAAATAGTGACTGTATTCACTGACACTTGAATTGCCAAAGTCAAATTGAGTTTGATGGATTCAATTCTTTGTGGTCTATGCAACAACTTTGGCTTTACATTAATAATTCCAATAATTGTATTATCATTGAACACAATAAATCCATCCCAGGCATGTCCACTGATTCGTGGTTAATTTGTACTGTAACATGACTCCCTGGATTACAGTGCAGGATGGTTAAATACAGGTGGGATAGTCTTCTACAGTTACTCCATTTCATGAAATGCCAGTCAAGGTCACCATCTACTGGCCACTTACAACTTCAAGAACTTTAGTATAGCAATCCACTGTCTTCTTTGGAACAGAAGGCACCGATTGTTAGGAAGTCAGCCTTACCAAAGGCTAATTCTTTTGCGACAACAGATTTGGGCAGAGCTGCTACCAACAATGGACTGAGCATGCGGAAACTTGACTCAATGCCATAATATTCATAATGGGACAAAAAAAACCACCACACTGAACATACATTTGCTTTTGATACATTCCTTTTGACATTAAATGGCTGTTTCTGAATAAAATTTGCTCCTTCCATGGAAACCAGATTCTGCTGGGTTTGTTTTAATGAATCAGAATAATGGGTGATTGTGTCCTTGGCAGTAACATCAAGCTTGCAAACGGACTATCATTTCACTAAAGGAGGAGGAAATAGTTGGGAGCAACAGCCCACTTGCAATACCTCCTGCTGGGATGAGCAAGCATGGAGAGTATAAGTATCCTTGCTGTCATTTAATATCATGGGAGTAAATGGCTGATATGGAAATTCAGCATTTAGTCTCTGAATAAGTATCTTTAACTACTGATCTTAAAGTTGCCTCCAGTGATCACAAGATCTTTCCCTCTCCTCCCTGGAAGAGAGTATCACTAAACACCTTCATATATGTCCAAATATCTATGCAAGACTCATTTCGCTATTGACCAACCATTTTGAATTAGTGCTGGGAAGCTGCAAACTGTTGGCCGCAATGTTTCAGGTGCCTGAACTGCAATATTCCTTGTTAAAGGATATCTAATTGGTCTACTGCCCCACTTAAAGGCAGAAAGAGGAGACTCATATTCCAGACAATTGCTTTGGGGGAGAGAGATGGTTTGGCTACTCTCTTCAAAAAACTATTAGCAATGGGGAAGGGAGAGGGCTCAGGAATTAGTTCTATTGGATAATTCTCAGAAATTTTTGTATAACTATTTACTAATTGGGGAAAAAAAAGCATTGGGAATTGTCTTTTCTAGAGTTAACATATTCCAGCAGGATGTCTCAGAACAGGCTGACTTGGTAATTTAACCTGACTTCATACAATATTATTTTATTTTAGAAAGCAAGAATTTCACCCAGATGAAATACAAAACAAATGGTCAAAGTTGTGTTTTGAAAATCTCCATTCAGACATGAAAGATCTGGTTTCATTTTACACTAGTTTTGAAACTTAGCCTTACTATTTATTAAGTGCTAACAAGATGCTGGAAAACATTTATTTCCTACAACAAAATTTATTCAAATCAATTACCACCTTCATTAAGTTATCTGCACCGAACATCCATCTATGGTAGTTTCCTTTATATTTTTATGAAAAGAAGATTAAAGTGTTCCGTCAGAGATGCTAAATATAGTAAGCACTTGTCTACACTACTGCGCGGGGTCAATCTAAGATACGCAATTCAGTTACATGAATAGCGTGGCTGAAGTCAAAGTACTCAGATCAACTTACTGTGGTGTCTTCACTGCGGTAAGTTGACAACTGATGCTATCATAGAATCATAGAATATCAGGGTTAGAAGGGACCTTAGGAGGTCATCTAGTCCAACCCCCTGCTCAAAGCAGGACCAATCCCCAATTTTTGCCCCAGATCCCTAAATGGCCCCCTTGCCATTGCTTTGTGGGAGAGAGAAGCTTGCGCTTCTCGTTCTGGTGGAGTAACGGAGTCAATGGGAGAGCACTCAGCAGTCGATTTATCCTGTCTATACTAGACAGGATAAATCGACCACTGCTGGCCCGGATCGCTGCCTGTGAATCTGGCGGGTAGTGTAGACAAGTCCTAAGAGCTGAGAATCTGGAAGTGGACAAGTCTTGGTGGAAAAAATGTTTGCAAGAAATTTTTCTGGACTCATCCCATTTGCTTTTACATCTCATAGAATCTTATATTTAGAAAACCCTTTTTACAAAGTAAGCTACTGATTTCTCCCCCTTCTTCTATTTTAGGAGTCGAGAGTGAAGCCACTACCATCCAAATCCCTTTGTTCAGCACCATAACAGGATGTCCCCATTCAGACCTTGTACTGGAGACGATGCCTACGCCCCTTCAGGTGCATGTCCTTGGCATTAGGATCATTGAAACTGCACTCGCAGAGCTTACAGTGAAACCGGATCATTTTTCCTTCATCATTGCGTACCTGAGACAAAATATGTAATTTAATATTTATAGGCAGTTTGTGGCAACAACGAAATTATCTTGCATTTAAGAAGAGTCTTACATCCCAGGGGAGCCTAAGGCACTCTACAAATTTAAAAGTATATGCATTTTATCCATTACTAAAATTCAGTCAACTCTTGGGTGAGACACAGCATCTATTTAATAACTCACAGTGACACTGCATAGCTGTTTAGGACCAGAAGAGAAGATACAATATCCAATTTCAACTGTAGGAGAAATTTAGGGAGGCCCAGAATAAGCACATGTATAAAGAAATGTAACCTGAACATTAGGATTAACACTTATGAAAAGCACCATGACAACTTTCATGAGCACATATAGTCAGGACCTCAGTTTTATGGCTCATCTGAAATGTGGGCTCTCCAGCTGCACAACACACCTTAGCACTATGTTAGGATTTTAGTGCAGCAATGACTCAAAGTAAATGATTACCACCACTACATCTTGCAGCACCAAGATGTTCCAACCTTTGTTAGCTTGTGATTCTCAATCATCTAACAGCTCATGGTGGCATGGCTCCAGGCATAAATGATTCTTAAACTTTAAAAACTGTTTGCTGTTCATCCACTATTTGTTTATAATCTTACTAAGGATGGGAAACAGGACAACTCTGAAGTAAACAAAATTTCACTCAAAGTGATACAGATGAAATTTAATCTTGATTTCCAATCTAATTCTACAGAACTGGGGAGTCAAGAACAAGGGAACATTTAAAAAACTAATTAAAACATTAACAGTTTAACATAACCAAATAATTTTGATACTTGACACAGCCTCATGAACTGTATGTAGGCAGGGCAGAGACAAAGTTCTCAAATGAGGGCTCTTTAATAGGCTGTCCAAATACTGCATTTGGGTGCCCAAATGTAGATGTGAAAATTGGGCCACAGTAATTCAACAGCAGATGAAATGGAGAGCACAGAATGAAGCCAGCAGCTAGATCTGAAGCTGCACATCAGGGTAATCTGCTGGTGGGCTGTAAGACATTTTGTTTATGTTGACCGTCCACAGGCACGGCCCCCTGCAGCTCCCAGTGGCCGCAGGGAACAGCGAACTATGGCCACTGGGAGCTGCGGGGGGCTGTGCATGCGGACAGTCAACGTAAACAAAATGTCTTGCGGCCCACCAGCAGTTTATCCTGATGGGCCATGTGCCGAAGGTGGAAGACCACTGAGCTAGATGATTTTTCTCAGGGTGCTCAGTGCTGAAAATACATAAATATGGCCCTACCAAATTCACGGACCATTCTGGTCAATTTCAGTCATAGGGTTTTAAAAATCATAAATGTCATGATTTCAGCTATTTAAATCTGAAATTTCACGGTGTTGTAGTTGTAGGGGGTCCTGACCCCAAGAGGGGTTGTGTGTGTGTTGGGGGGGGGGGGGGGGGGGGCGTGTGCCGCAAGGCTATTGTAGAAGGGGTTTGTGGTACTGGTACTCTTACCGCTGCACTGCTGCTGCCTGCAGGGCTGGGCCCTCAGTTGCCACGGCGGACAGCAGCGTAGAAGGGTGGCAATACCATGCCATGCCGTGCCATGCCATGCCAGGCCATCCTTACTTCTGCATTCAGAGCTGGCTCCCGGCCTGCAGCCACTGCTCTCCGGCCGCCCAGCTCTGAAGTCAGCATACAAGTAAAGGTGGCAATACCGCAACCCTCCTAAAATAACCTTGCGATCCCCCTGCAACTCCCTTTTGGGTCAGGACCTCCAATTTAAAAAACGCAGGTCTCCCCCGTGAAATCTGTACAGTATAGGGCAGCAGCTCTCAAACTGGGGTCCGTGGACCTGCATGGGCACCCCAAGGTGTCCGTGGGCCCCGCTGATCAACTCATCCCACTCCCAGCGCCTCCTGCATGCCACAGAACAGTTGTTCCCCGGTGTGCAGGAGGCGCTGGGAGGAAGGGAGAGGAGCAGGGATAGGCACAATCGGGGGAGGGGTGGAAAGAGGCGGGGCAGGGGTGGGAAGAGGTTTAGCAGAGGTGAGGCCTTGGAGGAAGGTGGAGTGGGGGCGGGAGCCTGAGGCTGAGTGGTGGGCTTGGGGGGCTGCGAAAAATGTTAAATGGGGGTCCTTGGATTGCTAAAGTTTGAGAACTGCTGGTATAGGGTAAAAGCACACAAAAGACCAGATTTCACTTGGGGGAGGGGGGGTGGAAAGAGGAGGAGACCGGATTTCATGGTCAGTGAATTTGGTAGGGCCCTGTACATGCTTTAAGTATATTTGAACTTCAAAGCCTGACATTATACAGCTGTAATTGTGAGTGATTTGTGGAAAAAAGCGGTCAAACATTACCTCTTCCACATAGTCATGTCCCACAGGTTGTACGTCAAGTAAACCCCCTGGGCCATCCCCAGAGCCATCATGCATGAGCTGTTCATTTTGTAGCTCTGATTTTGGTTGCATCACCTTTACTTCCTCCAATTTGATGTTTGTTGCGTGAATCTTATTAGTCCCTGTATAAAGAGAGCTGGATTAATAACCCATCTGATTTCTTACAATCTGTGAAAGTATCCCTATCAGCACCTGTATTACAAATCCATCATGTCATTGTTAATTTCTCTTTATAATCCAAATGACAATATCCCATGGCTAGTCCTGTAGGGCTTTTTTGTCATTATGGCAGCTGCCAAAAATATAACTGGATAAGATTTATGGCTCCACTATACAATTTCTATGACACCAAAAAACCACATATCTATAGTAATAAAGAAAAGTTACACACGGACAGTCAAGTGGAAGTTTTTCTTATCAGCCTTCCATTCAGACTATAAGTCTTCACGCTGTTATAACCAATAGTTAAGTTTAAAACAAATATCTACTATGAATGAGCAGACTAGACGACTATAAAGATAAGGAAGTTCTTTTAATAATAGCAATTCTTTTTAAAGAGAACAAGTGACAGACCTGAACTTCAATAACTACAGTTCTTCAAGATTAACTTAAATATAAAAAAATTTAAAAAGAGGCAAAGGCTCAATGGTGAGAGAGGAAAAAAAATCAGTTTAATATCAAGATTGAAAAGTATTTCTACAGATTTCAACAACATATAATTCCCAGTGTTTGATATTCTGCTAAAATACTACAGCCAGGCGATGCAACTTTCAGACAGAAGCCCTCCCTCTATTTCCTCACAGCAGGGTTAAAAAGAAAAAAATAAGCAAATATGGAAGTCATCAGATTTGTACAGAAACACACAAAAATCCCTGTTCTGTTTCTGGAACATTTTTGGAGGCAGAGGGGGAAGATGAAAGTTACAGTTTTAGATTTTGGAAGCTAAGTGGTTAAAAAATAAACTTTTTTCAGAGTCATTTAAGGAGCTTGATGTACAATTACTTTTCCTTGGTCAGTTTTCCTGAATAATGATGGGAACATGAAAAGGCCCCACACCTGCAAGCATGTGGAAGAATTATACATTTTAAACAGATTGTCATTTCTATATGAGGTGGCTGATTTTAGACAATACATCAAAAACAAGACAGTTAAAAATGGATTTTAAGAAGACATACCTGAAAATGTTATCTTGGATGCAACTGGTTTTTTCACTGGCACTGGCTTGCTTATGTTGCTTGCACTGTTAGCTGATACAGCTGTTGGTTTTGTTGGTGTAACAGATGCGGCTGTAGCGGCATGGGCAGCTGGCTTACTTGCTGCAGCGATGGTAGGACCTGAACCAGAATTCACTACTACAGGCTCTACTGAAGGGATGGGCTTCCCCAATTTAGTATGCAACTTAACAACCTGAAATACAGGCAGTGGTCATATGAAAGGGCAAGACTAAAAAGGGACAGAAGTTAACAGCAATACTATAAAACGTTTCCTTGGAATGTGTATAAATTTACAGAAAGACCGGGGTAATCTCCACACCCAATAAAAATATATAGTAAAACTAAGTGATACTAAAAACACATATTAGATTAATTGCTCCATTGTAATATATTTATAACAGATCTACAATTTTGTAGGCGGTCCTGAAAGACAGAGCATTACTCCGTAGCAAAATATTTAAAAAGTATTAAACTATTTTCCCACCAGGTGGCATGCACACCTAAAGAATGGCAAAGCATAACAGACATTAGTGCCTCAACTGCCAGGTCTTTTCTGAACAGATTACAGGATTTGCAATTGATCAGGGGAGAACTGCTGCTGGGAAATGTCTCAATGTAGAGACTTTAATAAGAAACTTTCAAAGAATGAAAAACAAACACTCGCTCCCCTCTTCCCAGCTGAATTAGAAGTAGAAAACAGATATCTTCAAAAGAGATCATTTCACTGAGAGGAAAAACAAATTGCATTAAGCATGAATTGCACCAAAAAGCCTGTCACCATTCATAGGGAGGGGAGAGAAAGAAATAGGATGAAATACATCTGGGTTCTCAGAACAAAAATTTTGGTGGCCTCAGAGTGCGGCCACCAACTCTTGCTGGTGGCCTCTCTCACTTTTTCCTAAAATACTTACTAAAACTTTAGGAAAAACAAATAAATATGTACATAGACACATCCAAATCATTGTAATTTATTTATTGCTAGCTAGTAAGTCCATTGTCAAAAGTGCTATTAACAAACATACGAGCATCACTTTTCACAGCCGATTCACTCAGCCCTGGCAAGCCAGGGGACAAATTAAACCCTGGATGGGGGGCCAGGGGAGGCAGTGGGGGGCTAGAGCTTGAAGCCCTGCTGCCGGAGCCTGGGGCTTGCTGCCACTCAGCTGGAGCCCAAAGTCCCGTAGCCAGAGCCTGCCACCCCGCCGACCCAGGGCTGAGCCCCACTGCCCCTGGGAAGGTGGGGAACTCACTGGGTGCCTGCTCATCCAGTGTTGTGCCCAGGTGTCTCCAGAGGGGGGTAGGGCCCAACCCCTGCTGGCAGCCCCAACAATCAACACCAAGGTGGGGCATCCAGGAGCAACAGGAAAGGGGCGCTACTTTGCCCCCCAAACCCAGCCCAGGAGGCTGTGGAGATTCCAGAGGACTGGAAAAGGGCAAATACAGTGCCAATCTATAAAAAGGGAAATAAGGTAAACACTGAGGTGGCAAAATTTGCAGTTGATATAAAACTACTCAAGATAGTTATGTCCCCGGCAGACTGCGAAGAGCTACAAAAGCTGTCATGAGATAAGAGGGAAGGTCCTCTCATGGACTGGTAACTGGTTAAAAGGTAGGAAACAAAGGGTAGGAAAAAAAGGTCAGTTTTCAGAATGGAGAGAGGTAAATAGTGGGTATCCCCCAGGGGTCTGTAATGGGCCCAATCCTATTCAACATTTTCATAAATGATCTGAAAAAAGGGGTAAACAGTGAAGTGGCAACATTTGCAAAAGATACAAAACTACTAAAGATAGTTAAGTTCCAGGCAGACTGCGAAGAACTACAAAAGGATCTCTCAAAACTGGGTGACTGGGCAACAAAACGGCAGATGAAATTCAATGTTGATAAATGCAAAGTAATGCCCATTGGAAAACATAATCCCAATTATACATACAAAATGATGGGGTCTAAATTAGCTGTTACCACTCAAGAAAGAGATCTTAGAGTCATTGTGGACAGTTCTCTGAAAACATCCACTCAATGTGCAGCGGCAGTCAAAAAAGCAAACAGAACATTGGGAATTATTAAGAAAGGGAGAGATAAGACAGAAAATATCATATTGCCTCTATATAAATCCATTCTGGTATGTATTAGCAGGAGTGTTATAAGCAAGACACGAGAAGTAATTCTTCCACTCTACTCTGCGCTGATTAGGCCTCAACTGAAGTAGTGTCTCCAGTTCTGGGTGCCACATTTCAGGAAAGATGTGGACAAATTGGAGAAAGTTCAGAGAAGAGCAACAAAAATGATTAAAGGTCTAGAAAACATGACCTATGAGGGAAGATTGAAAAAATTGGGCTTGTTTAGTCTGGGGAAGAGAAGACAGAGGGGACATGATAACAGTTTTCAAGTACAGAAAAGGTTGTTTACAAGGAAGAGGGAGAAAAATTATTCTCCTTAAGCTCTCAGGATAGGACAAGAAGCAATCAGCTTAAACTGCATGCAGCAAGGGTGGTTTAGAATCATAGAAGATTAGGGTTGGAAGAGACCTCAGGAGGTCATCTAGTCCAACCCCCTGTTTAGATTGGACATTAGGAAAAACTTCCTGTCAGGATGGTTAAGCACTCGAAAGAATTGCCAAGCAAGGTTGTGAAATCTCCATCATTGTCTAACCTGCTCTTAAAAACCTCCAAACACCTGTCAGGGATGGTCTAGATCAGGGATGGGCAAACTTTTTGGCCCAAGGGCCACATCGGGGTTGCAAAATTGTATGAAGGGACGGGTAGGGAAGGCTGTGTCCCCACAAACAGCCTGGCCCTGCTCCCTCCCACTTCCCGTCCCCTGATTTCCCCCCTCAGAATCTCTGACCCATCCACCCCCCCGCCCCGGATCCTTGTCCCCTGACTATCCCCTCCAGAGACCCCCCCAGCCCCTAACCACCACCTCCCGAGATCCCACCCTCTATGCCCCCCAGCTCCTTGTCCCCTGATCGCTCCCTCCAGAGACCCCCCCACCCCTAACCACCCGCCCGGGACCCCACACCCTATCTAAGCCCCCCTGCTCCTTGTCTCCTGACCGCCCCCTCCAGAGATCCCTCGCCCCTAACCACCACCCCCGGGACCCCATACCCTAAGCCCCCCTGCTCCCTGTCCCTTGACTGCCCCGACCCCTATCCACACCCCCGCCCCCTGACAGACCCCCAGGACTCCCACGCCTATCCAACCCCCCCTCCCCCGTTCCCTGACTGCCCCCCCAGAACCTCTGCCCCATCCAACCTCCCCCTGCTCCCTACCCCTTATCCAACACCCCGGCTCCGGCCCCCTTACCACGCTGCTCAGAGCAGCGGCCGGAGCCAGACACGCTGCCCCGCTGGAGTGCGCAGCCCCGCCCCTCAGAGCGCTGCCCACGTGGCAGCATAGTTGCGGAGGGACAGCGGGGGAGGAGCAGGGGGCGCCTCCTCGGCGAGTTCAGGGACCAGACAGGACGGGCCCGCGGGCCCACCCCTAGTCTAGATAATACTTAGTCCTGCCATGAGTGCAGGGGACTGGACTAGATGACCTCTCAAGGTCCTTTCCAGTCCCATAGTTCTATGACAGCTGAGTTCTGGTATTACGGTACCCAAGTACACTGCTTAGTGTTGAAGCAACCTGGTGCTGTAGTCTTTTGTGCTCCAGCCATTTCTGGATAGCCAGTCATCTACTGCAATCAAATCTTGAAGTGTAGGATATATTTCTACTTCCACTTTTTTTTTTAAATCAGAAATGTTCCCTGGATAGCCATGAGCTACTGTGAACGTTTTTAGAAAACCAGCATCCTCTGTAAATCTGATATTCCACACTATGTCTGCATGAAATGCCCATGGTCCCGTTGAGCTCTCATACCTTCTGATGCTTCGCTCCCCGGATATGTGCTGCATATGCATCTGCTCCTGTGCAGGAGACATCACAGAGCTCGCATCGAAGCTGAGTCTGCACCCCACGAGGGCCACAGTTTGCCAGGTTACCCGTCTTCTGAGCTGCCTCCTTCTTTTTGTGCTTTTGTCCCTCCAAGTGCTCCCGGTAAGTCTGCAGTCAAACAGGGAAATACATTCTAAGCAGCGATGTGAAACACTGATATCATCCCAACATTTCCTTGGAACCATTCATCTGCAAAAACAGGTCATAATCTGTCTAGTTTTAAGGGTACAAATGTGTGCAACTCAAAGCCTTTTTGTGGAGTGTCCAATTCATTAACATCACTCACAGCAGCAGCAGCAACAATATCTAGAGGCATTCCCAGGCAGGTGAAGCAAACAGATTCTTTTATATATAGTGCTTTACTTTCTCCAGAAGACAATGTCTAACTACAAAACCCATTTAGGCTTAGATAACCACAATATTTACAGGACAATAGGCAAAATGGTTGAAGTATTTTTAATACCAGTTTTCAGAAGTGTCTGGCACATTTCATTATCACTATATAATGGGTAAACTGGTCTCTCTCAGAGGGAATTATTTTACTGATATTTGATTGGTCTTCTTGGGGTACATCCACACTACCTGCCCGATTCGGCAGGTAGTGATCGATGTTCTGGGATCGATTTATCGCGTCTCATGTAGACGTGATAAATCGATCCCAGAAGCGCTCCCCGTCGACTCCGGAACTCCAGCTCGGCGCGAGGAGTAAGCGGAGTCGACAGGAGAGCCTGCCTGCGCCATGTGGACCCGAGGTAAGTAGTTTGTAATTCGATCTAAGATACTTCGACTTCAGCTACGCTATTCACGTAGCTGAAGTTGCGTATCTTAGATCGATCCTGCCCCCTAGTGTGGACCAGCCCTTGGTAGGAAGCAGACAAAGAATACATGTCACTATCAGAATTAAGGGACAACAGAGCTTATCATAATTATTATAAAGGTAACTAATATTCTTTTTTTTAAAAAAATTATGAGTTTAACAATGAATTAAAGCATTCCTACAAGATGGTCATGAAATGTTACCAGGCCAGGCACAAATCTACTCACCTGCCCTTTATCATCATCATGATACTGGGAGGTAGGGAAGTGGAACCCCAATATTTTACTTACTCACTAAAAAAAGAATTACAGTTTGACTCAGGTGAATGGACAAAGAGAATTTTGCAATGCTAGCTTTAAAGTAGTATTAAATGCTATATTAGCCAATCTAAAAGAATTAGCTTCCTATACAAAACTCTAAAAAGCTCAGATTTTTTCATTCATTCCAATGGCAAGATGCATTTCCCATGGCTTGATTATAATTGATAACTATATTATTTATAATTATTAATAATAATTATTATTATTATTATGTTAAAATGGCAGCTCCCTTTACTGGATTTAAGAAGCTTTCAGACTAAGTATTTTGGAGCAGGGACCACTTCCTTTGTATTTATACACAGCACCTAAAACATTGGGGCCCAATCCTGATTTAGGCAATGCTATGATAGAAATGTCTAATACTTAGCTTCAGTTTTATTCAATTAGAAGCAGTGGACAGAATATTACTACTACACTACAGCGTCTTTAAGCTGTGTAAGAATTTTCCATGCTTTCAGAGCTGGACAGTCTGACTGTTTATATGCTACATTTTACTGTCACCATGAGAGAAGGACACCACCACAGAAGTCTATATGGTATTTCTTAGGATGGCTCTTGTTAAAACCTTGTAGGACAGTTTATAAGAGACTGCTCTATCTAAGCAGAGGATTCCAAGAACAAAGGCAGACAAACACCACTTCAGATTTATATTCAAGCCGATTATTCTTTTTTTAAAAATAGCACCCCAAGAAGGCACTAGGTGTCTGACAGTAAAAAATTCAAAAATAAGGCCCCTGCCTCAAGTAGCTAAATCTAAATTTGAGACAAGACACAATGAGTGAGAACAACAAACAGTGCAGAGGGAAGTTATGGCTTTAAAAAAGGTCAGGCATTTACACAGGCATATCTAATAAAATCTAACACGTCTAATAAAATCAGTGTTTATAAAAACTTAAAACAGTCAATAGCTTGTTCCAAATTTACTTTCCACTATATAGGTTTAAGTCTTAATAGAACCTGCTGGCTCATTAAGCATCTTTCCTCACACCTTCTGAGCCACGGGGAAAGGAGCTAACCAGCGGAGGGCAATACATTATCCAGTCCAGCATTCAGCCACTAGAAAGCTCCATAATGCCAAACAAACTGGAAAAGTACAAACTAAGGTCAGGGAGACTAGGCTGGCTGCCTATGAGCAGAGGTGCAGCAGGCTGGAGGCAGCAGCCTGGGAAATGGCTGTGGAAAGGCGGCCAAGCAGCCTAGGGCACAGGGTATGGGACTGTTTTGATCTTTATTGGACTGTCAATGGTAGTTGGGTCTAGGATATTTTCACTCTATTTCTGACAGTTGTAGCAAAATAATCCTGCATTAACTACTTAAAATCTGAGCGTTAATGAAAATCCACAGAAAGGTAGAGTCTGTACAGTCTAGTGCTTGGAGAGCCTACAGCACTTGCTTCCAAGCTCACAGTACATCCAGCAAACATCCAGACACTTAGATAAAGCTTGCATACCACAACACTACATCTTGCAATGGGGGGGGATTGTTTACATCTATTTTCTGAGAGGTTTCACCATCAAGTCACTGAAGAGGACATACTGCAGATCAATAGGACATCATCTGCTAAACTATGACTGAGGAGGAAGTGCAGGTTATATAGAGTGGACACATCGGTAAAGGGGATTGCTAACCTGTGGACCAGCACAGCTGATCTTGCAGATGTCACAGTAGTGAAGCTGAGGCTGTTTAGGGGGCCCTTTGGGTTTCAGCTGTTTGTTTTGAAAAGGTGGTTTTTTGCTGAAGCTGTTGCTAGAGTTGGTGGTGGTGCTGTTCCCTGTGCTGCTCCATGAAGAAGAGCTCGTGGATTTCGGTTGCTGTGGGGGGGGTGGCGGCTGCTGATGCTGGGCCTGGGGCTGCTGAGGTGGTTGATAGTAAGTGCTAGCTGCTGTGTATGCTGTGGCATCATAACTGGAGTAATTTGATCCTAGCAGGCAGAAAGAAAAGGGAGCAATTTTATGAGGGTTATAGTCTAAACAAAGAGAATTACAGTGCAACACCTGCATGACAGCTACCTCCTTACCAGAGTATGATGCAGAAGTGGAGTTGTATGAAGAGGAGGGGGTGTACGAGGAGATGGAGGAGGCAGGTGCATTCTGCTGAACAGTTGTTACTGTTGGGTAGGCATTGTAGCTTGAAGATGTGGCGCTCACTGTTTGAACTGGCTTAATTGTAGTCACCTGTCTCTGGGGCTGGCTCTGACTATAAATACCACTAGATTGACTGTAGCCACCTTTGGAGCCTAGAAAGCAAACACACAAGCTCATCCTCTTGCAAAACTGAAGACAGATACATATGTTTCTAAACTATTGCAGTCATCTCTCTTCACTAATAATATATATTTGCTAAACAAGACACTGGAGATGTTTAGCAACTGGGTACAATTTATATGAGGAGAGACTGCAAAACATATAGCCTGGAAAGAAGTGAAAGATACAGATGAATTATCGATCAGTCCTTCCCTTTTCCATTCTTTCATAATAAAAAAGGATGAGGTCACTCAGATTAATAGCAGGCAAGTTTTAAAACACTACAGTAAATGAGGGGAGATGTTTTTCCTTACCTGTACGTTTGGTTTCTCATAGTGGAACTCACAGCTGGGTAGGTTCCACCCACTCATCCCTGGAGGTAGCTGGCTCTGATTTCAGATGTAAAAGGGAGACTCCAATAACCAGTTGCAGGACAGGAGACACCCCTGAAGATCTATTCTCAAGCTTTCATACAAATTGGTTAAAACTGGAAAGAGATATTTTTAATGCACCAAATAAGACACACTCTCTTCTTAAAACAGTAGATGATTATAAAAAGAATTCATACTTTAAAAACTAGACCTAGGAAGGGTTCCCTCTGGATTGGTGGATGTCCCCACTATGAGAAACCAAAAATTTTCTTCTCTCATTCACAAGGACCATCCAGCTATCCAGAAGACTCACTGCTGGGATCTAGCAGGTAGTAAGGTAATGAATGTTGCCAGAAACAAGATAATGGCCAAAAGAAAGGCAGGGAACACCACATGCACTCAAATTTTTTAATTAAGCTATTAAATATCAAACGCAGCTTGTTGAACCCTATGGCTGAAGGTTGTATCCACTGACGTGAAACTTTTCAGTGTTGGATGAAAGAACACACATAGATGATGTAGTTGCCTTGCAAGTTTCCTGCTTCAAAGCACCATTGCTTTCTGTCCAGGAAGAGGAGCTCAGCCTTGTCATGTGCATCATGAATCCTTTGAAACAATCTTTACTAGGTGTGAAGTACCCTTGCTTCATTGCCAATCTGATCCATATGGAAACTGTAGCCTTTGAGGTTTTCTTGCCTATCTTGTAGGTGCCTTATATGACAAACAATGCATCTGACTTCTATGATTTGGCTCTACCCAAGCAATATTTTAGAGTGCTCCAAACATGTAGGGTATGCAGCAATTTCAATTGGCTAAATTGGTCGGGGACAAAAATGAATGAAAGGCAGACTCTAAGATAGAAAGATAAATTACCTATGGGCACAACATTTGTAGCAGGTCTGAGGATCATTTTGTTTGGAAAAATATGCAGATACTGCTCAGACAGATAATGCTCTCAAACAGTGAAATTTGATCTGCTGAGACAGGATACATAAATAAGGCTGTTTTGAGGAAATGTATATAAAAAACATTTGAATAAGGGTTTAGAGATGGCTTTGTTGTAGCTTGTAGAACTAAGATTAAATTCCAAATTTAAAATATATGAAATATTCTTGGGAATAGATACAGCTTTTAAGGAATAGTCACATAACAATGGGGAGCATTACTGTTGACTTCCTTCCTGAAGACAGACATCTTAGTGCTGAAAGTGGAATAGACAGGAAAATAGGGCTTAAGCCTTACTTGAATCTGGCCATAAGGAACTCTGATATGGCTGAACTGGAAGGTGCCAGAGGCTGTCTGTGTAACCCACACCCGCTTGGCACGGTGCTCTGTCGCCCTTTAGTGCTGGCTAGGTTACAGAGAGGTGGATAAGCCTAATACAGCTTTGGACATTAGCAGAATCTTTTTAGCTAAAGCAGTTAAGTTTTGTGCAACAAGACCGAGATGTCCAGGTTTGATCCCTGCTTCCAATAATCCATACAGAGAGTGGTGTTACATCTATAGTGTACAGTCTACAGTAAATGAGAAAATATGTTCAATATACCTTGATAAGACCAGAAGGTAAAGTTCTTCCTAGATAACTAACCTCAGATTCCAAGCATTCCAGCCTCAAAAGATCTGGACGGAGGAGAGAGGTTGGAAAGCTGGGGTCGTTCTCTGCATCCAGTAAAAAACCCAAAACCTTCAGGCCAAAAATGACTTTAAGAACCATTCTTGCTTTGTCTAATTGACTTTTCCTGGCACCTTTGGTTAGAAGGTATATAGGAGTTGGCCAGTCTGTGAGATGAAGGTGTCCATGTGGCAAGAGTCTCTCTGGTGCTTTGAGAAGATCTTAGTGGTCTTGTTTGCCAGAGAGATTCAAGTGTGGAGCATCCCAGGCTTATATACATTTCAGAACACAGTCTGGTTCAGCTCCCAGCTCTAGGGACAGTCGATAGGTTAGCCAGATGGCTTGATGGTTTAACTTTTGTGATGGAAGTTGCTTTGATTGCTAGCTAAGTTTCATTGTTTGTGTCCTTTAACAATCACTTTTGGTACCTCCCTGTTGGTGCACATACCCATGACTCTCCCTATTATCATCATCACTCTACTAGAATTGGGCATTATTTTCAAATAACTGAAACTGCTTTTAGTTTTAGACAGTGATGTTTAGGGTAGTCTCTCTTTTTGAACATTTGCAGTACGAGGGTTCACATCTCTCATGGGCACCCCATCTTGACAAGCATTTTCATCATCTTGAGCTCATGTGGCTCTGAATTAGGTTTGCCTGCCAGGAGCTTGCCCAACACCAGAACTACCATTTTCATGGGAGTGTCAACACATGATCCAGTTATGTAGCTGGAAGTTCCAGTTCTGCCAGAGGAGAGCTTACAGAAGTCAGAGGTAAATAATTTCCCGTTAAGCAGTTTCTACAAAGGGACTAAGATTCTAGTCAGTTATGGTCCGTACCATCATTTTTGATGATCTGTGAGAAAGCTGAATTAGACAAAACTACTACTGAAATTTGTCCATGGGTAAGACTACAGTGCTGAAGGATAAGAATAAGAGATACCTTGTCCTGAGATGGAAGTCATTCCGTGAGGGAATTCCATGAGCTTTTGGGATAGATAGTAAAACCATGTTGCCATCAAAGTTGCATTGAACTTGGTGAGTCTTACAAGCCTTTCTGCATTTTGAACTGTTTCATTTATTGAGAGATTGTCAAGATAATGATACATCTGTATTTCATAATTTGTACATTACAAATACCATGAGGTTTGAGAAAATTGTTTGGATGGGAAAATGTAGATAGTCAACGATTGGCA
The DNA here is from genome assembly GCA_037349315.1 of Chelydra serpentina. Taxonomy (NCBI): domain Eukaryota; kingdom Metazoa; phylum Chordata; order Testudines; family Chelydridae; genus Chelydra; species Chelydra serpentina. The sequence goes on from JBAIAC010000192.1 coordinate 1,323,371, forward strand.
TCTTGTTCTTGGATTTAAAAAAGTTCCCTTCAGTCGTTTTCCTAATTCAGAGGAGAGAGAGATCCAGCAAAAGCCTCTAGTTTGTTTTGACACCACAACTCTGGAACAGTTTCCTGAACGTTGTTCTTGGAGAGGGACTGGAGCTACTGCTTTTAGTTTTTCTAAGTTCTGAATGGATTGTTGCACCGCTAATTTTTTAGTTCAATTTGAGGGGAAGAAAAGGAGGGGGAAAAAGGAGGAATTTGCTGAAACTCTATCAGATATCCTTCACTTATCACCTCTAGTCTCTATTTGTCTTGAGTTGTATCAACCTAGGCACCAAAACATCTTTAGGAATCCTCCAAAACAGTGAGAGGCCACAAACTGGCACAGATTAAAGAGACTCTGAGAGCCCTGTTCCTGAAAGGATCCCGGGACATCCTCACTGAGGGACTGAGTATGTATTTCCCATGTCTGAAAGCATGAAGAAAATTAAGAACTGGTTATAAATACTGTAATATCCATCCAGATCAGTGGTCAGAGTTCATGCAAGAGGTCCAATAGCCAGGAGATCCAATCCAAGGGAAATGTACAGTATAGTAGCTGGTGGTGTCAGACAAAACAACAAGACAGGATGAGATTGGGGCAACAAGACAGAATCAAACAGGGTCCAAGTAGCAACTAATGGGCAATGGCTTGATGCTCAGACAAGCGCAGAAAGGAAGCAGGAAGTTTATATATAGTCACCAGAGTCAAGATCATGAGGCCAGTCAGGAAGCAGAACGCTGGAAGCTTGCCCACCCAAGTCTGTGAATTCCCTGTTAATTGGATGAGTTGGTGTGGTGCGATGGCCACGGCTGCTTTCCAAGAACCCAGTGGGCCTGGCTTCAAGACCAGGACTTCAGACCAGGCCCTAACAAATACAGAGGGTGATATCAGGATTGACATCAGTATTTTAAAAAATGACTCCCAATGATCTTGCTGTTATGAAGAGACTGCTCAATTTTGAAGAGTTATTCAAGCTTTTTCTCAGGAACCTCCAAATAAAGATCAAATGAAGCTAGCAGTCAAATCAATGGCCAACGTTCTAAACTACAAATTTCTCCTATATCTCTGCTATAGCATTGCAGAGAAGTGATCTCTCAGAAAAAGAACTCACGTCACAGCAAGCATCATAACGCAACAAAAGCTCTTGGTTATTTTGGACAGAACTCTCAAAGCGAAGGTAGCTTTTTATCCATGACAGAGAATTCTTGAACAATACTATGCCAAGTCATTGAAGCTTGAGGCAACTCTTACTCTTCACTTTAGCATTTTTTTAAATTTAGAGGCCTTAATACCAGCAGTATGGATGGAGTCTCTTTCTGAAATCATGTGCCAGGGCCAAGAAGCTGTAATCTGAAAATGTATCTGCATGTGTGTCTTCCTATAGCCTGTAGAGTTTAAAATAAGCCTTTTAGAGGAACCTCTTGGCAGGTGAAGTCCTGAATCATGATTTTCTGAAGACACTAGCTAATACTGCATTACCCCTGGATTTCCTCATCTTGAGTGTATTTTTGAGAGACAAGAATGCTTGGTCAGCATTATCTACAAAAAGCAATGTGTCTTTTTAAATGCAGTTCTATTCTGAAAAGTGGCTAAAAAATGTCATTATGCAGTTCCATGTTTATTGTGTCTCCATAGAAAATTTATGCAGTTTAGAAATATTATTTTGTAACAGCCCTCCCTGCAAATTTCACATAGGCTAATAAAGCTGCACAGGTCTGAGGGCAGAATATGGCCTAATATATATATTACTGTCAATGATGCACAAAGGGAAAAAATAACCCAACTAGACTCTCAAGAGCCAAGGCTGAGTTTGCAGAACTGACAGTCAATCACACGGTATTTTTTTTCCTTTGTAAACTGAGCAAATATGATCATCAAAGAGACACAAACATGGAATCCAACAAAGTGAACATAACACAGACTCAATTTCAAAATAGAATTGCACTTTAGAAGTTGTCTAAATCATCCCGGTCAAAAGTCACCTGGCATCCAAGTCAAGGAGTTCACGTTTGCTTAAAAAGGAAGCAATTCTATGCTACTGAGATTTTCTGGATTTTGCCTTCATTCCATCTTTCCTCTTTGGCAATGGTGGTGAAGAGGAAAGATGGCTATTCCTTCTTGGATTAACTACTCCTTTTGGATTAAAGGGATTAAGAGCTCTCATCTTTTCAACTTCATTTAACAAGTTGTTTTTGATGGAATTAAAATTTAGCCTTGAAGGAAAAACTTTAGTGTACTAAGATGGCAGAAGGATGGAAGTAGATGGCCAGACACCTCTGAGTTGACTTGCTAGCATATTTACTGCCTTTGGCAGCAATACTTTTAACAGATAGTTTGCTGTGTCATTTGAAGAGGCCCTTCTCATCACAGCCCCACACACTCACTCCCAGGAAGGTGGAAATGGCTGAATTCTACTAAATTGCATTTTCCCTACTGGATCTGCTCTTCTCCTAACCTTGAAGTTGAGGGAAAAGAAATCACAAAATGGAGGATTTGCCTGGTGGTGCTGATGCAAAGGTAAAGGAAGACCATTGCTGGGAATCTTTCCTGAAGCAGGGTAAAGGAGAAAAAGTCAATGAAGAGCTATTGCTGCGGCCAAAATATTTCTTTGGTGCAGAAGCAGGGCCAGCTCAGCCAAGAAGCTCCTTTGAAGCACCACATCAGAGGCCCAACCACCACTTCGGCAAAGCAGAGGAAAAACAGAATGCAGGAGACAGAAGTGTTCAAAAGATGGGGATGGCTTCCCAGCAGTGAGAGTAAATTTGGAAGAGCCAGCCAAGAAGGTAAGAAGAGCAAAGTGCTTCAGAATACAGCTAGCACTGAGCACAGTGGCAGCTCAATTGCATTTGGTTATCAGAATCTCCTCTTGCCACCAAAAAGTCGAGCCAGCTGCCTCTGCGGACGAGTGGAAGAGACCTACCCAGCAGTGAGTCTTCTGGATTGACCGACGGACCCACATATGAGAAACACTTCTTCACAGAGCATGTAGTTAACCTGTAAAATTCATTACCCCAAGAAGCCAGAGAACTGAATATTGCAGCTGGATTTAAACAGGATCTGGATAAATTTATAACCAATAATAATTTGTAGTTACATATAAAGATGTGGACAGTCAAATTTCATCTTTCAAGGATCACTGCAGAGGCCAAGAATAAATCCTCCCTTCATGACCATGAATACAAGCAATTGACTGGGTGTTTTACGATTATTATTTTTTTGCCTTCTTCTAAAGCTTCAAATAATCAATGCTACAAGCAGGATACCAGACTTGAAGGACAAATGTTCTCATACATTATGGCTAATCCTATGTTCTTAGAATGCCTGATTTAACCATCATCCTACATGTATTCATTTTCACTCCACTTTGGGGCTTTAAGGATTCCAGAATAATGAGGCAAAATTCTCATCAACTTCAACATAAATTTTGTCTGAGAAAGGACTTCAGGACTTAATGTGAATAGTTTCCTGTGTCCACTTACCTACACCAACTGGTTCTAAAACCTTAAGTGTGTTATGGATTTGTAGAACCCTTGAAAAGCCTCTAGCCAAAAAGTACCCTTGAGCAAAAATTCATGACAAAATGCTTATTATTGTATGTTTGATTTGCTTTTTAAATAGAATTATTTAAGTAGCTTAGTTAAATATGAAAAAATTCTGAATCAGAAAGATAATCTAGGGCTGAAAATATAGTGACCCAATTTGATCCTGAAGGGAAACGCAGCAAGAAAACATGAAGAATTTTTAATATTAAATATACCCTCAACATGAGATGAACTCAATACCTTTGAACTATAACAACAAAAAATGAACAGAATCATGCAGATTTATTCCAGTGGGCTAAAGATTCCATGGGAATTTAAAGCTATTATTTTGGCCACTAGAGGGAACCTATACAGTCACAAAAATGAAACAACATTTAGAATTCACAGGTTTTAAAATAAATCCTAATTCCTAATAAATTACCAGGACCAGATGGTATTCACCCAAGAGTTCTGAAGAAACTCAAATGTGAAACTGAAGAACTACTAACTGTGGTATGTAACTTATCATTTAAATCAGCTTCTGTACCAGATGACTATTCCTGAGGGCATTCTGTGCCAAAAAATTAAAAGGACTGGGCCTGCCCCAGAAACACAAGTAAGGTAGGTAAGTCCAAAGCTGACTGCGAAGAATTACAAAAGGATCTCACAAAACTGGGTGACTCGGCAACAGAATAGCAGATGAAATTCAATGTTGATAAATGTAAAATAATGCACATTGGAAAAACATAATCCCAACTATACATATAAAATGATGGGGGTCTAAATTAGCTGTTACCACTCAAGAAAGATCTTGGAGTCATTGTGGATAGTTCTCTGAAAACATCTACTCAATGTGCAGCAGCAGTCAAAAAAGCTAACAATGTTAGAAACCATTAGGAAAGGGATAGATAAGAAGACAGAATCTATTATATTGCCTCTATATAAATCCATGGTATGCTCACATCTTGAATACTGTCTGCAGATGTGATCGCCCCATCTCAAAAAAGATAAGTTGGAATTGGAAAAGGTAAAGAAAAGGGCAACAAAAGTGATTAGGGGTATGGAACAGCTTCCATATGAGGCGAGATTAATAAGACTTGGACTTTTCAGCTTGGAAAAGATATGACTAAGGGGGGATATGATTGAGATCTATAAATTATGACCGATGTGGAGAAAGTAAATAAGGAAGTATTATTTACTCCTTCTCATAACACAAGAACTAGGGGTCACCAAATGAAATTAAGAGGCAGCAGGTTTAAAACAAACAAAAGGAAGTATTTCTTCACACAATGCACAGTCAACCTGTGGAACTCTTTGCCAGAGGATGTAGTGAAGGCCAAGATTATAACAGGGTTCAAAAAAGAACTAGATAAGTTCATGGAGGATAAGTCCATCAATGGCTATTAGTCAGGATGGCCAGGGGTGCAAAACCATGCTCTGAAGTGTCCCTAGCCTCTGTTTGCCAGATGCTGGGAATGGGCAACAGGGGATGGATCACTCGATGATTACCTGTTCTGTTCATTCCCTCTGAAGCACCTAGCATTGGCCACTGTCAGAAGACAGGATACTGGGCTAGATGGACCATTGGTCTGACTCAGTATGGCCATTTTTATGTTCATAGCAAAGATGCATGGGAGTCAGTTCTGTGCTTTTTGCATCCTCAACAAAAATGTGACACTCACTATCCCTACCTTTTTTACTATAATTTTTTCTACAAATAGGGCATGCTTTATATTTTTTATATTTAATTATATTTCAATATGTAAATACACCCAGAGGCGAGGAATGGGCTTGATTTTTTTTAACTACTCATGGGCACCTAGTAAAGTATTTTTCACCTGAAATTTGAGTAGATGTACTTAACCCATAAAAGGAATGATCTTCCAAAGTTTAATATTATAAGTTACTTTTCACATTCTTATCAAATCCAATCCTCTATAAGCAACAGTATTTCCAGCTTGGTTTCAAGTCACCACTGTGATTTGTATTTATAATCAGTTCATGTCATATGTAGACAGCTCTCTTTTTTTTACATGTATGAAGATAAATATTTGTGCATTTAGATTCTTACAAACTTCATATTAATGTTTCAAAAAAATTAACATTTGTGTTCAAGTTATGACATTTAATGAACTGGAAAAAATGAAAACGCCATCACAATTTCACAAACATTTTCACACCCTTAAGAGAAGATTTAAGGCATTTTCCAACGTTGCTAAAAAGTCCAATTAAGCTACTATTGACACTTTACCTACAACTGATACTCCACTGACAATAAGCCTTTAACATTTTGAATCTCCCAGTACTGTACATACTTTGAAATACCACACTAAAGTTGTGAACACTGGGTTCTTGTAGCACTCACTTGACTGGTAGTAAGAGTCTGTGGCAGTGTGTTGAGTCTGGGTAGCAACTGGCTGGTAGTACTGTTTGCTCTCATAGCTGCTTGCAGATGTAGAGCGTCCATAACTGTAACCATCCTGTATATGAAATTCCAACAGAACAAAAAAAAAGGCAAATTATGAATACACAGCCCAATGCTACAAAAATGAATAGATAAATTAAGCATTCTTTAGCAAATTGATAGCCATTTTGGTAGAGTCCAATTAATTGCTAAACTTTTTTTTATGCATTCGTTCATGTCAATTGGGGAGAACAAGTCAGTTTATAGTAGAAAAAAAATCAAAAAGCCTCCCAGATTTCATTCTACAGGTTTTGATTCAAAGTTGATAGTCCTTAGACGTTAGGAAATTAAAGCTATGTATGTTCTTAGATTTGCACCTGTTTTGGCTCTCTAGTAATTTGTTTGATCCCTCAGCATTTGCTGATACATATATAAATGTAGTGCTTTTATGTATATTCAAAAAGGTAGCAAATATACTAGAGCCTGCAAGTCCAACATATTGAAGGATTTATTAGAAATAAATTGTTTAATACCAATATATTAATTTTATAATTAATATCTGTATTATCTTGGTGCCTGGAAACCCCAATTAAGGATTGGAATCCATTGTACAAATTGGAATCCATCCTGTACAAATGTAGCATAAAAGACATAAAAGTCCTTGTCCCCTTTTCAATTAAAGATTGGAAACATATGGAGTAAAAAAAAAAATCACATATATTACCAGCCTTATTCTGCTTCCCAGGCAAAAATTTATACCATGCAATTAATGTGGACAAATGCTGCTCATATAAGTTACCAATTAAAGTGTCACCAAAAGGTTTCGTGGATTGATACCTGGTAGTTTGGTGTTGTGGTAGGCTGGGGGGTAGGTTCCTGCTGCCGAGTTCCATAACCATAGTCCTGTCCTGAATGTGATTGGTATGCTCCATAGGCAGCAGTTGCAACTGGCCTGGCAGCCTGCACTGTGGGCGCATAAGATGGCGTCACAGTATGTGCCACCCCAGGAGCTTGCTGGACAGTGTAGCTTGCCACAGTGGTTGGGTGGGAATAAGCTGTAGCAGGTTGAGTGCTGAAAGACAAGACAAACAATTTAAAGTCTACAGCAGCACAAGGTTTTTAAACTGGGCATAGGTTTCATACACAATCTGACACTACATTTTCATCTCATCCATCAAGCTAGTACACTTTATGTGTGTATCCTTTGATTAATACTGAAATAAAGTCAATGTTGAAACTCAACCAATGCTACGATCAAAACTGGAATTCAGATAAAGAAAGGAAGGATGCAAAGAGGTAGGGTACGAACAATATATTTGTGTACAATCTGACACCATCAACTAGCAACTTTATTGGGGGAAAGTGGAGAGTTCGGACTTCCCTGATTTTAGAATATTAATTCCCATGGTTTGATCCAGGAACTAGACATTTTGAACCTTTTCTTCCAAATCCTCCAATTCAATATATATCTTGCTCTGTGGCCAATTACATCTCCGTACCACAACCGCCGTACTAGAGTACAAGTGTAAATAACATGGGGGGAAGAATGTCTCGCCTCTAACACACTTAGGGTGTACACAGAACTTCATTCAACAGTAGGGCTAAGAACAAGAGGCCATATCCTTAATTAATGTAAACCAGCTGAGCATCTGGCCCAAGGATGACAGGATTTGGGTTCCTTCAGTTTACCTTTCATTGTTGGTTATTTTTCCAATTAATCTCATTTTTCTGCACATACTGTCAATTTATATCCTGCTATACAACTGTTTAAACATACATGCTCTCATCAACATGTTACCACCACATAGGTTTAGAACAGATAATGCTAACCAATCTCTAAAGACCAAGACATTGCAGCCAACCGCATTTAAGCCAGGAGACCCCACTAATTTAAGACATTAAGACAGACAATAACAGAACCAGCAATTCTTTCCAAGTGTAATTTATTTAAAATTCCCCACTTAATTTTAAGCAGTACTACTTGTTCCTAATCTAGTCATTAATAAACCGTATATCCAGGCTACATTATTTTCCATGACACTCGCTCTCTGTTTTTGGAGAAGGATTCTCCATTTGCAACATCACCACATCTCTCTCTCTGACAAAAGTGAACTAGACATGGCTCTTTCTGGAGCAGCCACGCCAAGCTTCTGCCAGAAAAAGATGCTCAAGGGAAATACTATAGAGGCAATATGCTAATATGCTATCTTAAGTACTTATATGGCCTCCATCACCTCACAATCTTTAACATGCATTTATCCTCACAACAGCCTTGAAGGCATGGAAGTACTATTACACCCATTTTACAGATAGGGAATTGAGACACAGGAAGACCAAGTGATTTTCCCAGGGTCACACAGGATGTCTGAGGTGAAGGAATTGAAACTGGTTATTTCATAGCACAGGCTAGCACTTCAGCCATTGGCCCATCTTTCCTCTCACTGCACTTCCAGTCCAAGGAATTCTGCATACTATAATGCCTCAAGATCACACTTGTCCATTAAAACTAAAATTAATGGGAGCTACATATGTGTATTCAGAATATTCTTCACATTGAATTTAGAATTCAATATTACTGTTTTATTTTAAATAGCCTGGATGGCCTTCTTCTCCCCCCGTCACACTCCAAGCTGTGCATACTATACTGTGTCTGTTTGGTACATCTGAAAGAATTATATAGTGTGAGAAATAAGATTATGTATTTTGTGGTTACATTCATCCTCTTCACTAAAAGTATCAATTAAGACAAAAATTGTATCACTGGTGATCGCTAATTTTTGAAACTTTTATATTTGTGTAGGTATGTGAAAGAAAGAGATAATGTAAACGGAAACCAAGATAAAGCATGCTTGTGACCAAACATCTTCTCAATGGTTGGTTATTTATCAAGCATCCATAGACACACACATAAATAAGGGGTGCTTATTCAACATAATGAGAGCAAATTAAAATACAATTAAAACTATGATTAAAAGCCATTCTCCCAAAATTCAAACCGCTAATGCAAATGAATTGTTCCAGTACAAACAAGGAAAGGTCATCAATATGCAACCAAGATTTTGGTCATTGTAAAATCCATCTTTGTGATGAAGTTTAAAATGTTTATACAAATAGGAGAGGGCTACATAATATAGTTTTTGGAAGTATGTACTTCTTTGCTGTATAGCTCCTTGGTAAAGACAAATAAGCAGAGATATAGTTTATTTACAGCTTCTATTAGTAGTAGTGTAAAATTAATTGGAGCAATGATGTGGGGCAATCTCATTTTCCACGCTAGCACATCAAAGTAGGATCTCCCAAAGAGCATGCTGACCAGTTGCAAACATTAGAGCGGGACATTTCTGATGAAATTAGGTATCATAGAATCATAGAATATCAGGGTTGGAAGGGACCTTAGGAGGTCATCTAGTCCAACCCCCTGCTCAAAGCAGGACCAGTCCCCAATTTTTGCCCCAGATCCCCAAATGGCCCCCTCAAGGATTGAACTCACAACCCTGGGTTTAGCAGGCCAATGCTCAAACCACTGAGCTATCCCTCCCCCCCCATGACTAGGAGGAAGACCATGAAGAAAAACAGGTTCTAGTAACACACAAATATCCTGGAAATCAACAGTGAAGGAGAATGATATATATTATAGTGCAAATACCTGAGATTTCAAAAAAAAAAAAAATTATTTTGGATCAAAAGCATGAATGGATCGGGGCTTTGCAAAGCAGGATTAGTATTTACTCCATAGTAGTAACATCTACCACTATACAAACAAGCAGATTCCTTCCACTCACCAATAAACTGTGAAAGAATGAACTAGAAACAACCTGAACACTAAAGCGGTTATTTTAAAAGCATCAACACAAGAACTCAGAAAGGCAGTATAAATTACATAAAATTAGAACAGAACTGTAGCCAAATAAAAGTTCTTTTCCCAGTGTCCAGAATTTTTCCCCATAAGCAAAAATATATCTGCACCGGTTATGAAACTGGCAGCAATACCATAAGTCCAACAATACAAACATTGTTAATACGTGGATTACCCAGGTTTCTGAATTCCTGCCAGCTCCTAAAAGAATTTTTGCATAATCTACTACACAAATTAGTCCCTTAAAATACACAGTTATCCTATCCCAATTTCAACTCGGCTCATTATATTCTACTTAGCAAAATTCTCCTTGCAATTTCAGTTAAACATAGTTTTCTTCAGGCAGTGTTGCCACATCCAGGCACTCAACCCAAGATGTCGGTGCACTTTTTCCTGGAAATGGACTGTATAATCATTTGGGTAAAGTGCTTTGGGATCCTTCTGGATGAAAAGTTACACATTGTATAAATGCAAGTTATTGACACATCAAGAATTCAAAATGAACTTCTGAAACCAGCTACACTATAACTAATTTATGACAACATACATACATACAAGCATATTAAGCCCTTCATTCCTATCACCAGACTGGTCAACTGTGATGAAAAACTCAAGGAATTTTTATCACCAGTCCAAGAGCAGAGGAAGAAATTCTTCCTCATAAATTGAGTATGTTCTTTCTGGAAGTGAGAGAATGGGAGACTAGTGAACTGGGGACTGATAAGAGAGAGAGGAGAAAAAGGGAGAAAGTCTGGACAAGGGTTTCTATCAGAAACTTTGGGGGGAGAAGGGATCTCAAACTCACTCTCTAACCTTCCTTGACAGGACGTCATCAACAGGGATTGCTGTTTTTCCTTAATATCAGTCTCCTGCATGGGAAAGTATCATGAGTATGACCTAGGATTATTTGTCAAAATGCTAAATGGTCACTTGGTTATATGTATATTTAAAAATGTTTTAACCAACATTAAACAAGGAAATGAAGCTAGCATGACTGGTTGCACTAAATCACATGACGACATGCAATATTCAACTGTAATAAAAATTAGGAAAGTCTTATAGTAAGCTTAATTATCCATTCAAAATTAATACAAGTAGGAAGGAGGTGTGGGTGTGTGCAAGCATTGTGCCCCCTTTTTTAAACAATATGAACTCTTCGCCAGGAAAGTTTACACTTTATAAATAGGGATTTTCTTACAATGAACTACCACCAGAGGGACTCCTTTTGGCATTCTGGGATATTAAGCCCAAAGGTATAATTCTACAACTATATTCAGTCCCACTAGTGGGAATGCTTTTATGAATAAAGGTTGTGTCACAGTGGGCCCTGAAGCAGGAACTTCAGAACCTGGCTATCGTCACTTGGGGTACAGGTTTTGTAAACCTCTTTGCATGAAAGAGGTTTGCTCTATGAAAGACTACTAAGTACAGCGAATTTTTCTCCCAAAAGGATACACACTGCAGAGGAGAAACGTCCCTCTAGGATTAGAACAGGTCTTCAGCTCTTAAAGCGTGGAGTATTTTTTGTTTTGTTTTTGTGGTCATAGAAGTTGCATGGGTGAAAGACTGATTTCCAATTCAATATAATCTATTAGATAGTTTAACAGACTTAGTTACTGGTCTGTGGTCTATTTCACAAAGAATAGGTTTATATGTATTCTACTTCCTGAGTATCAAATAGTCAATGCCCAGAACTGGAGTAAGGAGATCTAGGCTCTAAATCATAGCTCTGATATTGACACACAACCCTATCCATGTCACTTCATATCTGTTTCCCTTCCCCTCAATCTACAGACTGAAGTTAGTATTTCTTACCTATTTGACAAGAGTGTTGTAAAGCTTAATTCACTGCTTAAAAAGCCATTCACAATCCTCAAATGAAAGATACTACTATAGAACTCCAAACTATTACATCACCCATAGGTAATTTTAAAATTACCAGAGTGGGTGGGTAAGAATGTGATCTAAAGCAGCAAAGAGGAATTCTCAACTAACTCTTCACCAGCGATGTGAGAAAATCATATTACAAGCTGTACTTTATGAGATTCATTTTACAATTTAGCTATTTGCAGCAATCAACCCTCAACCCCTTTGATTAAAATCCTTTCTTCCATTTTTGAACTAAGAAAATCTTTTTCCTGCTGTAAACAACTCAATGCTCTCCTCACTGAGGGCTGATCTCTAGGACAATTCTCAAAAAAATAACTGCAGCATAAGTGAGGAAAAAATAGGTTTTGCCCATGAACAGTATGAAGTTTCCATTAAAATTCAGAGGATTATACAAATATAGCAATGTTAATTACATCCATGTGATTTTCAACTGCTTTTTCCATATGGAATTCCAAAGTTGCACTAGTTCTAATTATTCAACTGCACAAGTACTTAGTGAAGTCTGAGATTAGCGTTTTCATTCTTGTTAAAACCAAGAAAATTAAATACAAAGACTTGTGAAAATATAAATCTATGCCCTAATATTCAATTGGCACCCTCAGATACGCACACCTAAAATCAAACAATTTTTGTGAGAGTTATAAGGACGTATCCAAGGGTAGAGCAGAGGGTTTTTTTGTAAATTATAGACAACTGGAAATCTGGTCAATTTAAAAAAGTTACGAATAGTTTCATGTACTACCCCAACACCTCCAACCAGTTTGTGGATGTTCATTCATTTCTCTATTTTAAAAATTTCTCTCTCTTCCCCACGGGGACTCAAAAAACCTAACAGAAGAAACTGACAATACACAACACTGTCAAATGCACAAGAACAAAAAAATCTTTCAGTATACTTAAGTATGAATACATATCTTGAATACTGGGTGCAGATGTGATCACCTCATCTCAAAAAAGATATACTGAAATTGGAAAAGGTAAAGAAAAGGGCAACAAAAATTATTAGGAACAGCTTTCGTATGAGGAGAGATTAATAAAACTGGGACATTTCATTTTGGAAAAGAGATGACTAAGGGGGGGATATGATTGAGGTCTATAAAACCATGACCGGTGTGGAGAAAGTAAATAAGGAAGTATTATTTACTCCTTCTCATAACACAAGAACTAGGGGTCACCAAATGAAATTAAGAGGCAGCAGGTTTAAAACAAACAAAAGTATTTCTTCACACAATGCACAGTCAACCTGTGGAACTCTTTGCCAGAGGATGTTGTGAAGGCCAAGATTATAACAGGGCTCAAAAAAGAACTACGTAAATTCATGGAGGATAGGTCCATCAATAGCTATTAGCCAGGATGGGCAGGGATGGTGACTCTAGTGTCTGTTTGCCAGAAGCTGGGAATGAGCAACAGGGAATGGATCACTTGATGATTACCTGTTCTGTTCGTTCCCTCTGGGGCACCTGGCATTAGCCACTGTCCGAAAACAGGATACTGGGCTAGATGGACCTTTGGTCTGACCCAGTATGGCCATTCTTATGTCAAATTACAAGAGTAGATGAAATAATTTCAGAAGTGTTGTTTTTAAATTCATGGTGCCCTTTTATTTTTTGCATCCTGATTAGAATGTATTTTAAAATTTAGCTTTAATATTGCAAGACAGAATGTTAATAGCTTTTAAGTTTTTATATATTGTATTACTGATAAAGGGACTGGGACTTTTTATCAATGCTAAAGTTTAAAATATATGAAGAATCATAATAACCATTATACTTGTTTCAAACACAATACATTTTGGTCCTTGCCAGATCAGAACAAATGGCAGCGCTATATTTTGCTAGTTTCAATAGCGTGCTTTGACAAAGTTCTTCCTTCCAACAAACACAGTGGAGTGTAAGTTTCCTATGTGGTAGCACCAGAGGCAAGGTCTGTGCTCTACACAAAGTCTGGTAGACCACTGGATAGGTAATCAGAATTCAAACATGAACACAGTTTCTCTGACTCATCTTTTATTGTTACATCACTGAAAAAAATAACTTTTGCTAGAGCTGTGCCAACTCAAATACTCTCCTGTCTAAATTAATTCATAGAATCATAGAATCTCAGGGTTGGAAGGGACCTCAGGAGGTCATCTAGTCCAACCCCCTGCTCAAAGCAGGACCAACCCCAACTAGATCATCCCAGCCAGGGCTTTGTCAAGCCTGACCTTAAAAACCTCTAAGGAAGGAGATTCCACCACCTCCCTAGGTAACCCATTCCAGTGCTTCACCACCCTACTAGTGAAAAAGGTTTTCCTAATATCCAACCTAAACCTCCCCCTCTGCAACTTGAGACCATTACTCCTTGTTCTGTCATCTTCTACCACTGAGAACAGTCTAGATCCAGCCTCTTTGGAACCCCCTTTTAGGTAGTTGAAAGCAGCTATCAAATCCCCCCTCACTCTTCTCTTCTGCAGGCTAAACAATCCCAGTTCCCTCAGCCTCTCCTCATAAGTCATGTGCTCCAGCCCCCTAATCATTTTTGTTGCCCTCCGTTGGACTCTTTCCAATTTATCCACATCCTTCTTGTAGTGTGGGGCCCAAAACTGGACACAGTACTCCAAATGAGGCCTCACCAGTGCCGAATAGAGGGGAATAATCACGTCCCTCGATCTGCTGGAAATGCCCCTACTTATACAGCCCAAAATGCCGTTAGCCTTCTTGGCAACAAGGGCACACTGTTGACTCATATTCAGCTTTTCGTCCACTGTAACCCCTAGGTCCTTTTCTGCAGAACTGCTGCCCAGCCATTCGGTCCCTAGTCTGTAGCAGTGCATGGGATTCTTCCGTCCTAAGTGCAGGACTCTGCACTTGTCCTTGTTGAACCTCATCAGATTTCTTTTGGCCCAATCCTCTAATTTGTCTAGGTCCCTCTGTATCCTGTCCCTACCCTCCAGCGTATCAACCACTCCTCCCAGTTTAGTGTCATCTGCAAACTTGCTAAGGGTGCAGTCCACACCATCCTCCAGGTCGCTGAAGATATTGAACAAAACCGGCCCCAGCACCGACCCTTGGGGCACTCCACTTGATACCGGCTGCCAACTAGACATGGAGCCATTGATCACTACCCGTTGAGCACGACCATCCAGCCAGTTTTCTATCCACCTTACCGTCCATTCATCCAGCCCATACTTCTTTAACTTGCTGGCAAGAACACTGTGGGAGACTGTATCAAAAGCTTTGCTAAAGTCAAGAAATAGCACATCCACTGCTTTCCCCTCATCCACAGAGCCAGTTATCTCATCATAGAAGGCAATTAGGTTAGTCAGGCATGACTTGCCCTTGGTGAATCCATGCTGACTGTTCCTGATCACTTTCCCCTCCTTTAAGTGGTTCAGAACTGATTCCTTGAGGACCTGTTCCATGATTTTTCCAGGGACTGAGGTGAGACTGACTGGCCTGTAGTTCCCCGGATCTTCCTTCTTCCCTTTTTTAAAGATGGGCACTACATTAGCTTTTTTCCAGTCATCCGGGACCTCCCCCGATTGCCATGATTTGTCAAAGATAATGGCCAATGGCTCTGCAATCACATCGGCCAACTTCTTTAGCACCCTCGGATGCAGTGCATCCGGCCCCATGGACTTGTGTTCGTCCAGCTTTTCTAAATAGTCCCGAACTACTTCTTTCTCCACAGAGGGCTGGTCACCTCCTCCCCATACCGTGCTGCGGGGTGCAGCCGCCTGGGAGCTGACCTTGTCTGTGAAGACAGAGGCAAAAAAAGCATTGAGTACACTAGCTTTCTCCACATCCTCTGTCACTAGGTTCCCTCCCTCATTCAGCAAGGGGCCCACACTTTCCTTGACTTTCTTCTTGTTGCTCACATACCTGAAGAAACCCTTCTTGTTACTCCTAACATCTCCGGCTAGCTGCAACTCCAAGTGTGATTTGGCCTTCCTAATTTCACTCCTGCATGCCTGAACAATATTTTTATACTCCTCCCTGGTCATTTGTCCAATCTTCCACTTCTTGTAAGCTGCTTTTTTGTGTTTAAGACGAGCAAGGATTTCACTGTTAAGCCAAGCTGGTCGCCTGCCATATTTACTTTTCTTTCTACACATCGGGATGGTTTGTTCCTGCAACCTCAATAAGGATTCTTTAAAATACAGGCAGCTTTCCTCGACTCCTTTCCCCCTCAGGTTATTCTCCCAGGGGACCTTGCCCATCAGTTCCCTGAGGGAGTCAAAGTCTGCTTTTCTGAAGTCCAGGCTCTGTATTCTACTGCTCCCCTTTCTTCCTTGTGTCAGGATCCTGAACTCGACCATCTCATGGTCACTGCCTCCCAGGTTCCCATCCACTATTGCTTCCTCTACTATTTCCTCCCTGTTTGTGAGCAGCAGGTCAAGAAGAGCTTTTTCCCTAGTTGGTTCCTCCAGCAATTGCACCAGGAAATTGTCCCCTACACTTTCCAAAAACTTCCTGGATTGTCTGTGGACCGCTGTATTGCTCTCCCAGCAGATATTGGGGTGATTAAAGTCACCCATGAGAACCAGGGCCTGTGATCTAGTAACTTCTGTTAGTTGCTGGAAGAAAGCCTCGTCCACCTCATCCCCCTGGTCTGGTGGTCTGTAGCAGACTCCCACCACGACATTACCCTTGTTGCTCACACTTCTAAATTTAATCCAGAGACTCTCAGGTTTTTCTGCAGTTTCATACTGGAGCTCTGAGCAGTCATACTGCTCTCTTACATACAACGCAACTCCCCCACCTTTTCTGCCCTGCCTATCCTTCCTGAACAGTTTATATCCATCCATGACAGTACTCCAATCATGTGAGTTATCCCACCAAGTCTCTGTTATTCCAATTACGTCATAATTCCTTGACTGTGCCAGGACTTCCAGTTCTCCCTGCTTGTTCCCCAGGCTTCTTGCATTTGTGTATAGGCATTTAAGATAATTCACCGATCGTCCTGCTGTCCCAGTATGGGGCAGGAGCCCTCCCCTCTTGCACTCACCTACTTGTGCTTCCTCCCGGTATCCCACTTCCCCACTTACCTCGGGGCTTTGGTCTCCTTCCCCCAGTGAACCTAGTTTAAAGCCCTCCTCACTAGGTTAGCCAGCCGGCTTCCAAAGATGCTCTTCCCTCTCTTCATCAGGTGGAGCCCATCCCTGCCTAGCACTCCTTCTTCTTGGAACACCATCCCATGGTCAAAGAATCCAAACCCTTCTCTCCGACACCATCTGCGTAGCCATTCGTTGACTTCCATGATTCGACGGTCTCTACCCCGGCCTTTTCCTGCCACAGGGAGAATGGACGAGAACACCACTTGCGCCTCAAACTCCTTTATCCTTCTTCCCAGAGCCACGTAGTCTGCAGTAATACGCTCAAGGTCATTCTTGGCAGTATCATTGGTGCCCACGTGGAGAAGCAGGAAGGGTTAGCGATCTGAGGGCTTGATGAGTCTCGGCAGTCTCTCCGTCACATCACGAATCCTAGCCCCTGGCAAGCAGCACACCTCTCGGTTTTCCCGGTCAGGGCGGCAGATAGATGACTCAGTCCCCCTGAGGAGAGAGTCCCCGACCACCACCACCCTCCTCCTCCTCCTCTTCTTGGGAGTGGTGGTCGTGGAACCCCCATCCCTAGGACTGTGCATCTCATGCCTTCCAGTCAGTGGAGTCTCCTTCTGCTCTGTTCCCTCAGATGTATCATTCACTCCACTCTCTGCACAGTTGCTCATCTGAATATGAGTTTCTGGTACATGGACTTGTCTCATACTCTTTACTCTTCTGGAGGTCACATGCTGCCAATTATCCTCACTGGCCTTCTGTCCCCGCTGCGTAGCCTGCTCTGAATCCTCAGAACACTGTGCCCGCTGAAGCCTATCCTGACGTCTATCCAGGAACTCATTTTCTTTTATGGAATGCAGGGTTGATACTCGTTTCTCCAGACCTTGAATCTTCTCCTCCAATATGGAGATCAGCTTGCACTTTGTACAGACAAAGTCGCTTCTATCCTGTGGAAAAAAGACAAACATGGCACATCCTGTGCAGGTCACGACAGCGGATCGCTCAGCATCCAGCATCCAATTAGTTGATGTAAAGTGAGAAAGGTAACCTGCAATCAACATTCAGATTAGTTCAATGCTTTGTAATGAAGCCTTGACCTTATTATATTAAATCACAGCCCTCGTAAGTTTATTTTCCAAGCCACTATTCAAGGTACTGAAGGAAACATGGTTAATACAGTTTCTAAAACTACTAGCAGGAAGTGGAAATCCTAAAGAAATTATCATTTTCCCTTTGTTTCAAAGTTACTCCCTGCATTAATTTTTTTTAAATAGTTCTGTTATCTTACAGCATCTATCCTTTTTCTAGCTAATTCACATATATGCAAAAAGATATGGTCCATGCCCTGAAGACCTAACATTTGAGGGCCTAGACTTGTTCTGAGTAGCCAGATACCACCTCAGCGACATCTTAAGCACAGGGCCTAAATAAAGACAAGTAACAGAAAATGAGGAGAGGGAAAAGAAATTTTAAAAATTACAATAAATATAATCCCATGCCCAACTCACTCTTTTCACTGTATCCTAACCATACATCCAACTATCATTTTTATAGTTTCTAATTCTTGCCTCTTTTGGTTTTCAAGAAGCAGATTCTCTGAAGACAGAATGAAAAACGCACCATAAGATTCCATCATATTTGTTGTCTCAATGATTTTTATATAAAACATTTACAGTTTGCAAGTACGATGAATTTTTCTAACTGCAAACTCAAAACAGAATGTGCGAGAGCAAGCTAAGTTCTTTCCGTTTCATATATCGTCACCATCAATCTGTATTGCCAGCTCTTGCAATTTTATCGTATCATGGTATTTTGCTTAAAACTCCAGCTCCTGGAATCATGTGAACACATTCAAATATTAGCTTTCATTAAAAACAAAAATATAGCCCTCATTCTTGCAGAGAAAATCTTGAAAACCTGAACCCTAAAGGCTCAAAGGCCAGAAGGCAAATAAAAAGACACCCAAGTATATTTTTTAAACTCACAATTTTGGGGGGCCTCGCTTTGATTTTTGAATGTTTGGGGTTTACAATACTGAGCCTTGCCTATTCTTTTTAAATAAACATTAGGTCCTTGTTTATTTAACTTCACATTTTAATGATCTCTTTTGGCAAATCATCAGTGTGCATGCGGTTATATATTTTTTCCTGAATTAGACAGTGTAAAAATGTCATCATTCATGCTTCTCATGTAGAGGATTCTCAGGGTTCCAATCAAGATCTGAATTGAGGATTATATCATCCCTCCAGAAAGAAACCAGAAAGCTCAGTGAAAACCACTTAAGTGTCCTAAGGGATAACAATACAACACACAAAAGCCCAAGAAATATAATATAGAGCAATATACCTACATGTATCCGCTTCTCTAATTCACCATCCATTTCTTTAGCATATCAGTCCAAGGTCACACTCAAATAACCTTAGTTCTGCCCTT
This sequence comes from Chelydra serpentina, assembly GCA_037349315.1. Lineage (NCBI taxonomy): Eukaryota > Metazoa > Chordata > Testudines > Chelydridae > Chelydra > Chelydra serpentina. The sequence continues at coordinate 1,342,540 of JBAIAC010000192.1, forward strand.
TGTTTAATGCCAGTGTTCTTGTAGGATTTATTTCCCACTATTTGTGGTTTTGAATCAGATATTAATCCTCTTTAGGGACTTTTACCAGTTACAGCAAATTTGTTCATTCACGTGCAATATTAAACATATTACTAGTATATTTTAAAAATATATTTATTGTGTATTTGTCCCATAACAGTTTAAGATGAGAAAGCTGTGTATGGTAAGATTGTACACTGAAGCGGGTTAATTGTGAGTTATATTTTGGAGATGTGACTCTTATATTAGGCCACTGAGCTATGGGAATTCAGCATGCAGAGGTATGCTACAAGTTATTTTGATGTTAACATAACATTATTTTAGAAGTTTTTAACTTTTTCCCTACTGGGTGAGTCCTGCACTTCTGTTATGTAGTAATTACACAAAGAGTAATGCTTGCATATGGTGCCTGTTTCTAAATGACAGGTAGCAGATGCAGTGCATTGTGAACTTCATCTGTTTTTATGTAGACTCTCTTTGGTGTATGAATATCTTTAAATATATTTTTGCGAGTGCATTAGTAGAGGTTTCCAAAGGTGTCCCCGCCCCCTTGCCCCCACAGCCCCTGTTCTATTTCCTGCCTCTCTGCTGTGAATGTTAGCAGCAGGAAACAAAATGGAGTAAAAACTAAGCTCACCAGCCAGTCAAGACACTTTCAACCTTTTAGTAACTGCCCAACAGGATATTTAGTGAAATAAGGCTACTATATGTTGAGGAATTGTGACCGCCAACTCCCTGGTGATTAAATAATGATTTACAATATTGCTAAAAATACACTATCAAGAATGGCAGACCCCACAACTGTCTTTTGAGTATTATATAGCAGACTCTTTTCTTGAAAAGACAATATAATTTTTTGTGGTGCTCCCCTTTACTCCCACCAAAGATGATGCTCTGCCTACACATACAACTATGGCAGTAACTCAATCCTTATGAGCCACCCTAAAATAATAAGCGAAAGCATGCCTTCAGAAAACATACACCTGAAAAAAAGCTTTCAGTTTCTAGTTTGCAACATTTGGTTAGACTTGATTTTAAAAATATGAAAAATATGTTCATGGGCCTGTAAGAGATTCTCTCATTACTCACTGATTTACATTAGAGAAGTTATAACAGTGTACCTCCTATGATTTTTAATTAGCTATTAGGTTTCAAGTATGGCACACAGCAACTTAATTTCCAAAACATCCTATAGAACCTATGTGCTACCATGTACCAACAGCATCCCACAGAGTTTATGATCAGGATGCCATGGCATTCACTATTTATATGCTACTCCAAATCTTAATTTGTAGTTAATTAATATGTGTGTAACTCAACATTATGGAGTGCCATACACTGATAGATTAAAACCATTTGTTTTTAGGCCAAAGGCTTTTAGACTTTCAAACTAGATCACAACTGGTTAAGCTACACATTTATTCATATACAGTATCATCAGGGATAAGGGTGGGTGCTGAACTGCCACCAGGAGTCACCCCTAACCCTGTTTAGTGATTCCATATCTTTCTGTCACCCTCTGGCTAGTAGGGGGTCACAGATCTGAAGTTCAGATATAAAATTTTTATTAAAGCTAATGTTAAAAAAATTATATAATACACAGTTTAAGAAAAGAGTACATGTACATCTCAGTATAATGCTAGATTACGTACAAACACAAAGTTTGTTTAAAAACTCATAAGATACATACGGTACATATCTGTAATAACCCAAAATTAGAGAAATTTAACGATACAGTTTAGATATTAGAATCCAAATACTTGGGTACATCACTCATGAAAAGTTATACAGAGAGTTGGTTGCGGAAAGCAAATATATGAATGAGTGTAGATTGTCCCCTCGGTATCTGAGTATTTAGGATAGGTTGACCTTAGTAGATAGAATCCATCAGAGAAATATTTCAGTTACTTTCCGATTTCACTTCTCATTATCACTCCAACTCATCTTTCTTGGTTGCCAATGTCAGGTGATGTGTTCTAGGTAGATATCCCTCGATCACCCGATGGTGTCCAACACCATGAGCTGTCGCATCAGCTGAGCGTAACATTGACCGATTCCACATTCCCTCACACTCACTCATTACAGGGGTCCCAGGTGCCCAGGGCTCCGACAATCAGCGCGCGCGTCTGAACCTGGTAACCCTTAGCTCTCAAGGTTTCGGCCATACGGGCGTATTTCTCCACCTTTTGAGCTCGGGAGTTGTGGAAGGCCGGGGTCCTGCTCTTGAAGGGCACTGTGACGTCCACCATCATGGTCTTCTCCTGGTCCTCATTGGGGATGACGATGTCCGGTCGCAGTTGACTGTCGGTTCCAGGGATGGCGGAGTTCACGACTACCTTCCATACAGGTGGCAGTATGGCTCTGACTAGGCAATCTTGGATGGCGTTATATCGCAGCTGCCAGGCTCCGGAATGACGCTTGCAGCTACACTGGACATGGGGTAACATCTCATTGGCATAGCCATACTTCCTACATCACTTGTCCTGATTTTCCACAGCAGACGGCTCCATTCAGCAGAACACAGTTGAACCGGGTCCTATAGATGAATTTCCAGTCGGCAAATTGGGTGAAGCTGCTCCCGGGGAGGAAGTGGTCGCACGTCACCTCAAACGCCTTGCCCTGGTCCAGCTTCCGTTTCAGGTTTTCCACATATTGGCAGCAGATGGCATCCTTCAGGGTCCTCTCCAGCATGGTTCTAGCTCTCGGAGTGATGAACGCAAGAAGCCTAGGAAACAAGCAGGAAGAATTGGAAGTCCTGTCAGTCAAGGAACTATGATGTGACTGGACTAACAGAGACTTGTTGGAGCAACTCACATGATTGGAGCACTCTCATGGATGGGTATAACTATTCAAGAAGGACAGGCGGAGGAGAAAAGGTGGAGGAGTTGCACTGTATGTAAGAGCGCAGTATGATTGCTCAGAGCTCCAGTCCAGGGTTAAGTTTAGAGGCAAGAGCAACAAGGGTGATGTCGTGGTAGGCATCTGCTATAGACCACCAGACCAGGAGGATGAGGTAGACGAGGCTTTCTTCGGACAACTAACAGAAGTTTCCAGATCAAAGGCCTTGTTCTCATGGGGGACTTCAAGCACCCTGACATCTGCTGGGAGAGCAATACAGCAGTGCACAGACAATCCAGGAAGTTCTTGGAGAGTGTTGGGGACAACTTCCTGGTGCAAGTGCTGGAGGAACCAACTATGGACCGTGCTCCTCTTGACCTGTTGCTCACAAACAGGCAAGAATTGGTAGGGGAAGTGGAAGTGGGTGGCAACCTGGGCAGCAGTGACTATGAGATGGTCGAGTTCAGGATCCTGACAAAAGGAAGAAAGGAGAGCAGCAGAATACGGACCCTGGACTTCAGAAAAGCAGACTGACTCCCTCGGGGAACTGATGGGTAGGATCCCCTGGGAGGCTAATATGAGCGGGAAAGGAGTCCAGGGCAGCTAGCTGTATTTTAAAGAAGCCTTATTGAAGGCGCAGGAACAAACCATACAGATGTGCAGAATAGCAAATATGGCAGGCAACCAGCTTGGCTTAACAGAGAAATCTTCACTGAGCTTAAACACAAAAAGGAAGCTTACAAGAACTGGAAACGTGGACAGATGACTTGGGAGGAGTATAAAAACTTTGCTCGAGCATGCAAGGGTATAATCAGGAAGGCCAAAACACAAATGGAATTGCAGCTACCTAGAGATGTGAAGGGTAACAAGAAGGGTTTCTACAGGTATGTTAGCAACAAGAAGGTGGTCAGGGAAAGTGTGGGACCCTTATTGAATGGAAGAGGCAACCTAGTGAGATGATGTAGAAAAAGCTGAAGTACTCAATGCTTTTTTGCCTCTGTCTTCACAGACAAGGTCAGCTTCCAAACTGCTGCACTGGGCAGCACAGTATGGAGAGGAGATGAGCAGCCCTCAAAGGTTAAGGACTATTTAGAAAAGCTGGATATGCTCAAGTCCATGGGGCCAGATGCAATGCATCCGAGGGTGCGGAGGGAGTTGGCTGATGTGATTGCAGAGCCATTGGCCATTATCTTTGAAAACTCATAGCGACTGGGGGAAGTCTTGGATGATTGGGAAAAGGCAAATATAGTGCCCATCTTTAAAAAAGGGAAGGAGGAGAATTCGGGGAACTACAGACCAGTCAGCCTCAGCTCTATTGCCCCTGGAAAAATCATGAAGCAGGTCCTCAAGGAATCTCTTTTGAAGCACTTGGAGAAGTGGAAGGTGATCAGGAACAGGCAAAATGGATTCACCAAGGGAAAGTCATGCCTGACCAACCTGATTGCCTTCTATGATGAGATAACTGGCTCTGTGGATATGGGGAAAGCAGTGGACGTGATATATCTTGACTTTAACAAAGCTTTTGATACGGTATCACATGGTATTCTTGCCAGTAAGTTCAAGAAGTATGGATTGGATGAATGGACTATAAGGTGGATAGAAAGCTGGCTAGATCGTCGGACTCAATGGGTAGTGATCAATGGCTCCATGTCTAGTTGCCAGCCGGTAGCAAGCAGGCTGGAACCGGTTTTGTTCAACATCTTCATTAAATGATCTGGATGATGGGATGGATTGCACCCTCAGCAACTCTGTGGATGACACTAAGCTGGGGGGAGAAGTAGATACGCTGGAGGGTAGGGATAGGGTGACCTAGAAAAATTGGAGGATTGGGCCAAAACAAATCTGATGAGGTTCAACAAGAACAAGTGCAGAGTCCTGCACTTAGGACAGAATAATCCCATGCACTGCTACAGGCTGGGAACTGACTGGCTAAGCGGCAGTTCTGCAGAAAAGGACCTGGGGATTACAGTGGATGAGTACGTGGATATGAGTCAACAGTGTGCCCTTGTTGCCAAGAAGGCTAACAGCATATTGGGCTGCATTAGTAGGAGCATTGCCAGCAGATCGAGGGAAGTGATTATTCCCCTTTAATCGACACTAGTGAGGCCACATCTGGAGTACTGCATTCAGTTTTGGGCCACCACTACAGAAAGGATGTGGACAAATTGGAGAGAGTCCAGTGGAGAGCAACAAAAATGATTAGGGGGCTGGGGCACATAACTTCTGAGGAGAGGCTGAGGGAACTGGGCTTGTTTAGTCTACAGAAGAGAAGAGTATGGGGGGATTTGATAGTAGCCTTCAACTACCTGAAGGGGGGTTTCAAAGAGGATGGAGCTCGGCTGTTCTCAGTGGTGGCAGGAGGCAGAACAAGGAGCAATGGTCTCAAGTTGCAGTGGGGGAGGTCTAGGTTGGATATTAGGAAAAACTATTTCACTAGGAGAGTGGTGAAGCATTGGAATGGGTTCCCTAGGGATGTGGTGGAATCTCCACCCTTAGAGGTTTTTAAGGCCCGGCTTGACAAAGCCGTGGCTGGGATGATTTAGTTGGGGTTGGTCATGCTTTGAGCAGGGGGTTGGGCTGATGATCTCCTGAGGTCTCTTCCAACCCTAATCTATGATTCTATGATTGTGTACTCTGCATTCTTCACCTGTGGCACCAGGACTCCCAGCTCCTGGCGTTCCTCGCACCAAATCCACCAGCAGCTGATAAGCTTCTCCAGTCATCACATAGCATTGCGGGCACAAGTCTCCCCCGCCCTTCCAAATTTACCTTCCAGGGAGCCGCTCAGGTAGGTGGCAACATCTTGGTTGGAAAGGATCCTGGTGATTTGCTTCTTGATGACATCCTGCATAGCACTTTCTGCGATGTTCCTCACCATGGCATCCGGGCGCATCAGAAGGTGAGAGTGATCACCACGTCGTACAGATCACCCATTTGAGGGATGCTGGCATCGTCCTGTCTGTGCGAGATATACACCAGTTCATTGCTGGCCCTCTGGGGAAGAAACATCCACTTCTTCACTAGCTGCCTGATGGGGCTGTCTGCCTTAAGAGGTACCTTCTCCACGGCAGAACTCCTCAGGACAAATGAGATACGGGGGATCAGGAAGGTGTTCAAGGCGTTGATCTTCTGCCATGGTGCCAGTAGGGAGGAGTCGAGCCTGGCCACATCTCATAGGATCTCCGTGATGGTGTCCTCAAGTGTCTGCTGGACACGGAAACCCGAGGGTGTGCCAAGATGTTGGTAAGACTGCCCGTCCTTGAGGAACATCATGGGTTCACTGTGGATCTGAAACAGTGTCACCTGGACCGAGTCCCTTCTACTATCATCAATATGCAGGGATGCATGCTTCCTAGTGTTGAAGCGGAGTCCCATCCAGTTGGCAGCCTGGCTGAGGTCATCGAGCATTTGTTGGAGACTGTCAGGGTTATCTGCAATTAGGACCAGATCGTCTGCGTAGGCCAGGATATTCACTCTATTACCGTACAGAATAGCCTAAACTGCTGGAGATGGCTCAAATGAGCAGCTCCATGGCTAAGTTGAAAACGATGGGGCTGAGGGGACAGCAGGGCCGGCTCCAGCCACCAGTGTTCCAAGCAGGTCCTTGGGGTTGCAATCTGCAAGGGGCGGCAATCCGTGTGCCATTAGGGCGGCACGCACGTTCCCGTGGCAGCAGCAACTCTGCTTCAGCCACCCGCGGTGGCAATTCGGCAGCAACTTCTATCTTCGGCCACCCGCGGCAGCAATTAGGCGCACTGCTTGGGGCGGCAAAAGAGGTAGAGCCGGCCCTGGGGAACAACCTTGCTTCACACTGCTACAGATAGGCATTTCTTGCAGCTCTCCTTCCATGAAGCGGATGGTGGTGGTGCAGCAGCCTTCATAAAGCTCACGGACCAGTTTGAGAATTTGGAATGCCTGAAAACTTTCTCCATCTAAATCCTGTTTCTGATGGAAGGAAGATAGAGTTCTCTCTCCTCTCCTGGCTGCTGCAAAGAATTAACTCGATATACCATAGGTCTCCATTACTCCACCTCTAACACAAGACTCCCATTTTTTGAGCCCTTTTCTTCTGAGAGTAACTCAAGTGTCTGCTAGTAATATCTTTCCAAGCAGGAGTATGAACATCAGTTTCGCTGCTACTGACAGGTTTTTGAATTAACACCCATGAACCTGACAATAACCTTGTTCATTTCACTCTGCTGCAGCTATGAACACCCCTTGAAAAATCCATTCCCCCATTTAATGCCAGGACAGTGTCTGAAACTTGAGGGCACCTTAACAGGATACATTTCTGTAGAATTTAAGCGTTCATTTTTTTTTTTTAAAGGAACACGATTAACTTACCATTGGCAAATGAATTTTTCAAAAAAACACATTTTCTATTGCAAGATCATGCAACTTTCTACTTCCACTCCAGAGTTTAGGAAGAAAGATAAAAACTGTTGTGACAATCCTCTTAGATGCATCTGTGATACTTATGCATGTAGGTTTGAAGTCACAGGTTTTTAACATCAATACCAATGGACAAGTAATCTGTTTTTAATACATCAAAATTAGAGAGTCATTGAATAATCTATGGCTTCAGTTCAACTTTTTCAGGTTCAGATGTGACTCTGCACTATCCTAACTTTATTCCATGATGAGATATTTGGAACATCAGAAACCAGTAAAAAATAAAGACACACTACATAATAATCTAAAATGTTAATTTGGAGATGTTCTTATACTCAAATCTTAATTTTGTTTCTATACTCTGATGACAAGAATTAGCTCCAAAATACATTAATCCATCACAACCAAATACCAAGAGCCACTGTTTGTGAAGAGACTTCAAAACAGGCATCTTATTAAGATTAAAGAAAAAGAGAAGAAAATCAATATACTGAACTCAGAAGCATCATTACCAAAGGTCTCAAAAACCTCATGATTTCTCCACCCTCATGATACTGCAACAAGGTTTAAAATTCTTTTATATTTGACATTTCATTTTGGAACAAACTTCTTGGCACTATAACAAAGTCAAGATGTAGATTCTGAGTTGCATGTAATATTTTTAATTCTTTAAAATGTTTACCAGTTCTTTTAAAAAAAAATTAATCTACTATATTCAATAACTTTTATCAAGAATAAATTACACAACACCTTGACATTTGATTGTAACAGTAACCATACAATATTCTCTTATAATAAGCTATTTGTGCCTTCATTATTCAAGATTGCTCAGTCAATTCCCTTTAAAATATCCTGTAAAAAGTGGGGAAAAGACACCTGGTGACCATTTACTAGAGTACTAATGTAATTTGAGATATCCTAAAAACTCCAAATAAGGAACACTTTTTTCTAGAAACCATGTTCTGCATCCAGGTCAAATTATAATGGATCATGTCCTAGGATCTTATAGTCAGATGACATAACACATCTGTCTGAAGTTGTTAATTAAAACATTTTAAATCACAGATGAAATACCATCTACTGTAGTATGTATTGTTTGGTGCAGCAGAGACAGCAATTAGGTAAAGAGATAAATTTTCCTAAAATACACACCAAGCTAGCCCTGGTCAACATAGGTTGTAAGGGATCTCACCAGGAGAGGCCTTTCATTACTGGTGATATGGGATCTGCAGCATTTGCTACTGTGGAACACTATGTTACTGCATCACCTGAAGGCCAGGCTGGGTATGACCAGGACCGTTCTGAACTGGTTTTAGTCATACCTGACAGAGTGCTCCCAGTCGGTGGCGATGGGTGATCTTCCGTCTGCCTGTACTGGGATTGCATGTGAAGTTCCCCACGGGTCGGTTTTGACTCCGGTGCTTTTCAATGTCTATATATTGCCTTTGGGAGAGATTTTTGAAAGATAGGGCTTGGGTTATCATTACTATGCTGATGATACCCACTGTATATTTCTCTTATCGCTTGACTATGGTGGTGTCTGAAATGTTTGGGACTGAATGATAATAAACTGGCCAAGACTGAACCCTTGCAAGACTTAAATTATGCAGATTGGTTCAAGTAGGTGATGTGTAGAGAATAGTATTTCCCTATGCCTCCTACTTTCACACAGGGAGGTGCTTCAGTAGGATGATGGATCTAGATTAAAGCCTTGACATGGACTAACAGTAGAAGATCAGATGTCAGGCATACTCAGGACTGGGGGAATTTCCCCAGCTCAGTAATATTGCTAGAATACAACGCTTCTGCTTGCATTCTGGCCTGGTAACTGTGGGACAGTCCTTTTAACCTCACAACAGAATTAGTGTAATGTGCTACATTTATAGGGCTAGCTAAGAAGTTGATCTGTCATCTATAGACTGCAACAGAGCAACTTGGTTGTGATAAGAGTTGAGCGAGTCTACCTGTTGGCTCACTACACACTGGCTGCCTGTTGGTAGGTACAGTGAAACCCCCCCTATAGCGTGCCCCGCAATAACGCGAATTCAGCTATAACACGATCATAAGGGGGCTTCTGCGGCCCCAAGCAAAAAAAAAAAGCATCCGGAGCGTGCTTCCTCCACTGGAGCCGACCCTGGCTCCATCTCCTCCCTATCTCCCCTGTTCCTTCCCCCCCCCCCCCTTCCTCCCTACCCCCGCTTCCCCTTTTGGCGAGAAGAGAAGAGACCGGCTTGAAACTCAAGCTAGTCAGTTTCAAGCTGGTCAGTTTCAAGCCGGTCTCTTCTCTTCTGGCCAAAGCAGAGAAGTTTGACCAGCTTGAAACTTCTCTGCTTTGGGGAGAAGAGAAGAGACCAGCTTGAAACTGACCAGCTTGAAACTTCTCCACTTTGGCAAGAGAAGAGAAGAGAGCGGCTTGAAAGAGTAAATTTTCATAACCCCACTATAACGCAACCCCCCATTTATCACGATGGAATTTTTTGGACCCTAATTATCGTGTTATAGTGGGGTTTCACTGTATATAGCATTTAAGGTTTCCATTTCAGTTTTTAAGGCCCTAATAAGATTGGATGGCCAAGCATCATGCAAAGTTTCTCATACCCTATATTTCATTTCACTCTGAAACTGGATTCAACAGGGCTTTGAACTTCTACAGACTTACACTAGTAGAAATAGTTACAGCCAAGGCTTTAGAGGTAAAGATATAAGATCTGTGCAGTATCCTCACTTTAGAGTTAAGAGCCACAGTTTTTTGTAAGTGTGAAACCCTGTTATTTCAAAGTATTAGAGTGCAGCAATTTTAATTGCGAGAGTTTATCTTTCATAGTCTTGTCAGAGATTTGTTAGATGGTAGATAGGTGCCATAAAAGTTAAATCTAATAAGTTATCTTCATGATATTCATACCGCCATATTCTTTATACTTAAGATAACGAGAACTACATACTTGGAAGTCCAGTAGCTATGTAAACTAATTTAATGGGCTAATTGTGAGAGCTTCAACCATCATCAACCAAGCAGAATTACATAATATGGAACCATTTGAATTATTTAAAATGTCACACAACATCCATTTTCTATATGATTCTACTTATTGAGGTTGTGTTATTGTGATACACAATAATTTATTAATTATAAATCCTTCCAAGACTGACAAGCTGCTATCTCAAACTGCTCTTAAAACAGCTAATAAGCTGTTCAGAACTGCATACTAAAGGTGGTGTCACACACACATGCAGCTGTTGTACATTTTACCAACCAAACCAGAATACTGAGAAAGCAGCTGCATTCAAGTTTTTACAAGAGAATTAATTCAGACAAATGTTTGGTTTTCATGTTTATTACTGCTCAGTATAGTATCTTCAAATGCTTTAAGTAACTTAGTTTCTATCAGTGGAGAAGTGAAAGAAAGAGTTTGAATTTTCTCACTGACAGATTGGCAAATTCACAGTATTTTCCACATCAGGTTGAAAACATAGGTGCAGTCCTTAAATGTGTTTCTGTAGAAAGAGCAGACTATGCAAGGTTAACAGTATGCAACTAGGCTTCTTTGTATATACAAGCTAGAACTGGCAAGCAACATTCCAAGAATGGTATTGAGAATGCAAATACAATTGAAAAAGTCAAACACACTGCTCCAAACACACCAGTAGCACGTGCATTTTCCATTACTGAAAATGTGCTGCTAGCAGTAGTAGCAAAATATTACTCTTCAGGAAGGCATCCAAAGTACTGCAACGGTCAAGTTGACTGGTGTTTCTCACAATCCCGCATGCTTAAACACCCAGCCCCCTTTCTACACCAACTCTGGGACGTATCTTAAAATTCCATGACCAAGAAAGTGGCCACCAACTCTGCTGGAAAAGTTGAGAGAAGTTTACAGGATTTTAATTGCACTGGTGAATAATTTCCAACTTACTGGATAGGTTAAAAACTACACTGCGGTCTTATACTAAGTGCAATAACTGCATGAACACTTGTCAAAAATGCATTAGAAACCAACATTTAGCCAGACATTTCATAGACAGTAAACTGGACTGGGAAAGGGACAAGTGGAAACCTCCTTGGAAATATTGGGGTGGAGAGGAGTTTCCAACTGTATGGGTTACTTCCTCCCTACAGCTCGAGTTGGGAGCTGTTTTGGCATGGAGAGAGAAGAGAGGACTGCTAAAGTCAGGGTAAAATGTTTTCAAAACTCAAGGACAATGAACAGCAATAGTTGCACAGCAACTGGGAGGGGGAATCCTGGAAAGAGGGAAAACAAGGAAATCCCTGAGAAAGCAGAGATCACTAAGGTTTGTCTTTACTGAAAAGTTACCTCAAGTGGTGGCCTTAACTTGAGATCATTCACACACAAAACCCTTACCTACATGGGGTACTGCTTTAGAATTGGCTGGCAGAGTTGGCAGACGACAAGTTGTGCTAACACAACCACTCTGCACTGTGAATGCAGGCTAGCTCCACTTGAGTGCCACTAATACTCCAATGCCTTCTCACAATTCCCCACATGTGCCCAGACAGAACTGAAACTCTCCCACACTTCACTGGGAAAGAATTCGTGGCGCAGCTCAACTTACTGCATGCAAAGAAACATGGGATATGTCCCGAGAGGTCTTAGTGCCACACACAAGTGAGCATAGCTTCAGTGTGGACACAGGCAGCTAGAGTATTATTCAGTAGTGTGGCAATTCTTAATTGAGGTAGGCTAAAAGTAACTTGAGTTAACTCTGCAGCGAAGACATACCCTATGGACAAGAAACCCTGAGGCAATGCAACCCCATATCCCAGCCACGAGACAAAGCACCCTGAGGAAAGGAGATGGTCAGAATAGATCTCTGAAGAGGGAAGAACCCTCCAGGAGGGGGATGAAACGATAAAAGGGGACCCATGGGATACAGAGAACATGAGGGAAAGAAGAATTGTTGGACGAGAGCATGGGGTGGGGCTTAGGAGAAACAGGTAAGAACATAATTGGACAGAGCACCTCAGGGGAGAATAGCTACAGAAGGTTATTGGAGGCAGCAAGGCCCAAGGAGAGAAGTTGGGAAATTAGGCAGGTGGAATCTTGGAGCACACCAGGGGAGCTGGCAGGAAAGAATGTAAAGGTGGATGGCCAGATGGAGCCTTTGAGGAGGTAGAGAAACCTATGAGGATGGGCATGAGGGGGAAATAAAGGGAATCATCTGAGACAACTGAGTGTCCAAGTTGGAAGAGGAAAGCAGGGAGGATCCTTGGAGAGGATTAGCACCACAAGGGAGTGAGGTGGATATGGAGTGAGGCAGAGCATTCCAGGGAGGAGAAAGAGGAAAGGAGCCCTGGAGGAAGAAGGGTGCTGGAGAAGAGAGAAAGACAGAGAAGCAGAGACATTTTTGGAAAGGCAGTATATTGAACAAGGGGAGGACAAAAACATGGAGAATGGAGATTTCTGGAGAAGATACAGCACCCTGGAATAGAGGGAATTCCTGAAAGCACAGCACCCCCTAAAGATGAGAAGAGAGGAGATAAGATGCATTCTAAGGATTGATATGAGAACAGAAAGGATTCTTGGAAGCATCAGACAAGATAAAGGGACCCTGGGGAAGGATTAAGCACTTGGGGGAAGATACAGGAGCAAAGCAAGCAAAGCCCTGGGGAAGCAACAGACTGAACCCCCTGGGTCATGATGGATTAGTAAGGAAATTCCTGGAAAAGGCAGAGTCCTCTGGAGATAACAAGGAATAGGGGGACTCGTGTGGAGTCAGAGCCCCCATGTGAAGAATAACGAGGACTCCTTGTGGCACTGTAGAGACTAACAAATGTATTTGGACATAAGCTTTCGTGGGCTAAAACCCACTTCATCAGATACATGGAGTGGAAAATACAGTAGCAGGTATATATACACAGTACATGAAAAGATGGGAGTTGCCTTACCAAGTGGGGGCTCGGTGCTAACGAGACAATTCAATTAAAGTGGAAGTAAGCTATTCTCAACAGTAGAATACCAAGGGAGGAAAAATCACTTTTGTAGTGGTAATGAGGGTGGCCCATTTCAACCAGTTGACAAGGTCCTGAGTAACAGTAGGGGGAAATTAGTATGGGAAATTAGGTTTTGTAATGACCCATCCACTCCCAGTCTTTATTCAGGCCTAATTTGATGGTGTCCAGTTTGCAAATTAATTCCAGTTCTGCAGTTTCTCATTGGAGTTTGTTTTTGAAGTTTTTTTGTTGAAGAATTGCCACTTTTAGGTTTGTTATTGAGTGACCAGAGAGATTGAAGTGTTCTCCTACTGGTTTTTGAATGTTATAATTCCTGATGTCAGATTTGTATCCATTTATTCTTTTGTGTAACTATCAGGTTTGGCCTATGTACATGGCAGAGGGGCATTGCTGGCACATGATGGCATATATCACATTGGTAGACGTGCAGGTGAACGAGCCCCCTGATGGTGTGGCTGATGTGGTTAGGTCCTATGATGGTACCCATGCTATGGGTACCTGCATGGCTCCACAGTATGCCAACATTTTTATGGCTGACTTAGAACAACGCTTCCTCAGCTCTCGTCCCCTAACACCCCTACTCTACTTGCACTACATTGATGATATCTTCATCATCTGAACCCATGGGAAGGAGGCCCTTGAGGAATTCCACCAGGATTCAACAATTTTCATCCAACCATCAACCTCAGCCTGGACCAGTTCACACAAGATATCCACTTCCTAGACACTATAGTGCTAACAACCACTGGTCACATAAATATCACCCTATACCAGAAACCTACTGACCGCTATACTTACCTACGTGCATCCAGCTTCCATCCAGACCACATCACACGATCCATTGTCTACAGCCAAGCTCTAAGATACAATTGCATTTGCTCCAATTCCTCAGACAGAAACTAACAAACACCTACAAGATCTCTATCAAGCATTCTTAAAACTACAATACCCACCTGCTGAAGTGAAGAAACAGATTGACAGAGTCAGAAGAGCACCCAGAAGTCACCTACTAGAGGACAGGCCCGACAAAAAAAACAACAAAACGCCACTAGCCATCATCTACAGCTCCCAACTAAAACCTCTCCAGCGCATCATCAAGGATCTACAACCTATTCTGAAGGACGATCCCTCACTCTCAGACCTTGGGAAACAGGCCAGTCCTTGCTTACAGACAGCCCCCCAACCTGAAGCAAATACTCACCAGCAACTACACACCACACAACAAAAACACTAACCCAGGAACCAAACCCTGCAACAAAGCCCGTTGCCAACTCTGTCCGCATACCTGTTCAAGGGACACCATCATAGGACCTAACCACATCAGCCACACCATCAGGGGCTCATTCACCTGCACATCTACCAATGTGAAACATGCCATCATGTGCCAGCAATGCCCCTCTGCCATGCACATTGGACAAACCCGACAGTCTCTACGCAAAATAATAAATGGACACAAATCTGACATCAGGAATTATAACATTCAAAAAACAATAGGAGAACACTTCAATCTCCTTGGTCACTCAATAACTGACTTAAGTGGAAATTCTTCAACAACCAAAACTTCAAAAACAGACTCCAATGAGAAACTGCAGAACTGGAATTAATTTGCAAACTGGACACCATCAAACTAGGCCTGAATAAAGACTGGGAGTCGATGCGTCATTATAAAACCTAATTTCCCCATACTAATTTCCCCCTACTGTTACTCACACCTTCTTGTCAACTGGTTGAAATGGGCCACCCTCATTACCACTACAAAAGTGATTTTTCCTCCCTTGGTATTCTACTGTTGAGAATAGCTTACTTCCACTTTAATTGAATCGTCTCGCTAGCACTGACTCCCCACTTGGTAAGGCAACTCCCATCTTTTCATGTACTGTGTATATATACCTGCTACTGTATTTTCCATTCCATGCATCTGATGAAGTGGGTTTTAGCCTATGAAAGCTTATGCCCAAATCAATTTTAGTCTCTAAGGTGCCACAAGGACTCCTCGTTGTTTTTGCTGATACAGACTAACACGGCTACCACTCTGAAACCTGTCACCATGTGAAGAATGAAGAGCAGACAAGGGTCAGCAGACAAGCCCCAGTGGATGTGAGAACAGAGAGATGAATACTGTGGTAGGGATTAATGAGAGGATAAGGCTGATCACATGGGAGAGCCCCACTGGTGGTGGATGTGGGAAGGGAGCAAGGCAGGTGGATCTGAAGGGCAAAGCCACTGATGTGTGTGCAAATGGTGGGTTCCTCTGAAAGCAGGGGAAAGGAAGCAAAGGAAGGGTTGAGGGCATGGAACCATCACAGTGTGTCTGAAGAGAGGAGCTAGGGAATGAGCCTCCAGTGTGTGAAAGCACTGAGATAGACAACAGATGGGGGTGGAGCAGTCAGGGTAATTATAGGGGATAGGGGTACAGTTCCCAGTGAAACAGGAAACATGGAGGGGGGGGGGATGAGGGAGGAGGAAGGTATGGATTGAGGAAGGGGGAGCAGACCCCCATGTGTGGGGTCAGGAAGATGACAATGGAGAAAAGGGGAGACTGAGGACGGCAGATCCAGTGGCAGACCTCCATCGGTGTGGAACAGAGGATGAGGCACGACATGGGGGGCAGACCCCCATCTGTACAGGGTGGGGGATTAGGAGGGTGGCAATGGAGGAAGGGGAGCAGACCCCCATGTGGGGGGCAGGGAGAGCAGGAGGGTGGAAAAGGAGGAACGGGGGGCAGCAAGATGAGGAGGGTGGCAATGGAGGAATGGGGGCAGACTCCTGTGCCCCGTGTAGGGGGCGGGGAGAGCAGGAGGGCGGCAATGGAGGAACAGGGGGGCAGAGGGCAAGGAGGGTGATGATGGGGGGGGGGCAGAACCTCATATGGGGGCGGGGAGAGCAGGAGGGTGGCGATGGAGGAGGGGGAGGCAGGGGAATGAAGACAGTGGCAGTGGAGGAGGGGGATGAGGAGGGTGGCGATGGAGGAAGAGGAGGAAGGGGGAGGAGGAGGGTGGCAGTGGAGGAGGGGGAGGCAGGGGAATGAGGACGGTGGCAGTGGAGGAGGGCGATGAGGAGGGTGGCGATGGAGGAAGGGGGGACAGGGGGACAAGGAAGTTGGGAATGGAGGGGGGGCAGCGGCATGAGGAGGGTGGCAATGGAGGAGGGGCAGACCCCCGTGGGGGGGGGGCAGGGGGATGAGGAAGGTAGTGATGGAGGAAGGAGGGGCAGTGGGATGAGGAGGGGGAGGAAACGGGATGAGGAGGATGGCGATGGGGAGTGGCAGGGGGACAAGGAAGGTGGCGATGGAGGAGGCAGGGGGATGAGGAGGGAGCAGGGGGACAAGGAAGGTGGCAATGGAGGAGGGTGGCGATGGGAAGGGGGGGCTGACCGCTCTGGGGGGGCCAGGGGGATGAGGAAGGTGGCGATGGAGGAGGGGGAGGCAGCAGGATAAGGAGGGTGGCAATGGGGGGGGTCTGACCCTCGTGGGGGGGTAGGGGATGAGAAAGGTGGTGATGGAGGAGGGGGAGGCAGCAGGATGAGGAGGGTGGCAATGGAGGGTCTGACACCCGTGGGGGGGCAGGGGATGAGGAAGGTGGCAATGGAGGAGGGAGAGGCAGCAGGATGAGGAGGGTGGCAATGGAGGGTCTGACACCCGTGGGGGGGCAGGGGATGAGGAAGGTGGTGATGAAGGACGGGGAGGCAGCAGGATGAGGAGGGTGGCGATGGGGGGGTCTGACCCCCGTGGGGGTGCAGGGGGATGAGGAAGGTGGCAATGGAGGAGGGGGAGGCAGCAGGATGAGGAGGGTGGCGATGGGGAGTCTGACCCCCGTGGGGGGGCAGGGGATGAGAAAGGTGGCGATGGAGGAGGGGGAGGCAGCGGGATGAGGAGGGTGGCAATGGAGAAGGGGGATGAGGAGGGTGGCGATGGAGGAGGGGGGGCAGTGGGATGAGGAGGGTGGCGATGGGGGGGGTCTGACCCCCGTGGGGGGGCAGGGGATGAGGAAGGTGGCGATGGGGGAGTGGGAGGCAGCAGGAGGAGGGTGGCGATGGGGGGGGTCGGACCCCCGTGGGGGGGCAGGGGGATGAGGAAGGTGGCGATGGAGGAGGGGGAGGCAGCAGGATGAGGAGGGTGGCGATGGGGGGGGGGGGGGGGGTCTGACCCCCGTGGGGGGGCAGGGGGATGAGGAGGGTGGCGATGGGGGGTCTGACCCCCGTGGGGGGGGGCAGAGGATGAGGAAGGTGGCGATGGAGGAGGGGAGTCTGACCCCCGTGGGGGGGCAGCGGGATGAGGAGGGTGGCGATGGAGAAGGGGGGGCAGGGGGATGAGGAGGGTGGCGATGGAGGAGGGGGGGCAGCGGGATGAGGAGGGTGGTGATGGGGGGGGGGTCTGACCCCCGTGGGGGGGCAGGGGATGAGGAAGGTGGCGATGGAGGAGGGGGAGGCAGCGGGATGAGGAGGGTGGCGATGGGGGGGGGGGTCTGACCCCCGTGGTGGGGCAGGGGATGAGGAAGGTGGCAATGGAGGAGGGGGGGGCAGGGGATGAGGAAGGTGGCGATGGAGGAGGGGGGCCAGGGGGATGAGGAGGGTGGCGATGGAGGAGGGGGGCTAGGGGGATGAGGAGGGTGGCGATGGAGGAGGGGAGGCAGCGGGATGAGGAAGGTGGCGATGGAGGAGGGGGGCCAGGGGGATGAGGAGGGTGGCGATGGGGGGTCTGACCCCCGTGGGGCGGGCGGGGGATGAGGAAGGTGGTGATGGAGGAGGGGGGGCAGCGGGATGAGGAGGGTGGCGATGGAGGAGGGGGGGCAGGGGGATGAGGAGGGTGGCGATGGAGGAGGGGGGACAGGGGGATGAGGAGGGTGGCGATGGGGAGTCTGACCCCCGTGGGGGGGCAGCGGGATGAGGAGGGTGGCGATGGAGGAGGGGGCAGGGGGATGAGGAAGGTGGCGATGGGGGGGGGGTCTGACCCCCGTGGGGGGGCAGCGGGATGAGGAAGCTGGCGATGGAGGAGGGGGGCAGGGGGATGAGGAGGGTGGCGATGAGGAGTCTGACCCCCGTGGGGGGGCGGCGGGATGAGGAGGGTGGCGATGGAGGAGGGGGGCAGCGGGATGAGGAGGGTGGCGATGGGGGGGGGTCTGACCCCCGTGGGGGGGCAGCGGGATGAGGAAGCTGGCGATGGAGGAGGGGGGGCAGCGGGATGAGGGTGGCGATGGGGGGGGGGTCTGACCCCCGTGGGGGGGCGAGGAGAGCAGGAGGGTGGCGATGGGTGAACGGGGCAGACCCCCTGACTCCCCACGCCGCCATTTTAGCCGCCCTAAGTGGAGGAAGGGGGCCGGAGGAGCCGGCAGTGCCCCAAGCCTTCCCCGTGCCGGTTCCCTGCTTCGGCCCCGCACCTGCCTCCCACTCCCCGAGCAGAGGAGCCGCCTTAGCGCGGCTCTGAGCGGAGAGGCGGGGCGGCCCCACCCAGCCCGCGCGGTGCCCGGGGCGGGAGCTCCCCGTACCTGTACTGGGGCCCGGCGGCGGCAGCCCCATGCGCGAAGCCGTAATAGTTACTGGCCGCCATTTTACCGTCTTCACAAAGCGGCGGGCCGCGGCGGCGGCACAGGAGGCGACCGGCCGGGGGGGGGCGGGGGCGGCAGGGAGCACGGGAACACGTGACCGCCGCGCGCGTACCAGCCACACAGCCCGCCCCAACGCGCTCCCTTCGCCCCCCTCACTCGGGAGTGGTCACGTGACATCCCATCGCTCTTCAGCTGAGTGGCTCTTGCCACCGCTGGGGGGCGCGCGTAGAGAGCGACCGTTATGGGGGAGGGGAGGAATTAGGCGCGGGGCGTGGGAGGCTCTTGGCAGAGCAGGGCAAGCCATGGCGACCTTTAAGGGCGGTGCTGCCAGGACAGGGTGCTGGTGGGCCATGAGAGGGTCTTCCTGGGGGGACATCTCGCAGCCCTGCCACGCCACGTCGCATCCATGTCATAGGGCTTCCTCGCAGTGCCATGCTGAGGTATTATTGCAACACCTCCGAATGGCACCGCATGGTGTGATGTCACAGTGCACGCTCAAATGTCATTGCAACACCTCAGAAAACACCCTCGCACCATGTCAAATGCCATCACTAGAGAGGCCTTACGGTGCCACGCTGTCAAATAGCATCACTAAGTGTGTGACATCCCAGCACCATGCTGAAATGTCATTGACACGTTAAAATGCGGCGGCGCTGTGTCTGAAGCCATCATTGCTGCATGTCATTGAAATGTCACCATCATAGAAACATAGACGATTAAGGTTGGAAGAGACCTCAGGAGGTATCTAGTCCAACCCACTGCTCAAAGCAGGACCAATCCCCAACTAAATCATCCCAGCCAGGGCTTTGTCAAGCCTGACCTTAAAAACCTCTAAGGAAGGAGATTCCACCACCTCCCTAGGGAACCCATTCCAGTGCTTCACCACCCTCCTAGTGAAATAGTGTTTCCTAATATCCAACCTAAACCTCCCCCTCTGCAACTTGAGACCATTGCTCCTTGTTCTGTTATCTTCTACCACTGAGAACAGTCTAGATCCATCCTCTTTGGAACCCCCCTTCAGGTGGTTGAAGGCTGCTATCAAATCTCCCCTCACTCTTCTCTTCTGCAGACTAAACAAGTCCAGGTCCATCAGCCTCTCCTCATAAGTCATGTGCCCCCAGCCCCCTAATCATTTTCGCTTCCTTCCGCTGGACTCTCTCCAAATTGTCCACATCCTTTCTGTAGTGGGGGGGCCCAAAACTGGACACAATACTCCAGATGTGGCCTCACCAGTGCCGAATAGAGAGGATTAATCACTTCCCTCGATCTGCTGGCAATGCTCCTACTAATGCAGCCCAATATGCCGTTACCCTTCTTGGCAACAAGGGCACACTGTTGACTCATATCCAGCTTCTCATTCACTGTAATCCCCAGGTCCTTTTCTGCAGAACTGCTACTTAGCCAGTTGGTCCCCAGCCTGTAGCAGTGCATGGGATTCTTCTGTCTTAAGTGCAGGACACTGCACTCATCCTTGTTGAACCTCATCAGATTTCTTTTGGCCCAATCCTCCAATTTTTCTAGGTCACTCTGGACCCTATCCCTACCCTCCAGCGTATCTATCACTTCTCCCAGCATAGTGTCATCTGCGAACTTACCAAGGCTGCAATTCATCCCATCATCCAGATCATTAATGAAGATGTTGAACAAAACCGGTCCTAGGACCACCCCCTGGGGCTCTCCGCTTGCTCCCGGGTGGCAACTAGACATCGAGCCATTGATCAGTACCCGTTGAGCCCAACGATCTAGCCAGCTTTCTATCCACCTTATACAGGGCCGGTGCAAGGAAGTTTCCTTGCACCAGCCCTGTGGCCATTCCCCCCCCCCCCCCCCCCCGCAGCAGCCAGCTCCCCCCACCACGGCGGCTTCCCCCTCCCCCCTGCGGGCCGTGGCAGCTCGGCCCCCCCCGCCCGCGGTGCCTCTCCAGGTCCCGGCTCCCGGCTCAGCCAGAGCCGGGAGGCAGGAGGCAGCCGTGGCGAGCCGCCCCCTCAGCTCCCCGCTCAGCTGCTGAGCATGGAGGCAGGAGGCAGCTGCCCGCCGCCCCTCAAATCCTGGTGCCCTAGGCGACCACCTAGGGTTGCCTAGTGGGAGCACCAGCCCTGACCTTATTGTCCATTAATCCAATCTATACTTCTTAAACTTGCTGGCAAGAATACTGTGGGAGACTGTTTCAAAAGCTTTGCTAAAGTCAAGATATATCATGTCCACTGCTTTCCCCATATGCACAGAGCCAGTTATCTCATCATAGAAGGCAATCAGATTGGTCAGGCATGACTTGCCCTTGGTGAATCCACATTGACTGTTGCTGATCACCTTCCTCTCTTCCAAGTGCTTCAAAATGGATTCCTTGAGGACCTGCTCCATGATTTTTCATGATACTGCAGAGCTTTACTGTTTGTCAAATGTCATCACTACATTGTGTGACATCATGGCATGGAGCTGAAATGTCATTGTAATATCTCAGAACACCATCCTTCTGTAACAAACAACACCTCAATATGTAGTGATATCATGTAAATGTAACATCATAACACCGCTTTATTGTGTTCTGAATCACAAGTTGAGGACGTTTTGCTGAATTGTCACCAAGTTTCTTCAAATGTCATCAGACCATTATTTAATTGCTTTGAAATGTATTAATGTTGCATCGTATGGCAACATAACATCATTCAACATGTTAGAGATGCCCAATTGTCACCACATTTCATCATCACAAGATGTGGTGAGGCTGGTGTGGCTGCGAAAAAGGCTTATGCAATCCTATATTGCACATTAGGCCAGGTATTTTCAGTAGAGATAGGGAAGTATTAATACCATTGTACAAAACACTAGTGAGACTTAATCTGGAATACTGTGTGCAATTCTGGAATCCCATATTTAAGAAATATGAATTCAGACCAGAACAGGTGTAGAGAAGGGCTACTAGGATAATCAGAAGAATGGAGAACCTGCCTTATGAAAGCATATTAAAAGAGTTTGGTCTTGTTTAGCCTAACAACAGGAACTCTGAGCGGATATATGATTGCTCTCTATAAATACATCAGATGGAAAAACACAAGGAAAAGAGAGGAGTTATTTAAGTTAAGGACCAATGCTGGTACAATAACAAATGGATATAAACTGACTATTAACAAGTTTAGGCTTGAAATTAGACAAAGGTTTCTAACCATCAGAGGATCGAAGTTCTGGAATAGCCCTCCAAGGGGAATAGTTTAGGCAAAACCCTCATTTGTTTAAAGACTTAGCTTGATAAATTTATGGAAGGAATGGTCTGATGAAGTTGCCTACAATGGCATATGACCCATCTGCATCTGCTACTAGCAAATATCTCCAATGGTCAGAGATGGGGCACTAAATGGGAAGGGCCTCTAAGTTACTACAGAGAATTCTTTCCCAGGTGTCTGGCTGGTGGGTCTTGCCCACATGTTCAAGGTCCAACTGATTGCCATATTTGGAGCCATGAAGGAATTTTCCCCGGGTCAGATTGTCAGAGACTCTGGGTTTTTTTGCCTTCCTCTGCAGCATGGGGCATGGGTCACCTGGTGGTTTGAACTAGAGTAAGTGGTGGATTTAGGGTGACCAGATGTCCTGATGTTATAGGGACAGTCCTGATTTTTCATATTTTCTGTCTGGTCACCCTAGGTGGATTCTCTGTAATTTGAAGTCTTTAAATTAAGATTTGAGGATGTCAGTAACTCAGCCAGAGGTTAATTGCCTATTTCAGGAGGTGAGGTTCTGTGGTCTGTGATGTGCATGTCAGATTAGTTGATCATGATGGTCCCTTTGGCCTTAAAGACTAGGAATCTGTAATTTCATTGTGATAAACTAGCATCACATTTTTAAAAATGCCATATCCTAATGCAACACAAAGGCATTGCACAGATGTGTCATCATATGGTATCAGAACTTCACAACACAAAATGAAGACATTCCCTCAAAACAGCATCACACTTTCTTAAAAAGCATAACACAATGGTGGCATTGCTTCAAAGCATTGTCACGCCTTTACACAACACAATGCTTTTTGCACGGAAATAGCATGTTATAACATGATTGTGATATGAAGTGCCATTATGACATGAAAAATCATCATCAAGACTCAATGTAGCATTGCCATGTGATAAAGTTTAGTGGCTCAAAAGGATTATAGAGACCTGTGAACCTTCTGCTCTCAGTCATGGGGTTTGTGCCATTAAAATCAGGATAATTCCAGAAAATCCAAGAATAACAGAAGATTGTCATGCTTGTGAGTGACAATATTGTGACATTGTGGTTGGCACATAATGATACAAGGCAATGACAGATGTCCCAACATCTTTAGCATTTTTTTACAGAGCTTTGGAAGGTATTTCGGGACCTAACAGGTTGGAATTTACAGAATGTTGAGTCTCGTTGGCTCAATGTACATATGGCAATCATAGGGAAGAAAAAAAGGACAGGCGGTACTCTCTCGCCCCACCATCAACAAGTAGTCTCTTTGCTAAACTCTGACATGATGTTATTTCTACTCACTTTCTATTTGATAGTGTGTTCTTCATCCTGTTACAGAGATTGGGCTGTCCCAAACACTAGTTTCATTTAGTGCTGAGCGTGGAGATTAGAGTGGCCCATTACAGTTTGAACAGTTGAATGGGATTCAGTGGGCACCTAGACTGGTAAAGTAGGGTATCATTACTCAAAAAATGTTGGGAATGTACTGTATTACACAAAGCATTTGACACAAGATAAAACTGGAATTTCTTAAAATTCAAGATTGCTTGAATACATTTTCTGTGCACTTTCAGCGTCTGATTTTTCAGATGTTCCAGAATAATAGGGTAAATAATAATCTAAGTGCATAAAGTAATTCCACAAATGTATATAGGAATATGTCACACATATGCCTATATATGTGATTATATTAGCATACCTCAAATTTACATCCTTCACTTTAGATCAAAATTTACCTCCATTCAGCACAAATTTTGCATTAAATCATATTTACAGTTGTAAATTATTTACATCAGTAATACAGAATCATGAATTTGAGGTTACGTAATGTCTTATGTATGAAACAGAAAAAATTTCACATTATATGAAGTACCAGTCATTTTCTGGTGACCTTTGTTTAGAGTCTGTCCAATGTGTGCCAGACTGAACCTTGGCAGGTATATTAGATATCTACAGTCCTGAAGACTTAAAATTACATTTGTCATGCATGAAATTTCCTTTCTCGTAGGAGGTATACCATTGAATGACACTGGATTGATAAATAAATACATTCCTTTCCTGTAGGATCGGTGAAATGGTAAGACACCGGGACTCCTCACAGATTCTGTGCACTAGGGCTAACCACAAATTGAAAGTGCCAGCTGCCTCTGACTACATGAAATGTGCAGGTATCCAAGATAACGGTTTCCCCCAAATTGTATTATGGAGGATGGAAGGATTCAGGAGAAGGAACATCCTGAATGGTTATGCGCCTTAAGCTCACTGCAGAAAGTGTTCTCAGCCCACATGGGAGAGCAGGACAGCTGAGTTTCTGGGGTATAGCAGCTCTCATGTTCACCGTAGACATACCAGAGCACAAACCTTGACTTTTACTGTAACAATCTATTTCTGTGTCCTGTGTTTTGATATTGGGCCCACACACAAAGTGATCATTTCACCCAGTCATGTCCTTTCAATGAATGCAGCTAGAGCTTTTCAATGATTCCAGCTTCTTGCTTTTTTCACCCTTACCACCCTATTGCTCTGAACATTTGTAGCCAGGGAGTTTTGTTCCATCTCTGCAAGTAGAATTGGGGCCAGGCCAAATAGGTGCCTGAAAGGCAGAAAGACTCCTACGTGCCAGGTCCTATGAAAGAGTGCTTAGGGTGCCCATGATTTTGCTTTGCCCAAAAATCCTTGGGAGCAGAGGAAGGGTGAACATCAGTATCCACTGCCCAAAGTGTCATTTCGAAGCCTTCTGCCCCTGTGCGCCTTTTACTCCTACATTTGTAGCCTGACTTTTCTTTTCTCCTTTCATTCATTCCTTCGTTTCCTCATTTCTTTAACCTAAAGATTCCAAAGGAAAATTAACGTGTAGGCTGACAATTGTATCTTTGCCTTCTGTGACCGTACTGGCATCTCTCTTTTGCAAGCAGACAGCTCTGGTTTTCACTAAGTAGATAGTTTCCTTCCCGTCAGGATCAAACCAGTGACTGGGGAGTCTCTAAAAACACACGTACAATCCTCTGCTCTGCCGGCCCAGCCACAGAAAGGCAGGCTGGCCCCAGCCGAGGCGCGCTGCTACCTGTGCCCGTGAACACCCCAAGTGGTGGCAGCAGCTCTGGGCTACTGGACAAACCAACCAGGTGGCTAGTTCTGGCCTGGGGAGTGGGAGGGGGACGGGTCCTTCCTCCAGCTCCACCTCCCGGAGACACAGCCAAGAAACGGGGCTCGTGGGCCATTGCGAAGGCAGCCCAGGTGATTCCCCGGCTCCTCCCCCTCCGCCTATCCCCGCTTCTCCCCGCTCCAGGCCCGGGTCTCCCACTCCAGCCTCCCCCCATGCCGGCCTCCGCTCCCGCCCGCTGGGAGAGCCCGCCCCCGGGGGTAGGATTGACCGACGGATCGTGGTTCCAATAGGGCGCCGGCCACGTGCGCAAAGTATCCAATGGGGCTCGGTGGGCGGAGCGGGGGGCGTGTGCAGGCGGCGCAGCGAGCGGCTTCTTGTGCGCGCTGCGGAGCTGTTACCCTCCCGCTGCCCAGGCCCTGCCGGAGCCGCCGCCAGGTGAGGCCAGGCTGGGCGAGGTGTGCGGGTAGGCTGGGGCCAGGCCGGACGTGCCTCCTGGCGGTGGGAGGAGCGGGCCACGCTGGGCGCGAGAGCGAGGCTGTGGCCTGGGCCTGCGGGGGAGACCTGGGGCCTGTGTGTGGGGGGAGGGGCAGACCTAGGGCTGTTGGCGGGGGAGACCTGGGGCCTGTGTGTGGGGGGAGGGGCAGACCTAGGGCTGTTGGCGGGGGAGACCTGGGGCCTGTGTGTGGGGGGAGGGGCAGACCTAGGCCTGTTGGAGGGGGAGACCTGGGGCCTGTGTGCGGGGGGAGGGGCAGACCTAGGCCTGTTGGAGAGGCAGACCCTGGGGCCTGTGTGTGGGGGGAGGGGCAGACCCTGGGGCCTGTTGGAGAGGCAGACCCTGGGGCCTGTGTGTGGGGGGAGGGGCAGACCTAGGCCTGTTGGAGGGGGAGACCTGGGGCCTGTGTGTGGGGGGAGGGGCAGACCTAGGCCTGTTGGAGGGGGAGACCTGGGGCCTGTGTGCGGGGGGAGGGGCAGACCTAGGCCTGTTGGAGAGGCAGACCCTGGGGCCTGTGTGCGGGGGGAGGGGCAGACCTAGGCCTGTTGGAGAGGCAGACCCTGGGGCCTGTGTGTGGGGGGAGGGGCAGACCCTGGGGCCTGTTGGAGAGGCAGACCCTGGGGCCTGTGTGTGGGGGGAGGGGCAGACCCTGGGGCCTGTTGGAGAGGCAGACCCTGGGGCCTGTGTGTGGGGGGAGGGGCAGACCCTGGGGCCTGTTGGAGGGGAGATCCTGAGGCCTGTGTGTGGGGGAGGGGCAGACCCTGTGTGCGGGGGGAGGGGCAGACCTAGGCCGTTGGAGGGGGAGACCCTGGGACCTGTGTGTGTGGGGAGGGGCAGATCTAGGCCTGTTGGAGGGGGAGACCCTGGGGCCTGTGTGTGTGGAGAGGGGCAGATCTAGGCCTGCTGGAGGGGGAGACCCTGGGTCTACAGAGCACATCAGACCAGATCTGGGGCCTGTGGAGTGGAGAAGTGGAGCTGGTTGCAGTGGTATTGTGTGTGCAGGATGCAGACCCTGGGGAGCATGCGTGGGCTTGTCTACATCATGTTCTTCTTTAAAAAATAAATAAATTTCCCACTGTTGGTAAGACGAGAGCAACTCCACTGAGTGATGGTCGCAGTGGGTGGGAGTACTAGTGTGGACAGGGATCCCATGTGGACTAACATTAGTACTGTAAATTAGACCTGCTCTGGGTATGGTTACTCACATCCTGTTAAATGCCAGACTGGGAAACCTTGGCTCCACCCACCCGTGTTACTGTCAGTGAGGTTGCACTGGTGAGAGATTTTTTGAGTAAAGCCTAGTGTATTGAAGACCTGTATGTGTAGTGAGCTGGGTGATGGGAAGAATGTGTGTGTGGAGAGTGTGTGTACTGGAGCTGGCCCATGGGGCGAGTGTGCGTTGTGTCTGCTTCTGATGCAGGGTGATTGATGATGAAGTGTATGTGTGGAGAGGGTGTGTTTTGTGCCCTAGTAGAAGCAGATGGGGGAATGTTTTGGGTCATGGGGTCTTGGTCTTGGATATGTTGATATTGTGGAGGATAAGGGGGAAGAGGCTGGTCATACAGAGTGTTCTCTTATGATTCATTTTTGCTGCCTTTGACGTGGTTGATGACTTAGTCCTCTGGATTTTTGTGATTTTTTTTTTTTTTTTTTTCCCTTTCCTATCTTGCACTTGGATGCTGTATTAAATATTCGAGTGTCATATAATTAGAGTTGCTGAGAACTCAGTTTCCTTTGAACAGTGTTTTATACTCACCTCTTTCTGTCTGCCATTGTCCTTCAGTTCTCCGTTTTCACTTCTTCTGTATACCTTTCTCTTTCTGACTTCATCACCACTTATAAAATCATTATCACCCCTGTATACTCATGACACTTCCATACCCCCTATCCATTCTAGCATACTTAGCTGATGCTGACATCTTGGGTGTCCAGCCACTATCTCCACTTCTGTGTTGGCAGTGCTGGCCCATGCATCCTGCATTCCAGTAATGAGGGTGTGTACTGACAGTCTACTCAAAACCAGTTACTGGTAAGTAGACCTTCTCATCTTTTCTCCTAATTTCTCTTTTCTGTCTCCATCGATAACGCCACTCTTTCTTTTAGAGTGGTAGCCGTGTTAGTCTGTATCAGCAAAAAGAGCAAGGAGTATTTGTGACACCTTAGAGACTAACACATTTATTTGGGCATAAGCTTTCGTGGGCTAAAACCCACTTCATCAGATGCATGGAGTGGAAGATACAGTAGGAAGATATATATACACAGAGAATATGAAAAGATGGGGGTTGCCATACCAACTCTTAAGAGACTAATCAATTAAGGTGGGCTATTAGCAGCAGCAGAAGAAAAACTTTTGTAGTGATAATCAGGATGGCCCATTTCAAACAGTTGACAAGAAGGTGTGAGTTAACAGTAGGGGAAAATTAGCATGGGGAAATAGTTTTCAGTTTGTGTAATGACCCAGCCACTCCAAGTCTTTATTCAAGCCTAATTTAATGGCGTCCAGTTTGCAAATTAATTCCAGTTCTGCAGTTTCTCGTTGGAGTCTGTTGTTGAAATTTTTTTGTTGAAGAATTGCCATTTTTAGGTTTGTTATTGAGTGACTGAAGTGTTCTCCAACTGGTTTTTGAATGATTCCTGATGTCAGTTTTGTGTCCATTTATTCTTTTGTGTAGAGTGTGTCCGGTTTGGCCAATGTACATGGCAGAGTGGCATTGCTGGCACATGATGGCATATATCACATTGGTAGATGTGCAGGTGAACGAGCACTTGATGGTGTGGCTGACGTGATTAGGTCCTGTGATGGTGTCACTTGAATAGATATGTGGACAGAGTTGGCAACGGGCTTTGTTGCAAGGATAGGTTCCTGAGTTAGTGTTTTAGCTGTGTGGTTGCTGGTGAGTATTTGCTTCAGGTTGGTGGGCTGTCTGTAAGCCAGGACTGGCCTGTCTCCCAAGATCTGTGAGAGTGAGGGATTGTCCTTCAGAATAGGTTGTAGATCTTTGATGATGCGCTGGAGAGGTTTTAGTTGGGGGCTGAAGGTGAGGGCTAGTGGCGTTCTGTTACTGTCTTTGTTGGGCCTGTTCTGTAGTAGGTGACTTATGGGTACTCTTCTGGCTCTGTCAAACTGTTTCTTCACTTCAGCAGGTGGGTATTGTAGTTTTAAGAACGCTTGATAGAGATCTTGTAGGTGTTGGCCTCTGTCTGAGGGATTGGAGCAAATGCGGTTGTATCTTAGAGCTTGGCTGTGGACAATGGATCGTGTGATGTGTCCTGGACGGAAGATGGAGGCATGTAGGTAAGTATAGCGGTCAGTAGGTTTCCGGTATAGGGTGGTGTTTGTGACCAATGCTTATTAGCGCTGTAGTGTCCAGGAAGTGGATCGCTTGTGTGGACTGGTCCAGGCTGAGGTTGACGGTGGGATGGAAATTGTTGAAATCATGGTGGAATTCCTCAAGGGCTTCATTTCCATGGGTCCAGATGATAAAGATGTCATTAATGTAGAGCAAATAGAGTAGGGGTGTTAGGGAATGAGAGCTAAGGAAGCGTTGTTCTAAGTCAGCCATAAAAATGTTGGCATACTGTGGGGCCACGTGGGTACCCATAGCAGTGCCGCTGACTTGAAGGTATACATTGTCCCCAAATGTGAAATAGTTGTGGGTGAGGACAAAGTCAAAGTTCATGAATAGGTCGGAATATGAACGAGAGGCTGCTAGGCAGCTCTAACACCACATTCTACAGGCCATTACCCTCTGATCCCACTGAGGATTACCAAAAGAAACTACACCATCTGCTCAAGAAACTCCCTGAAAAAGCATAGGAACAAATCTGCACAGACACCCCTAGAACTCCGACCAGGGGTATTCTATCTGCTACCCAAGATCCATAAACCTGGAAATCTTGGATGCCCCATCATCTCGGGCATCGGCACCCTAACAGCAGGACTGTCTGGCTATGTACAGAAGAGTCACATCATACGTGCATTTAACTTGTGCAAATTCAACTATACGTGCTCAGCCAAAAAAAACCAAAAAACGTTCCGATCACCCAGGCCGGCAGGAGGCTGAGCGGAGCCGGTGGCTGGGACCCCGGCTGGCAGCGGGCTGAGGTCCCAGCTCCTGGCCCACTCAGCCCGCTGCCGACTGAGTGAACAGAATCCCAGGCCGGCAGCGGGCTCAGTGGAAGCTGGGACCTGCAGCATGCCTTTAAAAAAAATAAAAAAAAAATCAGTTCGTGTGCCACTTTTGGCACACATGCTGTAGTTTGATGACCCCTGTTCTAGTGTATACTGTGTAAACGGTGTATACACTGTACTATACAGTACTTTATGGTAATTTGACTATACTCAATTTTTATTCTTACGTGCTGACCTTAGAACCTAACCCTCATGTAAGATGGGACTCCACTGTAGACTCTCTCCTCAGACTCTTTACTTACTATGCTACCAGCGCTCCCAACTATCTTCGAGACACCACTGACTTCCTGAGGAAACTACAATCCATTGGTGACCTTCTAGAAAACATGATCATGGCCACTACGGATGTAGAAACCTTCTACACCAACATTCCACACATGCCGTCAGGAACAGTATCCCCGATAATGTCACAGCAAAACTGGTGGCTGAACTTTGTGACTTTGTCCTCACTCACAACTATCTCACATTTGGGGACAATGTATACCTTCGTCAGTGGCACTGCTATGGGTACCCACATGGCCCCACAGTATGCCAGCATTTTTATGGCTGACTTAGAACAACGCTTCCTTAGCTCTCATTCCCTAACACCCCTACTCTGCTTGCGCTACATTGATGACATCTTCATCATCTGGACCCATGGAAAAGAAGCCCTTGAGGAATTCCACCATGATTTCAACGATTTCCATCCCACCATCAACCTCAGCCTGGACCAGTCCACACAAGCGATCCACTTCCTGGACACTACAGTGCTAATAAGCGATGGTCACAAACACCACCCTATACCGGAAACCTACTGACCGCTATACTTACCTACATGCCTCCATCTTCCATCCAGGACATATCTCACAATCCATTGTCCACAGCCAAGCTCTAAGATACAACCACATTTGCTCCAATCCCTCAGACAGAGGCCAACACCTACAAGATCTCTATCAAGCGTTCTTAAAACTACAATACCCACCTGCTGAAGTGAAGAAACAGATTGACAGAGCCAGAAGAGTACCCATAAGTCACCTACTACAGGACAGGCCCAACAAAGACAGTAACAGAACGCCACTAGCCGTCACCTTCAGCCCCCAACTAAAACCTCTCCAGCGCATCATCAAAGATCTACAACCTATTCTGAAGGACGATCCCTCACTCTCTCAGATCTTGGGAGACAGGCCAGTCCTGGCTTACAGACAGCCCCCCAACTTGAAGCAAATACTCACCAGCAACCACACAGCAAAAACACTAACCCAGGAACCTATCCTTGCAACAAAGCCCGTTGCCATCTCTGTCCACATATCTATTCAAGTGACACCATCACAGGACCTAATCACGTCAGCCACACCATCAAGTGCTCGTTCACCTGCACATCTACCAATGTGATATATGCCATCATGTGCCAGCAATGCCACTCTGCCATGTACATTGGCCAAACCGGACACACTCTACACAAAAGAATAAATGGACACAAAACTGACATCAGGAATCATTCAAAAACCAGTTGGAGAACACTTCAGTCACTCAATAACAAACCTAAAAATGGCAATTCTTCAACAAAAAAATTTCAACAACAGACTCCAACGAGAAACTGCAGAACTGGAATTAATTTGCAAACTGGACGCCATTAAATTAGGCTTGACCCAGCCACTCCAAGTCTTTATTCATTACACAAACTGAAAACTATTTCCCCATGCTAATTTTCCCCTACTGTTAACTCACACCTTCTTGTCAACTGTTTGAAATGGGCCATCCTGATTATCACTACAAAAGTTTTTCTTCTCCTGCTGATAATAGCCCACTTTGATTGATTAGTCTCTTGGCCCAGGGCTACACTAGGGGAGGGGGGTCGATCTACGATACGCAGATTCAGCTACGTGAATAACGTAGCTGAAATCGGCGTATCGTAATCGGCTTACCTGACCATGAAGACAGCGGCGCGTCGAACGCTGCAGCTCCCCCGTCGACTCCGCTTGCGCCGCTCGATGACGTGGTTTTCCGGAGCCGACGGGGAGCGCGATTGGGGATCGATTAAGCGCGTCTTAATGAGACGTGAAAAATCGATCCCCGATAGATCGATTGCTACCCGCCGATCCGGCGGGTAGTGAAGACAAGCCTTTAGAGTTGGTATGGCAACCCCCATCTTTTCATGTTCTCTGTGTATATATATTTTCCTGCTGTATCTTCTACTCCATGCTGTATCTTCTACTGCCACTGGTGAAGTGGGTTTTAGCCCACGAAAGCTTATGCCCAAATAAATTTGTTAGTCTCTAAGGTGCTACAAGTAATCCTCGTTCTTTCTGCTCTTTCTTGTGTCTCAGCCTGTAATCTTGCTATGACCTTTTAGTCTACTCTGCCCCATATTGTTTTTCTTGATAACACCTGTTGCTTATTTCTTCAGATTTGTCCTGTATTGACTGCTAAAACCCTTGTCTGTATCCTGGTCACTTCTTGCCTTTTTTACTGTAATCTCTTGTCTGGCCTCTCTCTCTTGTTTCTGCTCTTTCCAGTCTGTTTGAAATGCTTCTGCCAAAGTCATCTTCCTTTCCTGTGATCCTTCCTTGACTTCCTGTCTCTGAATACATAAAAGGAGCATAATCCTTACAGAAGGCCCTACATTGCCTTTAACCCGCACCATCTCTTTCTCTTTTCTTTATTCACTCTCTGCTTCCTCATCCTTGTGCCTTCTTCAAACGTTTGTCTCCTTTCCCCATTCCTAGTTTTGTGCTTTCTATTAGTTTTACCTTCTATAGCTGAAACGTCTTGTCTTCATCTACCAGAAGCTCACCCTCTTCCCTTTAAAACTCGCCTCTCTAAGCAGTCCCAGGAATCTTCACCCTCTGTTTCCTGAAGTGATTTTCCCCC
Organism: Chelydra serpentina; assembly: GCA_037349315.1. NCBI lineage: Eukaryota > Metazoa > Chordata > Testudines > Chelydridae > Chelydra > Chelydra serpentina. The sequence continues at coordinate 1,375,150 of JBAIAC010000192.1, forward strand.
CCTTGTCTTTGATTCTTATGTTGATTGTAAGAAGTTCAGGGCAGAGATGTATTATGGAAACGTGTTAGTGGTATCATGGTTAAGGTTGTATCAAACATTGGATTTTCATGGGCCCTTACTATCTGAAGCCCTGAAAGTTTATGGAAGTAGCTATTCTGGAATAATTACTCCGTAATGGTTACATTGGTACAAGCCCTGTGTGAGCAGTCTTACTTTGGAATAAGTATCCACACAGGGGCTTATACTGAAACAGCCATTCCAGAATAGCTATTTTGGTAAACTTCCAAGTGTAAACAAGCCCTAAAAATACAGAACACTCTGAGGTTCTTGTATGTGCTGCTGGATACAATATGCAGTTTAAAATCCTCTTTTTCAGAAATACATCAAGGTGTCTCCAGTTTTTGTGTTTTTTTTTTTTCCCGCCCCCCCATCTTTGCAGCTACATGACTTTGGCACCTAGAAACCCCAGACTGCTGCCCTCAGACTGTTGCCCCCATATGTTCACATACCTATGGGTTCTTGTCATTCAATGTTGGTGATGTATAACAAGTTATAAACAATAAGTTTAAAAATAACTAACTACAGTGAAACCCCGCTATAACATGATAATTGGAGTCCAAAAAATTCGATCACAGTAAATGCGGGGGCACGTTATAGCAGGGTTACAAAAATTTACTGTTTCAAGCCGGTCTCTTCTCTGCTTTGGCGAGAAGAGAAGTTTCAAGCAGGTCAGTTTCAAGCCGGTCTCTTCTCTTTTCTCCCCAAAGCAGAGAAGTTTGACCAGCTTGAAACTTCTCCGCTTTGGGGAGAAGAGAAGAGACGGGCTTGAAACTGACCAGCTTGAGTTTCAAGCCGGTCTCTTCTCCCCAAAAGGGGAAGCGAGGGCAGGAGGGAAGGAATAGGGGAGATGGGGAGGATATGGAGCCAGGGTCAGCTCCAGGCAAGGAAGCACGCCTGAACGCTTTTTTTTTTTTTTCCACCCCTTGGGGCCGTGGGAGCCACTTTGTGATCGCGTTATAGCTGTATTTGCATTATCGCGGGGCGTGTTATAGCGGGGTTTCCCTGTATGCTGACCCCTTCTGGTTTCTAACAGAAGAGAGGAAAAGTTAAAACTCCTCCCGCTCCTTGTAGGAGACAGTCAGGGAGCACTACTCTCCAGGCAGTCCCTGTAGTTGATCATCCTTAGGGCATTTTATGCACTGGCATTACCAGTTTATCATCCCTCACTTGCATCAATACTCCTGTTTTCCTTTACTTACTCTCACCTTCCCCTGCATAATTTAAGTTTGATGAACCTTCTGATTTGTCAGTCTGACAGTAGTGTCTACTGATCCAAAGATAGATTGCTGTCTGAGGCCGAACTCAGAGGAGGCATTACTACCCTTCATGCCCCCGCACCAACAACCAGGGTAGTAATGCTATCAGAGAAAGAATTTGGGTTGGTTTGGCTTGTATTCTTGACAAAATCCATGTTGGCTTTTACTTATTACCCTGTTATCCTCTAGGTGCTTACAGATTGCTTGCTTAATATTTTGTCCCAGTATCTTTTCAGGTATCAAAGTTAGGCTGACTGGTCTATAATTCCCCAGGTCCTCTTCCTTCACCCCCTCGTTTTAAGGATAAATACTACCTTTACTCTTTTCCAGTCCTGTGGGACCTCCCCGTCCTCTGAGTTTTTAAAGATAATTGATAATGGTTCCAAGGTTGTTTCAGCTAGTTTCTTAAGTACCCTAAGGTCCATTTCATCCAACCCTGCTGACCTGAATACATCCAACTTACCTAAATATTCTTTAACCCGTTCTTTCCCTATTTTGGCTTGTGTTCCTTCCTTCCCCCTTGTTAATATTAATTTTGTTAAGTATCTGGTCACAGTTTGCCTTTTTAGTGAAGACTGAAGCAACATAGTTATTAAACACCTCAGCCTTCTTGATGTCTTCTATTATTAGCTCTCCTTTCCTGTTCAGTAGAGAACCTACACTTTCCTTCCTTTCTCTTGTTCCTAATGTATTTAAAAAAACCTCTTCTTACTGCGTTTTATGTCCCTTGCTAGGTGTAACTCCTTTTGTGCCTTAATCATTCTGATTTTGTCACTACATGCCTGTATTCTATTCATAGAATCATAGGACTGGAAGGGACCTTGAGAGGTCATTTAGTCCAGTGCCCTGCATTCATGGCAGGGCTAAGTATTATCTAGACCAGCGGTGTTCAATAGAAATTCGATGCTAGCCACACATGTGGTTTTGAATTTTTCTTATTAGCCACATGCATTAGCCACAATTCAATAGCCTATTAGCCACATGTGGCTAGTGGCGAACGTATTGGACACCGCTGATCCAGACCATCCCTGACAGGTGTTTGTCTAACCTGCTCTTAAAAATCTCCTATGATGGAGATTCCTCAAATTTTCTAAGCAATTTATTCCAGTGCCTATTTACCCTGACAGGAAGTTTTTCCGAATGTCCAACTTAAACTGCCCTTGCTGCAATTTTAAGTCCATTGATTCTTGTCCTATTCTTTGAGTTTGAGAACAATTTTTCTTCCTCCTTCTTGTAACAGCGTTTTATGTACTTGAAAACTGTTTTCACATCCCCTCTGTCTTCTCTTCTCCAGACTAAACAAACCCAGTTTTTTCCATCTTCCGTCATAGGTCATGCTTTCTAGACCTTTAATCATTGTTGTTGCTCTATTCTGGACTTCAATTTGTCCACATCTTTCCTGAAATGTGGCGCCCAGAACTGGACACACTACTCCAGTTGAGGCTAATCAGTGCAGAGTAGAGCGGAAGAATTCCTACTTGTGTCTTGCTTACAACACTACTGCTAATACATCCCAGAATGTTTGCTTTTTTTGCAACAGTGTTACACTGTTGACTCATTTAGCTTGTCGTCCATTATGACCCCCAGATCCCTTTCTGCAGTACTCCTTCCTAGGCAGTCATTTTCCATTTTGTATGTGTGCCAACTGATTTGTTCCTTCCTAAGTGGAGTACTTTGCATTTGTCCTTATTGAATTTCACTGTCTTTACTTCAGACCGTTTCTCTAGTTTGTCCAGATCATTTTGAATTTTAATCCTATCCTTCAAAGCACTTGCAACCTCTCCCAGTTTGTGGATACCAAACTTTATAAGTGTACTCTCTATGCCATTATCTAAATCATTGACGAAGATATTGAACAGAACTGATCCCTGCGGGACCGCACTCGATTTTCCCTTCCAGCTTTTCTGTGGACTGCTGATAATTACTCTCTGGGAACAGTTTTCCAACTAGTTATGCACCCACCTTATAGCAGCTCCATCTAGGTTGTATTTCCCTAGTTTGTTTATGAGACGGTAACATGAGACAGTATCAAAAGCCTTACTAAAGTCAAGATCTACCACTTCTACTGCTTCCCCCCTATCCACAAGGCTTATTACCCTGTCCAAGAAAGCTTTAGGTTGGTTTGACGTGATTTATTCTTGACAAAACCATGTTGATTGTTACTTACCACATTATCTATTTTCTAGATGTCTGCAAATTGATTGCTTAATTATTTGCTCCATTATCTTTCTAGGTACTGAAGTTAAGATGACTGGTATGTATTTCCCCACGTTGTCCTTATTTCCCTTTTTATAGATTGACCTATATTTGCGTTTTACAGTCCTCTGGAATCTTGCCCATCTTCTATGACTTTTGGAAGATAATCGTTAATGCCTACAGATACCTTCTCAGTCAGCTCCTTGAGTATTCAAAGATGTATTTCATCAGGCCATGGTGACTTGAAGACCTTTTTTTTTTTAAACTTGTTCTTTCTCTATTTTAGCTTCTGATCCTACCTCGTTTTCACTGGTATTCACTATGATAGATGTTCAGTCTCTGGTGAAAACTGAAGCAAAAAAGTCATTTAGCACTTCTGCCATTTTCATATTTTCTGTTTTTTCCCTAAAAATGGGCCTACCCTGTCCTTCATCTTCCTCTTGCTTTCAGTCTATGTTTCTAGCTAGTTTAATCTCATTTTGTGCCTTTACCTTTCTAATTTTGTCCCTATGTACTTATTTTTTTATATATTCATCCTTTGTAATTTGACCTAATTTCCACTTTTTCTAAGACTCTCTTTTTTGAGTTTCAGATCCATTGAAGAGCTCGTGACTAAGCCAGGGTGGTCTCTTACCATACTTCCTATCTTTCCAGTACAGTGGGATAGTTTTATCTTGTGCTCTTAATAATGTCTCTTGAACTGTTTTTCCCCTTAGACTTGCTTCCCAGGGGATCTTACCTACCAACTCACTGAGTTTGCTAAAGTGTGCCTCCTTGAAATCCATTATCTTCATTGTGTTGTTTTCCCTTCTGTCATTCCTTAGAGTCATGAACTCTGCCATTTCATGATCACTTTCACCCAGCCTGCCTTCCTCTTTAAAATTCTCAACCAGTTCCTCCTTATTTGTCAAAATAAAATTTAGAACAGCCTCTCCACTAGTAGCTTTCTCCACTTCTAAAATAAAAAATTGTCTCCAATACATTCCAAGAACTTTTTGGATAATCTGTGCCCTGCTGTGTCATTTTCCGAACAGATTTCTGGGTAGTTGAAGTTGTCCATCCCCCACCAAATGCGGTGCTTTGGAGTTTTAAAAAAAGCCTTGTCCACCTCTTCTTCCTGGCTGTATGGTCTGTAGTACACCCTACCATGACATCACCCTTGGTTTTTACCTCTTTTATCCTTACCCAGAGACTTTCAACAAGTCTGTCTCCTATTTCTATCTCAACCTCAGTCCAAGTGTATACATTTTTTAATATATAAGGCAACACCTCCTCCCTTTTTCCTCTGCCTGTCCTTCCTGAGCAAGCTGTACTATTCTATGCAAATACGTATGTATTATTCCACCAAGTCTCTGTGGTGCCAGTTTTTGTACTCATCCTTAGCAATTTTCCTTGTTTCCACTTTTTGCAGGATTCCTTTTTTTTTAAGTCATTAAAGAGCTCCTATTTGCCTCTTTCTTTCATTCGTTTGCATTCGTGTAGTTTGCTGATGTGCCTTTAATATTGTCTGTTTGAGAAACTGCCAGTTCTCCTGAGCTCCTTTTTTTCCGTGAGATTTTCTTTCCATGGGAAGTTACTTACCAGTTTTCTCAGTTTGGTAATATCTGCTTTGTTGAAGTCCACGGTCTTTATTCTGATGCTCTCACTTTTTCTTTACCTTAGAATGCCTGGTAAGGAGACTAATAGTGCCAGGAACCAGGGTGCAGAATGAGCATTATGTGGTACAAAAATAATGGAAGAGAAGAGCTCCTATGTGGGGCAGTAATCCAGGAGAGAACCCTGCCCCTACGTAGCATGGGGGAAACCAGTGGGAGAAGTGAGGGAAACTACTTCATGGTGTCTATAAGGGATGTGTACATTTCCCCTCCCCCATTGCTTTCCCTTTTCTTGATACTGCCTCAAACACCCACACTTCATAAAACCTAGGGAAATTACCACCCAAAAAACCCTTAAGAAATCTAAACTTATTAAATGTAACACCTACTGATCCACCCTTCCTTTAACAGCCATGGTTCATGTTTACCTGCTCTGACATTTCCTATCAATCACAAAGTACCATGCATCTCTAACATGTGCAGGTACACAATATCCACACCAAGTTATTGTTGTCAGACGGCTACCGGTGTGGTGTTCTGCTCTGTTCAATGTTGATCTCAGTCGGCTGCGTGCGTGTTCCCTCTGTGTGCTGCCCCAGCTCTGCACAGATAGCTGACACAGCAGACCCGAGAGAACCCCCAAAGACCACAGACTCTAGTAAGGTACGAAGGCACGTCGGCCAGGTTTATTGTCGAGGAGAAACACAATCTCTAACCCCCCGGATTATAAATTATAACTCGACGGTTTATTGCTAGTCCCTATGTGCACCCTGGCAATGGACACAGCTCAGTCAGTAGTGGGACTTTCCACTGCCCCCTAGGCCAGACAAAGACAACTCCTCGGGGGTGAGTTCTTATACACAGGTACAAACAAGTTACACATCACTCCTGACGTACTGAGGTGCAACCCCTCTACGTAACAAGGTACAACCCCTTCTACGTAGTAAGGTGCCGCCTCTCACCTTGTACATGTTGGTTCGAACAAAACAACTCTATCCATCATATTACCCTTTTGCCCCTGTCTTTAGGATGGGCCAGCCTGTTCCTTGTTATCTGTGTGGAATGTACAAGTGTTCTGGTACCTTTTAGGTTTGTGTACTTTTGCAACATCAGCCCTTTCCTTGCCAACTTGTGTGAGCAGGGCCTGCCTTTGGCTCACAGCTTAACTTTGCTTTATGTTAGCAAAGTCTTGACCATTACTTTAGCTCAGGCCTTAGGCCTCATACCAAGCCTCTGATACCAAGGGTTTGTTTCAGAGCCTCATCTTACTACAGTTATCTCTGTTAATAACACTTGTATGGAATGCACAAGCTTGATTCCAACCTCATGTTTCCCTCATGTGCACATTACTAAACTATTCTATTGTGTGTTAAGAGATGTTTACAAGGATATGTCATGTTGCTGAAGTTGGAATTCAGGTTTTGAGGTCCAGTGGGTTTGTAGTGTTGTATATTGTGTGTACGTTAGAAGTGCATGATACTGAGCTGTGAAGTGTGAATGAGGGTGGGATGTTCAGGGATGACCCCTTAATTGGATATTGCCTTGCTTTCTTATGGTTAGAGTGAGTTGATTCAAAGGCTAAAGATTATTTGATTGTAATCTTACATTATAAAAAGTTTTGAGAATTAATGATACTGTAGATGAGTTTTAATGTCTGATTTGCTGTCCACTTACCCGTAGGTCTTGATCAGCATTGCTGACTTCAAGGTTTCCTCTCCCTATTGGATGTATTTTAGTTTTATTCGCATTTTTCCAAGCCATGTTTATTTTCTTCCTATGTTTCAAATCTTTATAGATTCTTTTTTGTTAATGTTAAATCCTGTGATCCTATATCAGTGATGTCACCTCCCCAATTCAGAGCTTTGCGCTTATTAGAACATTTTTGTTTCCATTTCTTCAGTCAGCTTTCAGTGTGTGGTGGTGGTGATTTTCAGACCAGTTGAATGAATTATGAGTAAGATTGTGAGATGCATTGTATCAAATTGATAGAGAAAGCAGTAGACATATATTTTAACGTTGTCCACTGATCTATAATTTGTGTGGACATTTGGGAAAAGGAGGGGGAAGAGTTCATAGAATATCAGGGTTGGAAGGGACCTCAGGAGGTCATCTAGTCCAACCCACTGCTCAAAGCAGGCCCAATCCCCAACTAAGTCATGCCAGGTACCACTGTATTGCTCTCCCAGCAGATATCGGGGTGATTGAAGTCCCCCATGAAAACCAGGGCCTGAGATCTAGTAACTTCTGTTAGTTGCCTGAAGAAAGCCTCGTCCACCTCATCCCCCTGGTCTGGTGGTCTGTAGCAGACTCCCATCACGACATCACCCTTGTTGCTCCTACTTCTAAACTTAATCCAGAGACTCTCAGGTTTTTCTGCAGTTTCATACTGGAGCTCTGAACAGTCATACTGCTCTCTTGCATACAATGCAACTCCCCCACCTTTTCTGTCCTGGCTGTCCTTCCTGAACAGTTTATATCCATCCATGACAGTACTCCAATCGTGTGAGTTATCCTGCCAAGTCTCTGTTATTCCAATTACATCATAATTCCTTGACTGTGCCAGCACTTCCAGTTCTCCCTGCATGTTTCCCAGCCTTCTTGCATTTGTGTATAGGCACTTAAGATAACTCGCTGATCGTCCTGCTTTCTCAGTATGAGGCAGGGAACCCTCCCCTCTTGCGCTCTTCTGCTTGTGCTTCCTCCTGGTATCCCACTTCCCCACTTATCACCGGGCTTTGGTCTCCTTCCCCCAGTGAACCTAGTTTAAAGTCCTCCTCACTAGGTTAGCCAGCCTGCTTGTGAAGATGCTCTTCCCTCTTTTTTAGGTGGAGCCCATCTCTGCCTAGCACTCCTCCTTCTTGGAACACCATCCCATGGTCAAAGAATCCAAAGCCTTCTCTCCGACACCACCTGTGTAGCCATTCGTTGACTTCCACGATTCGACGGTCTCTACCCGGGCCTTTTCCTTCCACAGGGAGGATGGACGAGAACACCACTTGTGCCTCAAACTTCTTTATCCTTCTTCCCAAAGCCACGTAGTCTGCAGTGATATGCTCAAGGTCATTCTTGGCAGTATCATTGGTGCCCACGTGGAGAAGCAGGAAGGGGTAGCGATCTGAGGGCTTGATGAGTCTCAGCAGTCTCTCCGTCACATCACGAATCCTAGCTCCTGGCAAGCAGCACACTTCTTGGTTTTCCCGGTCAGGACGGCAGATAAATGACTCAGTCCCCCTGAGGAGGGAGTCCCCGACCACCACCACCCACCTCCTTTTCTTGGGAGCGGTGGTTGTGGAACCCCCATCCCTAGGACAGTGCATCTCCTGCCTTCCAATTGGTGGAGTCTCCTTCTGCTCTCTCCCCTCAGATGTACCATCTAGTCTCCGCATTAGTACCTGTGGAGAGAACATGAAAACGATTGCTCACCTGTATCTGCGTTGCTGGTACATGGACGCTCCACTTTCTTCTTCTGTAGGTCACATGATGCCACTTTACCTCACCATCATTCTGTCCTCGCTGCGCAGCCTGCTCTGATTCCTCAGAATGTTGTGCCCATAGAAGCAGATCCTGACATCTGTCCTGGAAATCTTCATTTTCTCTTATGCAACGCAGGGTTGATACTTGTTTCTCCAGACCTTGAACCTTCTCTTCCAATATGGAGACCAGCTTGCACTTTGTACAGACAGTCTTTTCTATCCTGTGGAAGAAAGACAAGCCTGGCACATCCTGTGCCGGTCACAACAGCTGATCGCTCACCATCCATATCACCTTCCTTCTAAGAGCTTCCTCAGCTGTTGCAAGAACTACTCAGAAACGCCTGCAAAGTGACTGCCTCAGTGGGCTCTCTCCAGGCGAACTCCCGGTCAAACTCCCTCTGCTCACCACTCAGCTGGTTTGCAGCTGACTGCCTTTTTATAATAGTCAGGCCCACCTGGAACAAAGCTGAGTTGAGTGTATCTAGGCTCTGGAGGGTAGGGGAAGAGAGAAGGTGAGGAATCCATGCCAGGGAGAGAATGAGGCATATGATATGTATTTGGGAATGGGAGGGCCTGAAGAGAGGATGTGCATGAGCAGGAATTCAGACCAGGGCACGGGCGGGGGGAGATATGGGATAAAGGAAAATCACAACTGGTGGAGAATGTGCACATTGCCTCCCAGAAAAGTACTATCAGGGTCGGAGGCAGTGGAGATGGGATTGTTGTGGCCTTTAAAGTCTTCAGTTTGGGCCTGTTGTGAGTTCTGTGTCTTTTTGGGTGATGAGAGAGGCTACAGAAGCAACTGTGGTTGTTTTTACTTAGCTATGATGGTATCCCTCTTTAAACTGTACTGCAAACTTCTTACAGTAGTTTTAAAAATAGCAGGGAGAACTTTTGTAGGCTTTGAATAATTTGTGAAAGGAAAGATGAGCTTTTGCTGAAGTCAGTCAATCTGGCATATCCAGGTACTTCCAACGTACAAAGGTGGTAGACAGGGTTGTTCTTTTGGAATAAGATGAAGAGTAAAATGCAGAAAAACAAAATCTCAATGTATGTTGGAGACTGCCTAGTGGACATAACTGCAACTTGGTAGAACAACTGTTATAGCTGCAATGTTAATTACATGGGAATTCATATTAAAAGTACACTGTTAAAGGAACACTAAAGTTAAAGTCAAGCACTGAATTGTTAGTAAATGCCAGAATTATGGTTGTAACCTTAATTCTGCCCCCATGTGAATATATGTTCTGATAAAATATGTAATTATGATTACATTCTTTTTTCCACAGGACCACCTCTGCCTCAGTTAGACCTGTTTGTATATGTGAGGGGTTTGCTGTAAGTGCTTTTCCTGATTTGTCAGCACTCAAGTGCCCTAGTGTTTTAGACCTTCACAGTTACTCCAGTATGAGGTTTTTATTTCTTTAGCCATGCTTGGTTGTAATGTTGTTCTTGACACACCTAGTGTTGGAGTCTAGGCACCTCAGTTATTCAGTATCAGTCTCTCTCTGGTGATTGTTCATTGGTCTGGCACTTCCCTTCTTGCAGTAGTCTCTTTTGTTTTATTTCAGGTGTGGCTTCCAAGGAAGACTGCTCAGTAGGTTCAAAACTTGTGTGGTAGAACAGTGTCCAGTACAGATGACCAAGTTGGTTGTGTTTACCTCTGTGATTTTCATGGGTGACATGTCAGCAAGTGTCACCATGGCACTGAAGAAACAGGAGGAGCTCTTTGCAGAGGACTGAAGCTCTCCTTTCGGCAGCCCAGGAAGACTCCTGAGGTCAGCCAGTGTACTTAAAAGGGTAAACCCTTGGAGCTGAAACTCGAGTTGGCTATGATAACTCACCCATCAGAACTTGGTGCCAGCGCTACCTGTATCAATGTAGGAGTCCCTTCCCCCACCAATATTCGTCACTCAAATGGCTTTGTTATATGTCATCTATGATACTGAGCTTCACTTTGCTGGATAAGATGAAGCTTCGCATAAGAGTCATCAGCTCCCCAGCATGTTTTAGTTGAAACCCTGTATTCTAGGCAGCTCCTGTTTTAAGCTTTTTGGATTACCCCTTCTGCATTTGGGGAACCACTCTGTGCTCCTCAATCTTGCCCAAACACTTCTGGGTGTTCTGTGAGGCTGCGATGAAGCCAGTACCAGTTTTAAGGCATTAATGTTGCCCTCTGTTACCAGATCTCATATCTGAGTGCAGTCAGAGTGGTTTTTCTTTGTTTTTTTGGCACCAAAGCCAAGGAAAGGAAACTCTGGCCTTAATGCTGGCACAGTTACATTGAGGGCTCTAGGACAGCTAGTGTTGGTGCCTAGCAGAGCACTTGGAGTGCTACAGGGCCCTCCTGCCCTCAGTTTTCTAAACAAATCCAGCTGTTTGAATGAAGGTAAGTTGACTGTCAGAGTGATGGGAATTGCACTTTGGATAGTGATGAGCCGGAGGACTCTGCCTGTACAAGACTGACTCTTCAGGCAAGAACCCTACCTACTTCCAGTTCTTACAGTAGCTGTCTAAAACAGCCAAATTGTGATTTATAATCTCTCCAGGGTTCTGCAGTGTCTCAATCCCTCAAATGTGAGGTACCTTATTTTAGACTAGCTGGAGAGGGTGTGGTGAATCCTTTGACTACATTCAAGATGAGGTAGCTGTACAAAGTCCATCCTCTGTGAGAATGCCACTGGTTAAGTCTCTGATTTCCCCTCCTTCCTCCCACCAAGCTCGTGGTGATGGAGGTGGCCATTACAAGAACTTTTGTTCACTGTATTGTGCCTCAGAATCCTAAATGGTGATACTGCGATATAGTCAGAAGTGGTTTCAGTCAGACCAGTAAACCTGCGTGCCATAGTCTACTGAGTCTCCCTGGCCAGAGATCAGGTGGAGTTTGGTAAGAAGGCCTCAACCCTCGTTGAGCTTCTTTTCTCCAAGAGGAATACCAGGAGCTTATGAAGCTAGTTCATAAGGATGCAGACCCAGTCTGCTTTTGATGCAGGTGATATAGTGGCAAGAGATGCTGCCTAATGAATGAATGTCTGGTTGGCTGCAGGCATCGAAGTGCTGCATGACTCAAACATTCTAGCACAGGGATAGGCAACCTATGGCACGGGTGCCAAAGACGGCACGTGAGCTGATTTTCAGTGGCACTCTCACTACCTGGGTCCTGGCCACTGGTCGGGGGGGCTTTCCATTTTAATTTAATTTTAAGTGACGCTTCTTAAACATTTTAAAAACCTTATTTACTTTACATACAATAGTTTTAGTTATATATTAAAGACTTATAGAAAGAGACCTTCTAAAAACGTTAAAATGTATCACTGGCACGCGAAACCTTAAATTAGAGTGAATAAATGAAGACTCGGCACACCACTTCTGAAAGGTTGCTGACCCCTGTTCTAGCAGTTGTGGCTATTGGGTTTGCACTCGCCATCCTAGCACCAAGCATTTGGCAAACATTCATATAAGGGGGAAAAAGAAAAGGCTTCCCTTGGAAATTGTTCATGTTGATGGCGGGTTTCAAAAGGAAGAAGCCCTGTATCCCCTGTACCGGGCAGGGTCTTAAGACCCTTTTCTGCAGGCAGAAAATAAGGATTTTTCTTAAGGTTCTGAAGTACTTAGTCTGCCTGAGGCAGACTTCCCCCAGGCTCTCCGCCTTCAAGTGAACTGGTCACCTCTGTTCAAGAATCCTGAGCACTGTTTGATAAGACTACAAAATTAGATTTTTTAGAAAACAGGGACAGACTGCAGGTTAACTCACCCCCCCCCCAAAAAAAAAACAAAAAAACATGAGTGCTCTTGAGCTCCTCATTAACAGGAAAGTTTCTGGAGGAAATTTAATCCTTCCTGGCAAACAGTAAATATGCCCCATCTTACTGGGAGAAACAGAATGTAGGTGTTAGGAACCCCAGTGTCTGGCTCGGATTCAATGTCCATAAACAAGTGCAGTTGGCAGGAAATGAGGTTGGGGACCTGTATTTCACAAGTGTGTGAATATGCAAAGCCAGAGGACTCTACCTTAGAATTCTAGTAGCTGGTCAGTAACTCCTTTGTCATCTTTTATAGGTAGCCTGATGAGATTTGGCTTTGGCAGAGTCTGGTCTCAGATCTAGGCCAGGGGTTCTCAACCTTTTTTTTTTTTTTTTTTTTTTCCCCTGAAACATGCCCCCCTCCCCCCAACATGCTATAAAAACTCAATGGCCCACCTGTGCCACAATAACTGGTTTTCTGCATGTAAAAGCCAGGGCCGGCATTAAGGGGTAGCAAGCAGGGCAATTACCTGGGACCCCATGCCACAGGGGCCCTAGTGAAGCTACATTGCTCAGGTTTTAGCTTCAGCCCCAGGTGGCCGGGCTCAGGACCCTGGGCTTCAGCCCCATGCGGTGGGGCTTCAGCTTTCTGTCCTGGGCCCCAGCGGGTATAATACTAGCCCTGCTTGGTGGACCCCCTGAAATCTGTTTACGGCCCCCGCCCCCCCCAGTTGGCCCCAGACCCCTGGTTGAGAACCACTGATCTAGGATATCCTTGCTTTATCTTACTGTGGGAGCCTTCTTGCTGACAGCTTAGCTGTTGACAGGGTAGAGATTCACAGACATGGTATCTCTAATCAGGTGGCTCGTGTCCTGTCATCTTGGAAGAAATCTACCAGAAGAATGTACTTTTTGATGGTAAGGGATTATGGTATGATGCAGTCAGATCCAAGTTGGTACCTCAACTTGGTCTGCACACAAAAAATGCTTGATTACCTTCTGTCTGAGCCTGATGACTCACAATTTCATCTAGATAGCTTTTGTGGCTATTTGCCGATTATGAATTCTGAATTAGTCAATATTTTACTTTAGTGTGTCTGCAGCCGTTGTTGGGTTAACACAGAGCATGACTATTTGAGATTTTAATGTGTACATGACAAAACTGATGAAACCTTTTGAACCTCTCTATTCCCAAGAGGTTAAATTTCTTAGAGGTCATTTTCTTGGTGGTAGTGAACGTTGGGCCCAACAATCGATCCACCCTATACCAGCTTTTTTCCCAGGATAAAATGGTATTGAAGACTTAGCTGAGTTTCTCCCTCTGTCAGAGTTCCCGTGGCCATACTGGTGGTGTCCTCTTGTACTTTGGGTCTATTTTTAAATTCTCGAAGGGCTTTAGTTTATCCAATTCTGTTCCCAAGAGGATCTTGACTAAGTGAATGTTAGAATGTTTGTATTCCTGTCTCTTTTGAAATGAAATGGATTGTGGAAGTCACGCCACAACCAAGGCAGGGCTGCAGTCATGGTCTGTCTCAGATGTTTCCATCACTGATGCTTGTAAAACAACTAAAAGGATGCTCTGGCCACACATTAAAAACCTTATTTCTTGGACTTTTTGCCTCCAGGAGGGATTCCTGTTTCATACTCTCTGCTCTAGAACAGCGATACTCAGACTGAGGCTCGTGAGCCGCAAGTGGCTTTTTAATGTGTCTCCTGCAGCTCTTTGCAGCACATGATATTAAAACACCTCAGTTATTAACCAGTGTAAGGCTGTCTAAACCCCACAGCTCGCAGTGGCCGCTGTAAGGCACGCAGTGTAGCTGCTCTTTGTCGGCGGGAGAGAGTCTCCTGCTGACAAAGCACTGTCCACACTTTTTGTTGTTAAAACTTTTTTGTCGGTCAGAGTGTTTCTCTCCCCTCCCCCCCGACTGACACAAGTGGCTGTACTGCCCCGAGCCCTGCACTCCGGCGGGACTGTTGCTGTACAGACAGCGTGGAGGGGCTGGAGGTGGAGCTGTGCCGGAGGAGCTGCTGGTGTGGGGCTGCCCAGCGGCCCCATGTTCTACTCCTTTTCTCACTGCCGTTCCAAAGTCTCTGGTGTAGCAGGAGGAGGACCGTCATATCCTTCCCCCTCACCCCCCATCTTGGTAAAGTGGGACAGGGAGAGTGTGGGGGCCCTGGGTTGGGGAGGAGTCACGAGGAGGGTCACGTGCCCCCCCCCCCCCCCCCCCGTACCTGTGAGAAATGGATTTTACTTTCACCACTGTTCCTGGCTTGCCACCTGCTTAGCCATTATGTAAATTCTGGTAAGCAGACTTACGCAAAGTAGTTTCTTTTTAAACAGCAGATTTAACAAATACAAATGTACGCCTTTCAGGTGGCATAGTAGAAGAGCAAGCCCGTGATCTAACGGAACAGCAAAACTCAGTGGCTAGTATTCAAGCATAGCCCTAGAATCTGCCAGTTCATGCCTAAAAGATGGTGTTCTGCTCGATTTTAAAAGATTGATTAAACATTCTTTTGACATAACTGACTGGCATGCACATTTTGTGTACCCGTTTATAATATCAAAACAGGATGCCAAGAACTAACTAATCAAACCTCAGGTAGGGAGAAGCTATAAAATAGAAGTATGAGACCCCCCTCACTCCGGTGGCTCAGTGGATGATACGGATCAGATACATGATGGTGTCTCCTGGAGTCAGAGGCTGGGTCCCAAAGCCTGTGATGACTTTGCCAGTCTCTTACCCCTGGGTTCTCCACAGGATCCAAGCCCTTAATACATAAGCTACTGTGCCATATTGATAAAGCTTGACCTCAAAAATAAGATGGTTTTTTCCCTGATTCTTTCGTTCTATAGAAAAGCAGTTTTTAACTCAGTTTTTGATTGAGGCTCATAGATTCAGCATATTTATTTTTATTTAAACGTTTTAAGAGATTTATAATACGTTTAGGCCTTAGCATTTTGTATTCAGTTCACATTTCTTTTTAACATTTTTTAAAAGAAAAACCTATAAGTTTTTTTTAATAAAAAAAAATTTTGATTTATCCACCCTGACTGAAATGCTTTGGGCTCAATGTAGGGGTAACTGAGTGAAATTTAATGATCTGTGATATACAGGACGTCAGACTAGATGATCTAATGGTTCTTTCAGGCCTTAAACTCTGAAACTATGAATGGCTACTTGACAAGGATTGTGGATGGAGGAGGAGGAGTCTAGCCCATTTTACAGTGGGGAAACAGAGGAGTTTTCCTAGAACTGTTTTTGATGATCTTGCTGGACTGCAGGCTTTACTTCACTAGTACTGAAATGGCTGGATTTAAGTTGCAGACTTGAATTAAATGGGCTGAAAGAGTATTTAGAACTCTAAAGGGATGATAAAGCCTGGAGCTGAATGCACTGGGGTGAAAGTTTTCACGTACTGATTTAGGAAATGTTGAAGCTTTCTCTAGCAATGAGCGCACTAAGATGTTAACACAACTGTGTACTGTATGAGGTAACGTTTTCTACATTTGTTGTGGAATAAATAGCTCCAAATGACAGAATAATGACCTTTTTAATACTTGTTAGCCTCTTTGAAATTAGATAACTCCTGGACAAACCCCATGATTGCAATAAGGTTGAAAATGTATCTCTGTGACATAAGGGGAGCAGGCAGAACCGTGGACAGTCCAAGTCTTTAAAAACACAAGCAGATTAACGTTCCCATAACAATTTTATCTGCCTCTGAGTTCTGACCACTTGCTGCTCTCATTCATCCAAGGGAGACAAGCATTGCAGCTAGTTTATATTTAAATCATATGTACTCTACCACAGTTTCTAGGGTTCCTAGCTAATTTGCCAAATGCTCTTTTGCAAAAATAAAACTTGATAGAATCCTTTTTGGTTACTTATGACTCTGTCAAACTAACCATTTGGTTGGAAATTTTCCGTTCTTAACATGTACCACAAGTCAAACTTGAAAAAAAATAAAAAAAAATTTGAATAAAAATGGTTCAGCAATTTGAGAATGGGGTTAAGGAAAAATAGTTTGGTCAATATTAAATTTCTGAACATTTTTAACATCATGAGCCAATTTCCTAGTCTGGACTAGGAACTCAGTGTTTGGCTCGAGGAAAGTCCAAGTCCAACTTCCTTCCATTGTACCCTCAAATTTCACCCAGATTTGACTGTTAAAAAACATGCCATTTTTCAAGGCACAGAGATCTTTGTCCTAACTCATTTCTTAATTTACTGAACATTCCAGCTGTACTGCACATAGGGTGACCAGACAACAAGTGTGAAAAATCAGGACAAGAGGTGGGGGGTAATAGGAGCCTATATATAAAAAAAAAAGACCCAAAAATCGGGACTGTCCCTATAAAATCGGGACATCTCGTCACCCTAACTGCACGTGCTGTCACGTCTGTTAACCCTTCTGCGTATGATATGCACAGAGTTAGTTTGAGACAAGATACAGTAAGATGAGTTGCTTGCATCAAAATATGCTTGGGTGGGAATTGGTAGGCTATGGGTTCATCTTTCCCCTTCCACTAACTGATGTTGAGAGCAAGGGAGTCAAGTATTCGCGTGTGAGACATTTTACGGACAGGGTAACTGAAATCGAGGTTACACAGCGACAGCTCTGGCAGAGAACCCACATCTGTAATTTAGCAAAGCTAAATTTAATCAATTTTGCCACACTAACTCAAAATGAATATGCCAAATCTATGTCATTGGCAACCTTTGGAATGCAGCCCGTCGGGGAAATCCGCTGGCGGGCCGGGCTGGTTTGTTTACCTGCAGCGTCCGGAGGTTCGGCCAATCGCAGCTCCCACTGGTTGCGGTTCGCTGTTCCAGGCCAATGCGGGCTGCAGGAAGCGGCATGGGCCGAGGGATGTGCTGGCTTCCACTTTCAGACTTACTTCCCAGACCAGAAAATTACAACAGTAATTTTCTGGTCTGGGAAGTAAGTCCCTTCCTGCAGCTTTTCAAACAGACCAGAGTTCCTGAAGATGCGAGCGTCATGTACCCTTTCCCGGCCATCCTACGTTGATGTTGGTGAAACGTCCCTTGTGATCCACGAGTGCTTGCAGCACCATTGAAAAGTACCCCTTGCGGTTTATGTACTGGCTGCCAAGGTGGTCCGGTCCCAAGATAGGGATATGGGTTCCGTCTAGCGCCCAACCATAGTTAGGGAATCTCATTGCAGCAAAGCCATCCACTATGACCTGCACATTACCCAGAGTCACTACCCTTGGTAGCAGCAGCTCAGTGATTGCATTGGCTACTTGCATCACAGCACCCCCCACAGTAGATTTGCCCACTCCAGATTGATTACCAACTGACTGTCTTGCTTGCTGTCTGGCGTTGCAAGCTTCCAGAGGGCTATCGCCACTCGCTTGTGAACAATGAGGGCTGCTCTCATCTTGGTGGTATTGCGCTTCAGGGCAGGGCAAGTCACAAAGTTCCATGAAAGTGCCCTTATACATGCAAAAGTTTCGCAGCCACTGGGAGTCATCCTAGATCTGCAACACTATGCGGTCCCACCAGTCTGTGCTTGTTTCCCGGGCCCAGAATCGGGATTCCATGGCATGGACCTGCCCCATTGCCACAAGGATGTCCAAATGGCCGGGGCCCGTACTTTGAGACAAGTCTGTGTCTATGTCCTCATCACTCTTGGCACCACGCTGCCGTCGCCTCCTTGCCTGCTTTTGCAGGTTCTGGTTCTGCACATACTGCAGGATAATGCGCGAGGTGTTTACAATGCTCATAACTGCTGTGGTGATCTGAGCGGGCTCCATGCTTGCCGTGCTATTGCGTCTGCAGGAGAGCAGAGTTGCAGCGGAAGCAGTGGCTGATGACGGATGCCACGAGAATATCTATTTACACAGAATGACGAGAGGACCTGCACTGTGGATTCACGAGAGCAGAGTTGCAGCGGAAGCGGTGGAGGACAGTGGTTAGCACCGCGCACAGTTCCCGATGAAGAACACACGTTCCCGGGAGCCCATGCCAGACGGCATGGAGACATTCGCTATTGCGAAGGTAGCAGCAGAGCAGAGTTGCAGCGGTGGAGGACGACGGTTAGCAGTCCTACTGCACCATCTTTTGAAAGCAATATGGCGTCCGCACAGAAAAAAGGCACGAAATGATTGTCTGCTGTTGCTTTCACGGAGGGAGGGGCAACTGACAACATGCACCCAAAACCACCCGTGACAATGTTTTTGCCCTATCAGGCATTGAGAGCTTAACCCCCAATTCCAATGGGCGGTGGAGACTGCGGGGACTGTGGGATAGCTACCCACAGTGCACCGCTCTGGAAGTCGATGCTAGCCATGGCAGTGAGGATGCACTCTGCCGACTTCATGCGCTTAGTGTGGACATACGCAATCAACTGTGTAAAATCAATTTCTAAAACTCGATTTCTGTAATAACCTAATTTTGTACTGTAGACATACCCTAGGTCAGGTTTTCAATCTTCCACCCCCATGGATAAAGGGGGTGAAAACTTAGATTCTCTGGGCAGGAAATAGTTTTCTTTTGCGTCCTTAAACATGCACAAAGCTACCAACCAAACAGTTATGGACAGATGGGTTTAAGACAGAGTAAAGGAAGGCTATAATGTCTAATTCAAAGCCCTTCCTTTATCCAATCACTGTGCAGCAGCACCGTCTCCTCCCTTGTGGGGACTCTTCCCATAAGGGCTGGTCCACACTAACCCCCCCGTGTTGAACTAAGATACGCAACTTCAGCTACGTTACTTCGACTTCAGCTACGTTATTATCTTAGTTCGATCTTCAAAGCACTTACCGTGGGTCCACATGCGGCAGGCAGGCTCCCCCGTCGACTCCGCCTACTCCATTCGCGGAGTAGGATTACTGGTGTCGACGGCGAGCACTTCCGGGTTCGATTTATCGCGTCTACACAATCCCAGAAGATCGATTGCTTGCCACCGAAGCAGCGGGTAAGTATAGACGTACCCTAAGAGACTATTAACAGAGGGAAGTACAGGCTATTGTTAGCACAGGGGTTATAGAAAAAGTATCTCTGAACCCCAGAACCAAGGTTTTAATTCTGGTACTTTCTAATCCCCAGAAAGATCTTTCGTCGGCATAGGTAGAATCTTCACTGAGGCACTACAGCAGCACAGCTGCAGTGTTTTAAGTGTAGACAAGCCCTCAGCTGAAAATAATAGACAATTTGTACAAAAATTCTAGATTAAAATAGCGTTAAGGTGGCAAAGTCAAGCACCCAAAACTTAGAAAATGCCGGAATTAAGGTTGCCTCTGTGGCTGTAATTGAGCTCCTTGGGCATGTGCATAATCAACTTTAATTACATTTTCACATACTACTTTTTCCCTCAGAATCTTACTCATTCAGATCACGCAGTTAACTGAATTAAGAGTTTTGTGTAATTAGGTCGTAGGACCCCTGCCTCATTCACTGCAGAACTTGACAGGTATATAATGAATGAGGAATGATGATCTTGTCAGTAAGGCACTAGATTTAGACCCAGCAGGACTGGGCTTTGTCCCTGGCTTTGTTATAAACTTCATATTCAACATCAAATAAGAATGTTAGAGTTGGAAACTCTGGGTATATCTACATCAGGAGGTCACAAGGTTATTACATGGGGGGGTCGTGAACTGTCAGTCTCCACCCCAAACCTCGCTTTGCCTCCAGCATTATAAAAAGTGTTTTTAATTTATAAGGGGGAGTGTGTGTCACACACAGAGTCATGCTATGTGAAAGGGGTCACCAGTACAAAAGTTTGAGAACCGCTGATCTACATGGATATAAAGACCCCACAGCTGGCTCAGGCTTATGAGGTTCGGGCTTTGGGACTGAAATTGCTGTGTAGACGTTTTGGTGTTGGGTTGGAGTCCGAGCTCTAGGACCTGCAAGAGTGGAGCGTCCCAGAGCTTGGGCTCCAGCCTGAGCCCAAATGTCTACACAGCAATTTTTAGCCCTGCAGCCTCAGCGCTGGGAGCTCAAGTCGGCTGACCTGAGCGAGCCACATCTTTGCTGCATGGCTTGTATCTCTTGCAGATGTACCCAAAGTGTTCCTGGTATTTTTGGTGTCTTGAGACACTTAAGGTCTGATTTTCAGTATGATGCGCTTTGTATTCTGGTTGAAGTCAAAGGAAGCTGCAGATGTTCAGGGCTTTGGAAAAATCAGGCCCCAGATGTCTCGGTTGAATGTTTGGTTAGCGATGCATCCAGAATTAGTGGACACTTTTATGTAAATGTTGACCTCAAAGTCTGTGCCTCAGTTTCCCATCTGTGAAAAGATAATGTCGTCCCTTCCTTGTAAGGATGTTGTAAAGACATATTCATGTCTGAGGTGCTGGCACTATACTGATGAATGTCACTGAAAAGCCTGTGAAGAAACTAAGTTCCATATTCAGAACAGAGTTTGGTCTGTCTGTAGTAAAGAATGTGTGAGGCAACAGACTGAAAAGATGATAAAGAAATATTGAATTTTGAGCTTTTGAGTTTTGTCCATTCTGTGCACTGAATGAGGCTGGCGTTCTGGGATGAGGGGAATATGATCTGAAGCAGTGATACTCAGATCTCAGTGGTTTAAGAGCCAAATTAGTGATCAAGATTACCCAAAGAGCCACAGCAGTGTGAATTCATTGACTATAAATATAAATATATAATACTACACAGTATGAGAGGGGAAATATTTAGTTATGTAGTCACAGCAAAATGACTACCCAAGTAGTAGTATTTGATCATCTACAATTGCTTAATAACATAGTAAAAGCATCCTGATTGGTTAATAACTTGGATTGGTTAATAATTAAATCAGAGTGTTTTGATATCATGTGCTTCAAAGAGCCACATGAGATGCATTAAAGAGCTGCTTGCGAGCCTCAGTTTGAATATCCTTGATATAAAGACTGTAACATGCATACACACAAGCTTGTTGCCAAAAGTGAAAAATATTTGTGCTCAGTGTTTTAAGGAATATAGGTGGTGTACTATTTGTGCATGGTTTTTAGTCAGATTGTTGATTAGCTTTCTAATTAATACACTTTATAAAGTGTAGCATACTGTATTTCTTGTGCTTCATAACTTCTTGGCTTCATTCCACTTTTTGTTACGTGGTATATTTCTTCCTGTACCGTTTTATTTTTAGTGGTACTTTACCTCTGCCCACCAATATTTATCTTTCTTTCCTTATTATTCTTTACCTCTTCATCTATTTTTCTCTCTCATTTACTCAATTCCCTACTTTCTAATTCCTCTCTTAAATGTCTTCAGTCTGTCCATTTTTTCCCCCTTACCTGCACATGTACGCCCCTCCTTAGGAGAAATGAGCTGCAGCATCTTCGAGCCATTCTGCTTCCTGCCTCTCCTCTCCACTCAGCATTGAAATATGGAAACGGTCCATCAGGGTAATGTAGAAAAAGTTAATTTATTCTCTAAAAAATAGTCATGTGAAACTTCATGTTAGACATCCAGTTCAGTTTTAACTCTGATCCCCCAAATATAGCTTTCAACAAATACGTTTCTTTTCAAGTTATAAAATGTTCAAAAATTTGAAACAACTAGTTTCCATACAAACTTAACTCCCAAGCATCAATTTATGTAAATATCTTAGGTGTGTTTAACTGTGGAATACAAAACAATTTTGTATAATAACTTAAAAGTGGAAATATTAGTATCTGATATTCATATGCAATTCTTAAACCTCATCTTAAAAAAAAATATTGTGAAAGAAAATAGAGGCTTAGCAAAAAGCTTGTAGAATCCAATTGTGTATATTGACACTTATGACTGCATAATCTTATTGTTCCTCCTATTGTTTGTTACTTTCACTTGTTTCTTGTCTTAATCTAGCTGTAACAGTTTCTCTTTGGAGTCTGGTCCTGAAGTTTTTTTTGCTGCAGGATGGCTACCTTTAAATCTGCTATTGTGTGTCCAGGGAGATTGAAGTGTTCTCCTACAGGCTTTTGTATATTGCCATTCCTTATATCCGATTTGTGTCCCTTTATCCTTTTGCGTACGGACTGTCCAGTTTGGCCGATGTACATAGCAGAGGGGCATTGCTGGCACATATTATAATTATAATAATATGTATTATGTGCCACAGGACCCTTTGTCGCTTCTACAGTTCCAGACTAACACGGCTACCCCTCTGATACTTGACAGCTCTTCCAAGCTGCTCCAATTTACTTTTCCCCTCATTAGTGCAGCTACGTCATAGAATCATAGAATCTCAGGGTTGGAAGGGACCTCAGGAGGTCATCTAGTCCAACCCCCTGCTCAAAGCAGGACCAACCCCAGCTAGAACTAAATAGTCCCGAACTACTTTTTTCTCCACAGAGGGCTGGTCACCTCCTCCCCATACCGTGCTGCGGAGTGCAGCCGCCTGGGAGCTGACCTTGTCTGTGAAGACAGAGGCAAAAAAAGCATTGAGTACACTAGCTTTCTCCACATCTTCTGTCACTAGGTTGGCACAGTGAATGCATTTGGAGTGCATCTAGATAATTTCCAGTAGCTATTATTGCCAGCTTCAGGGGGAGAACTAAAATGGGCTTTTGTCTGTACTTCCTGGTTTTCAGAAGTTTGAGTTTTTCTGAACTCAACATTCTGCAAGGGCATGAGGCATCACCAGACAACTGTAACTCTGTTTTAACAAAGAGTTTTGCCACTTACTACAAAGCATTTTCCTGTCAAAAGGGTTGACAAGGCTTTTCCTTATTGGCTTTTGCTGCTGATGAATGAAAGTTCTTTTTGTGCTTTGGTGATGATGGACACTTGAGCATTAATATCAAATGGTGCTAATTTTTCCTATTTAAATTGAATCATTTGAATTCCCCACTAAAATTTTGTTGTGCCCCTGTACTATAAGCTAGGGCCTATAGCTTACTAAATCAAGGTAGGTATATTGTACATGCTGTTCTGGTGCCTGAGCATTGTAGCAATGTTGATATGTAGCAATGTTGACTGTAGCAATGAAGATATGTCTGCGGGCTGCATGTGGTGTTCTGGCAGGGTCTGGTGCTCCTTTGAGTCGGTGTATCCTGGTCTATGGGGAGCCTACTTCTGATGATGAGCTTGGAGAGGTTTGAGAGTTCTTTGAAGGCGAGAAGAGGGAGTTCAGGACAGATACTTTTTTGGGAGCGGGGGATAGGGTTCCCATTAAGTATAGGTTGTAGTTAGTTGTTTCCCCATCTGGGTTTCAGAGTGGGGTGGTAGGTGACAGCTAGCGGTGTGCAGTTGGAGTGGGTTTTATTTTCATATTGAAGCAGGTTCTGTTGGGGTGTTTGGGTGGCCTGTTCTATGATTCAGTCTACTCCCTGGTGGAGTGTCCTTTGTGTGATGAAGGCAGTTTTAAGTGTGTTAAGGTATGTATCCAGTGTGACGTTGCACTCCATATGATTTTATGGAAATAGGCTTATGAGTGTAAATAGAATGTAACTAGAATATGCTTTATGCAAAAGGTCTCTTGTAAGGTATCATTACAGAGCTTATCTAGGGAGTGTGTTCATCCCATTTGTATGAATATATCATTCTTATATCTGAAGGTAGAAATATGAAGTATTACTCTGAAGTTCTATTGTAACTATGCAAAGTGTGGGCCATTAATGGTGGATTAGCATCTTGATGGCTCCCATTAACTAGGACAATTGGTTGTAAATGGCTTTGTATACATGTGTGTCACATGATACTAGAATCCATCTTTAAACCTGTTGCTTTTCCATTTAGAAGGAAGGGTGGGAACCCAGAGAGACACAGGATTCCCGCCTTGTTCGAAAGATATAAAAGGGGTTGGAACAGAACAAAGGTGGTTTCTAGTCATGAGAAATCCCCTAGTGACCACCTGAGCTGGAGCTAACAAGGACTGCACCAGGGGAAAGGATTGGGTCCAGACTAAGAAGGAGTCTAGTCTGTGAAAGAAGCTTATTGGAACATCTGAGGGTGAGATTTACCTGTATTCAGTTTCTTAAATGTATTGGGCTTAGACTTTTGTGTGTTGTTTTATTTTGCTTGGTAACTTACTTTGTTCTGTCTGTTATTACTTGAAACCACTTAAAACCTACTGTTTATACTTAATAAAATCACTTTTGTTTATTAACAAACCCAGAGTAAGTGATTAATACCTGGGGGAGCAAACAGCTGTGCATCTCTCTCTGTGTGATATAGAGGGCAGACAATTCATGAGTTTACCCTGTATAAGCTTTATACAGAGTCAAACGGATTTATTTGGGGTTTGGATCCCATTGGGAACTGGGCGTCTGGGCACTGGAAATATGGTTTTCAGTTAAAGCCTGCAGCTTTGGGGGCATGATTTAGACTTGGGTCTGTGTTGCAGGCTGGCGTGTCTGACTCAACAAAGCAGGGTTCTGGGAAAATGAGCTCAAAGGTAATTCCAGCACGTCAGGTGACAGCCTCAAAGGGGTCTCTGTGACCGAACCCATCACATCCAGGACTTCATCCTCTGAGCATATTCTGTGGTATCTGAGTGCCTTGCTGTAGAGCACAGATTTCTTGGTGTGTTTGGGGTAGTTGCTGGATCTATGAAGGTAGGTGTGGTGATCCGCGAGTTTCTAGTACATAGTTGTCTGTAGGATTCCATTGCTGAATCTGATTGTGGTGTCCAGGAAGTTGATGATCATGTGGGAGTGTCCCAGATAGAAATTGATGGATGGGTGGTGGTGGTTGAAGTTGTGGTGAAAAATCTATGAGGGAGTTTGTCATTTGTTTAGAGGACGAAAATATTGATGCATCTCCGGTATATCATTGGTTTTGTAGTGCATTTGTCCAGAAATTATTCTTCAAGGTTGGCCATGAAGAGGTTGGCATATTGTGGAGTCATCCTAGTACCCAGAACTGTTCAAATGGTTTGGACAAAGTGTTGTTGAATGTAAAATTGTTATCGATGAGGATGAAATAGAAAAGTGACATCCCTGGTGGCAAGGATGGTGTTCTGAGGGAAGCTGTTAATGTTGTGGAATTTGTGGAGAAAGTCAGTTGTGTCCTGGAGGAAGCTGGCCCTTTTTTGTGATGAGTGGTTTGAGGATGGGTTCTATGAGTCCTGATTTTCCTTCAATAAGAGTGCTGTGGCCAGATATGATGGGTCTGCCTGGGTTCTCTTGTTTATGTATCTTGGGAAGCATGTAGAAGGTGGGTTATTGGGAGGATGAGTTTGTCAAGTTTGTCTTGGAGTTGTTCAGGAAGTATTTGATGTCCTTAAATTCCTGAGTGAATTGCAGCATGGACTCGGCTTTGAGTTCTTTATAGTATATCGGTTTTGGAGAGCTCGTTGACTTCATTAACATAGTCACCATGGTTGAGGACTCTGAAGGCATTCCTTTTGTTAGATTGTTTGATCACTATGTGGTTAGATAATCTAATTACCAGATTAGACTTCAGGGACTGTATAGATGTCCTCTCAAAGGTGGCGAGATCCTGGTGTATGTGATGCTTTTTAAGGATTTCACAGTCAATATCTTTCATGATGCAATCAATGTAACGATCAAAGGTGTGGTTCCGTCCGTTCTGTTGTGTCCAGTCGATTGTTTTTTCCAATGAGTGTCAATGGGGATGTGGTAATATGAGCGGTGTCTTCATTGTGAATATTAATTGAATCCATACCTGTTCTAGACACCAAAAATCACACGCTGAATAGAGACACTGGTTTTATGGCTTATTACAAGAATCTGTAACCTGCTAACAACCCTTCCCTAGCTGCCTTCCTCCTCCCCGCCTCACCCTTCCTTTCCTTCCTGTGACTGGAGGGGTGTTCACAGGCCACTTCATCTTGAATGATCAGAAGAACATAAGAATGGCCATACTGGGTCAGACCAAAGGTCCATTTAGCCCAGTATCCTGTCTTCCGACAGTGGCCAATGCCAGGTGCACCAGAGGGAATTACCAGAACAGGTAATCATCAAGTGATCCATCCTTTGTTGCCCATTCCCAGCTTCTGGCAAACAGAGGCTATGGACACCATCCCTGTCCATCCTGGCTAATAGCCATTGATGGACCTATCCTTCATGAATTTACCTAGTTCTTTTTTTGAACCCTATTATAGTCTAGGTCTTCACAACATCCTCTGGCAAGGAGTTCCACAGGTTGACACTGCGTTGTGTGAAGAAATACTTCCTTTTTGTATGTTTTAAACCTGCTGCCTATTAATTTCGTTTGGTGACCCCTAGTTCTTGTGTTATGAGAACGAGTAAATAACACTTCCTTATTTTACTTTCTCCACACCGGTCATGATTTTATAGACCTCTATCATATCCCCCCCCTTAGTCATCTCTTTTCCAAGCCGAAAAGTCCCAGTCTTATTAATCTCTCCTTATATGGCAACCGTTACATACCCCTAATCATTTCTGTTGCATTTTGATCCTTTGAAATACATTGTAACTTCTTATGCTAAACAATGTTGCATCTTGTACAGGCGAGTCGCATCTTAGATGCATTTAACATGCGCGGATTCAGCTTTGCGCGGTCGGCAAAAACAGAAATTTTTTTTTTTTTTTTTTAAACTGCATCTGTAGTGCGGGTGATTCCGCCCACCATTCAACTCAATGAGTGTTTCACTATACGTGGTTTTCGCTTTACACGCTAACTGCGGAATGGAACCCCCGCGTAAAATGAGACTGGCCTGTAGTTAGCTGTGACACTGTACGTTTCCCAGACCTGAGGAAGAACTATGTAAGCTCTACTTGAACTTTTTTGAAAGTGAGTGAAAATTCACCCTGAGAATTGACCTTCAGATTTGAATCTGAACTACAAGGACAAGTGAAACATAGGCTTGTTGTGGAACCCTTTCAGTGGGTTCCAAGGCCAGAAGGCAGGCACCATTTTATCTAGTCTGACCTGTATAACAGAGGCCATAGAACAGGGGTAGGCAACCTATGGCACGGGTGCCAAAGGCGGAACGCAAGCTGATTTTCTGTGGCACTCACACTGCCTGGGTCCTGGCCACTGGTCTGGGGGGGCTCTGCATTTTAATTAAATTTTAAATGAAGCGTCTTAAACATTTTTTTAAACCGTATTTACTTTATATACAACAGCAATAGCTTAGTTCTATATTATAGACTTATAGAAAGAGACCTTCTGAAAACATTAATGTATTACTGGCACACACAACCTTAAATTAGAGTGAATAAATGAAGACTTGGCACACCACTTCTGAAAGGTTACATTACTTTTTTATAGAACTGGAAGGACCTTGAAAGGTCATAGTCCAGTCCCCTGCCTTCACTAGCAGGACCAAGTACTGTCCCCTGACACATTTTTGCCTCAGATCCCTAAATGGCCCCCTCAAGGATTGAACTCACAACCCTGGGTTTAGCAGGCCAATGCTCAAACCACTGAGCTATCCCTCCCCCAAAGGTTGCCAGCCCCTGCCATAGAACTGCCCCAAAATAAGTCCTAGAAGAAATCTTGTAGATGAACATCTAATTTTGATATATAAACACTGATAGAGAATCCACCATGACCTTTTGTAAATTATTCCAATGTTTAATTGATCACTGTTAAAAATTTTCACTTTATTTGCAGTCTGAATTTGTCTAGCTTCAACTTCTAGCCATTGGATTGTGGGTATACCTTTCTCTTCAGACTGAAGAATGCAAAGCTTATTGGTAGGCAAACCAGGAGAGTGTATGGAGTTTAGTATTTATGAAGTTAAAAGGAATAAGATCACTGTGGCTAAAAGGTTAAAATGGCTTCAACACTTCCAGTGGCTGGCATGAGGGTGTTATACTGGGAAGGAAGAATGGTATTAGAAAAATCTAGTGTGAAGTGCATATTGTCAATTGTGGGGTGGGTGTTTGCATACCTTATTTATACATCAATGTATTGAATCAAGGTACTCGGATTCCATGGTGACAAGCGTAAAACAAATTTAAATTTTTTTAATGTTGAAGGTCTATAGGTATAGTAAAAAAAACCAAAAACCCGAGGAGTCCCCTCGTTGCTTTTGCTGATACAGCCTAACCCGGCTACCACTCTGAAACCTATAGGTATAGTAGTTTCATAAATTTATATGGGGCATGGCAGGAATACAGGGGTGGAAAATTTTGCATCTGTATACAGTGCAAAGTGTAGGGTCCTGAAAATTGGTGGTGGTGTACATATTTCCATCTAGAACTCCAGTTTAACATAGTGCCGCACTCTGGGTTAAATTAATCTTGTATGCTGAAGAGTTCTTTGTGTAATGAGGAACTTTTTTTTTTAATGTAACTTGTTGCAAAATGTGTGTGTAGGGTGCTGTAAAAAAATGAGTGCTAATATATAGTGACCAAAAGGGACTGGTTCTACTTTATATAACTGGTGACTGGAGTGATTTGGTAAGTTGAAGTTGGAATTCATTTCTACAGGGAAGATTTAATAACAGTATGAGTGTGCTCATGGACATAGATTTCTTTTGAAAATGTTGTTGTAATTGGCCAGACGTAAGGTCATGCCAGTGCACCAATTCCTAGTTGTGTACAGTAGGGACCTCCATCACTTAAGAATATTCTTTATGCCCATTGTTTTTAAATAACCATCCGCTTAGGCATCAGTCTGCTCGGTAGGAGCTGTTGCAGCCCTTTTGGCATAGGGGAAGGAGTGGTAGGCTTAGAGCTGGGATTCTGAGTTCTAGTCCCAATTCTTCCACTGATTCTGTGCACTTCACAGCCTGTGTATGTAGCCTTGTAACTCAGTAACACCTAGTTTAGGAGGCAGGGAGGTATAATCTCCCCCCACTGAGAGTTGCACAAGATCATTTCAAACAGCTGGGAAAATAATCTAGTCTCTTAATTTTTCAGAGTAGCAGCCGTGTTAGTCTGTATCAGTAAAAACAACCAAGTGGGTTATAGCCCATGAAAGCTTATGCCCAAATACATGTTAGTTTCTAAGGTGCCACCAGGACTCTAGCTCTATCTCTAATGTTGCAGACCAAGTCTCAGCCATCTAGCTGCTTTGTTTTTTAGAATGAATGTGCCAGACCTGTGTGTGTTTGGTCTGGGCTTTCTGTAACCACTAAGCGCCATTTCCCTCCTGAGCCAGGAATAGAACCTGGCAATCCTGATTCTCAACATTCCCAGATAGTTGTGTAAGTTCCTGCCCTTCTGGTGGCTGGCCCACAAAGTGGGTAACAGCCTGATATTGTGACCAGTTATTCATTTAGGTCAGGTAGTATATCTCTGTTGTGAATTAAAAAGTTCTGGATTCAAGTCCTGCTGATGACTTAACTTGGGTGAGGAGGTCTGAATGACTTCACATGAAACTTCTGGATATATTTTTTTTTAAACTTAAAAAATTATAATAAAAAAACCATCCCTGTTAAAAGCATGCTTGAGTTTCAAAGTCAAGCCCTAAACTAGGAAATGCCAGTATTAAGGTTCTTAGGCAATCTTAATTTGCCTCTTGTGTATGTATGATGAATTATTAAAGTCTTCATGTGATCACGTGCTGTCAGTTCTACAACACCCATGCCTCATTCTGTGTAAAGGCTGGACAGTGTATAAGGCAGAGGTTTATAAGAAAATAACTTGTAGTTAAGACACTGGACTGGAACCCAAGAGAACTGGCTTCTATTTGTGTCTGCCACAGATTTCCTGTTACATTGGGTGAAGCTGTCACCCCTGCAATCTGTGTTCAGCCCCTTGTTCATATGCATTATAATAGCAACTCTTCTAACATAGTTTTGTGTATGTAATTTGGTATACATTGAAATGTACCTAAAATCTATTTTCACTCCTGGGTGGTGTTTTGTTTTTTTTTTCTTCCAGTTTATTGAAGTGAACATCTGGGGGGGCTTTTCAGTGGTTCAGGTTTGTTAGCTTGACAGAATGAAATAGTCTGGAATTTTTTGAAAAACACTGGCATTTTCCTTTAAGAAATGAAGATAATATATATAGTTTTGAAATAGCTACTTGTTTTCATCTTCCTAAAGTAAAAAGCTTTCAATTGAATACAGGCAGAGAAAGTTCAATTTATTTTAAAATTAAGATGTAGACTTTATTTGTAATTTTTCTCTTTGCAGATATTTTATAAAATGTCTAATGGTTATGAAGATCACATGGCTGAAGATTGCAGGGATGATATTGGTAGAACAAATTTAATCGTGAACTACCTCCCTCAAAACATGACGCAGGATGAGTTACGGAGTCTATTTAGCAGTATTGGCGAAGTTGAATCTGCTAAACTTATTCGGGACAAAGTTGCAGGTATAATCTAGTCTAAGAATTTTTGCTTTGTGGTAGACTGCTCAAACCCGTGACTAAATGCAATTCAAGTAGATATTTTGAATATCTGTGTATATTGTCTGCAGCTAACAGGAATGAACACAACTAGATTTAATGAGATGTTAAGATTAAGAAATAAAGTATTCTAAAGTCAAGAATTTAGTCCCTTCATTTATAAAATATATGTCATCTTTTGGATTAGGAGGTGCAACTCATTAACTTAATTCAGACCCTGGTGTGAACAGGTCCATTCAACCCGTAAATTCTTCTGCAATATTAACTTGGCCTTATTGAATAAGGTGAGACATAGACTGTGCAAACATTCCGAGTCTTGAAAACAGGAAAATACTACATGTGCAACGTGCCTTATATATTGTTGCAGGAGAAAACCTTACCTTAAGGAATTTTCTTATTTGAGTGCTTTATTTTGTGACCTTAACGTTGCTTTAATGCTAATTCCATTTTAACTTCCCAAGCTCTTTAAGGAAGAAGGCAGGATGGAGCTCAGGGAAAAGTAATAAACACAGAACTGCTTAGACTTGTGGAATTCGATGGTTCTTCTTCGAGCGCTTGCTCATATGTATTCCAATTAGGTGTGCGCGTGCGGCGTGCATGATCGTCGGAAGACTTTTACCCTAGCAACACTCGGTGGGCCGGCTGGCGCCCCCTCGAGAGGCACCGTTGCGGTGCCTGATATATACCCCAGCCGGCCCAGCGCCCTCTCAGTTCCTTCTTACTGCCTGTGACGGGTCCGTTGGAACTGTGGAGCGCAGCTTAGCTGGTCTCCACCTCCCTAGCGTAGTTAGCACTCGTTTATCTTGTTGATAGTTTTTAAGTACTTCTTAAGTAGTTCTTAATAGTTTACTGATAGTTTGTTTGTTGTAGTTACTGTAAATAGTAGTGGGAGATAAGGGGTTTCTCCCCTGTCTCCCTCCCGGTACCGGGCCAATGCCTGGCTCTCCGGGATTCAAGCCGTGCTCGGCCTGGTTGAAGCCGATGCCCACGGGGGACCCCCACGACTCCTGTCTGAAGTGCCTCAGGGAGTCCCACCTTCCAGATAAGTGTCGTATCTGTAAGGCTTTCAAGTCGCGAACCAAGAAGGAGCGGGACTTTCATTTGAAGCAGCTCCTCTTGGAAGCGTCTCTTAGCCTGATGTCGGCCCCGCACCGCAGCCCGGTACCGACCTCTGCAGCAGGTGCGGCGTCAGCGGGGATCTTTTCCAACCCCATGGTCAGCAGGTTCCTCAAGGGGTTAGAACGTCTATACCCGTTGGTTCGCCGTCCGGTCCCCACTTGGGACCTCAACCTTGTCATAACCAGGCTCATGGGGGGGGCCCCATTCGAGCCTATGGCCACCTGCTCGCTCCTGTACCTCTCCTGGAAGACAGCTTTCCTCGTAGCCATCACCTCGGCGAGGCGCGTATCTGAACTCAGAGCGCTCACTTCGGAACCCCCTTACACGGTGTTCCACAAGCACAAGGTACAGCTGCGACCACACCCGGCCTTCCTGCCCAAGGTAGTGTCGGCCTTTCATATTAACCAGGACATTTTTCTGCTGGTCTTCTACCCGAAGCCACATGCCTCTCCAAGGGAGCAGCAACTCCATTCCTTGGACGTCCATAGGGCCCTCGCCTTCTACATCGCGCGGACGAAGCCCTTTCAGAAAACGACTCAGCTATTCGTCACCGTGGCAGACCGAATGAAGGGCCTCCCGGTCTCCTCCCAACGCATCTCCTCCTGGATCACGTCATGCATCCACATGTGTTATGACTTGGCTGGTGTTCCCACCATGCACCCTACTGCCCACTCCACTTGAGCTCAAGCCTCGTCCTCCGCCTTCCTGGCGCACATACCTATACAGGAGATATGTAGGGCAGCAGCCTGGTCATCGGTGCACACCTTTGCCACTCACTATGCCATAGTTCAGCATTCCAGGGAGGACGCTACCTTTGGTACAGCAGTCCTACACTCTGCACTATATCACTCCGACCCCACCTCCTAGGCAAGGCTTGGGAGTCACCTAATTGGAATACATATGAGCAAGCACTCGAAGAAAAGACGGTTACTCACCGTAGTAACTGTTGTTCTTTGAGATGTGTTGCTCATATCTATTCCAAACCCGCCCTCCATCCCCACTGTCGAATAGCCGGCAAGAAGGAACTGAGAGGGCGCTGGGCCGGCTGGGGTATATATCAGGCACCGCAACGGCGCCTCTCCAGGGGGCGCCAGCCGGCCCACCGAGTGTTGCTAGGGTAAAAGTCTTCCGACGATCGTGCATGCCGCGCGCGCACACCTAATTGGAATAGATATGAGCAACACATCTCGAAGAACAACAGTTACTACGGTGAGTAACCGTCTTTTCTTTGAAATTCAACAAATGTCATCAGAGCTGTAACTTTCTTGATGGACCTATTCAGCTTATTAGCTAACAAGGTTCACTAGCAGAGCCTTTATCAGCTTCTTGGTGTGGAAATAATGAGGTGGTTGGAATATAAAGGTACTGTAATTTTTGACATGCTAAGCAGTTTCCTATATTTACAAGTTCTGCTCATCCTCGTTCAGAATCTTTTGAGTTTACAATCTCTTGCTTCAGTAGGTGAGGTGGTAAATTCCTATAACCAAATAGCTGTGCAGCTAATTGCCTGTGGATGCATGTTTGCCTACACCCATGTCTAAGCATGCAGCTAACAGCCTAGTGGAATTTTCTACGGCACTTGGTGAATCCTGCAGTTCAACGATTCTTACTCGCTTCTTCTTCAAAATTAGCAAAGCCCATATTGTTCATTAAGGCCTATTTACATACCAAGTCTGACACTTCAAAATTCAGTGGCTGAGTTATCCTCATGAATAAAAATTAATATTTTTACAGAATGTCAGTTTTGTTAGACAAAGCATGTAAAATTTTCTGCAAAAGGTGAATATTTTAGAAAGCATGCATGTGAGAACAGGTGACTACAGCGGAAATGGTTTTGGAACTTTAATTATAACATTGACGACTAGAATGACTTCTGATCCCTGTTTTCATTTTTTTCCAGAACTTTTTTCAGAACCCCTCTTTAGCTGAAACTACTTTATATGGCATGTGGATATGTGGGTAGTATAAGCAGATCTAGTTCATGAGGGGTTTACACAGAAGCTTGACAACGTAGGAATAGAGAAGACCTGTGATAGTAAGCCATCCAGTCCATTTCCCAGTCAGTGCAGGACTGAATTCTACAGCCCGTTGTCCATTATTTTGTTCAGACTAGTTTAAAATGTCTTAAGCACTATAATTAGGACTAGAGACATCTCCCACATTCTTGGGGAATCTACTTTGCAACCTTACACATTAACTGACAGGAATGTGTTTCCTGATTAGCTTAATTGTTCCGTTCCTTAATTTTATCTCATTACTCCTATCTAGATAATCTTTGTATTAGACTAAAACACTTACTAACCAAAGGCTGATATGGAGGACGGAGAGCCAGCAGTGAGGTCTGTAACTGAATAGCAAGCCCAGCCACACACCTCGTTCAGCTGCTGGGGAGGAGGAATTTAATCTCTAGTTTTGCTTGTGGATCCATCTGATGGGCTTGGTCTTCCACATCAGCTTCCGTCTCCTAAGCATCCAAGTTAAATCTGAAGAGCTTTCCATTCTCCTTTCTCTCCCTTGCCCACTCTTACTCTTTTGGCTTCTGGGAGGGAAGAAACATTTTCCCCTCCTTCTTCCCTTTCCACTACCACTGCATCCCATTCTGGAGGTCTGGTGTGGCGTTTTTGCTATTCTATCCCCTCATCTGGCTTGCATTTTTGGATCATCCTTTGTTATGAATAGCTCCAATACTTGACTGTGTTTCATTACTTTCCCAAGCAGCTACAGGGTGGAATCTATGAGCAGCAGCACAGACATTGGAACTACATGCAGATTTGAGAAGACATTAGGCATCGGTTAACATTTGGAAGATGATCTTTGCTCCTTATGATGGTGTTTTTATTTAATCTTGTTTTCTGCAGAAATGATGACCTGGACCTTCTTATGAGGGAAAACTACTTATTGTTAGCGAGTGGATTTTTCATCTCTTGGCAATTCCTGTCTATCTTTGATGTCTTAA
Organism: Chelydra serpentina; assembly: GCA_037349315.1. Lineage (NCBI taxonomy): Eukaryota > Metazoa > Chordata > Testudines > Chelydridae > Chelydra > Chelydra serpentina. The sequence continues at coordinate 1,409,750 of JBAIAC010000192.1, forward strand.
TCCTTCAAATATTTGAAAATTGTCTCACCAGTAAGACTCCCTTCTTAGTTGCTGCTTGAATTATGTGAGATTGTCATTCTAATTTTACCACATAAATTAATCCGTCTGACCACGTTTGTTGCTGTAAACTGTATTCCATTGCATCATTGTGTCTCTGGTAATGTAAGATCACACCTAGAATAATATGTTCTGCGCTGGACACGAGCAATACATACACACATATACACACTTTAAGTTATTTTTAGGGCCAGAAAAGACAACTGTGAGCATAGTCTGGCCTGCATAACACAGGCTGAAGAATTCATATGGAAATTCCTGTATTGAAGGAAATTATTTGTCCCTACTATATAAATGAACACTTTCAGGCCCAGTAACTTGTGGTTTAGTTAGATATGCAACGTCTCTATTTAGGCTTTAAGTGATAATGAATTTACCTCTTCCCTTATTGGTAATTACTCTTTCTTTTAAGAATTTGTCTTATTTCCAGTTTGAATTTTTCTAAATTTAATTTACAGGCATTGGATCTTGTTATGCATTCTCTGCTCGATTAGTCCTCTAGTGTCAGATACTTTCTACCTCAGTAGGTTCCTATAGGCTATGATCAAGACCTTTCAACTTTTTTGCTTAGCTAAATTGAACTTTTTAAGTTTCTCATCTGACATGTATTCCATTCCTTGAATCACTTTCATAGCTCTTCTCTGAACTCTCTCCAGTTTTTTCAGTCTCCGTTTGAAGTATGAGTATCAGAACTGGATGCAGTATTCCAGTAGTGGCCTCACCAGTGCTGTATATGCAAGTGATACTGTCTTCCTACTCTTACTAGATGCCTATTTACACATCCAAGGATCTTGTTAGACTTTTTTGCCATAGCATCCCTCGTGTTCAGGTGTTTTACTACAGTGACCGTAAGTACTTTGCAGAGTCATTGTTTTCAAGAATAGTTGCCCATCCTGTAAATACTGGCCTACGTTTTTACTCCTAAATCTATGACCTTGCATTTGGCTATATTGAAATTCATGGTTTCAACTTCTACACAATTTACCAAGCAATCTAGATTACTCCTGTGTGAGTTGTTTACTACTACAATTTTTCAGTCATCTGCAAACTTTATCTGCAAAGACTTTATATTTTCTTCCAGGTCATTGATGATAAAAATTCTTAAATGGCATAAGGCTGAGAGAGACAAGGCAGGAGCCCTCTAGAACAGTAGTTCTCAAACTATGGGGCAGGTCTCCCAAGGGAGGAGCAGGAACGTGTCAAGGGAGGTGCAAGCTCTGTGTGGGGGGTGTTTTTTTGTTTTTGTGTTTATTTTATTTAGTCTGTGAAAAGTGATGATGACGAATATGACTTTTCACATTGCCACCCTTACTTCTGCGCTGCTGCTGGCATGGCGCTGCCTTCAGGACTGGGCGCCTGGCCAGCAGCTGCTGCTCTCTGCTCTGCTTTCAGAACTGGGTGGCAGTATGTGTACTTGGGGAGAGGGGCTAAACTATTACAGATACAAAGAAGGATACTACAGATCAAATAAGTTGGAGAATCACTGCTCTGGAAGTACCCCCGCTTTTGATCATTCTCTGTTAACAATTGCATTTTGAGATGTTAGCCTATTTTAATTTATCTAACAAGTATCTTATTGATTTAATGTAATGCAGACTTATTAATCTGAGGTAGTAAGTCATATGCCTTACAGATACCAAAGTATATTCATCAAGTTACCTTTATCAACCAGATTTGTAATGTTAAAAAAATCAAGTTTGCTTGAGAACACCTATTTTCCATTAAGCTATGTTGATTGTCATTTAATTATTTTTCCGTTGTCTCTTTGATAGTCCCACAGCATCTATTCAGAATATTTTTGCCTGACATGGAGGCCAAACAAACTAGCTTATAATTAGCTAGTTATACCGTTTTATTCTTTAAATATTGTCAGAACATTGACTTTCTTCTTGGGCTCTGGAATTGGTTTTCCAAGGTTTATTGAACTAACAGTGGCCTGCAGACTCTTGGGTGCAACATTTCCAGATCTGTTGATTGAAAGTTTTTAACTTTAGTAGAAGCTGCTTAATACCATCCTTGGTTACTGGAATGGTGCTGTTATGATGTGGATACATTATCTAGTTTTGTTCCTCATACAGAATAAACATTAACCAAATGCTTTTACCTGCTGTGCATCATTGACTATTTTACCATCTCAATCTAGTAAAGATCTGTATAAGTGTTAAGATTTCTTTTGTTCATGATTCATTAAAAATACTCCAGAGAGTCAAGTTCCAAGGAAGACCACTGCTCCGGTTCCGGGGACTGAGAAAACGCTCTTGGTTCCAGGGAGGTTGGGAGAAGTGCCAGAGCCCCAGGAAGTGTTTGTTCTGGGAGAACCAAGGTCCCCTCTGGAGCCCTCTACTTCCAGGGAGACGTTATCTCCGGCATCAGACATGCCACATCTGAGGCACTCCTTGCCCCCCCATTCCAGCAGTACACATGCTTCTGCCAGCTCTGATGGTACTTCCAATGGAACCAGTCTCCTAAGTTTTTGTCTTCAGAGGACTTGGATGAGGGTTAGGGACCATCCATCCCTTCCTGCCACTACGAGTACCCACTGAGGCCTTCTATATTGTGACAGTATTCTCCACTCCAGTGCCATGTGAATGCTACCACTGGTTTCCTTGCTTCATGGGGCCTTCCTCAGCCCCCTCTGGATCCATCCTGCTGGCCGTACTGGGGATCCTGGCCCCAATACCTTCCCTCAGAACCTGTCCATTCTGTCAGGGAGGCTTCACCTATTTCACGATCTGAGGTGCTTTCGAGTCGACCTTTGGAACCTGTAATGGAAGATGAGCCGCTCAGCTGGTACCACTGGAACAGGAGAAATTCCCATCATACTCTCCTGATGCGGCAGTGGTTTCAATGTCCTGCCCATCTTGTGATGACTACCAGCAATTCCAGGATCTTCTGCATGGAGTGGCTGGAGAGCTTCACATTCCCCTGGAGGAGATCCAAGACACTCAGAATAAGCTGCTGGATATAATTCAGATCGACTCTGCTTGGCCTTGATATCTATCAACGATGCCATCCTTTAGCCAGCGTCACACAGTTTGGCATATGTTGGCTACACACATGCCTACCCCAAAGGTGACAGAAAAAGATACTATGTACCAGTCAAGGGGTCTGAGTTTCTGTTCTCACATCCGCCTCCCAATTCACTTGTGGTCCATGCAGTGACGAAATGGGCTAGGCAACAGCATCCACGCTTCACCCCATCCAGCAGGGAGGGCAAGCAACTGAACCATTCATGACAGTGTCCTCGCCCTGGAGGTGGCCTCCTGACTACAAAGAGGGGTGATCATGGGTTCCTCTGGACTTTTCTATTCAACTTACTACTTGATACCCCAAAAGAAGGATGAGTGGAGCCCAATCCTGTATCTCTATCATCTCAATTGATTCATCTTCAAAACCCATATGGTCGCCTTTGCAGCTGTCATCCCATCATTAGAAGAAGTCATTTGCTTATGGTTCTCAATATGCAGAATGCTTATTTTCACATAACTATCCATCTGTCCCACCGAAGGTTCCTGATGTTTACGGTAGGCCTTCAGCACTTTCAATACAGGGTCCTGCCATTTGGACTCACCACTGCTCCCAGGGACTTCACCAAAGCTTTTGCCATCATGGAGGCCTATCTCAGGGGAATACAAGGACCCCATAACGCCTATCTCAATGACCACGCTGCTAAGAGCCAGTCCAGAGATGAAGTCCGGATTTCTACCTCCATGTTGCTCAGACTCCTTTCATCCCTTAGGGTCATCAGCAATGTTGAAAAATCAACTTTGGACCCCACATGGTCCCTAGAATTCATAGGGACCTCCATCAACTTAGTCATAGCATGAGCATACCTACCAAGGAACATATTCCAGTCTCTGCAGGAACTCGTAGCCCGAGTAGTCAACGGTCCTTCTCTCCAGGTCAGGACTTGCCTATCTCTCTTTGGCCATATGGCCTTGGGCACATACATCACTGCCTTGGCTCGCCTCCACCTTTGCTGCCTCCTAGATGTGGCTCCAGAGAGTTTACTCACCCATGTGCCATGCCATGGATCTGATACTGACGGTTCCTACTGAAGTACACTGTTTCCTCCAGTGGTGGACAGACTCCCGACAGGTCTGTGCGAGGGTCCCATTTCTCCCATCCTCCCCGGACAAGACGATTATCACCAACACATCCCTCATAGGGTGGGGAGATCACATAACACAGGGAACATTGACCCCTCAGGAATTCAGGATGCACATCAACATTCTAGAATGCAAAGCTGTAAGGAAGGCATGCCAAGCATTTCTCCTATCCATTTGCTCCCATCATGTTCTTATCGTGCTGTACAATGCCACCACTGTTTACTACATCAACAAACAAGGGGGCATGAAGTTAACTGCTCTATTTGTGGTGATGTGGTCAGTCTATGATATTGGTGCATTGTCCATAAGATCCTTTTATCTGCAGCCTATCTTCCAGGGACTCAATGTGTTTGCAGACTCGCTCAGCTGACGATTCGTGACCGATCACAAGTGGGAACTCCATGATACCATAGTAAGCGACATCTTCAACAAATGGGGAACTCCGACCAGGGACCTCTTTGCCTCTCCCAAGGCACATACTGCACTAGGAGAGAGAGTGGTTTCCACTTGCAGTGCACTCATTCTCTGCTGGTCGGACTAGATCAACTACGTCTTCCCCACCACCACTCCTGCTATGAGTACTCCACAAGATCAGGCAGGAGAGAGCAATGGTTATTCTGATTGCCCCACTGTGACCGAGACAGTTCTGGTTTCCTAACTTTCCCTGCATGTCAGCTTGCTCTCCACTTCCTATCCCCACCTTTCCCTGAGCTGCTAACGCAACATAATAGGAAAATCCAGACATCCTGATCAGCAGACACTTCATCTCACAGTGTGGTATTTAGATGGGCATCTTCTCTAGAACGGGAGTGTTCATCAGAAGTGCAAGACAACCTCTTGAGCAGCAGGAAGGAGTCCACTAGGCGTTCTTTCCAGACCAAGTGGAACCGCTTTGCCACCTGGCCCCAACAGAAAGGACTTTTTCCCCAGAAGAGGTGAAGATTCCCCTTCTTTTGGATTACCTCCTGTGCTTGAAGTCACCGGGTCTCACCCTCAACTCTCTCAAGGTCCACCTAGCAGCAATTTAGCACCTCCCCCCCCCCCCCCCCCCCATGGAAGGACACTCCATATTTACACACCTGTTGACTGCTAGGTTTTGGAAGGCCTCATTAGAACCTTCTCCCCGTACAACCTATCGCTCCTCAGTGGGACCTTAACCTAGTTCTATCGGCACTGATGAAACAGCTCTTTGAGCCTCTAGCTTCCTACTCTGTCCCTCTTTTCCATGAAAGTTTGCCTTCCTTGTGACTATCACTTTCTCCACTTTCCCACAAGGATTAAGTCTCCCTGCACCTACATCCCAAGTTTCTGCCAAAGTTCGTATCCCAGTTTCATCTCAACCAACCCATCCACTTACCTGCTCTCTTCCTGAAGCCTCATGCCTCGGAAGAGGAACGACGACTTCACTCCCTTGACATCCATCAGGCCTTGGACTTCTACCCGCAGAGGACAAGACCAATCAGGAAATCTCCTAGATTGTGATAAACAATACCCAAGAGGGTTAAGTGGCATGCAGTCTACAAGTAGATTTCACTATGCTATCAGTTGTCGGGACTGCCTCCATCCCCTGGAGTGAGGGCCCATTCCATGAGAACCCAGGCTTCGGCCACGGCCATCCTCCACATTGTGCTGCTTTGGGACATATGTAGAGTGGACATGTGGAGTTCAGTACATACCTTTGCCACGCATAGAATCATAGAATCTCAGGGTTGGAAAGGACCTCAGGAGGTCATCTAGTCCAACCTCCTGCTCAAAGCAGGACCAACCCCAACTAAATCATCCCAGCCAGGGCTTTGTCAAGCCTGACCTTAAAAACCTCTAAGGATGGAGATTCCACCACCTCCCTAGGTAACCCATTCCAGTGCTTCACCACCCTACTAGTGAAAACGTTTTCCCTATTATCCAACCTAAACCTCCCCCTCTGCAACTTGAGACCATTACTCCTTGTTCCGTCATCTTCTACCACTGAGAACAGTCTAGATCCATCCTCTTTGGAACCCCCTTTTAGGTAGTTGAAAGCAGCTATCAAATCCCCCCTCATTCTTCTCTTCTGCAGGCTAAACAATCCCAGTTCCCTCAGCCTCTCCTCATAAGTCTTGTGCTCCAGCCCCCTAATCATTTTTGTTGCCCTCCGCTGGACTCTTTCCAATTTATCCACATCCTTCTTGTAGTGTGGGGCCCAAAACTGGACACAGTACTCCAGATGAGACCTCACCAGTGCCGAATAGAGGGGGATAATCACGTCCCTCGATCTGCTGGAAATGTCCCTACTTATACAGCCCAAAATGCCGTTAGCCTTCTTGGCAACAAGGGCACACTGTTGACTCATATTCAGCTTTTCGTCCACCGTAACCCCTAGGTCCTTTTCTGCAGAACTGCTGCCCAGCCATTCGGTCCCTAGTCTGTAGCAGTGCATGGGATTCTTCCGTCCTAAGTGCAGGACTCTACACTTGTCCTTGTTGAACCTCATCATATTTCTTTTGGCCTAATCCTCTAATTAGAGGTCTAGGTCCCTCTGTATCCTGTCCCTACCCTCCAGCGTATCAACCACTCCTCCCAGTTTAGTGTCATCTGCAAACTTGCTAAGGGTGCAGTCCACACCATCCCCCAGATCGTTGATGAAGATATTGAACCCTGTTCTCCAGGAGTGGGGCAGCTGCCCCACTACAGTGTTATATATCTGGTGACAGACCCTAACAAGGAAGTTGCACCCTAAAGTGGGCTTAGTACTTGGTACTTCAGCTGGGGCTGGCATTTGGGGAAATTGGAGAAAATGTTTGTCTGAGAATTCATTTCTTCAGAGTAAGTAACTACCAGTCCTGACATACTGCCTTATTTACCTACAGGCCTAAGAGGTAGGGAGCTTGCTCCTGTCTGAGATGATTTAAAGATTGAATTTTTATTCTCAAACACTTAAGAGGGAGTGAAGAATAATTTAAGAAAAGAACATCCAGTAATATACCTGTAGAGAAGTAGGGCTTTTTTTTTGTTTTAAGAAACAGGTCATGAAGCAACTTGGACCTAAGGTTTTCTTCATCCTTACATGCAAAGCATGACAAATTGAATGAAATAATAAGAGTGGTGTGAAAGAGAGCCCTCTTTCTCTGCTCTTGCCTCCAGGAATGGAGTATTGAGTGGCTGCAGCAACAGGGAAACTGATAAGCTTGCGGCTTTTCTGGTGCACAGTCATTTGCCAAACTTTCTCACTTGCCACTCTCTTTTTCAGGCTTTGAATATTTATAAACTTAGTTTAGCACTTGGTTCATTTGTTTTTGCGTGAAGTTGAACTGTCCTCTCTCAGATTTTGAAACACCCTGTTGAAGGGTAGAGGGGAGAAGATAAGAAGTGAAATCAGAAAATGTTGCTTGTCAGGATCTGTCCTAGGTGACAAAATAGTTGCTGATTGATTGCAGATGACACAGGGTACCTGAGTCATTGTTTCGGATGTGAGTGTATTGTTGAGGCTCCCCATTTGCCATCTGAGAAGCAGTAGCCTCAAGGACACACAAGTGTCTGATGTGGCAAATGAGTGAGCATTATATCAGACACCCCACATGATATGTGACAGGCCTGAGTAACTTAACCTGAGGTTGTTGGAATAGCTCTTAAGTTTTTGTATGTTTTAGGTGAAGTTTTGTCATCTATAGACTGAATACTTTTTTACTTATTACATGTATTTCACTTAATTGCAATAGTGACACCTTTTTATTTATCAGGATTAATGTAAAAAAATGTTCTTTCATGCAGGACACAGCTTAGGCTATGGCTTTGTGAACTATGTGAGTGCTAAAGATGCTGAAAGAGCAATAAACACACTGAATGGCCTGAGACTTCAGTCAAAAACAATCAAGGTAACAAGCATGGATTTTAAAGCTTAATATTGTAAAAGTATAACTTATACACAAAGAACAGTTAACTGGAACTCTGTCTTCGAAAACTTCAATGCATTCTCCTACTAAGTTGTCTCCCCAATTCCTTTTAGACTTCTATATGCCTTGTAAGGTTAAAAGCTCAAGAATGGATGTTAGTTTGGTATCTTGTATAACTTAAAGCAGTGCTTCTTTTCGGGTAAGCAAATGTTTGAAAAGCTTAGCTGGTGAGATTTATTTTGAAAACTTCTAATTAGCATTTTGTTGTTTCATTACTGTCTTAAAACTGCTTTGAGGACTTTTGCACTGATTTTCATAAATCCTGGTCACCCAGCAGCTGCCACTGAATTAAGTGTGGATTGCTGAGTATTCAGCACTTTTTTTTCCCTCTGGGTTCCCAAAGTATCTGTGTCCTTGATGATACCACTCTAAAGCACAATAGCCACCCCAAGTAGGCAGCTCAAATAGCGCCCATTTGTTTTGCAAATCTATTTGTCAGTTCTATTGGTAACTTACACTGGAAGAAGTTCTTAAAGTCTGAGACTTTTTAGATTCCGTGCTCAGATAAATATTTAGTTTTGTCGTTTGCTGTTCTTGAGTGAATGCTGTGCATCAGAGAGCATCAGAAACTGGGAACAGGGTGTTTATAGGCCGGGGAACCGTGCAGTGGAATGAGTTGTCAAACACTTCAGCTTTTGTAATAGCTTTATTTCAAAGACTCTCTCTTTCTCTCCTTCCCTCCATTTTTAGAGCACCCATCACTATAGTATCTAGGTGCCAATTTACATAATCCTGGTGTACATAATTACTGGCAGGTCATGGGTTCTATCTCAATGCCATATGTGACGACTCTGGTGTCTGTGCACAGTAGGTAAGATTATTCCAGATTGTTGCTTGGCTTTTGGATTGAACTCATGTGAATCTCAGGTACTCAATGAGCTCTGCCTTAAAACAAAGGGAAGACGTGCACAGTGTATGTATACCATTGTCCTGAAAAGGATAGACACTCAGATCAGCTGAAATATTTGCTTGCAACTTTCTTTTTCTGTACTAGAAGGCTTGAAAAGAGGACAGGGTGTATTTTTGCTAGTTAACTGTCCCTAACTCAGGTGCTAAAAGTCTGTATTGATGTCATGAGTTCTTCAACTGGTATGCTGTGTGCTTGAATATAGTTATTGGTTCTTAGTAGGCACTGAAATTATTACAAAATAACAGATATGATACATGAAGCAAAACTCACATTGGGGCTGCTCAGTGCATCATATGTCAGTTGGTAGCATCGATGCTGAGCCTACAGTTGGCTCATGAGAGTAAAGATGCCACTTAGGGGCACATCTATACTGGCAAAGTTACAGCGCCAGCAGTTAAGTGTGCTCAGAGAGTGCTGAAGGGAAACTACTGTTGTGTGTTCACAATGTCATCTACCTGCGCAGTAGCATGTTCACAGTTGCGTCGGTATTTAGAGCGGTGCACTCTGGGCAGCTATCCCACAGAGCATTTCTTTCTCTTCTGCCACTAAGACTTGTGGGAAGGCAGAGGGGGTCACGGGGCATCCTGGGTCCTGTACCAATGATCCATGATGCATTGCTTTGCATGCCAGCAATCCCTGTGCTTCCATCTGCATTTGGCATCATCTTTCAACGGTTTCTGTACTGCACGCTCTGCCTCTTTGGGCTGCAGGAATGGATCCCGAACTGTTGACCAGTATGCTGCTCGCTCTGACTAACACGTCACGAGTGGCAGTGGAGTTATTCCTTAAACTACAAAGGCAAGAGGAGTGCGACATTGATCTCACCACTCGTAGTAGCTACGACACGAGATTGCTTGTGGCATTCACGGAGGTGCTGACCACCGTGGAACGCCACTTTTAGGCTTGGGAAACCAGCAGTGAATGGTGGGATCACATCATCATGCACGTCTGGGATGATGAGCAGTGACTGCAGAACTTTCGGATGAGGAAAGCCACATTCATGGGACAGTGTGGTGAGCTCGCCACAGCACGAGGACACGAGAATGAGAGCCTCCCTCCCATTGGAGAAGTGCATGGCGATCACACTGTGGAAGCTGACTACTCCAGACTGCTACCGATTGGTCGCTAATCAGTTCAGAATGGGAAAGTCTACTGTTGGACTCGTATTGACTGAAGTGTGCAGGGCCATTAATCGCATCCTGCTCTGAAAGACCGTGACTCTGAGTAACGTGCGTGACATTGTGGATGGCTTTGCACAAATGGGCTTCCCTAACTGCGGAGGGGCGATAGATGACATGCATATTCCAATTCTGACACCAGACCACCTAGCCACCAAGTACATTAATTGCAAGGGGTATTTCTCAATGGTTCTCCAGGTGCTTGTGTGGATCACGCATGCATCTTTTGGAACACTGGCCTGTTCAGGAAGCTGCAAGCAGGGACTTTCTTCCTGGACCAGAAAATCACCGTAGGGGAAGTCGAAATGCCCACTGTGATCCTGGGAGACCCCACCTATCCCTTAATGCCGTGGCTTATGAAGCCATACATGGGGCAACTTGACAGCAGCAAGGAGCGGCTCAACAACAGGCTGAGGAAGTGCAGAATGACTATTGAGTGTGCTTTTGGCCATTTAAAAGCCCGCTGGCACTGCCTCTATGGGAAGCTGGACCTGGCCGATTACAATATTCCTATGCTTATAGCAGTGTGCAGTACGCTCCTGTCAAGGCTGATTCCCCACTCTGTGCAGAAGGTGGGGCCCACAAGGATTCTTAAAATTAATACTTGCCACTCCAGGCTTGTATTAAACTCCCAAGGTTACATCTTTGCTCTGACCTTGGCTCAGTAAACGCTGCCACCACCCAAGTGAAAAACTGCCTCTTGCAAATCCGGGAAAACTCACTTGGGAAGTTCGACTTTTCCATCCCTCCCTTGGGGAAGCGGAGAAAGAGAACAAACCAAAGGGAAACCCAGCTGTTGCCACTAGCTAATTGGTTTTGTGTCTTAAAAGGTCTGTGCATATTTTTTTCAATCAGTTTTTTTAAGAGAGGTAAATTTTATTTAAAAAAGAAGAAAGGAAACACATCTGGAAAATCAGGCTATTGCTAGATTTTATAAAGCAACTGAAAAGGGGTTAAACACCAGGAATGGCTCCCTGGGGTCCAGCTAACATTAGAAAAGAAAACAAAAATACCTGAGCTTAACACAGAGGAAATCCACAAGCCGAAATAAACCTGATCGGGTCTATCTGAACATTCCCTGTCCTAATGAGTCCTCCTAGGTATGGAAGATCATTTTTCAGACCTGGTTCAAACTTTACACAGCATTCCTGCCGCCCCCGTCTCTTCAGCCAAGAGAGAACAACTGAGAGACAAAGTGGGAAAGCTTTTTCCCCCTTTTTAAAAAGTTCTAGCCTTTCCATTTGGCTCTTTTGGTCAGGTGTCCACTCCCTTTCCTTTACCTGGGGGACTTTAACCCTTTACAGGTAAAGCAAGTGGAGAACAGCCACCAAGGGGGACTTTATAGCTAACTGGCTGCCTGGGTGTCCATAAAAGGGAGTTCCCTCCCCCCCCCCCCCCCCCCCCCCCGCCCTTCATTTATTACAGCTCCATAATATTTGTGAAGGGAAGGCTGAAAGCTTCACTCAGGGCTGGACCACAGAGGCTCAGCGCCTGGAGGCTGAGTTTGAACAACCAGAGACCAGGGCTACTAGAGAGGCTCAGCGCGGGGCCATAAGGATCAGGGATGCCTTGAGGCAGCGATTTGAAGCTGAAAGCCACTAATATTTGTTGCTATGCTCAGGAGTGCAGTGCTTGTAATGCTAGGAGGTGATTGGTGCACATGATGCAATAAGGGGGTTTAACATAAGTGTTTGTTGATTTGCAGTGCTCTTTGCTTTCAATTAATAGAATAAAGATTGCTTTCAAACCATCACAATTCTTTTATTAAAAGGAGAGTCAAACCAAAAAACACATCAGCAGCGAGGGGGATGGGAGAAGGGAAGGTCCCAGGAGGAGGAGGCGTCTCGGGACAGCTAAAGATTTGTGTATGTCCAGGGATCATATCCAACCTTCTCCTTTGGCGTACAATGCATTGGGTGCTGTACTTCAGCAGGGCCAAACTGCAGAGGGACGGGTGTCGAGTGCAGTGGGTAGTGGGAGTCCACAGTGCTGGACTGTGACGGGGGAGGAGTGGAATGCCGCGGGTATAGACTGGAGCGAGGAGGTTGATAAGAGAGTGTTGGCAGTGTCTGGGGAGTGCATGGGAAAAAGTTTTTTGCAACAGCAGCTGCAGGGGAGGGTGGGAGTGGAGCTGCTTGGTTTCCAGAGCTGGTATCGCCTGGAGCGTGTCTGCTTGGTGCTTCATAATGTTTAAGAGCCGCTTCATTCTGGCGTGCCATGTTCTTTCGGTCCCTCTTCTCGCTGTCCCACCATTCCTTCAATTCCTGTTTCTTGGCGGCGGAGTGCATCATAACATCACGCAGAACTCCTCCTTAGTTCTTCTTGGCCGCTTTCTGATTCTGCGAAGCCGTTCAGCCACCAATAAAAAGGAGGTAGGCTAGGCTCCCAAGGTCATCGCTGTGAAATTTTAACACAACATTTTACAGAAGCAGTATTGCTTGCAACACAGAGAACACTAATTCAGGGATTTAAAACACAGCCAGTACTCTCACACCTGTCACTAACTGGCTGACCCCAGGCAAGCGTGCACACAAGCCACAAGACCCCCAAAATGGTGAGTAGCTGCAGGGGCAGGGTAAATCACTCTTCCTGGACCCTGCTATATTCTGGGCACGTAGCTCTTGGGGAGAGCCAGCACTGGGGGGGAGGGGGCTGATTATCATTCCTGTCCCCACACTTTCCACAGGATGGAATCATTTATGGCAGATATCTCGTTGCTGAGGGTGAGCAGGGAATCAAGGGAGGGTCTTCTCCAAGCTTGCGGCTTCTGCCCTGGCCCCTATGCGGCTTGCCTGTGTGCAGCAGTGGTCATCCCCCCCCCCTCCCCCCGCCCTCCCTCCCCGTGATGGCAGAGTGGCGCGGGAAAGTTACCGTTAATGGGGCAAGAAACAAAGCAGCTTTGCCGAAGAACCTGCGGCAGCGGATTGCCCAGTATCTCCACTAGAGTTTCCTGAAGATCTCTGAGGGAGATTCCTGTGAAGTGAGGGAGTCAATCAACAGCCTGTTCTCCCGCTCAGACTAGGCACGCGGTGGGAGACAAGCCGGCTTTCTGCAATCCTCCTGCCCCCAACAATTAGTTTCAGCAATTCCCAAAATCAGATCCACTTACCAGGGGCCTCCTCTCCTGTTTGCACTTCGCCAGTCTCCGACAGTTGTGACTGGCTAGCCTCCTCAGGGGTAGAAAAGAGCTCCTGGCTGCATGCATCTCTGGCCTCCTAGTCATCCTCTGCCTCCGGGTCCCCTCCCACTCCACATCCTTGTACAAGATTTCCTCCTCCTGGGTTGGTCCACTCTTGACTGGCATGTGACCCACTGAAGTATCCACAATGGTCTTCACCGTGGAGGTGGGGTCACCGCCAAGTATCGCATCCAGCTCTTTGTAGAACCAGCAGCTTGTGGGCGCAGCACCGGAGTGGCGGTTTGCCTCCTGCACTTTGTGGTAGGTGTTCCCCAGCTCCTTCACTTTTACCCTACACTGCAATGTCATGGCCCATTTCTGTCATGCATCGTGAAATCTGTCCATAGGTATCATAATTCCTACAACTGGAGCGCAGCTGGGACTGGACAGCCTCCTCTCCCCAAATGCTGATGAGGTCCAGCAGCTCGGCATTGCTCCAAGTCGGGGATCGCCTGGTGCATGGAGCAGGCATGGCCACCTGGAAAGATGCGCTGAGAGCGCTTCATGCGTCACCGAACAAACAGGAAAGGGACTTTCAAATTTCCGAAACAATGTACGGGGTGGGGATGACGTTTGGTCACCTGAGGGCAGGGCAGTAGAGGTCAAACCGATGACCAGAGAGGTGAGAACAGGCATTGTGGGACACCTCCCGGAGGCCAATCGCAGCACTGTAATCGACCATGGTGTCTACAGTGGCACCGCAGCGCTGTAGCCCCGGCACAGAAAGCTCTACGGCACTTGTTGGGGTGGTTTTTTAAAAGCGCTACAGCTGCGCAGTTTCTGTGCACTATGTGGCTTGGCCGTGTGTACACTTCGGGAGTTACAGCGCAGAAAGCTGCTTTACTGCGCAGAAACTTGCCAGTGGAGACAGGGCCTTGGTTTCATTGTCAGTAGAGTCGAATAGTGAAGAGGATTGTGTGTGTATCTTCTTTTTTTTTAATCAAACACAAAAAAACTTTTGTTGCTTACTTTTTATATGCTGGCAATCTTTTTTTCCTTTTTATGAAACTGCTATAGGAAAATTTCCTATATTACAAAGAGAGGATTTTAGGTCAGTGTCTTATAACACAGCAAATCATTTATGTAATTTCACATAGCATAACTTTTTTTTTTCTTTGAAGGTGTCGTACGCTCGTCCAAGTTCTGAAGTTATCAAAGATGCTAATTTGTATATTAGCGGACTACCAAGGACAATGACACAAAAAGATGTAGAAGACATGTTTTCACGCTTTGGCCGCATCATCAACTCGCGCGTACTCGTAGATCAAACTACAGGTAATCAGTGATGGATATTAAAAACTTGACTATACAGGATACACAGAAATGTTCATTCTTTTAAATATTATTGGTGCTTAAAATTAACTTAATTTTCCAGATAATTTTTATATATGTTCAGAAACTAATTGTTGAGTTTGGTATTGATCACTATGTCCCAGTAATATAGAACTAGAACGGCAAACATCCTTGTTTTGGGGGCTTTTCTGAAACACATGACTTAGGGTACGTCTATACTTACGCGTCGCGTCGGAGGAGTCCAATCGATCTTCTGGGTTCGATTTATCGCGTCTTGTCTAGACGCGATAAATCGAACCAGGAAGTGCTCCCCCGTCAACTCTTGTAATGCTACTCCATGAACGGAGTAGGCGGAGTCGACGGGGGAGCCTGCGCGCCGCGTGTGGACCCCGGGTAAGTACCTTTTCATTCGAACCAAGATACTTCGACTTCAGCTACGTTATTCATGTAGCTGAAGTTGCGTATCTTAGTTCGAATTGGGGGGTTAGTGTAGACCAGCCCTTAGAGTCCATTTTGTAGATTATGCTTTGTAAATTGAGAATGGTATTAAAAACACAGGATTTGCTATACTAGATCAGATCATTGTTCTGCCAAATTCAGTATCTTGCCCCCACAAATTATCCATGCCTGGTGCTTGCCACAGAACAATACAACTATCTGATTATGCAGTACTTCATCACTGTAGGAGATCAGCTTGCAACCTGAAGCAGGAGATTTTGTTACCTTTACTTTACTTTTTCACAAGGGAGGCAGCATGGTACAGTGGGGAGGGTATAGGACTGGGATATGAAAGCCCTGAGTTCTATTCCTAGCTCTGCAAACTGACCTTAGGCATGTTGCTTCACTTCTGTACCTCTGTTGGGCAGAGGTGGCTTGTCAGGTGTGGCAGGCAGCCTGTGTAAGAAAATGAAAGCCCCAATTTCAACCCAAGAGCATCTGATGTGACCATCTGGTTTGCAAAAGTTGTGCCAATCACACATGCTCTGACTGCTGACCCCAGCTGCTGGACAAGGCGAAGCAAGAAAGCACTTAGGCTGGATTTTACTGCTAAATAATATCTGTCGTTTTATGTGAGAGAACAACTTGTTGATTAAACACATTTAGTCAACTTGAAATTGATCTGTCATTTTGCTTCATCATTTCTCATTGCACTTTAGTATATCTGGAGTTTCTCACAGTTGTTTCCAGTTACTACTAACCAAAAGCTTTGATCAACAAGCTTCACAAACTTGCTAACTGTTTTCTTGGTCATTTCTGAATATACTGAATTAGGTTAAAGAGAAAAAGTTACGATAATTGTGTCCAGTTTTGGTCCCCCCACTACAGAAGGGATGTGGATAAATTGGAGTGTGTCCAGCAGAGGGCAACGAAAATGATTAGGGGGCTGGGGCACATGACTTACAAGGAGAGGCTGAGGGAACTGGGGTTATTTAATCTGCAGAAGAGTGATGGGGGATTTGGTAGCAGACTTCAACTACGGAAGGGGGGTTCCGAGGAGGATGGAGCTCAGCTGTTCTCAGTGATGGCAGATGACAGAACAAGGAGCAATGGTCTCAAGTTGCAGTCAGGGAGGTCTAGGTTGGACATTAGGAAACACTATTTCACTAGGAGGGTGGTGAAGCACTGGAATGGGTTCCCTAGGGAGGTGGTGGAATTTCCATCCTTAGAGGTTTTTAAGGCCCAGCTTGACAAAAACCTTGGCTGGGATGATTTAGTTGGTGTTGGCCCTGCTTTGAGCCAGACTAGATGACCTCCTGAGGTCTCTTCCAACCCTAATATTCTATGATAAGCGTTGTTTAGTTGAACACTCAGGTCAGGAATGGCCAAAATTAAGGGTTGCTCACACAACTTTAAGTCTGCCAGTCCCCTGCACTCATGGCAGGACTAAGTATTACCTAGACCATTCCTGACAGGTGTTTGTCTAACCTGCTCTTACAGATCTCCAATGATGGAGATTCCACAACCTCCCTAGGCAGTTTATTCCAGTGCTTAGCCATCCTGACAGGAGGTTTTTCCACATGTCCAACCTAAACTGCCCTTGTTGCAATTTGAGCACATTGCTTCTTGTCCTATCCTCAGAGGTTAAGAAAAAATTTTTTTCTCCCTCCTCCTTGTAACAACTTTTTACATACTTGAAAACTGTTATCATGTCCCCTCTCAGCCTTCTCTTTTCCAGACTAAACAAAGCCAATTTTTTCAATCTTCCCTCGTAGGTCATGTTTTCTAGACCTTTAATCATTTTTGTTGCTCTTCTCTGGACTTTCTCCAGTTTGTCCACATCTTTCCTGAGATGTGGCACCCAAATCTGGATACAATACTCCAGTTGAGGCCTAATCAGTATGGAGTAGAGCAGAAGAATTACTTTTCGTATCTTGCTTACAACATGCCTGCTAATGCATCCCAGAGTGATGTTTGCTTTTTTTTGCAACAGAGTTACACTGTTGACTCATATTTAGCTTGTGATCCACTATGACCACCAGACCCGTTTCTGCAGTACTGCTTCCTAGGCAATCATTTCCCATTTTGTATGTGTGCAACGGATTGTTCCTTCCTAAGTGGAGTACTTTGCATTTGTCCTTATTGAATTTCATCCTGTTTACTTCAGACCATTTCTCCAGTTTGTCCAGATCATTTTGAATTTTAATCCTATCATCTGCAAACTTTATAAGTGTACTCTCTATGCCATTATCTAAATCATTGATGAAGATATTGAAGAGAACCGGACCCAGAACTGATCCCTGCGGGACCCCGCTCATGATGCCCTTCCAGCATGACTGTGAACCACTGATAACTACTCTCTCGGAACAATTTTCCAACCAGTTTTGCACCCACCTTATAGTAGCTCCATCTAGGTAGAATTTTGGAGATGGCAACTCGTGAAAGATTACACAAGTGCACTGTTTGAACCCCAAATTACATTAACTGTGTAGCTGTCGCAGGGAGTATCTTGTACACATTGAACAGCTAAGTTAGCCATGCCATATGCAGCACAGCCTTCCTTCCCTTTAAAATACTGGTAAAAATTGTACGTGCAGAACTTTGCTAAACAATTGTACAAAAATGTTGTTTTCTGATCCTCATAACTTGGACCAGTCAAAATAATTTTTCATCAGAGCACTTAGATGCGCCTCATTCCCTTGCCAAATTCTAGCTTTCTGCTCCCAGTTGTTTTGGAGCAAGATCTGTCCAAAAATAGTCACTTTTTGATAATGGAGGAGGTTCCCCCTCGCACTCGTTCTCCTTGTAAACAAAGACAATGAAACTGTTTGACATCTCCAGAAATAGAGACCAGTCCTAGAAAACTTCATTCCAGTGTGTGAAAGTTGAGTATTTGAAAACAGGGGCTTCTCATAGAAATGATCAGCCTTTTGTTGCAGTTGTAGTGTTGGTCTTAAATACTGGCTCTTAAGCAACAGCTGTGTATTAAACTTGGTTGTCACATAACCAATTTTTAATCTGTCTCATGAGAAGAGCTTGTCCCTTAGCCCAGGGCTACACTGGGGGGGTGGGGGGTGTCGATCTACGATATGCAGCTTCAGCTATGTGAATAACGTAGCTGAAGTCGGCGTATCGTAATCGACTTGCCTGGCCATGAGGACGGCGGTGAGTCGATTGCTGCCGCTCCCCCGTCGACTCCGCTTCCACCTTTCGATGAGGTGGATTTCCGGAGCCGACGGGGAGTGCTTTCGAGGATCGATTAATCGCGTCTAAACGAGACGCGAAAAATCGATCCCCGAAAGATCGATTGCTACCCGCCGATCCGGCGGGTAGTGAAGACAAGCCCTCAGGATGTAATTCTTTAATTTTCTTTTACTATGTCCCATAGAACAGTACAGACAATGTTAATTTTAGCAAACGTATATAGTGCCATAGCTTTACATGGTCTTTAGAGATTAAAAGAGAGGGCCCTGACCTGAAGTGTTTACAAACTAAATTAGACAAGCATATAACATGAAGATAAACAAGAGAAGGGAAAAGGGAAATTGAACAATGTATTAAAAATAATAAAAATGCAAGTGCTGTTCTACAGCAAGCAAATTATAGGTGATCTATTTCAAATGGTAA
Organism: Chelydra serpentina; assembly: GCA_037349315.1. Classification (NCBI taxonomy): domain Eukaryota; kingdom Metazoa; phylum Chordata; order Testudines; family Chelydridae; genus Chelydra; species Chelydra serpentina. Next base: position 1,428,469 of record JBAIAC010000192.1, read on the forward strand.
CTGAGGTAAGGCAGGAGAGAGGACTAAAGGAGCACAGCACAGAGTAGAAGAGAAGTGAGACTGTGCATCACACTGTGGTATAGTGCCAGCTGGAAGCTAGGAGATGCAGTTGCTGGAACACCCTTTGCAAGGATATTGTGTGTTCTTCCTCCCCTAGCATAGGAACTTACCCTCTGCACCAGCCAGAAGAGATGTGGGAACATAACCAAATTAGATCTCACTAGTGGTTAAGTCTCCTGTTTTTGACAATAACTGGTACTAGATGCATCAAGGTGCGAGAAACCCCCAAATGGAAGATCATAGAGTAACATAACATGTTCATGGCACTGCTCCTTTCCAGCTAACTTTGGAGAGGCTAGTGTCATTGTTGGCGCTACCCAAGTTGAGTCTTTACGCTCAGGAAAGAACAAGAACATATACCTAACTCAGGCACCTTAGAGCTACACAGTGTTTCCTTAGTGCAGGGACTAAGGTAAGGGCCATGCTCAGTTTCAATCCCATGTACTTTAAAATCATGCAATGAATGCGGCAAAAGCTCCTGAATAGAAAGGCTCTGAATGCATCAAGTAGAATAATGTAACCATGACTATACTAGCAAGCAAGGAGATGTGGGTTCCACCCAGCTCTCCCATTCGCTTCTTCATGACCTTGATTACATCACTTAAACACTCTACGCTTCCGTTTCCCCCATCTGTAAAATTCAGATAATGCGTACCCGCTTTTTAAAAAACATTTTCCAGTCTGCGTATAATAAATGCTATATAAATGTTTCAGACTCTGTTACACTATACCTATGCACATTTAAAAAAAGGGGTGGGGAGAGGGGGAAGGTTCAGATATCAACGTGAGGGTTAACAGATGACTTGATCACAGTTTATGACTATATATGTTAGGAGAAGATTTCTGATAGTACAGGGCTCTTTTATCTACCAAAGGCCTAACAAAATCCAGTGGCTGAAAGTTGAACCTAGACAATATCGAATTAGAGATTAAGTGCAAACTTTTGTGAGAGAGTAATTAACCATTAGAAAAACTTCTGAGGAGGAGTGGTAGAATTGGCATCAGTTGAAGTCTTTAAATCATGATAGGATGTCTTTTTAAGAGATGCTCTAGGTTAACCACAAATGTGCTTGATGCGGGAATCACTGGGTGAAATTCTATGGCGTGTGTTCAACAGATCAGACTAGACAATCATCATGGTCTCTTCTGGCCTTTGAATCTGAAATAGTGTGTGTCATCAGCATGCATTCATTTCCTATTTGGAAATTATGTTTCAGTTTTAGGTCTCTAGATATTTTGAGTAACAAAACTGAGCAAAAATAAAAAATGATTTTTGCCCAATAGTCACTCTGCATTTCTCCTTTGAAAAATTTTTAGTTGGTCTGAAATATTTTTCATTTAATGTCAGTTGACAGTGGGTTTCCTAGAACACTTGTACATTGTACAGTTTTTGATTGTTTGGACTATGAACTAACGTGTTATAAGTGTGTTTTGCTCCACCATCATCATTATATATTTGAAGTAAATGTGCTCATTTGTGTTTAATTTCTTAATTATTTTTAAATGTTTTGATTTCATCCTGTTAAAGAACCACCTGTAGAACTTAAAGCCATGACCTTAGAAATACTTACTTTTTGTTTTTTCACTTGGAAAATTGTTTTAAGCTTATCCTTAATGCATTTTTTTTTGGTTTGGTTAAAAGGTTTGTCCAGAGGGGTCGCTTTTATCCGGTTTGACAAAAGGTCAGAAGCAGAAGAGGCAATTACAAGTTTCAATGGTCACAAACCCCCAGGTTCCTCTGAACCCATTACTGTGAAGTTTGCAGCCAATCCTAACCAGAACAAAAATGTGGCACTGTTATCACAGCTGTACCATTCACCAGCTAGACGATTTGGAGGGCCAGTTCATCACCAGGCGCAAAGATTCAGGTACGTTAGGAAGAATAATCCATTTAAGGCCTATTCTGTCACGCACACTTCCACTGGGGAAAGTGTTGCACTGTTTCAACTGTAAAGTAATAAATATCTTTGTCCTAGCATGTGTGAATGAATAAATAATGCACTGTGTATTTCTATGGTATGTATGTATCTAAAAATTGCTCAAGTAGAGTATGATTAAAGTAATAACCTATATGGAAAATTGTGTTGAAGCTAATCAAATAGTTTCTAGTTCCACAAAGTAGTACATAGTGAGAAAGTGTATGAAGTGGTGTTGTAGCCGTGTCAGTCCCAGGGTATTGGACCAACTTCTGTTGTCATTGTGTCACACCTTGGCAGGCTGATATTTTAACAAGACTTGTAATCTTGTCAAAGAACTATATCATGTTTGTCTGACATATTTTCTCATGAAGCCATATTGATTGGCATTAGTTATACTTAGATCTTCTAATTCTTTAATGTTAGAATCCTTAATAAGCCATTTCATTATTTTGCTGGGAATCATTGTCAGGTTAATTGGCCCATAATTATCCGAGTCATCCTGTTTTTCATTTTCAAAATATTGCCAGTCCTGGAGTTTCTCCAGTTTTACAACGTTTTTATTAAAAATTATTTTAAAACTCTTAAATGAAAGTTATCTGCACTTGTTGATTTTAAAAATACATAATTGTAGAAGATATTAAATAGCATCTTCCTTAGTTACTGCTGGAAAAGAAACTATTTTATTTTATTATCTTTGTTTGAGAGAGGTGATTAAGTATCCTTCATGTTGAGTCTAAGAACCTTAATTTTTTCGCAGGTTTCTTTAAGGATCTTTTTTTTTTTTCTTAGTACATTTCCCTTCTTTCCCTCCTCAAGTGTAGTGTTACTGTACTAGTTTTTGGTGTGATCCTTCCCCCAAGGACGTTGAACTTAGAACTACTGAACAATAACTTTTATTATTTGTTTTGTGGTAGCACCTATGAGCCCTAGTCATGGACCAGAACTGCACTGTGCTAGGCACTGCACAAATACTTAATAAAAGAATGGTCCCTGCCCTAAAGAGTTTCTAATCTGAGTGAATTATAATTGTGGTCACTGTTACTTAGAGGTTGAACTATAGATATTTCTTGAACAACATTTGTGTGTTGTTTAGGCTGTTCTCAGTTTAGTCCTCTTCTCTTTTATGTCCAGGACTAAGGTTTTTGTGTCAGTCCGGTGTAATGAAGCAATGTCTTGACACAAATAGTAGTTGGAGTCATCCATGTTCTCAAAGCTCCTGCACTCCTCTGCACTGCATTTGGAACTGGTCTTAATTTATGGCATGTCATGATTTTGGTGCTGCTAATGTGGACACATGCTCCAGAAGCTTCAGTGTTTCCACCTCTTGAATTGACATCACAACATGGGGCTCCTATTTGAAGGATTGGATGAAAACAATTAGGACTAACTTCGGCTAAGGGATGTGAAGGAATCTTTTGAGACCAGTGTATCTTCACTGTGAAGCAGAGAGGTAACAAAGCCCATAAGAGGCTCAGAGGCTAAATCCATCCCCTTTATTGTTGGAGGCTTTTTAAGATTCAGATTGAGATACCTAAAGATGGGTCGCATTACAAATGTGGTATCTGGACAATTCTGTCTCATTCTAGAGACAGGGTGGTTGAAGTAATATCCGTTAGTGAACTAACTTCTGTTGGTGAAAGACAAAATTTTGAGCTTACACAGGACCTGAACAAGAGCTTTTGAAAGCTTGTTTCTTTCCCAAACAGAAGTTGATCCGCTCAAAAAAATATTACCTCGCTCACCGTGTCTCTTTAATATCCTGGGGCCAACACTGTGAACAACAGTGGAAGATATCTCCTTCTAGGAACGGCAGTAAAGGAGGTATTTTCGCTTCCTTCCAGCACTCCATCTTTGTCAAAGGCAGGTATATAGAACATATCTCTGCCTCTAGATGCCAGTAATTGTTCTTTCCACCCTCACCTCAAGAGCTGGGTTGCAGGAAGGGGCTATAGCAAAGAGTAGCTGGACCTCACATATGAAGAGCGTCTGCCTTCATAAGTGATGCTTGAAGGCATTCATGACTGTTTGTTTTTCATTATGTCGTCAGATAGAGTTTCAGCATTATTATAGAGGAAATGTCTTGGCCCTGGTCTACACTGGGGGGAGGGGAGGATATTGACCTAGATACGCAACTTCAGCTACGAGAATAATGTAGCTGAAGTTGATGTATTTAGATCGACTTGCGTATTTAGATCGACATATTTAGCGTCTTCACAGTGGTGAGTCGACTGCTGCCGCTCCCCCGTTGACTCTGCCTGCGCTTCTCGCAGCTGTGGAGTACCAGAGTCGGCGGGAGAGTGCTCGGGGATCGATTTATCGCGTATAGACTAGATGCGATAAATCGACCCCCGATTGATCGCTACCCACCGATCCTGTGGGTAGTGTAGACATAGCCTTGGAAATTAAAAAAAAAAAAAAAAAGTTCTAATCACGTGACGTCTGAGACACAAGCCACTCTTGTGTTAATTGTCTGCATTTAATAGATAAAAATTTAGATCATAGAGTAATTAAAAACACACTGCTTTGTTGTTAAAACATTTGGTAAGAGACAGGATTACAATTGTATTTGCATTCTCAGTTTAATTAGAGTATTTTAGCAGCCTCAGGGCCTCAGGTGGCCCCCTGCCATTGAACAATGCCATCATGGAGCCTATAAAAGCTCTACGGCAGACTCCTGCATCCCACTAACCTACTGCTAAGAGGATGGAGACAAGGGGTATGCATTTTGGTAACACCTTCTCTCCCCCCCCTCCCCACACCACCACCACCACCACACACACACACACCGGGCTCGCTGGTTGTTTCAGCAGTGAACAAAAGGGAGAGACAGAGACAGCAAGGGCCAACTCACAAGGTTAAAGATGCCAAAAAATTTGACCTTTTTGGCAGAAAGATCTACTCCAGAGGTGGCCTACAGCGCAGGATCGCCAGCCATCAGGCTCTCCTGGGCAGGTGTGACTGCAACCCCTGCAGCATAATGGCAAAATTCAGGGAGCTCTTGCTGCAGGATTCCAGGGGTGAGTTCTGAGCCTGAGTGGAGGAAAGGAAATTGGCGTCCAAGGCGTCCCTCCAGGAAGCACTGAACACGGCAGACTCTGCAGCCTGCTCCATGGCTTCTGCAGTGATCATGAGGCGAAGCTCGTGGCTTCAATCTTCGGGGTTGCCCTATGAGGTACAGCAGATAATTGAGGACCTTCAGTTTGAAGGCAAATTGAAGGCAAATTGCTCTTTTAGAAGCAAACATACTTGAAACTGCATAGCTTAAAGGACTCTAGAGTCATCCTTAAATCCCTAGAACTGCATACGCCAACCCCTGCCAGGACACACTACCAGGCCCAACCAATGGGCCGCTTCTATCCACCGCATCAGAAATAGGAGTACTGCAGGAAACGGAACAGAGGCTATAAGAGGAGGCCTCCATCCAAATCCTCGTCTGCCCCAGTGCCTCTGTCCCCCTCCCCCCCAGAGATTCTCAGCAGGGTCTAAGAAGTCCTTTTCATGGGTTGCTCGGGGATGACGTACAAGGACAATGTGTGGATCTGATTTCCCCTATGTTTGTGGACCGGTTGTCCCACTTCTATTAGGCATAGGCCCGCATTACCACAGATTGCTGGGTACTACAATAGAAGTGGGGTATACCCTTCAATTCACTTGCTCCCCCTCCTTCCCACCCTCCCTATCTGTCCTCCTTCAGGGACCCTTCTTGCGAAAAACTTCTAGCTCAGGAGGTGCAGTTGCTCCTAAGCTCAGTGTGCAGATGAGGTCAAAACAAACTAGTTGTTAAATTATGATAAAATAATAGAGGGTGATTTTGAAACCATCGTATCATCATTATGTAAATTGAGGGAACACTCTCGCATTGAATGCTATGTCCAGATCTGGTGAGCTCATCCCAAAAAAGATGCAACTAGAATAGAAGGATCTAGGGAAGGACAGGTAAAATGTTTACAAGTATGAAAGGATGTTGGTGTTGAATAGATTAGATCTCTAGTTTAGAAATGAGACTGAGAGGACATGACAGAGGTAAGTGAAGCTTTAATATTTATCCTGCCTCATAATAGAACAAGAGAGCAACCAGGAAAATTAAAAGCCAGCGAATTTAACGCTGATAAAGAAATACTTGTTAGTACAGTGGTGGAAGTCATGGCCACAGAATATCAAAGCTGTGAGCTTAGCAGGTCACTGTGTAAGCTCGAAAGCTTCTCTCTCACCAGCAGAAGTTGGTCCAGTAAAAGATATTACCTCACCTACGCTGTTTCTCCAATATCCTGGGACCAGCACAGCTACAATAACACTGCATAGCCTTTTTTTGGCAATGTGTCTGTTTATAATCTCTTGTGGCTTTGGCCGTATCTTATCCCACTCTGCTTTTTCTTAATTTTAAATCTGTTGTCCATGTTTGTTTACAGAAAATGCTTGTTGCAGTTATCTTTGTCGTTTTCTTTAGCATCATCCCTGTAGCTTTTTAGTCTCGAGTGAGGAATCTGTTGATGTGTATTACAGGTCTCTCGCGTCTTACGCGGGGGTTCCGTTTTGCGCCGAGCGCGTAAAGCGAAAACCGCGTATACTGAAACTCCATTGAGTTGAATGGCAGACGGAATCGCCCACAGTACCGATTCCGTTTTTAAATAGTTATTTTTCTTTTTTTTCTAGTTTTGCCGACCGCGCAAAGCTGAAATCGCGCGTGTTAAATGCTCTTAAGACGCGAGAGATCTGTATTGCGTATATACACATTAGCCTATCCACCCTGTTCAGCACAGGAAGTTGGTTTTTCTCCTCTTTAGAGTATTTTCACTTGTTGCCATGACCATAGCCAACTGTTAGAATGCTGGGTGAGGGTTGGAGGCACCTAGGTTTGACAGCAAAGGGTGCAATAAAGCACTGACTGCAGGAACCCAAGATTGTATATCTTCAAATAATGATTTACAGGAAAATAGGCCTTTCCTTCCAAGTAAGACTCTGATAAACAAATGAAAGCTCAAGGTTTTCATTAGAAGAACCAAAAACGTAACACACACACAACAAAAACAATATTTTATTTTTTAAAGTGAGAACTTCTTGATAGGATATAAGATGTTAGTCATCAGATCACGTGGGTCTGCTCAGTAAAGAATTGTACAAGAAGTGTAATTTTTGTATATCAGCAAATTTGTTTTGGGCACTGAATGTGTGGGCTACCAATGTACAGAAACCTTGCATGCTTCAGCCTGCTTTTAGTAGACTAAGAACCTTCACAGCTATAGCATAATACTACACAGTAGTTCTGGAGTTGCATGGAACCGCAAATTTAGATTAAGTATATTAAGTGCATGGGATCACAGTTAAAATTGTACCTTTGACCTTAACTTTGACACTTGCTGATCTTTGAGTGCTTAACTGTGCAACTCTAATGCTTCATTAAAATAATTTTATTGATTTAATTTCCTAGGTCAGCAGAATAGAAGTGGGGGATGAAATAGCTAAGGGCGTTGGTTGCGAGGGGAAAGAAAAAAATAAGAAAAAAGCAAAACAGAAAAGAGCAAAGGTTTATAAATTCTGAGACGCCTCTGGGTCATTGTGCAGGAGGAGTCAAGACTGGATTCTGGGGGAGAAGAGGAAGGGGAGAAATGTATATCGGGGGGTGAGGAAGGACAGGCATATTGGGTCTGGTTCTCTTCTTGTATTTATGTAAATCAAGAGTCCACCTCAGTGAAGTCACTGGAGCTTTACTAGTGTAAAATGGGTGCAAATGAAAGTAGACTCAACCCCATTGGATTTACATTTAAAAAAAAAAAGTACTATTTTTAAATTATACATTCATGGATAATCTATTTTGCAGAAGAAACTTGACAATATTTAAAAACAGAAGTGGCTATTTAATAAATTATAAATGATGGTTACTGGAATTAAACAGCATCAGTTATGCAAATGCATTACCAAAATTAAATCCGAATGCACTGGAAGTGACATATTAACGGTGTACTAGGAATTGTGGGTTATTCCAACTAATATGCACTTGCTAGGGAAACTCTAGTAGTTCCCTGCCTACTGTGGTAGCGACTACGAGGTGTCTGCCTGTGTTCAGTTTAGCAGCCAGTTGGGAGCAGGAGTGTTTTGCTGCTGCTTTATGGTGGAAAAGGGGTCAAGCTGTATCTGCTGCCCCAGCAAACCCTTTGACCAGTGAGGCCCTGAGACACTGCTGTAAAGGCAGGATCAGCTCCAGGAGGGAATTGAGCACAAGCCCCTTGTAGACAAAGATAAGTTGATTTAAGGCTGGTTGGGACGTGTGGGAGGGATTCTTGGCCTATTTTTAAGCACTGAGTAGTTCCATATTGCTGCCCTAAGTCATCCCTAATAGTGTATGTGAGTATCTAAACCAGCCTTGTATATCCTGTTTGATTGTCACATCACCAGGCAACTCTTTCATTGCCTATCTATTTTTAGGTAGTTATCCATTAATGTAGACACATTGCTGAATTTAACTCTTCTCTCAGCTGCCAGTTTGATTGTCCTATGATAAATGGGGAAGGTGAAACATTTTACTCTGACTAGAAGTTTTGATGCTTATATAGAAAATATTCAGTTGCTTCCCTTTCAAGTTAATTTGCTTGATTGTATTGAACTTTTACATGAAATATTGTGCTTTTTATTTGCTAGGTTCTCTCCTATGGGTGTAGATCACATGAGTGGGCTTTCTGGTGTAAATGTTCCAGGAAACGCATCTTCTGGCTGGTGTATCTTCATCTACAACCTTGGTCAAGATGCTGATGAGGGAATCCTCTGGCAGATGTTTGGCCCCTTTGGTGCGGTTACCAATGTGAAAGTTATTCGAGATTTCAACACCAACAAGTGCAAAGGTTTTGGTTTTGTGACCATGACAAACTATGAAGAAGCTGCAATGGCCATAGCAAGTCTTAATGGCTACCGCCTGGGGGACAAAATCTTACAGGTTTCCTTCAAAACCAACAAGTCCCACAAATAACTTGCTCGTGCTTTTTGTATGGAATAGATAATTGAGTGACAGAAGTTAAAACATTTTTGTTAGTGTAAAACTCATTTTGCGCCAATTTTCACAAGTGTTTGTCTTAGTCTAAATGAGAAGTGAAAAAGGTTTTTATACTCTGGGATGCAACTGACATGTTCAAATGTTTGAAATCCCACAATGTTAGACCAATTTTAAGTTCCTTAAGTTATTTCATTAAAAATATATATTAAAAAAACCCGTAAAATCTTAAGTAGATTGCATTAACTAGACCCTCTGGATGGTGGTAAAATTGAAGCATGCTTTCACTTATGAGGCTAACATTTGTTCTATTGAATGTTGTCTGCAAAAACTGGAACTTTTTAAAAAAAAAATTTTTTTTAATTTTTAACTATCAAGTGGATGCTGTTAGTATGGTCCTCCTCTCAGTCCCCAATAGCCTGGTAAAAAAGTTGAGAAATACTGATGTTGGCAGTACATTGCTTTTTAAAGTAATTTTCATTGCTATATCTAGTTCAGGATTAGACTTCATAACATGCAAGTCTTGTAAGTAGTAGCATGCCAGCATAACTTTTAACACCATTGATGAGGTAAGTTGCACACTGAACAGTGGCCAAGTTGTCAAATTAAACGGTTTTACAAAAAATTTTAAGCCCAGGTGTTCATAGGAATGGACCAAAGAGTTTCAGAGAAACTTGGAAGGTTTCAGAGTCAAAACGAAACTCCAAAAACTGTGTGAATATATGTTTCTACTTTATCAAACTGAATCTCTTCTGTCCAAATATTTAATGCATGATGCACTACTTTCTGGTACATTGTAATGCAGCAAGATAATTATTCAGTTTCAAAGATCATTATAGTTTGAATTCCTAAGGGTAGTTCCATTTTGTAAAAACAGTTATAAACATTTGAGCATTGTATTTCTCGCATCCCTTCTAACGAGTGCTAGATTTTTCTATTTTAATAGGATTTTGTTTTGACAACTAGCTTTACTTATTGAACACTCAGCAGAAAAGTACTTACTTCTTGCAAGTTAGATATTAACAAAAAACTGATTTGTAGATTTAAAGATTAATCCCCCAAGTTTTCTGCAGACTGCCTTGAAACTTTGAGTTGTTCTGTTTCTGTTAATTTTCTTTTGCTTTTTTGTGTTTTTTGTTTGTTTGTTTTTACTTTTGCATTTAAGACCATTAAATTTGATTTTGTTTTGCTCAAATTTTGTTTTGTTTTTTATTTTATATTATTTTTTTTGCCAAGTATTGCACAAAGTGTCCAATATTAAAAGAGTATTTCTTTAAAGTACTATAGGTCTTCATTAAAATTAAAATCCATTCATCTGTCCTTTTGACAGATCAGTAGGAGAAAATATTTGTGTGAAAACAAAAGCATTACAATAAATGTCGCGTAGAAAGTATGTGCCAGACACTGAGTTAAACACATATATGTTGCTTTGTAGACAGACTGAACAATATTTCTTTTATCAAAAATGTGCTATGTAAGGTATGTAGGTACATAGCTAGTGTGCATGAGCAGAGACTTCACCTGAGAAACTATTGCAAGAATATTATCTATGTTCTGTCACCAGAGTTCAGAGGAAATGCAGAAATTGGGACAACTTGTCAGCAATTATCTTTTGAGTGAACCTGTGCCAATCCCAAAGAGCTAATGAGTAGTCACTTCAGATTCTGGAGGCAGTCCCATGCAGAATTGGTTTTGTTTGTATGGTTCCCAAACACTGGCTCTTTAAGATCCTATCTTCCATCACAACTCTGATTTCTTGTTTTTCAGCATCAGGACCTTCAGTCCTGTGCTGCTGCTGGAATTCTGTGCTCTCTTTTCCTGTACTTCATTGTTTGGTTCTTTACTCATTCTTCAGTCAGCTGTTGGCCTTTCCTTTTAATCTGCAGCATGCACTTTTTGCTGTCAGCAGCCAGTCATTTACTGCTCTAATGATTGGCTGTTTTGTGGTTGTACACAGCCTCTTTGCTGGCTCCAGGAGAGCCCAGCAAGAGCAGAGCTCTTTTCCAAGATCTTGAGCAATGTTGAGTGAGCTGCCTTAGCTCTAGTGCAGTATATTAAAGTGCTTTCTACTGCCTAATGTGTGCTGCCTTTCCCATTTACTCCATGCCCCAAGCCTTTGAGAAGCCTTTAAGAAGCAGTCAGCATCAGACAGTTGTAGGATAATGTCCTCCAAAACCAGCAGCTGCCACCCGGTAAAAGGTAGACAGTGGGCCCTCTATGAGCTCCTCCTTGGACAGGCTGCTATTTCCAGTGTTTCCTCCATCACTCATGGTTCCTTCCAATGAGTCATTCTTTTCCTGTATCCTGTGGCTAGATACTAGTTTTGGGGGGTTCAGCGGCTGTATCACGGTTGCTTTTCCCATATCTCCATGTAAGATCTGAGGTTCTTATTTAAATAAAGTCCTCTGACCGTGTCCCATCAACTCTTTTACCAGCCCTAGACTCCACCATGAGAGTGCATCTTTAAAGATCCAAGAACCTTCTTTGTAGTTCCCTCCATCTCCTGGCTCATTAAGAAACATTTTAGTGGGAGCAGGGCTGCTGCTGTAAAGGGCATGGTAGATAGTTGTACAGACCAGTCTTTAAAATGAGATTGATGCCTTTGTGGTATTAAACCATTAAAACTGCCCTGGCCCATGTAGCCACATCAAAAGCTTCACTGTTGTGAGCTTGCCAAACCTTGCTCTTAAAACAGAGTAATGACAACTCTTTGCGCTATCCTCAGACTTTGACGTCGCTCTCCTTTGTTGGCTGCTTTGTGCAACAGTACCAATTTTTTCCTTCCCATACCCCTTTGCTCAGTAAGACTGAGACACAACATCCTGGTTTCACACTTGGGGATGCAGACTCTGTTTCTAGAACCTATCTGATCCAAGTTTCCGTTAGCAATTTTGTGGGGAACCCTTAATCTGTCAATGAGGCCATTCAGCTGAGCAAACTACCATTCACCTAGGCAGGAGAAAATCAGGAAGAGGTACATTCATTTGTTTCCTCCAGGGATAATGCCAGACAGATAAAGCTACAAATCTTCCTTTGTCCTCCAGGTCTAGGGGCCACTTTATATCTAGCCAGAGACTGTGCTCAAAGTCCTTTTTTGTCACTGTCCCTAACAACTCCAATCTGACTCCCCGGGTGGAGAGAGATTGGGGCATATGTTCACATTACTTTTTGATAACTACCTAGATGGCTAGTTCTGACCCATACCAGACCTGCTTTCTCTCAGTCCCTCTGTTTCCATCCTGAATCCTGCAGTCTTTACACTCTCAATTCTAATAAGCTAAATCAATGATTTCTTCTGCTTGATGGTTTAGAAGTGTGCATGCCTTGGTGTGCCTAGTCATCCAGCATACCACACATTTCCATTTCTACCTGGACCATTACCACTTCCAGCATTATAGTTGTACTTTTTGGCCTCTTAGTCCTCAGGGAGTGTACAAAAATCATAACCATCATACCCATCCCCAGGACAGAGGGCATCCACAGATTTCAGTATTTGGATGACCAACTAATGCAGATAGATATGCCATCTGAAAGCTGTGTTTCCATTTGCTTTTGTCTGTTTTCCATGATTCTGGCTTCAAGAACATCCCTATTCCTTTTCAAAGCCTTGTTAATGTAGGAGCCTATTTTCACACCAGAGGCATGGTACATTTCTCATCGAACACAGAAGGCAAGTAAGATAAAGGAAACTGATTTAGTTCATGCCCGCTGAACCAATTTATCCTGATCAGTCTCTATAGCAGGCACATTACAATGAGCAGCACTACATATAAGAATTCTTCTGGCCTTCGTTCGGTCTGAGATAGTTGGAAAGACTCCCTGGGCTCCTTAATTTACTTTCTCTCCAGGTCCAGACATCACTCCAGCGTTGTTGCATAAGAAATCCCTATTGAAGGGCAATTTGCTATTAGTCATCTGTTTCCAGGATAGTTCTGTCACCAGAATTATAAGGTTTCAAAGGATGGAGTGTGCACTTGGGTCACAGACTGTCAAGGGTTCTGGTTCAAAGAAGCTAAGAATCTAAACTTCATGGAACGAACAACAGGTCTGGAGGGCACAGGGGTTTTCTTCATTACCTCTACTCACCAGCCATTCTGATTGAACGTGAAAACAGAATCTTTGCAGTTTATATAATCTCCAAAAATGAGCCCATTTTTAATTCATATCCACCCATGTTCAAGACAACCTGCATATTCAAAGGGACTGGCAAGTGAGAACATCAATAGAACAAATCAATGATACTACAGACATTTTTTATGTGGGTCTACCCACAAGTGGATCTGTTTGCTTCATTTAACAATATTCATCTACGTCCATTCTTCCCCAAACAGAGGTTCCTGGGTTTTGGAAGGTGGATTCCTTTTCCTATTGATCAAGCACTTAGTTTGCCTTTGCCTTGGCTTCTGTACACTCTTTTGACTGAAGACTGTGAGGAAAAATGATCCTTCAGAACTTGGGTACTCATCTCAGCTGATAGAAATCATACAGAGGGCATGGAAGACCTACCCTCAGAGTTGGATGACTGGTCTTGCTGTTTGCATTAATGCTCTTCCATAGATGTGTACACTTCTCTTCATGTCACTCTGTCCTTCATCCTGGAATTTCAGTTGGATGGGAACCTTTGCCAGTCTGGCATCATTCCTTCTGTTTACCTGTTCTTTGTATGTTAATTTTTCTAAGCATTTCTTGGAGCTGTTGTTCCAATCAGGCTCTTACAGGACCAGAGTTTGGATACCAAACACATTGTCTGTATAGGACTGCTTCCAGAATTTGATATGGGCACGGCTACTTGGCAGTTCTTGTATGACTGGTGGAGTTTCACTCTAAGATGAGACAATTTTATAGGTAAGGCAAAATTATCCTAATTATAACCATGGAATGACTTCTAAAACTCCATTAAAATGTTCTGGTCTTTAGCTATTGTTAAGACATTTTTTAAAAGTATTAGATTAAATATTTTAATCTGGTAAAATTCAATGTTTTCAAAAGAATTCAAATGAATTAATAAAGTATTCGGAAACTGGCTTTTTCCAGTCCGTCTTACTTATATTAATATAATATAAGTAATATTTCTTAAAGCCTCCAACAATCCATTTTTTGTTTGCTTCACAAGATCCCTTTATGGATGGAATTCACCCTTGTGTAGAAGGGTTAACAACAAGGCCCAGTGCCACTTTAGCTTTCAGTATAGGCTTGTGTTGGTCATTAGCATGGGGAATTTCACTTTAAAAGCAAAAAATAAAATACATAAAATTATAATATGTGCTTTTGTACAAGATTCAAAGATAAATACAACTCTTTCACATGAGCTGGCAGCAACAAAATAATCCTGAGAATCATGAAAGCTATGAACTGAGATGAAGTAAAGCAACTTCTCATAGTGTTTTTAGTCTGTTCCAAATATAGTGATCCCTTGATTCTCCTATTTGCAAACTCTTCCCATGTACTAAAGTAAGCAGGGGGGTATCTTTATCCTTGAAGCTGTTGCATCGTAAGATATTTGGTTCATTTAGGATCCTGTGCCCCCACTCTACTATGAGGTGTGGAGGCAGGGTGGAACTGAGCCAAAACAGTCATGCTGCCTCCTGCTCCTGAGCTTATGGCAACCCCTCCTCCTCAATTCTTTTGGTTTGGGACGGTGAAGGATTTCAAGATCATGCCGGGGATGGAAGGGGAAGAGTAGGAGGCATCACTCTCCAGGGCAATAGCCCCTCAGTGATGTATGTCTAAACTTTTTTCTTTCCCCTTGGAGGTCGGTTCCCCCCCCCCCCCCCCCCCCCCGCACATCCGCATCATGATTAGTATCAGAAAACACACTGATAATATTGAGGTATTCAAGTCCTTGGAATAAGATATGAATTTCTCACTGCAGTTAATTGTAGGTGGTCAGTATATGGTCATTTACTTTCTTGCAGGTGACCAAATGGGTTTGAATACCTTTACTCCTAAAGGTTTGTAAGTCAGCTGTTTTTAACATTGTTTTTATAGGAGCATGCAAAGTTGTAGCAATGTTACTTTTACAAAGCAATTCAAAGTTTTAGAATAAGATACTATAGCTATTACTATAGAGAGAGCTTTCAGCAACTGAATTAAGCCTCAACTAAAGTGTCAGTCACTTTTTCCTAAAAATGAAATCCGATCTTTGTGAATGGTAAATTTCAAATGTGAATATTTCCCAACCTCCTTATAAGCTGTTAGGTAATTTTATGTTTAATGTTCTGGTTGGGCAATAAAAGGGAGGTTCTTCAAAAATTTCAGAAAAGGGTCTCGGCTTCAGTATATGCTAAACTGGAGTGATTAAAGTTAAATATGTACAGTTTATAATTACATAACATGTACTTCTAATTAATTTTATAAGGATGTCCCCAAATGTACTTGATTAGTTCTAACAAAAATTTGCTTATGGGAATTAGGACTTCTAATAATTACCTGTAAAATGTTATAGTTTGTGGAAACTTTTTTTTAAAAATGCACAACTTTTTAATGAAATATTGGTGATGATGTCATGCTTTTCCATAATTCTCAAAAGTAAAACACAGAGCACCTTCCACATAGGGCTTTCTGTCATAATACTACCTCTGATATAAGGCTACCGAATTTTGACTTCCAAAATGGGAAGTTTGTATCATTGTTGAGCAAGCACCTTATTACACCATTTCAATTTTTTTTGGCTCCTAACAGTTTTAGGGAGAAGGGACCAAATTCACGCCTACTATGAACAGGCACACCTCCTTTTAAGTCAGGAGTTGCATTAATTTAGTCAAGGACCGAATTTGTCACTTAGTGTGTACCACATTTTCTTTAATCTCTATAATTATTGGCAGAAGAATCTTCTGCTGTACTGAAGGCAGGTTCCTGAACCTTATGTCTGCACTTCCTGTTAATGCTGGGAAATCCCAGCACTGTAGGATTGATAGAGGAATATATTGATCAAAAGGCTAAGCTTTGTGATCTATAGTATATGCTACTGAGTTTCTGCTACATTATGAAAATACATGAATTTCAAAGAAAACACAATGACCCCACTTCCATTTTGAAGTTGAGGTACTTGTGTAATGCACAACTTAGTGTGTCCAAGGTATAACCAATAGAATTGAAAATTGAAGTTTAACTTCTCTCTAAATTTCTTGTCTTAGTTCTAATCAGGTACAGCATTATTTTTTTCTGTATGCTTTTTTGTAGCATTCATATGTAGTAAAATATATTTAATAAAAAGTTAGGTGTATATTTTTCCCTGTGCATGATAAAAATACAATTGATGTTAAAGCTTTTATGATCTCTAAAACAGAACACAAAGCATCCAGTGAGTGGCTTTGCCTTTAAAACTTGTTGTTGCTTTGTTCAATCTTGCTGCAATTCTTTGTTGTATATCACACTTGGTAAACAATTTACAAGGACAATTTTAACTAGAAATATTTTTCTGTTGAGTGGAATTTTCAACACTAAATTCTTTTGATGATGATGATGGAAATTCAGTAATACTGGAACAGCCACCTGAAATCTTGAAATATTGCTACTGTGTTCACATTTTAGAAACTTCATTCTCATATTAATTATTGTTCTCTATTTTTAAACATTTTTAAACAACCTTTCAGTGATATAGCTAAACTTTTTCACTTGGTCATTAAGAAGAAAATGACTTGAGACATTTGAAGCATCATAAGTTGGGATAAACCTTTATTTGACCAGTAAGTTTGAATATTGTACTTCTAGTCTATTTACTGATTTCATTTCCCTTAACTTATGTAATCTTTTGTTTATAAAGTAATCTGTGTGTGGGACAGAAGGCTTTATCAATTGTTTCCCATACTGTACAGTATATGGTTAATCATTTTGTATATTAGTATGTTTTTAAGTTATTGATTTGTTTTATATCAAATAATTTATTTTTCAGGTACCATTTTTCATTTTAACTTTGTTTTTACATGGGTTTATTTAAAATAAAGTATGACACTGCTTTCCAAATGTCTAAAATGAAGTTGAATCCCATTGTGTTATTTTGAGAGCGTTTATGTAATTAGTTTATTTTAGTAGTAGTTGCAGAAATGTACAAAGTCCAACTTCTGTTTGCATTTTGATTCATATTCTAGGAAGTTCTTAGCAATGTTTTTTAAACAAAAAAACAACTGAGTTTTGATATTCAAGAACATTGAATCTTTAAAGGACCTATGAAAGAAGAATCAATTTTATAGAACCCTGTGGGTAGAGTTACCAGCATTCTGTTTTCTAAATGGTATTCTCAAAATTAATAAAAACAAACACAAAAACATTTTACTCCATTTTTAGAATTTTGAAAAATACAAAGTAAATAATAATCTGTAACAGGGTTTTTTGTTTGTGTTTTTACCACATGTTCATTACTATTTTTATTAAACCCTTGTTCAAAACTTCTTCGTAATGTTAGTAAGTGAACTGGAATGAAAATTAATGTATTTTCAAATATAAAATCACAATTAAGGCTTTTACGTAATTTTTACTGAATTGTTCAAATACTTACCTGTTTTCTCCACAGGAATTGGATTATTGTTGTACACTGTACATTAATTGGAATAGTGACATTTTTCAGAAGCATTTGAGTTATGTTCATTCATGAAATGATAATCGGGGTTACTACAATATAGATTTTGAGTACTTGTAATGTTATCAACAGAGGGGGAATTAAAATAAGACACGTGGTTTACTTTTTACTTTTCAGGTAAAATGTTGTTTTTTTCCCACCAAATGATGGCAGTTAACTTGGCTGAAAGATTTTTATTTTAACCAGATCATAGTCTGAATTGCAAATCTGAGTTTGAAAATTTGAGGAGGAGCTTTCTACCTGAAAGAGAACCTTCCAGCCAGTCTTCAAATCAGATGGGAAGGTGAAGTGATGTTCGGTTGATCCCTTTCCCTGCCTCACTTCTAAATGTTGCCTTTTCTTTGAGGCAGTGGTAACATCTAGGTTTTACACACTCAGGGAAGACTGTACAAAGTGACCCCTTTGGAAAGAGAGGCCATGAAAGTTTTGGTTCACTGAGTAGACCAGTGTGTGTGTGTGTGTGTGTGTGTGTGTTCTGTCCAGTTGAGTCACATCACCCTGCTTTCATTTTTTTTTCTCTGAACATACTGTGTGTTCAACTGGAACAGTATTTTTTTTTTATTGCTTTACTGCCATAAAGCTTTGCCTTTTGAAATCAGCATCTGGTGAGGTTTGGCATGCATCTTATGTTCACATTGCTTTTCAGACAGAGAAATCATTCTTTTTGGTTTTCTGAGACATGATGTTTTCTTCTCCGAGACCTGTGCATTTGACATAGGCGGTGAATCTCCTTTGGCCTGCATCTTGTGTAATCATTTATCTCAGTGCAAAGTGGGTGTAAAACACCACTGTATCAGAACCTTACTGTTTTATACTTGCTTTGTATTAATGACTATAGAATATCAGAGTTGGAAGGGACCTTAGGAGGTCATCTAGTCCAAACCCCTGCTCAAAGCAGGACCAATCCCCAATTTTTGCCCCATATCCCCAAATGGCCCCCTCAAGGATTGAACTCACAACCCTGGGATTAGCAGGCCAATGCTCAAACCATTTGGAAGATGGATTTCAGAGTTGTCCCTGCCTATCATGGTGATCAGATTAGTGTGGCAAACTGTAGATCATGCTGAAATTAGCTTTTTCACACTATGCTTGTGAAAGCATTTACTACTGACAACCAAAAAGTAACAAAATACTGAATACAACTTGAGTTGTACAAAGACAACACTGGAAACAAACCTAAATCCCATTTATTGGGCTTAGTATATTTAAATGGGGTTTAGATTTTCCCCGAGCTCTTACCTGCTCAGAACCTAAGCTAAGCTTCTTCTCTTTACCTCCTCAGTTCATTTTACAAGCTTAGTTCAATGTGTTCCAGTAAACTCCCCTTCCTCAGATTGATTCTGAGTTTTCTGCCTTTTTTAATGGAAAAACTCATGGAGGACAGAGAGCTGATGACTTACCTTACTTGCTCTTTAGTTGTGAACACAAAACAGTTAAGCCCAGCATACCCCTCCTCACACAAATGGCTGCTTACAGCTGGACTCAGAGAAGAGAGAACTTCTAGGCTAGATAAAGAAGCAAACTTCAAAATGGAGTTTCTCTTGATACAGGGTTCCCAGAAGAGGGAGAGACTTGCCATGCTTCTCCTTTCTAGGTTCTTCAGAGCCTATGCCACCTCAGCTGCTACAGAGAATCAGCCGGGGTCACCTTCCATTAGATTCTAGCCCAGAGGACCCCAGAGAACAGCAATAGAAGCTCCACTAATTTCCTACCCAGTGCTACTTCAGAAACCAGCTGAGGACCATTTCCATCTGGTCCTGCCCACCTGATTGCTCTTGTCACCCTGCTTGTGTGTATAGATAATAAATATTTTATTTGTTTTAAAGGAAGTAAATATTTTTGTTTTCTCAAGTCTCCTGGTATCTTTTTTTTCTGAGTATTCACTTGGAATCCCATGCAGTAAGGTCTGCCTTAAAGAAGTTTCTTCTATTTTAAGAGATTTTTCTCCCCTCTCCAATTTCTTGACTTTAAGGAAGTACCTCTTCTTTTTTTTTTTAAACACCTTCTCCTTTTATAATTTTGCTTCCAAAATCAGGCAGAAAGGGAACAAGTGTTATGTTGTAGGATAACTTTTTTCACATTTTCTTACCGTAAATACAAGTGAGTTGTTAATTTGAGGAGTAGATATGTTCTTTCTCTTCACTTCCCACTACAATTACTTTTTTCCTGTGCCTGGTTTAGAAGCTGTTAAATTAGCATAACAGAAATCTGATTCCATTTCTTCACCACACACCTCTGCTAACAGCTATTGGAGATTTTCTTTACAATAAAAACTCTTCAAACTAAACTTGACACATTTGAGTTAAAATTAGATTGTTTCAGTTAAAATGGTAAATTCAGAACAATATACTATGCAGGCAAAAAAAAATCTGAGAAGATTATGGATTTCTACATGAGCTCTAGCTGGAGCACTTTATTAAAGATAATGTGCTTCTTCACTCTAAACTAGAATTTATAGAAAACATTGACTATTAAAAAGTAGGATTTGGGGCATTCCTCAATCCGTTGCTATTTATGTAGCTATCTGTTAATGTTTAATAATTTTTAGCTTCATTGATTGCAACTGATCCTCCTTAAAACATATTGGAATAAGTTGTGGTCCCTGTTACAGCATCTGAATGCTCCTTGAGCCTCATATAAAGGCCATGAAGGGGCTGCAGGAATGCAGGAGAGAATTCTATTGGCACAGGAACAATATAGGGCAAATAAAAGAAGCCCAAGGCTGCCCCCCTTCCCAGGCTCTCGTATAGGGGCCATGTCAGGAGCCACAGAAAGAAAGCATGTGCTTGTAACACTACTGCAGAGACTGTGGCCTGCAGGTCAGCCTGGGTAAAGCAGCTGTAAATTAGAGCAGCCTGTTTGGGCTACTCTAACTAATGTCAGAGTTTTGGTCTGCAGCCGCCCTGAATTGGAAAGCGTGTGTTCCCTCCTCAGTTTTTCTCCCAGACTGTTTGTTCTGTGCTGCATCTCTCAGGAGGCTCAGTCTAGGCTACTGCAGATATATTGCATGCCCTTAAAAAATCCTATTTCTGTAGCTTCAGCTATTATAGTCAGTCATTCTCACACCATAGCACAGTTGATTAATGAGCAAGGTAAGCATGTCAAATGAGAATTGGCAGTGGGATAAAAATGTAATATTTAAATTCCCTCCTCTCCCCACATTTTCTCTAAAATAACTAATTGGTGCAGAAAAATAACCTTTCTGTGAGTTTGCATTAAAGGGACTCACTGGAAAGTGTCATTACTTTCTCGGGGCTTCCCTTTTGTCCATGTCCTTGCCCCATAAAGGAAAGTGCTGTTGTTTCCTCAGGGACTTGGCAGCCTTCAACATAATTATTTTTGGCTCTTTTGGGCATCTCCCTATCTTTGACCCTTTTTATTTTTACCAATGCTGCATAGACCTTAATTTTTTAATCCTTTCTTACCACAGGAATGGATCAAGGAAGACAACCCAACAACTTCCAGAAGTATCACGAAGGTAATGAAATGGTGACCCTGACTGACCTCATCTGCCGTGGCACAGAACATAACTGACTGGGGTGCACCATGTGCTCGAAGAATCCCAGAATGAGCATCCTGGCTGCCTGCATTAGCTTAACTAAGCTTGACTTATGGCAGGCTCAAATGAGCCTCAAGAGTTTCAAGTCCCAACCAGGTAGAGTTAAGGTTTTAGTCAAGACACTGAGAGTTTGTAATCATGACAACCGCTGTCATATGACCCCATCCATTGGTGTCCCTGAGTCATGTTGACCTTCAGTGCCTCCACCAGCCACACAGGTGGCTTAGGAAAATGGACTTCAGTTATGGCATCATCTGCTAAATGCCTCCGTCTACACCAAGCGGGCATCAGTCATTTCTTTATTCATGGCTAATGCTGTCCACAGCACTTCTGGATTCCCCTATTGAGTCATCCAGTTACCCTGCTTTGAATGATGTTTGATGTTACCTCGACATGGGGCTTCTCAAAGGCAACAGCAGGAGATATTGTCCGATCTGATCTAGTCAGCGTGTGTCTTCAATTTTGTTGTGGGTCTTTGCCCCCTCTCAGTGCCTCAAAGCACCAATTTGTCATCTGGGCAGGTTGTAGCCTTGAGTGCTATTGGGCTGCTGTCTTCTTTGATGTAGGAGCCTTTGGTCTGGACTTCAGCACCCTCACTATTGTGACGGGGCAAGACCAGAGGGCTATAGGAAAGTGGTAAGGAACCAGTATGTTAGCCCCAGGCTAAACAAATCCCTGATACCTTATGGCAGTTGCTCCAGGTTAATCAAGACACCTGGGGCCAATTAAGAACTTTCCAGAAGGCAGGGAGGTTGATTGAGACACCTGCAGCCAATCAGGGGCTGGCTGAAACTAGTCAAAAGCCTCCCAGTGAGTCAGTGAAGGGCGCATGTCAGGAGCTGTGGAAGGAGGTTGCGTGTGAGGAGCTGGGAGCAAGAGGCACTAGGAGCTGAGTGTAAGAGGGCGTACTGCTGGAAGATCCTGTGGTGAGGATAAAGAAGGTGTGGGGAGGAGTCCATGGGGAAGTAGCCCAGGGAGTTGTAGCTGTCGTGCAGTTGTTCCAGGAGGCACTCTAAACAGCTGCACTCCACAGGGCCCTGGGCTGGAACCCGGAGTAGAGGGTGGGCCTGGGTTCCCCCCAAACCTCCCAACTCCTGATCAGACACAGGAGGAGTTAACCTGGACTGTGGATTCTACTAGAGGGGAAGATCTCTGAGGCAAACAAAATCCGCCAATAAGCGCAGGACCCACCGAGGTAGAAGAGGAACTTTGTCACACTATACATTGCACCAGTCCTGATAGTTACCAATGTCACTATCTGTAATGGTGGATTTGATGTAACTAGTTCTAATGCCTGCTTGAGCATCTGATCTCCCAACTCATGCTTTGGATCAGGAGTTATCGGGTTGGGGGATATTAGGCAAGGAAGAGAATGGTGATTCTTCTTAGGCCCCAAACTGAGAAGGACAAAGAGAGGATATCCGGAAAAAGCCAGTCTTTCTCCAGTGTGTGGGTCTTTGCTAAAGCTGTCTTAATTTGCTTTTTATCCAGAAGATTCCAGGAACTGGGATTAATAGATATTTGCATCAGAATTCCACCTTCTAAAAGGGTTGCAACAGTCTTGCAACCCATTATGGGCCATTTGGTGAAATTGGTTCAGCAGCATCCTCATTCTGGCAGCTACCACGATGTTTGGAAAAAAACTATTTGTCTAGTTCTTGTTCTTTTAAGGTATATGATGTAATAGATTCATGGAGCAATTCTTCTGCAATGCATGATTCAGCAATAATTCCCATAGCTGTAGAGTATTAAGAGCAGCGGGTAAGGCATATCATCCCTGCTCAGCGGGAGTGGCGGGCAGTAGAGCTCCAGCTGTTAATTCTTTGAGTGAAGGACCCTTGCCACCGTGTATCCCTCACTTCATGGGGAAGGTGAAGATGCATATGATTCTATTGCAATTTATATTGTTGGAACGCAGTTAAGTAAGTAGCTTCTGTTCAAGATACCAGGGATTCCCACCCTTGGGTCTTGTGCTCCCCCTATGGGCAAGGCAGAAAAACTCTACCCCAAATTATTTTTGGCTCTCTGAGGTAATAAAGGCTAGCATCAGACATCTTCACCTTATTGGCCAGTTGTGCCCCAGCAGTTGTCACACCTTAGCCCTACCAGAGCCTTACACCCAATTCCTTGGTGATGAGTTCTGGCTCCTCTGATGAGGCATTGCCTGCCCTGCATGGTGCAGAGATTGCCTGGGGGGTAGCTGTAGGCAGAGGCCCCTGCATAGAGATCTTTCAGCTCTTGGTATAGTAAGGGTGTTCTTTGACCTGAGGATAGTACATGCAGGTCAGGAGTAGACCTCAGCACTTGCTACACTAGTCTCAGCTTGAAGACCCCTACAGTTACCCACAGTCTCTCAGTAGCTGGTGTCGCTTCTATTCCTGTGAAAAGCACCATGGTGAGTAATTTGGAAGCATTGGGGGTGTGATTTCTGTATAGTTACTGATGCAGAGGATTCATCAGAGGCTGAATACCTCTTACTGCAGAGGAACAGGAAGGCACTGACTCTATACTGGAGAATCCATTGCGGCCCCCCCCCATCGTCTTTTTTTAAAATAACATAAAAATGGCCATACTGTGTCAGACCTATGGTCCATCTAGACCAATCTCCTGTCTTCTGACGTGGTCAATGCCAGGTTCTTCAGAGGGAATGAACAGGACAGGGCAAAAAGGAGTTGGCGGATGTGATTGCAGAGCAATTGGCCATTATCTTTGAAAACTCATGGTGATCATGGAGGTCCCGGATGACAGAAAAAGGCTAATTTAGTGCCCATCTTTTAAAAAAGGGAAGGAGGAGGATCCGGGGAACTATAGGCCAGTCAGCCTCACCTCAGTCCCTGGAAAAATCATGGAGCAGGTCCTCAAGGAATCAATTTTGAAGCACTTCAGGGAGAGGAAAGTGATCAGGAACAGTCAGCATGGATTCACCAAGGGCAAGTCATGCCTGACTAAGCTAATTGCCTTCTATGATGAGATAAGTGGCTCTGTGGATGAGGGGAAAGCAGTGGATGTGTTGTTCTTTGACTTTAGCAAAGTTTTTGATACAGTCTCCCACAGTATTCTTGTCAGCAAGTTAAACTAACAAGGGCTGGATGAATGGACTATAAGGTGGACAGAAAGCTGGCTAGATCGTCAGGCTCAATGCGTGGTGATCAATGGCTCCATGTCTAGTTGGCAGCCGGTATCAAGCGGAGTACCCCAAGGGTTGGTCCTGGCAGTAACTTGAAGATCTGTAATGTTAGGTGGTTTAACTTTTCATTTCCTTGATTTTGAGATTCATGCCACGTATGCAGTGTGTTGCTTCACAACAAAGTGTTTTCTATATTATGTATATAAATCCTTTTAACCTCATCCCAGCCTCTCTTTGGTTTATTCTCAATCCTAACTTTTTACATCATACAATAAATATGTAGGTAAGTTCTTCAGGACAGGGATCTATTTTATTTTGCAAGGTGCCCAACACATGAGATAATTACTCCTGGGGGAATACTGCACCATTACACATGCATAATTCATAGGAAAAGGTACAGAAAGGGGCAACAAAATTATTAGGAGTATGAAATTGCTTCCATATGAGAGATTAAAAAGACTGGGATTGTTCAGCTTGGAAAAGAGACAAATAAGGGGTGGGGGGAATATGATACAGATGCTCCCCGACTTACGGAAATCTGAGTTACACAAATCCACGCTTACGGAAAAAGTTCCGTAAGCTAAAAATAGGAGTTTTTTTTCTTTTTGCGTAATGGTCGGAGATAAGTCTCCAACTTACGCAAATTCCGAGTTATGCAAGGTGTTCTGTAATAGACTGTTCACGTAAGTCGGGGAGTGTCTGTAGAGGTCTTTTAATATCATGAATGGTGTGGAGAAAGTGACTAGGGAAGTGTTATTTACCCCTTCCTGTAAGCAGGATTCACCCAATGAAATTAATAGGTAGCAGATTTAAAACATAAGGAAGCACTTCAGCATGCAACCTACAGTCAACCTAAAGAACTCATTGCCAGGGAATGTTATGAAGGTTGAAACTGGAACTGGGTTCTCAAAAAAAGAATTCGTTCATCAGCCATGATGGTCCGGGATGCAACCCCATGCTCTGGGTATTCCTAGCTTCTGATTGCCAGAAACTGGGAGGGGACAACAGGGTATGGATCAGCTGATAATTAGAATAATAGAATATCAGGGATGGAAGGGACCTCAGGAGGTAATCTAGTCCAACCCCCTGCTCAAAGCGGGACCTAATCCCCAACTAAATCATCCCAGCCAGGGCTTTGTCAAGCCTGATTTTAAAAACCTCTAAAGAAGGAGATTCCACCACCTCCCTAAGGAACCCATTCCAGTGCTTCACCACCCTCCTAGTGAAAAAGTTTTTCCTAATATCCAACCGAAACTTCTCCCACTGCAACTTGAGACCATTACTCCTTGTTCTGTCATCTGCTACCACTGAGAACAGTCTAGTTCCATCCTCTTTGGAACCCCCTTTCAGCTAGTTGAAAGCAGCTATCAAATCCCCCCCTCATTCTTCTCTTCTGCAGACTAAATAATCCCAGTTCCCTCAGCCTCTCCTCATAAATCATGTGCTCCAGCCCCCTAATCATTTTTGTTGCCCTCCGCTGGACTCTTTCCAATTTTTCCACATCCTTCCTGTAGTGTGGCCCAAACCTGGACACAGTACTCCAGATGAGGCCTCACCAATGCCGAATAGAGGGGAATGATCACGTCCTTTGCTCTGTTGGCAATGCTCCTACTTACACAGCCCAAAATGCTGTTAGCCTTCGTGACAACAAGGGCACACTGTTGACTCATATCCAGCTTCTTGTCCACTGTAACCCCAAGGTCCTTCTCTGCAGAACTGCTGCCCAGCCATTCAGTCCCTAGTCTGTAGCAGTGCATGGGATTCTTCCATCCTAAGTGCAGGACTCTGCACTTGTCCTTGTTGAACCTGATCAGATTTCTTTTGGCCCAATCCTCCAATTTGTCTAGGTCCCTCTGTATCCTATCCCTACCCTCCAGGGTATCTACTACTCCTCCCAGTTAATGTCATCTGCAAACTTGCTGAGAGTGCAGTCCACGCCATCCTCCAGATCATTAATGAAGATATTGAAGAAAACCGGCCCCATAACCGACCCATGGGGCACTCCACTTGATATCGGCTGCCAACTAGACATGGAGCCATTGATCACTACCTATTGAGCCCGGGTCCAGTCCCCCCACCTGCCCAACACCCAGTACAGCCCCAGTTGCCCTAGGCTGCTAAGCCCCTGGCTGCCAGCCTGAGCCAGGTGCTCCCCTTGAGGATGTGTGTGCTCCCGTGCACTCGGATTTTTTTTGCTAGTAGTACCCTTGGGTCTGTGCCCGCACCATACAACACCCTGTGCTCTGATGAGAGCGCATATAAAGAGGAATGGATCTGTGCCACTCCACTTCCTTCTCAACCACCTGCAGCTTGAAGAGTTCTGTAATGTCCAGTGTCTAGCTGATGCAGTTATTCTTCTGCACCTTTTACTCTGTTTTATAATTAGGTTTTTTGGTTAGTTTATTTTTATAGCACAGTTTGTGCTTTGAAAGGAAGGTTCTGCCTTCCTTCTTTCCTTCTCTTCTTTGAGGTGCCCCTTTGTCTCTTAGGCCTTTTTGCTTTTCTTTCCTAGCAATATGGTCAAGATCCCAGGATTCAAGCCCTGCCAGACTTACCGCAGGCCTTTTCCACCCAGCGATGGGCACTCCAGCTGCCTCTGCTGTCCTCACATCCCGTACAAGTGTAAAATCTGCTGTGGCTTCAAGAGCAGATCTTGAAAATGGAGGGGAAACCACCTGAAACTGCTCCTCATGGAGCCTTCCCTTAGACCCGCAGGATCTGAGTTGCCATGCCCCACCCCCAAGTAAATCAGGCTGAGCCATGTAAAGTTCTCCAGAGACTTCATTGGCTCCAGCTTCAGCCTACAGAAATCAGGGGGCAACTTTGGTCTTGCTGAAAGCAACCAAACATAAGAGACCCCATTCTCATGATAGAGAGTAAACGGAGAGAGGAGTCTCCACTTAGATCTGGAAGCAGGGATCCCCACATCCCTCTGCAGGTACCATCACAGCTCTCACTGAACATGGGACCAAGGTGTTAGCACGGCTGTAAAAGACTTCTTAGCTGCAAGCCAAGAAACCAGATACGGAGAATCTGAGTACCAAGAAGTTCGCTGTTCAGGAGCCCCAATCTTTGGACCCATCAGTACCAAAACTGGACTCGTTAAAGACTAAGGCCTCTTTAAAGAAGTTCTTACCTGGTACCATCCACCAGCACCCAAATCTCTCCAAAATTATTAGGACCTCTTCCAGTACCTGTGGACAGTTTTTTCATCCAGATGAACATTCCGTGGGCTCATTAGTACCTTCCAGGTTTCTCTCTCACAAGGACATTCATGTTATAGAGGAACCAGAGTTCCCTCCTGCTAAGGGGTACCAGGAGGAATTTCCCACTGGCACCAGTTTCCCAGCCTCACCTAGCATGTTCCCTAGTACTGCTGCAGCTTCAACTAAAGAACTGCCTACAAGTACCATCATGATGGCTGGATTCTCCTCAAGCTCCAGTACTAATGTGAGTCCCAGTAGAGGCTACTCCTGTGTCTAATGGCACTATGTAGTGCTCTACCATCCACCACCCTCCTCACCTTGAGGTCTTCCCTGAGGAAGAGACCTCAACAGATGCTTGACCTGGCTGCCCTAGAAAGACCACCCATGGGGTCCAGTACCTTTCCCTTACACGAACCCTTGGGCTTCTTACAGGGACCAGGTCTACAGGGCACTTTTATGCAAGAGGTCTCATCCATCAACACCTCAGGAGCCTCCTCACCCTACTAAAGAGTAGCCACCAGAAAATTAAGAGTTGAGGAGGAGACACCACCATCCTCTTCCTCTCCAGATGAGGCAACTATTCCCCCTCCGCCATCATTTGTGGATGACTTCAAAATCTTTCAGGACATGATGAAACTCATAGCAGAGGCCTTGCCAGATTCCTTTTGGAGGAAATCCAGGAACAGCAGCACTCCCTAGTGGACATCTTACACACCTTCGTACAGGGCAAGGTAGCCTTACCTATTAATGAGGCTGTCCCCTTGCCAGCCTGCAGCGTGGCAGACTCTAGACTCCATCCCTCCCACCAGCAAGAGAGCCAATAAAAAGTACTGTTCCCAACGAAGGGCTCAGAGTACTTTTCACATCCCACTTTTAACTGCCTGGTTATTAGTGCCACCATGAGTGTCGGGTATCAAAGGCCATGGGAGGCCGTGGCATTGTCCACGCTCCGCCCTGAGGCCGGCGGGGGCTCAATTCCCAGCCGGTGGCCTCTAGTTCAGGGCTCAGGCTGGCAGCCAGGGGCTTGGCAGCCTAGGGCAACGGGCTGGCCTGGGTGTTGGGCAGGTGGGGGGACCGGGCCTTGGGCAGAAGGGGTGGAACCAGGGGGCTAGCCTCCCCGAAGGGAGTTTGCCCAATGTCCATGAGTGCCAACAATGGAAGGTGTAGGCAACATCGCTTCAAATGAACATCCTCTGACAAGGAGCTTAAGCACCTGGACCTCCTACTGTAGAAGAGCTTCGTATTGGTTTCTCTTCAATTCTGAGTTGCTAATTAATAAGCCCTTATGGGAAAATGTGACTACCAATTACACTCACTTTGTAATTTTTCTCACTTTGAGTTTTTTTCTTCCGGACAAGAGAGAGCAGTTTCAAGCTCTTATTACAGAGAGTCAGACAACAGCCAAACCTCCCTTCGGACTAAGGTGACCAGAGAGCAAGTGTGGGAAAAATTGGGACGGATGGGAGGTAATAGGTACCTATGTAAGACAAAGCCCCGAATATCGGGACTGTCCCTATAAAATCGTGACATCTGGTCACCCTACTTCAGGCCTCTCTTGACATGGTGGATACAGCCTCTCATTTGATGTCTACTGCCATAGTCATGTGCCAGGCCTCCTGGCTACAATCCTGTGGCTTGCCCAGAGAAGTGGAGAATACTGTGGAGGACTTGCCCTTTGAAGGGCCTAAAATCTCAAGTGACATCACAGATGCACCTCTTCACTTGCTCAAGAATTCCAAGGTGATGATCTGCTGTCTTGGTATCGATGCACCATCTACAAAGAGAAAATACAACACATCACAGACATCACTGTTCTCTTATCTGGTATACTGTCAGGCGTCCCAAAGAACTGTTGAGCCACCCAGAAAGAGATTTAGGCCACACAAGAAAGACCCTTCCGCCACTGTTACTTCTCAGATGGCTACCTCATCCAAGAGACCATTTAGATACCGTGGTAAAGCCCCATAAATCTTCCCCATTGGATCTTCAGCTGCAGCATCCATCTGTTCATCCACCCTTTTGGAGGTCATTTTCTTCCTTCTTGGGAGCGTATCACTTCAGACAAAAGGATACTAGTAGTAATCTTAATGGGCTACTCCACCCAGTTCCGCTTCTCCCATCCCTATTCAGGGACCTGTTTTACAGGTGCTCCTAATTAGGAAGTTGAATCTCTCCTGCAGCTGGGTGCAGTCGGCCTCATTTCTCCAGACATCATCAGAAACAGTTTTTTCTCTTCAGGTACTCAAAGAAAAAAGGAGGGTGGAGACAGACAGACTTTCAGTCTGTAAACGCTTCTATTCTTCTTCGAGAGTTGTCCCTGTGGGTGCTTCACTCCAGGTGTTAGTGTGCCCTTGTGCCTTCGCTTGGAGATTTTGACAGCAGTACTTGTACCGGTCGTGCATGCGCAGAATCTGCCTCACGTGCCGATCATGCCTCAATAGTATGCGTGCGTGACCAGTCTCCTCAGTTCCTTCTCTACTATCCGGGGCCTCAGATGGAACTCAGCAGACTCATCAGAGAATTTTTCTCTCACCTTGTTTAAAATAATTTCCTTGTTAGTTTAGCTTCCCAGTTAGTTAGATACAACTTCCCCTATCTCCTTTTCTCTACCAAAAAACCTCACACCCTTTTCTTTTTTCTTGTCAGCGGCAGCCGCTTCCGACATGCCTGGCTCCCCAGGCTTTAAGCGCTGCTCCACCTGCCAGGATGCCATTCCCATCTCCGATGGTCCCTCCCAATATATAAAATACTTGGGGGAATCCCACATCCCCCCAAAATGTGCCCACTGCAGTAAACTTAAATTTAGGGCACATAAGGACAGCTGAGACTAAAAATGCTCCTTATGGAGAAATCCTTAGGACCAGCCTCGGACCCGGGTGCAGACTCTTCTGGACACTGCAGCCCGCCGCGCCCCCCCCCCTCCCCCCTTAAAAAAGGAGATAAAATCCTCCAAGAAGCAGCAGCTTCTCCCCCCTGTAAGGGATGCACCGAGAGCTAACAATTTGCCGGGCAGGTCTACAACATCTCTCCCGGCTTTTCCCCAACCCAGCTGCCTGCCTCTCACACGGCACCGTTTGGCACTGCAAAAGATGCGGTGCCGACACGTATTAGTCTTCCTGACCCTCCGCAGATAGCTCTCAATATGCCGGCACCGGCACCCTCTGAACTTGCCGGTAGTGCTACAAGGCTCAGAACAGCGGTGCAGCTAACCCTCTGGCACAGCAAATACCTCTCACGCAGACTTCACCACGCAGAGGCTCTGCGGCACCGCAGTTTACTCAGTCAAAAGACCTGCAGGTGTCACCTATCCTGCAGTCACCCCTACTTGACACCTACTTCTCTCTGGACACTCACGCAAGGTCCAGGCAACTTTCTCCTGCTAACTCCCACTTCTCCAGTGATGAGGAATCTGTACTGCAGGGAGACTTTTCATCCTATCAGGTCTCCTGTTCACAGACCTCAATCAACATGGGTCATAGAAAAATCTACCTCATCCTACCCCCAGGATCCTGCCCCCTGGCATGCAAACCTGTGGATGGCAACACCCATGCCCTTCCCAGCTCAGTGGCAATATTGGGCTCCATGGGCACCTTAGATTCGGGATCACACTTGATATGCCACCAGAGGCAGGGGTGAGACCTGCTCGGTACCGCCAGTAGTCGCATCTGCCACTGAGTCACGACATCAGGCAGCCCCTTCACACCTGCAGGAACAATCACTGTCTACCTCCTCCAACCCAATAGACCCAGTAGTTACACCAAACAAAGCAATACTTCCTCCTCCAACATCCTTGGATGATTTCTCAAACTTTCAGGACCTCTTTAAAAGAGTTGCCAATGAGCTAAGGATTAACCTGGAGGAAGTTCCTGAACAACAATATGAGCTAACCAACATCCTACAACCATCTACTTCCAGAATTGCATTACCTATAAATGCAGCCATCATGGAACCTGCCAAAGCCATCTAGCAAACACCCGCTGCAAGCCTATCCATCTGCAAGCGAGCAGATTGGAAGTACTTTATCCCTTCCAAGGGTTCTGAATTCCTTTTCACACATCCAGTGCCAAATTCGCTGGTAGTAGAAGCAGTTAACCAAAAGAACAAACACCAGTTTCCCTGCTCCTGATCTGATGAGGACAGTAAGTGATTAGATCTGCTTGGGTGTAAGGTGTACGGATCTTCCATATTACAATTCCACATAGCTAATTATACAGCCGTTCTGGCAAAATATGACCACAAAAACTACAGTAAACTCATGGAATTTACTGCTGACATTCCAGAGGGAAAAAAGCAACAATTTACATACATAGTTTGAGGGACTTTGTGCCGTCCAAGGGTTACGAGCATTTATACACTCTTTTTGTGGTGGAT
This sequence comes from Chelydra serpentina, assembly GCA_037349315.1. Lineage (NCBI taxonomy): Eukaryota > Metazoa > Chordata > Testudines > Chelydridae > Chelydra > Chelydra serpentina. The sequence continues at coordinate 1,460,271 of JBAIAC010000192.1, forward strand.
GCTGCCAACTAATGTGAGCATCAGGGCTTCCAAGGACCCTCCCCGAAGAATCGGGAGGCGAAAAGTCTTGACCTTTATGGAAGAAAAGTCTACTCCACTGGAGGCTTGCAGCTCCAAATATCCAATCAGCAGGCCATTGTCAGCAGGTACTCCTACACCACCTGCTCAGCTATGGTCAAATTCATGGAGCTTCTCTCCATGGACTTCCGTGCTGAGTTTTCGGAGTTGGTGTAGGAAGGGAGACTCTCTTCTCAAGGGCATCCCTTCAGGCAGTACTTGATGGGGCAGATGCGGCAACCGGGGTTATGGGCACAGAAGTGGCTCTGAGAAGGGGCTCCTGGCTCCAGGTTTCTGCCCTCTCCTATGAGGTACAGAAAACCATTCAGGACCTGCCTTTTGAGGGTGAGACTATCGTGTCAGCTTTTTCTCAGAAAAGGCTTAGCCTTAAAGACTCCAGAGCCACCCTCAAGTCCCTCGGCCTCTATACGCCTTCAATGCAGCGGAGACACTTCTGTCCGCAGCCTCTTCAATGGTTCAGTCATCAGAACTGCCAAGATGGCTCCAGAAGGAGAAATTGGAGCAGCAGGAGAAGGCCACGTCAAACCTCTGGCCAGGGCTCTGGACAATCCAAGCCACCTTGAGTGGCCAAACCGGCCTTTTGAAGTTGCAGTCAAGGACGGCACACCAGAGCGAGATCTGGATCCACCCAGCCTTACCTTTTCATCCTGATTATCCCCTTTCTAGCGTGCATGGTCGCGCATTACTTTGGACTGCTGGGTGCTCCATACAGTAGAGAGGGGATACTCCATCCAATTCTGTGCCCTCCCGCCCTTCCACCCCCTTTCCCTGTCCCTCTTCAGGGACCCCTCTCACAAGCAACTCCTTACACAGGTGGTGCACTTACGCCTATCGCTAGGGGCAGTGGAAGAGGTTCCTCAAGAGCAGAAGGGCAAAGTCTTCTATTCCCGGTATTTCCTAATACCAAAAGCCAAAGGTGGCCTCAGGCCCAAACTGGACCTGCGAGAACTCGACAAGCTCATAAAGAAACTCAAGTTCTGCATGGTCCCTTTGGCCTCCATCATCACCTTGCTGGATCCACCAGACAGGTATGCCACCCTCGACTTGAAGGACGCATATTTTCATATCGCAATTACTCAGCCCCTCAAAGTACCTCAGGTTTGTGGTGAACAATACGCACATCCAATTCACAGTCCTTCCGTTTGGCCTGTCGGCAGCATCTCGAGTCTTCACCAAGTGCATGGCAGTCGTGGCTGCATTCCTGCACAGGCACCAGGTACAGGTATTTCCATACCTCACTGACTGGCTGATCAGAGGCCGCTCCAGGACCCAAGTGGAAGCTCAGGTCAGATTTATCAGAGCCACCTTTGACAACCTGGGTCTCCTGCTAAACAAAGCAAAATCGACTCCATCCCCAGTACAGAGGATAGAGTTTATAGAGGCAGTACTGGACTCGACCCAAGCCAGGGCGTATCTGCCGGAAGCGAGGTTTCAGGCCCTGGCCGACATCATTTGACAGTTTCCCACCACCACAGCAAGAAACTGCCTGAAGCTTCTGGGACACATGGCTGCCTGTACCTACATGGTTCAACATGCCAGACTCGGGCTTCGGCCTCTTCAGGTGTGGCTTGTGTCAGTGTATCGCCCAGTCCGAGACAGCTTGGACAGAATCGTGACCCTGCCTCACCCAGTCCTAGACTCCCTCTTGTGGTGACTCTACCATCAGGAGATATGCTCAGGGGTCACCTTCACCAGTCCTCAGCCATCTCTCTCGCTAGTGATGGACGCATCAGATTTGGGCTGGGGAGCTCATCTGGGAGACTGCAGGATTCAAGGTCTCTGGTCTCTCACAGACCTGGGTCTCCACATCAGTGTCAGAGAGCTGAGCGGTGCACCTAACATGCCAGACTTCCTGTGCGCACTTAACGGGACATTGTGCATCTGTTACGATGCACAATACAACAGCAATGTTCTCTATCAACAAACGGGGGTGCATGCTGCTCTCCCCTCTGCCAAGAAGCCCTCATGCTGTGGGACTTCTGTGTGTAATATTCAATACATCTGTATGCATCATACCTCCCCGGGATACAAAATGAGCTGGCAGACCACCTCAGCAGGTTGTTTCAAGTCTACGAGTGGTCCCTTTGCTTGGACGTCACATTTTTCAATCTTCCAGAGGTGAGGCTTTCCCCAGATAGACCTATTCACCAGGATACAAAACAGGAAATGCCAGCAGTTCTGCTCCTTCCAGAATCACAGCCCAGGCTCCAGAGCAGAAACGTTCCTGCTTCCTTGGGGAGGCCAGCTCCTTTACGCCCACACTGCTCGTTCACAAGATACTCCTCAAAATCCGGAGGGAACGAGCTCAGTCATATTCATAGCTCCAGCCAGGCCCTGTCAGCACTGATGCACATCTCTCCTAGACATGTCTGTGGAAGCTCCAGTCGTCCTGCTGCTCTCCTGGGCCTTCTAACACAAGATCACAGTAGTCTTCAACATCCGAACCTCGTGTTGCTTCACCTCACAGCGTGGAAGCTCCATGGTTGAATCCGGTGGCGCTTTCTTGTTCAGACCAGGCTAGACAGGTCCCCCTTGGCAGCAGGAAATCCTCTACTAGAGCCACCTATCTTTCCAAGTGGAAAAGATTTTTAATGTGGTCGGCGCAGTGCCATTTGTCCCCGACGCCAGCCTGAGTGCCGCTCATTCTGGACTATCTCCTCTATCTGAAGCAGCAGGGGCTTTCAATGTCATCAATAAGAGTGCACTTAGCCGCCTTCTCGGCCTTCCACCTGGGCGCAGAGGGCTGCTCTGTGTTTGCTAAGCCGATGGTCAGACCAGTCTTAAAAGGGCTAGACAGACTGTACCCTAACGTCCGTCAGCCTGTCCCTGCCTGGAAACTCAACCTGCTCCTTTCTAGGCTCATGGGACCCCCCTTTGAACCCTTGGCAATATGCTCCGTGCTCTACCTCTTTTATACAGTGGCATTCCTGGTAGCGATAACCTCGGCCAGGAGGGTGTGTGAGCTCAAGGCCTTAACATCAGAGCCTCCTTACACCGTGTTCCATAAGGATAATGTTCACTCAGGCCTCACCCTGCTTTCCTCCCGAAGGTTGTCGCAGTTTCACATCAACCAGGACATCTTTCTCCCAGTGTTCTACCTAAGCCGCACTTCACCAGCAAGGAGCAGAGATTTCACTCTCTGAATGTCTGAAGGGCGCTAGCCTTTTACATCGAGAGAACGAAGCCGTTCAGAAAATCGGTCCAGTTATTCGTGGCAGTGGTGGACCGAATGAAATGTCAGCCTGTGTCGTCACAATGCATTTTGTCATGGATCACATCCTGCATTCGTGAGTGCTACAACCTCACGGGGGTTCTCGCACCCTCAATCACTGTGCACTTTACCAGGGCACAGACTTCATCAACAGTGTTCCTGGCGCAGGTCCCCAATCAGGAAATCTGCAGAGCAGCAACGTGGTCCTCCCATCCACACTTTCACCATGCACTATGCAATTACCCAGCAGGCCAGAGATGATGCGGCCTTCAGATGAGCAGTGCTCCAATCAGTGGACAACTCCAACCCCGCCTCCTGAACTTGGGCTTGAGAATCACCTGATTGGAATCCACATGAACAAGCACTCGAAGAAAAACCGGTTATTCACCTTCTAGTAACTGTTCTTTGAGATGTAGTGTTCATGTCCATTCCAATACCCACCCTCCTTCCCCTCTGTCAGAGTAGCCGTCAAGAAGGAACTGAGGGAGTGGCAGGTCGGCAGGGCTCTATATTGAATGCCATGAAGGCGCGACTCCAGGGGATACCCAGGCCGGCCCGACGGATGCTGCTAGGGAAAAATCTTCTGGCTACCATGCACGTGCGTGCACACACACCTGTTTGGAATAGACATGAACAACACATCTCAAAGAACAGCAGGTACGAGACGATCATTAGCCATTTTTTCTGTTAAATCCCGGAGTGTCCATCCTCAACCTCCAGGATGCCTGCTTTCATGTAGTCATACACCCAGAGCACTGGTGCTTCCTCAGCTTTGTAGTGGACACTGATCATTACCTGTACAGTGTCCTGCCTTTCGGCCTAGTGACTGCCCCCAGGGTGTTTACAAATGTCCTCTCATCATGGCCCACCTTCAGTAGTTGAGAATAGTCATTTTTCCCTGTCTCGATGACTGGCTCCTCAGGGGATGTTCTTTTCTCAGAGCCCGTTCTGCCACCACAAAGCCCATAGCTCTATTCTATTCTCTAGACCTTCATCTCAAAGTAGAGAAATCGACCCTGTTGCCTGTGTGATGCATAGGTTTTTTTTATCAAGGCCACTCTATAATCTGTGGCAGCCAAAGCATGCCTAGCTGTGGACAGGTTGCCACGAAGTCTGACCTGCTCTTCACATTACAGCAGTACCCACGAAGCTTGGTGAGGGTTTGTTGTCAATTCCTAGGGCACATGGAAGTCTGCACTTTTGTAACTCCCCATGCAAGGCTGCACTCCTAGTATTTTCAAACCTGACTTAAGGTAGCCTACACTCCCAACAGAGACAAGCTGCGCAGGGAGGTGTCGGCCCCTCAAATTGTACTCAACTTAATTGGGGGAAGGACCTTCAAAAAATCTCCATGAGAACCACCTTACATCCACCTTCCATGCACATCATCACGATGGATGCTTCCATTCCAGGCTGAGGTGTTCACCTAAAAATATAATTCAGTCCAAAGCAGATGGACTCTATTCTAGAGTTCTCAAACTTGGAGTGATCCTTTGCTTCCTCTCTCTCATCTGGGGGCAGTCAGTCTGGGTGATGCTGGACAACTGTGCCGACTCGTGCTATATAAACCACCGAGGAGGTGCAAATTTCTGCTCCCTTTGTGAAGGGTCAGAAGGCTGTGGAACTGGTGCATAGTCCAACAAATAGATATCTCAGCGGTCTATCTGCCAGGATTGCAGAACACCATCACACATTCACTGAGCAGAATTTTAGAGCACAAAGGGGAGCTGACTGATGTGTTCTTTTGAGAGATTTGCCTTATTAGGGGTCTCCCGCAGGGAAGCCTCTTTGCCACACCTTCCAATTCAAAATGCATTTTCTTCAGGGTGTGTATATGGGGGGGGGGGGGAGGAGAACATAATCACATCTCTCTTTGCCCTTTGGCCCCGGGGTCTCTTATACATTTTCCCTCTAATTCCACAAAGCCCTGCTCAAACTGAAACAAGAAAAAGTTATTGTTTTCATAGCCCTAGGATGGCCCAAATAGGTGTGGTTGCCAACGCTGATTCAGCAGGTGACATCTTTCTCTACCTCTTCCTCTAATGACAGACCTCCTGATTCAAGAATCAGGTTCCAAAACCCACCCCAACCTATTATCCCTATACCTCACGGCCTGGCTCCTTGATGGTTCTCAGTCCTAGAACAGAAAGGTTCCAAAGCTCAGTTGCTTCTATTAAATAGCAAGAAACCTACCACATGAAGAACATACCTACAGCAGTGGAAGCGCTTCTGTCATAAACATACAGCTAAGGGTAGTATAAAATCCCTCCTGAGCAGCTGTACTGAATCCTTACCTGTAAGGGGTTAAGAAGCTCATATAACCTGTTTGGCACCTGACCAAAAGGACCAATAAGGAAAGAAGATACTTTCAGATTAGGGAGGGGGGAGGGAGGATGTTTTGTTTGTGCTCTGTTTGTTCCCTCTCTGGATGGAGAGAGAGACCAGGCAGGAAAAACATCTGAAACGCGCAAGGAAACGCGTTAGATTATCTTTTGTTTTAGCTTGTGAATTTTCCCTATGCTAAGGGGGAGTTTTATTCCTGTTTTTTGTAACTTTGAAGCTGAGCCTAGAGGGGAATCCTCTGTGTTTTAAATCTTTGTATTACCCTGTAAAGTTACCTTCCATCCTGATTTTTGCAGGTGTGATTTTTTACTCTTTTTTTAAATGAAATTCTTCTTTTAAGAACCTGATTGATTTTCAGTGTCCTAAAAACCAAGGGGGTTGGTCTGTGCTCACGTTGTAACCAATTGGTTAGTATATTATTCTCAAGCCTCCCCAGGAAAGGTGGTGAAGGGGTTTGGGGGAATATTTGGGGGAAATAAGGGCTCCAAGTGGCCCTTTTCCTGATTTTTTTTTTCTAAATCATTTGGTGGTGGCAGCAATGCCATCCAAGGACAAGGAAAGGATTTGTGCCTTGGGGAGGTTTTAACCTAAGCTGGTAGAAATAAGCTTAGGGGGTCTTTCATGCAGGTCCCCACATCTGTACCCCAGACTTCAGAGTGGGGAGGGAACCATGACATGGTGGCAGTGCAGTGGGATCATTTTGAACCAGAAGCACAGACCTCGGGATTTTAAAAGGACACAATTTTTCCTTTTTGCTGCTTGAAAACCAGGGAGGTGGGGGTTTTTTTTTGTTTTTTTTTTAAAGGACCTTTTTTTAAAAAAAAGCTGAGAGCAGCTGGAGGTTGGTTTTTTTTTTCTTTGCCTGAAGACAGGAATTAAGCTACAGCAAGGGAATTCACAAGCTGTTTTCTTTTTCTTTTCTTTTTTAGCTCTCCGGCTAGGCTGTGGTAAGGGCAGGAAGGTTAGCAAATATGACAGAAAGTGAGGTCCAGAAAAAACTGGAATTAGCCAGATTGGAAGCTGAGGGAAAAAAGAAGGAACATGAAAGACAACTGGAATTCAAACAAATGGAGATTGATGCACAACTGGCCAGAGAAAAAGCTGCTAAGAGGTGAGGGAAAGAGAGGCAGCATGCCAAGGAGAAGGAAAGAGAAAGGTAGCAGGCTCAGGGGGAGTAAGAAAGAGAGAGGCAGAATGCTCAGAGAGGAAGCATGAACTGGAGGTGGAGTGGAAAAGACGAACCCTTCAGCAGCTGGCTCCACTTGACCAAAAATCCACAAATGGAAGCGACTGTCCACAGTATGATGAATCCAGTGATATTGCTGAATATTTTCTCACCTTTGAGAGACTCTGCACACTCCATAAAATTCCTGACGCTCACAAGATGACCACATTGGTAGCAAAATTGACTGGAAGAGCTCTGGACATATTCAATAAGATGCCTATTGCTGAGGCTTCTATGATAAATTCAGGGATTTGGTTTTGAAACAATTTCAAATTACACTTGAAACGCACAGAGTAAAATTTAAAGCCCTTAAGAGAGGGGCTGGACTAAGTAATGTGGCGTTATGTAAACCAGATGAAGGATCTGTTAGATAAATGGGTCAAAGGAAGAGGTGTAACTAGCTTTGAAGGGATGTATGATTTGGTTGTACAGGAGCAGTTCCTGACTATGACCAATGATGATATAAACCAGTGTTTGTGATAAGAAAATGGACTCCGCAGACAGTCTTGCTTCTTATGCTGATCAATACGAGCAGTTCCAGACCATCAGAGAGGCAAGGCAAACCAGAACAAAATGGGTGGAGGTAGCAGAGAGGAACAACCCTGGTCGCAGTTAGGGACACCGAGACCACACCATACCACCGGGGACAGCCCAAGGCCCCACCTACACTCCAAGGAAAACCCCAGAACCTTATCGTCCCACCACACTATTCTCCAGCAATCCACCTCGCCCAGTGACCAGACAGCTGGGCAATGTTTTAAATGTAATGAGCTGGGGCATGTAAAGACCAGCTGCCCCAAGAACCTCAACAGACTGCAGTTCATTGCACCGGGGTCACACTAAAGGTCCTCAGGCCCAGATGCCTCCCAGATACCCTCAGAGCAAAGGGAAACTGAGTGTGGTCGGGAAGAAGGTTATCGCCTGGAGGGACACTGGAGCACAGGTGTTAGCTATCTACCAATCCTTAGTGGACCCCAACTAAATCAACCCAGAGGCCCAAGTGACGATTTAACCCTTCAAGTCAAACTCTTTTGACTTGCCCACAGCCAAGTTGCCTGTCCAGTACAAGGGCTGGTCAGGAATGTGGACTTTTGCAGTCTCTAATGATTATCCCATTTCCATGCTGCTGGGGAAAGACTTGGCCAACCATGTGAAGCTAGCCAAGAGGGTGGGAATGGTCACCCACAGACAGGCTAAGCAAGCCTCCACACCTATCCCTGTTCCTGAGCCTTCCACCAGGGCCCCGTCTGTGTTAACAGAGACCCAGACTGAGGTGGTGGAACCGGACCCCATGCCAAGATCTGCGACAGCAGAAGTGGATCCAGTCCCAGAAACCCAGCCAGAACTTGTCCCAGAGCTGGAACTGGAGGAGCAACCAGCACCAGATCCATCACCAGCACTGAATCCAGCACTTGCAACCTCAGCGCCAGAGGGCACCACAGAGCCTGCACTGGCAGCAGCAGATAAACCTGTGCAGGCTCAGCCGGAGCCTGAAATACAACCTAGTGCACCAGCGGAGAGCGGTTCACAGTTAACGGAAACAACCCCATCACCTGCATCGCTTCCAGAGGGACCCAGCCCAGGACCACGATCCAGTGAGAAACTGATGTCTCCAGCATCAAAGGAACAGTTCCAGGCCAAGCAGGAACCAGATGAAAGCCTTCAGGGAGCTTGGACGGTGGCATGGAGCAACCCACCGCTTCTCAGCTCTTCTAATCAATCCCGGTTTGTTGTAGAAAGAGGACTTTTATACGAGGAAACTCTGGTGGGCACCAGGAAGACTGGCATCCTCAGAGACAGTTGGTAATTCCAACTAAGAACCGGGTAAAGCTCTTGAGCTTAGCCCACAATCATCCTAGTGGCCATGCTGGGGTGAACAGGACCAAAGACCGTTTGGGGAAGTCCTTCCACTGGAAGGGAATGGGCAAGGACGTTTCTACCTATGTCCGGTCTTGTGAGGTGTGCCAAAGAGTGGGAAAACTCCAAGACCAGGTCAAAGCACTGCCCATTTCAGCGAGTGGCTGTGGATATTCTGGGTCCTTTCCCGAAAAAGACACCCAGAGGAAAGCAGTACATACTGATTTTTATGGATTTTGCCACCTGATGGTCAGAAGCAGTAGTTTAAGCAACACCAGGGCTTAAAGTGTGTGCCAGGTATTAACAGACATTTTTGCCAGGGTAGGTTGGCCCTCCGACATCCTTACTGATTCGGGAACTAATTTCCTGGCATGGACCATGAAAAGCCTTTGGGAAGTTCATGGGGTGAACCACTTGGTTGCCACCCCTTACCACCATCAAACAAATGGTCTGGTGGAGAAGTTTAATGGAACTTTGGGAGCCATGATGTGTAAATTTGTATTGAGCACTCCAATGATTGGGACCTAGTGTTGCAGCAGTTGCTCTTTGCCTACAGGGCTGTACCACATCCCAGTTTGGGCTTTTCACCATTTGAACTTGTTTATGGCTGCGAGGTTAAGGGGCCATTACAGTTGATGAAGCAGCAATGGAAGGGGTTTGCACGTTTGTTACGTGTGGGATACCTCAGGTGGGGACATGCTAAAGAGACATAGTTAATCTGGCAAAGATACCTGGCAAAAGAGAGGAACTGTTCAGACTCAGCACAAAACTTCTAGCCCCCATTTTTCGGAGATGAAGAAGGAGGAGCTCTTGGGAGAACAATCTTGGTTATAACCTTGGGGCTTAAGCTTATCTCGAACTAGTAGGTCGAGACCTGCAAGGGGGACAGATTGTCCACATCTGCTTATTATTTCTTGCTCCCCCCTCTGAAGTATTTGGTGCTGACAATTATCAGTGACGAAAATTGACACACTGGATGTGACCTCTGTTCCAGCTAGTCCACTATCCTACGTCCCTACATCTAAAGGGAGAGAATGGAATAACAGTCAACTCAGTTCCAGACTGAAGTCCGAGACGAGGCGTGCCCCAGCCATAGGAACCAACTTAACTGAGCCACACCTTCTCTGAGTTCATGAGGTACAAGGGAAAAAGAGGCTGGGGAGTCTACGGTAGAGATTGTCGGGGAGGCTAATTAAACCACATGGATTGTTGATGACAGTGTCTGTTCAAGACCACATCCTTCACAATCACCAAACTTCACCTCTGGTCTCGTCTCATATTCCCCAAAAGAGATGGACTGGTCAAGAAGCTTCTGTTGCAAGAACAGTGAGGATGAAATCTACATTTCAGCAGGGTATTGTGACCTGCAGAGGATGTACCGTGTGTGTTCTTTCCTGCCTGAAGACAAGAGACTTTCTGATTAAGACATGCAAGCTCATTCCTGTATGGGAAGAAAAGAACAACTCTTAACCCTATATCAGAGAAACTTCAGGCATCGTCACTGTAGATTCAACAAGAGAGGAAGAATCAGCTAAGAATGAGCAGGAGAGAGTAGAAAATAGAGATGATGATTGGCAGTTTGACCATGGGGAAAAGCGAACTAGGAGAAATTCCACATGACTAAAGCTATCCGATCAACATCAAGTACTTGGTGTGACAACTGCAGAGAACGTCTGTGAGAAATCCGCTAGAGGAAAGGAAGAGAGTTGCAGGGGACATAACTGCAGGCAGCCACTTGTCCCAAATCTTTGGATTGGGTTATGTCCAAGAGAAGACCTCCAGCCATCCATAGGAAACAGACGCTTTATGGGGAATCCATGTTTAGAAGAGTCGACAAAACATTCTGAAGGGGACGGACAGACACAGCAGGATGGTATGTTGTGCTTCTTGAGCTAAGGCAAAGGATTTGGATGCGAGACTGGACAAGATTCTTAAGACAGCAGGCACGATGTCTGTTAAATTTTGGCACCAATGACCTGGTTTCACAGATAATTGAAGACTTCAGGGATCTTGGATGGGGACTGTTGACAAGGAAAGTCCAGATGATCATCACAGAGATCCTTGTGGTTTCACAAGCAAGGGAACACAGGCAGAGGATTCTTGGGGTGAACTGATGGCTAGGTAAGTGACTGGAACATCACAGCCCCTCTTCCCATATAAGATGGCCTACAGTTTGGTTCCCCTTCCATTGCAAAGGAGGCTGTCTAATCTTGGTGATAGACGGGCTAGACAAGTCAGGTAGGTGTTAAGCTGTGACAGAGGAGGGCATTAAGGGAGTAACCACCATTCATATGCTCAAATGTGTAACTTGGTCTCGAGGTGTCATGGACGTAAATCAAAGTATCAAAAGACACAAAAGGAATAAATTATTTAATTTCTTCTATGTCATTCCCAGGAACCTGGGTATTAAACAGGCGGGATTGGAATTTCTTTCGTGTATGAAAGAAAATTTGACATTGTTGGTAATAAAAACATGATGGGAAGATCGCATGATTGGAATATTAAAATCACTGGCTACAACCTCCTCAGAAAGGGTAGAGGGAGCTGGACACATCAGAGGCTTTATCTGCACACGGACTTGCACCAGTTCAACTTAGTGTGTGTTTAAACCAGTGTAGTTAAATCAGTGCCAGTTTGTGTGTAGACATGGCCAAAGATGCTATTACCTGCTTTAGAATTATTGACAACTTATAACACAAGATCTTAAGGAATACCTGGGGATTAATGATAGAGCACAAAAGAAGGCATTGAAAGGGGTCTGTTACGGACTACCAAATAAGATTAGAGAACAAGGTAAATAGCTCATTAAGCACCTATCTATAATGAACAGAAAGAAAAAATGCATTATCCAGGGAGGATTTCAACCTGAGAGATTTAATTTAAAAATAAGAATGTTTTACTTATACAAAATACATTTGTGCAAATAGAATACGGTCCTAACCAATAATATATATGCTGGGTTCCTTTACAAGAACTGATTTTTCCAAAGCTAAAGTTAATTGTGAGCAATATTGATTGGGGCCAAAAATGTCAACAGAAAAATATGAATAGGAATTGAGGGTGGTTTTTTTTTTTAAATAACTTGCTAGATGTCTAAGATGCCGCACTTCCATTGTCATGGGGAAATGCTGCTTGAGCTAAAAACCATCCTGCTTTAGAGAGGTTATGAAAAAGCAATGAAATACGAGAAACCAGTGCCAGATGTGACCAGGTAATTACAAATGGGTTAGGTCAGATGCAGGCTATCCGTCCTCATTCTCAGAGACACCTGCACAACACTTTCAAAAGACGAGCCTTGGAACTTAAATTCATAGCTTTCTCGCCACTAAAAATCATGGTCTTAATAAAGACACTGGATTTGTGGCATATTACAACAATATGTAACACACTAACATCCCTTTACTACAGGGCCCCCTTAGAATATGTGATAATTACTGATGCCAAACTGACCTTGTATGTAGCTGTGACTCTCTGAATACCTTTCCCAGACCTGAGAGAGAGCTCTGTATAGTTTGAAAGCTTCTCTCTCTCAGCAACAGAAGTTGGTCCAGTTAAAGATACAACCTCACCCTCTGTGTCTCTCTGGTTAGCCCGGCAGAATAATATATGCCTCTATCAATAAAGAATTTAAGGATGGAAATGCCAGTCAGAAGGGCTAGACAGAATATAGTTCTTGTATTAAAAATAAAATTTATACTCTGGTCAAATAATTAGATCAAGAAGAAAGTGAGGTTAATAACAGTAATGATGCTCATGTAATTCACTTGTATTTCCTACTGTACAATTTTTTTATTTAAAAAAAAAAGAAAAAAGCACTGAACCATATTAATGTGTGGTCCCTATTAAATGGATCAAAAATGTGATTTAAGTGGGGGTTCTTGAATGGGGCTGTTTCTAGAATGGCCCTGCAGTGAAGAATTAGAGAAAGGATGGCCCTAGCCTGCAACAATGGAGCCATCCATGGTCAATATTTAAGCCTAAGGTATCTAGTTTGCATATTAATTCCAATTCCGCAGTTTCTCGTTGGAGTCTGTTTTTGAAGATATTCTGTTGCAAAATTGCTACTTTTAAATCTGTCATTGCGTGATTAGGGAGGTTGAAGTGTTCACCTACTGTCTTTTTGAATGTGATGATTCCTGATGTCAGATTTGTGTCCGTTTATGAAGCAAATACTCACCAGCAACCACACACCATACAACAAAAACACTATCCCAGGAACCTATCCTTGCAACAAAGCCCGATGCCAACTCTGTCCACTTATCTATTCAAGTTACACCATCATAAGACCTAATCACATCAGCCACACCATCAGGGGCTCGTTCACCTGCACATCTACCAATGTGATATATGCCATCATGTGCCAGCAATGCCCCTCTGCCATGTACATTGGCCAAACTGGACAGTCTCTACGCAAAAGAATAAACGGACACAAATCTGACATCAGGAATCATCACATTCAAAAGACAGTAGGTGAACACTTCAACCTTCCTAATCACGCAATGACAGATTTAAAAGTAGCAATTTTGCAACAGAATAACTTCAAAAACAGGCTCCAACGAGAAACTGCGGAATTGGAATTAATATGCAAACTAGATACCATTACCTTAGGCTTGAATATTGACCGTGGATGGCTCAGTCATTATGTTAATTGAATTTATTTCCCCCCCTTAACACCTTTGTGTCAACTGTCTGTAATGGGCCATGTTGATTCACTTCAAAAGTTTCTACTGATAACAGTTCCTTTCAGTTAATTAGCCTCTTAACGTTGGTATAGGCACTTCCACCTTCTCATGTTTCTTTGAATGTATAAATATCTGTTCACTGTATGTTCCATTCCATGCATCCGATGAAGTGGGTTCTTAACCCATGAAAGCTTATGCTGAAATAAATTTGTTAGTCTCTAAGGTGCCACAGGTATTTTTCTTGTTTTCTTAATGGAGACCTGGGTTCATTTCCCTGATCTGTGAGACCTGGGGCAACTCACATTAGGCCCAGATCCCCGAAGGTGTTTAGGCACTTAAATCCCAGTTTGGGCTCCATGGTGATCCACAAAACTCCTGCCAAGCCCTATAGGTGTCTGAATTTACTCAACGCCTACATTCTTGCCTCTGAACATGCACACTGCCACCTCCAGGTGCCTATCTCCTGCCTGAGCCTCAGGACAGTTCACAAACCAGGGGAAAATAGGAATTTGCCTAAGTTGTGGAGGGGCCTCACCTACTAGTTGTGCTCCAAGTCCACCTACTGGATCGGATCCCATTTGAAATGTGGTAAAAAGAAGCGGTGCCCACCAAATAACGTCTAGCCCAGTGGTTAAAGCACCCTCTTGAGAGGTGGGAGACCCCCTGTTCAAATTCTGTCTCCCCATCCGGCAGAGACAGGAATTGAACGTGGGTCTCCCACATCTCAAGCGAATGCTGTAACCATTGCGCTGAATGTTATAGGGTGGCTACCCAGAAGATGAATTTAGTTTTGAATAAACTATTGGTAAATCCCATTTGATCTAGAGGCTACCACCTTATTCATTTTCATGTCTCAGTTGCCTTCCTTGTGACCATTGCTTTGGCAGTGTGTGTTAATTGACAAGAAATTCAGTTTACAAAAACCCTTTTTCTATCACTTTTCCTAATGAAATAGAACTCTGGGCAGCACCCAAGTTCCCTCCTAAAGTTGTTTCTCCCCTTCAGTTAGGATATTATTCCACCAAACTAGAGAAATAAATTAAATGGCATCACCTAGATGTCTGTTGAGCCATTACATTTTTATTAGGGCAAATAATTGTTCAGGAAAACAAATGCTTTACTTTTTAAGCCTGTATTCTTTCCGTCCACCAGATCCTGCTGCAGGGCTGTTTCATTGCTGGATAGACTGCCCAGTTCGGGCTGGAGCCCAGGCTCTAGGACCCTGTAACATGAGAGGGGTCCCAGTCTTGGGCTCCAGCCTGAGGCTGGAAGTCTACACAGCAATGAAACAACCAAAGTCGGCTGGCACGGGCCAGCCGTGGTGGCTAGTTACTGTGTAGAGATATCCTCAGAGACAAGGCCTAGGACCAATAGACTGTATCTCAACCGTACTGAAAGGGTTGGTATAAGACTGGTATTTTTTTTAATTTCAAAGATTTCCATTCCATTTTGGATTTGAGGAAATGAAACGAAACAAATTTACTAACAAATTCAAATGTTGTACAGTAATATTAGTGGTCTTTATTCCTCCTTGCAATCTTCAGGAGGGAGTGGAGCTCTTGATCTGAAGAGCAATTAATAGTACAGGTCTCTCGCGTCTTACGCGGGGGTGCCGTTTTGCGCTGAGCGCGTAAAGCGAAAACCGCGTATACTGAAACGCCATTGAGTTGAATGGCGGACGGAATCAGCCGCAGTACCGATTCCGTTTTTAAATAGTTATTTCTTTTTTTTTCTAGTTTTGCCGACCGCGCAAAGCTGAAATCGCGCATGTTAAATGCGCGTAAGATGCGACAGACCTGTATGTACTTTGTTTGGATTATGGTGGCTCCCAAAAGTCCCGATGAGAACCGCATAAGAGACGGTCCATGACCCAAAATGCTTTTCAGTCTAACTTGAAATGAAGCAAAGTGTTTACAAACAGTGGCTTTATCTTCACTCCCTTTTCCCTCAAGGGGACGTAGGTTTTAGTTGTCTTGATTCTGAATATAGGTTTTTTAATTAATGAAATCTGCTGTCCCCAACTGCCACAAACTGGCCATTCCTGGCTGGCTGATTTCTGCTAGGTGATGTACACCTACAAAGGTCGCTGTGGTTACACTTTCTTATTGCAGCCTTTCAGGGCCAACCATCATAAGGCCTAAAGCTGTCATTGACATTTTGATAAAATAGGGTAACCAGATGTCCCGTTTTATAGACAGTCCTGTTTTTTGGAACTTTTTTCTTATATAGGTGCCTATTACCCCCTATCCCATTTTTTCACAATTGCTATCTGGTCACGCTATGATTAAATAAACATTAAAGGAAAAGATGGGTTTGGGCTGCACATACCTATTTGCATAATTTTAATAGCATTTGCTTTTGTACTTGCCACATAGAAGATTCAGTTTTATATTTTTCTTACAAAAACGGGGGAAAAAATTACCACCACCCCAGAAGATCACATTGAATCATACACAGACATTTTAGATCCAGTTTATAAAATTGTTGTTCTTGAAATAGCCTCTGCACGGCGCACTGTAGAATGCCCCTGAGGTATTCCACACATAGCACTATAGTAAATGAAACCCTGAATTCACACCATTGTGGCTCTTTTGGGTAATGCTGATTTGCTAATTTGGCTCCTGAACCACTGAGGTCTAAGTATGACTTTTAAATTGTTGTTATTATGTACTCCAAGGAACAGGGGCTTGCACGCATAAGAACGGTCACACTGGCTCAGACCAAAGGTCCATCCAGCCCAGTATCCTGTCTGCCAACAATGGCCAATGCCAGGTGCCCCAGAGGGAGTGAACCTAACAGGTAATGATCAAGTGATCTCTCTCCTGCCATCCATCTCCACCCTTTGACAAACAGAGGCTAGGGACACCATTCCTTACCCATCCTGGCTAATAGCCATTAATGGACTTAACCTCTATGAATTTATCTAATTCTCTTTTAAACCCTGTTATAGTTCTAGCCTTCACAACCTCCTCAGGCAAGGAGTTCCACAGGTTGACTGTGCACTGTGTGAAGAACTGTTTTAGTGCTTGATCATATTTAAAAAAACATTTAAAGCCAGATACAATTGTATTTTCCAGTTGCTTGCATTTAGTTCAGATTTATCATGAAGAAACCAAAGATTATTTTAATTCTTGTATTCCACTCTCACCATGCAAATGTTGCCATTCATCCCAAATCTTGTGTTTAGTATCTGCATCTTCACCATACTAGATGGAGCCGTCATTGACAGAACCACGAATGGTTGTTGGGAGCCTTATCAAGTGAAAACATTTGAACATTTCCAAACAACTCTGCTCCTAAATTCTGTGTCCGAAGATGTCCAAACAGCCTGTTCCTTGGAGACAAAATTAGATTTGGAATGACAGGCAGAAAGTCTGCTTGAAATCTCCATTTTTAGAGAATATAAAATCTCACTATAAAAAAATTTACCAACAATTTAAAAATAAGACGGTCAAAAAATTATCTGCATAATAAACATAATGCAAACGGACAGCAATTGCTAACAGAGAATGGGCGAAGGCCATTGCTGGAAGGTGACAAAGCTTTGCCTTGTCTCAGCCCCTTTTTAAAACAACCCGCTAAGGTTCTCCTCTAATAACTGTCCATTCCTCTGTCCTAGAAAAAAAATATTGTGTTGAGAAACTAGTGGCATGAAACCTTTACAAATGTGTTGCTTTGGATTGTCAAGACAACAACTTTAACCTCTCAGGTTAAAGCGCAAGCAGTTGGCACTACTGCTTCCTGTTTAACTTCTGGCCAGTACAGTTATGCTGCTGTAGCTCTTCGGAGCCTCCCAAACACCTCCATAGAAAACAGTGGATTTTTCTGCCTTCTTTGTGCACAGTAAAGCCCACGTACACACAGAGTAGAGTGGCAACCTTTTAGCACCAAAATCCCCTTCCTGGGAATGAAAATGCTGTGGCTATTACACCTGGCAGATATTGTAATTAACTCCTGTTCGTTCGGACAACGTTTCTACAATCGTTTCCATCACGTGGTCTTTGGGCTGGAGAAGGGAGTTCTCTGCCGAAGAAAGCTTCTCTGTGTTGCTCACTGGATCTTGCTGCAAAAACAAGGAAGATATACTCTTAATTGTGCTCCCTGACCTGCCCACAGTTTCTGTATTTGATTTTAGCTCCGGCACCCCTCTTTTTTTCTCCCAAATGGATATACGTACTTTCTCTGGATTTGGTGCAAAATCTTTCTGGCAGACATGTGCTATGATGCCCGCAGCCAGTGCATCACCCAGGACATTGGTCATTGTTCTAAGTCGATCTCTAGAAGAAAAAAGAGCAGCTAGTTTTGGTGAAAGTGCCGGTGGTGACTTATATTGGGAAGATTAATCTGATTTCCCCTGCAAGAACACAAGTAAATTAAATAACCTCTTGCATTTCCATACTCCCTTTTATCCCAAAGAGATCCCAAAGTGCTTTAAATATATACATGCACAGTACATTGATTTGCTTCACCTGACATTGCCAGGCAACTGCCTCTGGAGTAAAATGCAACAGCTATTCAAAAGGGCTCATTGAGCCCTACATTTTTGATTTACCAAAATGTGAAATAAAAAAAGTTTTACAAAATCTAAAAATTTATAGATTTTATAACTATAATTTTACTTACGTTAGAAGAAGTAGATATTACCTTAGATTATGTATTGATGGGACTACTACTGGAATATTGTATTCAATTTTGGTGTCCACACTTTAAAGCGGATGTTGAAAACAGGATTCAGAATGATTTGAGGTCTCAAACACTTTACAATGCTCGAGTTGGGTAAAACACCTCCTAAATAGATAAAGCTCCTTAAAATGCCTCAGGGATTTTTAGGAGTGCAATTCCCATTGAAAGATCTCTGCTCCTAAATCCTTTAAATTAAGGCCTGGTCTATACTACATGGCTAGGTCGACGCAAGTCAGTTTATGTAGACCTCCCTATGGATGTGTCTACGCTTAAATTTAGCTTCTACTGATGTAACTGCCCCACTACAGTAACTTAATAGCACCACCTCCCCAAGCAGCATAGATTCAGGGTGGATGTAGTTAGGTCGATGCAGTATCAGCGTAGACGCTATGTTACTTACATCAACTGTTCTTGGCCTCCAGGAGCTGTCCCACAATGCTCCACATGACTGCTCTGGCTGCCAGTGTGAATTCGCTGCCCAAGGGTCATGTGGACAAGAACCTACCCCTCCCTTTAAAAACCCCACAAATTTTTGAAATTCCTTTTCCTGGTTGCCCGGCTTGACGTAGCCTCTCTCCACTGTTGAGTGTAACTGCCCAGCTGACCATGACGACTACACGCTGTGGCTGTGCTCCTGTCTGGAGTACGCAGGAGGTATTGGATCTCCTGGGCCTCTGGGGAGAAGAGGCTCTTCAAGCCCAGCTCCACTCCAGTCATAGAAATGTGGACATTATGAGCAGATTGCTCAGGGACAGCAGGAGCTACAAGAGGGACCAGCGGCAGCGCCTCCTGAAAGCCAAGGAGCTGGGGCAGGAAAACCAGAAGGCAAGAGAGGCCAGCAGTCGATATGGTGCAGAGCTGCAGCCCTGCCAGTTTTACAAAGAGCTGCATGCCATCCTTGGTGGAGTCCTCACCATGACCCCGAGAGCCCTGTGGATACTTTAAAGGAGCCCATGTCACAGACTCCTGCCATGAACAGTGAGGAGGAGGTGGAGGAGGAAACAGGCAACTTGGGGGATCTAGCTGCCCAGTGAGCCAGGACATGGTTTTGACGCCACTAACCAGTCCTGACAGTCCAGCTGAGGGAAGCCTGATGCAGGGGACGGAACCTCTGGTAAATATGCCATTTTCTTTGAAATTCCAGAGATGGAACCCCCAAAGTAGCAGGAAACATCTGTTGATTTACTCTTCTTTACTTGTGCTAGAAGAGGTAGTGAAACAGCCGAGAGGGGCCACATGGAGTAGTTTATGTGCCCTGAATCCTTCGTAGAGATCTCAGTGAAACTTGGATGAAGGTACTCTGCGATCATCTACCAGAGATTTCTGGGGAGGGCTCCCTTCTTTTTTCTGCAGCGGTAGGACACTTTACCACGCCACTCAGCAATTACTTCAGCAGACAACCATTGCAGAGCGCAGGCTAGCAGCATATCATAGAATCATAGAAGATCAGGGTTGGAAGGGACCTCAGGAGGTATCTAGTCCAATCCCCTGCTCAAAACAGGGTCAACACCAACTAAATCATCCCAGCCAGGGATGTTATAATTCCTGATGTCAGATTTGTGTCCATTTATTCTTTTGCGTAGAGACTGTCCCATATGGCAGAGGGGCATTGCTGGCACATGATGGCATATATCACATTGGTAGATGTGCAGGTGAATGAGCCTGTCATAAATATAAAGGGAAAGGGGAGAGGGTCTGATACAGATAAAATCCTCTTACCAGTAAAGGGTTAAGAAATGCAGGTAGCCAGACTGACACCTGACCTGGCTGGCATCTGACCAATAAGGGGACAAGATACTTTCAAATCTTGGGAGGGGGAAAAAGCTTTGTGTGGGGCTCTTTGTGAGAGACAGAGTGATCTTGGAGTAAAAAGGAATCAGTCATCTTTTCATCAAATCCTCACTTTTCTAAAGTAAGTCTAGTCAGCATAGCGAGTAGATTTCTGTTTATTTTGCTTGGTGTGTGTTCCCTGTGTTAGAGGGAGGGGTTACGCCTTTCTTTTTCTGTAACTTTAAGGGTTTGTCCGGGGGGGGGGGGGGGGGAATCCCTCTGAGTTTGGAAATTGAGTACCCTGTAAATTAGTTACCATCCTGATTTTACAGAGCTGATTTTTACCTTCTTTGTTTTAATAAAATCCTTCTTTTAAGAAGCTGACTCTTTTCTATGGTGTTAAAACCCCGGGGGTGGGTTTTTTAGATCACTGTGTAACCAATTGGTTAGGAGATTATTCTCAAGCTTCCCAGGACAGGGGGGTATGGGCTTGAGAGGGTATTCTGGGGGAAAAGATAAACTTCAAGTGGTTTCCTTTCCTGGATTCCTGTTTAGAGCACTTGATGGTGGCAGTGGGAGAAGCATTTCTCAGGGTGCAGGGAATTTTGTACCTTGGGGGTTTTAACCTAAGCTGGTAAAAATAAGTTTAGGGGCTCTTCATGTGGGCCCCGACGTCTTTACCCTAGAGTTTAGAGTGGGGAGGGAACCCTGACAGAGCCCCTGATGGTGTGGCTGATGTGGTTAGGTCCTATGATGCTGTCCCTTGAATAGATGTGCAGACAGAGTTGGCAATGGGGTTTGTTGCAGGGATTGGTTCCTGGGTTAGTGGTTTTTGTTGTGTGGTGTGTAGTTGCTGGTGAATATTTGCTTTAGGTTGGGGGGCTGTCTGTAAGCCAGGACTGGCCTGTCTCCCAAGGTCTGAGAGTGAGGGATCGTCCTTCAGATAGGTTGTAGATCCTTGATGATGCGCTGGAGAGGTTTTAGTTGGGGGCTGAAGGTGACGACTAGTGGCGTTCTGTTACTTTCTTTATTGGGCCTGTCCTTTCGTAAGGTGACTTCTGGGTACCCTTCTGGCTCGGTCAATCTGTCTCTCCATTTCACCAGGTGGGTATTGTAGTTTTAAGAATGCTTGATAGAGATCTTGTAGGTGTTTGTCTCTGTCTGAGGGATTGGAGCAAATGTGGTTGTATCTTAGAGCTTGGCTGTAGACAGTGGATTGTGTGATGTGGTCTGGATGAAAGCTGGAGGCATGTAGTTAAGGATAATGGTCCGTAGGTTTCCAGTATAGAGTGATGTTTATGTGACCATTGCTTATTTGTGCTGTAGTGTCCAGGAACTGGATCTTTTGTGTGGACTGGTCCAGGCTGAGGTTGATGGTGGGGTGGAAATTGTTGAAATCCTGGTGGAATTCCTCAAGGACCTCCTTCCCATGGGTCCAGATGATGAAGATGTCGTCAGTGTAGCACAAGTAGAGGAGGGGCGCTAGGGGACGAGAGCTGAGGAAGCGTTGTTCTAAGTCAGCCATAAAAATGTTAGCATACTGTGAGGCCATGCGGGTACCCACAGCAGTGCCGCTGACTTGAAGGTATAAAAATTGTTCCCAAATCTGAAATAATTGTGGGTGAGGACAGTCACGAAGTTCAGCCACCAGGTTTGCCATGACATTATCGGGGATACTGTTCCTGATGGCTTGCAGTCCATCTTTGTGTGGAATGCTGGTGTAGAGCGCTTCTATGGATTGTAACATTCAAAAACCAGTAGGAGAACACTTTAATCTCCCTGAACACTCAATAACGGACTTAAAAGCAGCAATTCTTCAACAAAAAAACCTTCAAGAACAGACTTCAACAAGAAACTGTAGAACTGAAATTACTTTGCAAACTGGACACCATCAAATTAGGCCTGAATAAAGACTGGGAGTGGATGGGTCACTACAAAAAGTAACTTTCCCTCTGCTGATACTCACACCTTCTTGTTAACTGTTGGGAATGGGCGACGTCCATCTTGATTGCATTGGCCTCGTTAGCACTACAAAAGTAATTTTCCCTGATATTCACCCCTTCTTGTCAACTGTTGAGAAGAGGCCACTTCCACCTTAATTGAATTGGCCTCGTTAGCACTGACCACCCCCCACTTGGTAAGGCAATTCCTATCTTTTCATGTGCTGTAATATATATACTCCTTCCTGTATTTTTCACTCTATGCATCTGAAGAAGTGGGTTTTAGCCCATGAAAGCTTATGCCCAAATACATTTGTTAGTCTCCAAGGTGCCCCAAGGACTCCTCGTTATTGTGAAATGTATGTATTAACACTATATAAGGAATTATAGATACTTATTGATATTAGGCTGTGCTGTCTGCCCAGATAGGAGGGAATGTCACAGCTAATGACCTGTCTCCTATGTAAATTAAGCATGGTAGAATCAAACAATGGAAGCTCCATTTACATAGAAATCATACAGGGGAATGGAAACCTCATAGGAAGAGGGAGCCGGGGCACTCTTTGGCATCTGTCTCTAGACAGACACCAGAGGCCAGAGTTCTTGCAAGTTGAGAAAGATGGGTCCTTCCGTGTGGCAGGACCTGAAGTCTCTGGAACTGAAGATAGGTGAGAAACCCGCTTAGGCAAAGGTCTTTCACCTAAGAAGACAAGGGAAGCTAGCACCTTGGGCTTCTGTGGATGGTCCTGACTGAGGGAAAGTCAGCCATGGCTGGGAAGAAGAGAGAAAACTAGTGAGAGAAACCATCTTGAACAAGCTTGTATCTTGCTAGATTAAGGTTTAGACTTTTAGGTGTGTGTTCGCTTTTATTTGCTTGTAACCCTTTCTGACTTCATTCCTTTTAGGGAGCGTCACTTAACCTATGTCCTACTGTGAATGAGTGTTTTATTTCACTATAAGCCAGCTCAGCGCAGTGTTTAAAGGGAAGCGTGGATTTACCAGTTAACTTAATAAGCTTTGATGTGTTTTCATGTCTTTAGAGGATCAAATGAACCTTATTGTGCTTCGGAGCCGTCCAGGACAGGGCTGGCCATTTCAGGACACAACATTTGGGGACGATTCTGCAGTGGGAGTGAGTTGGGGTCACCCTGCTGGTTGTAACCAAGCTGTGGGAAGCCAGAGTGGGGCGGTGGACAGACTGCTGGGGTCAGAGCTGCTGGCATGCCGATAGGCTGGCTGTGGGGATCCCAGGTTGGGAGCTACAGCAGCCGAGTATTATAAGGCACCCATGGTTGTAGTGCAAGTGGTGACATAACCCCTCACTGGTCTGGTTTGCATCCCAGAACCATAACACCGTGTGACAGTCATATGAATATAGCTTGAGTCAAGGGCCTTCCAACAAGCCGGAGGCCTCAGTGAAGGTTGCCAGAGATGTGAAGTTATCTGTGTTGGGGGCGGAGCGAGCACAAGCTGAGAAAGAGCTTGGGTGACCAGACAACAAGTATGAAAAATTGGGACAGGGGTGGGGGGTAATCATAGAATCTCAGGGTTGGAAGGGACCTTAGGTCATCTAGTCCAACCCCCCTGCTCAAAGCAGGACCAATCCCCAATATTTGCCCCAGATCCCTAAATGGCCCCCTCAAGGAGTGAACTCACAACCCTGGGTTTAGCAGGCCACTGAGCTATCCCTCCCCACATAGGCACCTATATAACACAAAGCCCCAAATATCGGGACTGTCCCTATAAAATTGGGACATCTGGTCACCCTAGAAAGAGCGTATCTCTGCACTAACTCTGGACTCTGCATCGCAACCAACACACGAATGCTGGGCTGGGCTAGGCTGTACACACGGCCATCCTAGTGCTACAGGCCAGTGGTTAGGAGGGGAAAGAGCTTTGGTGTAAACAGTCCTCAAACCAGGGCAATCAGACTGGTGCTCCTAAATTTTTGCAAGACATACAGGGGGAAATGTGCTGATAACCACACACAACACAGCAGTGCCTATCTGAACCCAGTACTGCTCAAGGAAAGCACACTTCTGTTCAAGTGGATGGAAAAGAACGTGCTGTTGAAGAAAACCCCATACAACACAAACCACCTAAACGGCCAGGTAGGCTGGCTTGCAGGTCAAAAGTATTCCATTAGATGTCTCTACAGGAGGAAGTTTTTGTCTTAACTGGCCAGCAGGGGACTCGTACCATGGACCTGTTCCCATCAAAAGGAAAGGCCACGTGCTAGCAGTACCGCAGCTAGTGGTATTACTAGTTACAGTAACACCTAGCACGGTAGGCTCTTGCTCACAATGGTTGCTATTCTGTGGGAGCCCTCCCCAGGGTCCTGTCTTCCTCACATCCCAGTATGGCAGTGAACGACATAGCTCGGTGAGCTGAGATTGTCCAGATGGGCTCAACACCCTCCCTCTCCCTGCCCAGACCTTCTTCAGAAAGGGCTAGTGGTATACCCAGCCCGGGAGCTCCAGGTGCCTCTGTATGGATGATCAGTAACACAGTGGACGTGAAGGAGCTGAGAGTACTTCCTTTGCATGCTACCACGATGGTCCATCCCGGGCATGGTGTATTGGTAGGGGGACCTCACCTATGAGAGCCAAAATTTCAGTGAGCATTACTTACCGGCACGGTTTACTGAAGGGTTAGCACCTAGTTCCCTAAAAGTTCAAGGGCCTAGTAGCTTATAGGCCTAGAGTCCAAATTTCTTAGGATAGTCTCTTTCCTCCCTTCATCCTCACCATCAGGTTTCTAGTGACCCATTGCGGTTTTAACTTGGTATTCAAAAGCTAAGTGATCTCTCCTTTGTACCCTTGTCCTGCACTGCCCTCCAGCTCCTCACACTTAAGAAGGTATTTCTTGTGACTAAGAGAACTAGCAGCCATGCCCATCTGATGTTCCACAGTGACAAGCTCATGCTCTATCCTCCTAGTTTTGTCCCTTCCACTCAAACCAAGGAATTTTCTCTCCCTATTTCCTGTCCCCACACTAGGAAGGAGAGAATTTGGCATCTTCTCAACCTCAGACGAGTCTTGAGAATGTACCTACATGGGTCAGAATGTTTTAGGAAGGAAGAATTCCTCTTTGTTCCATTTGAGGGCTCTCGGAAAGGTCTAGAAAGCCCGTAATATGCCATCACCAAATGGATCACAACCTGCATCAAAGAGATACATAGTCCACATTTCAAAATTGGGCACTGAGCTGGGAGCCTGACTTTCATCAGGACTGAACACCCATAATTCCAATCAAAGTCCATGGAATTTCTAAAATCAGGCCCAAGCTGGGCATCCAAAAATGTTGGTCCCATAAATCACTAGCCACTTAAGAAAATTGTGCTTCAGCGATTTCCTCAGGGTGTCCCAAGAAGACCGTGGCAGAGACAAGAATACAATGCAGAGTTCCTGATTGCATGCCTTGTTCTGTATCCCCTTAGACTACTGTCATGTCCGTTAGAACTACTAGTTACATGTGTATAGTCAGAATACTCAGGGGTCACTGTCCTGAAGACTAAAAGCAACAACATAGGATATGGGAAAAACATACTTACAACGCCCAGTCAACTGCAATGATCAATGTGATGTCATCAGTGGGCAGGCCAACAGAGGTTAGTACAATGACCATTGTAACGAGTCCTGATTGGGGGATTCCCGCTGCACCTATGCTTGCTGCTGTCGCTGTTATGCTGCAGAAATAGAAAGGCCACAGCACCTTTGTCACTTGGAAGGCTCTTCATGGTTTTGATTGTACGGCAAGGTAAACGTCAACTCTTCCAACGAAAGATCAGCGCATTCATCACCTAGCCTCATCCCCTCCTGGGCTTTCACATCACCCTGGTAAGCTCCGTTAGCTAGCTAGGGAACACTCACTCATAAGTCCCTCAGTATTAAGCCTCAGTGTGTGCCCCCCCCCCCCCGATTTATATGCCTGTCTCAAACAGTGAGCCACAATTGTAGATTACAGAAATATTTCAACAAATGTCTGATGTTTCTGTACACCAAGTGGCTTGGTTCCAACTTTCCATATAGCAAAGGCTCCTTGAAAATGTATGTGCAGGCTAGATTTGAAGAAGATTGCTTGTAATTAAGCAAAGTTTTAATACAGTTTTTTGTGGCGGATAGCTTTAGGCCCAATCCTGCTTCCACTGAAGTCAACAGGAATTTCTTGCTATTGACTTCAGTGGCAGCGAGAGAGAGAGAGAGAGTGTCCATCTGTCCATCCATAGGTGACCACAAACAACACTTTAGCTTCAGCTGAAGCAGCAGAGGCCTGCATTTGAGGAGCAGAAGGATATGTAACTATGGAGAGGTGACGGCCTCTGTACAGTTAAGATTGCAACCATGGTCTCATTATAAGGCTGATTGTGAATCCCCCCTTGTAAATAAAAGAGAAGCCTCTTCTCTTGCTGTCATGTTTCTCAGGTTGTCCGTTGCTAGTTAGAATGAGTTCTGAAATCTTTTCCAGAAGAGTCTAACCTCACTTCCTGCACAGCTTGGGCAGTGAATGAGGCAGGTATGGAGTGAATGAGTTTGGTGTGTCTTTCACAGCAGTAGCTGGATGGCGTGGTAACATTCTGCACGTGGAAGAAGGATGTTCTTGTGAGCGGAGACAAGAGAACTGAGTTCAAGCCCTTGCTCTGCCACAGACGGCCTGAGGGACCTTGGGCAAAAATGTTCAAAGAAGGTTCTAATTTTGTGTTCCCCCGTTTTTGAGGGCCCAGCTTGAGACTCCTGGTGTCCCAACATCGCCGCTGGAAATACCCTGGCCAGAAAGGAGAGATGCAGGTCTCCCCCGCAGAGAGGCAACCGCCAGGGAGTTGAAAGCCTGAGGGTGGGGGCCCTGGGCTGGATCATGGAGTGGGAATCAAGGTGCAGTTGCCCTGAACTGTGACAGTGAAATGGGATTGAGTGAGGGCAAGTAGAAATATTGCACTGCAGCCTCAGTCCTTGAGTACTATTCGTCCTACACACTGAGTGAGGCAGGATCCTACTGAAAAATAGTAAATGAGCATTAATTGAAGACTCTTCACTAACACATACACAAGGGGCAGAGCTAAGGTTGCACAGAGGTTATTATTAACTGACCTATAACGACTAATCCAATCAGCACAGGAGTCCTTATGTTTCTCTCACTATAAATTCAGTTTATTTTACTCTGCCCCGAATTGTCCAAATGTAAACATGGGACAGAAATCTGTACTGGCAATTCACAGCTGTATTGTATACTTTTTCAGAGGAGAACTGCGGGTTTTGGCAGCTAGACAGGGACTCTTTGGGGGTTTTAGTCACTGGCAAAGCATGAAAGCATGGTTTGGGACTGTAGGATAAGCACATTGGCCGTATGTATTTCTGCTAAATTGATCAGCAGTGAAATAGTTAATGATAATACTTTAAAATGATCATCAGTTTCATTGAGACGGATGGGGCAGTTCACGTCATTCTCAAGGGAACTGTCAGGCTGATGCGATAACACTGTGTCAGTTTAGGAGTTTTTTGAATGAAAACATAGGCCTGGTCTACACACAAGTGTGGTTCTGTGTAACTGTCTTGGTTTGGGGTGTGATTTTTTTTTTAAACTGAAATAATTAAAATTGTACAACCCCCAGCATGGACAGCGATACTGGTACAGAGGTACCTTTTACCAGCTTGGTTTATTCCCCTTCCTGAATGGGAATAAACTGTACCAGTATAAACATTTCTATACCAATATAACTGCACCCATGCTAGGGGAATTGTACTGCTTTAGGCCTGATCTACACTTAAAATTTAGGTTGACATAACTATGGTGCTCAGGGATGTGAGAACCCCCCACCCTTGACCAGTGGCGTAGCCAGGTTTAGAGCACAGGGGGAGCGGCGCTATAAAAAGGCGCCTCCTGGCTCCCCCTGTACTCACCCCGGCGGCGCTTTAAAGGGCCCGGGGCTCCAGCCGCTGTGGAGCCCCCGGGCCTTTTAAATTCCCGCCTGAGCCTGGCTTGGGGGGGGCTCTTTAAAAGACCCGCAGCGGCAGGAGCCGCGGGCCTTTTAAAGCGCCCCCCCCCCGCCAGCTCGGGTCCGGCAGCGGGGCGGGGGGCGCTTTAAAGGGCCGGCGGCTCCCCGCAGCGGCAGGAGCCGCGGGCCTTTTAAAGCGCCACCGAGCCCGGGGCTCGGGCGGCGCCTTAGCACCGCTTCTCCTCACAGGGGGAGTGGCCGCTCCCCCTGCTCCCCCCCCCCCCCCCCCGGCTATGCTACTGCCCTTGACCAACACAGCTATGCCAACAAAACCCCTAGTATAGACACAGCTTCCTCATACAGCGTTTGTACATCAATAGAGAAACTCCTGGTTGCAGGCTGCATCCACACGGGGGGGCTATGCCTGCATAGATATGCCATGGCTATGCTGCTATAGGATCCGTAGTGTTGACATGCTCTTAAAGGCACTGCAATGGGTAAAGAAGTCGTCAGATGCTTCTATGCTTATGATACGCTCCCGTCCAACCACATCTACCTTAAACATGCAATAGAATGACCAATGTTGAATGGGTAATTTGGTAGCTGTTATGATACGCTGTACTTAGATCTGGATAGGGAAGAAAGAGAACAGATTTAGTGTAAATAAAGAAAATTGTATTTACCTTATAGTTATAATTTGTCCCAAGTCCAAATCGTACTCGTTGACCTGAGCAATAAAGATTGCAGCGACTGCCTCGTACAGCGCAGTCCCGTCCATATTAATGGTTGCCCCAACAGGGAGAACAAATCGTGCCACCCGTCTGTCTATCCCATTGTTTTCCAGAAGACATTTCAGGGTGATGGGCAGGGTTGCTGAGCTGCATTGCAAAAGAAATAACAATTTCCACTGCCATTGGTGTCATTGAGGCAGTTAATAAGAAGGCTGCTGGAGGCACAAGGCCACCAGATCCGCTCATAAGGCTAAGTGAAAATTCTGTACATCAGCTGCCACCTCCCTCTTAGACAATAGTGGAAGGAAAGTGTCAGAACTCTGTCTCATTTGGGGTGAACAGTGAGGTGGCAAAGTTTGCAGACAACACAAAAGCTGACTGCGAAGAGTTACAAAGGGACCTCACCAAACCAGGTGACTGGACAACAAAATGGCAGATAAAATTCAATGTTGATAAATGCAAAGTAATGCACATTGGAAAACACAAACCCAACTATACATATAAAATGAGGGGATCTAAATTACCACTGGAGAAAGAGATCTTGGAGTCGTGGATAGTTCTCTGAAAACATGTGCTCAATATGCAGTGGCAGTCAAAAAAGCAAACAATGTTAGAAATCATTAGGAAAGGGATAGATAATATGATCGAAAATATCATATTGCCTCTATATAAATCCACAGTACACCCACATTTTGAGTACTGTGGTTCTAGGGTAGGTCTAAAAATCCTTAGAGCTGACTGAACATGCAGAAAGAGAAAGGCTTCCTTTTAATTTAATTCTCCCCCACACTGCTCAAACCAGGCAGCGGCTCTAATTTTCATTGAGAACGAGGCCCAAGCCACATTTCAAGTTTCAAACTTCAGCCGTTTTTTTGCTGTATCTTCATTCCAAAGACTGTTTTTGGTGGGTAGGTTTTAAACAATGGGGAAGTATCTTAACTCTCCCATAGTTCAAATAGCTGAAAGGAGTTTGCTAAAGTATTTCCCTTGCAATAATAGCACATGAGGGACCAGTGATTAGTACATTACTCAGCAAACCCTTGTGTTAAACCAAGGTTGAAAACATTTATACACAGCCTAGACTTGACTAATGAAACCAGCTTCCCTCAGCTGGAATAATGGAATGTCTGTGACGAATGATGACCAGACCGCTTTGTCATACCTGGATGATGTCGCGAGGGCGATCAGCAGGGCTTGCAGTATTCCCTGGATGAAAGCAAAGGGGTTTTTCCTGGTAATGAGTGCGAAAAGCAAAGGCAAGAGGATAAGTCCATGGATGACTAGCCCTGTCACCACCGTTATGGCGTAGAGTCCCAATTTCTTTCCAATCACGGCTGGATCCTCCATTTCCAAAATCTTCCCAGCAATGAGAAACACAATGCCAAATGGGAAGTACCTGCAATAAGAATAGTAAAACTTCTCTCACTGGGATAGGAACATGGCAAATGTCATAACAGAAAAGCCCGTCCTGTCCTGCTAGAGCGGTGGAGGGCAACCTGCGCGGTCTGCAGGGACGTGCTGGCCGCTGCTTCCCACAGCTCCCATTGGCCAGGAACTGCGAACCGCGGCCACTGGGAGCTGCAGGTGGCCGTGCAAATGTAAACACGCTGTCTGGCAGCCCACCAGCGATTACCCTGACAGGCCGCGTGTGGTTGCCCACCACTGTGCAAAGTGTCTCCAGGTGTGGCTAAATGCTGTATAAACCAGAGGAAGGTATAAAATTCCACATTATGAATCCAGCCAACTGCACAGCGTTATGCCATGTGGTGAGAAGGGACACTAAATGAAGAGGGCTCTGAGTTACTACAGAAAATTATTTCCCAGGTGTCTGGCTGGTGGGTCTTGCCTATATGCTCAGGGTCTAACTGATTGCCATATTTGGGGTCATGAAGGAATTTCCCCTCCCATCAGATTGGCAGAGACCCTGGGGATTTTTCACCTTCTTCTGCAGCCTGGGGCACGGGTCACTTGCAGGTTAAAATTAGTATAAATGGTGGATTCTGTAACTTGAAGTCTTTAAACCATGCTTTGAGGACTTCAGTAACTCAGCCAGAGGTTAGGGAGATATTTCAGGAGTGGGTGGATGAGGTTCTGTGGCCTGTGATGTGCAGGAGGTCAGACTAGATGATCATGATGGTTCCTTCTGACCTTAAAGTCTATGAGAGCTCCTCTTGACCCAAGCTCATTATCCTTTTATATCCTGAAGTATGAGAATTAATTCTTATTTTTTCCTAGCTAATGTAACTGTGAGGCTCTTCTTACTACAGAGAACCAGTAGCCTCAACTCTTTAGTTAAACTTGAAACAAACCTTCTATTGCTGGAAGCCAGATTTCAATCTCCTTTTTCTCTCTCCACCCAACTTTACCAAATTGTAACGAGCCCCTTGAAACTTCCCGTGTGATATTTTACCAGGGTAGAGTTTTTTCAGAAGAGTTTGAGGCAAAGTGGACAAGGCATTTGGGAGCTGTGGGTTTAAAATATGATATTCCAAAGAGTCTGGCCAACATTCCAAAAATGATGAGTGGCAAATGCTACAACTTGTGCAGGCTAGTTCGGAGCTTTGGAATAGTTTTATAAGGACTAAAGGGAGAATTAGTTAGTTATTCAATGTCCTTTCATATATTTATGAAGTTTCACAGCATTGTAAACACTGCATGTCAGCAACTAAATACTTTAGAAAGCATACATCTGCCCAATACGATTGTTCTAAAACAAGTCCAGTGCTCAAGAGAGAGCTTACAAAGCTGTATAGCTATATAACATAAACAGACAAACCCCTATGTTCAAAGACCATTAAGATAACAGAGGCTACATCTACACAACAGCCGGGATCGATGCTGTGAGATTGATCCACTGATGGTGATTTAGCGTAGTGAAGTCTCGCCAAATCGACAGCAGATCGCTCTCCAGTCAACCCCTGCACTCTGCCCCCGACGAGAAGAGTAAGGTAAGATGACAGGAGAGTTTCTCCTGTCGATCCCCCTGTGGTGTAGACCCTGCAGTAACTTGACATAAAGGTACATGTGAACACAGCTGGAGTTGCGTAGCGTAGGTCGACTTACTGCGGTAGTGTAGACATAGCCAAAGCCAAGCACTCAAAAGTTAAGGTAATACCAGAATTGAGGTTGCCCGTGCAACTTTAATTTGGCCCTCTTTGTGCATATGCACTATCAAGTGCTCTTTGATTACATGATTGCATACTACTTCCCCTCCCGCCCCCCGACCCCTGTCTCATTCAGCACACAGGGTGGACATTCTGCTTTGCTGAATTCTAGTGCAAGAGGCCACATCAAGGTTTTATCTGAGAGTTTTCTAACCACAGTTAATGCGAACCAGTAACCTAGGCCATGTCTATACTCTAGTCACAGGCTGTGA
Organism: Chelydra serpentina; assembly: GCA_037349315.1. Taxonomy (NCBI): domain Eukaryota; kingdom Metazoa; phylum Chordata; order Testudines; family Chelydridae; genus Chelydra; species Chelydra serpentina. The sequence goes on from JBAIAC010000192.1 coordinate 1,492,099, forward strand.
TTGCTTTGAGCTAGCTAACTCGCATACTAGTAGCAGGGACATTATGGCAGCATGTGGACTAGCCCCGAGTACTTACCCAGGATTCGGGGTGGCTTGTACAACCCACACTGAAGCAAATGCTGGCTGCAGCTTCGCTGTTACCAGCACTCAGGTGACCTAGATTAAAGCTGGCTTGGGTATGTCTACATGAACTGCCATTGCACCCCCAATAGGAATCAGAATGATTATAAAATGAGAACGATTAACTCTCAGACGTAAGGGTATGAATAGGCCCATTTGCTGCGAATTTCCAAATGTTTTGCTTTTATGTTGACTGCAGAAGAGGGAATATTTTAACATCCTGAACTTACAATTCCTGAACTTTTCTTTTTTGTAGCAATATAACGGAAACTGGGCTTAACTGGGAGATATGAAGACATCCAAATTGAGTGAATCAGAATTATTTACTTACCAAACCGCCATTGAGACAATCTTCATAACTGCTTCATTCAGACACTGGCACACGTTGACTAAAGGAGTTCCACGCTCACCCATTTTCCCTAGAAGGAGGCCTGCAACCAGACATGTTAACTTGAGTTATTAAACAGCATTGATCCGGAACATAGAATCATAGGACTGGAAGGGACCTCGAGAGGTCATCTAGTCCAGTCCCCTGCACTCAAGGCAGGATTAATGTCCAATCTAAACCTCCGTTTCTGCAATTTAGGTCCATTGCTTTTTGTCCTATCCTCAGAGGTTAAGAACAACAATTTTTCTCCCTCCTCCTTGTACTCCTGAAAAGGGTACAGTGGTCTGGAAAGGTTGAGAGCCACTGCCTTACTACATCAAGTTCCCTCCCCTTCAGAGCCTTGCATAGTCCTGCCCCCCACTTACATCTCTGATCTCATGTCCTCCTGTTCTGTTCCCTCCTTACTCCTCCACTTTTCACTTTCAGCTTCATCTTCCACCATGTAGTCCCCGGTGCTTGGAACAATCCAATTTCCTGCTGCCGGCAACTCATCTTTCCTCCTCACCTCCCCCACTTAAAATCCAGAATCTTTCCTTTCTTGTTCACCCATCATCTAGTCTCAGTTTCCCTTCCCTCATTTGCTGTCCTACGATGGCTTGGCTCTACTAGGTTACAAACACAGAACAGAAACACTCCCTGTGTTGAACAGTTTACAAAGTGCTGTAATGATTTCTGATAACTGTGTTTATTTACGACCTAACTTTTCCAAATGTAGCCTGTCACCCTTTTTTAATGAGTTTTAACTATATGAAAAGTTTGGATGATTAGTGACAAGCTGTTACCTAGAAGAGCCCAAAAATGTCACAAAATTATTTAAAACACTTAATAAAGAGCCTATTTTCAATAATTATTACCCATATTAATAGAATTACTCGTAAATTCTCACAAAATGCATCTTGTACTGGGAATACACGGAGCGGAAACCCTGCCTTGTTAAGTATGAACACACAGATTTAAATCAATGCAACCTTAACTATGGAGCGGCTCTGATACCTCCATAATTAAATGCCTCCCAATGACGCTTGATCAGTGGGTAGCATGAAATCTGACTCTGTATTTAGGCAAGTACCTATTGTAGCCGAGAAGATAACAATCCCCAAGACATTCATTTCATTGCTGTTCCCAGGCAGGGTCCGGTAGGTCATTTCCGGAGACGGGGTGATCTCAAGAAGCACAGGCCTTTGGATTTCGGGATTTTCATCGTCAGGTGCAAAGTAAATGAAGCTGAGAGGTTTCCCTGGGATCTTTGGAAAGCCTGAAGATTTTACCACTGGGACGAGAACTGTTCGATACTGCAACAATTAAATTAAATTAAAAAAGACAACGGCCTACTAGCAAAGGACTGGACTGTGCTCCACTACCATTGACTAGTGCCAGTTCAAGCTCAAAATCTGCAAGGGTGAAGCTTGTTCTGCATGAGGGAGAGTGATATAAAGATCACTCTCTGAAAATACCACTGAAGTGATATAAAGATCACTACCACTGAAAATAAGAGACCCGCTGTGACCTAAGCAAGAAACCAGAATGGGGAAGTGTTTTTGTTCTCTTCAGATCACAGCCCAAGTATCCCTGTATGCAGTGTACAGGCAGGGCCGGCGTGCCCACTAGGCGACCCTAGGCGGTCACCTAGGGCACCGGGAGCCGGAAGGTGGCTGGCCGCGGCTGCCTCTCGCCCTCCCGGGAGGAGGATGGCCATGGCTGCCGCACGCCCTCCTGGCTCCACAGCTGAGCCGGGAGCCAGGGGGGCGGCTGGCCATGGCTGCAGCCCGCCCTCCAGCGTCCGTGGCTGAGCCGGGAGGGCGGCTGGCCATGGCTGCAGCCCGCCCTCCAGGGTCTGTGGCTGAGCCGGGAGCTGGGGGGGTGCTGCCACCCTCCGCCAGGCTCCGCGGCTGAGCCGGAGCCGGGGGGGGGGGGCACCTGGCTGCGGCTGCTGCCCTCCGCCCGGCTCGGCGGCTGAGCCAGGAGCCGGGTGGGGGTGGCTGGCCACGGTTGCTGGGAGCCGGTGGGGCACCACGGGCGGGGGGAGGCTGCCAGGTGGGGGGCTGAGCTGCGGGGGGGGGGTGTTATCTGGGCGGGGGGAGCACAGGGGGTGGATTGGCTATGGGGGGTGGGGCAGTGTTAGCTGGGCGGGGGGAGCGCAGGGGGTGGATTGGCTATGGGGGGTGGGGCAGTGTTAGCTGGGAGGGGGGAGCGCAGGAGGTGGATTGGCTGCGGGGGGTGGGGCAGTGTTAGCTGGGAGGGGGGAGCACAGGGGATAGATTGGCTGCAGGGGGTGGGACAGTGTTATCTGGGCGGGGGGAGCGCAGGGGGTGGATTGGCTATGGGGGGTGGGGCAGTGTTAGCTGGGAGGGGGGAGCGCAGGGGGTGGATTGGCTGCGTGGGGTGGGGCAGTGTTAGCTGGGAGGGGGGAGCGCAGGGGGTGGATTGGCTGCGGGGGGGGCAGTGTTAGCTGGGAGGGGGGAGCGCAGGGCCGGTGCAAGGAAGTTTCGCCTAGGGCGCGAAACTTCCTTGCTCCGGCCCTGTGTACAGGATGTACTTGAAGGTACATTCCCCAAGGACTCCTCGTTGTTTATGCACAGGTCACTTACCTGCATGATAGCCAGGGTGACATATGTCCTATTCTGGCTGGGCCAGTCCCCATTTTAAGCCCTGTCCCTTTTGGCAAAACTGGGCATTTGTCCCATTTACTCTTGCCAACTGATCGTCAGCAAAAGCAAACAGGACAAATGCCCAGTTTTGCACACAAAACAAAAAGGGGGGGAGAGGGTGCACCCCCTAGTGGGGCATGGAGGAATGTTCGGGGGCGGGAGGTGAGCGGCAGTGCCAGCCTCACCCAGAGGGGCTCGGGCAAGCAGTGACACCAGGGGCCCAGGCCAGCCCTGCGTGTGGGGGGCATCCCCTACAGCTCAAGCCAGCTCTGCACTGGGGGGCAGCTCAGACGAGCAGCTCGGGCTGTGCTGACAACTGCCCCCAGCTAGGAGGGGTCGGCCTTGCTTTGCACCAGTACTGCATTTCCTGGGTCTCCCTCGCATTTCTCTCTCTTGCCTTTTTGCTTCACTCTCGTTTTTCCTTTCCTCTCATTGACCTCGTGATCTTTTCCCCTGACTTTTTCAGTCTATTTCTTGCTCTATCCCACTTTTCTCGGTTGTGGAACAGTTGTTCTCTTTTCCTTCTCTTGTCCTCTTCAGGCATTTCCCCGTCTCGTGTTCCACATTCCAATCGCCCTGGGCTCTCCCCACCTTCACCGTCCCTCACATGCTTTCTTCTGCCTCATACCCCCAAAATCACGCTCTTCCCTCCACCCCCCAATTACTGCCTCCCTGGGAAAACCCAGCAAATACCAACCACAGGTGCACAAATAGACTTGTACCTGCCTCAGGCTCCCTCTACCCAATCCACATGGGCCTTGTTACCCAGCTTCCACCCTGCAAAATCCACACATGCCAGTCTGCCTCCCCTTCCCCTCCCAGACTCTCTCCTGTCCCCCTCCCCACCACACATGCAGCTTCCTTCCCCAGACTGCCCCCCTGCACCCACAGAAAGGCTCATTCCCCTTCCACCCTCCAGTCCCCACCCAGTCTCCCTCTCCGGCCTCCTCACTCTTCCTTTCTCACCCTTCTCCCAGGCTCTGTTGTTCACCCCAAGCTCATTCACCCTTCCCCACATCCTGGCTCTCCACGCACCACCCCACAGGCCAGCTCCTCCTCCCAGCTCTCTACCCTTCCACCTCCTGGTGATTCCCCACCCCCACCCCAACATGCCCCTCGGGGTGGGGATGGTGAGCCTGGACAGGAGGCAGAAGCTCTGCTGTTCGTCCTTTCCCTGCAGGCTCTGCCGTCTGGTACCAACAGGAGCTCGGGCCAGAGCAGCATTAATGGCCAGATCTCCAAAGGAGCTGAGCCCTGGGGGTCTTTGGGAAATCTGGCCCTAGGCGATGAGAACAGTGGGTGGCTCGTTCTAGTGGGGAGCAGAAGAGCCTTTTCATTTTTAACTCCCCAGGTGTACGAAGGCTGAGTGTGGGGAGGACGGGACGTGTCACCAGCGAGGAAACCCCCCAGGCTCAAAGCCTGGCCAGGGCACACGTGCAACCCCAGCACACGTGGCTGGGTTGAAGCTTCCAACCATGCGCCACGAGACGGGATCCACCCTTGTGAGGAGCCACAGTCACTGTGGGTGAGTATGGAAGGGGGGACGCTCCTTCCCGGCCAGGCTCCTACGGCGAAAGGTGCTAATCACTGATATTGAGAGAGCCACCCAAGCCCACAGGGCTGCCCATGTGACCCGGCCCAATGAGGCTGTTCTCATTGTTCTCAGGAGCCTAGAGGTGACTTAGGAGCCCAGGATCAAGGGAACTCACCTGCTGGAATGAAGCCTCAATCAGGTTAGAAGGAAACATATTTCTGTAAGAGATGGAGACAGGAATGAATCTGCCTCTGGATATTTCCACTGTTTGCATCCGACGAAGTGGGTATTGACCCACGGAAGCTTATGCTCCAATACCTCTGTTAGTCTATCAGGTGCCACAGGACCCTTTGTCGCTTCTACAGATCCAGACTAACACGGCTACCCCTCTGATACTTGAGGAATGAATCAGCCGCATGAGCTTGAAAAGAAACTGGAGAGCCTCTTTGCAGGATTAACATTCACAGAATGAAGGCGAGTAAAGTACATTATGGCTCATGCTCATTCTGATTCTACTGCCCCCCCTTCCGAGTTTAAATCAGGAGCGGAAATAGGATTGAAAAATCAAGTGATAACACGGCCGCTGAGCCACTCATGTAAACCCAGAGGCTAATGTTGTATTTCTGAGAACCTATTTGTCATAGAATTAACTAGGTGTTTTAATTGGCTATTGGGCCAAATCCTGCCGTCTTTACCTAGGGAAAACTCCAGGTAAGATGGATGGGAGATTTACAGGCGTAGGGACTGAAGGATTTGGCCCACAGATCTGCTCAATATGGCAAATTCAGCAGGGGGAAGGCAGCAGTGGTATGAGTTTTGTGAAACTTCTCAAAAAATTGACTGCAAAATTCTTAACATCAAATCCACCATAATCTCTGCCACCACCAAGAGGACAGCCATACTGTCCTTGAAATCTAACCACCAGATAGTGATTGAACCCACCACTGTAGTCCTCAACCGTGGTGATTACATTAATGAGGCCAACGGACAAGTCTCTGACACCAACTACTGTAAAGGACTCAAAAAAGACCCTACACCACAATTTACCCAAGAATTTAAGGACATCATCAAATCCTTCCCCAAACAACTCCAAGAGAAACTCTACAAACTCATCCCCATGAACGGACTGTAGGGACCTTCTCACCTCAAGCCACTCACCACACAAAGGGCCAGCTTCCTCCAGGACACAACTGGCTTCCTCCAGAAACTCCACAACATTAACAGCCTACATCAGAACACCATTCTTGCCACCATTGATGTCACTTCCCTGTACACCATAGAATCATAGAATATCAGGGTTGGAAGGGACCTTAGGAGATCATCTAGTCCAACCCCCTGCTCAAAGCAGGACCAATCCCCAGGACCAACATCCCTCACAATGACAGCATCGCTGCTTGCCTCAAATATCTACATGACAATGGACAGTCCTCAGAGATTCACCCCAAACACATCGCCAAACTCATCCATTCCATACTCACCCAATTTTACATTCAACAACAAACACTTTGTCCAAACCATGGGAGCAGCCCTAGGTACTAAGATGGCTCCCTAATATGACAACCTCTTCATAGGCCACCTTGAAGAAGAATTTCTGGACAAATACACCACAAAACCAATGATATATCTAGAGACACATCAATATTTTCATCCTCTGGACAGATGACAAACTCTCTCAGATTTTCACCACAAAACATTAAACTCTCTCTGGGACACTCCCACACTAGAATCTACTTCCTGGACACCACAATCAGCTTCAACAATCGAATCCTACAGACAACTATATACAAAAAACCCACAATCACCACACCTACCTTCACATGTCCAGTAACCACCCCAAAACACACCAAGAAATCTGTTCTCTGCAGCCAGGCACTCACATACCCCAGAATATGCTCTGAGGAGAAAGTCCTTAACGTTAACCTTAACACGCTCGAAACTGCCTTCACCAAACAAGGGCACCCCACCAGAGAAGTAGATTGCATCATGGAATGGGCCACTCAAATGCCCTGAGAGAACCTGCTTCAATACAGAAATAAAACCCCGTCTGACCCAACGCCCCTAGTTATCACCTACCACCCCAGTCTGGAACCCATATAGGGTATCATCATAGAATCATAGAATCTCAGGGTTGGAAGGGACCTCAGGAGGTCATCTAGTTCAACCCCCTGCTCAAAGCAAGACCAACCCCAACTAAATCATCCCAGCCAGGGCTTTGTCAAGCCTGACCTTAAAAACCTCTAAGGAAGGAGATTCCACCACCTCCCTAGGTAACCCATTCCAGTTCTTCACCACCCTACTAGTGAAAAAGTTTTTCCTAATATCCAACCTAAACCTCCCCCTCTGCAACTTGAGACCATTACTCCTTGTTCTGTCATCTTCTACCACTGAGAACAGTCTAGATCCATCCTCTTTGGAACCCCCTTTCAGGTAGTTGAAAGCAGCTATCAAATCCCCCCTCATTCTTCTCTTCTGCAGGCTAAACAATCCCAGTTCCCTCAGCCTCTCCTCATAAGTCATGTGCTCCAGCCCCCTAATCATTTTTGTTGCCTCCGCTGGACTCTCCAATTTATCCACATCCTTCTTGTAGTGTGGGGCCCAAAACTGGACACAGTACTCCAAATGAGGCCTCACCAGTGCCGAATAGAGGGGAATAATCACGTCCCTCGATCTGCTGGAAATGCCCCTACTTATACAGCCCAAAATGCCCTTAGCCTTCTTGGCAACAAGGGCACACTGTTGACTCATATTCAGCTTTTCGTCCACTGTAACCCCTAGGTCCTTTTCTGCAGAACTGCTGCCCAGCCATTCGGTCCTTAGTTTGTAGCAGTGCATGGGATTCTTCCGTCCCAAGTGCAGGACTCTGCACTTGTCCTTGTTGAACCTCATCATCAAACAACTACAATCCATATTTGATGGGAACCCCATCCTGAGAGAAAAAATTTTCCCTGAACCCCCACTTCTGACCTTCAAACACCCCAAAACCTCTCCAAGCTCAGCATCAGAAGCAAGCTCTCCCTCGCTCAGGATCCACCAACTCAAAGCAGCACCAGACCTGCCAGAACAACAGATGCGAAACCTGCAAACATCTCTCCACTGCTACAATGATCAACACCCCCCACAACACACCTTTTGCGATCTATGGATCCTACACATACCTATCACAACATCTGGTGTCCCTCATCCAGTGCACTAAAAATGCCCCAAAAACAACTGTTGTGGGTGAAATCAGACAGACAATCACTACGCTCTGGAATGAACTCACACAGGAAAATGATAAAAGACAAAAACGCCCCCATCCCCTGGGGACTCGGGAGAACACTTTTCACAAAGTGATCACTCTGTCTGACCTATCAGTCCTTATCTTCAAAGAAACCAGCGCAACAGTTTCAGCGTGCGAGCCTGGGAGCTTAAATTCATTACTGCTAGACACTAAAAATCACAGACTGATAAGAGACACTGGATTTAGGCCCTGTCTACACTGGCAAGTTTCTGCGCAGTAAAGCAGCTTTCTGCGCTGTAACTCCCGAGGTGTACACACGGCCAAGCCACATAGTGCACAGAAACTGCGCAGATGCAGCGCTGTAAAAAACCCACCCTGACGAGAGACGTACAGCTTTCTGCACCCGGGCTACAGCGCTGCAGTGCCCGTATAGACACTATGGCCGATCACAATGCTGCGATTGGCCTCCGGGAGGTGTCCCACAATGCCTGTTCTCACCTCTCTGGTCATCGGTTTGAACTCTACTGCCCTGCCCTCAGGTGACCAACCTGTAAGCTCATTTGGAATTTTGAAAGTTCCCTTCCTGTTTGCTCGGTGATGGGTGCAGCGGTCTCAGCGCATCTTTCCAGGTGGCCATGCCTGCTCCACGCACCAGGCGATCCCCTGCTTGGAGCAACGCCGAGCTGCTGGACCTCATCGGCATTTGGGGAGAGGAGGCTGTCCAGTCCCAGCTGCGCTCCAGCCGTAGGAATAATGATACCTACGGACAGATTTCACAGTGCAGGACAGAAAGGGGCCATGACCGGGACACACTGCAGTGCAGGGTCAAAGTGAAGGAGCTGCGGAACACAAGGCACGTGAGGCAAACCGCGGCTCCGGTGCTGCGCCCACGAGCTGCCGGTTCTACAAAGAGACACGATACTAGGTGGTGACCCCACCTCCACTGCGAACGCCCCTGTGGGTATTTCGGCGGCTCACGCGCCAGTCAAGAGTGGACCGAGCAGAAGGAGGAAATCTTGGACGAGGATGTGGAGGGGGAGGGGAACCCAGAGGCAGAGGATGATTCGGAGGCCAGAGATGCATGCAGCCAGGAGCTCTTTTCTACCCCGGAGGAGACTAGCCAGTCACAGCAGTCAGATGTTGGCGAAGCGCAAACAGGAGAGGAGGCCCCTGGTAAGTGGATCTGATTTTGGGACTCGCTGAAGCGAGTTGTTGGGGGCAGGAGGGCTGCAGAAAGCCGGCTTGTGTCTGAATGATGTGTGTACCACTACATCCCTAGTCTGAGCGGCAGAACAGGCTGTTAATTGACTCCCTCACTTCACGAGAATCTGCCTCAGAGATCTCCAGGAAACTCTCGTGGAGATACTGGGCAATCCGCAGCCGCAGGTTTCCTCAGCGGAGTGGCTTTGTTTCTTGCACCACTAACGGTAACTTTCCTGCGTCACTGTGCTTTCCCGGGGGGAAGGGAGGAGCAGGGGTGAAAATAGGCGGGTATGGGCCGCTATAGCGAACCAGTAAGAAGCCGGTACCGGCCCGTACGCAGCCGATGTTGAAGCAGGGCCACTGACGTGGGAGAGGGGGCAAAAGGGGCAGTGATGTTGAAGCGTTGCCACGGCGGCACTTTAACGTCATGCTCCCTTTTGCCCCGCCGGGCCGCTGACGGGAGGGGGAGGGAAAGGAGCAGCTTCCCCTGTTCCCGTGATTTAAAAGAGCCCGGGGCTCCCGGGCTCTGCCACTGCTACCGCAGCAGCGGCCAGATCCCCAGGCCTTTTTAAATCACCGCCAGAGCCCCAGGCAGCATGGGCAAGGCAGCGCGGATGGGCTGGCTGGGAGAGGCTGACCCCCCCCAGCCCCGCCCCTTCTGGGGGCCCAGGGAGCCCCCGTACCAGTAAGAATTTAATATTACTTTCACCCTGGGGTGGGGGGGGACCATTGCTGCACACAGGCGAGCCGCATAGGGGCCAGGGCGAAAGCCGCAGGCTTGGAGAAAACCCTCCCTTGATTCCCTGCTCACCCTCAGCAACGAGATGTCTTCCATAATGATCACATCCTGTGGAAAGTGTGGGGACAGGAATGATTATCAGGCCCCCCCTACAGTGCTGGCTCTCCCCAAGAGCCACGTGCCCAGTGTACAGCAGGGTCTGGGGAAAGTGATTTACCCTGCCCCTGTGGCAACTCACCATTTTGCAGGTCTTGTGGCTCATGTGTGCTTGCCTGGGGTCAGCCAGTTAGTGACAGGTGAGAGTACTGGCTGTGTTTTAAATCACCGAATTAGTGTTCTCTGTGTTGCAAACAATACTGCTTCTGTAAAACGTTGCGTTTAAACTTCACAGAATTGACCTTGGGAGCCCAGCCTCCCTCTCTGTTATTGGCAGCTGAATGGCTGCGCAATATTAGCGGCCACAAAGAACTAAGGAGGACTTTCTGTGTGATGTCATGATGCACTCCATGGCCGAGAAACAGGAATTGAAGGAATGGTGGGACAGCGAGAAGAGGGACCGAAAGGAGAACACGGCACGCCAGAATGAAGCCACGGAGCAGCTCCTAAACATTATGGAATGCCAAGCAGACACGCTCCAGGTTATACTAGATCTGCAAACTGAGCAGCTCCGCGCCCGCCCTCCCCTGCAGCCGCTGTCACAAAACTCTTTCCCATGCACTCCCCAGACACTGCCAACACACTCCTATCAACCTCCTGGCTCCAGTCTATACCCGCGGCATTCCACTCCTCCCCCGTCACAGTCCAGCACTGTGGACTCCCACTACCCACTGCACTCGACACCCGTCCCTCTGCAGTTTGGCCCTGCTGAAATACAGCACCCGCTGCATTGTACTCCAAAGGAGAAGGCTGGATATGATACCTGGACATATACAAATATTTAACTGTCACGGGACCCCATCTCCTCCTGGGACCTTCCCTTCTCCCACATCCCTCAGTGCCGACATGTTTTTTTGTTTGACTCTCTCCTCTGGTTGTTGTTTTTTAATAAAAGAATTGTGTTGGTTTGAAAGCAATCTTTATTCTATTAATTGAAAGCAAACAGAGCCCTGCAAAGCAACAGACAATTATGTTAAACCTTCATATTGCATCGTCTGCACCAATCACAATCACCTCCTAGCATTACAAGCACTGCACTCCCGAGCATAGCAACAAATATTAGTGGCTTTCAGCTTCAAATTGCTGCCTCAAGGCATCCCTGATCCTTATGGCCCCGCGCTGAGCCTCTCTAGTAGCCCTGGTCTCTGGCTATTCAAACTCAGCCTCCAGGTGCTGAACCTCTGCGGTCCAGCCCTGAGTGAAGCTTTCAGCCTTCCCTTCACAAATATTATGGAGTGTACAGCACGCGGCTATAAGCATAGGAATAGTGTCATTGGCCAGGTCCAGCCTCCCATAGAGGCAGCACCAGCGGGCCTTTAAACGGCCAAAAGCACACTCAATAGTCATTCTGCATTTGCTCAGCCTGTTGTTGAACCGCTCCTTGCTACTGTCAAGTCGCCCTGTGTATGGCTTCATAAGCCACGGCATTAAGGGGTAGGTGAGGTCTCCCAGGATCACAGTGGGCATTTTGACTTCCCCATGCACCTTTCTGGACCAACCTGTGTTAATGTCTGTGAACCACCCCCCAGTGATCTACAAGCACCCGGAGAACCATTGAGAAATACCCATTCCGATTAATGTACTCAGTGGTTAGGTGATCTGGTGCCAGAATTGGAATGCGCGTGCCATCTATCACCCCTTCACAGTTAGGGAAGCCAATTTGTGCAAAGCCATCCACAATGTCACACACGTTGCCCACAATCATGGTCTTTTGAGCAGAATGCGATTAATGGCTCTGCACACTTCTGTCAACACAAGTCCAACGGTCGACTTTCCCACTCCAAACTGGTTAGCGACCGATCGGCAGCAGTCTGGAGTAGCCAGCTTCCACAGTGCAATCGCCACGCACTTCTCCAGTGGCAGTGCAGCTCTCATTCTTGTGTCCTTGCACCGCAGGGCTGGGGCGAGCGCATCACACAGTCCCATCCGAAAGTTCTGCAGCCACTGCTCATCATCTCAGTCGTGCATGACGATGTGATCCCATCACTCAATGCTTGTTTCCGAAGCCCAAAAGCGGCATTCCACTGTGGTCAGAATCTCCGTGAATGCCACAAGCAATCTCGTGTCATAGCTTCTACGCGTGGTGAGATCAATGTCGCACTATTCTTGCCTTTGTAGTTTAAGGAATAACTCCACTGCCACTCGTGACGTGCTGGTCAGAGCGAGCAGCATACTGGTCAACAGTTCGGGATCCATTCTTGCAGCCCGAAGAGGCAGAGCGCGCAGCGCACAAACCGTTGAAAGATGGCACCAAATGCGGATGGAAGCACAGGGATTGCTGGGATGTGAAGCAATGCATCACATCCATATTTCCCCTCTGTATTTCCACAACTGTTAGCGGCAGAATTGGAAGAGGTGCTCTGTGGGATAGCTGTCCAGAGTGCACCACTCCGAATACTGCTGCAAGTGTAAACACACTATTGCGCAAGCACACTATTGCACAGTGTGAACACACAACAGCTGTTTCCCTTCAGCGCTCTCTGAGCGGCGCTGTAACTCCTGGCACTTTAACTCTGCCAGTGTAGACATACCCTTATTGTTTATTACAACAATCTGTAACACACAAACCCCCTCTTTCAGTCCTCTGACTGCAGAGGTGTTAACAGGTCATTCTACCTTGACTGGTCCCTTACGATATGTGTTAATTGCTTATGCTAAACAATCTGTTCCCCCTTGCATTTTGCTGTGAGTTCAGTTCCTTTCCCAGACCAGAAGAAGAGCTCTGTGTGTCTCAAAAGCTTGTCTCTCTCACCACCAAAATTTGAGTCAATAAAAGATATTCCCTCACCCACCGAGTCTCTCTAATATCCTGGGCTACAACTACATGGCATACAAACTATTTCTTTGTTTCAGAATTAACTGAGCGCTTAATAACCTGCCTGCTTCATGGCTGGGCTCTGTTCACTCCTGCCAAAGCCTGGCTGCCAGAGACAAGCTGCTCAGAGCCCTTGCTAGAGGCTGGCAGCTGGCTGGCTGAAGGGGGAGAAGAACAACACGGAGTCCGGTGGCACCTTAAAGACTAACGGATTTATTTGGGCATAAGCTTTTGTGGGTAAAAACCCACTTCTTCAGATGCATGGAGTGAAAATTACAGATGCAGACATTGTTATACTGACACATGAAGAGAAGGAAGTTACCTCACACGTGGAGAACTAGTGCTGACAGGGCCAATACAATCAGGATGGATATAGTTCACTCCCAGTAATTGAAGAGGAGGTGTCAATTCCAGGAGAGGAAAAGTTGCTTCTATAATGAGCCAGCCCCTCCCAGTCTCTATTCAAGCCCAAATTAATGGTGTTAAATTTGCAAATGAATTTTAGTTCTGCAGTTTCTCTTTGAAGTCTGTTTCTGAAGGAAGATTGAAGTGTTCTCCTACTGGCTTTTGTATGTTACCATTCCTGATGTCCGATTTGTGTCCATTTATTCTTTTACGTAGAGACTGTCCGGTTTGGCCAATGTACATGGCAGTGGGGCTTTGCTGGCACATATCACATTAATAGATGTGCAGCTGAATGAGTGGCTGGGTCCTCTGATGGTGTCGCTAGAGTAGATATGGGGACAGAGTAGGCAACGAGGTTTGTTACAGGGTTTGGTTCCTGGGTTAGTGTTTCTGTGGACTGGTATGTAGTTGCAGGAGTGCCGGGGCAGGCGGAGCAGGTCAGGGCACAGGGGTGCCCATTTTTCCAGAGCCCCCCAGTTGGCCAGGGCTCTGGGCATGGGCCCTGTTGGCCAATCCGCAACTACCAAGAGTCTCCCCCATCCACTGGACTACAGAGTGCCTCTCTTGCACTCCCCCCCCCCCCCCCATAACTAAGTGTTACACACAATGGAATGGCCATGGGGTCAGAGAGACTGGAAATGACTCTGTGGCCCAGTGGTTCGGGCTCCAAGGTGGGAGACCCTGACGGTCCAGTCCCCTTCCTCCAGTCACTCTTTTGTGATTGATCCACAGTGGAACAGCTTCAGGGACCCCACATCACAACATCCCTAGCTCAGTGGGTAGCATGCTCTTCTGAGAGGTGGAAGACCCCTCTTCAAATCCTTGCACTCCCCTGGCAGAGAGGGGGATTGAACCTGGGGTCGCCACTCCTCAGGCGAGTGTGCTAACCATTGGGCTAAAGGTTATAAAGTGGGGGGAAGGGGGGGTACCACTGCCACCTCCTCCTCCAACCAGATTTTGAATGGGACTAGATCCAGTAGGCCTGCTTAGAGACCACATTCAGATTGGGCTGTCTCCCCCCAATTCATGACTTGTTCTGGGGCTTAGGGGAGGAGACAGGCGTCCAGACGCCTAGAGAGAGGCAGCAGCATGCATGCCCTACAGTCTAAAATTTGGGTGTCTACTGTCTATGGAACTTTTACCACAGAAAGTGAGGTGCTGAGGGAGTTTAGGTGCCTACAAGAGTTCTGGGGATCATTATGGTGCTGCACAGAGTGGTTTAGGCACCTACGTTGCTGCATGGATTGCAGTCAGAGTCAATTGTGGTGTGAACAAGTGCACGTTGGTGAACTGCCTGGAGTTCTACCCACTTACTCCAGGGCTGAATTTGGCCAATGTGTTCTTAAATGTTCTTTGAGACACTCGCCTTGTTAAAAGCTCACTCATTCACAGTGCGAAGATCTTGGCTGTAAACAGTAAAACAGGCCCTGTATTTATAAAATCAGGCTACGCAGAAGCTGCTAGCGATTACCTGATTAAATCCAGCAAGGCATCTGCAGAGCTTAACATCACTTTGCCCACGGTATACTCCTCCTTTTGGGCCGCAGCACCTGGATGAATGTTGATCACAAGCACAATCCCAACAGTCACAGCCATGAATGTCGTCCAGAGATAATAGGTGATTGTGATCAAGCCCATCTTCCCACAGGCCTTGGAGTCCATGGTGGCCAGGCCAGACATCAGGCTGGAAGAGAAAAGAACATGCTCAGCGAACTCTCACAACTGAATGGCACAAGACATAGAATCATAGAATATCAGGGTTGGAAGGGACCTTAGGAGGTCATCTAGTCCAACCCCCTGCTCAAAGCAGGACCAATCCCCAATTTTTACCCCATATCCCCAAATGGCCCCCTCAAGGATTGAACTCACAACCCTGGGTTTAGCAGGCCAATGCTCAAACCACTGAGCTATCCCTCCCATGTCTCTGGCAGAGACCGTCCGGGTCACCAGCCCCACACGGTGCTTGCCCCAGCAGAGCCCACACTGGCCATGAGATCTGCAAGGTGCTTGCCACCTGCCAAGGTCCTGAACTCCTATCCACTTAAGCTCATTGAGCTAAACCATCTGCTTGAGGCATGGGGCTGGACAAGGAACAAACAAGGTGTTAGCTTCCGTTATGACAGGAACGGAGAACAATGCTGAAAATAGAATGTCAGGGTTGGAAGGGACCTTAGGAGGTCATCTAGTCCAACCCGCTGCTCAAAGCAGGACCAGTCCCCAATTTTTGCCCCAGATCCCTAAATGGCCCCCTCAAGGATTAAACTCACAACCCTGGGTTTAGCAGGCCAACACTCAAACCACTGAGCTATCCTTCCCCTCGTAAATAGCATCGTGTCAGCCATTCTATCAATCACTGGGAGTCTTCCACCTGGGAGTCTATGTCCAACGCTGGTCACACCATTTGAAATGGGCAACAAAAATGGTTAGAGGCCGGGAGAGATGTCATGAAGCCTCAGAGACAAGAGAAATAACTAGTGACGTGACAGAGGATTAGGTAAGGTAATCCAGGAGTTCCTATTTACCCTCTCAGATTCTCCAGCCTGTGTTATGCGGGAAGTCAGACAAGATGATCATAATGCTCTATGACTCATAAATGAGACAGTCAGTGACATTGAAAGACAACAAATTTTAAATGGATTTTAAAAATCCTGTAGAACTAATTGGCACAAGATATCACTGATGCCAAGAATTCAGTAGGATTAAAAAGAAGGGATTCGACATTTAATGACTCATAGGCACTGACTCCGTGGGTGCTCCGGGGCTGAAGCACCCACAGACACACCCACTGGCAGCCCCCTCCCAATCAGCTCCTTCCCCTTCCCCCCAGTGCCTCCCGCCTGCTGGCGGCCCCATCCATCAGCCCCTCCCTCCCAGCACCTCCCATCCGCTGTGATCAGCTGTTCAGCAGTGTACAGGAGGCACTGGGGAGGAGTAGGAGGAGCGAGGGTAGGGTGTGTTCGTGGCGGCAGAGTGTGGGTGGGAAGAGGTGGGGTAGAGGTGGGGTGGGGTGGGGTGGGGGCGGGAAGAGGAGGGGTGGGGTGGGGGATTGGGGTTGAGTAGGGGCAGGGCTTGGGGTGGAGAACCACCCCAGGAACATAGAAAGATGGCGCCTCTGTAATGAATATAAGAACACCCACACTTACATGAGCTAGGACAGAGAATGTATAGGGAAGTGAGTCTGTCTGCTTCAGGGCATAATCCAAACTTCCCCCAAAGGCAGGTCATTCCATAAATGTCACTTGTCCAGTTTTTTGTAATAGCTGGGCCTACAAATTTACCCTAATTGGGAGCTCAGCTGTGAGTGAAACTTCCTAGAATGTCACAATAATGGGTAACAAAAAATGTGACTGGAAAAAGGTGGGAAAGGGAGTCCAAACGCAAAGGCCAACTGCTATAATCCAAGGACTGTGTTAAAATCATGCCTGGTAAAGAAGAGACGTGTGGGGCCAGAAAGAAATGGGCCAAAATTGGTGTGTCAGAAATTGGGCCTAATTGGTGGACAAAATACTGAAGGGCTGGACTATTCTTCCCACCGCTCCCTTTGGGGGTCTTTAAAAGAAAAGACTTCGGGGGGTGGGGGTGGAATCAGGACAACTGTTGGCTCAGACGCAGGAGGATTGGAAGGAGCCAGCTTCCCCACCATGGCTGCCATGGGAGGGGGTGCTAGCCCATGGGAGGCCCAAGCAGGAACATTTTGGGGCCCCCTCTTACTCCTCACTCCACAAACCAAACAATATCCCCAGACCCCACCCGCACAGACACTTGTTAAAAAGGTCCACATGCTGGCACTGTGGGGCCTAATGACAGGCCCCCCCCTTGGCCGCTAGCATGTGGGAGGGGCCGCCAGGCCAAATCTGAATAGGTGGCACTGTGACCTGGCACATGGGGTCACAACCCCACTTAAAGCTGGGGCGGCCGGGCAGGTAACCTGGGTCCCCTCCTAAGCAAAATTCTGGCTGGGCCCCAGGAAGAATCTGACTCCCAGCGCTCAGAAGTGCAGTGTGGGGGGGCACAGGCACCAGAGGGAACATTTCTGGGTGGGAGAAAGCTCTTACTAGCATGGCTGCACTGGTTACATCTGTTGCTTGTGTAGCACATGGTCTCTCTTCCTGGCTTCTGGAGGTGGTATGTCTTTCACGGGCATGTTGGAAAAGCAGTCACCAACTGGTGCTATTATACATAGTTTTACAAGTTCTAAATGCTGCATTGTTGTTACTTGTACCATGTAGTTTCTATTTTGAGAAGCTGTTGCAAACAGCAGGCAGTTTGCTCTCTGTGACTCAAGGAAATTCTTAGAGCAGGAACTGGGCATTGGTGTTTTGGCTGAGACTCCTGAAAAGGGGAATTGCCCTGCATGCTGTTTGACTATATCTATTCCAGGACTGGTGTTTCTGTATAAATAAAACAGATTATACTAAGAAAATAACCAGATGTTGTGTCACAGGTTTGTCTTCCAACAGAAATCCCCTGAAGTCTGCTACTGCCCAGGAAAGATGCAACAGGCATAATACCCAGGGCTACATGTAATGCCGTATTTTCTGCAAAAGCCACCTCTTGACACAAAATGTGATCCAGGACTAGGCCTCATGGTTGTGACGTAAACCTTGAAAATCTGAACTGAGTGTTACCCAAGTAGAGCTGGCTGCCTGAGTCTGAAGGCTGCCTGAAACGGTAGCTCAGAGCAGTGCACTGTTTCCTCTCATCTCAATGGGGCTTAATTCTGAAACCCAATTCCCCTCCCCTGCCTTCTGATGTGCCAAAAGCCCCAAGTGCTCCCCGCCTAGCTGCCAAAACCCACAGCTATCCCCTTAAGAGCTGTGCAATGCAATTATGTGCTGTCCGTACAAACATCTGTGCCTCAGAGCCACATCTCAACGACTGCCCTACCCACTGGGTGGTAGCACTAGTTTTTTATGCTCTGATCCAATGGATATTTAATTCTTTTTACAAAGCGGAACAGCTCCTCCAGGAGACATTCAGAAAGCATTACAGAGACTGACTCTAGCCCGTTGATTGGACCTAGGTACAAGTCTCGGCTCTGAATCAGGAAACTTTCTCTGGTTTTTATCATGAACAATTTCAAAAGGTCTTGTGTTCAGTCTGCATCAAAACCTCACATTTTTGGTGAAATGTAATTCCTGTTTTCCAGCCAGCCCTATTCATTTCTAGACATTCTAACATTTGGGTATGTTAAAAAGGGGATGAATTTTTGTAAAATAAGCATGCTCTGGTTTTTGGTACTCCATTCAAACACACTTTCAACCTTTCCTCATCTTTAACTGAGTTTTGGCTCGCAAAAGTAGCTTAAATGTATCCCCTGGTGCATATATACTATTACTTTTTAAAAAAACTGTTAAAAGAACATTATGATTGCCAAGTCAAGTACTCAAAAGTAAGGAAATACCAGAATTATGGTTTCCTGTGTAGCCTTAATTCTGTCCCCTTGTATATATGAATTATGAGGAGTTTTTAATTACATGATCACATACTACTTCCCCCCACTATTTTAGCAGCAAGCCTGGAGCAAACTCTACTAAGGAAAACACGGATGGGAAACAGCGATTTTGGTAGTTTATAACTTGACCAAATCTGGGTGGATTTTTCATGGGACGAGCAAAAGGCCCCAAGACTAACTCCCCGTCTAATTTCAAGCTCCTGATGTAAACCATGGAGACATCAGTTCTCTTCAAAAATAGAACAAAATGTTTATAATGGCAAATGATACGGAACCTAAATACAGGAGTCACTGCCATTCCAACAACGACCAGTCAGGACTCCCTCTCAGAGGCTGCTGAGGACTGAAGGTAAAGTTGTGTAAACAAAGTGCCAGCCGTGTACCTGTGCAGAAAGCGTTCCTCACAAAATATAAATTAATCTCTACCCCTCCGCTGTGCGGGGGGCAGAGGTGAAGACAGCTTGGTCAGGGGGCCCAGTACAATCAAAGGAGGCGCACTACCGCAGTGTTGACCTTTGACCACTGACCTGATCTTTAAAGGGGGCTATTTGGAATTAAAGCACAGTTTAAATTCCAAAATGCTTAATATGCGCATTTAAAGCTGTAACAAAAGTAGGCGGCCACTTTAATATACATTAATGTTTTGGACAGGCTTTGCAATAAGTTTGGTTAAGGCTTAGCAAGGTCTGGCAGTTAAGCAACAAGTTAGCACAAGAATTTCACTAAGGTTATAGAAGCGACAAAGGGTCCTGTGGCCCCTTATAGACTAACAGACGTATTGGAGCATAAGCTTTTGTGGGTGAATCCCCACTTCTTCAGATGCATCTGAAGAAGTGGGTATTCACCCACAAAAGCTTATGCTCCAATACGTCTGTTAGTCTATAAGGTGCCACTGGACTCTTTGTCGCTTCTACAGATCCAGACTAACACGGCGACTCCTCTGATACTTGACACTAAGGTTATAGGGATTTCTGCAACATGTATCTTGTGATAAACAAGCAAATCACAAAGAACAGTTTATGATTGAAAACACATTTCTTGGGGATTCTTAGGCAAATATACCCAAGAGGGCTAATCACATTCATGTGTTGAAAACGTATTGACACAAATAGCTTGGAGCAATGATCGGAATCCCAATTATGGTTTGACAGACAGCCATACATGGACAGGAGGCTGGAAACAAATTTCAGTATGGTCCTCAGACATGTGTGGGTGTACGGAAAAAAGGGGATAAAATAAGATATACGCCCACCCTTTAGTTGGGCTCATTGGACTAATAAGCAGGTGGAAGCCCAAATGTCATTTCCACCTGTGAAGATCCCCACTTACTTTTTCTTCTGCCTTTGCTGTTACCAGTCACTATGAGGTTGTAAGCCTGTCAGCTCTGGGAATTGTTCTGGCCTGTACAAGCCATAAGACTGTAAGCACACACTATTGGGAGGTGGGGGGAAGTGGTGTGTCATTTTGTGATACTTGTCTTGCTTTAGCTTACTTTTCTATGGTTTGAATTATACTTGTCTGAATGAAATAAAACTCAAAGTCTCAATGTGTGCTCCACCAATCTCATTTCCTATAATAGATTTACATAGCTGCCTGAGTAAAGAAACACTTATTAGTGACTGGTACAATTTACACACTAAATTAATCAAAGGCTACAGCAAAAGCAGATGCGGTATTGCTCACTCTCATGATATTTGCTGCCTTTCTTACAGCTCCAGCTGCTGGAATCATGTCATTACCTGATCATCTCAGTTTTCATTATAAAAGAAAAGTAAATGTCTAGCCCTTGTTTAGAGAAAAGCTCAAAAATTTGAACTTACGAAATCCAAAACCAGAAGACAAATAAAATGAATGAATTAGTGACTTGGATGTTTGGAGTTGAAGACATTCCGCAAGTCACTGGCAATTTTGAAATTTTTTCCCAGAGTCTGGGAAGTTTCACCCTAAAGAATGAAAATTTCAGAACGACAGGAGCAACTGAAAATAGGGGGTAAGGAGGGAAACTTGCTTTAAGTATGGCATGCGCTGTTCCACCTGCTATATTGCAAAGAACTTTAAAAAGTCGACCTTTAAACAGAAAGGTCTTCACTACCTGAACTTTAGCAGAGCTGCTCCTGCAAACACTCAGGCCTGGTCTAGGACCCAGATTACATCGACCTAACTATGACACTAAAATTTCATTCCCACCAACGTAACTGCCCTGCTCTGCTGATTTAATAACTCCACCTACGCGAGAGGCAAAGAGTCCTTGTCAAAGTAGTCAGGTCAACTCAGTGTCGACAGTGTTACTGGTTTAGAATCATAGAATATCAGGATTGGAAGGGACTTTAGGAGGTCATCTAGTCCAACCCCCTGCTCAAAGCAGGACCAATCCCCAAGTTTTGCCCCAGATCCCTAAATGGCCCCCTCAAGAATTGAACTCACAACCCTGGGTTTAGCAGGCCAATGCTCAAACCACTGAGCTATCCCTCCCCCCTTTCAGAAGCCATTCCACAATGCCCCACACTGACAGCACAATCGGGACAAGCACTCCTGGTGAGGACCCACACCACCAATACAAGGAGCGTAGTGTGCACAAGCGTAGCGATTTAATTACTGCAGCAGCTGTATGCTGAGGTAACATAGGTTGACATAATTTTGCAATGTAGACGTGCCCGCTGGCATTTCAGTAATTGTACAAACTTACTGGGGCTATTCATTTGCATACGTTTTTGTGAGATCAGACCCTTAGATAAATAGCCACCTTGTACAGTCACTGTGGATGGCTGTGTGCACATAAGAGAAAAGAAGTACATGGGAATCATTTCGATGAACAGTACTAACTGGAACCAAAGCTTAGAGAGAACCCTCCAAGGCAGTAGTATATCTTATATATACAGAGGTTTTCAATTCATGTAAAAAGTGAAATCTTACAATGATTACATTTCTATCTGTCATGCTTCATTAATGTATGCAGTGGTGTTGTAGAGGTGTTGGTCCCAGGATATTAGAGAGACTGCTAGGTGAGGTAATATCTTTTATTGGACTAACAGCTGTTGGTGAGAGAGACAAACTTTAGAATTTATGCAGAGCTCTTCTTCAGGTCTGGGAAACCTGCTCAGAGTGTCACAGCTAAATACAAGATGGAACAGATTGTTTGGCATAAGCAGCTAGCAAATATTTCAAGGGACCATTCAAGGTGAAATGGCCCAACACGACCTCTCCAGTCACCGGGGATAAAGGAAGGGTGGGGAAGGCTACTTGGGGGAGGATGGGGGTTACAGATTGTTGTAATAAGCCATAAGTCCAATATATCTATTCAGGCCATGATTTTTAGGGTCTAACCAAGTTATGAATTTAAGCTCCCTGGCTCGTCTTTTGAAGGTGAGGTGCAGGTTTCCTGTCAGGATGAGGACTGAGAGGTCACATGCAGAGTGATCGCTTTGTGAAAAGTGTTCACCCACAGCTGATATGGTCTTTTATCATCTTCCTGTGTGAGTTCATTTGAAGGTGTAATGGTTATCTGGTTTCACCCACACTGCTGTTATTGGGGCATTCAGTGCACTGGATGAGGCACACCACATGTTGGGACAGGCATGTGTAGGACCCATGGATCTGGAAAGGTGTGTTGGGGTGCAGGTGTTCATCATCATAGCAGTGGAGATATGGCTGCAGGTTTTGCATCTGTTGTTCCAGCAGGGTCAGGTGCTGCTTTGAGTTGGCGGGTCCTGGTCTGTGGGGAGCTTGCCAGGGAGACCCGTCATATCTGGTCACAGCACTCTTACTGAAGGAATTACTCGGAAACCACCTTGACATGACTCTCCACACAAAGGGCCAGCTTCCTCCAGGACACACTAATTTCCTCCACAAACCCTGAAACATCAACCACCTCCCTCAGAACACTATCCTTGCCATCAGGGATGTCATTTCCCCATACACCAACACTCCTCACAACGACAGCATAGCTGTCTGCCTCAAATATCTACAAGACAATGGACAACATGCAGCTACCCTCCAAACACATCGCCAAACTCATCCAGTTCATCCTCACCCATAACAATTTTACATTCAACAACAAACACTTTGTCCAAACCACGGGAACAGCCATGGGTACTAAGATGACTCCTCAGTATGCCAGCTTCTTCATGGGCCACATTGAGGAAGAATTTCTGGACAAATGCACCACAAAACCAATGATATACCTGAGATAAGCCAATGCTATCCTCTGGACAGACAACTTAAACTCCTTCATAGATTTCCACCACAACTTCAACAACCAACACCCTTCCATTAAACTCTCTAGAACACTCCCACACTAGCTAGATACCACAATGAGCTTCAACAATGGAACCTATAGGCAACAATATACAAGAAACCCACAGTTCACCAAACCTACCTTCACATGTTCAATAACCACCCCAAACACACCAAGAAATCTGTTCTCTACAGCCAGGAGTTCAGATATCACAGAATTTGCCTGAAGGAGAAAGTCTGGGATATACAACTGAACACACTTAAAACTGCCTTCACCAAACAAGGACACTCCACTAGCAAAATAGATCACACCATGGAATGGGACACCCAAATACCCCCGAAAGAACATGCTTCAATATGGACATAAACCCCCCTCTGTCTGCACACTCCAGGTTGTGGTGAGTCCACTCTTCTACACAATCCAGAACAGTGGAAACGTTATTTTACAGTGGCAGGATAACCAGAGAATATGTACTGGGGGAAATGCAAATGTGTCAGTTACCTACTTAGCCACACGCGTATGCAAGGAATCTTACAGACATACAACGTTAAACTAGAGAGTCATACATTTTTCAGGCCAGAAGGGACCATTATGACAAACTAGTCTGACCTCTTGCATAACACAGGCCATAGAAATTCATCCAGTGACTCCTGCATCCAGCCCACAACTTGTGGTTGAGCTAGAGCATCTCTTCTAGAAAGAGACATCTAGTCTTGATTTAAAGGCTTCATGTAACGGAGAAATCACCACAACTTGAGGTCAGTTAGTTAACTTTCACAGTTAAAAACGTGTGCCTTATTTCTAGGTCAAATTCATCTGGTTTTGCTTAGAAGCTACTCTATCTCTGTATGATTTTGTCTACTAGACTAAGAAGCCCTGTAGTATCAAGTTGTTCCTAGTGTCAGAGAGTGAACTCTGTTCTGTTGCAGGAAAAGGAGAAGGAAAGAAACCTGCATCTTCTGAATTCCTACTTTTCCGGTATCAACTTTAAAGTATCACCAGCACAGAGCTGTTGAAACTGTTTTTACATGTCTGCGTTTCCTTTTGACATGTTGATTCATTAAGTGACAATTAATCTGGGGATATTACTACTTGTTTCCCCATCTTCTTAGGACTTAGCACCATGAAAAAAAGAATAGGAGCAGTGAGTATTGGAAAAGTGGCAGAGAAGTACTTTCAGTAAGTAAACCCCTGTTGGAGGTTGTTACAGCATACTTAAAAATGGGCACAAATGTCCTTCTGATAAGTCATGCCTGAATTAATATAAATATATATATTACAATGTCAACGCACGCAAATGTGCAAATCTACTGATTCTTGGTTAGAGGATGGTTTCAGGATCTGAGTGTCTCCCTCCATCCGTCTTTGTAAAGAGGATGGCTTGGCTCCTATAAATACATTTGCTCAGCACAATTTAATAAACGTGACTTTTTATTCTTAAAGTAAGAGAGTTGTTCTTACCTAGAAGTAATGAGGGGTAGAATCAGCATTTTTAACATCCTCATAAGGAGCTCTCCAGGAAAAGAAAAGTATTGCTTCTCCTGTGTAAAGAACAAAGATTGATCAGGCAGGAGAATCAATGGCAAGATGTAAATAATGGAAATGTACACATTGTTCAAAGATACAAAAATTACAGATTCTCATTCTTGCAAAGATCCATAATTCCAACTTTATCTTTTTTAAATCTGTTCTCCCCTCCCGCCTTGTCCAGAAATGATTGCTGAATCTTTTGGTCTTGTCTGGTTTTATGCTATATAGGGGAAATGTACTGGGACTGGCAATATGGACAACAAATAGAGTGTAATTAAATGAAGGCAAAGCTGGAAAAGGATGTTAGACTATTGCACTTGAAGGAGTCATTGTCCCCATGGTCCTGCAGCAATAATCAGAATCACTGCAATCTAGCCAGAAGGATTGTACACCCTCCCCAATGGTTCTACTAGTCTGGTTTAACCTGTTCCTCCCCATTGTTCAAAGAAAGAGCTTCATTATGAGTCTCTTTTGTTATTTTAAATGCTCCATCACTGAGAGCTGAAATCACTTGAGATGGGGCAGTGTCTCTGCCCAGCCTACAAAAAGCTGGAAATCGCTAAAGAGACTGATGTGCAGAGATCACAGCAGAGAGGCAGGTGGCAGCAGAAGGTGACTGACAATTGGCTGGTGAATGAGTGGCTGGAGAGGCGGTGAGCAGAACGAGTGGCCTTGCTGGTTGCTGCTGGCTCCGCCTAGCAGAAGGGTTACATACTGATGACCTCCTGAGGTCCCTTCCAACCCTGAGATTCTATGATTCTATGATACTATGATACTATCAAGAAGTTGGGCCTTATTTGCATATCTAAAACAGGCAATTGCAAGTGACATCCAGTGCACAAGGGCAATTGAGGGCAACCTTTTCACTAGCTGCCCAATGCACAAAATAAATTACAGATCTACATGAGGGAGCAAAAGTAAACTGGTAAGCATGTTGGTCTGGTCATCTATGTATTCAAAACTTTGAGATTCAACATAGGTGTCAGCCAGTGTTTCGGGTACCAACCCCATGATTAAAAATCATAAAACGAACGTGACTAAAGGACTGCCCATAAATAGATCTGCCTAAGCCCCCCTCCCCCAACATCCTTAATGAAGGAGAAACTATGGGCTTTGCAGCATGCCTGGAAGAGTAACAAAACTGGGATCTGGTGGACAAAGGCAGGGAGCAAGTTCCAAAACCAAGCATCCTGCATGGATGACTTCCTGCTACCTCTCCTGTATACTGAGGGTGTGCCAGCACCTCTAGGGACCTCAACTGTGGCAGGATGTCCTAGGGAGAGAGGCAGTTTCTCAGGTAATCAGGTTGCATTTAGGGCTTTATAGGTTAAAATCAACACCTTTAATTCCACTCAAGCTTATTGGACACCAGTGAATATCGCGAAGCACTGGTCTTATGTATTCCCAGCATGCAATTCCACTTAAGTGGGCTGCAGCATTTTTCACTAGCTTTAGTTTCTGAGTGGTTCCAAGGTATAGCGCCATGTACAGCATTTCACAGCAATCTAATTTGGAGATGACAAAGGTCGGGATAACTGTGGCACGGTCAGTACTGGAGAAAAGGTCACACTCGTCTTACCAGGTGCAGATAAAGTGCTCTTCGCTATCGCCATTACAGTGTCCTGCCGGTACAACTCAGGATCCAACACATATTTAAGCACCCGCCCCCCACATTTTAATCCAAGTGACAAACTGGGTCACTGGATTTATGTGTCTGAAGGATGATTGAAAAGCTCACTGTTCTGGTCTAATGCCATGCTCCCTTTGGGCGAAAAATAAATAAAATCTAAACAAAGCAGAAACTTTTCATTCTGGCATTTTTGAAATGGAACCCTGACTTTTAGACTTGAAACAACTTTTCATTTAGAATTTTACTTCAATTTTTTTAAAAACCCACCTCCCTTGAGAATGAAACAACGCATTTTGTTTGACCCAAAACATTTTTTTTCCTCAATTTTTTGTTCTGCCTCTGAACCAAAACACTGGATTATTTGCACGGCTCTACCTTGGACATAGAGGTGCCAGGCCTTTCTCACAAGAAATTGGTGTAAGAGGTGCCCCTGTGCCCAATAGTTTAAGCATTCATCTGGTAAGTAGGAGCCTCAGGTTCAAATTCTTCCTCTGTCTGACTCATAGCAGGGAATTAAATGCAGGTCCCCCACCTGACCTCCCAGGTGAGTGTCCTACTCACTGGGCAGTTTGGGCCTGGGGCTCTCTCAGTCTCTCCTGCTGGGGCTGTTCCACTTTGCATCAAATACTTAAATCGATCACTCTTCCTCGGCGGCATTTTGTGCAGGGCATGATCTGCTAGACATGCTCCAAGGTGGTCTCGGAGAATATCTGCCCAGTCAGGGCCTTCAGGTGCTGAATGGCTCAGCCGCACCAGGACTTAGGTGGCTTTGCTCATGCTCACCAGCAGAAATCTAGGTGCTGAGAGGACTTTACCCACAGAAACGTAAGCGCCTAGGGAATGTAGGCATCTGCAGTTATCTGGCAGCTAAGCAGGGGGTTGGAGGATCTATATTTTGGATTTAGGTGCCTAAAGTGGCAGCAGGAAACTGAACCCAGGTCTCCCCAATCCCAGGTTAGTGCCCTAACCACTTGTCTATCCCTCCTCTAACATGCCTCACCTCTGTGCGACCTCCCCAAGATAATACTGCTGCTGCACCCGGCCTTTGCCATTACAGGAGTTTGTGATTTCAGCTCTGCCACCTGACCCTGGCAGTAATGCCCCCCGTGGCAGTTACCTTATTTTATGAATTAAAAATGAAAAATCTGGAGCTATTTGGTTTGCAGTCTCCTTGCTCCATAGCAATTAATTTGACAAACTCCCTTGGATTTGTAGCTACTCAAACAACCAGTGCTCACAGAGAGAAAGTTACTTCTGTGCACAGAGCCAGCACAGAGATTATGCACTGTTGAAATCAAACTTCAGTCTAATGTTGACATCGTAACCTGGGGCCTGGGGCTTGTGTTGTCCCTTTGCACAAAGATGAATTTCATCAAAAAGCTGCAGAGAGTGATCTTTAAAGGGACTAAATCCACATGAGGCTCATGGGAGAAGGTTTTGAACCTACTATGGTTGCACAGGCTGCTGATTCCTAGAAAATTGAGTGGGTGGGGCCGGGGCGGGACAAAATGGTCTGCTTTTCAGTTTCTTTCATCTGCAGTTTAAACAGCACTCTGTGTATTGTCAGTATCACGGAGGGCTGGTCAGTAACCTGGCCTACTCCCTGGTTATTAGCTGGAGACTCTGGCTTTCACCATCAGTCTCCAACTCTCCAGTACCTTGGATTCCTTCTTCTGCTATCTTCACAAATCGCGGGCACCATTAACACGTCATGTCCTCTCGCCATGTGTGTCAGCACCACAACTCTCTGGGGGATTGTTGTTGCTGATAACCTCCTTGCCCCATCACCGGGCTTGGAAGGATTACATTTTTATCTGTAAACGCCGATAAACATGGATTTCACTAGACACACACAAGCCGATGAAAAAATATTTCCATTGCTGATAATCAACATGTACAGAGAGGCAGAGAAAGAGAAATGCTGAGAGAACTTGTTCGGGGATTTTTTACTTTGTATATTTGGTGGGACGTTGGCAATTTGTGTTTTAAGGGTTATAAAGCTTTAACTTTTTTAATCTCAGCATCTACTGTCATCAAATTATTGTCTGACCCCCCCCCCATCCTCCCATAATTTTGTGCAACTGTGACCATTTCAATCAATACAAATTTAAAAAATGCTTAATAATAAATGTCAATATGTGGTGAAATTATTTTTTAAAAAAAATCAACGTGTGCCAGGCCTAGACTTCCCTGAGGCAATCCTGCCCTGACAGCCGCTGTCACCAGTAACCCCCTTTGCCCCGATCGCTGAGGGCCCACGGTACCAACAACCTGCCTCTCCCATCAGTGAAGGGCTGCGGTCACCGGAACCCTTCCCAGCACGGGGCCAGACCTGGGCTCCTGGGGTGC
Organism: Chelydra serpentina; assembly: GCA_037349315.1. Lineage (NCBI taxonomy): Eukaryota > Metazoa > Chordata > Testudines > Chelydridae > Chelydra > Chelydra serpentina. The sequence continues at coordinate 1,520,525 of JBAIAC010000192.1, forward strand.
AGAGTGTAGATGTCTGGGCTTGGCCTGGAGCCTGGGACCCTGAGAGGGGGGAGGGGCTCAGAGCCAGGCTCCAGCCTGAGCCCAGACCTCTTGGTTAGCCCTGCAGCCCGAGCCCCATGAGCCCGAGTCAGCTGGGCCAGGCTCTGAGACTTGGCAGTGTAGATGTACCCCTAGGGATTGCTGTCACCCATCACCCCTCCCCCACAACTGAGTTCTTTGGCACCGCTAGCCCCCTCCCCAATTCATGAGGGATGCTGTCATTGATAAACCCTCTGAAGGGTCACGGTCACTGGTACTGCCCCTCCCCATTATTGAGAGATTGCTGTCACTCGCCCCCCCCCCCCCCCCCCCCCCGTCACCCTTCCCTCAGAGGTTCGTGTCACTGGTGATCAATCCCCAGCCCCTGTCACTGAAGTTTCAGTGTTCCTGGTACACCCCGGCCCGGCTCTGGGGGAACCGCACCGCTCACCCATTCCTGGCCTGCTTCAGGGCACCGAGAGAGGCCCCCACTCAGGTTTCAGGCCTTTAGGCATCAACTTTCTCTGGCGGAAACTTGCATCCCTCTCCCACCGGACCGGGGATTTAGGCTGAAATTCGCTTGCAATTGCCTGTGCTTATCCCAGCAGGTCTGACAACAGACCAGCACCTGCACGTCTGCCTGGCCCAGGGACTATGACAGGACTCACCAGTGACCAGCCAGCTCCCACGGGGCACAGCCCAGTCATCTACAACAAAGGCACTGCAGAGAAAACTTCTCAGAAAACAATAGGCCGACAATGCTCTTGCTAAGCTTACCAGGTATTACCCACCGCCCACATGGGATCCTGCAGGGCTGTACACACCATCCTCAGCTCCTTCTTCCGGAGTGTTTCGCTCCCTGTTGTCACTGTCCCCTCCTCCCCTGACCCCCACCCCCAGCCCAATGCAGAAAGATCTCCAGTACCTATAACCTCCAGTATCACGCCTCCCCACCCTGAGAGATCACCAACACCGAATAACCCCATATCACCCCACACTGAGGAATCGCTGGCACCGGTAGCCCTGTGCGGCCTGACACTGAGGGATCGCCGGCACCGATAACCCCACGCCCCTCGACACAGAGATCGCTGACACCAATAAGCTCACGGCCCCTGGCACTGAGGGATTACCGGCACCCATAACCTCACGTCCCGACACCGAGGGATTGTTGGCACCGATAACCCCACACCCATATTTGTGGGCCTCCATGTAGTCGGTGTGGGCCTGGTGTGGCAGTGCCATAGTATACCCAGTACTGAAACTCAGAGACATTTTTCATTTTGATCACACACCTCTGCATGACTATCTGCATTGCCACACACAGCTCCCTCAGCCCCCAGTTTTTCTCATTGCGCTCTACACCCTTGTGGGTTTACCAGTGTCCACAGAGAGCAGGACTTTCATTGTGATCAGGGAAACTCCCCACAGATGTATATCCTTCCTCATTCAGACCTTCTAGAGCAGGGGTCTCAAACTCAAATTACCACGAGGGCTACATGAGGACTAGTGCATTGGCCCGAGGGCCGCATCACTGACCCTGCCCCCTCGCTGCCCCGCCCCCGCCCCCACCCCTTCCATTAGGCCCCGCCCCTTCTCTGCCTCCTCCCCTGTGCGCACGGCTTCCCGCTCCTCCCCCCTCCCTCCCAGAAACCGCGGAGCTCTTCCCTGCGGCCCGCCAGGCTCCCCGCGCCCCACCCTCGCCCCCCCATTTTGTTTTTGTTTTTTACCCCCAGGCAGTTGCCGCCCCACTGCCTGGGGGGGGGAATAAATAAATAAATAAATAAATTGTAAGGGTCTCAGTCTACGGCGGGGTGGTGGGGCGCCAGCCCGCCTCGCTGTGCTCGGTCAATTATCTTGGGGAATCGGCAGTCTCGGACCCGAACTCCTCGGGTCGGGTCCGGTGCGGTAGCGGCTAAGCCCTGGCCCCTGGTCAGGGCGGGCAACAAACAGCCCAGAGCTCAGACCCTCAAGCAGGGGCTGAGCAAACAGTAAGTCAATAAGCCCTGGCCCTGGGGCAGGGCGGGGCGGCTAACAGTTCAGGGCTCAGACCCTCAAGCAGGGGCTGAGCAAACCCAGGTCCTGGTTCTGGGGAACCTGGGAGAGGGGGAGACTGCCACCCACACCTTGGGTGGCAGGGGGGACGCAGGCCCACCCACTCCACTGCGTCCCGGCCCGGGGCCCTAACAGCGGCAAAGGATCCGCCGCTGGGTCAGTGGGGATCCTGGCCGCAACACACTGACATGGGCTCTGGCCCCGGTGCAGCCAGACTGGGGTCGGCTGTCCCGGGCCACTTCCTAACTCCCCCTCGGGCGGTACCTGAGTCCAGGGGGTGTCCTCGGCGGGTTCTAGCCCCATGGGCTCCTCGTCCGACTCGCGGTCACTCGGCAGGTCCGGCAGCTCTTCTGGAAAGTGGCCGCTTGGCAGGTCTGGCCACTCCTCTGGAGAGGGGCCGCTCGGCGGGCCCGGCCACTCCTCTGGAGAGGGGCCGCTCGGCGGGCACGGCCAGTCCAGGCGAGTACCTGGGGCCACAGGGGTTTCCCAGTCCCGAGGTAAGCCGGCTGCGTCTGGTCTCCCTGCTGGCTGGTTTCCTAGTGAGCTCCGCAGGCCCGCCTTTATACTTCCGGGTCGCTCCCTTCTACTTCCGGGTCGCGCCATTCTACTTCCGGGTCGCAGCCCGTCTCTGGGTGGAGCGGGCCCTGAGCCTCCTGGCCCCGCCCACTCTGGCCACTGGGCTGGTGTTTCACTCTGCGGGGAGGTGGGGCGCCAGCCCGCCTCGCTACACAAATAAACTTTTTTTTTTAAAGGGGGGGGCGGGGGGAGCCCGGCGGGCCGCAGGGAAGAGCTCCGCAGGCTGCATGCGGCCCACGGGCCGCATGTTTGAGACCCCTGTTCTATAGCCATGTCTCCAGTACCACCCTGGGTCACCGGTCACTGTCTGTGGTTCTGGTCTCAGCTCAATAAAGTTCCGCAGATACCTGATCAATTCTGACAAATGCCTCCCTCAGCACCCATCCTGCCATTTGAGCAACCCACTTGCAAACGCCATTTCCCCAAAGTGAGGACTTAGCCCCTGGGAACCTGAAGTCACCAGCCTTTCCCCCTCTGCTCCCATCTACATGCCAGTTCATTACATGGTCACCACCACCTCTCCCCATGCCTGTTTCCCTTACACCTTGGACACTATTCTCCCCTGCAAGCCTGACCTGCTTCCTCTTTCCCTGCTTCCCTTGACATTCCTTTCCTACAGGTGACCTCTGTTCCTTGAGGTTAATTCCAGTTTCTTTATCTGCTCCTAGCTTAATGACCCACCACAGTAGTCACAGAGCCACCTGCAGCTTCTCTGGCTATAGCCATGGGGCCAATTGCCAGAGGCCAGCCTTAGATAGCTGCAGCTGCTAGCAAGGGAGGGGTGGCAATTCCAAGGCCGAGCACGCTTGCACCTTGCAACGGCGGCACTATGGACTCTAAATCTTCAGCACTGGGCCTAGGCAGCTGCAGATTCTGCAGTTAAGCACTTCCCTCCTCTAGGCCAGTGGTCTCCAAACCGTCTTCAAGGCCAGCACCAGATGCTTCAGAGGAAGGTGCAAGAGCAGTTACGGGATAACCTTCCCCCAGGGGTAGTCCTCCCCCGCCTCCTCCCCCCGGTTAGAGGCTGGCTATGCCCTCATACAAAGTGCTGGAGATAACTTGTGTCTATGAATGCTCCCAGGCGTATTTTAAGACTACGATTTTCAAAGAAGCCTAAGAGAGTCATCTTAGACCAGGTTTACCTCCTCTATCACCACTGACCTGCTTTGGGAGCAGAGCAGATCTATTGCATCTCCCCACCAGACACCAGGTTCTCCTTAGCAGCCCAGCTTTTCTACTCCTTTGCGTTGCTCCGTCACTTCAATTATACATTTGACCTGCTTGCTTTATGGCTTAAGGCTTAAACCTTAAATTTCTCTTTTCATTTTAGTTTTTGTTACACTAAAGTGCAGGGAACAAACAATAACTAGTGCATGTTTGCTGAGGGTTTCTGGAACAGTGTACGCCATAAGATATTTTTGCAGCAGTACAGATAAAGAATTAAATCTACGGGGCCAACTTTACCCCCGGTGTAATTTCACTGGAATCAGTGGAATTACAACCTATTAATTATTCCCCTAGCTTTCAAAGTGCAACAATATGCCATACCTTCCAATACCCCACTGTGCACAATATGCCATACCTTCCAATACCCCACTGTGCACAATATGCCATACCTTCCAATACCCCACTGTGCACAATATGCCATACCTTCCAATACCCCACTGTGCACAATATGCCATACCTTCCAATACCCCACTGTACACAATATGCCATACCTTCCAATACCCCACTGTACACAATATGCCATACCTTCCAATACCCCACTGTGCACAATATGCCATACCTTCCAATACCCTACTGTGCACAATATGCCATACCTTCCAATACCCCACTGTGCACAATATGCCATACCTTCCAATACCCTACTGTGCACAATATGCCATACCTTCCAATACCCCACTGTGCACAATATGCCATACCTTCCAATACCCTACTGTGCACAATATGCCATACCTTCCAATACCCCACTGTGCACAATATGCCATACCTTCCAATACCCCACTGTGCACAATATGCCATACCTTCCAATACCCCACTGTGCACAATATGCCATACCTTCCAATACCCCACTGTGCACAATATGCCATACCTTCCAATACCCCACTGTGCACAATATGCCATACCTTCCAATACCCCACTGTGCACAATATGCCATACCTTCCAATACCCCACTGTGCACAACACAGCAAGCCGCCTAATACCCCACTCTATGCAGTATTTTCAGAGCTTGTAATGATAAGCCCCTATTAGGTATCCACATATTGTAATAGAAATAATATTGACGTTTGTAGCCATGTAACACTCAGCCACTGCAGGGATGGGTGCAGTAAGGTTTCAGTGTAGTAGCCATGTTAGTCTGTGTGACACTCAGGATCGCTGCACACCTGTTGTGTACTTTGCACCTGCTGGGAGCGAGCAGCTGACAACACTTTGTCCTTTCTTGGCAAACTCTTTGCAGTGGAAACATTGGAAATACAGAAAGTAACACCGACGGCAATGTGAGCTGGAAGTGGCTCTCTTGCTAGATATGCTACTCTGGGAATAGGGTGCATACGCTGTAGCCCTACAGCAAACCAATCGAATGAGGTGCCACCTCGGAATGTGCTGCCAAGGGCACAGCGTGAAAGGAGGCCATGCTGTACAGCTCCCCCAGCATCACGCTCCCAGCAAAAACAGGAGAGGGGTTTGTGGCTCTCAGAGGAGCCTAGAGTCAGCAGCTGCTTCTGTCTCAACGAGAGACAGGTGAATAATGAAAACCAAAAGACACATTGCTGGAAAACACCCACAGCCCTACTTACTAAACAACAGAGCAATTGCCCTCTTTAAAGCCTATACCTGAGGGAAGACTGGAATGTGGGGATCTGACATTGACCCAGCCTGTCTAGACTAGGAAACAGATTGTACTGAAAAACATGATGGTTCAAGCATGTTAGCAAACACGTTTTAAAACACTGCGTGTTTTCCCAGTTTAGACCTGCCCATTCAGAAGAGGGGCAAGGAAACTAGGAAGGGGCACTGGACATGTTAGAAAGTCCCAGTTCAAACCACTTGAGCATCCAACCAGAGAGCTCAAGCAGATACACGCCAGCCCAGAGAACTGGCCCACGGCCTTGAGCTGCTCTTGGCAACCCCAATAGTAGGGGCGTAGCAAGCTGAAGTTCACTTGTCTGCAGCCACGATGGCATGAACAGAAAATCCCTGGGAATTGTGGTCCTACCATAATTAATCCTAAGGGATTCATCATGTGAGGGAGGAAATCCACATTTTAATTCTGACTTGGGATTCTGGAGGGCAATGGAGTGAGTGAGCAGCATTCACCCCTGGGCTACCCCTACATACACAGACTCTACCCCACTCTTTTCCTACAAGACAGAGAGGTGCCCAGCGCTTCTCTTTGTTTCAACCTTTAAAAAAAAAAAACACACACACCCATGGGGCGGGGGAGGGATAGCTCAGTGGTTTGAGCATTGGCCTGCTAAACCCAGGGTTGTGAGTTCAATCCTTGAGGGGGCCATTTGGGGATATGGGGCAAAAATTGGGGATTGGTCCTGCTTTGAGCAGGGGGTTGGACTAGATGACTTCCTAAGGTCCCTTCCAACCCTGAGATTCTATGATTCTATGATCCATCCAGGCCACATGGCTGTTTCCATACTGCGCCCCCCCAACTCCCAGCCCTGGCCTATGCTGCCCCCCCATTCCTCCCCATGATCATCCCCATTGTCCCTGGCAGCCCTCCCTTCCCCCTCCCATTTTCCCCATCACCAGGGCAGGGCAAGCAGCTGCAGAGCACAGGCAAGGCACTCTCTTTCTGACCTGAGGCCCATACCTGAGCACAGCTGTAACTCCCTGCCCCCTCTGGCATGTGCCCCCCCCCCAGGCATCTGGGGAGGGGCATGTGACCATTCCTGCCCCTCCCCAGCATCACCTCTGATGGTAGCAGTACCACAACCCCCTCACAATAACCTTGTGACCCCCCCCCCAACTCCTTTTTGGGTCAAGGCCCCTACAATTACACACTGTGAAATTTCAGATTTAAATAGCTGAAATCATGAAATCTGTGATTTTTTAAATCCTATGACTGTGCAATTGTCCAAAATGGAATGTGAATTTGGTGGGGCCCTAGCTATGGGGCACGTGGGCTCACTGGGCACGGGAACCCAGCAAACTGAACCTCGGTGGGTCATTAGGCACAGATACTCAGCAGGCGGGGAGACTCCCTCCGAAGCTCAGAGGGGCGTCACTGGGCGCTGAGAATCACCGGGTTGGGACTTGGTTCACTCAAGTAACCAGCTTATCTCTCCTATGGGCAGCATGCTGGGAGACATAATTGAAGTGACAGACATTTCTAAATCCTGCCCGATTAAATGAGGTTATTCCAGAATGAGCGGAGCTCTGAGAGATAACAACCAAACAAAGGCGCCTCTCAACTACCTAGCATCAGAGCCTGCTAAAATAATGCCGATGTCAAAAATCGGGAGGGAGTTGTTGCATATTCTAAGAGAACCAATGTAATCTTTTTTAACTTTGTGTTATTCATTAGCACTGCATCAGAGCCAGGTTCCTTGTCCATGGTCCCAAGGGTCCTGGGAAATGCTGAAAGATTGGATTAGTCAATTACATTTTGGCTCAGTTAATTCCTCTACAAGAAACTCCCAGATGAGAGGCAGCATGAGGGCACGTATCAGACATTGCTAAATTCTAATCCCACCTCTGCCACTGACTAGTGGTGTAGCCTTGGGCAAATCTCTTCATCTCAGTTGCCTGCTCTCTATAACGGGGCTCACTATTTATTGAGACACTTCCCAGAGCTGGTGTGAGGATTCCTCAGACTTTGCACACGCTAAGTACTATGACAACAGAACCTGGCTCATTTGCACAGTGGAGCAAATCCTGCACCCAGCAGCTAACCTGAGTAGCTGAGCCAGGAACAGGGCAGATGTGTGGAGAGGGGGTGGTGAAATGAACTATTCCCCAAGGCTGCTGTAGTCCCTTGGTGGAGTAACTTGGAGTAGCCTCTCCAAGGGACAGCAGTGAGTCCTCTAGCCCTGCCTCTCCCCTTACCCACCCATGTCCTACCCCTGTCTGCACATTGCCAAACAAGGAGCCCTTGCAGAAATGGGCTCCATACCATGCTGGCTTGCCCTGTCCCCACCCTTGTGCAACTGGTTCCTCTGCCAGAGACACCGCCCTGGCAGAGTGAGGGGCAGGGTTTGCCCCACTGTGAGTGAATGATTTCTGTAGCTCAGTAAGTGGGCAAACGTTGAGACTGCATGGAGGATTCCTCACCAAAAGGGCCGTACATTTGGCAATTGCAGGTAGGTTCGGATTCCCATGCGAACCCTTCATGCTGTGCCAATCAGGGCGTTCTGTGAAAATAAATAAGCATTAGTTCTAAGAGAGTCTGCTAATGTGCCGGCTCTGTGGCTAGAGCTCTGCTGGGGAGCAGGGATGAGGTGAGCGGGTGTTTTGCTCTGCACAATTCATAGTGTGATGTGGAATTTGGTGCAGATTAAGACATTCCTACACAAAAGCAGCATTATAACAGTAGTTCCTTTATACTGAGGCGTTTGAAACCCCCCCGTGATCTCACCCCAATTTTTCTGCACATACAACATGTTTCTGCCACTTACCAGGTCTGTCAGCTCCAAAACCCTGAGCAAAAAGCCGAGCAGGCATCCAATTACAACAGAGAGCATGGAAAGAGTCAACAGGCCATTCTTTCTCCAGAAAGCTCGGATCCAGTTCCAGATGGCCGAGCAGCTAACAGAAAGTGCGTTTAACAAGGCTTTTTTCATACGTTCCCACATGATACCCTTCAGAGATCCAGAAAGTTCCACTCCGAGCAAAATGTCTCTTCGATGCTGCTAATATTCCCGAGGTTGCTAGTAGTCATCATTAGCGATCTTTCATGTTCTGCAGAATCATTTCCCTTTGCCAGGTTCAGAACCCACCAGAAACCAGAATCAGAGAACTCTCTCTCACATAATCCCAAAGGGAGAACCAGTGTTATACTGCTATTTGGGAGCCATTCGCCTTAATGGAAAGTGACATCTTAGACTAGTTAATCCAAGCTTTCTAGTTGGCTGGAAGAAAGGTTGATGACAAAAACATGCATAGGTTAACCCCTTCATTGCTATGTGGTTGCAGCAGGTACACTCTCCGCAGCGCTCCATGGAATCAGAGAGGTTAGAGGAGGAAGAGTTGCATTAGTTCCCATAGTCCAGGAAGCCAGTCCTGGCTGGTCGATCCTACAGAGCTGTCATTGGGGTATATGTGCTTTGCACAGGGTCACAGGTCGAGGGTCCCTGCTGTGGGTCACACACTGGGGCTTTAGTAGGCTGACAGCAGTGACTGGAACTAGGATCATGAGAACAGAGATCTTCACATTTTCTTCTTGGTCCCTAATATAACAAGGTCTGTCTGGGGCCTCTGGGTCCACTGCAATATCCTTGTTTAATAATAATTAGATCCCGGAGCTTTTCTTCTTACAGTTCCCCCAAAGCCCCAATGATGGATCAATACAAGGGCCTCTGCAGCATGAGAGAGATTTGCAAAAGTAAGAATATTCACTATGATCATTAATAAGGCAAATCAAAGAATTAGAGTAGTACCAAGATCCCAACCTATACAACACCTAAGGGTGATGTGAAAGATACAATCACCTGAGATAGCAACAAGATTTTCTAAAGCAATAATGCAAAGATAAGTTTCCTTTAGGTAAAACAAGGTATCGTCAGAAATGTTTGAACAGAAAGCTAAAATTGTGCAACTGTTAAGCTTAGCCAAGCCTGTTACAAGACAGATGGAAAATACCGACATCCACAGGAGATCTTGTTAGGAGTAGTGTCCCTTGATGTAATCATATCTGAGGGCTTGCCTTCACTGCAAAGTTAACTCAAGTTAACTTGAATCCTGTCCCCATGCTAAACCCCTTTGCTCGAGTAAGCTGGCTCACCAGGGGCATAGCCCAAGTGAGCACAACTTGTCGGCTGCTAACACAACCATCCTGCAGCAGGGCTGGCCTTACCTGGAGGCGAACTGAGGCGGGCGGGGAGGGGGGGAACACACACCATTAGGACCCAGAGTGTAGAAAATTGTGTCTGCTGCTGGTACATGTGTATTCTCTCTGTTCTAGATGCACAGAGATGGGGGAGTGCTGTGCTGGAGGAAGGAGAGCACAAGAGACATAACAGGCAGGCAGGAGAAAAGGTGAGAGGGAAGAACAGAAAGCAGCAGGAGCTGAGGGAGAGAGAGGAGGAGGAGCCTCTTATGTACCTCTCGAGCACCCCAGGAGCCTGGACTGATTAACACCAGCTTCTCAGGGAGCTTCCTGTTTCCTGCTGCTTCCCTGAACCCACTCGAGGAGAACAGGCAGTCAACTGAAGTAGTAGGAGCCAGTTAGGCCCTTAATACGCTGGTGTCTTACCTCACTCAGGCCCTGCTACCAGCCTGCTTATTTGTCCCCTTCAATTGAGTGAAGAGAGCCACTATAGCTGGCACAGAACAGCAGTCATGAGGGAAAGAAGAAAACGCCCCTCGGGGGCAGCATTCAGAAAAAGCAAGCAAGCAAAGGGAGCTTTTCTATCTAAGCAGGAAGGAGCTCCCCTGAGATACACAGACACAAATGTTCACGGTGAGTCTTCCAGCCCCAATCAGGATGTGAGTGGTGAGGAGATGCCTGATCTTCCAGTTAGTCAGAGAGCAGGTGACCTGGCAGCTACTGCAGCATCCATATCTCCATCTCAAATGGATGTAACCATGCACATTCCTGAAGAAAGGTGTAGATCAGAGACGAGTGTGGTGGAGGCGCAAGAAACAGCTGCTGCGGAGTTTAGTTCCTTAAGTCTAGATGATCCAGGACTGTGGACCCACTTGAGCAGTAGCCTGAGGGACTTCCTTGGACTGCATGGGCCACAGCAAGTGAAAAACTTCATGTTCCCCAAAGACAATGAAAATGGAAGTTTCCATCCAACACATTACTGGCGTGAAATCCCCAATGGTGACAAAGTGGAGAGGCCGTGGCTTATGTACTCAAAACCCCAGAATGCTGCATACTGTTTTTGTTGCAAACTCTTCCAGTCTAATGTTCCAGACACATTGGGTTCTACAGCAACAAAGGACTGGAAAAATCTGGCTAGAAATCTGGCATGCCATGAGAAGGCAGCAAATCACCAGAGAGCATTCCATAGGTGGAAAGAGCTTGAGATGAGACTAAGGTTAAAGGCCACCATAGATGAACAGGAGCTGCAAACAGGGGAGTTTGAGAGGAATTGCTCCAGGTAAAGCAGGAGCAAATACAGGACCCTTGGGGTAAGTGGCTGTCTGTAGTGTGTGTTTGGGGGTACTTGTGTCTGTCTGTGTGTTCATTCGTTTGTTTGCAGGACCGTGTGCTGTGGCTGGCAGTTGGAAGCTGTGAGCTTCTACACCAGGGGGTGGGGCTTTATAAAGCAGTGAGCAAGAGACCAGGGAGCTTTGCGAACAGGGGAGTTTGAGAGGGAGTTTGGAAGGGGAGTGCGAAGGGGGCAAGCTATCCTTGCCATTCCTAACTCTTTTTACCCAAACTAAAGGCAGAGGCAGAGCAACCAGGTGGCTGGAGACGGGGGAGTGAGTATCTGTTGAAGGGACAGTTTGGCAGTTTGACCGTGTGCTTGATTGTTTGATTTCCTGTTTGAATAGTGTGAATTGGGAGTGCTTCGTTCCAGGCTCTTCTAAAAAGACAGTCAGTCAGCTGCGAACCAGCTGAGCAGCGCGTAGCAGAGAAGCAAACAGGTGGAGTTAGCCTGGGAGTTCGCCTGGAGAGAGCCTACTGCGGCATCCCCCTTGCAGGTTTCCCTGAGTAGCTTCTGCCACAAGTGAGGAAACTCTTCGAAGGGAGGGACTATGGATGCTGAGCGATCCGCTGTCGTGACCTGCACAGGATGTGCCATGTTTGTCTTTCTTCCACAGGATAGAAACGACTTTGTCTGTACAAAGTGCAAGCTGATCTCCATATTGGAGGAGAAGATTCAAGGTCTGGAGAAACGAGTATCAACCCTGCGTTCCATAAAAGAAAATGAGGAGTTCCTGGATAGACGTCAGGATAGGCTTCAGCGGGCACAGTGTTGTGAGGATTCAGAGCAGGCTGCGCAGCGGGGACAGAAGGCCAGCGAGGATAATTGGCGGCATGTGACCTCCAGAAGAGGAAAGAGTATGAGACAAGTCCATGTACAAGAAACGCATATTCAGATGAGCAACCGTTTTCATGTTCTCTCCACAGGCACTAGTGCAGAGAGTGGAGTGAATGATGCATCTGAGGGAACAGAGCAGAAGGAGACTCCACTGATTGGAAGGCATGAGATGCACAGTCCTAGTGATGGGGGTTCCACGACCACCACTCCCAAGAGGAGGAGGAGGGTGGTGGTGGTCGGGGACTCTCTCCTCAGGGGGACTGAGTCATCTATCTGTCGCCCTGACCGGGAAAACCGAGAGGTGTGCTGCTTGCCAGGGGCTAGGATTCGTGATGTGACGGAGAGACTGCCGAGACTCATCAAGCCCTCAGATCGCTACCCCTTCCTGCTTCTCCACGTGGGCACCAATGATACTGCCAAGAATGACCTTGAGCATATTACTGCAGACTACGTGGCTCTGGGAAGAAGGATAAAGGCGTTTGAGGCACAAGTGGTGTTCTCGTCCATTCTCCCTGTGGCAGGAAAAGGCCGGGGTAGAGACCGTCGAATCGTGGAAGTCAACGAATGGCTACGCAGATGGTGTCGGAGAGAAGGGTTCGGATTCTTTGACCATGGGATGGTGTTCCAAGAAGAAGGAGTGCTAGGTAGAGACAGGCTCCACCTGACGAAGAGAGGGAAGAGCATCTTTGGAAGCAGGCTGGCCAACCTAGTGAGGAGGGCTTTAAACTAGGTTCACCGGGGGAAGGAGACCAAAGCCCCGAGGTAAGTGGGGAAGTGGGATACCGGGAGGAAGCACAAGTAGGTGAGTGCAAGAGGGGAGGGCTCCTGCCCCATACTGGGACAGCAGGACGATCGGTGAGTTATCTTAAATGCCTATACACAAATGCAAGAAGCCTGGGGAACAAGCAGGGAGAACTGGAAGTCCTGGCACAGTCAAGGAATTATGATGTAATTGGAATAACAGAGACTTGGTGGGATAACTCACATGATTGGAGTACTGTCATAGATGGATATAAACTATTCAGGAAGGATAGGCAGGGCAGAAAAGGTGGGGGAGTTGCGTTGTATGTAAGAGAGCAGTATGACTGCTCAGAGCTCCAGTATGAAACTGCAGAAAAACCTGAGAGTCTCTGGATTAAATGTAGAAGTGTGAGCAACAAGGGCAATGTCGTGGTGGGAGTCTGCTACAGACCACCAGACCAGGGGGATGAGGTGGACGAGGCTTTCTTCCAGCAACTAACAGAAGTTACTAGATCACAGGCCCTGGTTCTCATGGGTGACTTTAATCACCCCAATATCTGCTGGGAGAGCAATACAGCGGTGCACAGACAATCCAGGAAGTTTTTGGAAAGTGTAGGGGACAATTTCCTGGTGCAAGTGCTGGAGGAACCAACTAGGGGAAAAGCTCTTCTTGACCTGCTGCTCACAAACAGGGAGGAAATAGTAGAGGAAGCAATAGTGGATGGGAACCTGGGAGGCAGTGACCATGAGATGGTCGAGTTCAGGATCCTGACACAAGGAAGAAAGGAGAGCAGTAGAATACAGAGCCTGGACTTCAGAAAAGCAGACTTTGACTCCCTCAGGGAACTGATGGGCAAGGTCCCCTGGGAGAATAACATGAGGGGGAAAGGAGTCGAGGAAAGCTGGCTGTATTTTAAAGAATCCTTATTGAGGTTGCAGGAACAAACCATCCCGATGTGTAGAAAGAAAAGTAAATATGGCAGGCGACCAGCTTGGCTTAACAGTGAAATCCTTGCTCGTCTTAAACATAAAAAAGCAGCTTACAAGAAGTGGAAGATTGGACAAATGACCAGGGAGGAGTATAAAAATATTGTTCAGGCATGCAGGAGTGAAATTAGGAAGGCCAAATCACACTTGGAGTTGCAGCTAGCCGGAGATGTTAGGAGTAACAAGAAGGGTTTCTTCAGGTATGTGAGCAACAAGAAGAAAGTCAAGGAAAGTGTGGGCCCCTTGCTGAATGAGGGAGGGAACCTAGTGACAGAGGATGTGGAGAAAGCTAGTGTACTCAATGCTTTTTTTGCCTCTGTCTTCACAGACAAGGTCAGCTCCCAGGCGGCTGCACTCCGCAGCACGGTATGGGGAGGAGGTGACCAGCCCTCTGTGGAGAAAGAAGTAGTTCGGGACTATTTAGAAAAGCTGGATGAACACAAGTCCATGGGGCCGGATGCACTGCATCCGAGGGTGCTAAAGGAATTGGCCGATGTGATTGCAGAGCCATTGGCCATTATCTTTGACAAATCATGGCAATCGGGGGAGGTCCCGGATGACTGGAAAAAAGCTAATGTAGTGCCAATCTTTAAAAAAGGGAAGAAGGAAGATCCGGGGAACTACAGGCCAGTCAGTCTCACCTCAGTCCCTGGAAAAATCATGGAACAGGTCCTCAAGGAATCAATTCTGAACCACTTAAAGGAGGGGAAAGTGATCAGGAACAGTCAGCATGGATTCACCAAGGGCAAGTCACGCCTGACTAACCTAATTGCCTTCTATGATGAGATAACTGGCTCTGTGGATGAGGGGAAAGCAGTGGATGTGCTATTTCTTGACTTTAGCAAAGCTTTTGATACAGTCTCCCACAGTGTTCTTGCCAGCAAGTTAAAGAAGTATGGGCTGGATGAATGGACAGTAAGGTGGATAGAAAACTGGCTGGATGGTCGTGCTCAACGGGTAGTGATCAATGGCTCCATGTCTAGTTGGCAGCTGGTATCAAGTGGAGTGCCCCAAGGGTCGGTGCTGGGGCCGGTTTTGTTCAATATCTTCATCAGCGACCTGGAGGATGGTGTGGACTGCACCCTTAGCAAGTTTACAGATGACACTAAACTGGGAGGAGTGGTTGATACGCTGGAGGGTAGGGACAGGATACAGAGGGACCTAGACAAATTAGAGGATTGGGCCAAAAGAAATCTGATGAGGTTCAACAAGGACAAGTGCAGAGTCCTGCACTTAGGACGGAAAAATCCCATGCACTGCTACAGACTAGGGACCGAATGGCTGGGCAGCAGTTCTGCAGAAAAGGACCTAGGGGTTACAGTGGACGAAAAGCTGAATATGAGTCAACAGTGTGCCCTTGTTGCCAAGAAGGCTAACGGCATTTTGGGCTGTATAAGTAGGGGCATTTCCAGCAGATCGAGGGCCGTGATTATTCCCCTCTATTCGGCACTGGTGAGGCCTCATTTGGAGTACTGTGTCCAGTTTTGGGCCCCACACTACAAGAAGGATGTGGATAAATTGGAAAGAGTCCAACGGAGGGCAACCAAAATGATTAGGGGGCTGGAGCACATGACTTATGAGGAGAGGCTGAGGGAACTGGGATTGTTTAGCCTGCAGAAGAGAAGAGTGAGGGGGGATTTGATAGCTGCTTTCAACTACCTAAAAGGGGGTTCCAAAGAGGCTGGATCTAGACTGTTCTCAGTGGTAGAAGATGACAGAACAAGGAGTAATGGTCTCAAGTTGCAGAGGGGGAGGTTTAGGTTGGATATTAGGAAAAACTTTTTCACTAGTAGGGTGGTGAAGCACTGGAATGGGTTACCTAGGGAGGTGGTGGAATCTCCTTCCTTAGAGGTTTTTAAGGTCAGGCTTGACAAAGCCCTGGCTGGGATGATCTAGTTGGGGTTGGTCCTGCTTTGAGCAGGGGGTTGGACTAGATGACCTCCTGAGGTCCCTTCCAACCCTGAGATTCTATGATTCTATGATTCTATGATCAGCATCAAGAGAAGATTGCATCAGAGCCTCTTTACTCACAAAATGTTCTGAAAAGGCTCATTGCCATTGTGAGAATGCTTGCTACCCAAAACCTAGCACTGCGTCACACTTCAGATCAGCTGTATGTGCCAAACAATGGAAACTTCCTTAAAATTGTGGAGCTGATGGCTGAGTTTGATGCTGTACTCCAGGACCATCTAAGAGGAGTCACCACCCAAGAAATGTACACACACCACTACCTTGAGAAAACAATTCAAAATGAGATCATACTGTTACTGGGAACAAAAGTCAAACAGAAGATTGTGGCAGATCTGAAGTCAGCAAGATATTACTCTGTTACTCTGAACTGCACACCTGACATCAGCCATACGGAACAAATGACTTTAATGGTGCATTGTGTAACAACAACAAAACCTAGTGAAAATGTCCCTGCAATGGTGACTGTCAGAGAGCATTTTCTAGAATTTATTGATATTGATGATACTACAGGAGCTGGTATGACAAATGTGCTTCTTTAAAAGCTGGAAGATACGGGAATTGTGATAGCTGACATGAGAGGGCAGGGCTACGATAATGGTGCCAACATGAGGGGAAAGAGCAGAGGAGTGCAGACACAGATCCAAGAGTTAAACCCTCGAGATTTTTTTGTCCCATGCTGTTCTCATTCATTGAACTTGGTGGTCAGTGATGCAGCATCAGCTTCTAGTGAGGCTGCTGAATTTTTTAATGTAATTCAAAGCACCTATGTATTTTTCTCTGCATCAACTCATCGATGGCAAATAATGAAGCAACATCTGGGAACATCCTCTCTGACACTGAAACCACTGAGTGCCACACGGTGGGAAAGTCGAGTGGAGGCGATAAAGCCTATCAAACACCAGAAACATACATAACTTCCAATTTCTGTGTGGCTTAGTGTTGTGGCATGACATACTGTTTGAAATAAATGTTGTAATCAAGAGACTCCAAGGTGTTTAGGGTGACCAGACGTCCCGATAAAATCGGGACCGTCCTGATTTTTCATCATTTGTCCCGCGTCCCGACCGATGCTTGGTCAGGACGCCTTTTGTCCCGATTTCCAGTCTTCTTCCGTTTTTGGTTTTTTTGTTGTTTTTTTTCTGCTCAACAACTTTGGCGAGAAGTCCCGATTTTCGGGTCTTCTCATCTGGTCACCCTAAAGGTGCTGACCTTGATATATCTGGAGCAATGGAACAACTGGACAAAGCAAAGTCATACCTACAGTCTTACCGGTCAGATGAGGGATTTCAAAATGTTCTGAAGAGTGCACAGAAGTTGGCAGAGGAACTTCACACTGAAGCTATTTTCCCACCCATTCAAGAATACAAGAGTCACCGAAGAAGAAGACATTTTGATTACGAGGAACAGGATAATCCCATAAGAGACCCCAAACAACAATTCAAAGTTGAATTCTTTAACCAGGTGCTACATTGTGCAATACAGTCAGTTGAAGAACGTTTCATGCAGCTCAAGGAACACAGCAGTATATTTGGGATGTTGTATGATATTCCAAAACTCCTCACTATACCTGAAGAAGACCTACCCCAGCAATGCAGGGCACTAGAAACAGTGTTGACACATGATGACATGCGCGATATTGATGCGAGTGATTTAGGTGATGAACTGAAAGCCCTTTCAAGATACATTTCAGCAGGATCAACTCCAAAGGCTGTTCTGGAATATATGTGCACAAATAAGATGACCACCCTCCTTCCAAATGCTTTTGTTGCTCTGCGCATATTTCTAACACTTCCTATAACAGTTGCCAGTGGAGAACGCAGCTTCTCCAAGCTGAAGTTAATAAAAACACATCTACGCTCCACAATGACACAGGAGAGGCTGGTCGGCCTTGCAATCATCTCAAAAGAGCATGAGCTGGCCCAGACTGTGGACCTTCAGGAAGCAGTTCAAATCTTTGCAACCAGGAAGGCACGGAAAACACCGCTTTGTTTATTCAAACAGTTAAAAATGCCAGTGTTTACTATGCAGACAAGAAAAGTTATCTTTGCTGGTCAGGTGTTTGAAAGTTAAGTGTTACTTAAAATTTTTGAACAAGGCAGTTTAAGTTGTTAGTTCTCCTTTATTGGGGTAGGTAGCAGCGCAGTACCATGAGAGGAGTAGAACAGGAAGAAGGCAGAATTGAGACCTTTTAAAGTTTTGGCCCAAGCGAGGCAGAATGGGGGCATCATTTGAGCTTCCCGCCTCAGGTGCCAAAATGTTGTGGGCCGGCCCTGTTCTGCAGTGTGGGCACAGGCTTGCTCCTCGGCAGTGGTGCTCATCCTTGAGTGCCTTCCAATAATTCCCCATGTGCCCAGAAGGGTCAGACAAGTTCTGTCATGGCCCATACATGGTAAAAAGCCCAGAGAAGAGTTGTTGCTGGATAAGTATAAAATTAAAGAATTAAAGTTAGCTTAGCTTTGGTTAAGGAAATAGATCTGTGTTCCAAAGAAAGAACACAGATATATTTCTACTTCTACTTGCTAATCAGGGGATTAGCAAGTAGAAGGAAGGCCTTGGGGAGAAAGGCAGTTGTAAATCTTACCTGGATTAAGACTGGAAATAAGGGGGAACTGTCTCAGATTGTTTTTCAGCCGGTCAATCATTGGCAGACATCACTTGTTTGTTAAAGGGTATAAAAAGTAATCTCTGAAGGGTTTGTTTTTTTTTAAATGGTGATATGCCAATCTCCTAGAACTGGAAGGACCTTGAACGGTCATTGAGCCCAGTCCCCTGCCTTCACTAGCAGGACCAAGTACTGTCCCCTGACAGATTTTTGCCCTAGATCCCTAAATGGCCCCCTCAAGGATTGAGCTCACAACCCTGGGTTTAGCAGGCCAATGCTCAAAGCACTGAGCTATCCCTCCCCACAAAGGGGTCATTACTAATACCTGCCTGACCATGCTAGAGCTGACCAATATGGGTCTAAGCACCTCTGGGGATAGCGTACTTGTAAGTATCTTGAACAAATGCTTAGAAACGTTTTGTTACTGTTTGAGTGTAGTAAATTGCTTATTAGTTAGGCTTTTTAGGCATGTTTAGAGCAACTGCTCAAAGTACCATTTGGCCTTTGGATTTAATAAAGGAATTTACAGTTAAATTGGTGTTTGGTGATTTCCCATATTAATAGTGATTTCAAATATTAATAATTCCAACAGCCATGGTCTTGGTCCAGAGTCACGCCCAGGGTCAAAGCGGTGTCACAGGTCGAAGCTATGCCAAGGGGCAAAGCCAGAGTCATGACGGAGGTTAGGACAAGGGAGCAGGAACTTGGTCTCAGGGGTCTGACCAGCGGTTAGGGTTAGGAACAGGAAGCTTTATGCTTCCTGTGACCAATCAGCAGTTGGCTGCTAGTCAGCTGATCCCACTAAGGCAGCAGTTGTAGCCTCTGTTGTGGGGTATCAGCGACAGTTTCCCTCATGGGCCTTGCAGCCTGGTGGTGCAGAGAGTCAGGCTCCTACTTACTAACCTCACCAGCCTGGGCTGAGACCTATAGTGACTGACACCAGCCCCTCCCGCTCAGGGCAGGTGCCTTCGGGTGAAGTTTTTTCAGGGGAGCCCTTGTGGAAGGCCATGGTTTTGCAGGGGCGTGAACATGACAGGCTGGCTCCCAAAGACCTTAACCTCCCCAGTCAAGCAGACAATGCAGTGCTCTCTGCATCTGGGAATCCAGCACGTTCTGAAGTGCGTTCAAACACTGGCATTTTTAACTGTTTGAATAATCAAAGCGGTGTTTTCCGTGCCTTCTTGGTTGCAAAGATTTGAAGTGCACTCCTCATGGGCCTGGACGTGAACTGGGGGCTGCGGTGGTGGAAACAGATCATCCAGGAACAGCTTCAGGAGGCATCCATGAAACGCTGGATGGACTTTCCCGGTTCGATGGATCAATTCAAATGCCACCAGATTGATTTGCCGAATGGGGCATGGGCCTGTGTTTCAGTTGCTCAATTTGTGCGTAGATTGGCCAGTCTGTAGACACTTAGTGGACAGCCATACTTTTTGACCATCCTCCAGAGGTGGGGCCTCTTGGCGGTTTTTGTCAGTGTGACATTTGTAGGCTATTTTGGCAGCCTCTACATCAGGGATGGGCAAACGTTTTGGCCCAAGGGTCACACCTGGGAATAGAAAATGTATGGCGGGCCATGAATGCTCACAAAATTGGGGTTGGGGTATGGGAGGGGGTGAGGTTCTGGTTGGGGGTGTGGGCTCCAGGGTGGGGCCAGAAATGAGGAGTTCAGGGTGCAGGAGGGGGCTCGGGGCTGGGGAATAGGTTACAGGGGAGAATGAGAATGGTGTATGAGAACGGACATCTAGGAAGTGAAACGTTTCCTTCCAAAACCTGGATATCAACTGAGAGCCCCAATCTGTGGTAAGATGATTGGGGAGACTATGGAGTTTAAAAGCATGCATAATTAGGAGTTGTGTGGTAGTATCTGTGGTCGAGAGGCATACACATGGAATAAGATGCACCATTTTGGTGAGCTGATCGACTACAGCTAGTATGATATTGTGTTGTTCTGCTTATGTATGACTAAGAAATCAAGAGTTATATGTGAACATGGTCAGGAAGGGGTTTTGGATGGTATCAGGCTGAAATACTTGCTTTTGGAGGTCTTAGTCAGAGTGCAGGTGTCACAGGACCTCACATCATCCTGCTTCTGCAGCCACTAGAATGAGCGAGCTACTGTATACCAAGCCTGGGACTGTCCAAACTGACCCACCCAAGGGGTGGCATGGTGAATGTGCAGCATCTTGAGTCACAGGGGACCCTCGGGGATATACAGATGTTCATCAACATAGAAGAGCTCATCCGACCAGGAGTAATGGTGTAGGGTGGTCCCAAGGAGGCCCTCTTTGGATGATGTTATGAGCTTTACAAAAGGACTATGAGGAAGGATACTTGATGTGAGGTAAGGAAGTCCGATGACACAGTTCCACAAAGACAAAGGTGTGGTTTTACTATGCTGGGTGGTGGTTCTTCGGGATTCACAGGTTCCATATAGTTATCTCCCTTATGTGAAAGGTCATCTACCTTACCGTTCTTGTGGCCTGGGCAATACGTGATCGTGAAGTCAAACCTTGAAAAGAACAAGGCCCAGCAAATCTGCTGCTGATTCACAGCCTTGATGGATCATATATAGTCCAGGTTTTTGTGGTTTGTTAAGACTCGTCTGGGGTGTTTTGCCCCTTTGAGGTAGAGTTGCCATGTCTCGAGCCCTGCCTTAACTGGGAGTAATTCCTTGTCAGCTATTTCATAATTGCATTCAGCTGAAGTAAGTTTTCGAGGGGGAAAAAGGGACAGGGATGCATCTCCTGTTGGGACCCCATTCTTTAGGACAGTACCGCCCCAATGTCTACATCAGAGGCATCAGTTTTAAGGATAAAAGGCTGGTTGGGGTCAGAGTGGGCTAGCACTGGGGCTGAGGTGAAGGCTACCTTCAGATGTTCAAAAGTTTGACAGGCCTCAGGAGGTCAGTGAAATTTAGCAGGTTTATGAAGGATGGTGGTTGTGGGAAATGTGATGTTTGAAAAGTTGGCAAATCCCATGAATTTCTGAATGTGTCAAATAACCCAGGGCTCTGCCCAGTCGTGAACCACTAACACCTTCTGAGGATCCATCCATAGCCCTCTTGCTGATGGATGAACCCCCAAAATTCGATGGATGACTTATCGAATGTGCTCTTTTCCAGCTTTGCATACAACCCATGCTGGTGTAATCTTGTGAAAACTTCGCAGACATGGTGGTCATGGCTTGCTTGGTCACTGGGGTACATTAGGATATCATCCAGATACGCAACCACATATTGGTCAAGGATGTCTCAAAGAATGTTAATTAGGTACCGGAAGGCGGCAGGGTGTTAGTATCTTTATTTGTCTTGCAATGGTGCCTAGAGGCCCCAGCCAAGATCAGGCCTCACTGTGCTAGGCTCTGTACATATACATAGTAAGAGACAGTCCCTGCCCTGAAGGGTTCACAATCTAACCGGACAGACAGAGGAAGAACCAGTATCCCCATTTAACAAATGGGAAACTAAGGCACAGCACGGTACAAAGATCGTACAGAGAGTCTGTGGCAGAGCCAAGAACTGAAACCAAGTCTCCCAAATCCCAGGACAGTGCTTTAATCACAAGACCAACCTCTGTCTCTCTGTGGCCAGCTGCCAGGAGAAGACTCAATTGGATTGTCACTAGCTCACTTGCAAAGAACAAGAAATTGGGCTTGTCCCTTTTTATTCCATTCTGAGCTATAAAGTCCTCAACGGTTTTTGAAAACTCCACTTGTCTTTCCCCTCAAGCTATCAGGACTATCCTGTTTGGCCTTCCCTAATTTTGCTTTCTTGCTACATGCCACCTTAGCGGGTGGCAGAAATGGAACCGGAGCCTTCTCAGATCTCAGTTCAAGAGGTGGGGCTTTGAATCGTTAACAAAGATATCCATCCTCCCAACCGTTATGTTGTATTTACACCTGTGTAACTCTGTTACTGGACTCGCCGTCCCTTCTCAGGGCTAGTCTACACTGGCAACACTAAAGTGCTTTACCGTGGCTTGTGTGGTTGCGGCGCAGCACTGGGCTCTCCCAGCGCTCTAAAAAACCCACCCCCACGAGGGGCGTAGCTCCCAGCGCTGGGGGCGTAGCTCCCAGCGCTGGGGCACTGTCTACACTGGCGCTTTACAGCGCTGAAACTTGCTGTGCTCAGGGGGGTGTTTTTTCACACCCCGAGCGAGACAGTTGCAGCGCTGTAAATTGCCAGTGTAGACAAGCCCTAAGTTGCTGAGGCGTCACATACTCGGAAGCAGAGATATCAGAATCTTCTCAGGAAAAACAAGACAGACGAGACCTGGATTTCTAAGCTAAACAAGCAGCAAAATTTAAAAAAAACCCCAAAACTCGCAGGTCATCACCATACTTTACACAGACAAAAACAAGAAACATGGCTTTTGGAGCACTAACTGTGGAGAAGGCAACTCCCATTTCGAAGAAGGAAACTTGCATTTAATGTTTTTCATGTTTTTGTCCTCACAGCCCCCCCTCTGCTGGTGGAATCACTTGCTGACTTTGGTGGAAGAATTAATTTCATCTGAGGAAGATAAGCAGAGAAAATATGTATTAATTAGAGAGCTAACTACTAAAGATCTGCTGTACAGAGCACATCTGCACTCACCCATCTGTGTAGGTACACAGAGCCGGTCTCCCCAGCTCCCACTCTGCATGTCTGCCGGGGAGCAGTCAGAGTTCGCAAACCCACTGAACAACTGGCCAGGAAAAGGCGAAATGCCTCAGCCAACCCAACCAGTAACATCCACTCTCATGTGGTTCTTCATGGATTCAAGGGAAGTGAGCAGAGGGGGTGAGCTGAAGAGACAGTGGTGGAAAGCCAGATGAGAAGGAAAACAAAGTAGGTCAAACCTGCCAGGAGCTCAGAAACCTCTGGGGAGGAGAGAGAGAGAGATGGGGTCTCTTGGGGAAGGAAGGGGAGAAGGAAACCCCAAAGAACGGAGAAGGGGAATGGGATCCTGGAGAGGGCAAGGGTGAGCCTGTTGTCTGGCTCCTGGAGACTGGGCAATCGACTATGAATAAGCAAATAGTACGCATATTTGGTGGCCCAGCTTGGGCAGGTCTGGTAGGACCCTCCACAGAGCAGTCTCTACAGTGCAAGAGGTCTCCTCCACTCCCCTTCAGGTGAAATTAATGCCATTAGCCATGATGGGAGGTGGGGAGGAGGTGTCATGTCCAGACTCAAATATCTCCAGTGAGCTAGGCTACTTGTCTCACTGTAAATTACAAGCGCTTAGCCCTATAGTTATCTCTGAATCTGGGGTTGGGGAGGGGAAGTGGGGTTAATTTGGATACCTACCACAAAAGGCAACGTCATCGTAAATGTCAGTGTCCCTACGATTGAAAAGAACAAGGTACTGTGAGATTTACGGCCTTTGAACAGCTGTTTCACTTCTCTCATGTGTCTCTGGGAAGCCATGGATAGGCAGCGGCATAGTCATGGGCATGTAACAAGTTAAAAAAGCTTTAAATACAGAGCATAGGAACATGAGACTAGCAAGACCAGATCAGACCCAAGGTCCTTCTAGCCCAGTATCCTGTCTCTAACTGTGGCCAGCCATAGGTGCTGGAACTAAGGGTGCTGGGTTCGCTGCTGCAACCCCTGGCATAAAGTAGCAATAACAACCCAAATATGTGGTTTGCGCCTTCAGCACCCCCACGATAAAAATTGTTCCAGCACCACTGTGGCCGGCACCCGATGCTTCAGAAGAAGGTACGAGGAAACGCCACCGCAGTAGACAATTATGAAATAACCATCCCATAATGGAATTTTCTTCCTAAGCTCCATCCATTCAAGGCTGGTGTATGCCCTGACACAGGTGGGTATATGTTTCTAATGTAACAATGGGTGTTCTCATTATCCATAGTAAAGGTCCGGCCCTTTTGTGAATCCTCCAGGGCTCTTGGTCTCAGTGGTATCTGGTGACAGCTAGTTCCATGGGTTAATTTTGCGTCATGTACTTCCTTTTATCATTTTCCAATGTCTTACTTTTTGATTTCAGCAAAGGGCCCCTGGCTCTTGCATTATAAGAAAGGGCAAATCGGAATGGGTGTCCGACTTTCTCTAAGCCATTTGTTATTTTCTAAAAAGAACGGGGAGTCCTTGTGGCACCTTGGAGACTAACACATTTATTTGGACATAAGCTTTCGTGGGCTAAAGCCCACTTCATCAGATGCATAGAGGGGAAAAGCTTATGCCCAAATAAATGTGTTAGTCTCTAAGGTGCCACAAGCACTCCGCGTTCTTTTTGCGGATACAGACTAACACGGCTGCTACTCTGAAACTTGTTATTTTCTGTTCCGCTCTCATAGCCCTTCTGATTTGTCTCCTGTCTGGATTTAACTGTCGCTATATTTTCAATTTTGTTTCACAGGAGAGGTTTCCAGGCCTCTAAATCAGTTTTGTGGCCTGTCTTTGAAACTCTCTCTATTTCCCCGACAGCCTTTGGAGATGGATATGAAACACCAGAACTGAAAGCAGCTCTGAGGGTGGGAGGGGCACTGATTTACATAGACTCATGGGCTTTAAGTCCAGAAAGTACCATTGTGATCATCTAGTCTGACCTCCTGCACAACACAAGCCACAGAACCTCACCCAGCCACTCCTGCAATGGGCCCAGAACCTCTGGCTGAGTTACTGACATCCTCAAATCATGATTTAAAGACTTCAAGTTACAGAGAATCCACCATTTACACTAATTTAAACCAGCAAGTGACCCATGCCCCATGCTGCCGAGGAAGGCAAAACCCCCCAGAGTCCAGTAGCGCAGTCAGGTTGGGAGCGCAGGGGGAGCGGAGCTATAAAAAGGCGCCTCCCCCTGTACTCACCCGGCGGCGCTCCGGGTCTTCGGCGGCACTTCGGCAGCGGGTCCTCACTCACTCCAGGTCTTCGGTGGTACCTGCCGCCGAAATGCCGCCGAAGACCCGGAGCGTCGCCGGGTGAGTGCAAGAACCGGCGCTTAAAAAGAAGCGGCGCCGTTTTTTAGTGCTGCTAAAAAAAGGCGCCGCTTCTGCTTACAGGGGGAGCAGCCGCTTCCCCTGCTTCCCCCCTGGCTACACTACTACTATGTTGAATATAACTGGTCCCAGTACAGACCCCTGAGGGACACCACTATTTACCTCTCTCCATTCTGAAAACTGACCATTTATTCCTACTCTCTGTTTCCTATATTTTAACCAGTTGCTGATCTATGAGAGAACCTTCCCTCTTATCCCATGACAGCTTACTTTGCTTAAGAGCCTTTGGTGAGGGACCTTGTCAAAGGCTTTCTGAAAATCTAAATACACTATATCCACAGGATCCCCTGGTCCACATGCTTGTTGACTCCCTCAAAGAATTCTAGTGGATTGGTGAGGCATGATTTTCCCTTTACAAAAACCATGTTGACTCTTCCCCAACAAATCATGTTCATCTGTGTGTCTGATAATTCTGTTTACTATAGTTTCAACAACTTTGCCTGATACTGAAGTTAGGCTTACCGGCTTGTAATTGCCAGGGTTGCCTCTGGAGCCTTTTTAAAAAAAAAAAATCAGCATTGCATTATTTATCCTCCAGTCATCTGGTGTAGAGGCTGATTTAAGCAATAGCTTACATACCACAGGTAGTAATTCTGAACATTCACATTTGAGTTCCTTCAGAACTCTTGAGTGCATAGGCGCCGACTTCGTGGGTGCTCCGGGGCTGGAGCACCCACGGAAAAAAATTGGTGGGTGCTCTGCACCCACCGCCAACTCCCCGCCATCCCCGGAGCTCGCGCCCAACTTACCGGAGCACCGGGTGATGTTCCGGGGCCCCGCCCCCGACGCCGGCGACGTTGCGGTGGTGTCGGGGGCGGGGCCCCGTGACGTCACCGGCGTCGGGGGCGGGGCCCGGCGTCAGCACCCACCGACGCTGACGGAAGTCAGCGTCACTGTTTATCAATTTGTTCCAAAATCTCCTCTATTGACAGGTCAATCTGGAACAGTTCCTCAGATTTGTTATCTAGAAGGAATGGCTCAGGTTTGGGACTCTCTCTCACATCCTCTGCAGTGAAGACTGATGCAAAGAATTCATTTAGCTTCTCTGCAACAGCCTTGTTTTCCTTGAATGCTCCTTTAGCACCTTGATTGTCCAGTGGCCCCACTGATTGTGTGGCAGACTTCCTGCTTCTGATGTACTTAAAAATAATTTTGCTGTTAGTTTTTGTGTCCTTTTGTAGCTGCTTTTAAATTTCTTTTCTGTCCTGCTTGATTATACTTTTACACTTTACATACCGGAGTTTACGTTCCTTTCTATTTTTCTAACTAGGATTTGACTTCCAATTTTTAAACGATGCCTTTTTGCCTCTAACTGCCTGTTTTACTCGGTCGTTTAGCCATGGTAGCATTTTTTGGACCTGTTACTGTTTGTTTGTTTTTAATTTGGGGTATACATTTAATTTGAGCTTCTCTTATGATATTTTTAAAACATGTCATGCAGCTTCTAGGCATTTCACTCTCCTGACTGTTCCTTTTAACATCCATTTAACTATTGTCCATTGTCAGCTATTCTGGTTAATCTTTAGAGCTTGAAAAAAAATGTCTAACCAAGAGAAAACAAGAGGGAAAGGTATCTGTACTCACAGCTGCAGCAGCGCCACCCTGGGGATGTAGCCATCTGGAACAGACAGGAGAAGGAACACATTTAATGGAAATATAAATTCTAACCCAGACAGCGAAGGAATCGGGCAACAATCCCAGGAGAATGTCCACTCTCAGAGGGGGCAGCATAGCAGTGCAGGACATGAATGCACAGAAAGTCAGTGCTAGGGCTGGAAACTGACGCAGGCTGTATGGGGCTGGTGTAAATGCCAGGCCCTAGATCTGGGTGTGCAAGGGAGGAGAGTAACAGCCCTGCAAGCCTGCACC
Source organism: Chelydra serpentina (assembly GCA_037349315.1). Taxonomy (NCBI): domain Eukaryota; kingdom Metazoa; phylum Chordata; order Testudines; family Chelydridae; genus Chelydra; species Chelydra serpentina. The sequence continues at coordinate 1,547,519 of JBAIAC010000192.1, forward strand.
AAAAACAGGACTGGCCTGGAGAAGCTAAGCTGGATCCTCTGTTGAGCAGCTAGTGTGGCCTCTGGCAGTGGCCAAAGGGGGCAGCAAAGTGAGAGACACTTTGATCTAGGAAAGCCCCACTCAGCCTGCCCTGTTGGCTGGAATTTCCCTAGCAAAGTCTGGCAGTCTAGGAAGGGACACCCTGCGCTGAAGGTTGAAGGGCAGGGAAGAGTCTCCCTCGGCTGGTGGTAGCCACGGGACCAAGAAGGTGGTCCAGTGTGTGGCAGGGCCCTGACATCTGGTGGCTCCAAAGCCCTTTCATCAGAATGTGCATGAGTGGAAATAGGGCTATTGTGAGTCTTGTGGCCAGGGGAAATGAGGACTCCGGTAGGCTGGAGTTTCGGAGACGCCCCCAGGATTCAAACCCTCCTGAGCATCCCCTTCCCATCCTCCTCCAACCCACTCATCCCCTTCCCATCCTCCAACCCACTCATCCCCTTCCCTTTTCCTTTCCCCAGGTTCCATCTCTCCATTCCCAGGATCCCCAGCCTGCCAGCAGTCTCCCTCTTAATGACCCGTTGGGCACAGCACGGCCGTCGCACTCGGTTTGGCTCCGGCTCTTGGCTGTGCCAGGAATAAGTTGAAAGACGCCCTCCCCCTCACTCGGGCACACACACATCCCACCAGGAAGCCCTGGAGCTCCTATGATGTGCAGGCCGCAGCTGGCCCAGAGTGTCTGCAGCCAAGGCCTCCAGCTGGTTTTCAGCAAATGCTGGGGCTGTGGGGAAGGAAAAGCAGGACACTGAGCTGAACTTTTTGGCCCCTAAACTTGGAAATGTTTGAGATCTAGGATAAAACTTGGGTCTGTTCTCCCCAGTGGCAGATTTCACAGTCTCATGGCGTAGATTTTCCTTCCATTCAAAATGCAGCCAGGTGTTTTACTGTCAGTAGCTGCTGAAAGAGCCATTAACAGCCCATCTCCATCTCTGCCTAGCTGGCAGGTATACCACATCCACATAACCCACCCCTGCTCGGCGTGGTGCTATCTCCCTCCAGTGGTGGCTGGGTCACAGGGAGAGGCTGATGAGCCTCCTACAGCCCTGGCTAATAGAGCTGGGTGTGTTAGGGCTCTAAAAAGCCAGCACCTATACTATCTCCCAGGTTCGATCCCCGGTACCAGCAACCCACCCGAGAAGCATGGCATTACACCGGCCACTGGAACGCCTCAGACTTACACTTCCACTGGTCGTTCCGGCAGAGTATTCTCTCGGGACTCGCTAACTGAATGACATCCAGAATCTCTCCTCGTCTGAGCGGCAGATTCTTCCCTCCCCCTTTCTTCTCAGCCACGTTGGGATCGACCATCATTCGGGTCAGAGCGCGGATTTCCCCTTCGAACTGAAACGTGAGCAGGAAGGAGACACGCTGCAAATGGCTCAAGGTGCCTGTCCAAGGTGAGGGCAGGCCAGACAGCTGTGGGTGGCAGTGTCATTCCTTGGGGGGAGGGTCACTCCCAGGAGGCCGGGTGGACTAGGAGCCGTGGTGACCTAGTTTAACATACAGTCACTTTCCCTGTAGGTGGATGGAGTTGGGGGCACAGCAGCTCTGAAGGTGCCTCCATGCTTAGGCCAGGCTCCATTTTACAGGTCCTTGTTTCTCACAATTGGCGCTAGCTGTCATACCCGACAGCAGCGCGTCCATCACTAGCATGTCACTCCCTGTACGCTCAGCAGGAGCTGCCGACAGCCACAGGGAGCAATCAGGGACCACACTCATGGACGTTGTGTCTGGGGTAGGCCAAGAGTGGCACTGAACAGGGACTGCGGTTGGGATTTGAGTCCCCCACAAGTCCAGCTCGCATGGTCAGAGTACCAGAATGGACAAGCAGACTTCGCATCAGTCATCACCTCATCGGAGAATGGGAGGGAATCCACGGAGAGGCTGACAGAGAAACAACTTGGGCCCTGCAGTTACTGGTGCTCTAGAGCAGGGGTCTCAAACTCAAATGACCACAAGGGCCACATGAGGGGGGAGGGATAGCTCAGTGGTTTGAGCACTGGGCTGCTAAACCCAGAGTTGTGAGTTCAATCCATGAGGGGGCCATTTAGGGATCTGGGGCACAAATTGGGGGTTGGTCCTGCTTTGAGCAGGGGGTTGGACTAGATGACCTCCTAAGGTCCCTTCCAACCCTGAGATTCTATGATTCTATGAGGGGGTGGCCCGTGGCTCCTCCGCCCCCCGCGTTTACCTAGAGCGGCTCCCTGACCCCACGTCAATCGTTGCTTCCAGGCACCGCCCCCAGCAGCTCCCATTGGCCGGGAACGGGGAACCGTGGCCAATGGGAGCTTCGGGGGAGGTACCTGGAGGAGCGGCCAGAGAAACACAGAGATGCGGGGGCAGGGCGGGCCCTGCCCCCAGTGCGCGCCAGGCCGGAGCTGCTCTAGGTAAACGCGTGAGGGCGGGGGGGACGCAGGTAGGATGACCAGATGTCCCGATTTTATAGGGACAGTCCCCATTTTTGAGTCTTTTTCTTATATAGGCTCCTATTACCCCCCACCCCCGTCCCGATTTTTCACACTTGCTGTCTGGTCACCCTAGACGCGGGGAGCTCGCGGGCCGCACAAAATAACCTGACGGGCTGCGAGTTTGAGACCCCGGCTCTAGAGCTACTGGGGAGCAGTGGGGAGACTCCCTTCCTCCTGGAGAATGGGTTGGCGCTAAAAGTGCAGGACTAAGCCTCAGGCGAGCTGGGTGCTACTCCTCACTCTGCCAGGCTTGTTGCATCAGCCTTTCGGTGCTTTGTTCCCCCATGGGGGAAAGGTGGGAGCACTGGAGCTGGCTGGAATGCTTTTCCTCTGGATTCATCGAAATCCAAACCTTTCACGGGAATTGCCCCTCCCCACGTCCCCGCTCGCCCCCGTCGGCCCCTCCCCACGTCCCCGCTCGCCCCCTCCCCACATCCCCGCTCGCCCCCGTCGGCCCCTCCCCACGTCCCCGCTCGCCCCCGTCGGCCCCTCCCTCTCTGACCATCTTCCCCTCCCACATAGCTCTGTCAGGATGGCCCAGGGCTTTGGGCACTAGTTTGGGAGGCAGGAGGCCTCGCTGCAATTCCTGCTGGCCTACAGAGGTCCTGGGGGACCTTGGGCAAGTCTCTCTGTGCCTCAGCTCCCCATCGGCAACCTGCGGCTAGCAGCACTGCGCTTGTGGGGAAGTTATGGGGATACACATGTTAAAGACTGAGAGGTGCTCATATACCATCAGAGACTGAAGGCCAGGCCAGATCTCTAAGATCATCCCTCACCTCCTGCCTGGCACTGGCCAGAGAAGGGCTGGGCTGGATCATGCCAGAATGATGGACCAGTACTTTGGCTGCCTGGAGGATGCCGTTCGGCTGCAGAGCGTGACCTCATAAGTACGGGGTGTGTAGGGTCCAGGGCCGGCTCTACTATTTGTGCCGCCCAACGCAATGCGTCGAATTGCTGCCATGGCCGGCTTGAGGGTGGGCCAGCCACCGAATTGCTGCCGCGGCTGGCCGAACTGCCGCTCCTTCTGCGTTGCCGCCCCAAGCACTAGCTCGGAACGCTGGTGCCTGGAGCTGGCTCTGGTGGGGTCACACTGGTGGGGGTGTCCTGGCAGATGGCCATTCAGGACTTCACCACTGGGAATCTGACCCAGTTATTTCTTCACTGAGCCCATCACTTCTGCTTGAGCTAGGGCAGATCTTGTAGTGGGGGACCCAAGACTGTTACGTCTAAGCTAACAAAGATTTTGGTCTGGGTTTCTATTAAGCATTGTTTTATAGAGGAGATCTCTCTCTAGCTGTGTATGAAATCCCTATCCCAGAGGGCAGCATCCTCACTGTGGCTGCAGGAGGGGGAGGGATAGCTCAGTGGTTTGAGGGATTGGCCTACTAAACCCAGGGTTGTGAGTTCAATCCTTGAGGGGGCCGATTGGGGCAAAAATTGGGGATTGGTCCTGCTTTGAGCAGGGGGTTAGACTAGATGACCTCCTAAGGTCCCTTCCAACCCTGATATTTTATGACTGACTGACTGACTGCACCCCCTAGGGGGATTGCTATGAAAAAGGGCCCATTGCTGCTCACCTTGAATTTCTTCCGAAATTCCTTGTCCGCCTGCTCTTCTTTCTTGCACTGTTTGAGATTCTTCACACGTTTCCCGCTTAGCTCTGAAATCTGGGGTTTTCTGCAGAGCCAGGAAAAGTCACAATGATCTTCTGGAATGTTCAGGAGACCCAGTGTTTTCCACCCCCGCCCCCCAATCCTCCCTCGTCCAGTTCACATTAAATCATCCATGACAATAACACTGCATCCCATTTCCACTACTGGGGATGCCCCACCACGGCCCAGGGTCTCCATCCGTCCAGGGCTTTGGGGCTGCATTCCAAACTAGCAGAGAAGTTAAACTGTTTGGGTTTAACTCCACTTGGAGTTCTCCGAATTCTCCACTTGGTTCTGTGGCAGCTTTACACTAGTGAAATGGAGCACAGAATCAGTGCCTTGGTGTTTAAGTTCATTGGGCCTTACTCACCACTGTCCTGCAGCGTGTTCAGGTATTTACTCTGGCACAGAGCCAGAGTGAAACATCCCCGGCCTGTTTTGCACTCCCGGGCTCTGGTGTAAATGACTGTGCAAGAGGCAGGGCTATAGTGAATCGAGCCCATAGATGGCCTGGAGATTCATTCCGCACCAATCCCTGTTCTAAGCTAAGATGTATTCCATGCAAACAACCACAGCAAGCCCTGGCTTTAATGCAGTGTGAAGGGAAAGAAACGACAACTGGAACTTCCAAAGGTGACAGCTCAATTCCGGTCTTTAACTCCGCCCACGTGGGGGCCTCTTGTTCGAAGCTGAACTGCAAAGCCAGACGTGGGGTTATAACCACCAGGCTTCTTTATGTTTTCAACAGGCTTTTAAAATTGTTTTCTTATATTAGAGCTACCGGGCTCTCACTTCCGTCTGGATGACGAGGACTCGGAGAACCAATGCCCCACCAGAGCCCTGAGGCCCAGACTGAGCCGGCAACCCCATGGGCAGAGCGGGTCAGGAATTTTTCAGCCAAATAGTGGAAAATGCAGCTTTTTGGTCATTCAAAATTTTCAGTGGGAAAATTTTAAATTTTGCTGAATTCTTAATTTTCCATCAGAAAAAGTAAAACAAAGAATTTCATTTGAGGTGGGGCCGAAACATTTGGGTTTGTTGAATTTTAATACAGCCAAATGCACAGTTACACATAGGGCTCTACCAAGCAAAAATCATGTTACATCTATGCAGTTACCTTTATCAACCAAACAGTGCTTCCCTTCTGCCTGCCTAGATTGGCCCAGGGGACTGGGAACGGCACCAACACCCACATAGGCATACGGACAGGGACTGAGCCCAGTGCCCCTAGACACACACAGGGCATTTAGCACAGAGCCCTAGTAAGAGAAGTTTGTGTTGATCCCGTGAGTGGGGAGCTCAGTCTTCTGTCCTGTTTTAGCCCAGCTGGAAATCTCTACCCAGAGCCACGTGTACTCTGCAGTTCCATGGCTGTGCAGTTCAGGCCAGAAATGAAACCCACCTAGCTGCATCGCTCAGGGCTGTGAAAAATTTCAAACCCTGTGAGACGAGGGTGGATCAACCGAACCATAGCTATACACACAGCTAGGTCAGCAGAAGTGCCTGTCACCCTCACTACTGCCTCTTGGAGAGGAGGATGAGCTGCACTGACGGGAAAACCCCTTCCGTGTGCACGACACTGTCGCTGTGCCGCTGTAGTGTGGCCGTAGGGTGAGATCCATGCTGAAAAAGAGAGAACTCTGGAAATGTGACCTGACCGTGCTGGCTGCCTAAGGCTGTTACGGGGCCTCTCTGACGATCCCCAGAGCAGTAGATGCTGTTGGAGCCCTGGCTAGGCAGCTGTGGCTCATCCTATAGCTGCAGGTTTACAGCTCTCACGATTCCCCGGTTCAGTCCCCCAGGGGTCAGCTAAAACCGCAGCCCTTTGCAGAAGCCCAGCAAATGCCCTCAGCGATTCCCAGCATTTAGGGATGCGGGTAGCACTGAATTAATAAATCCATTGATTACCTGGGCTCAGTGGGTGGTGGGGGAAATCTGTCAAGGATCAGCTTGGCACCTGTACAAACAAACGGTGCATGGAGAAGAGTCAGTCAAAGCCGCGTGCTGAGACAAGCTCAAAGGGGTGGCTGGTGGGAATGCTTTGCCGGCATCGGAGGTGGAGGCTGGGTCCCATCCAGTCCTCTGCTGGGGGCAGAGGCCCAGAGCCTGTCCCCCAGGGCTTTTCCCTGTCTTCTCTGGGCTAAACGATGGGGCTTCCTGTGGGGAGAGGACTCCACAGCTAGACCCATCTCGCTGTCAGGAAGGCTTTCTTGATGTGCAGCTTACATTTTACCCGGACCTTGTAGGGGACATCCTGGACTGGCAGGAGGGCACTGAATGGCCTAGTAGGTTCTTCTTTCTGTGATGTTGCCCACTGCAAATACCTGGAGACCATTCTCAGGTCCCTCCTTTGCTGTTGCTTAGCCAGTCTTTAAGAAGGGTCAGTAATCGGTCTCTCCAGCCCCTTCTCTTTGGCTCTAACCTCCCCCTCCCCCGAATTGATGCACATCTTTCTGATACCGATGTGGCTGGAACTCAGACCTCCAGCCATTGCTTCCCCAGAATCCCACCACGTCACCATAATAACCCTACTAGACAGCACTGTCGGTCATCCATGCGCTGCCTGCACATTCACTCACTCTCCTAGCTTTTGCCCAGCAGGAAACGGAGACCGAGGACTTCACTGCAGGGGTTCACTGGGCCACCTTGGGCTCTGCAGAGGATTTCGGGTGCTCAGCCAAGAAGGGGAATTTTCAAAATCTGCTCTTAGCACTGGGTGCCCAAGCTGACTCGGGACTCAGCTAGGCCCCTGGCCCCTCACTGCTAGAGGGCGCTGTGCTCTCCAGGTGCAGCTGTTATCCTTGGGAACAAGGGGAAGGATTTGGGGTCTAACCCAAGGTGTGTGTCTACTTAGACTGCTCTCTCTGCCTGTGGACAGTCTGACTCCAGTATAAGCAGTCCTGTTTCAGTTAGTTTATGGCTCTTGGGGAGGGATTAAGGTAAACAGAAAACACCACTGTTATACTGGAATAAGAGGGGCCCCTTGCGGGTTACACTGTATGATAAAACTTTAATACATAGCCAAGGCCTAGATAGGGTGACCAGATGTCCCAATTTTATAGGGACAGTCCCGATTTTTGAGTCTTTTTCTTATATAGGCTCCTATTACCCTCCCACCCCCGTCCCGATTTTTCACACTTGCTGTCTGGTCACCCTAGGCCTAGATGTTGCCGCCTTCCCCATCCACCCCCAGACCCCAAGACCCTTCAGCCACCTGCTCATGGGCACCTGTGGCTGCTGGGACAGTACAACAACCTCTCTGGTGCCTGAACTCCTAGGAGAAGTGGACGGGGGAGGGTGCCAGTCTCTGACAGTGCTAATCCAGCCCCTTTGCCCCACGCCGGGCTAGCAGGCTGCAGAAGCACAAGACAGTTTCTATTCGCTCTGACTTGAGTTCTCAAAAGCTCAGCCAGGTGCTATTCGGGTCCCCACTGAGGGGCTCAGGCAATCAGGGTTGGTGTTTGGCCACATTCAAGTTGTCTCAGCGCCAGAGGCGTGTGGCATCTCCCCCGGTCCAGGCTGACCAGACATGCCAGCTCAGCTCTCTGCTGCACACAGGGAGTGGCGGCGGGAGGGGGGGGTGTTCAGGTTTGCACACTCACTTTTCAGAGTGGAGCTGCACACTATGCCCGTAGTGGACGGTGAGCGCCTCGCGAGCTGTGCTCTGAACAGCTGTCTAGTGGGCAGTGGCCACCTTTTTATTTCCAGTGCTGGCTACATGCTCCATAACCCCGGCTCCAGTCTAGGGTACGTACCTGCTCCAGAGTGGGGACTTGCTGGGAGCCGGGAAACAGGCGATAACGGATGTCCTTTCCCTTTGCCAATTGGCCCAACCGCTTCCACATCATCATATATCTGCTCTTGGCCACTGGGACAGAAGAGAAAACGGGGTTAGGGAGCTGAGCTGTGGCGGGTGTGATTGCAGCGCGAGAGCCGAGTTCAACAGACTGTCACCAACATCAGCACTGCAAGAGGGTGGATGACAAGGGGCAGGAGGGCAAAATGTGCCCAGAGCTGGCAGTGGGCTGCAGCAGGGATAGGGACATGCGACACTGGAAGTGTGGTTCGGGGCTGCAGGCTGTGCCATCATTATGCAGAGTGTGCTGCAGGGGCCTGCAATGCCGCACCTCCCTTATAGCAGTGAACCACGACAGGGTGAGGGCTAGACAGCAATCGGTACCTGCGCTGCAGGGGGAGACCAGCGACAGAGGTTTCATAGTTATCTGGTGCCCCGGTGACTCGGTCTCCCACATGAGACACCCGGGGCTGCGGCTGCTCTCCGGGCGCTCCCATTGATTTCATTTGGGGACCACAGTGCTCAGCACCATGGAGGAGTCACACCCCGGAGGTCTGATTCGCCTCTGCCCTGCAGCTGCTGCACCGTTTAGTCTAGTGCACGGCGGGTGTGGAACACTGGTGTGAATGACTGCCCAACGGGGAATCCAACCCGAGGGGTCTCACATCTGGCACCCAGAAACTGCAGCATCCAAAAACTCAGGGGCCACTTCTGAAAATGCTGGACTGTATCCCCAGCTCTGGCCCTTGGTCGGCAGCAGCCCATCCTGTAGCTGGGCTGCAAAGCAAGAATAAGAAAGAATTACCATCTCAGGACTTCCCCCGCTGAACTCGGGACACGAGGAGCTGGAGCAACTTGAGGTGCCAGTCGGGCTGGGGAAGACACAGCAGAATTTGGCTTCCGGTGACCTGTGGCAAAGGTCATGGGGATGGGGAGGGGTAGAGAGGAAAGCCAGTTCACTGATGGCTCCAAGCCAGTTTCCTGGTTTGACAGAGCAAGGCAAACCTCCACCCCCACCAAGAAACTCATGTTTAGATTCCAGATCTGCCCCCGACCATTCTGTATGCAGGGTCATGCCGCCTTCCCCACTGGAGAGGGCTGTGAAAGCAAGGGAGGAAAAGAAGGGAGATGTGGTCTGTGCCCAAACCAACCCGCTAGGGAAGGCAGTCATGGACTCCTCCATAGTCTCCTGGCCAGGGCAGTGCTCCGGTCTCTTCATCATGCTGCCTCCCTGGTCACCTTGCTGTTTCAAAAAGGCTCCCATTAAAAGGCTGCTCCCAGCCCATCACTGCTCCTGGGAATTCCATTCAGCCAAGCCCGCCCTTTGGATGAACTACAACGGCTTTCACTGGCTCGGGGCTCCCAAGTAAAAAGCTCCACCCAGCCCACTCGCTCCATCTTGGGTTCAGTAGCCAACTAATTGCACCTGCAGCCGCTGCATGATGACGTCTTTATACAGCATCGTCAACCCCAAGCAATGAAAAACCATGAATCAGACCCCCCAAAATCCTGAGATTGGCTTAAAAATCACGAGAGGTTTTTTTTTAATACTAAAAAATCTGGGGTTCTTTTTGTTCCTGGTTGTTGCGCTTTTAAGTCACTCTCTGGCCATGTTTTCAAGCTTTCCTCAAAAACCATTGGGGCTAGAAATTCACTTTTCTTTTTAAATGCAAGCTGATCACATGACTCATGAGCTGAGGCTTTACAAAGTGCACTAAATATCACCCCACTTGTGAGATAAAATTGTGACCGTTCCCAACACTGTGTGTCAGTCCTTCAAGGTGCAGTAACCACAAACGCCGCCGCCCCCCCCCCCCCGCCCAGTTCTTTACACTCCATCCATCACAGGCTTCCATCAGCCCTGGGAAGAGGGAAGGGAGAGGCCAGGCTCCAGGGTATGTGGGAACAGAGCAGAACTGACCCCTAATAGTCCCTCTCCATTGGCCCTGGGAGAAGGAGAGAAAAGGCAGCTGAGAAAGCCCTTGTCTATGCTAGAAAGTGCCTAGTGGAGATGCAGCTCAGACTGGTAAAAGAGTGGGTTTGCACTTTCTGCAAAAACACTTTTATGCCACTAACTGCATAACTGTGTCTACACGAAGGCTTTTGCTGGCATAGAAATGTAGCAAAAAAAAAAAAAAATCACATACCTGACATTGCTCTACCGGCCAAAGTGTCTAATGTAGACCTGGGCACAGTGAATGCAGAAAGGCACTGGGGGAGTTAACTGGACTTACAGCTTGTACGTTGCATTGCAGTGAATGAGTCGGGTGCTGTATCGCCTGTCAGTGTAATAAAACCATCTCTGCGGGCGACGCTCTCCCACCGACAACACTGTCCACACCGGCGTGTCTGTGGGTGTAACCCATGTCACCCGGGGGGAGGGGGGGGGTTATTTACACTCCCGAGCCACCCATGTTATCCCGACATAAGCTGTAGTGTGGACACAGCCTTAGAAAGGGCTGTATGGTGACTGCTAATGATGCAGTCTCTGAGGAAGTCTCTGTTGGTAGTCTCTGAGGAAGGAAGGCCAAGCAGGCTGGCTGAGGCAGTCTGGACTGACCCCCCTCCTATATCCAGCGCTCCCCTGGACTGACTCCCTCCCCCCGCCAGACCCTGCACACACCTGGGTCCCCAGCTCCCAGACTGGGCATTGAGTGCCAGTGTCTGGCGCCCCGCAGTGGCTGTCCAGAGGACAGTAGCACTGCCGTTTGAAATGTCTTTGCTGAAACGTGGAGTCAGAAAGGCTGGGACGATTTGAGTGTTTTTAGCGCCCCCCACAATCACACACTGCGAGTAAAGAACAAATCAGCTTCCAGCCCGAAGACCCCATGAAGGCAGAGAAGGCTGGACTTGCTGTGAGGAAGCTTGAGTGATCGGAAATAAATCCAGTTCCCTTAGCGGGCAAGCCAGGCATTTCTTCAGCCACAATGGGAAGCCTGTGAAGTTACAAGTGAACTGGACAAGGGAGCTCCTTAGGTAAGGATTGCAGTGAACAGACAGCTCCCGTATTTACCAGCATCTCATGCTGCCTGGCACACAGCAGCAGGCTCTTACAGAGCCCCTTGAAGCACAGGGGAAGCTCTTCCAGCCATCCAGGAATGTGCTGTATGAATGCACTTAACCCAACAGGCCAGGGCCACTCCGAACCCAGGGATCAGCTCACTGGCATGTCTGGCCATTGCATGGTAAACTGATACTGTACAAGATGACATGGACACAAGAGATGCAGCTGCCAGGGCTTGGATGTGAGGAGAGGCCAAGCTAGATTCGCTACGTTAGAAATTTGTGCCTGGAAAATGACTTCAGCCCAACCAAGGCAAAACCAGTACTGGGGGGAAGGGGACACCTGCACAGAAAAGACAAACAGCAGGAAAAGAGGACAATGTGTATTGAGATTACTGTGTGTCATTGTGTGATAGCCAGCATGTGAGGGCAGAGAGAAGTGTCCAGAGATGGAGATAAACCATTTTACTTGAGAGGATGTCAAAGGTTCCATGTCAGGGTTCCCTCCCCACTCTAAACTCTAGGGTAAAGACGTGGGGACCCGCATTAAGAGCCCCTAAGCTTATTTTTACAAGCTTAGGTTGAAACCCCCAAGGTACAAAATTCCCTGCACCCTGAGAAATGCTTCTTCCACTGCCACCATCAAGTGTTCTAAACAGGAATCCAGGAAAAGGGACCACTTGAAGTCCCTTCTCCCCCCCAAAATATCCTATCAAGCCTTTACCATTTTACCTACTGACTGCACAGGTCGCAAAAGAAGGTCCATTTGGATGAAGGCAAAAGAGGCCAGCACACCTGACGTAGCCATAGTCAGTATTATAAGTGCAGATAGAACACCAGGAAAACAGCCAAGCATGGGTCCTGGCAAGCAGCCAGGTAAGGAAATTCTGTCTCAAAAAGGACCGTCATGTGACCTAATAACTGCACCAGTTACTGACGAGGAAAACCCAGCTTTCCAACAGTGGGAAATCAAACTAAGGTTATGGGATGATTCTTATCACTGAGCTGTACACGTAAGAATTACAATTACGGGCTTAACTTTGGAGTGGTAAAAAGGTTACCGAAACCACTTGTTTCAGCTGAAACCTGTAAGGAAAAGCTTCTAATGACAGCCAATGGGGAACCTGTCTGCAAGACACCTCTGATTGAAACTGCACCAGAGATGCAGGAGAGGAGCGTGGCTGACACAAGGATTATGGTATGGATTTAGGCTCTTGCGTGATGATCAGGATGACTCAGTGTGTAGGGGCACCCCCTTAACTCATAAGAACAGGGTTTGATTCTCTGCTCCCCCACATAGGGTCTGTGTGACCTTACACAAGGTCTCTCTTCGCTTGTCTTCCCCATCTGTGCAAGGGCTATAGTAGCCCTGCCTTACCCCAGGGGAGGTAGGGAGGATGAATATACGAATGATTGTGATGTGCTCAGATGTTATAGCAATGGAGGCCAGAAGTACCTGAGATCAGCAGAGTGCTTTTCGGAGGAGGGCGCCAGAATCAGGGGGTTGGAGGGCCATGCCTGTCCGCTTTTTAACATGGGTGTAGCAGCTTTGGGCAGGCGTGGAGTGGCGGCAGGGGCTGCGCTTCATGGCAGGAGAGCCGATAAGCTGGGCAGCACATCTTGGGGGGGCAGAGACACGGGCCGGGGTCTGCTCTCAGGCACCCCAGTCCCCTGCCCAGCGCAGGTGGAGGGTTCAGGGCTCCCCACGGCAGCTCTGGCTCCCTGTGTGGCTCTTGCCATGGCCAGGCTCTGGCTTCCAGCCTGGCCGGGGACAGGGCCCTGGGGGAAGCGGGGGAGCAGGGGGCAAGGCCACAGCTCTGGCACCACCACTTCTACACAGGCCCTGGCTCTCCTGCCCCAAGTTTAAGACAGCGGAGCACAAACTGGCTAAAGGGCCCAACAAACATCCTTCAGAGCAGCACAAAGAACAAAGACCCCAGAGGCTTGTGGACCGAGGGGGTTGTGAAAAGAGCTGGGATCAGCAGGGCAATGATCTTATGCAAGTTGCTTAGACCCTGAGAACCCCAGCAGAGCATTATTCCTGCCTACCAGGGGAGGAGTGCTGCCACACTGAGCCGACACAAAAGTCTTTGCAGTCATTAATACCAGAGTTGGCTTGTGGCAATTCAGGTTGGACACAAAATGCAGGAACATGACAACTGTCTGGGCCCCACTCGGATGCTCCTCCTGGCTCCGAATACCCTTTGCAATTCTACCCTCTCCACAAAAGTATCAGAGAACATACAGGGCTGCCTGGGTGGGAGATTGTTCCCGGTGAGTTACTGCCAGCTACAGAGAAGTTCATTAGTTCCTTAAGCCAGCCAGTGCATAAGCAGCTCTCTCCAGCTCAGTGGAGGAGATCTCCAGCGCTTCCTAACTAGGCACCACTCTGGTCTCTCTTTTGCTACAGGCAAAACAAAAACAAGCTCAGCATCTCAGTCATTTGAGTCCTCCTTAATTTCCTCCATCTCCTCATTTATTAATGGATCAGCTTCCTCTCTAGTTCTTCCCCCTTCCTGTTATGTTTATACAACCCCTCCTCTTCTTTGCCAGAACCTCCTCTTTCCCTAAAAGTCTCAACACTTCCACTCAAAGGAATTCCAGATCCTAATTCAGCAGCTTTTCCTTCCTGAACTATTGACTCCCCATCCTGTAGGGCCACTCTCTCCTCTATCTGCCTGGAGATTCTCATGTAACACAAGTACTCCTGGACATACCATGCCTCATGCCTCTCACTGGCTCTGGTGCAGGATAAGCATGTGCTCTGATAGCAGCTGCCTTCCAGAACCTCTCTAGATCCACCTCAGGAGGGCGCTGGGGTTTCATTGGCTTGAGTCCCAGTGCTCTTGCATGTGGCAGCGGCTTTCTCTTAGGAGCCTTAGGTTGCCATTTCTCTGATACGCTTCTTGGAGTGTCCAGTAGGGATGGGACAGTTCTCCCTTTGGCAGGAACCAGGGGGGCACCAGCATTTACTCCTTGATTCCTACCATGCTTGATCAGTGGCCAGGTCTGCTGAGTCTGGCTTCTCTCAGGAAGATTTGAATTCCACCTTGTGCCCTTTTGTTCAGGGGCTGCCTCTCGTATTCCTGTTTGCAGAATGGCTGAGTGGGGGCTGGATTCCATAACATTTCTATCCTTGGAGTTAGCCACCCATGCTGGGTCTTCACAAAGGGGCCCCAAGCCTGGAATGTCATCCTGAGATAAAGGAGCATTTTTCAAACCCATCCTCCTGGTTTGGGGTAATTTAGCAGATTGGTCCCTCTCAGATCCAGGTTTAAGTGCGTGTGTCTCCTCCTTTGCAAGTGAGGCTGCAAGTTGACTCCCTGGCCTGTTGCTCATTCCAGGGAATTTTTGCCCGTTCCCTTGGAACTTGGCCCGGAGGTGCTTAACACGGTCTCCTTCCTAAAACAGAGCAGACAAAGTTAATTTCCACATGTGTCTGAGGATCATTCAGGACAGTTCTAGGCAATCACCCGGACAATGTCCATGGAGTAAAATTAATCAAAACCAAACATTTCACATCCCACCTGGAAAATGATAATTCTTTGTCTTATAGTAACAACTAGAGGCCCCATTATGTAAGGTCCTGCACATAACCGGAGGGAAAGAGCCTACGGTCCAAACAGCCAAAGGGGCCCTGGAGTGGCTGTGGAGCCACGGGGCCTCAATGCGGATAGCACTGGCTGAATGATCTCAGGGTTGAACCTCCTGCTTGTTCTGGGGATAGGGGCAAAGATAAGCACCCGGCCCCCAACAGAACAACCTGGAGAAACTCCATGGGTCATTCAGGGAGTTTTTCCTTCTCTGTTCCTTCTCCCTTGGTGCCCTCCCAAAGGGTTCCAATGGGAGGGGCACGCTGGCCCTGTGCGGTTACTTCACATTGACACCAACATAGCAAAGAGTAGGATTTAGTACCCAGACACTGCACAGGGCTTGCAGGGGAGCAAAGGGCCCAGTCCTGCTCCCAACTCCAATCAAAGTCAACTGCAAAATGAGGGGAGACAGGAAACAGCCGCGTTCCTTCTCCATCCTGCTCCTCATCCCTCTGGGATCTGAGAAGTGAGACCATCTCCCTGCAAAGCGATTCCGAGGGAACCTGGCCACTGGGTGAACTGAGAGCCCACTGCTGCCTGGGACGCTGGCTGCTGCGTGGCTGGGTAATGACAGGTAATGCAGAGTTGCTGGTGTTGGCTGCACCCTGACTATTACTAGTGCAATTTCCGGTGCAAAGTATTTGTGCCCTAAAACCCGCTTGCTCTTAGGTGCATCCCTTGGGTCACACAGATGTAAAGGGGGCAATTTTGCAACAGAAAAACTTCAAAAACAGACTCCAACGAGAAGCTGCTGAACTTGAATTAATATGCAAGCTAGATACCATTAACTTAGGTTTGAACAGAGACTGGGCGTGGCTCGCTCATTACGCTAATTGAATCTATTTCCCCTAGTTAAGTATCCTCACACCTTTGTGTTAACCGTTGGAAATGGGCCATCTTATCACTTCAAAAGTTTTTTCCCCCTGCTGATAATAGTTCCTCTTAATTAATTAGCCGCTTACAGTTGGTCTGGGTACTTCCAACTTTTCATGTTTCTCTGTATGTATAAATATCTTCTTACTTATATGTTCCATTCCATGCATCTGATGAAGTGAGCTGTAGCCCACGAAAGCTTATGCTGAAATAAATGTCTTAGTCTCTAAGGTGCCACAAGTACTCCTGTTCTTTTTACACCTCTTTGAAAAATTCCCTCCTGGGTGCAGACGACTGGCCATGGCTCCAGCAGGCACAAAGTTTGGCAGCTCACTTGTACCCCAGTTTCACTTTTCTTTGCAAAGCCTGACAGGCCCAAATGTAATTTGCCCCTGTTGCTATGGGTGCAATAGCCTGATTCAAGGGTGTCAGCTGAGGCTGCCCTTTGGGAACCATGGCCCCACTAGTGAGCGCTGCAGCTGCAGGCAGAGGCAGTCCCAGTTGCATGCCTCTGCTCCTCACCTTGCCCTTGCTGTCACCGCCATCTGGGAGAGCGAGTTCTGTATTTGTGTGGGAGGAGCTGCCCACGCTTTTCAGAGCAGTCCCTGGTGAGTTTCCTGTGCGGTTCCTATTGTGCTGAGCACACATTGTGAAGTGGGGCAAGCTGGTAACTGCACCAGCGAGGGGCTAGCCTCTAAAACAGCATTTCAGAGCTGCCCAAATGGCCTAGAAACCTCTGTGTTGGAAATCCCCGGGAAAGGGCCTTGGTTGCTTTTGGGATAGCAGCAGGTGTAAAGTAGCTGGAATTTTGTAACGCTTGTAGTTGTACATTTTGTATAGTATGGACCACATCCCCACAAAGGGGTCATCTCGTGAGCTGCCCACCAGTCATTTGCCAGACCGTGCAATACTGATTTTGTCCCTTTACAAAACAGCTAATCAGCATGTTTGGATTTGCTCTCCCAAAGCCACCGGATCTGTCTCTTCCTCCTGCTACTCCCAGACTTAAATTGTGCTTTGTACTTGTACTTGATTTAGTTTTACAGATGAGGGATCGGACACAAAGAAGTTAAAGGCAAAATTTTAAAACTTGAGTGCTTAAATCATAGAATCTCAGAGTTGGAAGGGACCCTTAAAAGGTCATCTAGTCCAACCCCCTGCTCAAAGCAGGACCAATCCCCAATTTTTGCCCCAGATCCCTAAACGGCTCCCTCAAGGATTGAACTCACAACCCTGGGTTTAGCAGGCCAATGCTCAAACCACTGAGCTATCCCTCCTCCCCAATGTAGGCACCTAAATGAGTAGCCTGATCTCCAAAGGAGGGAGCACCCCCAGCTTCCGTTGACATCAAGGGGAGCAGACACGGAAATAGCCACTATCCCCGGCAGTTGCAAGATGAGTATTGTTACAGGTCAGCAGTAGCACAGATGGAGACAAAACGTGGCATCTGTCCTCCAAGCCTGTGCTTCCCTCATAGACCAGGTGGCTTCTGAAGAAGCAACTGTATAAACCAGCTTTTTCCAAGATTCACAAGCGCGAATATTTGACCCAGAATTGCTTTTTGAACCCCGCCAATGTCCATTTTACAGCCATTTCATGAACTCAAAAAAAGGGGTGGGGGAGAGTCTAGTTATGAACTAAAGCTGCTGATACCCCCATATCCTGACCAAATTTCAACTCAGGTTGTTGTATTCTACCTCCCTAAACTCCTCTTTGGTGTCACTCATGTACAGTAATCTTCTCTGCTTTCATAGAAGGGACCACAATCTCCTGGTCTGACCCCCTGCACAAGCCAGTTTTGCCCTGTGATTCCTTGCATCGAGCCCAACAGCTTGTGATTGAACTAGAGCGTAGCTTTGAAAGAGACATCACATCTTGACCTAGTTTGTTTAGTGTTGCTGTGTGCCGCTATCCAGCTTCTGGGTTTGACCCTGAGGTGGCTGCATTTCAGTGCTGAGTGAAGTGATCCCCATCTGGTTTACATCTCACACTACAAAGCAATCTGAGATCCTTTGGTGATTCTTTATGCACCACATTGGACAAGTGCAAAAGTCCTATTGTCTCGGGATGTGCTGCACAGTACTTTCTGCTGCTCCTCTGACACCGTGTTGCTTTTGCTGAGTCTGGCTGGTAACCAGCTTGCAACGACAGGGCAAGAAGACACTCCATCTTTCCTAGTGCTATGGAGGGATCCTGCCCCACTGCCTGTGCCCTGTTCTCCCGCCCTTGTGCTCGTCACAGACCAGGTGTGAACAAGTCTGACAGAGTAAATTACTCACCATTTTCTGTCCCCAGGCGCTTGCTTCTCTCCCCCTCTCTCCATGGAGAGTCAAAGGTCCTCACGCAGAATTGCCTGTGGGAGGTTGGGATCCAGCATTTGTTTGTAGCGTGGTCACCCTCTGCCTTTACTGTATCTTGAAACCAAATTTTGACAGGCAAGCGATTGTCTAACTTCAGGAAGTAGCTGTGGTCGGTATGAAAAGCAGCAAGGGGCGGGGGAGCAGCTCTTTGTGACCTAGCTTCAGTTGGTGCCGGTACCTGCTGACACTGAGCTGGGCATAGGTACACAGCTTTGTTTGTTTGGAGTAGAGCTGGACAATTTCTTTCTGGAAAATAGAAATGTCACCCAATAATGCCTCTTTCAGGATCCAAAATTATTTGCAAATTTGGGTCAACTTTGGCAAGTAGTTCGTCTGAAAAACCCCCCAAAAAACAAAATTGCAAATGTCAGGATGTTTCGTGTTGACGTTTTCAGAACAAACCACTTTAGAAACGTGTGTAGAAAATGTTGGCATTTCATTTCAAGCCAACATTCACGGTGTTTCATTTCACCTGAATTATTTCATTGTGTCAAGAAAAAATGAAAATTCCGTTTTGGTTTGTGACTAGCCACATTTTTTTCTGGATTTTTCAGTTCAGCCACCAAACCAAAACCCCAGTTCTTCCCTTAGCTCTCGTTTGGATGTAAGAACTGTATCTATATTGATCTGAGTTGAAGTACGTGTTATCAGTTGTTGGCTGCGTGCTGCACCAGCTCTGCGCAGACAGCCCGCACGGCAGCCCTCGATTGAACTGCCCAAGAAGGCCACAGACTCGGTTCAGTAGTGAAGGCGCTCGGCCAGGTTTATTGTTGACAAAGCACAGCAGTAGGCACCTGCCAGACTCTATGGGGCCACTAATACATGTATGCCCATGACAATGGACTCCGCTCAGTGAGCAGCAGACCTTCCGCTCCCCCCTAGGCCAGACAAAGACACCCCCTCTGTGGCCCCTTTTTTATGCTGATACAACCAAGTTACATATTGTCCCTCTGATGTGGTTAGTTCCCACCCTTTATCTTGTACATGTTGGCTCGATCAAAAGATCGCCAGCCATCACCCTGTCATCCTACCGTCTCTTTAGGAGGGGTCAGTGTGTCCTATATTATCTTTAGGGAGTGTTTATACCATAACCTTGTATCAGGGTGTCCTGGTACCACCCTTCTGGTTTATGTGAATATCTAGTGCTTGTGTTTTTGGAACGCAAGCCATGTTGTTGCCAAGTTCCTGTGCCGGACAGTGCACCCGCAAGCAGGCATCTGTTTTATAACAGGGCCTGACTCTTGCTCATAGCCTGACTCTTGCTAACTTTGCTTTATATCAGCAGGGCCTAACTTTAGCTCAGGCCTTAGGCTTCACACCAGGACCCTTATACCAGGGGGTCTCAAACACGCAGCCCACGGGCCACATGCGGCCCACGGAGTTATTTCCTGCGGCCCGCCATAGCACCGACTCCACTGGCAGCCAAGCTCCAAACATTACTGAGTGTTTATATTTGATTAAAACCCCTCTTTGCATTACAGTTTTTAAAAAGTTAATACATTGACTTTTAATCAAATACTATATTACTCTTCATTTTTTTTCCATTTTTGACTATACTTTTGAATCATTGTATGAAAAGGTTTCAGTGATGTGGCCCTCAGGCCAATTTATTAGTTCTCATGTGGCCCTCGTGGTGATTTGAGTTCGAGATCCCGGCCTTATACCACGCCTCATGTTCTCTCTTTGTACTACAGTAAGATGGTTGTGCTCCTGTGGGCGACTATCTGGGCAAGTTTAGTTAGTTGTACACTTTTACAATGGCCAAACTGAACGCACCGCTTCTGCTCCACAGAGCATCATGAGATTTGCAGAGAGTACAAGGCATTCGTGATCAGTAACTGTGTTGCCAGGGTGGGGAGTTGTTCCTGAGTGGGATGATAACATAGCCAGTCTCAAAGCACTTTCCAAAGGAGGCCAGTATCAATACCCCTGTTTTACAGATGGAGAAACGTAAAGTAACTTCCCAGTGTCACCCAGACAGAACTCAGGTATCCGGAGGCCCAGCCTAGCACACGCACTGCTGGACCACGCTGCCTCCCCTAATGCTGTCATGTAATGATAATGTGAGATCACAATTGTCTGTTATTACACTATCTTAGGGGTCTCAGTTATCCTTCCCCCCCATTTTAGAGCAGTTGCCCAAAGTCACTGTTGGTAGAGCTGGAAGGTCTTAAATATGGCAGACTCCAGTCTCATCCACATAGCTACCCTGCCTTTTGAATGTGCTAGGCCTGTTTTCATCCACTGTTCGAAACACCAGACCTCAATTCCCTTCCATAGCCAGCAGTCCTGATTCCAACCCCTTTTTACTGCTCTCGAGCAAATAGTTGCATAACTTATGAGCAAAGTATATGCTAGCTCAAAGGGTATCTGTTTGTGATGTCAATCTGAGGGCCTGTATTTAAACTCTGCTGCTAATCCATGAGGGGACAGTATGGTTCCATATCAGGACTTTTGGGGTGGGGGGGGAGGGGTCTGTTCAGTTAAAGCAGATTTGTCAGTTCTGCTTAAAAGCAGATTTGCATCTTCTAAAACCTACCCAAAAAGTCAGATTGTTCTGCAAACAGGTAGGTCAAGTACCCGACAGCTTGGAGCAGAATCAAGGACTTGCCCATAGCAAAACAACTCTTTCCCACAGGCCCCCTTGTGTGCACAATAGAGCTACCCTGCAATACCCACTTCTCCGAAGCACTGAAACACACTGCTGATAGCAAATAGCTACTACGAATAATGTCAGTACAATGAACAAGGAAAAGGCCTATAAGAAGGAAAGGGATGATCTTGTGATCAAAGAAGTAGCTTCATTCACCTCCTCCCCTTGAAATTTGGGCTCTGCCCCTGGCTTACCAGAGACTTCCTATGGGATGTTGGCAGAGATATTTAAAACAGATCAGCTGCAACTGGCACCTGCTTCTGATCTTAATCTCACTGAGCCTCAATTCTCTGTGCAAAAGGGGGGTGTAAGGAGGGTGGTGTCGGACTCACCCCTGCGGCACCTCCTGCTGGTCTCAGTCAGGAATTAGCTCATTCAGCCTCTGGAGCACTCTCTGCAGGCTGGTGATCCATCTGCCCGCTCTAGCCCCCCCGTGTGCCTCCCAGGACCCAGTGCCCCTTTAACTGGGGTGCTGTCCCCTGGCAGTAGCCCACAGATCTGGGTCTCCCCTCCCTGGGGAACCCCAACCCACTATCCCCACCTCACCTCAGTCGTAGGCTACTGCCATTCACCAGCTAGCCCCCGTGCCCTGGGGCAGACTGCAGTATAAGCCACTCATCACAGGCAAAGTTGGGTTTGGACCTGCTGCCTCGGCCTACCCGTGGGCTGCCCCTGCAACCTCTATACCTGATTGGCCTAGGCCACAGTCTGGGGTTCTCTTAGGCCAGAGCTCCCCAGCTCCTCTGGCCTTTCCCCAGCCCTGCTCCACTCTAGGTTCCTGCTCAGGTCCCTGCAGCAAAGCCCTTCTCCCTCTACAGGCAGAGAGAATCTACTCTTGGCTCACTGCCCACTTATAAGGGCCAGCTGAGCCGTAATTGGGGCGTGGCCCCAGCCGAGCATGTCTTTCCACTCAGCCTGGGGCTGCTTGTGCCCGCCCACCTCCCCGGTTTCCAATAGGAACAGCCCTCTCCTCAGATTTTTAAAAAAAAAATCATAGATTTTTATTCACCCTGACAGCTGGGCATGGGGGGGATTGGTCCCTAGCTGGAGTGAGGCAGGGGCCGGGGGCAAGATGAGCACAGTGGGGCATGGCGGGAGGATTAGTCCCTACTGACTGGAGCAAGGCAGGGACCGAAGGCAAAAGCACAATGGGGCGGGAGCTAGGGTTGGTCCCTGGAGCAAGGGAGGGGCCGGGGGTAAACTGCGAGCACAGCAGGGCTGGGGACGGGGTAAACAGGATCCTCCCCCCACCCCTGTCCACACAGAGCGGGTACCTACCTTCTCCCTGGTTCTAGCCCATTTTCTTCGTCTCTCTCTGCACCGAGCTGAGGATGGGGGTGCACTGAGCACAGGGCTGGGGGTGCAGGGTCTGGGAGGGAGTTAGGGTGCAGGAGCGGGCTGGGGGTTGGGGTGCAGAGTCTGGCCAGGAGTTAGGGTAAGGGAGGGGGCTCAGGGTTGGGGAAGGAGGTTGGGGTGTAGAGCGCTTGTTTGGTGCGAGGGGTTGCAGGTGGGAATGTGGGGGTGGGTGTAAGAGCTCCTGTTTGGTGTTCGGGGTGGGGATGTGGGGGGGTGCAGGAGTCAGGGCTGAGGGTGTGGGCTGCGGTTGTGGGGGTGCTCCCAGCCCCCTGCCCTGAGTGGCTCACGGCCGGGGACTGGGGGGGTATGCCCCAATTCCAACCCCTTCCCCAAGGCCCCGCCCCCGCCTCTTCTCTGCCTCCTCCCCTCAGCGGCGAGCGCACTGCGGCCCCACTCCTCCCCCTCCCCTGCACCGGCAAACAGCTGTTCGGCAGCAGGGGAAGCGCGGGGAGGGGGAGGGGGAAGGGGAGGGGAGGGGCAGGGGGAGGGGGAGGGGGAGGGGAAGCGCTGGGAGGGATGGGAATGCGGCACGTTTGGGGGAAGAGGCGGGGTGCTGCCTGCTGTCCCCGCAGGAGAGAGCGGGGGGCGGAGAAGAGCAGGCCAGGCTCGGGCCCCTTTGGAGCGTGGGCCTGGCGCCATGGTAAACCCGGTACTGGGTAACAGTACTGGCCTGCCTCTGGGGTGCAGAGCCGAATTAACCTTTTGTTCCCAGCGCCAAACATATTTGTGGGCCCCATGGGCGCAATGGAGCATGGCACGGGGAGGTCAGTCCCCAGAGCAAGGGGCCAGCCAGAGGCAATGGGGCATGGCAGGGGCGGCCCCGCTCCGCCCAGCCCAGCGCGAGGGCACTAATTACAAACCGGCAGTTACCAGACACACAGTGGCCCACCCGACCCTGTGTTGCCAGCGTATCCCTTCCCCTCGGGGGACGGGCCCATGCTATGCCACACAACCCCGTCCCAACATCCTCCCAACTCCCTATGGCCAGAGCCCCCTGGACCCACTGTGCTCAGCGCCCCTCCCCCCCCAAGCCCCAACACACTAATGCACAGCACCCTAAACAACAGCACCTCTGTCCACAGCCCCACCACAACTGCCCAGCACACCCCCTCAGACCCCCTGGAGACCCACTCCCCCACGCTCTGCCTCCCAGCCGCACTCACCAGCCCTGCTGGGAGGCGACTGTGTCTACCAGGCTGAGCGGGCAGCACACCCAGGGCTGGTCCCGGGGCAGGGAATGGCTCCAGCCCCTCGGGAGTGGCGCAATCAGCCAGGCCAGGGCTTTCCTGGAGGGGCCCGGCCAAGCCTCCCCTCACTGTTCCCCCACCACCACCACCTGGCTGCGACTGGCCAGGCTTCTGCACCAGTCCCAGGCGGCTCAGCTCCAGCCTGGGGGGACAGGTGGGGCCCAGGAAGCAGAGACTGCCCGGAACCAGAGGTGCACTGGGGTCCAGCCAGGGGGGAGCACAGGGATGGGGCCGGGGGTGGAGAGGAGCGGCAAAAATTGGGGATTGGCCCTGCTTTGAGCAGGGGGTTGGACTAGATGACCTCCTAAGGTCCCTTCCAACCCTGACATTCTATGAATTTAGAGAGAGCGTGAAAGCCAGACACATCTAACTAACCTAGGCTGTGGCCCCTCCCATGCTGTGCCCTCCCCTCCTCTGAAGCAAGTGGGGGCTCAGCTCCCCAGCCCTGCCTTGGGGCTTGGCCAGCACCACTAGGGGCAGCTTGGGCTGGTGCTCAGGCCAGCCCAGGGTCGGGCCAGGTGGCGCGGCTGGAGCAGGCCGGCTGGGACTCCTCCAGCCATGCGGGGAGGGGGCACTCAGGACTCTGGCTGCGGGGGGAGTAAGGGGCTCAGGGGCGGGGCCTTGTGTGGAAGGGGCGGGGCCATTGGGCTAGCCTCCCCAAAGGGAGGCTTCACCCGCTGCCCATGGCTAAAGGGTTCAAAAAGAATGAGAAGTTCCTGGAGCCTGTCAATGGCTATTAGCCAAGATGGCCAGGGACAAAGCCCATGCTCCCGGCGCCCCTGCACCGCCTCTGCCGGAAACTGGGACTGGCCGAGCGGGGATGGCCCTGTTCTGTTCACTCCCGCTCCAGCACCTGGCCCGGGCCCTGTGGGAAGGAGGATGCTGGGCTAGCTGGCCCCTTGCTCTGGCCCAGGGTGGCGGCTTTGAGGTGCTCTGGGGAGGCCAGACAAGTAATGCAGCACCCCCTGGGGACCCACTCTGCCCCCGCCACCTGCGCCCCAGGGAGACCTCGGACCCACAGGTGCCCCATGGGCCCTAGCAGGCTGTAGGGGGCGCTCACATTGCTGGTGGGGGGGAGGGGCTGGAGCACACGTGGGGCTCACACTCACGAGGGGGAGGGGCTGTCGCTGCAGGGGCGGGCCGGGGGGAACCGCGCGCGCGCTCCCGGGGAGGTCACGCGCGGTTTCGTCGACGGGGCGCGCGGGCGGCTGGTGCGCAGGCGCGCTAGGCGCCTGTGTCCGGGATGGCGGCGGCGGCAGCGGAGCCGGGAGTCGGGGCCGCGCCCCCCGCGGAGGAGCCGGGCTCGGGGTCGCTGTGCGCGGCCCCGCTGCGCCTGGCGCGGCTGCCCCTGGCCCGGGTGAAGGCGCTGGTCAAAGCCGACCCCGACGTGAGCCTGGCCAGCCAGGAGGCCGTGTTCGTCCTGGCCCGGGCCACGGTGAGGGGCCTCTGGGCGGGCGGGGCTGGGGGTGATTGCCCAGACCCGCCGCCCCCTTCTCCCTCTGCCCGGCAGCCCGGGGGGTGCTCATAGGTGGGGGGGGGGTGCCCGTGGGGGAAGCGGGGTGCCCGTGGGGGGAGCGCCCGGAGGTGGGGGTGGGGTGCCCATGGGGGAAGCGGGGTGCCCGTGGGGGGAGTGCCCGGAGGTGGGGGTGCAGTGCCCATGGAGGGGGGGGAGCTGTAGGTCTATCATAGAACCATAGAATATCAGGGTTGGAAGGGACCTTAGGAGGTCATCTAGTCCAACCCCCTGCTCAAAGCAGGACCAATCCCCAATTTTTGCCCCAGATCCCTAAATGACCCCCTCAAGGATTGAACTCACAACCCTGGGTTTATCCTATATCTGAACTTTGCTTTTTCTCCTGCATTACACTCTGACTCTCTTCCCCCATGTCTTCTGTTTGGGGCTTTCCTCGCCTCCCTCTCTCCCTTTCTGAACTGCCTGCGCCAGGCAGCTTTTACCTCTTTTCAAAGAGAACGAGGAGTCCTTGTGGCACCTTGGAGACTAACACATTTATTTGGGCATAAGCTTTCGTGGGCTAGAACCCACTTCATCGGATGGATAGAGTGGAACATACAGTAGGAAGCTATATACACACAGAGAACATGAAAAGGTGGAGATGGTTGCCATACCAACTTTAAGTGGCTAATCAATTAAGGTGAGCTATTAGGAGAAAAACCGTTTGTAGTGATAATCAGGATGGTCTGTTTCAACCAGTTGACAAGAAGGTGTGAGTAACAGTAGGGGGGAAATTAGCATGGGGAAATAGTTTTAGTTTGTGTAATGACCCATCCACTTTTATTCAAGTCTTTATTCAAGCCTAATTTAATGGTGTCCAGTTTGCAAATTAATTCCAGTTCAGTGGTTTCTCGTTGGGAGCCCGTTTTTGAACTTTTTTTGTTGCAGAATTGCCCCTTTTAAGTCTGTTACTGAGTGATCAGCAAGAGTGAAATGTTCTCCTACTGGTTTTTGAATGTTATGATTCCTGACGTCAGATTTTTGTCCATTTATTCTTTTGCAAAGAGACTGGCCAAACCGGACAGTATACATGGCAGAGGGGCATTCTTTTCAGTGAAGCTAAGCTGATCGCTGCTGCCCTTGGATACACACTGATACATATTGTATTTGGCATCAGGTCAGTTACTTGCGCCAGTCACAGTCCTGTTGTCATTTAGGCAACACCTGTTCCGGCAACACCTGTTCCGGCCCCAATGTGAAAGTGACTGCCACGCTCTTTGGTGGCTGAAGTACTCTGTGCTTCAAAGACTGAAGAATTTAGAATCACAGAAATGTAGATGGTCAAGTTCAGTCCCCTGTGCTGAGCAGGGCCAAGTAAACCTAGGCCATCCCTGACAGGTGTCTGTCCAGCCTGTTCTTAAAAACCTCCAATGACTGGGATTGCACAGTTTCTTTTGGAAGCCTATTCCACTTCTTACTATCCTTATAGTTAAAAAGTTTTTCCTAGTACCTACCTAAATCTTCCTTGCTGCGGATTAAGCCCATTACTTCTTGTCCTACCTTTCAGTGGACATGGAGAACAAGTGATCACCGTTTTCTTTATACCAGCCCTTATATTTGAAGACTCTTGTCGCGTCCCCCCTCAGCCTTTTCTCACATGCCCAATTTTTTAAATCTTTCCTCATAGAACAAGTTTGCTAAACTTTTTTATCATTTTTGTAGCTCTCCTCT
This sequence comes from Chelydra serpentina, assembly GCA_037349315.1. Lineage (NCBI taxonomy): Eukaryota > Metazoa > Chordata > Testudines > Chelydridae > Chelydra > Chelydra serpentina. The sequence continues at coordinate 1,573,740 of JBAIAC010000192.1, forward strand.
AGACGCTCTGCAATTTGTTCATGTCTTTCCTAACGTGTGGTGCCCAAAACTGGATGCATTACTCCGGCTGAGGCCTCACCCAGCAGCGGGACAGTTGCCTCCTGTGTCTTACATACAACACTCTTGTTAATATACCTCAGAGTGATATTAGCCTTTCTCACAACCACATTGGCTCATATTCTATTTGTGACCCACTGTAACCCGCAGATCCTTGTCCATTTCAGATTGTTGCTTACTTTCATGCACAAGCAACAAAGAGCCAGGCCATCATAATCTCAGTGTGTAGCCCAGTGGACAGACCACTGGGCTCCAGCTCGGCCGCTGCACTGCTGTATGATCTTGAGCAAATCACTTCACTTCTCTGTAACTCAGTTTCTCCATCTGTAAAATGGGGATAATGACACTGATCTTGTTTGTAAAGTGCTTTGAGGCATACTGACAAAAAGTGTTAGATAAAAGCTAGATGGTATTATTAATCTGCACTCTATAATTCACACATGAAACAGTCACTTCCACATATGATTTACCTATAGGGCAGCAGTGAGATCTCTGATTATTGAAACTTTTTTACTTTTACAAAACATTACAGAACACTTACTAACATATGCCCAAGTATTGTAAACATCCTCTCAAAATAAGTAGAGAGAAATACACTTTAAGGTACAGAGTCTTTGCTTTTTCAATTGAGATTGATCAATGTCCTCAATTTGCAAAATCAGTTATTCGCAGCAAGTCTTTCCAGTTATTGGCATGAATTAGCACAGTTCTCTCCACTGTCTCAGCATACACAAGATCAAATCAGAGATGCCAGACTGTTTTGAAACCCTTGAGTATTCAAGAGGTGCTTAGTCAGAGATCAGAGCCTGATCCTGCTAACACACAGCTGCATTTCAGGGAAACGTTGTCCCCTGGAAGAACTTTTCATATATAATTTGAAACTGAAGTAAACTTCTCTGGTTGCAATGTAACCGAATGTAAAATGAGACTCTTAAAAAAAAATCTCCCTCTTCTCTTCCTGCCTCTACCCCACAACAGCCTCCTAGAGTTTGAATGGTGCCACAACATGGGCTGTGTCCATGCCTCTCTTATTTTATGGCAAAGCAAAACTGAGCATAACCTGTTTAGGTTGTACAGCTTCCCCTGTCACTGTTTGCCTGTTACTAGCAGCAATATTGGGTCGCAGAGGAACATGACTCTGAGACGATAGATGCAATGGAGGATTAAGGTTTGACGTTAACTCTGGACATGATCCAGTGGGGAGGCTGTCATTCTACAAGAAGCAGAGGAAGGGACTTTCAATGCCCCAGATGCTGACTTGTGATGTTCGTTTATCTGACAAGAAGCCTGTGGCTTTAGGCTATGGCTTATTTATTATTATTTAACTGCTGACTGTGTGCTGAGCACTTTATGGAACACGGCGCTCAGACAGTCTCTGCTCCAGGGAGATTACTGTTTAAACAAGAGACACAGAGAAGATGGGATGCTTTGGGAACAACAGAAGAGGGAATGACTAGGATTTTTTTTTTTTAAGTGTTAATGTTGTTAACTTCCTTCTTGGGCATTGTGAAAAGAAGTGAGCCATTAGGATGGATTTGAATGGCAAGAGAATGGTAGCTTGACAGACCAGAATAGGGAGGTTATTCCATGCATAGTGGAAGCATTAAAGGCAGGAGGCAGTTGTCAGAGACATGGTTAGGAATTGTTAGGGAGCAGAGCACTAAGAGACCAGTTTGGAAACGTAGGCAAGAGCTAAGATAACTTCCTTCTTAGCATCCCCTAGGAGGCAAACTAACCCAAAGGTGATGAGGAGTAGGCAGGGCGTGACTCCTCAGTATCCCTCTTCTGCAGCTGCCATTAGAGCTGTGTGGACACAGAGCGGGGAAGCATACTGCCCCATTCCACGGAGTGGTGCACTGTGCACTCCTCTGTTCTGGAGAATTCCAGGAGCAATTCTGCTTGGGTCGGGCGGCTCTATGCCACCTCCAAAATGAGCATGTGAATGAGTTGCCCTGTAGGACCCTTAGCATGTTTCGTTCAGTCACTTGTTCCCCCTGGAGAGCAATATCTCCAATAGCCCTTTTGCAGAGATTTTGGCTGTATAATCTGGCTTCCGCTTTCATTCAATAGTCAGTCCATTTTGCGTCTTGGTTGTGAGACTTTCTCATTTAGATGGGTGCTGAGACTTGTGTGGCTTCATTGTGGTCTCTTTCAGGGCCCTTCCAGCTCTTGTTTTATGAGAAGTGTCCATTTGCTGGCTGGATCAGAAGACCGGAGGCAGATTTGCTAGGTTTCACACTTGCAGTGTTGAAGCTGAATGTCACCTGTCCTGCTCAACAAGCACCTGTGCGTGCTGGGGGACGGTGTATGACAACCTGTCAGATGGACTCTTGCCAGCCAGCGGAGAGCTGGCCAATCTAATATTGAATGGGATAGTGGGTGCCTCTTTTAAGAGAGCAAGATAAATCTCTCCCTAACAAGCAGTGCTTATAACCTTGCTCAGAAAATCACCACTTGCTATTATTTGCCTTGTCAGTTACAACCTTGTCTCAAACTTTCTCATTTTAGAGCACACCAGTCTTGCTGTTTAGTGTTTGTGAAACCTCTAAGGGAAAATGTAGAAGCCCAAATGCTTCAGCAGCTCAGTTTGCGGAAGGTCCTGTGCTCTGTCATCTCCTTATAACAGGTTCTGCTACCTCTGCATTGCCTGGTTTGGCTAAGATAGGGACCTGGATGATCAGGAGCTGGGTAAGGCTCAGTCCGAACTGGAGGATGCTGGAAGAGAGAAGAGTCTGGAGAGTTGGCAGGAAGTTGTTTACTCCCTCTGTTAAAGGTGCATGTCTGCCCTTTGACAAAGAATTCCACAGCCTGGGGCTCTCCTAATTTGAGATAATAGTGGTGGCTATAAGTGCTGTCTAAGAGGTTGCAGACTTTGCTGCAGGAATCCTTCGTCACCTGCGTACAGAATTGCTATAATGTTCTCATGGCTATCCTGGAAGAGCACTTGGGAGCTTTAGCTAGTGCAGAATGTGGCAACCCACTTTCTTAGTGCATCAGGCTGACGTGAGCACTCTACACCTCCGCTCTGCACTCGATTCCAGCTTGCTTCTGGATGCAGTTCCAAGTGTTATGATCGGTAAGCTGTAAATGGGCTCAGAGCGGTAGCTGTGTTAGTCTGTATCAGCAAAAACAACGAGGAGGCCTTGTGGCAAGAGTAACATATGCCCAAATAAAGCGGTAAATGGTCTCTCTGTGCCCTGATGAGATCAACTGAGCTACTTTTGCTCTCCATTCCAGTGGTTGTGCTCTTGTAGTCTGGTGTCTGGGCAGTGGAGAGTATCCACTTGTGTGGAATTTGTTCCCTCTTCTGATCAGTCAGAGCCTGAGTTTCATGTCCTTCAGGGCACAGTACAAGATGTATTTATTTTCTGCAACTAAGAAGCTCATTTGGTGGTGGGTGGAGGTACTTATAAGTAGGTTATTCTACATTGTCCATTGAAATTAGTGCAGATATGATTGGCACTGGGAAGGTGCAGTGATGGGCAGTTGGTAGCGGGTATCCCTGACAAATGCTTACTTCAGATAGCAAAGCCTGCTAAGCTCAAATCAAGTGTCATAATTAGCCCCAAATGAAGTTGTCCTTTCCTAAAATTGGTCACCTCCTTAAGGGCAAAGGCCTGTTTTGACACAATTTGCTGTGATCTAGAGTATTGCTGATACTTGGGAGCCAAGACTGGAGTTTGCCAAAGAAATCTTGTTGCAAGTTGCATGTCTTGGGGTAGGAATATTAACCGTGGGCCTCAGTAATCCATGAAAGTGGATAACTGGTTCACAGAATCAGAAAAGTATGCTGCATGTTCAAATGTGATGTTTTGAGCGAAAAGAAAAGCAGGACACTCACTCCCTTCTCTCGCCTCCAGATATACACAAGGACCTCTAAAGCCCCCGACCCCCCAGCACCCTCATATGCAGTAATTGTCTATTTTAAAGGTTTCATTGAACATTCTTCGAGCTGATCAGAGGAAAGGGAGCATCTAGAGGGGGAGAGGGTGTAATTGTTTCCTTTAATCCTTCAGAGCTCACCTGTCCTGGCTGCTTGTAACAACAGATTACAACAACACCTTTCCCTTGTTGTAACAATCTGTCTCTTCCATCCTGCAGGAATTGTTTGTTGAAACCATAGCTAAAGATGCTTATGTGTACGCTCAGCAAGGAAAAAGGAAAACTCTGCAAAGGAAAGACTTGGGTAAGAAGGCCATTTTTGTTATGCTAACCTTTGTCAATAATGTTACTAGACTAAAGGCTCTTTCCAGCTGAGTCCATGTGTTTTGTGACATGGTGGGTGCAGATTAAAAACCAGCACTATCTTGTTCCCAGAGATGAAAAGGAAAAAAGCTCTCTTCTGCCAAATATTACACTGTAAAATATCCCCCCCACCCGTAGTCTCCAAATGAATAAACCTATTTTTAAAAGGTCATTGTTAAAATCCTGTGTTGATGTGTTTAAAATATCTCTGCACTTGTATTTGTTTATCTATGCCAATTGTTTTCAATTCACTTTGTTTTACAGATAATGCCATTGAAGCTATTGATGAGTTTGCTTTTCTGGAAGGTGAGTTTCTGGTTGGTTTAATTTTGTCCATACATTGTCTCCATATTCATAGAATCATAGAATATCAGGGTTGGAAGGGACCTTAGGAGGTCATCTAGTCCAACCCTCTGCTCAAAGCAGGACCAATCCCCAATTTTTGCCCCAGATCCCTAAATGGCCTCCTCAAGGATTGAACTCACAACCCTGGGTTTAGCAGGCCAATGCTCAAACCACTGAGCTAACCCTCCCCACCCCGGGAGGGATATTGACATTGACAGAGGGAGAGCATTAAAATCAATCATTTACAGATCTTTCTGTTGTGACTTCAGTTTAGTAATAGCTAATGGCCCAACTAGAAGTGTGCCACTTGTCTTGGTAACGTGAAATTCAGCATTCAAAACACTGAATTGAGAAGTGAAGTGGGACATCAGCGATGAAATATCTTTCAGGGAGATTTGTTCTTAGAATGTTGTGATCTGGGGTTAAGCTTTGATATGTTGCATCATCTTCCCATGGCTGCTTGCAAACTAGTTTCCACTGTTTGTTCATGTCTACCTGTGCTGCCCGCCTTTGCCCCTTTTGAATTTCCTTTTGAATTTCTAGGTACTTTGGACTGATCTCACTCACCAGGACAGGAGTTACCTGAAGAAAGTGTCAGCGGAATGGGGCCCTTGGAAGACACGTGACATGAGATTTTCAAATTAATCTAGACAGATTTTCGTGGAAGATGCGTCTCCGTTCCTAGACTATTTTGGAAATCTCAGCCAGAATGTATTGTAAAAAGCTTCAGTTGTGATGGTTCTTTATTTAAAATCCTATTTTTTCATACATTTTTTTATGTGATATGACCTCCAGGTCACATTTCAGAACCAGGCTCAGACTTTCACTGTGTAACACAGCAATAGCCTTGCTGTACAAGCATCTCCTCTAGAACTTGGTGGTAATAAAAAGCATTGAGGTTGGGGTGATCCTGCCTCTGAAGTCTGAGGCGAGTTATTTTTTTATGGAAATGTATTTCTTGTATATGTTACGCTCTTGGCCAAATAGAGTTAAATGTTTCTTGACCAATGGGTGTAATAGTTTCTCTTGAATGTGTCTATGTGAAAGGACTGGGGTGGGATGCACACATTCGTGCATACATTATGGGAAATGTTGGCCTTATAGTGGGTTGGATAATATAACTTGGCATCTCAGTTGAACTAGGCAGTGTTCTGGAGGCAACAGTTGCAGATCCGTGGTTGAGTTTGAGTTGAATTTTGCACTTAAAAGAGGGCTTCAGCCTCTTTGTTATGTATGGAAAATAGAGCATTATCCTTCCCAAAATTACAGCTCTTACTCTTTGAGCATAGAATGAATTTTCTGAGAATTTACAAGTAAATCCATTGATTAGTATAGCAATTTAAAATTAATTTTAAAATGGGTCTTTAAGAAATTGAGAATGTCAGACCTCTTTCCTCTTCCCCCCCCCCCCCCCATGGCTTTAAGGAATGAAACAGATGTCTCAAACTTCCCATATAGTAAAAACTCACTAATCTTGTCTGTAGGGGGCATATGAAGAATTTTTCGTTTAGGATTAGTAGTCATTTTTCCCTGTCACTCCTCAAAACCAAAAGTTTCTTCTACAGCTGAGGCTGAAGAATATTTTACTAGAGAATTCAGAGTAGAACTGCACTTTCGAAATGACTGCCACCTCTTGTTCTCAGGGGACTAAGGCCACAAGAAGCCTTGAGCAAACATGGCGGCTCTCTTTCTCTCCAGCTGCTCCTCAGAGATTTTCCCTCAGCCTGCTGACAGCATAGGTGGTCAACATCTTCCCTGAAGGCAGCTTGGCTTCGCTCTTGCTGGGAACAATGGGAAGCACTGGCCATTTTGAAAAGGACTCTTAACTGAGGGTAGCTCATGACTTCAGTCCCACTGAGAACAATGGGAGACGATAGCCATTCTGAGAAAAGGATAAATCTTCTGGAGTTACTGTTAAGGAGAAGATTTAGGTACCAGCCTCAGCTGACATAAAGTTTCAGTTATAAAAAATAATGGCAATAAAACACCATTAATCCTAAATAGTTAATTCCAAAAGGATCATGTACTATCTGCAGAACAGGGAGAAGATGAGGGAGGGGGGAAGTGAGATGTACACTCCTGCTGCTTTGGCAAAACAGCTTGCTGGCCTGTATGCTTCGGCTGCCTTGAGCTGCTCCAGGGTGAGGGCAAACCAGCCCGAGTATACTGGTGAATTTGGCCATAAACGTTGAAATTTAAAAAATGATTGATGCATCATATCTCCAAATCATTGCTCAGCATTCATGTGTGACATTGTTAATGAAAAGGCAATTCCCTGACACAAACTACATTAAGATGGAGTTAACGCTGAGCGCACGTATCAGTAAGGTTTAGATTCGGTCACGGGTATTTTTAGTAAAAGTCAGGGGCAGGTCGCAGGCAATAAACAAAAATTTGCAGAAGCCCACGACCCATCCCTGACTTTTACTAAAAATACCCGGAAGAGGTGGGGAGGACAGAGCGCTGTCAGGGCTTGCAGCTTGTCGGGGCTCCGGCTCCGTCACTGCTCCTCCGGCAGGTGCTGGCTGGCTGTTCCTGTGCAGCCCCAGGGGGCTGACTCAACCCCAGCCACTGCTCTGGCTGGGGACCACTGCCCCAATGGCCCTGGTGGCCCCGGGGCTGACAGCTGCTCCAGCCCTGGCCCAGAGGTCCCGGAAAATGCTGGACTCCGTGACAGAATCGTAGCCTTAGGGTATCAGTAACTTGGGGTAAAATACATTACTAGGTGTTAGCGACAAAGGGTCCTGTGGCACCTTATAGACTAACAGAGGTATTGGAGCATAAGCTTCCGTGGGTGAATCCCCACTTCGTCGGATGCAAACATTACTAGGTGTTGTAATTATCCCCAAACTAAGCATGCTAAACTGAGGGAATTCGCAATTAACACATTGGGATTTGTTTTAACTTTAACCTTCTAACACAGAAAGGCAGAGTTAGGGCACTCGAACAACCTTAACTCTGCTTTGTAGTCACACCACTGTTGTGTTTAAATATCAGTTTAATCTAATCTGGGGCCACAAATTCTAACATGTCCTAGCAAAACCGTACAATAACCGTGTGAGGGCTTTAGCCCCTGAAAGCTTATGTCCAAATCAATGTGTTAGTCTCTAAGGTGCCACAAGGACTCCTGTTCTTTTTACATGTATTTGGTATTGTGTGGGGACCAGTTCATGACTGTCCTAAGCAAGTGCAAGTGGGAATGCTGAGGATGGTCTGAGCGGAAGGTAAAGTTGGGGGAATCCAGCTTTAAAATGTATCTTAAATCTTCCTGTCAGTTACTTTTCCTGCTACCTCTCCCCCTGTGGGCCTGACCTCTGCCCTCCAGAACATGGGTGTGAACCTTTGGGGTTGAATTCTTCTCCTTTAAAGGTGTGCGACTTCACAGATTGCTGCACCTGATCGTGATGGCTGAATTGAATCCTTGGTACATAAATTGCATTATTTTGCATTTGTCTTGAATGCTGAATCATGCAAGTTACCCTACACCTGCTGCACTGACCCCACTGTTTGTGTCCATGGGGGCAGGACCCACTTACTCCAACTTTCACTTGGCCAACCTGGCCCAAGGATTCTAGCAATGTCCTCACAATGAAGTCCTAACTAATGCATGTGTTCAAATCCCTTAGAACTAACAAAATATCCCTGAGTTAACACCTGTTGAAAATGTCTTTGGCTGCAGAATATCCAGTCCTGAATCCTATGTGCAGCCACTGCAAATCATGCAACCTTTATATCTATTTTTGTCCATGTAGAATGGGCTTAATACCCTGCATGTACGTAGCACTTTTTACCTCTGTATCTTAAAGCACATAAAGATGGCTCAGCACGGGTAGCCCCATTTTACAGGCAGCGTGACTAAGCACATCTCTCCAAGAGGTATTGTAGTGACTAAGACCAGTGTCTCATGTCAGAGCTCTGGGTTCTGTTCCCAGCTTTGTTCCAAGCTTTCTGTGCCCTTGCATGACTTGCTTAACCCTAGCTTCACGATCTGTAATTGGGAGTAATGATATTTGCCTGCTTTCCTAGGTTAGGACTATGGGGGGGAAAAGGGGGGGATGGGGTTGTGATGCAAAGAGAAGTGAGACCTTTCGGTGGAAGAGGTGACAGAGTAACTCAAGCTCTGGCTCCCAACCCAGTGCTCGTTCCCACAGGGAAAGAGGCCATTTTGGTGGGGATGCAGAGCAGTAGACTGCATGTGTCCAAGGGCTCGTTTTAACAGACCTTATGTTTCCCAGAAACATTTTGGAGTAATTCATGGGACAGGAGGAGTCCGCTTAGGCCTACACTTTCAAGAATGAATTTTGGGGCCTCCATTTTTGGATATCCACCTTCAGACACCAATGGTTTGATATTTTCAGGGAGTTGAGCACCTACATCTCCGGCTGAAGTCCATGGAATCTGCAGATGCTCAGCACCTTTGGATGTGGTGCCCTAGTCTGAAATTAGGTCTTTACAGAGTCTGCTAATGTAACTGAGGGCACAATTGAGCCCTATGTGGCTCTCCAAAAATTGAGGCATCCAAACTGAGTGGACACTTTTGCAAATGGAGGCTTTAAGGGCCGGATTTACACCTTAGGCACAGCATCGTCAGTGCCCCCCTCCTCCTCGCCTACAGTTGACCTTCGTGTTGCACACAGTTTCAGAGAGGTAAGGTGCCCCTAGAATGCTGGCACCCCAAGGCACTTGCTTACTGTGCCTAATTGGAAATCCAGCCCTGGAGGCTGTAGTGTGAAGCTAAGTTAGCTGTGCACAGATTCACCATGCAATTGTCCTTAGTGACACAGGCACCAATCTTCTAATGGGCTGGGGGGTGCTCGACCCCTGGCTCTGCCCCAGGCCTTGCTCCCACTCCATCTCTTCCTCCAAGGCTCCTGCCCCACCTCTTCCCATCCTGTTCCGCCCCCCCCCCCCCAGTGCGCCACACCCTCACTCCTTCTCCTCCCTCACAAAGCCTCCTGCACACTGTGAAACAGCTGATCGCAGAGGGTGGGAGGCGTGGGGAGGGAGGGGAAGGCACTGATCTGTGGGGCCTGCTGGTGGGCGGCAAACACTGGGAGGATAAGGGGGGGGCTGGAGGGGGGGGAGCACCCACCATTTTTTCCCCGTGGGTGTTCCAGTGTCGGAGCACCCACGGAGTCGGCGCCGATGCTTAGTGACACTTACAAACTTCACAAAATTGCTCCTGTAAAGGCATGGAACCTAATTTTCAAATATGGACAACTCTAGCTCTTTGGGGCAGGGAGTGTCTTTTTGTTCTGTGTTTGTACAGCGCCGGGCATCATGGGGGTCTCTTAGAATCCTAGAGATTAAGGCCAGAAGGGACCCAGATCATCTAGTCTTACATCCTGTAGATCACAGGGCACCTACCCTGCCCTGCACCTACACACTAACCCCAACAACCAAAATGAGACCAAGGTGTTACAGCCACAGGAGAGTAGGCTGTTATGTGGCACAGGCAGAGAGGAGGCGGGACTGAGGTGCATCAGGGTTTGAGGCTCCTGCAATGGCAGGAAATGATTAAATGAGATATAGCCAGATACCCCCAGGAAGGTGAAAAGTCCACAAGGTCACTGTCAATCTGACTTGGGGAAAAATTCCTTCCCAACCCCACAGAAGGCCATCAGTTAGATCGGGGTAGTCAATAGGCAGACTATGGGCCAAATCCAGACCGCCAGGTGCTTTGGAATGGACGCCAAAATCTTTTTATTTACTTATTATATTTGTTATTTCCTCTGGAGTCTGGACCTCGACTATACCTTGACCAAGAAATTTGGACCTTGACAAATAATTGAGCAGCCACGCACCCGAGAGAGAGAATGCCCAATGCCACCTCACAGCCCTGTCCCTCTCTGTCCAGTGTCTCATCTCCAGCTGGGGCCATCCCTGAGGCTCCAGAGGAAGGCAACAAAAATAAAAAAAAAGAAAGAAAACAAACAAAAAAACCCCAAACCCTCCCAGAGTACATTGGCTTGGTCCATGACCGGGGCACCTAGGCACTATGACAATACGAATAATAATTAACTATCAAATGAAGGCCGGTTTCCTTCAGCGAAAGGAAGGGCGCTGCTCCTCAGGGAGCTCTGCCTCTGCCAAAGGCAGCCCTTTGGACCATCGGGCTGTTCCAATTATTTTTACATCTTGGGGAAGGGGTATTCCTTCCACTCTGCTTCCTGTCCAAGAACAGGTGAATTGGTTTTGCTCTGATGCCCGACTATGAAATTCACCTTCGTCAGGCTTTTCAACCTTCCGAGGCTGGAAAATTTCTGTTTCAAAGGTGAACGTTTCAGGAAGTTCCAAGTGACAGAAAACTCAGGTTACAATTACAGAGGTGCTCAGGCCACCGTAAGCAGAGCGTGTCGGGGGAGCCCCTCGCTGTAACCGAGGGCGGGTAAGATGACGTACAGGCCAAAGACAAAATGCACCCTGTGCACCACTGGTTGGATGTGGACTTGTGCTCTGCACTGCATTCCACAAGGGGGCTGTGTATTTATCAGCCTCCCAGCTGTGTGCCTGTGCACTGGGGTTTGGGAGAGACTGCTGGAGTTCACTCATAATGACCTTTTTCTATCGTTCTTGCCCCTGTGGGTACAGAATAAGGAGACTACAATCAACACATACACCCTGAGGAGATTTCCAGGAGCCCAGTCGCAAGCCACTGTGACCAGGGGAAGCAGACATCAGGGTTCCATCTAATCAATCACCTGGCTAACAAGGGAGTCTCCGGTCTATCTCCATCCCAGCCCCCTGGTGCAAGGCCTTTGCAAACCCTCTGACCCATTGCGGGATTTAATTTCTTTTCCTCGGTCACAGAGGCAAAGCACAGAGATGCACAGACACATTTTCCCTGCTATATTATGACGTTTTCTAATAGCTTTGACCGATCGTGATTCGCTTCAGCCAGTGGGACATGCTCTAGGGGTTCAGGCACTCGGAGGGAGCAGGGATGGGGTGGGACGGTCATTTCGTTTTCCAACCTGATAAGCCAGAAGGTAAAAAAAGAACAAGTGGAGTCGTTGTGCACACCAGACTCTACCCTCCCTTCCCACCTAGTGCCCCAACTCTGTGCCACTTTCGCCCTGGTCTGTGCCCCATGCCCTGTGCGATGAGCATTCATCCCTGCACCCTCTTTCTTCTCCTCTGTGCCCAATACCTACTCTGCCCTCTCTGCTCAGTGCCCTCTGCTCTGCAGTCTCTCCCCCACTGCAGTGCTGGCGGGGCCTGCCACTTTCTCACACTAGTGACCTTTTACAGGTACAGAACCTGACGCCCAGTTTCTTTTAGCCATGACTTTGCTCAACCACATAACAAAGTGGGACCCTGACAGCTACACGTGTGGCCTCTTTTAGACCAGGAGAAAAGCTTTACCTCAATTGAAAGAAGGACCTGCTTTCCATGTCTAGACCAGGCCCGTGAGAGTTCTTCAGGGAGTTATATTGCAGTCCCAGAACCCAATGCACGCTCTAGACTCTAGAGGGAATTCCTCGCTGCAGGGAGGAAGGGTCCATGGTGCTTCTGCTCCTCCGTAGCTCAGGAAGGAGGAACTTTCCTGCTTGTTTTTACTGAGCATGAAAGAAACTTCTTCCCAGTTGAAGGGTTCAGCCTTGCTAAAGAGAGAAAAAACAACGAGGAGTTGCGTGGTACCTTAAAGACTAGCAGACCTGTTCGTCTTTAAGGTGCCACCAGACTCCTCCTTGTTTTTGCGGATACAGACTAACAGGGATACCCCTCTGATAAAGAAAGAAAGGAAGGCCCAGATACCTGCCTTGGGCTGCTCTCCAGAGGGAATGCTCTGCAGATCTCCTAGGACTCAGCCTTGCATGGTGTATTTGCTTACCAAAGAGCTAGGGTTAATCTAAAGTCTGGTGTTAAAAAGAAACAAAAGCCGGTTATCTCCAGAGAATGAATGAGGCTGAAGAACTTGAGTCTCTTTTAAATGAGACAACTTAAAAATGTCTCCAAGCTACTGAGAGCTTAATTAGATTGAAAGTGGTGGGGAAAACAAAGACCCCCTGAGGGAGAAATCCCTCATCCTGGGGTGAAAAACCTGCCATTTCCAAGCAAGGCTTTGAAGTGTGGCTGGAACCTGCTCCCCTAGACAAGTTGGTGATAAGATTCCATTACTGCTGAGACCACTTTGGTGATTATTCAGATCACAATCTTGGCAACATATGTCAGCAATATACAGACCCATTTGTCTCTGTTGCAAGTGCCTTCTCCCCTGCTAAGGGAGCTCTAGCTATAAATATCCGAGACAGGAATACTGGAGACAAGTCAGTGTCTTCAAGGGTGCAGCTATGAGGGATCTTTCACTGGCGACCGTGCTTCTCAGTGGCCTTTTCTGTATTCCCAGCCTTGTCAGTAAGTCTCATTTCTCTTTTCCATAGGATGGTTTTTACTGCTGTGTGCTCATTTTAAGGAGTAAAGGTCTTGTGAATGAACAGGGGAAGAGCTAAGGTCAAGTGTAGAATTACTTTAATATCCGATGCGTCCTTTATTGGAGAACTGGATCATCTCTACTTGTCTGCTCCCTCGTCCATACAGTGCTGAGGTGATTGTCAGACGGCAGCAGTAAGCTGGGGTATGATTCTGCCATGCTGAGTAAAGTGACAATGGGGACGGCTGAACCAAAGACTTAATTCATGGCAATTAATGATGGCGTGTCTACAGTCTGTCCTTGCCGTGGAGTAGTCTTGGAGATCTAATGGGTCATTTCCATTGTTAACTACTTTGATCCTGCTTATTCCTTAAATCAAAATCATGAAGCGAAAGACCTGAGGTCCGTGTGCCTTCTGCTTGGAGCGCCAACGCCTGCCTGCTAAGGAAGGAAGGCAGCTCAAACTATAAGCGGGTGATCAGACGAGCTTTATGTTTTGTGAGTGCAGGTGTAGGAGCCAGCAGCAGGGAGCGCGAAGGAAGGAACTTGTTTGCAGAGAGGGGCTGCTGCAGGAGACAGAGCCATTCGGTCTATATTGGGCACGGTAAGTGAACTTCTCCTTTAGGCTCAGAGAAGCCTGATTCCTTTAAACATTCCCACTCCTGTTCCATCATCAGCATCCCTCTGGACAGTCTATGGATGCTCACAAGACTGTCACTGGCATTGTATTCCCAAAGAGCTAAGGTCTGGGGTAAGTAAATGTAATGGTGACACCCCAAGGCATGCTGCCTAATCAGCCTCTGGGATGCTGCACTCCTAGCAAGATCCTTAAAAGGCTGATGCTACTGTTCACGTACATCACCAGCACATTTCACAAAATATTAATGAGTGGGAAGATTAGTTAATTGGTCAGTACATTCTCCTGAACAAAACCAGCTTTCTTTTCTGTACCAAATGTGTTGAACTTTCTCTCAAGACAAATGTTTGCATCCTTTCGAAGTTGCATTCGCAGAGGTGTGTTGTCCCACAACGACTTGATTCTCAGGAGTGATCTTGGGAGTGTCGTGTAGTTGAAGCTGTGTTGGTCCCAGGCGATTAGAGAAACAAGTTGGGTGGTAACATCTTTTTTTGGACCAAGGTGCAGCTTTTTTTCCCGGTGAGTGCAAATAGGAAACATGTCCGTTTATTATATTCGTTAGGAGACGGGCTGTAACTATTGAAAGTTGTATACAGTTAAGCCCCTTTGTTTGCAGTTTAAACCAAGTTTTAACAACAAAATCCTGGGCTTTACAAAAATTATTATTCATTTTTTTCCGATATTCACCCTATTTTTATATCATCCAATTATATAAAAAAGAGCTAGTTGTATTAGGAAAATGCAATGCATTGCATGAGCTCTATGTACTACAATCATACATTGGGCTGTGTGTAGATGCAAAGCTGCCTGTTGAAGTAAAGCTCTGTATTAGTCTAGAACAGGGGTGGACAAACGTTTTGGCCCGAGGGCCACATCTGGGTATGGAAATTGTATGGCGGGCCATGAATGCTCACGAAATTGGGAGTTGGGGTGCAGGCTCCAGCTGGGGGTGCGGGCTCTGGGGTGAGGCCAGAAATGAGGAGTGGAGGGTGTGGGAGGGGTCTCCGGGCTGTGGCAGGGAGTTGGGGTGCAGGGGGCGTGAGGGCTCCAGCTGGAGTGCAGGCTCTGAGGAGGGGGCTGGGGATGAGGGGTTGGGGTGCAGGAGGGTGGGAGGGGGATCAGGGCTGGGGCAGGGGGTCGGGGTGCAGGCCCTGGACGGTGCTTACCTCAAGCAGCTCCCAGAAGCAGCAGCATGTCCCCACTCCAGCTCCTACGTGGAGGCGCAGCCAGGCGGTTCTGCACACTGCCCCATCCGCAGGTGCTTGGGGTGGGGGCAGCGTGCGAAGCCCCCTGGCTACCCCTACACATAGGAGCTGGAGTGGGGACATACCGCTGCTTCCGGGAGCCACGCGGAGTGGGGCAAGCCCTGGACCCCACTCCCCAGTGGAAGCTCGAGGGCCGAATTAAAACATCTGGAGGGCCGGATGCGGCCCCCGAGCCATAGTTTGCCCACCCCTGGTCTAGAAGATACAATAAACAAACAGGCACACAAGCGCTGAAGTAAGTGTGCATCTATATGTGTGCATCTGAACGTACTGATGCATCTCATGCCACATTTCAAGCAGTGAGCAGATAACAGTTAAAGAGCTGACACACGAAAATCTGTATCCGAATACGCTTCAGAACACTAGGAAGTATTCAAAAGTTTAAAAAAAAACAGGAGAAAAGGATGAAGTTGAGTGTACGCGCTGCAAATGGCATGGCCCAATTATTAAATGTAAATATTTATTGGCTAATAGTTCTAAGTACAACAGCAAACTGTTTATTCAAATGAAAGTTTTATTTGGGGATTAAAGATATATTGTTTTCTTAAACTCCGAGTGGCGTGTTTTGAGTTCACTTTTAGTTCTGCAGCAAACCACATTGAACTCCATTAATCAAAGCATTAATCTACTGAATACTTCCCCCCCCCCCCAGTCCTTCTGTCCACCAAAATAAACTCCAATATTTACCCAGAAAAATTATGAATAGTTTTTCCACCAATTGTCACCTGTTGTAGTTGTTGGGGTAATAAACACTGATAAATTCCAGGGGAAAATTAAATAAAATAAAAACTGAAAACGAAGGCCCGCAGCCAGCGGAATACAGTTATAGAGGCTTCCTAAACCAGCTTCATCTATGCAATTTTGACTGTAAAATGTATCCTTTAGTGGTTAAAGAACAGGACTAGAACCTACAGAGTACTTTCCCCAGCTTTGCAATGGCTCAATGTGACATTAGGCAAGTCAATTATTCCTCACGTGCCTCAGTTTCCTGGGGCATAAAGCAAGAACAATCATCTCTACCACAGGGAGGGCTGTGAGAATTAGTCCCTCTCAGTGCGTGAGGTCCTCAGGCGAAAGTGCTGTCAAAGTGCATAGCGGTATCACATCCACGTTGAGACAAACTTTCTGCTATGGCTTGGATTTGGAGCTGTGGCAGGCACTTTATCTGCAGTTCTCATGGCCAGGAATGGGGGGAAAGGGAATAGAGGGAGATGATAGCTTCCATTCCCCCTCCACATTTTTACAGCACAGAGAAGTCCAGGAGCAACAAGCAGAGTATGTCCTTCTGTAGCTTATCTGGAACACTCTGGAGATCATAGAATCATAGAATATCAGGGTTGGAAGGGACCTTAGGAGGTCATCTAGTCCAACCCCCTGCTCAAAGCAGGACCAATCCCCAAATTTTGCCCCAGATCCCTAAATGGCCCCCTCAAGGATTGAACTCACAACCCTGGGTTTAGCAGGCCAATGCTCAAACCACTGAGCTATCCCTCCCCCCAAGATAGTTCTTGCCTGCTCGCTTTTGCTCTGCTAAGCATGCTGCTTTTCTATAGACTTCATGGTGCGAAACACCTCAGAAAGCCTCAGTCATTTTAATTGTCTTATTATGCTGTCGTGCTTGTTAAGAATATGTTCATATTAGTGACTCATGTAGAGGTAGCACCAGGCTTTCTTAGTGAGGCCTCGTCTGTATTCAGACTTGCACCGGGTTAACTAAAGGTGTGATTTTAAACCAACTGAGTTAAAGTGATGAAAAACACAGTGGGGATGCTCTTCATTCAATTAAACCTGGAGTGTTTCAATTTAGTTTAAGTAGATTCCTTATCGAATTAAACTGAATTGATATAAACCTGCTTTAAACTGACCTGAGGCTGTGTCTACAGTTGCACTTTTGCCGATAAAACTTTTATCCGTCAGGAGTGTGAAAAAACACATCCCTGACAGCAGGGCTGGTGCAAGGATATTTTGCGCCCTCAGCGAAACTTCCACCTTGCGCCCTCCCCCCCGCCCTCCTCCCCCCGGCTGCGCATGATGAGAAAAATGACAGCTTGTGCCTGCAACGCAAATTTTTGGGCACCGCTTTTTGGCGCCCTAGGCGGGCGCCTAGTTCACCTAGTGATCACACCGGCCCTGCCTGACTGACATAAGTTTCACTGACAAATCTGCTAGTGTGGACAGTGCTGTCAGCGGGAGACGCTCTCCTGCCAACATAGCTACCGCCGCTCGTTGGAGGTGGTTTTAATTATGCTGGCAGGAGAGCCCTCTCCCGTTGGCTCAGGTCTGTGATGTAGACATAGCCCAAGTGTCCACACTAGGCCTTGTCTACAGGAGAAAGTTGCAGCGGTTTAACTAAGGCCTGTAACTGTGTGATTTCAAACTAGATTTCAAACTAGTGCAAACTTCTATGCAGACACTTCTTTTGGTTTAAAGCAGGCTCATTGTGGTTGAGCCTAAATCAACTGGGAACAGATTTAATCTAAACTGAAGTAAAAATGTCCACACTGGGGTATGCACTGATTTAACTGGAATTGATTTCAAAACCAATGTAAAGTGAAACTGAAGCAACTTTGAATATAGACAAAGCTGCTGGAGAGAACTAGCCATTTTCTGAAGTATTTCCAGGGGAAACAATTATTAGCTGATAATCACTGGTGTTTCACAGACAAGAAATGCCCAACTTGAGTGTGTGAGACTTCCTCAGGTGGTGTGAGGACCAGCTTGAATGCTCTATTTGCCCATGAATTAGAGAGTTTACCCAGACACTCCTACTATCTTAGTTAAATAAATCAACCACAATAGAACTTCTCACATTCTCCCTTTGCTAATATGCAGACTTGGTGATTCTCACCAAAACACTGGTGGTCTTCGCCCCACTTCTCTTTAAAAACTAGATGGCAGAGACATTGTCATGTGATTTCCTATTACTGAGACCTTATTGCTTTTTATAAAATATGCTAGAGTGAATTTGCTAGTCTACTACAAAGTATATCATCATAAACCACAGTTAAAATAAATGACCACATTCTATTTGTGGATTTGTGTGTGTGTTTGTTTGCAGAATTAGGCAACCCTCCGCAGCAGAGGTTTCTTTCAGTTTGTCAGCTCTTTGAAGCATGGATCATCTT
Organism: Chelydra serpentina; assembly: GCA_037349315.1. Taxonomy (NCBI): domain Eukaryota; kingdom Metazoa; phylum Chordata; order Testudines; family Chelydridae; genus Chelydra; species Chelydra serpentina. Next base: position 1,591,788 of record JBAIAC010000192.1, read on the forward strand.
TTTGTTGTGTGTGTACAGTGCCTAGCACAATCCAGTCCTGGTCCGTGACTGGGGCTCCTAGGCACTAGCACAATACAAATAATCAAGAGTCATCATTTCTGCATTCTGTAGGGATTCTGACTTCATCTTTCCTATGTTCACAGACGTCTCTGGCAGTCCTGTAAGTCTGGATGTTGGGATGTGCAGGTCCCACTGTTTATCCCAAAGGATAAACTCACATCAGTCTGGATTTCCAGGGTTTTCCAAACATTCCTCTATGCTGGACTTTCTTAGAACTAAAAAGGTGAGAAATGTGCATCTCCGTGTTTTGCTCTCCCCACAATGGGAGCAGTTACATCCAGAAATAGGTCATGCAGTATGGTTTTCTATGTGCTCCTAAACAGATCTCCTGAAATATACTCAACTGTTCATCTAACACATTGTCCTGCCAGCCAACAAACAAGTGAGGTAACTGAGTTACAGGAAAGGAAATAAATTCTCCTTGGGTGTCAGACACCTGCTGTGAGAGAAACAGCCAGAGCTCAGTTGTATATGGAGATACGCAGGTTAGACAAACACTTGTCAGGGATTGTCTAGATCGGGGTAGGCAACCTATGGCACGCTGATTTTCAGTGGCACTACCTGGGTCCTGGCCACTGGTCGGGGGGGGCTTTCCATTTTAATTTAATTTTAAGTGAAGCTTCTTAAACATTTTAAAAACCTTATTTACTTTACATACAACAATAGTTCAGTGATATATTATAGACTTATAGAAAGAGACCTTCTAAAAACATTACAATGTATTACTGGCACACGAAACCTTAAATTAGAGTGAATGAATGAAGACTCGGCACACCACTTCTGAAAGGTTGCCGACCCCTGGTCTAGATAGTACTTGGTCCTGCCTCAGTGCAGGGGACTGGACTAGAAACAATGTTGCCAACTCTCATGATCATTATTGTTTTCCTTGAAGCCCCAGTCCCAGGAGACAAGTGGACATGTGATGATTTCAGCCTTCATTCCTAAAGAAAAACTATGTTTCTAGCACTCCTGGCTGTGGAGAAAGCGTCAAAATGTGCCCCCAGTGCAGCCTAACGGCTCAAAAAGCAGAAGGCAAATAGAAAGAGCAGCAAATCTATTATTTGTACATAATCTCATGATTCTAAAGCCAATCTCATGATTTTTGGTGAGCCTGACTCATGATTTTTGAACATTTGGGGTTGGCAATACTGTTTCCAGTCCTATATTTCTATGATTCTGCAACATTTCCTACATTATCTCTTGACTAGATGGTGTTTGATGGACTTTGGGACAGTGGCATGGCTAGGACAGGAAAACGGTGTTTTTGGGTGGGTGGGCAATGACGGGGGTGGGGCCGGCAGGAGGGATGGGGGGCAATGGGAGGGGGGCAGGAAGGATCAGGGATGCAGGAGGAATCCAGTGCCCTGGGGATGGGGGGGGCAGGAGGAGGGTGGGGAAGCCCTGACCCCCTCCAGCCAGCCCTTACCACTCAGCAGGCACCAGAAGATGAGGCTGGCCGGGACACCGAAGCTGCGGGGCACACCCATGGGGCGGAGGGGGAGCCACACCGGGGCTCGAACTCTGCCCGCCCCTCCCGACCCCGGCCCAGTGTCCATCAGCCCGGCTGAGTGGCGCATCCCTCTCCTGCTGGGTCCACGAGCTGCTGCCCTGGTCTCTGGCCCCAGCGGTAAACCCACCCCCACGAGCGCCCCCCCCCCCCCCACCCACAGGGCTAGCCCTGGGGCCGGAGACCGGGGCAGCAGCGCGCAGTGCCAGTAGGAGAGGGACATGGCCAGGCTGACAGACACCAAAACAGGGTCAGGAGTCTCAGCCCCAGCCTGTGCTGTTAAGGACTTGTCTACAACCAAAAGTTGCAGCATTTTAACAACATCAGTATAAATAAAAAGAGTATAAGCCCTTAGAGTGGACACAGTTATCCTGGTATAAATGTGATCTACTCCTATAGAGGAAGGAGCAGTATTCATAAGCATATTTTCCACTCCACTTTCCAAGTCATTAATGACAATGTTGAATAGTACTTGAACTAGGACACAGCCGTACAGGACACCACTGGATACATGCCCCCAATTTGACAGTGTACCCTTGAGAACTACTCTTTGAGTATGTTTTTTTCAACCAGTTTTGCATCCATTTTACAGTAATTTAATCTAGACCCCATTTCCCTAATTTGCCTATGGGTGTGTCAAAAGCCTTACTAACGTCAAGGCAAATCATGTCTACAACTTCGCCCCATCTGCTAGACCAGTAACCCTGACAAAGAAGAAAAATAGGTTGGTTTGGCATGACCTGTTCCTGACGTCTCCATGCTGACTATGCCTTATCCCAGGGGGTCTCCAAACTTTAGGAGACGAGGGCCACATTCGATTTTTAAAGGGGCTTCACGGGCCGGCTTTAGGTCCCGCCGCTGAAATGCCACCGAGACAGCAGCAGCAATTGGTTACGGTGCGGGGCCCGATTTTGATGGGGCCCCACTGCCGAAATACTGCTGAGGTGGCGGCAGCTTTTGAGCTGCTGACGACATGCCGCCGAGGCGGCAGCAATTGGTTGGGGGGGCCGGACAAATTGAAGCCGCGGGCTGGATCCGGCCCCCGGGCCGTAGTTTGGAGACCCCTGCCTTATCCCCCTATTCTCCTCTAGGTGCTCACACATTGATTGTTTAATCATTTGTTCCAGTATCTTTCCAGGTATTGAAGTTAGGCTGACTGGTCTATAATTACCTGGGTCCTCTTTGTCCCCCCCCCCCCATTTTTTAAATCTACCCGTTACCGTGTGACTGTTGCAGGACAGGCAGATAGAGCTGCCTGTGTCGACTGGAGCAGAACGTTCCTGCCCTTTGGATTCCCATTGTGACCCCACTAGAGTTCGCGTGGAGCGGGTGCTGCTGTTTGAAGGGGTTCAGGAAGTGGAAGTGATTGAGGCCTGCCAGTGTGATGCAAGCCCAGAGGAGTGTCTCCGACTGCCATCCCTGAAAACCTTCTTTCCGGACACGCTGTTGGAGTTCACGGTGGATGTTGGAAAGTGCTCCGATCCAGCCCAGGCAAGAGGTATGGAAAAAGAGGAGGAACTTTCCCTCCTCTTCTTACGGGGTGGGCGAGAGGAGTAGATGAGCAGAGGAGGTGAACACGGGGACGGGGTTACTCCTCGTCATATCTCACCACCTCAAATGCTACTGTTGCAACCTGAGAACGCCAGGTGAAATCTAAAAAACTCCCTTATGCTACTTAAAGCCATGTCTGTCTCTTGGTTAGACAGGAGGGTAGTGATCTGGAGTTTAATGCAAGCACCTTGTACTGAGGCAGCAGGGTGTATGCATTAGGTAGGGGTCTTGATGCTGAGGTCTCCTGGGTTCTAGTCCCACCTCTGCTGTTGACCTGTAGTACAACCACTTAACCTCTCTGTGCCTCTTCTGTAAAATGGGTTTGATGACAATTTTCTGCTGATGTGAGTGAGGACTGGGTGCTAACTCTATGCGCCTTTCATCTGAAGATAATTTACATGGCGTGCTAAAGGAATGCTGAACACTTAGAGGGGCCACCCCCCAGATGAGACATTGCAGTGAGTGCAGACCTTACAGCCGACAGGAGAAAGCTCTCCGGCCGGCATAACTAAACCACCCCCTACAAATGGCAGTACTATTTTGGCAGGAGAGCATCTCCCACCGACATAGCGCTGTCCACACCGGCACTTTTTTCGGTGTAACAAGTTGGTCGGGGTGTGGTTTTTTCCTGACTGACAAAAGTGCTAGTGTAGACAAAGCCTACGTTTGCAGATGATATGGAAAGTGGAGGCTGAGCAAACAGTGATGAACAGTGCACCCAGCTGGCAAAGGAGTGGGCAGTAGCTGGCTTATGCATGAGACAAATACCAAATAATTGGGATAGTAGCAATGAACTTGTCTGGAAAATATGCTCTAAATGGAACAATGATCGGGCGTAAGTATATGGGAGTGAGGATTACTGTGGAAAAGATCCTGGAAACCCTCACTTTAGAACACAGCTGCAGAAAAGAGGTAAACAATCCTAGGGGCTTGTCTACTGGGGGAAACTGACCAGAAGAGCTATTGTGGAATAAACCACAGGCGCCGACTTCATGGGTGCTCCGGGGCTGGAGCACCCACGGGGAAAAATTGGTGGGTGCTCCGCACCCACCGGCAGCTCCCCGCCATCCCCAGGACCCGCGGCCAGCTCCCCGCCAACCCCGGGGCCCGCCGCCATCTTACCTTAGCACCGGGAGACGTTGCGGGGCCCCGCCCCCGACGCCGGGCGACGTTGCGTCGGGGGCGGGGCCCCGCAACGTCACCCGGTGTTGGGGGCGGGGCCCGGCGTCGGGAGCGGGGCCCCGCCCCTGACGCTGGGCGTGAGCTCCCACCGGCGCCAGAGAAAGTCGGCGCCTGTGGAATAAACTGTTCTGAAATCACTGGTGGTGGAGACATTCTGTTCCAGAATTTATTCGGGAATAATTAGCCTGCTTTGTGGGCACACAATTATTCCAGAATAAAGCGACTTTGTGCCCTAAGTGATGTTTGACAACACAGGAAGGATTCGGATTCAGAATGCAGAACCTGCTTTATGGAAGCTTACTTGGGGGAGGCGGATCCAAGGAGGATAGAGGTTCTGACCAATGGGGTTCATGGTGCCTGAGAAGGGACTAAGGCTTGTCTACACTGCACACCTTACAACGGGGCAGCTGGGCCACTGCAGACGTGCCGTTGCAAGGTACGCAGTGTAGCCGCTCTTTGTCACTGGGAGAGAGCTCTCCCGGCGACAAAATAAAACCACCTCCAATGAGGGGCGGTAGCTTTGTCGCTGGGAGAGCGTCTCCTGCCAATGAAGTGCTGTCCACACCGGTGCTTTTCATCATTAAAACTTTTGTCGGTCAGGGGGGTGTTTTTTTCACATCCTTGAGCGACAGAAGCTTTAACGAAAGTGCAGCCTAGACATAGCATAGAATCTCAGGGTTGGAAGGGACCTTAGTAGGTCATCTAGCCTAACCCCCTGCTCAAAGCAGGACCAATCCCCAATTTTTGCCCCAGATTCCTAAATGGCCCCCTCAAGGATTGAACTCACAACTCTGGGTTTTGGAGGCCAATGCTCAATCCACTGAGCTATCCCTCCTCCCTGACATAGTTAGAGGCTGGTCTGGGATTGTGGGATAAGCACAGTAGGTGAATGAGCCTGCTAGAATAATCAGCAGGGAAACAGTTGCTAGTTAGGTTTCCAAGTTACCATCACATTGAAATAAAGGGGTGTAGCTTACATCACACTTTACAGACCTGCCGACAGCAATTCCGGGCCCCGGGGCAGAATGGTCAATGGGTCCCCTGGAAAGGGATGTGCCCACCCAGCTGCCTTCGCGCTGCCAGTACCACCCCGTGCGCGCCTAGGAGCCAGAGCCGGATTAACCTTTTGTGGGCCCCCACGGGGGCAATGGAGCATGGTGCGGGGAGGTCAGTCCCCGGAGCAAGGAGCCGGCCAGGGGCAATGGGGCATGGCATGGAGGGGGTGGCCCCGCTCCACCCAGCCCAGTGCAAGGGCACTATTTACAAACCGGCAGCCACCAGATGCACAGTGGCCTGCCCTGTGCTGCTCAGGGGCAGGCCCATGTCATGCCACACAACCCCCCCCCCCACCCGCCCAGCCTCCCCCAACGCCCTATGCCCAGCTCCCCCGGACCCTATGCCAAGCACCCCCCTGCCTACAGCCCCACCACAACTGCCCAGCACCCCACACAGACCCCCCCAACTGCCCAGCGCCCCAACACACACAGATCTCCCCCACCCCGCACTACTCAATGCTCTTCTCTACAGCACTCCACACAGACACCCCACTGCCTAGCACTCCAACACACACAAACCTCCCCCACTGCCCCGTGCCCCCCACCCCTCACAGCGAAGAACCCCCCAGAGACCCACTCCCCCATGACCTGCCCCCCAGCTGCACTCACTGGCCCTGCTGAGCCAGTGCAGAGCAGGGATCCCCCCACCCAGAACAGTCCTAGGGGGCAGAACACCTGAAGCTTGGGAGCACAGAGCGGTCCCATCCCCCAGGGCCCTACCCGGCCCTACCTGCCTGGCGCTGGTGCCCGTGGCAGAGAGGAGGCGTTTCCTTGCAAGGGCAGCATGAAGCAGCCACCAACTTCCCCAGCCTCTCACTTCTTGCCTTGCAGGGGCAGCAGCGGCGGCCACAGGCCCTTTTAAATCGCTTGGGCCACTGGGCAATTGCCCCCTTTGCCCCCCGGCGGCAGGCCTGATACGTTACCTGGAGTGACATCCAACTTTGAACTTGTAACCTTCAGTGCTAAAAACTGAGTTTCTGCTGCTGGACTTCAACAATCCAGTCCAGCAGCTGGGACCAGTAGCAGACACCTGAGCAGAGCTGTTCAGGAAACAGATTTTCCATTCTGCAGGAAATTCTAACATTTCAAATATCAGAGGGGTCGCCGTGTTAGTCTGAATCTGTAAAAGTGACAAAGAGTCCCGTGGCACCTTATAGACTAACAGATGTATTGGAGCATAAGCTTTCGTGGGTGAATACGTATTGGACGTATTCACCCATTCGTGGAAGAAGTGGGTATTCACCCATGAAAGCTTATGCTCCAATACGTCTGTCAGTCTATAAGGTGCCACAGGACCCTTTGCTGCTTTTAACATTTCCAAATTTCCTTTCATCCTCACTTGGAATGAAAAGCTGAATTTTCAAAATTGATCATAAAACAAAAATTGCAAAAAATGTGTTTCAGACACATCAGAACTATTTTCTTGAAACATTTCATTTCAATGAGATGAAAAGTTTCATTTGAACTTTATCGTTTTGACTTTTCTATCATTATAATATAGCATATAAGTTGAAATGATAAAGTCTAAACAAATTATTACAATAACTTCCTGTTGAAAATTTTGTTGAAATTGATAGGATTCCAGGAAACCTTTCAGTTTTGTCAAATTGGTATTTTCTGAGGAAAATGCTTCCATCAGAAGGTTTTTGACTAGCTCTACTAATAAATATCTTATGCGGACCAGCCACTAGAGAGGGACAAAGACCCACTCTCCAAGTATGGGATATGCAAACAGCAGCAGCCAGAAATAAATCCAGAGAGATTAAGGCTAGGTCTACACTAACCCCCCCTGTCGAACTAAGATACGCAACTTCAGCTACGTTAATAACGTAGCTGAAGTCGAAGTCTCTTAGTTCGAACTTACCTGTGGTCCACACGCGGCGCGCAGGCTCCCCCGTCGACTCCACCTGCTCCGTTCGCAGAGCAGGATTACCAGCGTCGACGGGGGAGCACTTCCTGGTTCGATTTATCGCGTCTAGACAAGACGCGATAAATCGAACCCAGAACATCGATCCCGCGCCTCTGACGCGACGGGTAAGTATAGACGTACCCTTAGACAAGAAAGGCCCAGACTTTTAAAGGTATATCAGCATTGCTCCGCTCAGCATTGTAATGCCTAGCTAATTTAGGAGCCTAAATCTCATTTTGTAAAAGTGACTTAGGCACTTAGGGGGGCCTAAATCCTATTAACGGCAAATGGGATGTAGATTCATAAGTGCCTAAATCTCAAAAGCTAAGTTCATTAGGTGCTCAAGTCCCATAGGCTTGATTAGGCTCCTACATCAGCTAGGCACTGAAATGCTGAGTTCAGCAATGCCTAAATGCCTTAAAAAATCTGGTCCAAAGCCGATGGCATGATGACAAGGAACACAGGGAGCTCTGGATGTGAAATGTGCGCGCTGTCCAGACTCCTTGAACAGAGAGGGCATGCATACTCCAGCATGTGTGTGATCTGGTAGGAGAACACAGCCAACCAAGAACTAAATAATGCAGAACTAAAGTGAGTGGAAGTATTGTATATGCAAATTGCACAGGTGTAAGGGTGGAAGAATTAGGCCTTCTGTCTCTAAGCTCAGTGCAGGCTTTTCTTTCCTTCAGGATAGTCCATGTGTGGTTGGAGGAATGGGGTGTGGGAGGCTGAATGTAGCAGTCTCTCTACTTAAAATATCTCTTGTTCCCAACCAGGACACAGTGGGGTATGTGAGGAAGGATCTAGTGGTTCAAGCCCAGGGGTGGGACTCTGGAGATCTGGTTCTGACTTCCTGTGTCAGCTCAAATTGCTTCCCTTTCTCTGTCTCCCATCTGTAAAGAGACAATAGCGGCTGGGCTGAGATTTTCAAAGTTGCACAAAGAATGTGGACACCCAGCTCCCATTGAATGAATTGCGCCTCAGAATCCTAGAGGCAGATGTGAAAATCCCCCAATAGTTCTCAATTTTCAGAAATAACCAGTGATTTGGGATGCCCAATTTGAGACACCTTGAGGGAGCCCAGTTTCCAGACAGTGCTGAGCACCCACCCTCTGGAAGTCTGGCCCCTTCCAGGAATCTGCTGCTGGGCACCTGATCACTGGTCAGTTTCGAACATTTAGGCCAATGACACCTTTCCTGTGTTGTCAAGTGCCTGGAGATGCCCAGCTGGAAAAGCACAAAGTATTCTCACACCCTCTTTACAGTGGTCACAAAGGCTGAATGACTTGCTTGAAGGGCGGGGGGAGCTCAATCTGCAAACCAGAGAACCAGGGTTTGACTCCTGGGTCTGATTCTTATTTGCTGTATCATCTAGCCCCCTCCTCCACCTGTAAAACAGGAATCCTCATCCTTATTTACCTGCCTCACAGGAGAAAGGGGGCTGAGACGGTTAGAGAAGAACATCTGTCCTTTATGCTCAACTAATGCATCAACAAAGAGCCATATTGGACAGACTGTGTCTGTACCCTTCCAGTCAGTCACTTTGTTATTTTAAAAAATTGTAGTTTGCTTGAAGAATGTTGTTGCTGATGAAGGTTATTTCATATCACAGTAACCACGCTCAGGAGGAGGAAACCAGCGTGTGAGCCAATGACCCGGCACCCCAAGGTCCCGCTTTCAATCTCTCCATTTTATTTCCGCTCCTTGTACATAGGGCTTCCTGCTATTAGTGCGGACTCTCGCCTTGTTGTCTCAATCTCCTGTGCTAATCCCTTTGGGACATTTTGTAGTTTATTTCTGTCCTGGTTGTTTGCTCCCCATCCACTGCTGGCATCATCTGCAAACTGGACCATTGTTGAATTTACACCTCTTTCTAGGACAGTGGTTCGTGTGCTGTTTTCCACAGAGCATGCCAGGTGGTTTGCAAAGCTGCTTCTCATAATGAAGCATCTGCTGGTCTTCTGTCAGTGATGATTCTTTCTGCTGGCTCTAGCCCACTGAGGAACTCACCTAGGGTTTCAATTGCTAATGTTGTGGTTTTGACCAACGAAACTGAAACAACTACCTCTTCACCCCCTTTCCCTGTGGCAGCTCTGTGTCTGTCTTTGGGGGAAACTCAGCTGTGATCAGTTTTTTGGACACCAGAACTGGATAAGTACGAGACATGCAGGAAGGCAGTACCCAGCTGCAGAGTGATTAGAGAAACAAGGGGAGAGTCACTGCCAATACAAATAAAGTGCCATACCCAGGGCACCAAGACAAAAGGAGAAGTATAGCCCAGTGGCTGACCCCATTAATAAGTTCAGTATCATCTTGGCATCTTAGTGGTTACATAGACCAGCCCGGATTCCTGGCTTAATGTATTGTCTTTTCACACAGCCCAGCATTGTAGGCTATATTGTGGTTTTGAAACCACAGATCTTGTTTGGCGGGGGCACTCGAGGATTGCAATGCTGGAATCCCTTGGAAAACCAGAGGGGGATGTAATGCCCTTTAAAAGGGTTTAGTAGGCATAGAACTGCATCAGTTCCACTGGCTGGTGTGGGCCAGGGTCCCACCCTTACCCCATCCCTTTGGGTTGTCTGTCTCAAGGAGCCATCTTCTCCCAAGTTTACTGGGGCTAGCCATTGTCTGGCCCTATATTTGCCTCAAAGTAGGGATGGGATCAGGATTGGGAGGCTGGATGGCTAAGAGTCCACGGGAGACGCTTTAGTGTAAGAAGTGAGTCCACAGTAACTTTTGAAAACCACTGAACCAGAGTGCTGATGAAAGGGTTCAACAGTGTAGGTCACAGCACGGAGCCCACTGGATATGGAGCCCTCTTGAATCCCCTTAATGATCACGCAATAATACAGGTCCTTTATCAGTTTCCAGACATTTATATATTTGACATATATTTATATTTATATATTGACTCCCTTCATCCATTGCCTGGAATAGATGTCAACCCTTGGCTGTTACCAAAAACACAGCATGAAAACGTACAGCTCCTCAACCGTAATGCTGTGCAACGGAGGAGCATCAGAGAACATTCATCACCTCAATGAGCCAGTGTCTGTCAGCCTGCAGTGAAAATAATAGTGAACACTTATGGAAGGGCAGGAAGTGTTCAACACTAAGATCCAAAGTGAAAGTGTGAAGCAGAGGTCAGACCAAAGTGATGTCTGCCAGCTCAGGCAGGGGATTTTGGGGTCTTTTTCTTATATAGGCTCCTATTACCCCCTACCCCCGTCCCGATTTTTCACACTTGCTGTCTGGTCACCCTAAGACGAGCTAATCAAATCCAAACGGCGATCCAGAAAAACTGAACATCACAATATGCTACTTTGCTACCCAACTCCTCAAAGGAGCTCTGAGGACAATCCTTTCCTTTGCAAAAGGCACGTGCTTCCTGCACGATGTAAGAACCGTGTAAAAGTACATTCTCTTCCTCCCTAGAGCTGTTGGTAGCTCAGCCATCACTATGTTAAAAAAAAATATTAAATATTCATGGGGTCTACGTCTTGCAGCTCTTCCTCAGCCATAACTCCAACTGATTTCAAGATTGGACTTTGGGATTTGGCTCCTGGAGAAGGAAAGTATGTCTGTTGGGTGCAGGATGTCTGCATCTAACATAATATCACTGCCACAAGCAGTGAAATCACCAAGCGAGCAACATAAAAATCAAAAGAGTGGCTCGAGTTGGCAAAAAGAAGTGCCCAGGGCTTGCGAACTGAGAGACCTGCTCCTGCCCTAGACAGCGAGCACTTTCCATGTTGTACTTTGCATGATTTAGGCCTGGTTCTACAGCTGCTCTGTACCTAGACTCATGCTGAAGAGTCCTAGCAGGAATGCTGCACATGCAGTGGCCTCAGGACTGGGCCCTACATTCAATTAAACTCTCATCCTCTTTCAGGCGGACTCTTCTGCGCACCCACAAAGTTTGATGGTGTTCTGATCAAAAGCCCAAGTGGTGTGGAGGTGGTTCGAACTGTGGAAACCTGTGAAATGAAAGAAACCTGCTATCGAGTGGCCTATGTGGAATACTATTATGAGATCGTACACAACTCTGCTGGGGACAGAGAGGAGCGACTGAAGGTTAGTCAATTGCATGTGACTCTAAAAGAGTCTTAGGGCTGGTCCAAACGCAAAAGTTGTACTGCGTTAACTATGAGCCATGCAGTTCCCACTCTTGTGTGGATGCAATTTAAACTGGCTTAAGGATGCTCTCTACCAGTATGGCTATTCCTGTACAGTTAAGGGCAATAAGTTATATTGGTATAAGCAAATTTACACGCGCATAACTGGGCCCACGCTATGGGTTATACTGGCATAATTACTTCACTAAAAAGTCACACATCTAATTGAAATAGTTCCACCAGTACAATTTCTGTGTATTGCCCAGGTCTTATTTCACTGCCATGGATTAATCTACAATCCCAAACTAAGTTATAAAGCAACAGGTTTTATTTTCTTGGGCAAAACAATTCAGTGAAATGTTTAATGTGACTTTATCTTTAAAGTACCTCTGACACAATGAAAGCGGCGTCCTTTGCCAGAGTTAATACTATTCATCCGTTAAAGACAGGTTCAAACAACCCCTTGGATGTAGACCATCAGGACACAGCACTGCCCCACAAGCAGGACTTACTGCCAAGTAGCTGGAATGCTGTGTCCCTTTGGGCATTTATCTGCAGGGCCTTGCAAGTGATCTTCATGTCTTTGTTTTGCAAATCTTTTCAGGAAATTGATGTGGGACGGTGCTTGGGGAGCTGCACCTCAGGGAATCACTGCCTGCTTAGGTAAGCACAGCTGTTCACACACAGCCCCTCCCCTTACAGTAGGGTTAGCTAAAATCCTCTAAAAATGCAGATTCCCTACAGAATGAAGGACAAATTCTGCCCAGACTTATATCCGTGTATCTCCATTGACCGGAATGCAATTGAACGAGTGTAAAGTCAGCGTCCAAGCAGCCTCCAAGGAGTCTGTCATTTTCATTCAGTTGCCAGCTAGTACTATATTACCATTGTTGCTGGGCTCCAGTGTCTCAGAGTTTGCTAGGGGTATTCACCCACGAAAGCTTATGCTCCAATACCTCTGTTAGTCTATAAGGTGCCACGGGACCCTTTGTCGCTTCTACAGATCCAGACTAACACGGCTACCCCTCTGATACTAGAGTTTGGTAGGGTAACTGCACCAATATATTTTGCATTGAGATCACTTGTCTTTCGCAAATTCACATCCCACATTGATATTTCTAGTAATGTCATGAGATTCGAGCAAAAGGAATCAAGCACAGACTCTGAAGATGGCAATCCAAGTGTGAGTTTTATAACTTGGACACTGTTTCTACAGCAGTGGGTGCACTATAAGAACCTGGACAAAGAACTTGCAAGCTTGTTCGATCAGACAGCCAAATGCATATGTATTTAATAGATACTAAAGCCAGAAGGGAGCACTGTGATCATCTAGTCTGACCACAGGACATAGAACTTCCCCAAGTAATTCCTAGATCAGATCATTTAGAAAAACATCCAGTCTTGATTTAAAAATTGTCAGTGATGGAGAATCCGCCACGATCCTTGATAAATTGTTCCAATGGTTAATTGCTCTCAATATTAAAAATGTACACCAGCTTCAATTTGCCTAGCTTCAATTTCCAGCTTTTGGATCATGTTAGACTTTTCTCCTTGAGACTAACACTATAAGGCAGGTTTTCTAATCCTTTAACTGTTCTTGTGACTCGTCTCTGAACCCTCTGCAATTATCAGCATCCTTCTTGTTGGACACCAAAGCTAGCCAGGATCTTATTGCAGACACTATGGCTATCTGTGGCCGAAATTGCCTTCTCTGCCCATAGAAGTCATGGCATGGTGATGTGCCATCCCTGTGGAATCTTTCCCCCTTCCACTGCTCTCCATAGATGTCCCTCTGCAGGAATCCCAAATCTACAGCTGGTTTAAATGAGAGGGGGCTGGTAACAGGGTGACAGTCTTTGATTTTCAAATTCACTTTCTCCCTTGATGTACCAGAGCCTGGATTTGATCATCCTTTTGACATGCTGCAAACTCACCTGTTGTTCTAGGCTTTGTCCGGGTGGGTGGGTGAGGTTTGGGAAATGGGCAGTGGTGTTGCTTGTTTTGAGGTTTGGTGCAGTCAGAACTTGTCTGGGGGTGAGAACAGCTGTCTTTCACTGCCTGTTGACATGTATTTGGTTACAGTTTGTTTTAGTTTTGCACCATGCCTAGGGAGTTCTGATAGGCACAAACAGAAACAATAAATAAATTATCCCCATTTTACATATGGGGAAACTGAGGCACAGAACGATGAAATGGCTCAACCAAGGCGCCTGTGCGAGAGCATCAAACAGAATTTATTGGCAGATGCTCCAAGCCCATCTTTCCACTTCTGGGTTGAAAGCAGCGTAACCACTCTCCACCCCCCACTACCTAGAGTCTTCTGTGCAGTTTGCTAATGCTTTCTCTGGGTGCTTAAAAATAGTTTCTTGGTACTGTTACTATTGCTTTGTCCTCTCTGTAGTGTCTCTTTACATGCTGAAGACACTAAGCTCTTTGGGGTAGGAACCATCTTTTTTCCCTGTGTTTGTACAGCACCTGGCACAATAGGGTCCTGGTCCATGACGGGGGCTCCTAGGCAGAGAGACAGTGTAGCCTAGTGGGAAAAGCACTAGGCTGGGACTCAGGAGACTTGTTTCTATTCCTGAATCTGCTATTAGTCTGCTGAGTGACCTTGAGCCAGTCAATTCACTGTGCCTCAGTTTCCCCATCTGTAAAATGTGGGGAAATAATACTTCCCTTGTAACTGGCAGTGAGATCTACTGATGAAAAGTTCTATATGAGAGCTGGGCATGATTGTTAGGTACTACCACACTGCAAAGAATAATTGTGGACCCAGGCTTGCTTCAGAGACCAGACATAAGTTTCAGAGGGGTAGCCGTGTTAGTCTGGATCTGTAGAAGCGATTACCCTTTGTCGCTTCTGCAGACATAAGTTGTGAGCCCAGCTTTGGGACCGGATGTGAGTGATGAACCCAGATCCCTGGTCAGACGGAGAGTGCTGCATCTCCCGTGCAGCTGGGTAGTCAATGCTTTTGTTTTTTAACTGCAGGGATTCGCAGAATGGAGAGAAATGCCTGGTTTGGGCGGAAGGTGCCTCCAGCCACTGTGTCCCTCACCAGTACAACACCCACACATTCAAGAGCCGCAGTGGCAACATCCGCACCGTCTTCGCCATCCAGAAGTGTAAATGTGGGACTTATTAGAGACTTTGGGGGGGGAGGGATTGGAGCTTCCAGGGAGGGCACAGGGAGGGGAGAATGCAAATAGCACCTTGGCCTGCCGTGCCCACCCTCTGCCAGACTGTCTGTACGATATGTAAATGAGAGAAGGCTATTTTATAAATTAAAGGTATTTTGAACACTGGCTGTGTGGAAATTAACTACCTCCAGAACGTTTTGCAGCTTTTTAATAAACACTGCAGGCCATAGTCTGGGTCTGGGGAGCATTTGCGGCTCCTAAGGGCTCCAGTGGCAGCCCGTGTGTATTCAAAGCCAGAATACGGCCTTGTAAGAGCCAGAACCTAAAGATGGGCTTTTATGGGCCTCAGTGTTCTTCTCTCGCATGTTGTGTGTGAAGAACTGCATGCCACACACACCTGTCTGCGTGTCCTGTGAAAACAGGCAACGTGCATTACAGCCGAGAGACAATTCAGCGGTGCAACTAGGGGGCCTTCCCAGGACTGACCCCACCAGGATCCAGCACCTTTGTCATCCTTTAGTTTTTACAAATATACCCTCACCGACCAAATATGCTTGAAATGCGACAACATGGATAATGCCCCATAACTCCCACAGACCCAGGGCGTGGAGGAGGCAGGCAGAGGAAGGAGGAATCGGGGGAGAGGGAGCAGCAGTGGGGAGGCAGGGGAATGTGTTGGAGCAGAGGCCCATCGGGATGTTTCCCTTTCTTGGTGTGTAGGATCTGAGCAGTCCCAGGTCTACACTGTATTACACACAGCCCTGGCCCGGGCAATGGGGAAGTGTGCAGAGGAAGGAAAGAATCTGAATAGTTTCCTTCTGCTAATTAACTAAACGACTCAAATTGCTTGTAATTAGCTCCCTGTGTATTCTGGATAATGAGGAGCCCTCTCACCCTTGTTACATTGGATTAGAATAAATTATAGACACAGATTTTCAAAGGAGACTTCAACATTATCCTAATCCCATTAAACCTTAATCCCCTGTACGTGCAGCCCAGCAGGGGGCTCAAATGGGCCCGGCACCCCATAAACTGCCTGGCCATGAGGGGATCCAATTTCAGGTCAGTCAGTCTAGTCTGTGATGTGGGGGAAATGAACCGCTCTGCCCCTGCCAGCCCTGTGAGAGCATCAGGAAGAGTAGCCCGTCCTGGTCTGTAAGGAGAGGAGACCGGGCTGCTGGCTGCTGCTTAGTCACTTCCACCGGTGAGATGACTGAAGGTTTAAAGAGCTACCCAACGTTGCAGCCAGGTGTGCGAGCAAACTCAGGAGGGTCCTTCAGCAGAGAGTAGCTAGCTGACTCCACGTGGTTGCAGAGAACAGTCCAGTGTTCTCCCGTCATTGTAACCCTTCGATCATTTTCAAGTGCAGCCCCTGTGATGAGGGCAGAGCAGCTTGCCATTGTGACTGAAGCAGCATAAGAGCCCAGCTGGCAGAGGCTGCCTGGGCAATTCACTGAACCTGGACTTCCCCCTGCCCCTGCTCTGAGGTTTTAAGGCCAGAAGGAACCATTCTGATCATCCTACATAACACAGGCCAGACTCAGAGCGTTCTTGCAGGGGAGAGAACTCCCCAGTGTGTCCCTGACACTATCAGGCTCAGTGACTGGTGGTTGGACTAGAGCTTTTAGAAATAGACAGCCAACCTCAGTGTAAAGACTCCAAGTGGTGATACATTTACCTCTTTTTTTGGTAATGTTAAAAGGTTGCATCTTATTTCCAGTTTGAATTTGTCTAGCTTCAACTTCCAGCCATTGGATGTTGTTGTACCTTTTTCTGCTAGATCAAAGAGCCCATCAAAGATATCTAGTATCTCCTTCTGTAGATAATCATAGGCCATGCTCAAATCATCTCGTCATCTTCAATAGATTAAAAAGATTGAGTACCTTTAGTATCTCACTGTAAGGCAGGTTTTCCAGACCTTGAATCATTTTTGTAGCTCTTTTCTGAACCCCTCTCCAATTTTTTAATATCCCTTTTAAATTATGGACACCGAAACTGCGCACAGTATTATAGTAGTGGGCTCATAAATGCTATATGCAGATGTAATATCACCCCCCTTGTCCTGTTTTCACATCCAAGAATCATTTCAGCCCTTAGAGCCACAATAGCGCACTAGGAGCTCCTCTTGAGTAGGTTTCCACCATGACCTCTAAGTTCTTTTCAGAGTCACTGCTTTCCAGAATACAGTCTGCCATCCTCTAAGAATGACTTATTTATTTGTTCCTAAATGTCTGGCTGTGCATTTAGCTGTATTAAAAATCAATATTGTGTGATTGTGCCCAATTTACTAAGATATCCCATTGCTCTGTCTCAGACCTGTCCCCATCATTATTTACCACCCCACATTTGTGTCATCAGCAAACTTTATCAGAAATCGTTTTAAATTTTCTTCCAAGTCATTGATAAAAATATTGAATGGGTTGAGAGAAAATCATTCCCTGAGGAGTCCCAACTCACTGATAAATTCCCCATTTACAGTTCTGCTTTGAGATCTATCAGTTTGTTTTTGAACAGTCTGATATGTGCCACAGGGATTTTGTATAGTGATAATTTTTCAGTCAGAATCATAGAATATCAGGGTTGGAAGGGACCTTAGTAGGTCATCTAGTCCAACCCCCTGCTCAAAGCAGGACCAATCCCCAATTTTTGCCCCAGATCCCCAGATAGCCCCCTCAAGGATTGAACTCACAACCCTGGGTTTAGCAGGCCAATGCTCAAACCACTGAGCTAGTCCTCCCCCACATCATATGGTAGTAAGCCAAAATTCGAGTATATTACCTCAACACAGTTACCTTTATCAATCAGACTTGTAATCTTATCAAAGAATATCAAATGACAAAATCTATTTTCCATTAAACCACGTTGATTGGCATTAATTATATTTTTGTTCCACATCAGTCTTTCCATTAATATTCCCAGGATTCATGTCAGACCTATTAGCTTATAACCAGTCACCTCATTTACTCTTTCTAAATATTGGCAGAACATTGGCTTTTGTCTGGTCATCTGGAATTTTCTCAGTTTTTCAAGTTATTCAGAGTTAACATCAAAGATTCATAGATTCCTAGGCTAGAAGGGATCATTATGATAATCTAGTTTGACCTTCTGTATAACGCAGACCATAGCATATCCCTAAGCTAATTCCTAGAGTAGTTCTTTTAGCAAAACATCAAATCTTGTTTTAAAAATGTCCGTTGATAGAGAATCCACCCTGACTCTTGGTAAATTGTTCCAATTATTAATTACCCTCACTGTTAAAAATGTATGCCATAATTCCACTTTGAATTTGTCTAGCTTCAACTTCCGGGCATTGGATCATGTTAGACCTTTCTCTGCTAGATTGAAGAAACCATTATCAGATATTTTTTCCCATGTAGGTACTTATAGACTGTAATCAAGTCACCCCTTAACCTTTTCTTTGTTAAGCTAAATAAATTGAGCTCCTTGAGTCTATCACTATAATGCATGTTTCTAAGCCTTTAAAAATATCGATTGTCCAGGAGTCTCAGCCAACTCCTTTAAAACTCAGGTGCAATTACCTGGTTTTTAAAAAATGTTTAATTTTAGTAGATGCTGTTTATCTGTTTATGCTCCTTGCAGTAATGTTAAAATAAAGAGTATAAGCGTACTCCTGGAAAGTGAATTTTAAATTCTCTTTCTATGACTATTCCAATGTGCCATAAACACTCGTGCCAACAAAACTTGATCACATAAATGTTTGTAGAAAGTGGTAAGAAAAGGGGCAGGAACGTAGCTGAAATGAACTCAATGAAAAATGTGAATGAGTATTTGCAAAACATTTTTGCACACTTTCCCAGCTCTCGTGTATACATATATTTTGAGGGTATAATAGACAATTGCTTTAATATTCTTAGTATATAACTAGGGGTGGGAAAATCAATTCAGGTAAATTAAGAATTGGGCCTAATCTTTCCCCATTTCCTGAAACAGACCTAAATTTCCATTGAAAATGGAAGTTGATCTAATTTGGCAGTCTCTCTTGAGCCACTGCAGCTCCTTTCATTCTTCTGGTGCCCTGGGCCTTTGCTATTTAGGTAGCTATAGTCCTATTTTAAATTGTTTGGGGAAGAGACTATCTTTTAGTTATATGTGTATTCAGTACCTAGCACAACGGGGCCCTGATCCCTGATTGGTGCCCTTAGGAGCTAAAACAACACACATAATAAATAAAAATATAAATTAAGGCATGATCCTGCAAACACTTATGTATGTGCTTTACTTTGCATATATATGAGCAGCTCCACTAAAGTCAATGGAATTGCTCAGATATGTTAATTTGCAGTATATGTGCTTGCAGGTGTGGGGCTTAGTCATGAACCAAAATGCAACACATACCCCTGGAAATATTCAAATTTTGTGTGTTGCTGCATACGGAGCCTATCCCACTGCAAAGTACTGAGTAGAATCATAGAGTATGAGGGTTGGAAGGGACCTTAGGAGGCTATCTAGTCCAACTTCCTGCTCAAAGCAGGAGCAATCCCCAATTTTTGCCTCAGACCCCTAAATGGCCCCCTCAAGGATTGAACTCACAACCCTGAGTTTAGCAGGCCAATGCTCAAACCACTGAACTATCCCTCCCCTCAGCCGGAGTACTGTGTCAAGTTTTGGGCATCACACATTAGGAAAGATGTGGACAAACTGGAGAGAGTCCAGAGGAGAGCTACAAAAATGACAAAATGTTTAGAAAACCTGATATATGAATAAAGGTTTTAAAAAATTGGCTTGTTTAGTCTTGAGAAAAAAAGACTGGGGGAGACCAGATAACAGTCTTCAAATATGCTAAGGGCTGTGATCAATTATTCTTCGTGTCCACTGAAAGTAGGGCAAGAAGTAATGGACTTCAGCTGCAGCAAGGAAGATTTAGGTTAGATATTAGCAAAAACTTTCTAACTATAAGAGTAGTTAAGCTCTGGAATAGGCTTCTGAGGAGGTTGTGGAATTCTCATCATTGGAGGTGTTTTAAGAACAGGTTGGACAGCGTGGTCTAGGTTTACTTGGTCCGGCCTCTGTGTGGGGGGCTGGACTTGATGACCTCTTGCATTTCCTTACATTTCTATGATTATATGAAAATCCTACATAATTCGTTGTCCATAATCACACTTTGGTCTCTTTTTGCTTTAACTCCTCCCACACATCTCCCTCCTGTTCAGTATCTGTGCTTTGGATTCTTTTTCTCCAGGCCCCCAATTTTTCCAAAGTGGCTACCTAAAGTTAGGCTCCTAAAGCCTTAGGAAGTGGCCAGATTTTCAAAGGTGCGGAAGACACTGAATTCAATGGTACCTGTGAAAATCAGATCACTTTTATTTAGGTTCCTTCATAGAGATTTAGGAGTCCAATTCTAGGCACAGGTCTGGCAATTTTGGCCAATTGTATCAATGCATGTTTGCCTTTTGAATTCCTTCCCATACTATTAATCTAAGTCAGCCTCTCAGAACTGCCACAAAAATTTACCAACCCAGGTAAAAAATGCATTAGCCTGCCATTCCTGCATGGTGCTCCTCCATCACCAGCTTCATCTGCCCCAAGGCTGGAAAAAGGGGGATGCTATCTGGTAATTCCCATTTTGTGTCTGTCCCCTATCGTCTACCCCGGGGCTTAAACATGTGGTTTTGGTAGAATCGTTTCATTGCTGTTCTCCTTAATTCTTTCTCCTCATTGTGTGTGTGCTGATGTGCCACTCATAGTGGCAGTTTACTAATGGGTGCAAGACGCTGCTTCCTTTAACACAGCAGGGGGATGCATCATTTGTGTGTTGTAGGATTCTGGCTAGTGCATTGGTCCTAAAACTATTGCTGCTTTGTGCACATACAACCAAGCGGTAATTCCTGGTAATAGGTGACACAGACCTGGGCAGAAGAGGATGCCCTTGGTTTATTATGGCTGTATGTATGTATTACTTACGAAAGGTTAAGGTCCTTCTGCACACAGTGCCACCTTTTCCCCAGACCCTTCCAGAACAAGGCACTTCAAAACCTCGGACTCAGACGTACAAAAAACAAGAAATACTCAGTTAAGCTCCCTGCCCTCATGCGCAGCCCTGACAATTCTCCCTAGTGTTACAAGAAAAAAAGAAGTGCAAACTTACAAAGGAATGCAGGATTGTCAGAATGCAATTCCTTACAAAGGAATGCAGCAACATAAGGATTGTCAGCAAAACGAAAATAAGAAAGAAAAACTTGTAGCACCTTAGAGACTAACAAATTGATTTCAGCATAAGCTTTCGTGGGTTAAGAATCCACTTCATCTAACCCACGAAAGCTTATGCTGAAATAAATGTGTTAGTCTCTAAGGTGCTACAAGTTTTTCTTTCTTATTTTCGTTTTGCTGACACAGACTAACACGGCTACTACACTGAAACCTATCATAAGGATTGTCAGACTCTCTCAGAGCTGAGGTCCACTTAGTCCAGTATCCTGTCTCTGACAGGGGCCAGCGCTAGATCATAGAATCATAGAATCTCAGGGTTGGAAGGGACCTCAGGAGGTCATCTAGTCCAACCCCCTGCTCAAAGCAGGACCAACCCCAACTAGATCATCCCAGCCAGGGCTTTGTCAAGCCTGACCTTAAAAACCTCCAAGGAAGGAGACTCCACCACCTCCCTAGGTAACCCATTCCAGTGCTTCACCACCCTACTAGTGAAAAAGTTTTTCCTAATATCCAACCTAAACCTCCCCCTCTGCAACTTGAGACCATTACTCCTTGTTCTGTCATCTTCTACCACTGAGAACAGTCTAGAGCCATCCTCTTTGGAACCCCCTTTTAGGTAGTTGAAAGCAGCTATCAAATCCCCCCTCACTCTTCTCTTCTGCAGGCTAAACAATCTCAGTTCCCTCAGCCTCTCCTCATAAGTCATGTGCTCCAGCCCCCTAATCATTTTTGTTGCCCTCCGTTGGACTCTTTCCAATTTATCCACATCCTTCTTGTAGTGTGGGGCCCAAAACTGGACACAGTACTCCAAATGAGGCCTCACCAGTGCCGAATAGAGGGGAATAATCACGATGCTTCAGAGGAAGGTGTAACTAAGAACCCCTTGGTAGCAGATGTGAGGTAATCTGCCTCAAAGTCCACCCCACATAGGTCTCATCCTGGACTCTAATAGTTAGAGATTGGCTTAAAACCTGAATAACCCTTCTGAAAAGTGTTGTTACAATGAATTATGATAGCTCTGGATAGTCTTGATATCCATATAAATGTCCAAAGCTTCTTTGAATCGTGTTAAATTCTTGGCCTCAATGAGTTTCATAATCACACATTGTGAAAAAGTGTTTCCTTTTATCAGTTCTGAATTTCCCATTTGTTAATTTCATTGAAATTCTCCTTGTTCTTGTGTTATGTGACAGAGATAACAGCTGCTCCTGGGCTACATTTTCTAGACAAGTAATTCTTTTTTAGACTTTTATGATGTCCCCTCATATTCGTTTCTCTTCTAAGGTAACAATACCAATCTTTTTGATTGTTTTTCGTATGAGAGTTCTTTCTGCCCCTTGATCATTATTGTCGCTCTTCTCTGATTCCCCTCTAGCTCTACTAACCCCTCTTTGACTCGAGGTGTCCAGTATTGCGCACAGTATTCCAGATGAGGCCACACCATTGGTTTGTATAAGGACCAGGAAATGCCCCACTAAGGGGCTGTTTCACACACACAAAATGACCCTATAACGCTAACCCCCTCCCACCCCCCGGTGAGATGGCAGCTCCTTGCTGGATTGTTCTGTTGGGAATGGGGAATATTTGCCTAAAACACAGGAACCTAATAACAGGGAATCCTCTATCTAAACCATCATTAGCCTCTTTATTTGAGATTGTGCAGCTGGAAACAAGGAGGACAGGGTAGGTCAGTATGTCCAGTGTGATCCCTATATCGTTGCTGCTGCCCAGGCCACATTGAGGGTCTCGTTGGACTGGATGAATTATAAAGGCGTCCTGATGTGGAGTTGTGTTGGCACAGAGAAAATGGCATTGGCTGTGAGGGAGAGGCAAGGTACTGAGATGTTCCCACTTGCTATTGCCCTCCCTATGGGGCTGAGTTAAGGTTACATGGTTGTGCCATGCGTGAAGCAGCCCCTTCATTGTACATGTTCTGTTTTTCGTCAATCTGTGCTTTGTTGTTCCTTTCACACTAGCACTCTCTTCAGGGATATGGGGTGAGAGGAGGAGATTTCAATGGGAATTGGGTGCCTAGATAACTTTTGGATCCGGCCTTTGTCTCTAACCCAGAGCGGGTTCACTCATCGGCCATGGCTGGGACAGCAGTCTCTATAGACATTGCTCTGATCTCAGGGAGCTTGACTCATCCCTGATGCTAGTGCTGCAGAGAGAGCCACTGCCAGAGAGTCCCTGAGAGCCACCATCTTGTCAAAGGAAAGAGCCGAATCACCACTATCGAAACGAATGTGACAACGTTCTCCCCACGCCTGTCCTCAGACATCCCCCGATCTCACCTGGGGTACAGTGCTACGGTGACAATGGTGAACAATGCATGTCTCAGAGATGGGAGTGGAGTGAACCGGGGTAACATTGTGGCTTCAGAAACACCTGGAGCATAGTCACTATTGCCAATTTAAACCAAACCCCTTACACAGAGCACAGCCCTGACCCATGGCCCTGCAACATGCCCAAATATGCCCTCAAGGTAACTGTGATGTACCCCCACACGCCCCACAGAGCATCCCCACCACCAGAGAATGGATGATGGCGAATGTGGGATGCCCCAAGAGCTTTAAAAGGCTCCTGAGGCACAAATCTGCCCTAAACAAGCCAAAATAACCTCTTGGGGTCATTATGAGCCTCCTAAGCAGAGGCTGCTCAAGACAATCTGCCAGCCTAGGCAAAACTTCCCCCCTCCTCATAGGCCTAGGTTGGCATATTTGGCCCCGACACACAGGATCACAACGCCACTCAAATTTGGTTCAACCACCCTTCCATCAGGAGTGGCCAGGCCAGCACTGCCACCCTAGACAGCTGCCTAGTTCGTTTATAGCTACAGCGGCCTCTGGTCCTAAGGTTCAGTTCTGTTCTGTTCATTCCCTCTGAAGCACCTGCCATTGGCCACTGTCAGAAGAAAGGATACTGGGCTAGATGGACCTTTGGTCTGACCCAGTCTGGCCGTTCTGATGTTCTTAAGGAATGGTGAGTCCCCCAGTATTGCCAACCTCAAGTGTTCAAAAATTTTGACTCAGGTCCAAAAATACATGAGATTGGCCTAAAAATCAGGAGGGGTTTTTAAAATTTCAAAAGTGGTAGTGGGGAGTTTCCTTCTTAATCTTCAGGTTTCTGAGCTTTTAGGTTACACTCGGGGCATGTTTTCAAGCTTTTAACCACAAGGGCTAGAAACTTACATTAAAAAAAGGAAGAAGAAAGAAACTGAGATTTTGACATAATCCCATGACTCCAGAAACTGGGGATTTAAGAAAAAACATCAAATATCGTGAGACTCACAGTAAAATCACAAAAGTTGACAAGAAGTGACCCAATGGCTGGAGGGGTAGGCATGGCCCCTCTGTGCTTCCTACAGCACCTAAGGTGATGGTTGGGTCACTACACAAACCGCAGAAGAGAGGCTTTGTCTCCTAGCTCTCCAACCTGCTTTTCCTAGGCACCCCATTCTCTACTCCCTCCCTGCACAGCAAAGGTCCAGGCCCCCTGCCCAGCCCAGCTTCTGCCCTACCACCTGAGAAAGCTCTGTCTAACCCCCATCTCGCCACTGCCTCTTCCGTCTCACTACACAATTCTCTACAGCTCTTCTGTGAGGCAGGGCAGGAGCATTATCCCCATTATCCCCACACTGGGAACTGAGGCCCAGAGAGATACAGGCCAAAATGAGTAGCCACCTGGAAACATTCTGTGGTAAATGTCTTACCCAAGAGCACATAGGAAATCTGTGCAGAGATAGAGACAGAAACCAGTTCTACTGTGGTCCATTATATCAACCGTAGGCTCATCATCTTTTCTTTCAAACTTCCTGCCTCATTCACTGCACAGACCTGTGTTTGTGTGCAACTGTTTACAAGGAAAATTCATCTGCATGTCTCACTGTGCTTAGCAGAGATGGGTATGCAGGAGTAGCGCACTGAACAGACCGCATAGACAAGGACATTCATTTAGCTTAATTATTGGTTGTGCTACATGAGGGAGCTAGTTTCTGTTCCTGGCTCTGTCTGACATGACCTTGTGAATCCTTTCCCATACTTCCGAATTCCTAGTTTTTCAGGTTGATTTGACTTTTTTGTACATTTTAGAAAATGCAAAATCCAGTTGAGACATTTAGCTATAGCCTCAACTAAACAGGGAAACAGCAATGCTATCAAGGGTACCCCCAAGCTCCCCCATTCCACCTAGTCAGCAGCATGATCTCCATCGCCTCACCACAAACCTCTGCTAATTAAGAGAGCACACGCTTTGCAAATGGGTTGCACAAATATTTTCTAGACAACAGTAGAATGCTGAGAATCATGCGTCCTGGTTTCTCCTCCTGGATCTGGGAGAGGAATGTACTACAGATTGAACACCCAAGAACGGAGAGTTAGCAGGTGTCTGCTGAAAAGCAGTGTGACTAAGGGGATAACAGTCTTTCATGTGAAGATGTGGGCTTTATTCACTGCTCTGTTTAAAATGGCTTTATGCACTTTCTCGATCACTTTATGAGTAAAGTGAGGGAAAGGTGACAGTTACCTGGCCTGAACTGTGAAGTACAAAGAAATAATGTAACAGCAGTTAATGGAAAAGGTAAGCCTAGAATCTGTACTCTTTGAGCTTAAAATTCAATAATCTTTTCTTTTAAGGGCAACTCCATGCTTAAAACACTGCAACTCTTGCACTTCAGTAAAGACACTACCTATGCCAACAGGTGGGCTTCTCCTGTCAGCATAGGTACTCCACCTCTCCAAGAGAGGGTAACTGCCGACTGGAGAATGCTCCCATTGACCTAGTGGCTGTCTACACTGGAGGTTAGGCTGGTTTAACTGCATCACTCAGGGATGTGGATTTTTAGCAACCTAATTTCCTAGTGTAGACGTGGCTTTAGTTAAATGGTGTGAAAGTGTGTGTGTGTGCACTGCTAACTGTCACTGACTAGATGGCAACTACTCTGTAGCGCCAGAAACCAAGTCTAATCCCTCTTTATATTTTGGTAACATATTCTAGTTCTTAGCAAGGACTTTCTGATGCTAGAAATATCATATGCCCCCTGCCTCCTATTTGTTTCCAGACCCAATGAGTTATGCTCACCCAAAGAGACTGCTTCCCAAAAGCAGTAACTGTCCCATCAAAGAAGAAGTGGGTATTGACCCACGAAAGCTTATGCTTCAATACCTCTGTTAGTCTATAAGGTGCCACAGGACCCTTTGTCGCTTCTGCAGATCCAGACTAACACGGCTCCCCCTCTGATACTTGTCCCATCAAAATAAACTATTCGCTGGTGCCTGTGAATATCAACCTCCTCTTCAACTCCAGAATATTGTCGTCTGCTACTAGGGTGACCAGACAGCAAGTGTGAAAAATCGGGACAGGGGGTGGGGGGTAATAGGAGTCTATATAAGAAAAAGACCCAAAAATCGGGACTGTCCCTATAAAATTGGGACATCTGGTCACCCTAGCTGCTACCGTGGCAATTTGTGACCCAAACTCCGTCCTTGAAAATTGGTTTGTCATCCGAAAATTTGGCCCTTCAGCCTAAATGAACCAGATAACAATAGCTCTGCTTGTCTGTGCCCCTGGCCCTTGCCTCCCCTGCAGGACGACAGACGATGGGGCACAGGGACCATTCCTTCCCTCCAGCCACCTTCCCTTCAGAACATTTATTAGCAATAGGAAAGTAACTGGGTGTTTATCATCTCCCCCCGCACACACACCCCCTGTGACAGGAATGGCGGAACCCTCCCCCCCCACCCCAGTGATAGGAATGGCTGAGCCCCCTCTCCTCCCCCCTCCCCATGGCAGGAATGGCTGAATCCCTCCCCCACCAACCCCTAGTGACAGGAATTGCTTCTTTCCCCCACTCTCATCCCCCCCCCATGACAGGGATGGCTGAACCCATCCCCCTCACTCCCCCCCATATCAGGAATGTCTGTCCCCCGCCCAGGAGGGCCTCGCCTGCTCTGTCCCTCTCAGTGTCCATGTAGCTGCTCCTGGGTCTGGGATTTTTCCCATTTGTGGCTATGGATGGTGGAAGATTTGGCTGGGAGGGGCCCACGTTAAGGCCAAGCGCTCCTGAGCACAGTCTGGGGTTGCGCTCGCGCTTCTCTTGGCTTTTCATCCTGGCATGCCTGAGCTGTGTCTCACAGACCAAATCAATCATCTTCACTGGCCTGGCAAACGGTTCTTTATCATGTGTATTGCGGTAGCCCCTGGAGCCTGCCATGGTAGGCGCTGTCCAGACACAGACACGTAGTGACACAGTCTCCACCCTAAAGAATATACATTAGAAATGGACATGACAGACAAAGGGTAGGAAGAGAAACGGAGGGCAGGGTAGTGACAGAGCTGTCCCACAGCAATACCTGATCCACTAGACCCGACCGCAACAGTCATATGCCCAGGAGATGTTTTCACAGCAGGAAATGGGGTTTGAGCCCCTCTGTCCATTCAGTGTGGGGCTGTGTCTACAGTATTAAGCTGCGTTTTAACCACCTGAGCGTCTAACCCTGCTCAGAACAGGTCTAGACACCCGGGGGGTTATAACGGTGGTGGTCGAAGGTGTCTGGTCTATTGCGCTTCTCCCGAGGTCCAGGTATTTGTTTTCAGACTAGTGGCAGTCTGCTGTCTCTGCCCTCTCTTTCCTTTCCTCCCCTCCCCCCCATGTTATGCATGGTTTGAAGTATCTTCCTCGGACATTGCACTAGAAAATGTCTCTTGGCCTTGATCTCGTATCCCTCTGGACAGCGGTTGCTTATCTGTCAGGTGCATTTCTTACCTCTGCTACATGAGGGGCAGAGGCCGTTCTGCTCTTTCCTCCACTCTTTGTTCAGAGCTGTTCAATTCCTGAGCACAAAGGTCCTCCTGTTTGCCCCATTAATGCCATCATTAGAAGGCAGTTAGTCTCCTATGGAGAGCAAACTCTGCTCAGCCAGTGCCTTACTCCAATGGACAGTGCAGGTGCCCTTTCCTGCCTGCTCCCTTCCCTCCACATTCTGCTCTCAAATAACAAGAGTACACAAGTGGGCTTCCTGCTCCATACAGCTTGTGTACTGGGCTAATTGCTGAAAGGCGTTCAGTAGCCCAGTTTCGCACCTTGTTAGCGCTGCAATTAGCTCTCTTTACCCTTCCTGGTGGCTCATTTGCATATTTGACTTAAGGCCATCTCTCCCCCTGTTATAAATGTGGTGCTGGAGAGAGGGTCGGAGTTATGCAGGGGGACTGGAAGAGGACAGCCATGCTGAGACTCCTGTTGCTGCTGCTTCTTGCCAGGCTACAAAGCTGCAACCCCAGACCCCCCAATGTCCTTCCACAGGAGGATTCAGAAGACATGAGAACGGAGGCTCTTAGGAGGCTTTTGGAAGTATTTGGCATAGAAGACCCTCCCCGCTCTCCCCATCATATCAAGCAGCCCCCCCAGTACATGGTGGACCTGTACAACACGGTAGCAGGAGCTGATGGCATCACCAAAGACCCTGACATCCTGGAGGGAAACACCGTCCGCAGCTTCTTGGATAAAAGTAAGAACTCTTGGTGGCTTTGGTTGCTCTAATGGTCTGATCTGCTAGCGTTTGTGTGTAGTTTTCCTGGGCTCTTGGTGCTTGTTTGGATCCTAGATGCCAAGGGGAGGCCTGGAGTAAGCAGTATCCCATACGTGCTGATGAAGCGCATCCTCCCAGAGGATGGGCAGCATCAGAATAGAGTGTTTAGAATGTGCCCATGTGGTGTTCCTTTTTAGTTTGGCTGAAACTGGGGTCCCCCAAAGTTTCTAATCTGACCCTTTGATCCAGCTCACAGTGATGAGATGCATTTCCTGTTCATCCTATCGAGTGTGGCTAAGAATGAGAGGATCCTGACAGCAGAACTGCATCTCTTCAGACTGCGGACTAAGGTGGCCGAGGGACCTTTCTACAGGAGACATCACTTCTGCCAGGTAAGGAGAGATGAGAAGCGCACATGTCTCTGCGTTGAAAGTGCATGGGCCATATTCTGCTCTCAGGGACACTACTATGAATCTGGAGTGACTTCTGTACATTTACTGAGAGTGGGATTTGGCTCCTGGTTTGTGTGCTGACCTCACCAAAGTTGGATCCTTACTGACTTAAGCTAAATCAATAGAAACCACTTTTAAATCAATTTCAGTGTCCACACAATATGTTGCACCAATTTAAGTAAATCAGTTTCTAAACAATTGGTGCCATTTTTATGGGTAGATCAGGCCTTAGACTACAGAGGTTTCTGACCAGGCTAACTTGACTTTTCTCCATCTCTTCTCCTTTAAAACATAGACTTGCAATGAGATTTTCCTCTTCCAGTGGTGCCTGGTGCTAACTGCCTTGTATTCACTATCCCCAGGTGAGTGTCTATCAAGTCCTGGACAAGAACAAACTGGATTCCTTTGAAGGGAAGAAACTGCTGGCAGCCAGACTTATCGCTTTGCAGGGCTCTGGCTGGGAGGTGTTTGGCATCACACAAGCTGTAAGTGTCTTCAGCCTAAATTCATAGAATCTCAGGGTTGGAAGGGACCTTAGGAGGTCATCTAGTCCAACCCCCTGCTCAAAGCAGGACCAATCCCCAATTTTTGCCCCAGATCCCCAAATGGCCCCCTCAAGGATTGAACTCACAACCGTGGGTTTAGCAGGCCAATGCTCAAACCACTGAGCTATCCCTCCCCTGTGTACAGAGAGGAAGAATGAAACCTTCCTGTCAGCAAACTGCCAGCCGCAGCCCTTTTAAAGCAAAGGAGCTCCCAATGCCCTTCCTTGGCTTCCAGCTGCTATAGCTGCTGAGGGGGGGAGGGGATGTCTGTCAAAGGCTTTTCTGTGCAACCCTTTGAAAAAGTTGGCTGAGTCTGCTAGCCCACCTCCTTTGACACTGCAGCCTTGTCAGCGGATCCAGCCCTTTCACAAACCTGGGTTCCTGAGTCAATAGAGGTGACTGGCAGGGTTTTCACTGCCAGGCCAGAACTGCTTTTGAACCCTATTGAAATGGCTCCTCGAGAACCATTAAAGCGTCAGAGCAGATGTGGCCAGTTGTGAGTACGGCCAGCCCGGATGTCACAGTACAGATGTCATTAGGGCACTGAAGGGGACAGGGAAACCTGGCTTTCTGCTAAAATGTCGTTTGAAGTGAGGTTATGATCAGGAAAGTGATGATGTAAAAACACACCAGCGTCTTTAGTCTGAGCAGCTGCCTTGTCAGATCAAAACCAGGGCTTGTCATTCCTGTTGGTGCCTGAGAAAGAGTGAGCTGAGCTCCAGTCTGCCTTGTGCAGCGCCAGCAGAACTGTCTACACTTACGTTTTATAGCGCCCTAACTTGCTGGCTCACGGGGGTGAAAAGTCACCCCCCTGAGCGCAGCAAGTCTGAGCGCTTTAAAGCGCTAGTGTAGACAGGCTCCGAACACTGGAAGCCACACTCCCAGCACTCGGAGCTAAGCCCCTCCTGGAGGTGGATTAACAGGAGCCCTGGGAGAGCTCTCTCACACGACCACACTCACACTTCAAAGCGCTGCCCCAGGAGCGTCCCCGCGGCAGCGCTTTGCAGTTTCCAGTGTAGACACACCCTACATTCCAGCTGTAGGTTCTTTACTCTGAGGTGTACAGCTCAATGTTATCTTTACCACAGCCATAATCCCCCATTTGGGTCAGGCTCCCAAGGGATGATCCAGGAGCCAGAAAGAACCCACCATGACTGATCCTCTGCTGAGTTTGCAGGGCTGGTGGCAATCCGGAACAAACATCTTTTCCCTTGGGAATGGGGCAGTCTTCTCTTGAAATCACTAAACACTGAGCCCCCCATGCCAATTTTTTTCACAGTCACTTTTCAGAATAGAACCAAACTTTCTATTGATGCTGCTGATTTTTGGGAGATGTGGTGATGTCTGATGCACTGCATACGTGTAGCGAAGAGAGTTTATATTTTGGGAGAGACACCTGGCACCATGTGTATATTTGCAGGGTGACATCTGGTGCAGTGTCTACATATGTGGGGTGATACCAAGAGCAATGTACATATTTTTAATATGAACCATGGTAAAAAAAATGTATTTAATATCACAAAACAGTTGTATAGATCCATGTTTATTATGAAACAAGAAGATATTTTCCAGAAATATTAACTAATTGGGAGAGAAAAGGTACCAAGGAGATGTGACAGTCTTCTATTTGTCTTCCTCTGTAAGGGTTTGATAGGCAATGTGTCCATTTGCCTATAGAGCAACCTTTAGCCAGAGCAGGAGGGGCAGGGCTACTGACGCGCTGCAAGGAGTGGGGTTAGGGCTAACATCTCTTCATTTCACACTGTTAGCATCATTATGGATTCTGAAATAAAGGGTGAGCTCTGGGCCCACTGAAAGCTGCACATAAACAGCCTTGCCGCAGGCCAGGGTGTTTGAGGAGCTCCGGCTCCAACCGGGGATCAGACCCAAGCGGAGTTGTTCTCAGGGAAGCTCAGTTCATCTCCTATCCTGACTGCAGGGCTCAGCACAGGCGAGGGGAGGGACACGTGTGCTGCTCATGGCCCTTGGCTGCATGCAGGATTCAACCCCAGGACAGGGGAATAGCGGGGCTCCCCACTGCTGGTCTGTGTGTTAGCCGTCACCAGGCAGGGCTGGCTGTGGGGGTTTGGATTGACACAATCCGAGGACTGAGACGTCCTCAGTGGTTTGGAAGACATGTAGGTACCCAGTATCTCCTGTCTGTACCTCACAGTGCCTTCCTGGGGGCTGGGTCCCGTCCCTTCACAGGCGCTGCTGCCATGCTGACTGTTGTGTGGTTTTGCAGGTTCGTGACTGGATGGAAGAGGACAGCAGTAACCACGGCCTCCTGGTGACTGTCCGCGGCTTGGGGACTGCTCCGGTGGATCCCAGCATGGTGCGATTTGCATCAGGAAGAGATCACCATGAAAGCAAGAAGCCCATGCTGGTTCTGTTCACTGATGATGGGAGACGAGGAGCTGCTCTGCCCATCAGCAGCCTCCCAGGTCAGGCGAACCCACCCACGCTCCGCGGGGAAGGGCACAAAGTCGATGTAATGAGGGAATAAAGTGCAGCTCTTCTCTGCAAAGGGGCTGCAATCACTTCCTTACTCACCATTCGAAGTCATGGTTGCTGGGGCCCAGATCTGCAAAGGTATTTAAGCACCTAACTTCCTTCCAATGGGAGTTAGGTGCCTAAATACGCCTGAGGATCTGGGCCCTGCTGACTAAGGGTCACTGCTTTGAACTCTTCTAACCCGTGCGGTGCCCCCCCAGGCCAGCTGTGGGAGGGGGGACTGGACTCTTCCATGGCTCCATGCCTCACCAGCTGAGTTCCAGCTATATTTGTTCTTGTTCATCACGGGTGCGATGCAGGAGCCAGGGAGAATCCAGTGGGACTCTGATCCCGGGCGAGTTTGCAGGGCTGGCAGCTGAGATCATTGTATGTGTAATCTGAGGAGATTCAACATGGAGTCAGAGGCAGACTCCCTCCTCCCCCCTCCCCTGAGCCATTTGGGTAAAGGTCTCTCTCAGAGCAGAACTGGACTGTAATTCTCTGTCCCTTCTGTGAAATGGGCATAACACTCGCTCCCCAGCCTGCCCCTGAAAAGCACCGTGGGAGCCTCAGGTGGAAGTGGTTCATTATATGCAAAGTATAAAGTATTAAAGACTCGTATTTTTATGCTGTCCCATGAAAGAGGAACAGGGGAGGGGCGTCACTGTTAAATTAGTGGCTGGAAATTTAACACAAATGAAAAGAAATGCTGCTTCCCTCCAGCTAGTGGCAGTGATCAAGCAGTGAAATTTCCTGCTGTTGGATAATAACATCTGTTATTATGCTGGGATGGGCTAATGAAATGTCATGGCTCAGGGTAACAGCTGGTCTCCAAAAGGATCAGATCCCTCCTCCTTACCCAGAGCACCGTGGAATTAGCCAGGTGTATTACAGGGATGGCTGCCTGGAGGTATTGCCCACAGTTAGAGCCAGGATACTGGACGGACCAGTGCTCTGATCTGGTAAAGCAAATCTTATACGCCTAGCTGCCTAAAGCTCCATGGCAAACAATGGAACAAGAAGGGTTTGCAGTTTCTTTCTACAGTGAAGGGATCTGCAGTGAAGGGATCTGCAGCAGAACAAACTCTTTAGAGAACTAGGCTTGGACACGGGTGCTGCCTTTTAGGCATGTATCTGCCTTTCTCTCATGCTATGTCAGCTCCATGATGGATGCAAACCTCCTTTCTACTCCATTGTAACTCCATGGACTCAGTGGTGTCCCTCCTGAGCTAACCCTGTGTGAGTGAGAGAGGAACCAGTCCCAAAGTGCTCAATGATTCAGATTGACACTGGGATTTTTGAGAAGGGGGCTGAGGCTGGTAATGGATGCAGGAAGGGGGGTGGCTCACACTTGCTACCTTACTTTCAGTCTCACGTCAGGCTTGTCTGATCAATAAGGACGTTATTCTGATCTCGTTGCTCCCCCCCTAGATTTGAGCCCTCAGACTCCAGACCTCCCAGCTGAATCGCTCACACCAGACGTGCGCGGGGGGCGGAGTGCCCGCTCGCTGGATCAGCTCCTGCCATGCCAGAGACAACTCCTCTCCGTGGACTTTGAGGAAATCGGCTGGTCGGGATGGATCATCTCCCCGAGAAGCTACAACGCGTATCACTGCAAAGGGTCCTGTCCCTTCCCCCTGGGCGAGAACATGAGACCAACGAACCACGCCACAGTGCAGTCCATCATCAACGCCCTCAAACTGAGCCAGGGCGTCAGCAGCCCCTGCTGTGTCCCAGACAAACTCTTCTCCATCAACCTCCTCTACTTCGATGACGATGAGAATGTCGTCCTTAAGCAATACGATGACATGGTGGCTGGGAGCTGTGGCTGCCACTGATGAAGAGCAGGAATGGGTCAGGGCAGCAAGGAACCTCCCTCCCTCAATTCTAAACAGGGCTGCTCCCAGGAACCAACCCTCCAAGAGCCGCTCACCAGTGTGAGCCTATGCTGTGCTGCCCCACTCAGGTGAGCAGGCCAGCGGTACCTGCGTTTTCACCGCACTGTCCTGCAAGAAATCCACATCTCCAGCTGCCACCACTTGGCTCAGTGGGGCAATGACACCAAAACGGCACCTACCTTGCCTAAAGCACCTGGGAAATGCTTTGATTAAAGACAAGCAGCCTAAGCCTGAGATGCCTTTGCATGCCCCTGGTCCCCTCGAATTGGTGTTGTGGCTAAAGCCTACGTACCATTGCAAAGGCTGGGACTGGGTGCATTTAAAAGAAAACGGAGTGAATTAAATTTCCCAGGTCCACTCCTGGTTCCAGTCCCACAGAGGGTGGTGGAGAGAACCTTGGGGCAGCGTTGTCCATGAAGAGGCCTCCTTGCAGGCTGTACGATATGTATATAGCAAAAGCACTAATATATGATGGAAAACTCCTGTACAGTGTGCCTGTAAATGTCTGTACATTTCTGCCTTATGCAACCTGTAAAATGAACTCAGAGTAACTATTAAACCTAGGACAGAAGTTTTCCGAGTGGGGTTTCCTTTGGCAAGGCTGCAGTAGCCTGGTGGCTGTTCATGGGGTCTAGGTCTGGGATACAGAGCCATTCTTCTCCATGTCACGTGGTCCAGGCTAGCAGCGGCTCTGATGCTGTGAGGGGCCCTGGATGGAATGAGCTGGTGGGCTCAGCCTACCCCTTTGCCTGCAGTTACTCTTCATCCCAGCTGAAACGTTACACACTGGCAGGGTTCCCGGGGTGAGCAAGTCCCATCTCCCAGCCACTTGGGGGCAGCTTTCTCTACCTCCCCGCTGCTAGCGTCTCACCTGCCTCTCAGTGCAGCACAGGATATCAACATGACGAGCAAGTAGCCATAACTTGTACCCCCCCAAATTCCCCAAACTGTGGGGTTCCCAAAGGAGCAAACAGACCCAGAAGACAGGAAGATGTGGCTGCCTCCCTCTGCCCCAGAGACCGTTCACTTCTTCTCAGAAACTGCAGATAGGGTGACCAGATGTCCCGATTTTATAGGGACAGTCCTGATTTTGGGGTCTTTTTCTTATATAGGCTCCTATTACCCCCCACCCCCTGTCCTGATTCCCCCCCCCCCCCCCCGCGGCAGCTTCCCACCCCCCTGCGGCAGCTCATCCCCCGCCCGCGGCAGCCAGCTCCCCCCGACACAGTAGCTAACCCCCCCTGCCCACAGAAGCTCCCCATCCCCCCTGCTCAGCCCCCTGCCCGCGGCAGCTCTCCACCTCCCCATGGCAGCTCCCCACCCGCCCGCAACAGCCCGCGACAGCCCGCGACAGCCAGCTCCCCCCCACACAGCAGCTAACCCCCCCTGCCCATGGAAGCTCCCCATCCCCCCAGCTCAGCCCCCCCGCCTGCGGCGGCAGCTCCCCACCCACCCGCGGCGGCCGGCTCCCCGCCCAAGGTGGCTCCCCACCCCCCCGCGGCAGCTGCCCCCTACCTGTGGCAGCTCCTTATCCCCCCCACGGCAGCAGCTCACCTCTGCCGGCGCCAGCAGCTCCACTGAAGCTGCGTTCTCAGCAGCATTTCGGCGGCCGCTTTTATTGCCGCCAAATTGCCTCTGGGAGTCGCCACCACCAAAATGCCGCCCCCCAAATCCTGCCGCCCTAGGCGACCGCCTAGGGTCGCCTAGTGGAAGCGCCGGCCCTGTACCCCTGGGGGTATGCAAAGCTCTTCCAGGGGGTACATCAACTCATCCAGATATTTACCTAGATTTACAACAGGCAACATAAAAAGCAAGAGCAAAGTCAGTACAAGCTGCTCTAGACAGTGAAATGTAAGTACAATATTTATATTCCAATTGATTTCTTTTAAGTAGATGGTAAAAATGAGAAGGTAAGCAATTTTTCAGTAATAGTTGCTGACACACTTGTATTTTTATGTCTGTTTTTGTAAGCAAGTAGTTGTTAAGTGAGGTCAAACGTGGGGGTACACAAGACAAATCTGACTCCTGAAAGGGGTACAGTAGGCTGGAAAGGTTCAGAGTCACTGTTAAGCATTGGGAGGCGGCAGCTACCCAGAGATAACATGAGCAGGGGCCAGGGCTGGCTGATGAAAGCCTCTCACAGGGGCTGAGGGAGAGGCAGGAGGCTGGATATACCCTGTGAAAGAAGAGCTTGACAAATCTTCAGGCTGAGTCAGGGTGAGGTCCCGGGCTGGGGCGGATGCTCAGTGGGAGGACGAACTGGGCTCATTTGGGAGTGAGGGGCTGGGTACAGACCCAGATTAACCCATCACTGGGCCCTAGGTGATCACAGGGTCGCAGCACCGCTCAGGTTTGGCTCGGCCGCCCCTTTGTCACAACAGGGAAGCAGCCGGGTCAAATTTGAGTGAGTGACATTGCAAACTGGCACACAGGGTCACTGTGTTGCTCAGATTTGGGCCCACCACAAATCTGGGTGCTAGGCACATGCCTAGTTTGCATATGTGCTAATCTGGCACTGGCTGTGGGCAGATCATAGAATCATAGAATCATAGAATCTCAGGGTTGGAAGGGACCTCAGGAGGTCATCTAGTCCAACCCCCTGCTCAAAGCAGGACCAACCCCAACTAAATCATCCCAGCCAGGGCTTTGTCAAGCCTGACCTTAAAAACCTCTAAGGAAGGAGATTCCACCACCTCCCTAGGTAACCCATTCCAGTGCTTCACCACCCTACTAGTGAAAAAGTTTTTCCTAATATCCAACCTAAACCTCCCCCTCTGCAACTTGAGACCATTACTCCTTGTTCTGTCATCTTCTACCACTGAGAACAGTCTAGATCCATCCTCTTTGGAACCCCCTTTTAGGTAGTTGAAAGCAGCTATCAAATCCCCCCTCACTCTTCTCTTCTGCAGGCTAAACAATCCCAGTTCCCTCAGCCTCTCCTCATAAGTCATTTGCTCCAGCCCCCTAATCAGTTTTGTTGCCCTCCGTTGGACTCTTTCCAATTTATCCACATCCTTCTTGTAGTGTGGGGCCCAAAACTGGACACACTACTCCAAATGAGGCCTCACCAGTGCCGAATAGAGGGGAATAATCACGTCCCTCGATCTGCTGGAAATGCCCCTACTTATACAGCCCAAAATGCCATTAGCCTTCTTGGCAACAAGGGCACACTGTTGACTCATATTCAGCTTTTCGTCCACTGTAACCCCTAGGTCCTTTTCTGCAGAACTGCTGCCCAGCCATTCAGTCCCTAGTCTGTAGCAGTGCATGGGATTCTTCTGTCCTAAGTGCAGGACTCTGCACTTGTCCTTGTTGAACCTCATCAGATTTCTTTTGGCCCAATCCTCTAATTTGTTTAGGTCCCTCTGTATCCTGTCCCTACCCTCCAGCGTATCAACCACTCCTCCCAGTTTAGTGTCATCTGCAAACTTGCTAAGGGTGCAGTCCACACCATCCTCCAGATCATTGATGAGGGGAGGGTGGTACTGGGCACTCATAAGAGCATAAGAACAGCCAAACTGGGTCAGACCAAAGATCCATCCAGCCCAGTATCCTGTCTTCCGACAGTGACAAATGCCAGGTTCCCCAGAGGGAATGAACATAGAATCATAGAATCAGAAGATTAGGGTTGGAAGAGACCTCAGGAGGTCATCTAGTCCAACCCCCTGCTCAAAGCAGGACCAACCCCAACTAAATCATCCCAGCCAGGGCTTTGTCAAGCCTGACCTTAAAAACCTCTAAGGATGGAGATTCCACGACCTCCCCAGGTAACCCATTCCAGTGCTTCACCACCCTCCTAGTGAAATAGTGTTTCCTAATATCCAACCTAGACCTCCCCCACTGCAACTTGAGACCATTGGTCCTTGTTCTGTCATCTGCCACCACTGAGAACAGCCAAGCTCCATCCTCTATGGAACCTTCAGGTAGTTGAAGGTTGCTATCAAATCCTCCCACCACTCTTCTCTTCTGCAGACTAAATAACCCCACTTCCGTCAGCCTCACCTCGTAAGTCATGTGCCCCAGTCCCCTAATCATTTTCATTGCCCTCCGCTGGACTCTCCAGTTTGTCCACATCCCTTCTGTAGTGGGGGGCCCAAAACTGGATGCAATAGGTGTGGCCTCACCAGCGCTGAATAGAGAATAATCACTTCCCTCGATCTGCTGGCAATGCTCCTACTAATGCAGCTCAATATGCCCTTGCCTTCTTGGCAACAAGGGCACACTGCTGACTCATATCCAGCTTCTCATCCACTGTAATCTCCAGGTCCTTTTCTGCAGAACTGCTGCTTAGTCAGTCGGTCAGAACAGGGAATCATCAAGTGATCCGTCCTCTGTCACCCATTCCCAGTTTCTGGCAAACAGGGGCTAGGGACACCATCTCTGCCCTTCCTGGCTAATAGCCATTGATGGACCTGTCCTCCATGAATGTATCTAGTTCTTTGTTGAACCCTAGCTTGATAAATCACTAGGTGGGACTTATGGGGCTCCTTCGCCTCCTTTGGACTCATCATGTTGCGAAAACCCTTCAGCTCCTGATGTGACACCCCCCAGTCACACTCAGTGCCCGGCATGGGCGGGATCCTGACACGTTGTCTCCTGGCAGAGAGCAAGGCTAAGCCAGTCTCAATCCTCTTTCAAACACCGCTTCAAAAATAGCAGCTGCTTAGCCTGGGGACGCAACCCTCCCCCCTCACCTGCTAATCCCTGAATTCCTACCTAGAGTCGGGTTTGATGGCAAAACAACAGTGGGTAAATCTGCACTGACTAAGAGCGCAGACTGGGGGCTGGGCCGTCCATTTATTCAGCTGCCTGCTTTGTACAAGCAGGAACACCCTGTGCTAAGCCAGCTTCAGGGTCCTTTCAGGGATGGTTATAACCCTCATGCAAAATACACTCCAGGAGCAGGATAGTGGAAAATACCCAGGCGTTTAAATACACGGCAACAACCAGTGAAGGTTCTTAACATCAAGATTCCAGCTCGGACCTCCGGTTAACAGCGGCCCCAACGTGTCAGCTCCCTGCACAGGGGCTGGGGCAGTGCCGTCTCCTCGTGGAACGTGCAGCGACTCATCAGGCGGCAGGGCTGCCAGGCCGTGGAAGGGAGGTTACTAGTGGAGTTCGTCAAGGTTCAGTTTTGGGACCAATTTTATTTAATCTTTTTATTACTGACCTCGGCACCAAAAGTGGGAGTGTGCTAATGAAGTTTGCGGATGACACAAAGTTGGGAGGTATTGCCAATTCAGAAAAGGATCGGGATATCATACAGGAAGATCTGGATGACCTTGTAAACTGGAGTAATAGTAATAGGATGAAATTTAATAGTGAGAAGTGTAAGGTTATGCATTTAGGGATTAATAACAAGAATTTTAGTTATAAGCTGGGGACGCATCAGTTGGAAGTAACGGAAGAGGAGAAGGACCTCGGAGTCCTGGTTGATCACAGGATGACTATGAGTCGCCAATGTGATGTGGCTGTGAAAAAAGCTAATGCGGTCTTGGGATGCATTAGGCGAGGTATTTCTAGTAGAGATAAGGAGGTGTTAGTACCGTTATACAAGGCATTGGTGAGACCTCATTTGGAATACTGTGTGCAGTTCTGGTCTCCCATGTTTAAGAAGGATGAATTCAAACTGGAACAGGTACAAAGAAGGGCCACTAGGATGATCCGAGGAATGGAAAACCTGTCGTATGAAAGGAGACTCAAGGAGCTTGGTTTGTTTACCTTAACCAAAAGAAGGCTGAGGGGAGATATGATTGCTCTCTTTAAATATATCAGAGGGATCAATACCAGGGAGGGAGAGGAATTATTTCAGCTCAGTACCAATGTGGACACAAGAACAAATGGATATAAACTGGCCATCGGGAAGTTTAGACTTGAAATTAGATGAAGGTTTCTAACCATCAGAGGAGTGAAGTTCTGGAACAGCCTTCCAAGGGAAGCAGTGGGGGCAAAAGACCTATCTGGGTTCAAGATTAAGCTAGATACGGTTATGGAGGGGATGGTTTGATGGGATAACATGATCTTAGTCAAAGGTCAATTAATTGCCATCAGTGGTAAATAGGACCAATGGTCAATGGTGGGATGTTAGAAGTTACTACAGAGAACTTTTTTCTGGGTGTCTGGCTGGTGAGTCTTGCCCACATGCTCGGGGTTCAGCTGATCGCCATATTTGGGGTCGGGAAGGAATTTTCCTCCAGGGTAGATCGGCGGAGGCCCTGGAGGTTTTCCGCCTTCCTCTGCAGCATGGGGCACGGGTCATGGGTCACTTACTGGAGGATTCTCTGCATCTTGAAGTCTTTAAACCATGATTTGAGGACTTCAGTAGCTGAGACATAGGTGAGAGGATTATTCCAGGAGTGGGTGGGTGACATTCTGTGGCCTGCGTTGTGCAGGAGGCCAGACTAGATGATCATAATGGTCCCTTCTGACCTTAATGTCTATGAGTCTATAAGTACGAGCGGTGTGATGGAACTGCCCTCACTGGCCAGTCCCTGCTGGCTGTGTATTTGGCAGGTGGGTTACGCTGCTCCCGGGGTTCCCCTGCACTGGAAGCTACTCAAAGTCCCGCACCGAACCTGCCGGAGGGGGGGGGAGCGGTTGTGGGGAAACTGATGTAATTATTGCAGCTGCCAGGGCTGCGGCAAACCAACCCTCCAAGATATACCAGGCCAGGGACGGCTTGGAGGCAGGCGCTTCGAACACTGAGCCCAATGGGCACGGACCCTGGGGAGCCCCGCAATGACTCCGACAGGTGGCTACATGAAGAGGTTTTTAACTGGGGCTGGCAGAGAGCGGAAGCTGAGAATACCCTCAGCACAACGGCTTCAATAGCTGCAATTTAATGTAAAACAAGAATGGCTCCCATCTGGGCCCTGGGGAGGGCAGTGCCCTCGGTTAAGTCTCCCGAGGCCTAATTCCTCAGCTGTCGCTTCAGTCCAGAGTCCACTAGAGACAAATCGGAGTTTCTAGGTTTCCAGGCCTTGATCACTTAGTGGGGTGTGTCCTTGGGGCCCTTCTGCTCTGTTACCTGTCCCGCTTCTGCTACTTCCCCACACGTTCGGCACAGGATTGATCTTGCAGTTCTGCATCGTCCAGCCATCACAGCCTGTTCACATGTGGGTCTGCCGGATGTCTAATCGTCACCCCCCCATTCACGCCCACATCTGCCCTGATGTCCAGCCATCACACCCTGTTCACACCCACATCTGCCCTGATGTCCAGCCATCACAGCCTGTTCACACCCACATCTGCCCTGATGTCCAGCCTTCACACCCTGTTCACATGTGGGGCTGCATGGATGTCCAGTCGTCAGGCCCCATTCACGCCCTCATCTGCCCTGATGTCCAGCCATCACACCTGTTCACACCAACATCTGCCCTGGTGCCCAGCCATCACACCTTGTTCACACCCAGGTCTGCTCTGATGTCCAGCCTTCACACCCTGTTCACACCCACATCTGCACTGATGTCTCGCCATCACACCCTGTTCACAACCAGGTCTGCCCTGGTGCCCAGCCATCACACCCTGTTCACACCCACATCTGCCCTGGTGCCAAGCCATCACACGCACATCTGCCCTGATGTCCAGCCATCACACCCTGTTCACACCCACATCTGCCCTGGTGCCCAGCCATCACACCCTGTTCACACCCAGGTCTGCCCTGGTGCCCAGCCATCACACCCTGTTCACACCCACATCTGCCCTGGTGCCCAGCCATCACACCCTGTTCACACCCACATCTGCCCTGGTGTCCAGCCATCACACCCTGTTCACATCCAGGTCTGCACTGATGCCCAGCTGCCACACCTGTTCACACCTAGGTCTGCTCTGATGCCTAGCCATCACACCCTGTTCACACCTAGGTCTGCTCTGATGCCCAGCTGTCACACCCTTTTCCATGTGTTTCCCCGGCTTCTGCTGTAGCTGGCTCTGGACGCAGCTCTCTGGCAGTTTCCCCTGCTTCTCTAGGCGTGCTATGCAGCCGCCACTTCCCCAAGCAAGTTTGCCCCTGCCCCCACCTTTGAGAGGGCCCCCAAACTGAGTGGCATGGCGACCTGACACACGAAGTCACAGCGCCACTCAGGTTTGCCTGATGGCCCCTTCGTCATGAGGCAACGCCCAGAGCAGGAAGCGGGACCAAGCCCAGCAGGCCAGGAAGGGATGCTATGGGGTGAGTACAGGGTGGGCTTGCTCCCAGCCCCTGGTCTGCTCTCAGCGGTAACTTTTTTGGAAGCGGGGGAGTGGGGGCTCAGTTTCAGAGTTTGCTCCTGGCCCCCATAAACCTCTGAGCAGCCCAGTCAAGCACCAGGGTCATTCCTGGGTCAGGGTTTTTCCATAGAGTTTCTGTCCCATGCACCTATTGGCCAGGGGAATGGGGTACATAATATAATTGGGTACCATAATATAATTAAATGTAACATCCCTGTGGTGGGAAAAACACCACCGCAGCCCAGCACTGCAGCATTTAATTTCAGAAAGGGGAAGTACACAAAAATGAGGAGGTTAGTTAAACAGAAATTAAAAGGTACAGTGACTAGAGTGAAATCCCTGCAAGCTGCATGGACACTTTTAAAGACACCATAATAGAGGCTCAACTTAAATGTATCTCCCAAATTAAAAAACATAATAAGAGAACTAAAAAAGAGCCACTGTGGCTAAACAACAAAGTAAAAGAAGCAGTGAGAGGCAAAAAGGCATCCTTTAAAAAGTGGAAGTTAAATCCTAGTGAGGAAAATAGAAAGGAGCATAAACTCTGGCAAATAAAGTGTAAAAATATAATTAGGAAGGCCAAAAAAGAATTTGAAGAACAGCTAGCCAAAGACTCAAAAAGTAATAGTAAATTTTTTTTTTAAAGTACATCAGAAGCAGGCAGCCTGCTAAACAACCAATGGGGCCACTGAACGATCAAGATGCTAAAGGAGCACTCAAGGATGATAAGGCCATCGTGGAGAAACTAAATGAATTCTTTGCATCGGTCTTCGCGGCTGAGGATGTGAGGGAGATTCCCAAACCTGAGCCATTATTTTTAGGTGACAAATCTGAGGAACAGTCCCAGATTGAGGTGTCATTAGAGGAGGTTTTGGAACAAATTGATAAACTAAACAGTAATAAGTCATCAGCACCAGATTGTATTTACCCAAGAGTTCTGAAGGACCTCAAATGTGAAATTGCAGAATACTAACTGCGGTATGTAACCTATAATTTAAATCAGCTTCTGTACCAAATGACTGGAGGATAGCTAATGTGATGCCAATTTTTTAAAAGGGCTCCAGAGGTGATCCCGGCAATTACAGGCCAGTAAACCTGACTTCAGTACCAGGCAAACTGGGTGAAGAACAGAATTGTCAGACACATAGATGAATATGTGTCAACATGTTTTTTGTAAAGGGAAATCATACCTCACCAATCTGCTAGAATTCTTTGAGGGGGTCAACAAACATGGGGCCAAGGGGGATCCAGTGGAAATAGTGTTAGTGTACTTAGATTTTCAGAAAGCCTTTGACAAGGTCCTTCACCAAAGGCTCTTAAGCAAAGTAAGCTGTCATGGGGTAAGAGGGAAGGTCCTCTCATGGATCAGTAACTGGTTAAAAGACAGGAAACAAACAATAGAAATAAATGATCGGTTTTCAGAATGGAGAGAGGTAAATAGTGGTGTCCCCCAGGGATCTGTACTGGGACCAGTCCTATTCAACGTATTCATAAATGATATGGAAAAAAGGGTAAACAGTGAGGTGGCAACATTTTCAGATGATACAAAACTATTTAAGATTATTCCCCTCTATTCGGCACTGGTGAGGCCTCATTTGGAGTACTGTGTCCAGTTTTGGGCCCCACACTACAAAAAGGATGTGGATACATTGGAAAGAGTCCAACGGAGGGCAACAAAAATGATTAGGGGGCTGGAGCACATGACTTATGAGGAGAGGCTGAGGGAACTGGGATTGTTTAGCCTGCAGAAGAGAAGAGTGAGGGGGGATTTGATAGCTGCTTTCAACAACCTAAAAGGGGGTTCCAAAGAGGCTGGATCTAGACTGTTCTCAGTGGTAGAAGATGACAGAACAAGGAGTAATGGTCTCAAGTTGCAGAGGGGGAGGTTTAGGTTGGATATTAGGAAAAACTTTTTCACTAGTAGGGTGGTGAAGCACTGGAATGGGTTACCTAGGGAGGTGGTGGAATCTCCTTCCTTAGAGGTTTTTAAGGTCAGGCTTGACAAAGCCCTGGCTGGGATGATCTAGTTGGGGTTGGTCCTGCTTTGAGCAGGGGGTTGGACTAGATGACCTCCTGAGGTCCCTTCCAACCCTGAGATTCTATGATTCTATGATTCTAAGATAGTTAAATCCCAGGCAGACAGCGAAGAGCTACAAAAGGATCTCTCAAAACTGGGTGACTGAGCAACAAAATGGCAGATGAAATTCAATGTTGATAAATGCAAAGTAATGCACATTGGAAAACAATCCCAACTATACATATACAATGATGGAGTCTAA
Organism: Chelydra serpentina; assembly: GCA_037349315.1. NCBI lineage: Eukaryota > Metazoa > Chordata > Testudines > Chelydridae > Chelydra > Chelydra serpentina. The sequence goes on from JBAIAC010000192.1 coordinate 1,635,876, forward strand.
ATTAACTGTTACCACTCAAGAAAGAGATGTTGGAGTCATTGTGGATAGTTCTCTGAAAACATCCACTCAATGTGCAGCAGCAGTCAAAAAAAAACAACGAACAGAATGTTGGGAATCATTAAGAAAGGGATAGATAATAAGACAGTAAATATATTGCCTCTAAATAAATCCATGGTACGCCCACATCTTGAATACAGCATGCAGATGTGGTCGCCCCATCTCAAAAAAGATATATTGGAATTGGAAAGGGTTCAGAAAAGGGCAATAAAAATTATTAGGGGTATGGAACGGCTTCTGTATGAGGAGAGATTAATAAGACTGGGACTTTTCAGCTTGGAAAAGAGCCGACTAAGGGGGATATGATTGAGGTCTACAAAATCATGACTGGTGTGGAGAAAGTAAATAAGGAAGTGTTATTTACTGCTTCTCATAACACAAGAACCAGGAGTCTCCAAATGAAATTAATAGGCAGCAGGTTTAAAACAAACAAAAGGAAGTATTTCTTCACATAATGCATAGTCAACCCGTGGAACTCCTTGCCCGAGGATGTTGTGAAGGCCAAGACTATAACAGGGTTCAAAAAAGAACTAGATAAATTCATGGAGGATAGGTCCATCGATGGCTATGAGCAGGGATGGTGTCCCTAGCCTCTGTTTGCCAGAAGCTGAGAATGAGCGATAGGGGATGGATCACTTGATGATTCCCTGTTCTGTTCATTCCCTCTGGGGCACCTGGCACTGGCCACTGTCGGAAGGTAGGATACTGGGCTAGATGGACCTTTGGTCTGACCCAGTGTGGCCGTTCTTATGTAGATGTGGGTCCACCTTGGAGGGTCCCAGGTCCCTGGGGAATGGGTTGGTGGGAATGGTAGGTTCCTGTAGGTTCATCACATTGATTTTGATCCCCACTGTGGTGACTTTGGGCACTTGTTCAACCCCTTTGAAATTCATAATAATAATATTGCAGCGTTTGGTCCTTTGATCTCCCCGTGCCCACCCCTCACAGGTAGGTGGTAATTGGTCTGTCCTTTCACACGCACCCCATCAGTTCTGGCTCCGAGCCCCAGGGTAGTTCTCTGCCCCTCCCCTGTGCCTCTTGCAGTTCCCAGGGTTCCTCCGCTCTCCTGAGAGTTGGGTCCAATTCCATGAGTGTTTTAGTCTTTGGAGTTGGCCTTGCAGAGGCCTGCACTTGCAAAATCCCTTGGAGGGCAAAGGTCATGCCCTGTGTGATCCACCCCCACGCAGTGTAGCAATGTCCCCCCAGCTAGTGGTGGCTGGCCCACATTTGGGCCCTCACTGCACCTGCTACAGGAGGAGCCAGCAAAGGGAGTTTTATAGCTCAGGCTGTAGAAGAAGCTCAGCCTTCCAAGTCCAGGGGCTGTAGATTTGATCTCTGCTGGTGATGATCTCTGCCCCAGGGGGTAAGCTTTGAAGCACAAATTAATCTTCCCCCAGGGTTGGGTACTAGCGCATAACAGGATAGAGTCAATGCAGATCTATTCGGTCTCCTCACTGCTGTGACATGGGGAACCTTTTTCATTCAGCAAATGGGTTGTGCCCTTGAAGGAATGGGGCGGTTTGATCTAAATAGCACAAGCAGCCTAGCTCTGTATTAAGGGCTAGACTGAGCCAGAGAGGGTGGTGCAGACACCAGTGTCTGGTTACTCGGTCATAGTTCCTTCCCTGCTCCCCTTTGGCTCTGGGGAGAGTAAACTCCTGCAGCCCTAAAAAGGAAGTAGCTTATTTGCCCCTTCACACCAGCTCCGCTCCACTGGCCAGTGAATTGGGGGGGGCTGAGCAGTTCCTCTCCCCCCCGCCATCTGTCCAGGCAGAGGGTGAGTGAGCAGCAGGTATTCCCCCTCCCAGTGTCACCAGCCTCAAAACTCACAAGTCAGACCTCCCCCCAAATCACGAGATTGTCTTAAAAACCATGAGATTTTTTTTAAATGATAAATTCTGGGTTCTTTTATTTGCCTTCTGGCAGGTGAGACTTTAGGGTTGGCATTACCAAGGTTTTAACTTAGCTACAAGCTGAGATTCTCGTGAAATCACCACGCACCCAGAGCTGGCGCTTTAAGACAAACACCATTTTCAGGAAGCAGGCAATAAAATTGTGAGCATTGGGAACCCTTAGCTCCCTGCATGGCTGTGTTAGAGTGAGCAAAAACTGGCCCTATATGTGGCTAGAGAGAGCCTGGTACCCATCTGTTGAGCTGTGAGTAACCCCCCACTGCCACTGCAAGGAAAGGTACCTCATGTGCAGGTGGCCAAACTGGGCCCATAGAAAATATCCCAAACCCTGGTAAATCGTACTGATTTTTCTGCTGATCAGAATCAAGAGAGCTCTGCAGAGACGTATTCTGTTGCCAACAGCAATGGCTTTATGGCAAACTCTGATTTATCATTTGTATTTTTTCTTGTATAGCTGTTGTTTAGTTCAATAAAAATCAAAGAAAAGAAAAGGAAACACCAAAACAATTTTCTTTACACTTACCATGAGGTTTATTCCCTGATGGGGCCCATAACACAACAGGTTTGTGGTTTCTAGGTGGAGTAGTTTGGGCATGATAAGAGTGCAAACTTTCTGAGTCACCCACTAACGCGTCAAGGTTTGGCCATGATAGAAAATCTCCTCACACGCGCAAGGGAGATGCAGGGAAGTGTACAGCTGAGCACCCTCACACACTGATACATCGGACAGCTGAGTCTGCACAACCAAGAGTGTAAAGCACAAGCACCGCCATACACTGGGCCCTGGGCAGACACCCTCAGACACACCTGCACACAGAGAGATCATAGAATCATAGAATCTCAGGGTTGGAAGGGACCTTAGGAGGTCATCTAGTCCAAGCCCCTGCTCAAAGCAGGACCAATCCCCAATTTTTGCCCCAGATCCTTAAATGGCCCCCCTCAAGAATTGAACTCACAATCCTGGGTTTAGCAGACCAATGCTCAAACCACTGAGCTATCCCTCCCCCAAATCACTGGACTCTTGCACCAAAAGAAGAAATCGGCCCACGAATGCAGCGAGTACCTTGTAAAACATTCAGCCCAGGGTCCACAGAAGGCAAACTATGAAGGGAATCTGTGTTCGAATTTGCAAAATCTCTCCTGACCAATGTCTGCAAACAGCTTCCCCTGGCTAATCTAGACAGTACTGGCTCCGCCAACCTGCTCTCCCTGGTACAGGCACAGAGCCATTTGCCAGGGAATATGACACACTGCCCCATTCTGTTTTATTGGATGAACATTCCTGCTGATAGTCTCAGGCTCAGTCCTCCAGCAGACACATTTCCCAGGAGCCAACAGAGTAGTAGCGTGAGAACGGCCCCCACCAGCTTGGGCAGTGGGTATCATAAAAACAGCCAGCCATGGCCCTGCCCACACTGCGCCCCCTGGTCCTCTCCTGCTTCCCGCTCTGCGGCTCTTCCCTCATGCCACGGCCCAGGCTCGGGCTGGGCTGGCACCGGGGCCACGTTGCGCGCCCGCCCGGCGCTCCAATTGCAAAAGCTTCATTGAGGAAGAGACACGATTTCTCAGTGGCATCCATTGGGTTCTGCCTGGGGCACTAGAGCTAGGAAAAACCTTTGATGTCCCATCAGCCCCTGGGGCCCAGGGCAGAGCGGCCCTTGGCAGCATATCCTACCTGGCTTTGTCTCATTGAGTTGTGTCAGTAGCAGTGGGGGATGACCAGGTCTCATCCTGCTACATCTGACTGCTGGGGAATGTTCCTCCATTCAGCCTAATTGTGCCCCACTCCCTCCCAGGGGTCACATTAATTCCCTCCTTCCTCTCCCGGCTTGGAGAGCATTCGCAGGCCCTCCCCAACTCCCTGAGCCTACCTGGGCAGCTTCAGCTGGGCCCCACATTCCATCCCTCCAGCCCCTGGGTCCTGTTTGTTGCTCTTCTCGGAGCTCCTGCCCCACTGGCAGTCTGTCCCCGGGACGGTCACAGCAGAGGCTCGGTCGCCTCCCTGCTTCCTCCCTACAAACAGCCTGGACAGTTTTGCAGCCGTATCACATTGCCAACGCCAGCCTAACTCGCTGCTCTCACTCACTCGTTCCTACATCCCAGGGTCTCACAGCGAACGTGCATGTTCCCTGGAGGTGAAGTGGCCAGGCCAAGGAAGTAGGCGGACAATTACAGGAGGCCTACTTGGGCTAGGGGGCTGAGTGTCTAGCCTAGCCAGATGGATGGCCTAGTTGTAGGGTGGAGTTTCCATGTCGGATGGTTCAGCTGGGTGTGTGTCTAGGTTGGAGGTGGGGTAGCCAGGCAGGGAGATCCGGTGACTGAGTTGATGGGGGGTAGTCTGGTAGTCAGGTCGGGTGGGCTGGGTGGTGGGTGGAGTAGCCATGTTGGATGGCCCTGCTGGTGGGCGAGGTGTCTAGGTGGGAGGTCAGGTGGCCTGGTGTGTGCTCAGAGTAGCCCGGTCACGTGGCCCGCGGGGTGCCCCATTCAGTGGCGGCATGGCCGTCACCACTGCAGCATTCAGTCAGCTTCTTCAGGACTCGCGCCTTAAAGCGAATCTTCTTGGTGAACTTGAGTGTGAGGCTGGTCTCGTTCTCATGGGCTTTCAGCTTGGCATAGTAATCGGAGAACTTGTTGTAGAGGATGGAGATGGGCATCCCGTTGAGGATGATGCCGAAGGAGATGCACCCGAACGCCACCATCCTGCCCAGCACTGTGTCAGGCACGGTGTCTCCGTAGCCCACTGTGGAGAGACTGACCTGGAAGGGGGGAGAGAGGGAAATGATCACCCCCCCCCGAGCTCACGTCCCAGCAAGCTCCTCCGGGCCTGCTCAGCTTCTGAGCCAGGCCCCACCGAGAAACTCACCCCACCCCCACTGACACAGCCTGATCTTGCGTCCTGCACCTGACAGCTGAGTCACAGCCCTCCGGGGTCCTCTCGCCCCACTCACCCAAGCTGGGCACCACTCCAGGTGTCTCCCCTAGGCCCAACCCTGCAACCAGCTTGAGGGTCCACCCCACCCTGTCACCCTCCCCACAGCCTGCCTGTCCCTCTCACACCCACTATCCCACCACCTGGACACCAGACCATGTGTCTCTCTCAGCCCCAGGGGTCCAGGCATCAGCCCATGCGTCAGCCCCTCTGCCCTCAAAGCTGCTCACCAATCCATGAGTTCCTCATCTCTGATCCAAATTCCTGGGAAGGTCTTCACTGCAGAGTTAGGTGGGCTCTTACCAGGATGCTGTCCCTAACCTCCTCCTCTCCACACATAAACCCCTCACACTCAGGCTAGCTGGGACACTCAGGCTGGCAACCTGCCCACATTGCAAAGAGGATAAAGGCTAAATCCCTCGAGTGCTGATAGTTATAGAATCAGGGGCCTCAAGGGGTCATTTAGTCCATCCCCTTGTGCTGAGGCAGCATTGAGTAAACCTAGACCATCCCTGACAGGTGTCTGTCCAGCCTGTTCTTAAAACCCTCCAGAGACGGGGATTCCACAGTCTCCTTTCATAACCTGGTCCAGTGCTTAAATACCCTGAGAGTTGGCAAGTTTTTCTGAATTTCCAAACTAGAGTTCCCTGGCTGTAAACCAAGCCAAATCCTCTTGTCCTTCTCTCAGTGGACATGAAGAACAATTGATCACCATGCTCTTTATCACAACTGTGACAGGTATGGCGATTTCCTGCTTATCCTTGGGAGACCTTATCCAATTAAGTACGTTTGGGGTCCACTGTATTAACTGAATGGCTTCTGTTTTAGGATGGGCCAGGATTGGATGTAATCTCTCTAGGGGGAGATGTGACAGTTGTGAGACCTAGGAGTTCAAAGGACTATTGAAAATGTGCCAGGCATGAATGGACTTAGCTATGTCCTAAGGAAAGGGTGATTATTTGTTGTGACCTGTTCCTGCAGACTGGAGCTCAAAGGCTGACCTTTGTAAAGAAATGGCTGAACTGCCTAGCCAGTGCTCTGGTTCTGAATCCGAGACATTTATGAAATTGTAACCATGGGGAAAACAGCCGTGGGGTTTGAAGTACTGACTCCCACCAGAGCCCGCGTTTGGAGTTGGGGGATGATCTCTCGTAACCTTTTCAGGATGCGTATAGGTTCTTCTACTGTTTTTAATGTGTTTTCTCTGTAATGCTTTCACCATAAGAATAAAGGTGCTTGCTTAGAAAGAGCTGTGTGGTAACTTGTGACTGCAGGAAAAACACTGGTCATAGCCTCTGGAGAGAAAGCAAAGCCCAGTCTGGCTTGCTGGGGATATCACAGTGTAGGCAGGGAACTGTGTAACCCGGAAATACCCCAGTCAGGAGGGAGTCCTCCCAAGAGAGGTGATGGCTGGGAGCCAAAAGCCTAAGAGTAGAAGACCTTGAGGGACAAGTTGCCCTGAAACTGTGTAAACAATCTTTTACATATGGGTGTGTGGCTGGGGCCCAGGCCAGCCCCACAGGGAAAGGGAGGGAGAGCCTCCCAGCTCCGCCCCTAGCTGCCGGCCGTGCACCTGGGGCTCCATTCCCACCCCTGACCCCAGCTGTGGACCCAGTCTCAGCCCCCTTAGCCCAGTCCAGATTCCCCCCCCCCCTCCCGGAGCTGTGGCCCCACTCCCAGTCCTGGGGAGGCATGGACCAGGGTAAGGGGGGGGGCATGAGGTTAAAAGTTAGGGGACCACTGATGTACAGTGACAGGCCTGCAAACAAGCGCGCCTTTGAAACCAAATGAGCCATTGTAAGACATCAAAAGGACATAGACTTTGTTGACTGCCCTCCCCACTCACATGAAGAGGAGTCAGGCACCAACACTTGTTCTATCAGTTTGGACACTGGGGAGAAGCAATAAAAATCCCCGACAAGGAGAAACTGGATTCCCATGCTGCTTGTACTCTGAGGGGCAAGATTTCTAAGCATAAGCGAGGAGTCCCCACCTGTTTTGTCTGGATTAGCCCCAAAGGATACAGAGTCTGCTTACTACAGAAGTTTCTAGTCATTTGAAACCTTCTGAAACCTGCCTGTATCTCATTTGGGTGTGTATGCTGACCTGGTTTAACCTTGCAAATAACTCATTTCTTTTTCCTAGGTAATAAACTTTTAGTTAGTTTGTTTTTCTTCCGGTCTAGCTCTGTGTAGCTCAAAAGCGTCTCTCCCCAACAGAAGTTGGTCCAATAAAAGATAATACCCCAGTCACCTTGTCTCTGTAATAGCCTGGGACCAACATGGCTACAACAACACTCCCCTTCTTAGCTTCTGCCCTGCAAATGTCTAAATCCCAAGGGCTCATCTACACGCAGGAAGGAGCTGTTCCTGATTAGCTCCATATGCAGACTCTTATTCTGGAATACACTAACACAGTTATTGCACTTTACATCGACGCTCCACCTTAATCAGTAACAACTTCCAAGTGTAGCCGAGCCCTTAACTGCCCAAATCAGGTGAATGGAACCAAAGGTTTATTTCAAATGCTTCTAGGAGACAGGGGGCTGATTCCCACCCACCCATCTCCCGCCCCTTGTGTCGATGCTCATGCCAGTGAAAGGCGCATGACAGATGCCTCCAGATCAGGAGGGCAGAGTTTCACATGCACTGTGCTCTGGTGTAAATAAATGGCTGCACAAAGCAATGGCAGGGCACTGGCAAACCAGGCCCCAGGAGTTCAGTACAAAGTAGATGTGCTTCAGATAAAGTAACTCATTGCGGGTCTTCAAGGCTACTGGCCAGGTCACAAAATTACTATTTTCCTACCAACCAAGATGGTGTTAGCATGACAGGAAACAAACCAGCGACAGGAAAGGAACATAAATAGAATCACTGGCTCGGTGGTTTGATTGTGCAGTTTGCATGTGGTGAGATTGCTGCCACCTAGACATTTCTAGACATGGATTTTCAGAGGGTCACTTGCTGCACCTAGACATTTCTAGACATGGATTTTCAGAGGGTCACTTGCTGAAGCTTGGCCTGACAGGCTGGAGTGGACTTCCTGCTTCAGGACAAGGAGTGAGCTCCAGCATCCATTCCCCTGGAACCCAGAATGGACCATCATACTGCTGGGCCTCCACTCTCCTAACCCTAACAGGTGTCCTGACCAGCCCAGCCCAGAGATTCAGATGCCATCACTGCACATAGAATCATAGAATATCAGGGTTGGGAGGGACCTTAGGAGGTCATCTAGTCCAACCCCCTGCTCAAAGCAGGACCAATCCCCAATTTTTGCCCCAGATCCCCAAATGGCCCCCTCAAGGATTGAACTCACAACCCTGGGTTTAGCAGGCCCATGCTCAAACCACTGAGCTATCCCTCCCCCCGACATGTCTGGTTAACTCCAGGGCTGTGCACCTAAGATTCCTGATCACACTCACTCACTGGCGGGGAATTTTTCCACCCCTCCCTCTTTCCTGCTGTCAAATCAGAATCTGGTTTAGTTGGCCAGGACAGCAGCCCCTTTGACTGTGAGCCCATGGCCAGCAAGGCCAGCTCTGCACATCCTTTAGCCCAAACCTGGTAAAAGTTTGCCAGCTCTGAGAGAGCTAATAGGAGCATGATACGACAGCTGTAATTCTCCCAGCAGCTGAGCTGAGCGTTCGTATCTTTTCTTTTTCCTTCGAGTTCTTGTCTTTGAAGGAGACAAGAGTGGACTTTAGCAACTCAGAATAATCTCTGACCCAATGTGCATCCCCACAGGAACTTCCCAGATACCATCTAAAGAGAGTTGAAACTCGTGACTGTTCCTCTCCACGGAAATCTTTAGTAAAAGGCGAAAGATTTATACGATTTGAAGAGAAACCGGAGTGCGAAGCTCTGGGCTCTCCCCTAGAGAAGACACCACACTCCTGCAGGGAAGGGAATGAGGGGAACTATTGAAAGGAAAGCCCTGCTTAACCCTTCAGTCTCCAGTGCTTTAACTGATTTCCTTCCCGCTGTGTGTTAACACAAGGTTAGCAGGTTTTCAATGGTGCTTGTTAGCATGGGAATCACTGGCCATAACTTGGTGTGACCCCTGCACCACACAAGGTTCTATAAACACCCCACTGGACCTGAGACAACTTCTATCCATACAAGAGTCCTTTGCTATACCCCAGTCTGGGCCCCTCCTCCCCCACCCAAGCTCAGGCCAGAATGGTTGCTCCACTCATCCCCCATGAGTCTCTCTCCCCCGGCACAAACCCCAGGCCAATCTGTTTCCCTTCGTAGACCCATGTGTTTGGATTCTGAGCTGAGCATCTTTCCCTTAGGCCCTATGGCCCCAGGGCTGAGCCATGTGTCTCCCTTCCCCTGCATGAGCCCCAGACAAATCCATTTGCTTTCCTCAGTCCCCAGGATCCTGACCTGTGCATCCCCCTTATACTCAGGCCGCAACCTGACTTGTGTGGCCCGCCCCCCATGAGCCCTGGCTCAAACCCCATGCTCCGCTCCCTTCATAGTTGATCTCCATGCCCTCCGTCCCCTGCCACCAGCTCTGACATTGATCCGTGTATACCCTCCCCCTCCTTCCGGTGGCCCGACACAGCTCTCCTCTCCAGCATGATCCCAGGCACTGCTGCGTGTCCCTCTTGCCCCATCCCTCCCGCCGTGCGGGAACTCCCTTCCCCATGCCCTAGGGAATGGGAGCCATGAGTGCCAGTCACAGACGCTCACTGTCCCTGGATCCTGGGAGTTTAGCACCCTGCGCCAATAACTAGACGTGATGTCCGCATGCTCCCAGTGCTGCATGGATGGTCCTGGTGCCTGGGACATGAGTGTCCTGCGCTCCCTGGCAAAGGCTCTCCGTTCCTGGCTCACATCGGCCTGCTTAGACGCGAGCCCTGCCAGGGTTTGGTTCTCAGCTACAACTCCTCATTGGCCTTGAGTTCTCTGAACTGCTGCGCCACAGAGCCAGGTCCATCTGCCTGTCCCCACCCTGGTATCCCTCGCACCATGGCTAGTGTTCTATGCTGTGGGGCAGGAGCACCCACGCCTGGCGTCTCGCAGTTACTGCGTACATTGGGGGAGACTCAGGCATGGTTCTGACTCCTGGCCAGCAGAAGCGGCGAATGTTCCTATGGCACGGAGCTCAGCCCCAGCAGATTCAGTTGCCCATGTGTACCCCACCCCCACATTTCCCTTTACATGGGGTGCCTGCATCTTACCGCTGCCCACCACCAGGCATCCGGGATGCTGGTGAAGTTGGTGCCGGGGACATCGTGTTCCACGGAGTGCATCAAAGCCGAGAAAGTGAAAACACCCAGGGCGATGAAGAGGAGGAGGCAGCACACCTGCTGGTAGCACTGGCGCATGGTGAAGCCGAAGGCCCGAAGGCCAGTGGAGTGGCGTGCCAGCTTGAGGATGCGAAAAATCCGCATGAGTTTGATGAGTTTCAGGACTTTCCCCAGCTTGCCAACACTCTCCATTTTGTGCCGCTCCTCGTGGTAAAGTTCATCCCCTTCATCCAGGTGCTCAAAGAGAATTTGGATGTAGAAGGGCAGGATGGCCACCAGGTCAATGGCATTGAACGCTGCCCGCAGGAACTTCTGAAAGGTGGCCGTGGATATGAGCCGCATGAGGTACTCGGAGGTGAAGAAGACGGCACAGATGGTCTCCAGCTGCTCCATGAATGCCTTCCCACTCTTGTGCTGCATCTCCTCCACTGTGCTGAGTGTCATGCCCACAATGGAGATCAGCACAAAGAAGCTGGACGTGACGGCGATGATCTTAGCAGGGATGGAGGAGTAGGGCTTCTCAATGAGGTTCCAGACAGCTTTCCGGAACTCCCCCAGACACTTGCCCTCAAAGTGCTCCTCCTGCTCCATGGGCTCTAGCTCCGCCTCCAGCTCCCGCTGTATTTTCAGGTACTCTTTGAGCTCGTCTTGCTTCTCCTCAAACAGGATCCGGCAGCACCGCTGGGAATATTTCAGGTGGATACCCCAGTACTCAATTTCCTCCACAAAGTTAGTGGGGCACAGCTCATCCATGATCCACAGGACCCCGCTGCGGTAAAAGTGGAAGATGTAATGGAAAATTAAAGGGTCTCGGTCGAAGAAGTACTCATTCCTCTGCACCGAGTAGTCATCACAAAGTTTCAGCTTCTTCATAGGGTCTGTGGAGATGGCCAGCTTCCCGATTCTGGTGATGGGGTAACGGGCAGCCATTTTGTAAGCGATCTGGAAAGATTTGCCCCCAACGTTGATGTTGAGGAAGTATCTGCTCCGTCGGGGAAGAGCCTTGCTTTTCTCCTGGTTCCTCTCAGTCACATTGTGCATGGAACTCCACTGCTTCACCAGACTGTCTTGTGCAAATGGGAAGAAGAGCTCTTTTTCCTCTGGGGTCCGACAACACCCGTGGTGGTCCCCGATTTTCAGATTGGCAGAGAGGCTTGTGCGCCTCTTCCCCAGTTGCCTCATGGTACCTGGCATGTCACATCAGAGATCCCAAAAATGACAGCCTGAGGGTTGGCAGCTTTGATTTCATGGTAATGCTTCCATTAGGCGTGTGCTGACTAAGAAAAGCTCCCTATACTGGTAAAAAGGCTATCAAGAGCACCCCACCTTCAGCCTTCATGGGCACAAGCTGCATCAACGCTTCATGTGCTGATCCCCTGCCCTGCTGGGCTGACAAAGCTGATTGCTTATCAGACTGAGCAACTGGGCTTATACTGCGGAGGCTGAAGACAGCTAAGTTCTAGCTCCTTAAGACAATAATAAGATTGACGTTTTAACCCCTTACATAAGGAACTATTCCATACAAGCATTTCTTTCTTTTTCTTGTTGCCTCCATTTCAGCTGGTTGTTTCTACCACAAACTAGCCCCCTTTCAGGCAGAGAGACAACCATTTATCATTTCTGTTTCTGAACCTAACTGAAGGGCACATGACCTGTCTCGTGGTCATTTAACTCCTGCCACTGTCTCAAGTGCCAAGGAGGCAACAGGAATAGAACTGCCTGGGAATTTCTACCAGCTTTAACCTAAATGGGCACCCCCAGCTGAGATACTGCCCTGGGATTTATTCATTCATCAAGCACCTGTGCTTTAAAGCAGCAATCGCTACCTCTCCATTCTGTCATCACTTTTCTGTGTCACTGCAACAAGAGACACCGCAACACATAGACTGGGGATGGAATTGACTCCTAGCTCATTTCCAAGCCAGTCCAGGGTACTCCCTGTGGTGTCGCCCAATGCTTTGTACAGTCATTATAAGTGACAGAGGGCTTCCACCACCTGGCAGATGGGAATACTGGTGCTGACCTACTTTTGAGAGAGGCTTAATTAATGTTTGTAAAGTGGAAGGGGCTAGATGCTAGAGAAAGACAACGCTCTATTACATATCCAGCCCTCCTCCTGTCTCGGTCTCACCCATTCCTGTGGCTCCGCTCTGAACACTATCAATTGTCTATAACTTTCTGGTAATGAAGTGCCCAGAGCTGCACAGAGGGAGCTCCCTGCTCCATGACTTGATGCCTCTTTGCATGGAGCCATTGTCTCTTGCTACTATAATGCACTACAGAACCCTGAGCTAGTGCCTGTGCTAAGACCACCATGCTTTTTGGATTGAAGCAGCTGGGTCTAATAACTCTATGCATTTGCCTACTTAGACTTCCCCTAGATGCATGGTACCATATTCAGAGGTGGCATGTTAGAGCCCCCTACACTGGCATAGAATCCCCGCCCTCACCCTTAAACCTACTTGCACCTACTCTATCAAAGTCCCAAGTTTGGTGTAACTTGCAAGCCAAGAAGTTAGAAGATGTAAGGAAGTGGAACTTAGACTAGCCCTAACCCTGCTTTACTCTGAAATCTGTAGAAGAAATCTGGAAGTAGAGGACTGGCTATGCTTCCCTTTACCTTGTGCAGCCATTTACACCATGGTATACCATTCTGATCTGGTAGCATTTTATACCACTCTGCACCTAGTAAATGAAAGCACACAGGGCAGAGCAATGGAGAACCAGAACACAAGATAGATCACATTAGACTCCTATAAATATGTGTAAGTAGCTCCAAAAGAGTCTGAAAGGGAGTTGGTATAAATAACTTACCTCTGAATTTTCCAAATATCACTATAAGAATTTGAATGACTGAATTAACACTTAAATCCTAGATTGCCAGGCATCTTTAAAATGCCTTAAATTAAATATGGACAATTCATGGATCCAAACAAAATTATTAATATACACTAGAGAGAAGCTATAATTTAGAACAGCTAAGGGACTTTCAAAAGGGCCTAATGGAGTCAAGGCCAGATTTTTTAAAGGTATTTAGGTGTATAAAGGGATTTTCAAAAGCATCAATCTGCATATTCAGGTGCTAAAAATACCTTTAAATAGATTGACTGAATGTCAATGAGAGTCGGGCACCTAACTCCCTGAGGTTGCATGCATGATTAACGGCTAGGAAATCAGGCTTTACAGTGAAAGGTTCAAGGAGAACAAGCTGTTTATCTTATCAAAGAGACGTTTAAGGGGTGATTTGATCACAGGCTATAAGTACCAAGGGCTCTTCAAACTAGCAGACAAAGGCATAACAAGATCCAGTAGCTGGAAGTTGAAGTTAGACAAACTCAGACTAAAATAAGGCAAACACTTTTTTTTTTTTTAAACAAACAGTGAGGGTAATTAACCAGTGGAAAAATTTGCCAAGGGTTGCAGTGGATTTTCCATCACTGAAAATTGGGGCTGTCAAGCGATTAAAACAAATAATCGTGATTAATCACACTGCTAAACAATACTATTTATTTAAATATTTTTGGATGTTTTCTACTTTTTCAAATATATTGATTTCTATTACAACACAGAATACAAAGTGTACAGTGCTCACTTTATATTTAATTTAGATTACAAATATTTTCACTGTAAAAAAAAAGTATATTTCAATTCACCTAATACAAGTACTGTAGTGCAATCTCTTTATAACGAAAGTTGAACATACAAATGTAGAATTATGTACAAAAAATAACTGCATTCAAAAATAAAAATGTAAAACTTTAGAACCTACAAGTCCACTCAGTCCTACTTCAGCCAATCACTCAGACAAACAAGTTTGGTTACAATTTGCAGGAGATAATGCTGCCCACGTCTTGTTTACAATGTCACCTGAAAGTGAGAACAGGTGTTCACATGGCACTGTTGTAGCCAGCATGGCAAGATATTTACGTGCCAGATGAGCTAAATATTCATGGCCTTCATGCTTCAACCACCATACCAGAAATACATGCATCCATGCTAGTGATGGGTTCTGCTCGATAACTATCCAAAGCAGAGTGGACCAACACATGTTCATTTTCATCAGCTGAGTCAGATGCCACCAGTGGAAGATTTTCTTTTTTGGTGGTTCGGGTTCTGTAGTTTCCACATTGGAAAGTTGCTCTTATAAGACTTCTGAAAGCATGCGCCACACCTTGTCCCTCTCAGATTTTGAAGTCAATTCAGATTCTTAAACCTTGGGTAGAGTGCTGTATCTATCCTTAGAAATCTCACATTGGTACCTGCTTTGTGTTTTATCAAATCTGCTATGAGTGTTCTTAAAACGAACATGTGCTAGGTCATCATCCAAGACTGCTATAACATGAAATATATGGCAGAAGGTGGGTAAAAATAGAGAAGGAGACATACAATTCTCCCCCAAGCAGTTCAGTCACAAATTTAATTAATGCATTTTTTTAAATGAGCATCATCAGCATGGAAGCATGCCGTCTGGAATGGTGGACGAAGCATGAAAGGGGCATATGAATGTTCAGCATTTCTGGCATGTAAATACCTTGCAAGGCCGGCTACAGAAGTGCCACATGAATGCCTGTTCTCACTTTCACGTGATATTGTAAGTAAGAAGAAGGCATCATCTCCCGTAAATGTAAACAAACAGGTTTGTTTTAGCAATTGGCTGAACAAGACGTAGGACTGAGTAGATTTGTAGGCTCTAAAGTTTTACATTGTTACATAACTGCACTCAAAAACAAAACAAACAAAAAATCTACATTTGTAAGTTACACTTTCACAATAAAGAGATTGCACTACAGTACCTGTATGAGGTGAACTGAAAAATACTATTTCTTGTTTATCATTTTTAGTGCAAATATTTGTAATAAAAACAATAATATAAAGTGAGCTCTGTACACTTTGTATTCTGTGTTGTAATAGAAATTATATTTGAAAATGCAAACAAAAATCCAAAAATATTTAATAAATTTCAATTGGTATTCTATTGTTTAACATTGCGATTAGTCATGATTATTTTTTTAATCGCCGTTAATTTTATTTTAATCACGTGAGTCAACTCCGATTGACAGCCCTACTGAAAAATCTTTAAATTAAGATTGGATGTTTTTTCAACAGATCTGCTCTAGTTCAAACATGAATTAATGCAGGGAAGTTTTTTAGCCTGTATTATGTCTGACTAGCTGCTCACAATGGTACTTTCTGGTTTTATAATCTATGAAAATCACAGCTAAATTCATAAAGATGGATCAGACCATTATGACTGATAATAAAAACTACCATAAGCAGTAACGATGCAGCACAAGTAGTGCATGTAACTGTAGAAAAATCGATATGTTGCACTGTGTTATCGGAGATGGCACATGACCACAACCAACAGACTGTATAGGAACGACAGAGACTCACAAAGGAGCAGAGCTAGTGGTGCACTTTAACACAGGCATTTCCTCACTTTTGGATATTTAACTATGCAGTCCTATTCCACAGCTCATAGCTTTTTGCATTTAATGTGTGGCGTTGAAGTGGGAGCTTGATTAATATCGCTGATGTATCCAGTCAGTTACCAGCTGTTGGCTACACTTGAAGTCTCTCCACATCCCCCAAAATACCACCCTTCCTTTCCTATGGTAAAGCATTCTCACAGGCCTAGGTCACTCGGTCTCAATGACTGCAACCTCCTCCTCTCTGCCACACCCAATTCACTTCTCACTCCCCACAGCAGGCAGAAGCCCTTCATTGGCTACTGACCACCACCCTCTTGCCTCATTCTTCAAGTCTGAGCTGCTCTTTACCACGATCACAGCCATGCACAATTGTGCCTCTGCCCAAAGCTCTGGCTGCATCTCCCCATTCCTTGTTTTGCTCCCTTTGCTTCAGTCAAGCCTCCCTGCTCCCTGTCTTTCTCTTGCTCATTCTTGGCTTTGTGCTTTTTCCCCATGTTGGGACTTGCATATAGAACTTACTTCTGCCACCCTCTAGCTAAATCCTTCCTTAACTCCTGAGCAGCTATCAATGTTAACCGGCCAAACTAATAGGTTTCAGTGTAGTAGCCGTGTTAGTCTGTGTCAGCAAAACGAAAATAAGAAAGAAAAACTTGTAGCACCTTAGGGTATGTCTATACTTACGTGTCCTGTCGGAGGCGCGGGACCGATGTTCTGGGTTCGATTTATCGCGTCTTGTCTAGACGCGATAAATCGAACCAGGAAGTGCTCCGCCGTCGACGCTGGTAATCCAGCTCGACGAACGGAGTAGGCAGAGTCGACGGGGGAGCCTGCGCGCCACGTGTGGACCCCGGGTAAGTGCTTTTTCATTCGAACTAAGATAGTTCGACTTCAGCTACGTTATTCACGTAGCTGAAGTTGCATACCTTAGTTCGAATTATGGGGTTAGTGTAGACCAGCTCTTAGAGACGAACACATTTATTTCAGCATAAGCTTTCGTGGGTTACGAAAGCTTATGCTGAAATAAATTTGTTCGTCTCTAAGGTGCTACAAGTTTTTCTCTCTTATTTTCGTCCAAACTAAGTGACATTGTCACATCCCCTGTCAAAAAAGCATTGTGCTGCACTTTGGACTCAGCCATCCTCTGTGTTTGGTATTGGAATGTTTCTGTCCATACACTTGTCTGTCTGTCTTAATGCTGAGCAGTGACTGAATCAATCAGAATAATGGAAATGACACTCAACACAAAATCCAGGAAGCCACCACAAGTTCTCTAAAGATCTTTAATTCCCCCACTGTCATTCAGCACCCACCCAATTGCCAACTGTGGTTCTTTGTCCATTGTAAAGAACGCAGCACACTGAGCCCTCAGGGGTTCAGCCTCTCACTAGTGCTCTATTCCAGTGCTGGGAAGAGCCAAGATTCTAAATAAGTCATACCTCTTACAAACTCTCTCATATATTATGTATGCACATGTACCCACTATACAAACCTCCAGGGAGTCCTGCCCTCTGAGGTTGCTGGCTGGAGTGTATGCCCTGCAAGCAGAATCCTCACCTTTAAGGCACCACATTCAGCCAACAGGGCAGCTTCTACCGTATGTGTGCGTATTCAGCAAGCACCTGTGCAAAGAACATAATAGGTCTTGGATGTCAACAATGGATTAAAGGGACAAGACAGTGCTCGCCCTCCACCAGCACCAGGACTGGAACACTAGTTCCCTCTACAGTATTAGTGCTTTACACTTATTAAATAACAGTCCACAAAAAAATGTTGTACGGACCAAGATCTGAAATGGAGACACATTGCAGCTAACAGCTGATCTTTGAGACCAAGACTACTAACAAAGCGAAGAGGAGTAAAACTGGCTCCAGATGTTTGTCAAAACTTAAAACATCTGCTAACAAACTCTTCTGACTGCACAGAGGATGCAACGTCCAGGGATTTCAGTGTCAAAGTGGAAACTCTGGGCCCAATCCTGCAAGGAGTTTAGTGCACCTACTGCATTGACTGCACTGGGAGTTGAGGGCACTCAGGTCCTGAATACCCTGTGCTCTGCCTAGGGACTGCTGCACTGCCTGTGACCCAATACAAAGTGAAGCATACAGGAGACTCTTCAGTTTCCCATCTCCTTGACAGTTCTCCTGCAGTCAATGATGTTTTAAGAACTTCTGGTATGTGAAGTTTGAGCTAATGGGTTAGAAATATGAGCAGTATCCTTGGGGATATAAATTATACACCTATTTCACTTTGAGCTCTGCCCCACATAGGTGTGTAGAATGGAACGGCCTGCCCTGGAACAGGAGCAAATGGCTATGCTTACAGGCAAGATACAGCATGGTAGGAAGAGGTAGTTTTCAGTGGACTCTTGGGTGGACATGGAAGGGAGAGCAGCCAATGTACTGCAGAGGCTACATTGTGCACTGTCCAGAGCTATTCCAGTGAGAAGCATCTTGTGGAATAACCCACATTTGGGGAGGGTGGGGTCCTAAGAGGGGGGAAATGGATGACCCGTTGTGACATTCCAAGTGTTTCCATCACATTCTTGTAGGGTTGATTTTAGAGCACGACTGTCATTTCTGATTCCCCACTGCCACTATAATTCCACAATCTAAGAGTCCTTGATTACTCCAGTGTGATTGTCACCCAGTCAAACCCCAGAAAACTTGTCCCATAAATTGTGCAATCAGCATTTGGAGGGAGCGTGATGAGGACCACCGAGTTGGGTCCCATCTCACAGCACTGCAACTTCCTGCAAGGTGAAGAAAAACCAAGACACCTGGTTATTTAATATCCTCTGTGCCAAAAGCTTTTATTTCATTTTATTTTGCAAAGCTTGTGGGAAGCCATTCACTGTAAAAAGCTCCAAAATTAGCAGTCCCTTAGTGTCCAGAGACTCAGAGCTTCCTCTGGGTTCATCAACCCCAATTATCTCCCCACTGCAACGAGCCAGTCATTGAAAGATGCCAGCAGTTTTCCCAGCACAGAGAAGCTGGGTTTGTGTATGTGGGGGGAGACCCCTTTCCTGTCCCTCACACAGAGAAAGACACTGACTGCAGAGTGGACAGTAGGAAATTATTTCCACCCCACCAGAGAGCTAATGGAGGTCTAAGGGGTCGGAAGGGGAGGAAAGCTCAGCATGGGGGAGGGACCCCCTCTCCCTCCCTATACAGAGGAGTTTGACTCCAGTGTGGAGTGGGAGACATACCCATCAGGGAAACGAGTGCAAAGGTCTCCTGTCCGGCACCAGCTGCTCTTTGGAAGCTCTCTCGAGGCTGAAGGTGGAGAAGTTGTTCTTTGCTCTGAATTGGCCCCATCTAACAGTGCAGCCTGCAGCCACCAGCACACTCAGGAGCACTGCAGAGAGAAGAACACTCAGGCAGTGAGTTGCTGTGATTCCTGCCCCCTGAACTAGGCAGCAGCACTGAGGCTAAGCTGCTCCATGCTAGTGCCCCAGCATTTAGACAGACAAACCAATAACTCATAACAGGAAGAAGTGGGGCTGTGTCCCCTGGAGGGATGATCAGTGCCAAGATCCATGCAGTGGGACTCCGTTTTCAACAGGAGAAGGAAATAATGTGCCTTTTCCCAAAGCTGGACATTTAGAACCTTGGACTTTGCCACCTAAGCCCTTGAGACAAGATGCCTAGAACACACCACGGTTGGCCTAAGCCATTACTGAATGAACCACATCCTATCCTAGCCAATCTGCTATGAACTGAGTTCAGTTTTCGTTAACGCTACTCAGCAAAAGCCAGTATCAGTTCTGCAGCACCCTTTGGATTCTCACATACCAAAAGCAGCTGCCACCCACAAAGGGCCTCGAGTCTCAGACAACACAAGTTTCCCAGGTTTGGAGATCGCTGGATTCTCTGAAACGAAAGCAGAGCGCATTCAATAATTGGGCTTTCAAAGGTCGCAGTCATATTGAGATTGAATTAAACTCAAAAAGGGGTTCAAATCAGTTCCCATTCTACAGCTCATCTTCAGTTTGCTTGCGAATTTTGGGGGGTTTCACTACCAGATTTTTGTATTTAAAAAAAATGTCTTCTCTGCGTTATTGCTGTATGAAAAGCCCCCATGAACAACTAAGGGAACCGACTACTGGGGTAGGGGAGAAAGGAAAGCAGAGAAAGTGACTATGACAGGGAGCGTTGTAGGAAAGACAAGGTGGGCAAGGTAATATACAGATAACCTTACCCACCTTATCTCTATGACAGGGAGGATTAGAAAGGACGAGACTGTGGGGGTGGGAGCAAAGAAACTGCCACAGAGCACTGTCACAGGCATAAAAGAAACTAAGGGCAAAATGGAGAAAACTAAGGGCATGTCTATTCTTAAACTCCTGCAGTGCTGTAGCATGTCAGAGCAGACATTATCTATGGTGACAGGAGGGGTTCTCATGTCAATGTAGGTAATCCATTTCCCCTAGTGCTGTCTACACCAGGGCCTATGTTGGCATAGCAATGTCGCTCAGGGATGTGAGACACACAGCTATGCCAATGGAAGTTCCCAGTGTAGACCAGCCCTAATTTTCTCTCAGCTGTCCAAGAGGCAGGAATCCCTGGTGTCACTTGCAACAGGTGTAAGGT
This sequence comes from Chelydra serpentina, assembly GCA_037349315.1. NCBI lineage: Eukaryota > Metazoa > Chordata > Testudines > Chelydridae > Chelydra > Chelydra serpentina. The sequence goes on from JBAIAC010000192.1 coordinate 1,656,053, forward strand.
TTACAGACTAAAGGAAGATTTAAAAGCTGATTGTGTTCCTTTAAGTGCTTACGGTCCCAATCCCCTGCAGTGCATCCATCCCAGCCACCAACCTGCCCAAGCACTCTCACCGGTCGCTGCCTTCTCCCACCCCATGCGACCCCCAGCCCACCCTGGTTGTAACACTCAGTCTCACTGCATCCCTCACGTGGGCTGGCAGTGCTCGGCGCTAGGGAAGTCCCAGGGGAGTCTGGCCCGCACTCCTGCTCATCCTGCCCATCCTCACAGTCGGCGTGGCCATCACAGCCCCAGGTGGCTGGAAAGCACTCTGCCCCCCGGGCACACTGGAACAGGCAGGGGCAGGCAGGGGCAGGCGGGACTCCGGCGTGCTGGCAAGCCTCTGCGGATTCATCCGCGCCGTCAGGGCAATCCGAGCGGCCGTCACAGAAGCGCTCCTGGGGCAGGCTGCGGACGTGCTGCGAGGTCCAACACCGCCCTGCGCGGGGGCTGCACGGCAGGCCGGACGCTGGAGCCGGGGGAGAAGCAGGTTATGCCCAGCGGTGCCCGCTCCCACCTTTGCACCAGCCCCGCGCTGGGGGGCTGTTAAAGCCCCCGCCCCTGGAGCCACGCGACGGCTCCCGGGCCTGGCTGCTGCCGCCAGAGACCGGACAGCGGCCGGGACTCCCGCAGGGCCGGCGCGGGCCTTGCACCGCCCGGGGGGGGGGGCGCAAAGGGCCACGTGGGGGCATTGCCCGGCGGCTGCTGCCCGCGCTGAGAAGTGTCACCCCGGCACGCGGCCCCGACGCGGAGGGGCGGCGCCCGCGGTGACCAATAGGGAGGGGGCAGAACACGAGCCCAGGCAGCTCGGGACCAATAGGCGCCTCTGAGAGGCGGGGCCACCGCGTGGAGGAGAGGGGGGTGTCGAGTGACCGGCGCTGAGGGAGGATGAGCGCCCGGCAATGCGGTCAGTCACCCCCCGCCCGTCCCCGCGGACCGGGTCCTCACCGTTCCCCGCAGGCGACTCCAGCCCCGCGGCCACCAGCTGCTTCAGGAGCAGCGCGAGGAGCGGCCACATGCTGCCCGGAGCGTTCAGGTCAGAAGGAGCACCTCCACGCGCTGAGGTGCGGCGCATGCGCGTCAGAGGAATAAGGCGGGGCAGTCCGGGGAAGACGCATGCGCGGGGCACGAGCCGAAGCGTTTCCCTTTCCCAAACAGAACGCATGCGCAGGAGGCGAGGCGCGTGCGGGGGAATTCATTGCCCTGCGGCAGCTGGGCGGTGTGTCGCGTGCGTGCCCCAGCCTGCGAGTTTTCCGCTGGAAGCAGCGGGCCTGGTTGCTGCAGGACAAGCTCGTGCCGGGCAGCGTCTGGGCCTGCACGTGCCGTGGGATTTCCTGCCCGTGACCGGACAAGGCAAAGCGAGAGGCGACTGCATTGCAGTCAAGTGATAGTTGGGCAAGGCTTTGCCTCACTCGCGCTCCTCCATTGCCCAGCACAAACCCACGGTCTGCCCAAGCAGCATTAAACGTTCAACCTCAACCCACTTCCCTCAGGGCTGGGGTCCTTCAAGGCACCAGGGCTCTTTTCCCACAACACTTTTTGGGTTTGGGAGGGAAGCTAAAGGAAAATAGAAACGACCAGTATTTGCTGAGAGCTAGGGGAATGTGGGGAAAACAAGGCAAATGGGCATTTAAACAGTTTCATAGAATCATAGAGTATCAGGGTTGGAAGGGACCTCAGGAGGTCATCTAGTCCAACCCCCTGCTCAAAGCAGGACCAATCCCCAATTTTTGCCCCAGATCCCTAAATGGCCCCCTCAAGGATTGAACTCACAACCCTGGGTTTAGCAGGCCAATGCTCAAACCACTGAGCTATCCCTTTCAGCAGCTAGCCCTGCCGTGTTCACTTGAAAGCATTCCTTTAAAACTTAATTTTCAGTTGTCTATATTAGTAAAACACGGTATTTTTTGTTAACCCTAATACCATATTTGGGCTAAATGTTTCCCTACTGCTTTTGAGTTTATTTAGCCCAGGATACACTTACTACCTCAAGCAGGAATGACCTTCATGCTATCTATATAATGGGATAAAGCTAAAGGGCACATTTCACATTTCCACTGCTTGCATCCGATGAAGTGGGTATTCACCCACGTGCCACAGGACCCTTTGTCGCTGCTACAGATCCAGACTAACACGGCTACCCCTCTGATACTAAAGGGCAAGTTAGATATAAATATCAGGGGGAAAAAAATCTTCCTGACAGTGTGAAAGGTGTATTAAGGTGCAGAATAATGTCCCAAAGACAATAGAATGCATTAGATGATGAGCTGAAATCTGTTTTGAGCTCTACTTTGCAGGATTTTATGACTAAGAATCCCATCTCCAGTTGAAAAACTCAAAGGATTTAGAGAAGGCAAATTTAGCTTCCAGCTCTGTAATGAGGCCTAGACATTGCTAGATCTAATCAGTGGTAGACCATTATGATGAGCTTAAAAGGTACCCTGTCATAAAAAATATTTTTCCTAGATTTGCAGTAATATCTCATTTGACCCACAACACAACTTGGCCATCTTTTAAAGAAAGTTTCTTTATTACTCCCTACCTTAATTGCCCCACCTCCTTACAAATAAAATAAATAAATGGAGATATGCCAATCTCCTAGAACTGGAAGGACCTTGAAAGGTCATTGAGTCCAGTCCCCTGCCTTCACTAGCAGGACCAAGTACTGTCCCGACAGATTTTTGCCCCAGATCCCTAAATATCCCCCTCAAGGATTGAACTCACAACCCTGGGTTTAGCAGGCCAATGCTCAAACCACTGAGCTACCCCTCCCCCTTCACCACAAGCGTTCTTACCTTGCAAAAAGAACCACCACTTTGCTGTGATTGTGAAATGGTATTGACCTCTAACATTCCCCACTTAAGCTGTCTTCATGGCCAAAAAGGCACGCTTTTTAAACAGCAAATTCCTAGTGGAGACACGGTACAGGTGTTTGTTATTACCCAACTACCAACCAAATATGTGGTTGACCTTGCTTTTACAGTAGAAGATTAGGGTTGGAAAAGACCTCAGGAGGTCATCTAGTCCAATCCCCTGCTCAAAGTACGACCAACACCAACTAGATCATCCCAGCCAGGGCTTTGTCAATCCGGGCCTTAAAAACCTCTAAGGAAGGAGATTCCACCACCTCCCTAGGGAACCCATTCCAGTGCTTCACCACCCTACTAGTGAAATAGTGTTTCCTAATATCCAACCTAGACCTCCCCCACAGCAACTTGAGACCATTACTCCTTGTTCTGTCATCTGCCACCACTGAGAACAGCCTAGCTCTGTCCTCTTTGGAACCCCACTTCAGGTAGTTAAAGGCTGCTATCAAATCCCCCCTCACTCTTCTCTTCTGCAGACTTAATAACCCCAGTTCCTTCAATCTCTCCTCGTAAGCCATGTGCCCCAGATCCCTAATCATTTTCGTTGCCCTCTGCTGGACTCGCTCCAATTTGTCCACATCCCTTCTGTAATGGGGGGACCAAAACTGGACGCAGTACTCCAGGTGTGGCCTCACCAGTGCCAAATAGAGGGGAATAATCACTTCCCTCAATCCACTGGCAGTGGTCCTACTAATACAGCCCAATATGCCGTTGCCTTCTTGGGAACAAGGGCACACTGCTGACTCATATCACAGAATCATAGAATATCAGGATTGGAAGGGACCTTAGGAGATCATCTAGTCCAACCCCCTGCTCAAAGCAGGACCAATCCCCAATTTTTGCCCCAGATCTCTAAATGGCCCCCTCAAGGATTGAACTCACAACCATATCCAGCTTCTCGTCCACTGTAATCCCCAGGTCATAGAATCATAGAATCTCAGGGTTGGAAGGGACCTCAGGAGGTCATCTAGTCCAACCCCCTGCTCAAAGCAGGACCAACCCCAACTAGATCATCCCAGCCAGGGCTTTGTCAAGCCTGACCTTAAAAACCTCTAAGGAAGGAGATTCCACCACCTCCCTAGGTAACCCATTCCAGTGCTTCACCACCCTACTAGTGAAAAAGTTTTTCCTAATATCCAACCTAAACCTCCCCCTCTGCAACTTGAGACCATTACTCCTTGTTCTGACATCTTCTACCACTGAGAACAGTCTAGATCCATCCTCTTTGGAACCCCCTTTTAGGTAGTTGAAAGCAGCTATCAAATCCCCCCTCACTCTTCTCTTCTGCAGGCTAAACAATCTCAGTTCCCTCAGCCTCTCCTCATAAGTCATGTGCTCCAGCCCCCTAATCATTTTTGTTGCCCTCCGTTGGACTCTTTCCAATTTATCCACATCCTTTTTGTAGTGTGGGGCCCAAAACTGGACACAGTACTCCAAATGAGGCCTCACCAGTGCCGAATAGAGGGGAATAATCACGTCCCTCGATCTGCTGGAAATGCCCCTACTTATACAGCCCAAAATGCCGTTAGCCTTCTTGGCAACAAGGGCACACTGTTGACTCATATTCAGCTTTTCGTCCACTGTAACCCCTAGGTCCTTTTCTGCAGAACTGCTGCTTAGCCAGTCGGTCCCCAGCCTGTAGCGCTGCATGGGATTCTTCCTAAGTGCAGGACTCTGCACTTGTCCTTGTTGAACCTCAGCAGATTTCTTTTGGTCCAATCCTCCAATTTGTATAGGTCACTTTGGACCCTATCCCTACCCTCCAGCGTATCTACCTCTCCCCACATCTTAGTGTCATCTGCGAACTTGCTGAGGGTGTAATTAATCCCATCATCGAGATCATTAATGAAGATGCTGAACAAAACCAGCCCTGGGGCACTCCGCTTGATACTGGCTGCCAACTAGACATCGAGCCCTTGATCACTACCCGCTGAGCCCGACAATCTAGCCAGCTTTCTATCCACCTTATATTCTATTCATCCAACCCATACGTTTTTAACTTAGCTGGCAAGAATACTGTGGGAGACCATATCAAAAGCTTTGTTAAAGTCAAGATATATCACATCCACTGCTTTCCCCATATCCACAGAGCCAGTTATCTCATCATAGAAGGTAATCAGGTTAGTCAGGCATGACTTGCCCTTGGTGAATCCATGTTGACTGTTCCTGATCACCTTCCTCTCCTCCAAGTGCTTCAAAAACTAAAAAAACTACGGATCCATGTCTCCACTAGGATTTTACAGCAAAATAACATGCACTAGCTATCTTGTGTAAAAACACTTTCTTTTGGCAGTGAACACAAGTCAAAGTGGTTCAGTTTGCTTTGAGATTACGACCAGTCTCCCCCAGCAGTGTCCCCTTTTGCAAGGAAAGGGAGCGAGATCAAGGTTTTTGCTACGGGGGATCACAATGTTCATTGCTGAGTGATTGTTCCAACTGCAGCATCAATAGGCTATTTTGTGAGTACAACTTCACTACAGAGAGAAGCGGCTGAGGTAATGTCATTTATTGGACCAACTTCTGTTGGAAAAAGAGACAAGCTTGCGAGTTTACACCTGTAGTCCTTGCTGGAGCCCCAGGCATAGCTAACAGTTTGAACCAAAGGCTGTGAACCAGAGTAGGCCTGGCCTGGGCAAAATAACACCACACTAGGTATTAGCTAACACCAAGTAGGCACATTCCTGACGGGAGAGCATGGTACAAAAACATGCAGATCACAAGTAACTTCAGAACTGCATTTCTAAGAGATGGTACAAGAACACACCTCTCGTAAGATAAAGATGGGATGACAGGATAATAGATGGGGATGTTTTGTTCAAACTAGCAGGTACAAGGATAAGGGTGGTAACTAACAAGATCTGGACTGTAATACATAACCTGTTTGTATCAATGTATAAAAAGTCATAGGAGGGGCAACTTTGTACTTGCCAAGGGGACAACATCCTGAGGCACTGACTGAGCAGGTACCATTGTTGCAGGCATACATGTTAGTGTACCTGTAACCACTGAACCAGGGTGCTAGGTCTATGCTTTGTCGACAGTAAACTTGGCCGAGCGCCTTTGCCACCCAGCCTGTGGTCTTTATTTATGAGTAACATCGAGGTCTGCTACTACAGCTGACATCAGACCTTCTAGAACAGCAAAACTAGCAGCAAGAACTTACCAGCCTTAACAACATTCTTCAGCACTAGCAACACCACCAATCTCTTCTTCGGGTCTGGAGGCTCTGTCTACACTACGGACCTTACAGCAGCACAACTGTACTGCTGCAGCTGGGCCGCTGTAAGATCTCCTGTACAGCCGTTCTATGCCAGCGGGAGAGAGCTCTCCCACTGGCATAATTAAACCACCCTGAATGAGCAGCAGTAGATATGTTGGCGGGATACACTCTCCCGCCAACATAGCGCTATCCACCCCAGTGCTTTTGTCAGTGAAACTTGTCAGGTTTTTTTTTAGGGGGGGGGCGGGGTGATTTCCCCCCACCCTGATGGACAAAAGGGCTAGTGTAGACAGCCTCAGCGCAGAACAAATTGTTTAGCATAAGGAGTTAGACTACTCAAGCTGAAGTGGGCAGTTAACACCTCTGCAGTCATAGGACAAAGGAGGGTTAGTGGGTTGTTGTAATGGGCCATAAATCCAGTGTCTTAAATCCATAACTTTTAATGTCTAAAAGTTATGAATTTAAGCTCCCAGACTTATCTTTTGAAGGTGTTGTGCAAGTTTCCCTTGAAAATGAGAACTGAGAGGTCAGGTATAAAGGTGTCACCGGACTCCTCATTGTTTTGCAGTTATAGAGTGATAACTTTGTGAAAAGCGTGATACGGTATTTTTGTCTTATTTTTCTGTGAGAGTTCATTCAAGAGCATTGTGATTGTCTCATTTTACCCACATAGTAATTAGTGGGGCATTTAGTGCACTGGATGAGGTACACCACATACTGGGATAGCAGGCACGTGTAGGATTCATGGATCTTGAAAGGTGTGTTGGGGCTGGGGATATTGATCATCATAGCGGATAGGTCTGCAGGTTTTGCATCTGTTCTGGCAGGGGCTGGTGCTATTTTAAGTTCCTGTGTCTGTAGGGAGCTTGCTTCTGATGATGTTCGGTGAAGTTGGAGATTGCTTGAAGGCCAGAAAAGGGCTTTGGGAAAGATTTATTTCAGGATATGATTCCCATTGAGTATGGGTTGTAGTTGTTTAATTATACCCCATCTGAGTTCCAGTGTAGGATGGTATGTGACAACTATGGGTGTGTGGGTTGGTGGGGTTTTTCCCCCATCAGGTTCTATCCAGCTATTTGGGTGGCCTGTTCCTGGTATTTGAGTACTTACCTGTAGATGAGACACCTTGGTGTGTTTGAGATGGTTACTGGATATATGAAGGTAGGTGTGGTGATCGTGGGTTTCTTGTATATAGTTGTCTATAGGGTTCCATTGTTGAAGCTGATCGTGGTGTCCAGGAAGTTGATGCTGGCGTGGGAGAGTTCTACAAAGAGTTTGATAGGTTCTGGTTGTTAAAGATGTAGTGGAAATCTGAGGGAATTTAGGTCATCTCTCCAGAGGATGAAAATATCGATTTATTTCAGATAGATCATTGGTTCTGTGGAGCATTTGTCCAGAAATTCAGCTCTTAATTGGGTGCTGCCCTTAACACTCCCTCCTTTTTTGCCTGGGTGCTGCTTCCACTCAGGCTGCTAACCCACCCACTTTACAGGGAGGATGTAGGCTAAGCCACTCAAGGGCTGACAGTTCTCCAATACCTTTCCACAATCCCTCCCTGCCTCTTCCCAAAAGGGCAGACATTCTCCCATAATTCACTGGTAAAGAATCAAAGCAACTTGGCTTACTGCAACACAAAATCATGGGATGTATCTTCCAGAGGTCCTACCAACACATAGGTGAGTGCAATACCACTGTGGACCCAGTGACTTGATGATGTCTTTGCAGTGAGGCTAGGCTAAGTCAGGTGCCATCACCCGAGTTAAGTGAAATGAAGACATATCCTTAGCTTTTCTCATGCCCTTGAGATGCACTCAGCACTAGTGAGTGAAACAATCAGTTTTCACAGCCCTGGTGAAAATGAAAAAAATGCTGGGATTGCTTGGAGAATGCATGGTAGTCAAGTATGATAATTTATGTACATTAATATCCTTCATCCTTTAGGATACCATAGTGCAGTACAGTGTCTATATGCAGCGGTTCTCAAACTTTTGTGCTGGTGACCCCTTTCACATCGCAACATTACAGTAACTCCTCACTTAAAGTTGTAGTTATATTCCTGAAAAATGTGACTGTAAGTGAAACGATGTTAAGCAAATCCAATTTCCCCCTAAGAATGAATGTAAATAGGGGGGGTTAGGTTCCAGGGAAATTTTTTTTTTTTGCCATACAGTACTGTAGTTGGGAGGTTCCCCCGCCTTACCTCACACAGGCACAGCCCACTGACACTGGAGATAATGAGGCCGGCAAGGAGGCTGAAAGTGCTGTAGGCGAGGAGAAGCACGTTGTGCAGCAGCAGCTTCCCCTACTCTGCAAGCACCAGGAGCGGGGGGGGCTCAACCCTCAGCCTGCCCACTCCAACCCTTCCCCCAAGCCCCCACCCTTGACCCGCCTCTTCTCCCTCCCACCTCCTCCCCCTTTACTTCGAACGCTGCGTCCTCACTCCTCCCCCCTCCCTCCTGAACACCGCAAGCCAGCTGATTGCCATGGGCAAGAGGCAGGGGGAGGAGGAGGAAAGCACTGATCCGCAGGATCCACTGGTGGGCAGGAGGCGCTGGGGGAAAGGGGGCTGTGGACAAAGCAGGCAGGCAAACAACGTAAAAACAGGGTTTGGGGTGGAGGCTGACAGCTTGCGACCCCCCATGTAATAACCTAGTGACTGCCTGAGGGGTCCCAACCCCCAGTTTGAGAACCCCTGGCCTATAGGAAACAGCCTGACTATTCTGGGATCGAATGGAACAGACTGTACACTAGCAATACTACACAACAATTCTTCAAAGGAGAATTGAGTAACCAGTTAAAACTGGTGGAATTTGACCAATCAGGTCACTGGATATAAACATTTCTAGTCAACCCCCACACCCCATTCCTTTCCTCCCTATGGCTGGAGTTATTTTTACTGGCTATTTCACCTCGAATGGTCACTTGCAATGTGTTAACTCCTTATATTAAACAATCTGTTCAATCTTGTATTTAGCTGAGACACTTTAAGCCCTAGTTTACACTACAAAATTATGTTAGTATAACTACATCGCTCAGGGTGGTGGATTTGCCACTCCCCTGAGCAATGTATTCATACCATCCTAACTCCTGGGTTAGACAGGGCTATGTCGACCGTCAGGCTTCTCCCATCTCCTGGGTTAGACAGGGCTATGTCAACCGTCAGGCTTCTCCTGTCGACATAGCTACTACCTCTTGGGGAGGTGGAGTACCTGCGCCAATGCGAGACGCTTTTCCCGTCGGCATAGGTAGTGTCTTCACTAAGCACTACAGTGGCCATGGGGCAGCTGCACTGCTGTAAGTATAGCCAAGCCCTGAGTAAGTTTCCCAGACCTAAAGAAGAGCTCTGTGTAAGCTCAAAAGCTTCTCTCTCACCAACAGAAGTTGGTCCAATAAAAGATATTACCTCACCCACCTTCTCTCTCCAATATCCTGGAACCAACATGGCTACAACAACACTGCATATAGCTTAGCATTGTCAGTCTCATTCTGACTATGGCATCTTTTGCAGAACTGCACCCTCTGGCACCATACTGAGCCACTGTTTTAATAATGATTCAGAGGGAAGTCCAGCTCTAATTTGTACACGACCTGTGTTTTGAGGATTCATCCCAGGAGTGACCAGGATCGAATCTGTTTAGCTTGTGAGATCTGATGAGTTCACACGTCAAGATCGTCTATCCCTCATTTCCATAAAATACAAGTTTACTCCGAACCTTCATTTGAATAAAGAAAGTTCTGAAAAGAACGTTAGGTATACATTAGATAAATATGTTTAATCAGTCATGCCCCAGCAAAATGGTCTCTTTTCCAGGAGAATAAGTTCTACTCAGCATTACTGAAGTTAACCCCATCACTGGATCACCAGCCAGGCTGCTTCTTTTCAGTTAATCCTATCAAGTCCAATCTCATTCAGCCTTCTCTTCATACTTGGCCAGGTCACAGATAAGGTTGATCTTTGGATATTTCCCACTTCTCAAGTGGAACACCTGGTGTCACTGGCTTTTTCTCAGTTGCTGCTACTGCAGATTCTGAGCTAGGGGAGAGATAGAGATTGGCCTTCAGAAACTGTTAATTTATATAATCAATTCATATTTAACATCAATTCAGGGTTTATTAGTAACATAGAACATTTTAGGGAAACCATTCCCAACCCTACCATCCCCTCTTACTCAAAAGAAGGTACATAGAGCCTGCACACTAATTCAGCATTCACTCACTAGCAGTAACACCTACTGAACAGTCAACATCATTTTTGCAGTAGCAAGGTGTTATATGGTGGTGCACCAGCCAAATACTGACCAGACTTGACCCTGCTTAGCTTGCAAGATCACAGTATCACAGCCAGAAGTTGTATGGCTGCAAATCATAGGATAAATAGGACCTACCTGGCACCTTGAGTATATGATGCGAGGGATTTCTGCGGAGACATAACAATAATTGGAGGATAGGACTCCCTGCGTCCATCACGAGTACAGTAGTAGTTATTTGCAAATTTGTGACTGGGACCCAGTGGAAGTTTAGGAGGTGGTTGAGTTCTAAACAGCAAACAATCCAAAGAAAGCATCAGCACACACACCATGCTAAGTGAGAACGATAGTCTCAGTCTTACTCTTGAGTGGAGTATTATGAGAAATAGGCACTGTAGTGTTATGCACAGGACACACTAGCATTATATCTTGAGCCACCTTCCAAGATTTCAGAATGAGCACAGAAAGCTTTAGTCATAGTCATGGCTACGGATACAGAACTGGGGCCATGAATTCAGAGCATCTGTTAATGTAAACAAAGGCTCACAGGGCAAAATAACAGCCCACTCTCTCATGGACAGAAACAGAAAACAGGGCAGAGTTCCAAACATGTATGTTCTAATTCCCCTGCTCTATATTAAAAGTTAGGGAAACATCATTGCCCAGGACCAAACTAGGAGAGAAGGGCACCTGCAGAGAGCAAGTAGCCTGTATCTGGACTATGTTAACAAATCGGAAGAAAGAGCAAGCAACAAAAAGCATATCCAGAAAACTGTCACTCTCTCAGCAGAATCCTGTAGTCTTTAAAGAACAATCATTTACACCAGGGGTCAGCAACCTTTCAGAAGTGGTGTGCGGAGTCTTCATTTATTCATTCTAATTTAAGGTTTTGCGTGCCAGTGATACATTTTAAATTTTTTAGAAGGTCTCTTTCTAGAAGTCTATACTAGATAACTAAACTATATTGTTGTATATAAAGTAAATAAGGTTTTTAAAATGTTTAAGAAGCTTAATTTAAAATTAAATTAAAATGCAGAGCCCCCCCGGACTGGTGGCCAGGGCCCGGGCAGTGTGAGTGCCACTGAAAATCAGCGTGCCATAGGTTGCCTACCCCTGATTTACACTAAAAAAAGAGAGATCGGCATCAAATGAGAATACATCTCTTAATAAAGCAAGTTACTAATAAATATTATGACAATTTTGTCTAAAGTTTATTTTATCTCCTGCTGTTACATGTCAAGTTCCTATACATGAACGATTAGCGAGGACAGTTTTCTCTCTTTTTACGCCAAGTTGCATGCGTGTATTCGACAGCAGCTTGGGTCCAGTTAGCTTCCCCCTTCGCGGTTGGAGTTTCAGCTGCAGTTGGGGGGAGTTTCACACATACCAACAGAAGGAGCAGGGCTTGCCTAGGAGCAGTCCAGCTCTGTCCCCATCTCCCCGGATTTACCTCTTGGAGATCTCCGTGTACCGCAGCTGTAGCTTGGCTTGAAGGTCCCGCTGTAAAGAAGACGAGAGGGGCTCAGGGAGGTGCCAGCCCGGGGGCAGGGGAGAGGGGTCAGGGCGGGCAGGAAGCACAGGGAGACCCGGGGGAGGGGGCCGCGCTACGCTGGTCCCAGCACGAGGGCGTTGCTAGGCCCCGGGGACCACGCCCCAGGGATTCGGACAGGCCCCCGCGAGCGCCCCCTTACCCCCGCCGCCCAGTTGCGGACCCACTGGATGATGCGGGTGGCGGACGCCATCTTGGCCGCTGTGAAGGACGCCGCCGCAGTGCGAGCTGGGAAACGGCGCGGGGCCTGTCGGGAAAAGAGAGGACGCAAGCAGTGCGCGGCGCACGCCTGGAAGGGGACAGAGCGCGGTGCACGCTGGGCCTCGCGAGAGCTGGGGTTATATAAACGCGCGAGGGGGCCGAGCCCCCCCCCTTTCTCCTATTCGCATCCGCAGTAGCCGCCATGGATACGAGCCGCGTGCAGCCCATCAAACTGGCCCGGGTGCGAGAGAGCGGGACCGGGGCCGGGGACCGGGCGGGGCGGGCCGGGGGCCGGGCGGGGCGGGCCGGGGGCCGGGCGGGGCGGGTGTCTCTGCGCCTGGCTGACCCGAGTCTCTCCCCGCAGGTCACCAAGGTGCTGGGCCGGACGGGCTCGCAGGGCCAGTGCACCCAGGTGAGCGACCGGGCTCCCCGGCTGGGCCCCGCCCCGCGGAGCTGGGGACCCCGACGCGGGGCTGAGCCGGGGGGGGGGGGTGATGATCTGCCCCGCAGTCCCGTCCAGCGCTGCCCTACCGAGAGCGGTTCAAGAGCGTCATGGGCTCCCCTCCCCCCCGCGCTCCGGGAGCCGGGCCGCTGGGACTCGCCAGGGGCGGAGAGCGCCGCAGTTTACCCCCCCCCCCCCCCGCGTGGATGAGTTTCCTGTTACTGGTGTGATTTGCCCCCCCGTGTCACTGAATTGCCTCTTCCCGTGTCCCCGTGTTGCGAGGGGGAACGGGGGCTCCCCGTCTGCCGACAATCCGTTATTTTATATACTCGCATCATCTTCCCTCCTGCTCCTCTCCTGGGACTCCGACAGTCGCCCACGCTCCCTGGGGCGTGAGAGCAGAGGACTAGGGCCCAGAATCGGAGCAGGCATGTCAGAGAGCGAGTGATCCAGGAAAATGGGTGTCTGGAGCATTTCTGTTCATTCTCGGCTGTGGCTGGCAGGTTCGTGTTGAATTCATGGACGACACCAGTAGATCCATCATCCGGAACGTAAAGGGGCCTGTCCGTGAGGGGGATGTCCTGACGCTGCTGGAGTCTGAGCGTGAAGCAAGGCGATTACGCTGATCTGCATGCTGCCGCTCGGTAACTCATTTCATTTTCAGGTGCTAATCATTGTATCTGATATGTTAAACACCCAACCAGGTTTTTTTTTTAAGTGAGCTTCTGGTTAAGAAGCCAGATAATTATTAGTCTGTCTAGGCCTAGAGCATGTGTCTGGGTTCTGAGATCCCTTCTCTGTAGAAGCGACAAAGAAGTGCATGCATCCAACGAAAGGTCCAATACATCTGTTAGTCTATAAGGTGCCACAGGACTCTGTCGCTTCTACAGATCCAGACTAACACAGCGACCCCTCTGATACTTCTCTGTAGAGTGCTCACGGATGTTTGCTTCGAGGCCATAACAACCTTAACACTGAGTATCTGAGTCTTGTGCTTTGTCTTGAAGACATAATAAGGTTAAACCTAAGGTTTGCTCTCTAGGGACTGATGCCCATCACTTTACTGCATATAACTGTGCCTGAGGGCCGCATCAGGTATCGGAAATTGTATGGAGGGCCAGTTAGGGGAGGGGGTCGTGGCCTGGCCCACCCACCCCCCGCCGCCCAGGACCCCTGCCCCATCCAACTACCCCTTCTCCCTGTCCCCTGACCGCTCCCGGAAACCCCGTCCCTGACTACCTCCTGCTGCCCCATCCAACCCCTCCTCTCATTCCTGATGCCCTCTGGGACCCCTCCCCCGTCCAACCACCCCTTCTCCCTGTCCCTTGACTGTCCCCCACCACCCCATCCCACCCCCCCATCTTCCTGACTGCCCCCCCTCTCCCCAGGGACACCTGGCCCCATTCAGCCCCTTCTCTGACCGCCCTGACCTCTATCCACACCCTCGCCCCCTGACTACCACCTCGAGCGCCCCTGCTCTCTCTCCACCCCGCCGCCCCCTTAACACGGCTGTGCCGCCCGGCTAAAGCTGGGCCACGCCGCCGCCACCGCACAGCACAGAGCACCATGTCAAGCTGAGCTCTGCAGCTCCGCTGTCTCAGGAGCTCTGAGCCTCACTGCCCAGAGCATTGTGCGCTGAGGCTGCGGGGGAGGGGGGGAACAGCAGGGGAGGGGCCGGAGGTAGCCTCCCCTGGCAGGAAAGTCCCGCGGGCCATAGTTTGCCCACCTCTGGTCTGCTGTGTTTGAACACAGCTATGAAGAATTGAGTTAGCAGTTATGAGAACTGACTGCAATTTGTCTTTGTCTGCACTGACTGCTAAATCATAGTCATTGCTTCTCATCGAACTCAGCTCTTCATAGAACGATGTTCTTCATAAGTGTTCAAATACAGTACCTTTTTCTAGCGTAGACAACACGCACATGTGATGCTTGCCCCTCTCTGCAGGCTTGGGAGAACAGGGCTAGTTGCTTTACTGTGGCTTTTGCCCAGAGTTGCTCTGCAGCCTTTTCATGCTGCCATAGAGCAAGTTATTGGTTTGGAAAAACAGATGGAACAATGGGATCCTGGTCCGTGCCTAGGGCTCGTAGGTGTTACGATAATACAAATACAAAACTTTTTTGGAGGTGATTTGTCCAGGTGCAGCCTTCGATCCAGGCTGAACTTCAGGCCAGAGAGGAGCCGTATGGGGGAGGGATAGCTCAGTGGTTTGAGCATTGGCCTGCTAAACCCAGGGTTGTGAGTTCAGTCCTTGAGGGGGGCCATTTAGGGATCTGGGGCAAAAATTGAGGATTGGTCCTGCTTTGAGCAGGGGGTTGGACTAGATGACCTCCTAAGGTCCTTTCCAACCCTGATATTCTATGAATAGTTATGGAGTGCTCAGGTTCTGCTGGCTGTGTGTAAACTGGAGAGTGAGGCCTGTTTCTGTAGAATGTTCTATTTCTGGGGCTCAGGCATGTGTCTGGGCAATTAACTAGCTATTTTGAAAATGGCCCAGGATATTTCCAGTTACCTAATGGTCTCCTGGCCACAGGAAGCTGTAACTGGTCCTCAGGTTTCGATGAAATATGGTGAGTGAGCAGGCAGGTGACATCCTGAATTCCACTTACTGCAGTGACGTGCAAATGCCCCATTAATCACATTAGGGCTGTTTGGCTCCTGAACTAACTATAGGAGCAAAATGAAGCTCTGATTTTTCAGTTCTCTAGTCCCTCTTCCCCTGTCTCCCCTCCCAAGCGTTGGAAGATAATGTGAGACTCAGATCTGCATTCCTTTCTAGATGGCAAGCCTGATGTGACTACCATTTCTGACCTCCTGTAATGAAGAAGCAACAGTTCATACCTACTCTGCTTGACTTAGTGAAGAGGAATGTTGTTTCAGAGACTAAAATAAAGGATTTTTCCCCAGTAACATCTTTCCTTGCTTTGTTATTTAAGAAACAAATGTTTGCTGGTGATGTAAGCAGAACAAAGTTCTATAGGAAGAAAACATTGAAACTACTTCCAGAGGCTACCTCTTCTGAGCTACCTTGTCCCTCACTTTCACATAAAACTCATGACAAGTGCTGTAGCTGAATTGCCATACAAAAGATCCCATCTGGTGATGGCTGACACGTCATGCTGGAAGCCAGTGCATTTCTAGCCATCCTCAGACCTCAGCAGTACCAAGTCTGACAATATTAATGAACAAAAAAGAGCTTTGAGACCGTGGGCTGTCAGGCATGAGATAAGAAATGCTTTTCAGCTGTAATTAAGGCTAAAATGTCGTGGAAGTCGCGGAATCGGTGACTTAGCGACCTCCGTGACATTGGCTAACCAGCCGCTGCTAGCAGCAGGGGGACTTCACAGCAGCCCAGCCTCTGCTGGGCACCTGCGGGTGGCAGGACCCCGGCTGTTGGTGGCGACCCCAGAGCTGCTGCCGCTGGCAGGGGTCCCCGTCCCGTTCTCCTCCTCCCCCCCCACCCCCCCGCAGCAGAGAGAGAGAGACCCTGGAGCTGCTCAGTGCTGGCAGGGGGTCCTCTGCAGCTCACAGCTCCACAGGGTGGCAGGGGGGGACCTCCCAGCCACTGGGCAATGGAGTCCCTGCAGCTTTCCAAACTGTGTGTCGTGACACGTTAGTGTGTCGGCTGCAGTGTGTAGGTGTGTCGCAGGGCGGCGGGCGTGCTCCGCTCCCCCCACCGGCAGGGGGAGCGGGGCGGCGGGCGTGCTCCGCTCCCCCCACCGGCAGGGGGAGCGGGGCGGCGTTGTTGGGTGGGGGGTGTTTCGGCCGGGGGTGGGGTGGGGTGGTTGTTTTTTTTTTTCCTTGGGGCGGCCGGCCCTGGGTACTGCGCATGTGCAGTATGTGTAATCCGGGCGGAATTGATTCCACGTCACTTCTGGTGGCGCGGGCCGAGAAAGTCCATGGGTCCAATTCAATGTGAGGCCACCGTTCAGCATTCTGATGAGATGAAAGGGGAGGGAGAGGGATACGCACATGTGGGGCAGATGCTGTCCTAGGAGTTCCGGGGGCTCTTTAAATAAATCAAGGCAGTGACACAACTAGCAAGGCACCAGCATTTCTGTTTTTCATTCGGTTTAGAAACGACTAGTTTAACCTCCGGGTTTGCTAGTAAAACTGAATTACTGTGTCGCGAAATGGTGCATGTCTAAAAAGTGTCACCAACATGAAAAGTTTGGAAAGCTCTGTCCTAGCTGCTGGGTGGGGGTCAGGGAAGGTGCTGGACCCTCCCACCCTGTTTTGTCAGGGATGTTTTTAGTAAAAATCAGGGACAGGTCATGGCTTCTGTGATATTTTTTTATTGCCCGTGTCCTGTCCATGACATACGAAAAAATATCCCTGACAAAATTGTAGCGTTCGCTGGAATTCCCTTGGTGGTGGGAGGATTATAGCTGTTTTATGTAGTAGCAGCTACAAGCCTCAACATAGATCAGAGGCCCATTGTGGTAGGTGCTGCATGTGTCCATAGTGAATGATGGTCCCTGCCTTAAAGCTGCCCTGTGCCGGTCTTAAGCTAAGAGCTTATGTGTGGGTAACTTGCACCAGCTGAACTTTGGGTGTGAGTTCGTTAAACCAGTGCAACTTTCTCATAGGGACAAAATAAGGGGACTTGGCTAAGGTCACCCAGCAGATTAGCAGCTGAGCTGGGCCAAGAAGCCAGGTGTCCTGACTTCCATGTCACTAGCTCATTCTGCTTCCTATATGGTGGGTTATCCCAAGTTACCAGGATTAGAAAACCTAACCACTGGGCCATTTTTCCCCTCCATTACCTGCATCTTGACTGGCTCATCAAGTCTCTATGCTTCTCTGGACCTGCCTCTTACAGCCAAAATATGCATGCAGGCCCCCTTACCCCTCTCTGTGGCTACTGTAGCCTCCCTTCTGGTTTACTTGACAGACATTGCCCCATCCAGTCAATCACTCTCCTGTTGATCCTATAACCGTCACTCCTCCACTACATCAGATTCAAGCTGTTTCTGGCACACAAGTCCCTGCTTCCCACCTGCCCAATCTCTTACTGAGGCACCCCCAGCCTGCTCCATTAATGGTGCTCCATGTGTTTATTTTCACAGCCATCTGTGCAGGCTTCCCCTAGGCAGAGCATATATCCCCTGAGCTGGCATGGCAGGCCACTCCCTGTTGTGTATCACTTACCAGAGCTGGGGCTGTATCTTTTGTGGCCTTATGACACTTATCCTGCTTTTGGGCACTTAAGGGGCCCGTGTCCTGGCTCTGGGTCCACTCCAATCCACAAAGCTCCCACCCCACACCGTAGGCATGTAATCTCACTTGGCACCCAAGTTTTCAGGGTAAAAGTCCCCTTGGTGCCTAAGTTCCTGCCTGTAGGCATGTGTGCTGCTGCCTCCTGTTAGCTATCGGAATGCCTATCCCTTGCTTAAGCAATTCACAAATGTGGGGAAGACAGACATTCGTCCACCTGAGTTGTGGGCAGGGTCCTGGCTGGTAGGTGTGTGCGCTCAGAGACTGCCTATTGGATTGGGTCCAGTTCAAACTCTGGGATGTGGGAGACCCAGGTTCACGTCCTGCTGGAGGGGGAGAAAGGCTTCGAAGAGGGGATCTCCCACTGGGTGTGCTGTAGATGCTATGCTATGGGATAGCCGCATGTCAGGCTCCCCTCAGTCTGCCTCGGTGAAGCTGTTCCACTGCGGGAAAGTAAAGCATCACTCGAGCAGGAGGCCTGGACCCAAGGTCGCCCACCTGGGTGCACTAATCACCAGGCTACCGTCTGTGTCTTGCATGCAGTTTCTTACTCTTGCTTTCTCTGGCCCAACGACTAGCTAAGTATTTAATCCACAGTGGAGCAATGTCAAGAGGCCAGCCTGAGGGGTATCAGTATCCCATAGCTCTCTGGTTAGTGCCCTCACCTGAGATGTGGGAGATCTCCTCTTTGTAGCCTTTGTCCCCTCCAGCAGAAGGGGGAATTGAAGTGCCCACATCCAGGTGAGTTGGAAGGTGGATGGCAGCTCCTCCTCCAGCTGTTTTGTGTGCAGTGAGGCAAGCACCTAACTGAGGCCCGCATCAAGCACTGCAGGCTCCCATTCTTGCCCCCCTGGACTCAGGTGCTTAGCTCTGCGAGGGGGCCCACATCTGTGGTTGGCATCACCCACTGGCTCGCTCAGGCAGCTCCCTGGGTCTTGTGGACAGCAGCCGAAGGCGCCTCTCTCCCTTCGTTGTACAGGGAGCCTAGGCGCCTGACTCAGCCCTTGTAGCTACCACTGTCGCTCCTGATTATTTTACTAGGTGCCTAAAAGTTCAGCATTGTGCTGCCTCAGCCCCTTTGTGGATCCAGGCCTCACTAACTAACCAGAGGAGTTCCCAGGCCTCTGGCAGAGCACAGCCTCAGCAGTAACCAGAACAATTGTAATAAGTCATCTTCAGCCCCTGATTTCCCTTGTCTATATTCTGTTTGTGGGAATTAGGCAGTGCAGTGACCGGCCATTCCAAGGTGGTGGAGCAGGTCTGATAGGTAGGGCCTTACCAAATTCACGGTCCACTTTGGTCAATTTCATTGTCACAGGAATTTAAAAAATAATACATTTCATGATTTAAGACATTTAAAATCTGGAATTTCACAGTGTTGTAACTGTAGGAGTCCTGACCCCAAAGTGGGTTGTGGGGTGGGGGTGGGGGGGGGGTCACAAGATTATTATAGCCAGGTTGCAGTATTGCCACCCTTCTGTGCTGCTGCTGGAGAGGGGTGCTGCCTTCAGAGCTGGGTACCTGGCTGGCCGCTGCTGCTACTCTCCAGCCAGCTAGCGCTGAAGGCAGCGCAGAAGTCAGGGTGGCAAAGTACAACCCCTCCAACCCCCCAGCAATAACCTTGCAACCTCCTTTTGGGTTGAGGACACCCCTCCCCCGCCACAAGTTTGAGAACCACTGGTCTCCCCTGTGAACTCTGTACAGTATAGGGTAAAAGTTCACAAAAGACCAGATTTCACGGTCTCGGACACGTTTTTCATGGCTGTGAATTTGGTGGGGCCCTATTGATAGGAGCAGCGAGTGCTGAGTGCACAAATACCAAAGAGATGATGTTAGCACTTGAGCTGGCCTCCCCTATAACCATGTGGGCCTTAGTCGAACCAGCACCTCAGGACTGAGCAAAGGGGCCAGGGATTGCAACTGAGAAATTAATTCATAGATTTAAAGTCCGACGTGGCCATTTTTGCTAGGCTGACCTGCCTAACACAGCTGAATAGATCACCCAGGGATTCCAGCATCCAGCCCACACCTTCTGGAAAGCTGACTGGGGGAGACAGAATTGCTTCAGCCAAGGCATAATAAACTTGGAAGAAATCATGTGAAACAATGAGCTGGTACCCAGCTCAAGTCGCCTTGTTCTGTAAAGCTCAGGTTCTGGACACCAACTGGAGGCAGCCTTAAATGGTGAAGGGGATGCTGATGGCACCTTGACCTGATTTTAAAATATATTGAACTTTACATTTTATTTATATTTTAAAAAATAAACCATATGAAAACATTAGCAAACAGAGACACCAGGCAGAAGCATTCTAATGGGTGGGACATACAAAGCAAATGTAATCAGCTGGGTTTCAGTGCTACGGAGCAGACACAGGGCTGCTGCAACAAGCACGGGAGCCTCGGCCCAAATCCTTAAAGGCATTTAGGCACTGAACGTCCACTGAACTCAATAGGGGTTAGATGCCCAAATACCTCTGAGGCTCTGGGCTTTTGCCCATTGCTTCTCAGAAGAGCCGTTCTCAGATTCTGTAAACTCGGCTCAGACAAAGTCTGGTTGGGACAAAAAATAACAACTGGTCTGGGAGAGTCAGGCTAGACCCTGCTGGTTCTATACCAGTGGTCCCCAAACTTTGGGGCATGCTCCCCTATGGGGGGCATGGAGGAATGTCCAGGCTGCCCTGCTCTGTCTTCAACTCTGCTCCGGCCCTGCTCCCAGCCACGGCTCAGCACATCCCATTACTGGTAAGCGGGAGGGTGGGGGAGAGAGAGGAAAAGGTTTGGACCCACTGCTCTATACTGATAACATGGAAGCAGCCAGTGGTAACAAACCCAGCTGTAAGCTCTCAAATGCCCCAGGCGCTCCAGCGTGGTTGTCTACTAACCCAAGAACAACTGTGTGTGTCCTGGCCCAGCCTTTGCGGTTCTGAGCTAACACACCTGCTATGTGACGGGAAGGTTGTAAAGGAGGTTCCTGTTTCTCACAGAGCTGCCGGACAGCGTTGCTGGCCACAAGAGGAGGCGATCACTTCTTCAAACCCACTTCAATTTTTCATGACCAAATATTCTGATTTTTATAGCTGGCAGGAGGCCCCTCAGAGAGTTAGTGAAACCCCACAGTGCAGCTGCCAGTAACACGCCCTGTAAGCGGAGTATGTTCAGCCATGCGGTGCGTTTAACACTGATTGACAGGTTCGGAGTCCTTCGAGAAGGGCCGAGTGAAAAATTGGGCTGAAAAGGGGATAAGGACCCGATCCGTCAATGATTTTAGGTGCCTAAGTGAGCAGGCCCTCTTGGAATCAGGGATCCCATCCCATGCACAAGGGGCCCTGGAAGGCCATGGACTATGATTTGTTGGATTGTGGGTGGAAAGGCGCAGCGCTGGCATGGGGCCGCCCAGTGTGGCTGGCCGTGCAGAGATGAAGGGACTGGACTGGGTGTCTCCACCTGATTTTCAGGCTACTTTCGGCGTGCATAACCCAGGAGTTCTCAAACTTTTGTACTGGGGACCTCTTTCACATCGTAAGCTTCTGAGTGTGACACCCCCCGCCCCCCGGCCTTATACATTTTATATATTTAACACCATTATCAATGCTAGATGTAAAGCAGGGTTTGAGGTGGAAGCTGGCAGCTCACGACCCCTCCCCCCCCCCCCCAGGGGTCCCGACCCCCACTTTGAGAGCCCCTGGCATAACCAACGCTCCAGGCTAGAGCTTTAAAATGATTTTCAATGGCTGGGTCCAGCTCCTGCCTCAGTGAAGGAAAGGGGGGTAAAGTGCGGTGGCAGCTCTCTGGGACTGCTTGCCCTTTGCTCCCCCGGCCTCTGGCTATTGGGAACCGGCTGGGTCATTGCACTGTAGCTGAGCAGCAGAACCTGAAGCCCAGTAGTGACGTTAGTGACGTGTCCCTGGAAAGCCCTGCTCTGGTTTAGATATTTGCTGTTACATTCCGTGTATTTGTTGTCTTCCCCCCGCCCTGGCCACGATCATCCCCATGGACCTATAAGCTTAGCTCTTCCCCACCCCGCACACGCTCGGCTGCCCTGTCAGCTGCTACTTCCATTTTTCGCTCACTTATGTAACCTTCCCAGCTGCCTCTGCCCCTGGGCTCCTCCCCCCGAGCTGTCTCTGGCAGGGCTGGATGGAAGGATGAGTAAGGGGCAAGAGGAGCCACAGCTAAAAGCTGCCAGATTCTTTAAAAGAGAGGGCGAGGGGGGGGGGGAAGTTCTAAAGGGAATTTCCCTGCCTCGCCGCCGCCCCCCATCGTTCGGAGAAGGGGGCCGGCCCCAAGTGGGAGGAGGCGATACCAGCTGTGGGAACTCCAAAAAAGCCCCAGCTGACCAGTCAGAGTGGATTCATGAGCATGGGGCTACCCCACTCTGGCCCAGTCTGGTACTCTATCCACCTCCCGAACCAGTGCACTACAGCAAACACAAGAGCTAGTTCCTGCCAAGCTGATTACATCAGTAATTAATTTTCCATTGAAACTGTTTTTGAACTAAAACACATTTTTTTCATGAAAAGTGCAGGTTCTCCTACAGAAATGTCAGAATTTTTTGTTGAAAAACAATGTCTGAAAACCAAAATATTTTGATTAGGAAATACTGCCATGGTGCTTCATGGGAGGTGTAGTTCAGGTGCTCCATGACCCGATTATCCTCTATGGGCCTGCCTCCCCAGATGGACTACATCTCCCATGATGCACCCTGGCCACGGACTTCTCTGAGAGGAGACTGGTGCATCATGGGATATGTAGTCCAATGAGGGAGCACAGCCTATGTGCTGAGGCACAACTCCAGGAAGAGGTAGCCTGATATCTTGCAGGAACTGAGCGCCAGGTGCAGCCAGAACACAGGGCAGTGATCAGCAACACAGCCACCACCCAGCATAGGCGGCAAGTTATATGGGCCGGTAGTGCCCACGCTCTGGGAATATTCAGGGCGGGGGGCCCTGCTCCACCAATACTTGGAGCTGGGTCTCTCCCCTGGGCCTGCCTGGAGCAGGCCCTGGTCCGGACCTGCCCCCCCCCCCCCCCGGAGCGTCCCCCGCCAGAATAAAAGCAGTGCACGGCTCTCCCTTGCCTGCCTGCCTGCGCGAGAAGACGCCAGGCAGCAGGCTGAGGCAGGAGGGGGAGGAGGCACACATGTGCTTGCCCTCCCCTCCCCCAGCACCCACCAGGAGGAGACGCTGAGGGGGCTTCCGGGAGACATGATCATCTGGACCTCACTCACCTGAGCAGCTGCTGGGGCTTCGGTGAGTGTTTGACCCTGTGATCTTGCCCCCCCCGCCTCCACCACTCCTGCCCTATGCTGGGCAAGGGACAGCCCCATCCTGCACTCCCAGAGTGTACTGCTGGGAGGGGGGCGGGGGCCCTCCCCCAGAGCTCGCTGCTGCCGGCGGGGATAGGGCTGGGAGGAGTCCCTTCTGGCCCCCAGTCCCAGGGCAGCCTGCCTGCACCCCAAACATCCCCAGCCCTGCCCCACCCCAGAGACCACACCCCCAGCCAGAGCCTTCACCCCCTCGCACCCTAACCCTCTGACCTAGCCCTGAGCCCCTCCTGCATCATGAACCCCTCATTCCCAGCGCTGCCCTCACCCCATACCCCAACCCTCTGTCATAGCCCTGAGCCCCCTCCAACACCCCAAACCCATCCCCAGCCACACCCCTGCATTCCCTCCCTCCCCCCCAAACTTCCTCCCAGAGCCTGCACCCCTCCTGCACCCCAATCCCCTGCCCCAGCGCAGGGCCTGCACCCCAGACCTCCTCCCCAACCCAAACTCCCTCCCAGAGCCTTGGGTACGTGGGGGGCGGAGTTTGGGGGGGGGCGGGTTCTGGGCACCACCAAAATTTCTACAAACCTGCCACCCCGGCCACTCAGAGTTATGTTTCAAATACTAAATAAAATCCTTTCTATAAAACAGCATCCATTTCATAAAGTAGGAGAACAACACGTAGTACAGGCGAGTCGCATCTTAGGCGCATTTAACATGCGCGAATTCAGCTTTGCGCGGTCGCCAAAAACAGAAAAAAAAAGAAAAATAACCATTTTAAAACGGCATCGGTACTGCGGGCAATTCCGTCCGCCATTCAACTCAATGGAGTCTCAACATACGCGGTCTTTCGCTTTACGCGCTCAGCGCAGAACGTAACCCCCGCATAAGATGCGACAGACCTGTACCAGAAGTGGCCGGAGGGGAGAGCACTGTTTGGAGAACATTTAAAGGCAGCATTGTAAGGAAAGAGGGATTGTTTCAAGCAGCCTTACATCAGAGGAGCTCCCCCCTCTCCCTGCTCCATAAACCCACCTCATCTGCAACACAGGCAAAAAAAGAAAAGAAAAAAAGGCTAGCATAAAGCTACCCCTGCAACTCCGGTTAATGGGGAACAGAGGAATCCTGGATGAGGTTTAAACATTGTTTGTTCTATACATTATAGCAATAGATGCAGGCTCCTTGAGTGGAAGCCCAGAAAGTAGCCTCATTGCTAACTGTAACTGGAAGGGAAGCGCTAGCTGTCCCCTGAGGACAATGAAGATTTTGATAAGGTCTTAGCTCAATTTCAGACTCGTCGCATTCCTAGAAAGAAGGAAACAATTTTTTCCCCACACATGAGCGCAAAAGGAAAACAAAGGCATTGAGGATTACCTCACAGACTTCAAGCATAAGAGCCAGTCTTGCATCTTTGGGCCCCTAAGTGATTCCATGATTACAGATAAGCTGCAATGATCTAAAGCTACAGGAATGTTTACTGAGAGACTGTGACTTAACTTTGGAAAAAGCCATAAACACCTGCAAAGCAGCAGAATAGGCGAAATTGTAAATATAGGCTTTAAGCAAAGAGGGTACCAGGGACATCATGCAGGAGGAGGACAAGGAGATGCACACACACAAAAAAGGTGATAAACTGACACCAATCAATATAAGAAAGGGCAACAAAAAAAAAATTCTGAGGAAGGGCCGTTCCAAACAAAGGTGTGGGATGTGTGGAACCAAAGTTGTGTACAAACAATGCCCAGCATTTGTACAGAGGTGCCGTGTGTGTCTCAAGTACAACCATTTTGCTAACCGCTGCAGCCAGCAGAAAACGGTGGATGCAATGCAGGGATGTGGTGATAGCTCCAGTGAGGAGGCAGTGTATGTTGATAACATACAGCTGCCAGTAGACAAGAACTGGTTCATCGCTCGCAATACTAATGGCTCACAAATCACATAGACTGTAGATACAAGCATTGACACCAAGGTACAACCAGCACAACGGTGGTGAACTTTAAAATACAAGACGCCACTGATGAAACAGGCAAACGTCGACAGCTTATAATGGACTCCATAGTCCTGTGGTGGGCTGATGTTGGCTCATTCTCACATATAAGAAAGAAAAGACTAAATACACCTTTCTTATAGGACATAGAACACCTATATTGGGCCTGGAATCAGGTGAACAGTTGGGACTAATATGCAAGCTGATTAATACAGGACACAATTTGTCGCAAGGCATCAAAACTTTAGTAGATACAGATACTGATGTGTTCGAAGGCTTGGGAAAATTGGCAGTCATGCATAAAATAACTATGAAGAAGGATGCAAACCCTTTTATACACACAGCCAGGAAGTACCTGTGGCCCTGAGAGGCAAACTCCAGCAAGAACTGCAGTGTCTCCAAGCCATGGAAGTAACAGAAAGGGTTGAGGAACCCACAGACTGGGTGCACTCACTGGTGATAGTACAAAAGAAATCTGGATCTTTGTGCTTGGGTCTCAAACCCAAGGAATTAAACACTAGCATAAGAAGGGAGCATTATCACATACCAACCAACATGAAATCTTGGGAGAGATGGCGGGTGCCAATATTTTAAACCATTCTAGATCTCAGAGCTCACGGCTATGTACAGTACTTGTAACACTCCTTTGGGCAGATACTGCTTCAAACGTCTGCCTTTCGGAATTTGGTCTGTATCTGGAGTATTCCATAGAACCATGCATGTTTACTGGATTCCACTGAAGGGGTCAAGGGTACATTTTCATCCGGGGCACTACAGAACAGGAACACTATGCAAGGCTTGCGACTATTCAGCAGCTTGCCAGAGACAAAGGATTGAAGTTGAACAAAGGAAAGTGCTAGTTCACGAAGACAGAACTTCTCTGTATGGGGGAAATCTTGTCAGAAAGTGGTGTCAGGCCGGATCTAGCAAAAGCATCTTTAGGATGCCAAACCCAAAGCAAATGAAAGACTTACCAAGGTTTATAGGTTTGGTGACTTGGCTGGGCAACTTCATAGATAACCTGGCTGATACAACAAAAAATATGAGAAAACTATTACTTAAAGGTGTGGAATGGAAGTGGACTAGAGAGCATGAAAATGAATACCTCAGACTTGGATATAGAGACATGCAAAAGAAGGGCATGGGAAGCACTCGATAGGCCAGGCATGAATGACGACATCACTGATATGGTAAATACCTGTGCCACATGCCAAACCCATAGGCGAACCATACCCAAAGAATCACTATTAAATATGGATGTGTCAGTTGGTGTTTGGGACACAGTGGGAGCAGATACCTTTACCCTACTGGACAGAGACTATTTGGCTATATTGGATGCATACTCAAACTACCCAGAGGTAGAAATACTGACGGATGCCACATCCTACCAGGTCATATTGAAACACAAAGCTACGTTTGCCAGATCTGGGATTTCACAAGTAGTGAGGACTGACAATGGACCTCAACTTGTGAGCAGTGACTTCAAGCCTTGTGCAGATGCATATGATTTGAATATTCTACTTCTAAATACCTGCAGGACAATGGGCTTGTAGAATGGGGCATGAAAATTAAGAGTGTTTAGAATGTGGTAAGTTGCCTGTAGAGCTTGTGCTAGGATGTCAGGTTCAAAATCAACTTCCTCAGCTTAAGATCAAACAGGATGCAGCTAAAGAACAGAGGTACAAACCGGTGCAGAAGGGAAGAGAAAGACGAAGGCATAAATATGTGCTACTATGACAAAACCGCGTGCACCCGAGCAAACTACGCCCTGGAGAATCTGTTAACATTTGGAATAATGGTTCAGGTGGGGATAAGGCTGAGGTGATTTGTCCGGTTACTCCAAGCTCACATGAGATCAAAACCAAGGATTTTTGTTGAGACAGAGCCATAAGCATCTCTTACCGGTACTGGCGATAAATGTCCCAGATGAGCTACCTCCACATACAGTGCAGAACTTAACAGTAAAACCACCTACACACCAAACTAGGAACATCCTGATAACAACACCGACACGCAGCATAATGATATCCCCTGCTGGGACTACAAGGGATGTGGACCTATCAGACACAAGACCATTGGATACCTGGGTCGGTTATCTTGGAAACACACTGCCATGACCACAGGAAACTGATGCTGTTCCAAGACTCCCAGCGGAGGTGAGAACACATTACGACACAATAGTCAAAAAAACCAAGAAGACTCATTGAAAGCTACTGAGCAGCAGCAGAATCCCGTCTCACATTGTATGAACAATGAGGGTATTGTTTTGTTTGTTTAGTTGTTTTAAAAAAAGGAAAGATGTGTGGAGTATGCTAATGAAGTCCTGCATATGCATGGCAAGGGCACAAAGCCAGGAAGTGGCAGTCAGACATCTTGCAGGAACTGGGAGCAAGGCAGAGCCAGGATGCAGGGCAGTGACCAGCAGCCCAGCCACCACCACCAGTTGTTGTGTTTCAAGTGTTAAATCAGAATTCTTGGTACAACAGAGAGTACGTGTCATAACGCAGCAGAACAATAGAGCCCGGAGAGGAGAATGAGACCTGAGCAACTACACCGGCAGCTGCATTTCCCAATCAAACTTTTTATTTTGGGCCTTTTGTTTTCAGCCCCAGGTATTTTGGTATTCAAATTTCCACTGAAAAAATGAAATTTTCAGTGGAAAATGTAGATGCTGATGATTTTTTCCTAGTTTTGCTGAACATTTCCATGGTGAAACCCAACTTTCCTACCAGCTCTAGGTATGATGTTATAAACAGTGCTCATGGCTGCCCCGTGTGGGGCAACTTGCCCAGTTCAGCCTAGACGAGCACCAAGGTGGGGAGGAGAGAGGAAATGCTGGACGTGACCCTCTGTTTCACTGTCAGCGGTTGCACTCTACAAGCAGCCCCCGTGACACAGATTAGTGCAAGCTGCTTCCTTTCTGTGGCGATTGGGTTAATTAGGCTGAGAATAGATGCCTGTCACACTTGACAGGAATATAAACACACAGGACCTTGGGGGATGATACAGCATATGGACTGGGCTCGAGTTCTTGGATGTGATGAGATTATGGGGGAGTTTCCGATTTCAGGCCTATGAGGAGCGAGTGCCTGGAGAATCCAGCCGCCTGGGATGTGAAGGCTGCTCTAATGCTTCTTCATCAGATTGCTAGAGCTCGGTGGGGTCCCCTGCTGCAGAGAGAGAACATCAGTCACTAAACTTTTCTAGGATGCAGAAACAACAGCCTCCTCTTCAGCCCCATTCCTGTGTGTGGGACCAAAGGGGACGATCCCTCGATCCAGCCCCGGATGCGCTGTTCAGCTAGGGCAGTGGGAGGACAGGCCCTAGCAGTTCAGTCTGGGGAGCATGCAAAGCCATGGCTAAGCTCTGCTCAGTAGCCAATTCCTTGTTGATGCCTTATGAGAATTTTTCATCTATATTAGGAGTCACCCCTTCTCTTGGGTGTAACCCAGCTGGGCATCTCTGGGAGAGCCCCTGGGAAGAACGCCAATCACTGCAGAACAGCATGGATAGGGTTTAAAAAAAAAAATCTCTTCTGATTTCATCAATTCAGCAGCAAGTGGCCCCTTACACCTGGCCCGGGGACAGGACACAATTAAAAGTTTAATGCTGCTTCAGAGTCAACTAAGTGCAAAAAAAAGCATCTGAAAATATATCCGAGTGCATGAAATTACCTCTCCGCTTCCAAACTCTGAGAAATTACCTGTCCGCTTCAAACTTTCGCCCAAAATATGCATCCCAGCTAAGAACCACCCTGAGAAATACCAGCCTAGCTCTTATCTTCCTAGTGCGTCAGTGCTGCAGCGCTAGGACATATGCTGAAAATTCTGGAAGTTAGTCCAACTTTATAATACAAACAGCAGAAAATCATGTACAGTTTAATAATTATTTCAAATATAATAATGTAATTTACTTCCTAGACTCTGCTTTCCTACCATGTATTGTAATGTACATGCATGTGTACGCGTATGTCATTGGGGCACTAGGTAAAGCCACTGTTCTGATTGAGAGCAATAATTACTGAGTCTAGAGGCAAGATGGAAAAATAACAACTGCATTTCAGAAGAGCTGAGCGCTAGAGAGTAACTTCTGGGATGTTCCTTAGAACTCCACCTCCTCGTCTCTCCACCAGGTGGTTGAGTGACAGCACACTAAGCCAATGAAACACCAAGTGGGACCTTAGCACAAACTCATTGAGGTGGGTGGCACATAGTTCTGAGGCCATTCTGAAAGATGCCTTTTCCGTATTCCCCCTTTCCTGGGTGTCAGAAACCAGTTTCACATACATTGGAGAAGCAACAAAGAGTCCTGTGGCACCTAATAGACTAACAGACGTATTGGAGCATAAGCTTTCATGGGTGAATACCCACTTCGTCGGATGCATGCAGTGGAAATATCCAGAGGCAGGTATAAATATGCAGGCAAGAGTCAGGCTAGAGATAACGAGGTTAGTTCAATCAGGGACCATGAGGCCCTCTTCTAGCAGCTCCATGCATGATATTTCCACTGCATGCATCCAATGAAGTGGGTATTCACCCACAAAAGCTTATGCTCCAATATGTCTGTTAGTCAAAGGTGCCACAGGACCCTTTGTCGCTTCTACAGATCCAGACTAACACGGCGACCCCTCTGATACTTGATACATTGGAGAGCGGATCACTTGACAATTGCCCTGTTTTGTCAATTCCCTCTAAAGCATCTCGCATTGGCCACTGTCAGAAGACAGGACACTGGGCTAGATGGACCTTTGGGTTGGCCCAGGGTTGCCATTCTCATTAATAGTTCTCACATATATGGGAAGTCCCAGCTTTTGTTTTGCTCACTTAACAATTCTGGATATATTCAATACAGATAATTCTCCCTTAGCCTGGGCAGGCTGGTCCCCACAGAGCCCACCTTGGTGCTTGGTCTTGCTCAAGGGTTAAACAATTCCAAGGCTGGGGCTTTCACCACTTCCCTTGGGAGACCTCGCCACTAACCCTGATGGGAAAGTTAATTCCTATCCATCTTAACCTTGCCTTTGGGCAGGTTCATTGGGTGACTTCTTGTTATTCCTCCCTGAGCCCCACCCTGCAAGATCCCTCGCTTTTATAAGCTGGCAGCACAGAGTTCAATTCCTGAGAGATCCAGGCTGGACTGACTTGTAGTCAGTTCACCATGCCGTTGTCTCAGGTTTTCATAAGCCTCCCAGCTTGGAGAGGGCCGATGCTGGGACCTGTGCTAACCCCCCTGCCCTATCACCCAGTGAGAGTTCAGCGGCCATTTGCATTTAAAAGCCAGCTCGGGAAATGTCTGGACTGTGCTTTCAGCAGGTCCCGGTGAGCATGGTGACCTGTTTCCTACACAGCACTTTGGATGGTCTGGATGGGGCCAAAGCTGTCCTGGATTCTACTGGGGGAGCCTTCGGTTACTCACGGGTGACTGTGCCTTGGCGTTGTTGAGGTGGGCGTACATCAGTACTGCAATGTTGCTGTGACCAGCCTCCAGAGCGATGGCCACGGCGTTGTTCCCATCCTAGGGCAGAAAAGGGAAAGGGTTCCTCAGAGCGCTCCCAGCAGGACACCTGGTGCGACCGTTTCAGTAACCCAATACTGAGTGTTCGGAGCTTCCAACGCCCTGGAACAGGCAGCAAACCACAAGGCCAACAGCCAGAGCCTGACAGGCTGGGCAAGTTACTGACCTTCTCTCCCAGGGAAAGGTCCGGGGGCCGGCATAAAGGATGGTGTGATAACACAGGAGACAGGTTCTAAATGGCTTTTAAAAAGCAGGGCCTGCCAGACCCACCTCCCCTCTTGCTTTGGACTGGCCATGGAGTGCAGGTGTGATAGGGCCGGGTGAAACCTGCACAGCAATGCCTTCATTCTGCCTCCAAGCAGCTGCTGGCTTCAGCCGGGTTGGCCCCCTTGTTGTGGGCTGTTTGTTCGAATGGGTTTGTGTTTCCATGTGCTTCCATGGGGCAGTTCTCTGGCCTGTGTTGTACAAATCAGACTATGGGCCCTTCTGGCCTTGCAGTCTCTGAATGTTTGGGGCACAGCTGTTCTTTACAATACCTGGTTTCACATGCAAACAACGGCAAGCACTGTGCACTATTCCCTGTTAGTCAATCAGGCAGCAGAAACACCACCTGAGGCTATAGATGATCAATCGGATGCCATGTAGGGGGACTAGTTAATAAGTGGATGGTTTGTGAGCTCCCGATAGGCTGAGGTTTGTTCACATAAAGGGGTTAGTCAAACAATCACTGAGAGCAACAGGCGAAACTTCCTTGCACCAGCCCTGCGCCCCTCGCAGCTAACGCTGCCCCCCCCCAGCCAGCCCCCGCCCCCGGGAGCTGAGCGGGAGGTCGGGAGGCAGGGGGCGGCTCGCCGCGGCTACCTCCCGGCTCCCCGCTCAGCGGCTGAGCAGGGAGGCAGCCGCCCCCAAACTCCTGGTGCCCTAGGCGACCGCCTAGGGTCACCTAGTGATAGCGCCGGCCCTGGAGAGCAAATACACTGGGAAAAATCAAAATCTGTGGATAATTCGCAGGCCAAAAAATGGTGAAAATCCCCAGCCAGGAGTGATTCACCCCACTCAGTCAGTCAGTGAGCCGGCGAGGTGGCTGCACACAGCACATCCGCGTATGCAGCACGATACGGCAGTGGAGAGAATCCAGCCCTGTGGTGCCCGGGGGCGAGTGGGGCAGGCAGGGACTTACGTTATCCACAATGGAGACGTCACAAGCTGTCTGGGCCAGGAGCAGCCTCACGGTCTCCACTCGCCCGTGCTCGCAGGCGCACATCAGGGCGGTGGAACCCTCCTCGTCCTGCAGGTTGACGTCGGCGCCGCAGGCCAGCACGGCTTCGACCATCTCCTGCCTGCCGTGGCTGACGGCCAGCATCAGCGCCGTCTGGCCAGCCTGCAAGCGAGAGGAGAGGTGAGGGGAGCCGAATGCAGGCGGACACGCAGAAGAGACCTGGCCCGGTCCCCTCCAGCGGGAGAGGGGATATTAGTAACAGCTGGACTCCTCTCCCACAGATTCATACTAGGCCAGAGGGGATAACGACTGCAGGGAGAGGACAGGGGCTACTCAGCCATGGCTCGTGTGCCCCACGGGGAGGAGGGATTCTCTCCACTTCCCTGGGGTCTTCTCCCCGAGGACCTGCTTGGCTTTGCCCATCCCCCAAGTCTGTCGGCTTTCCCCCTAGCCCCCCAGTCCTGGTTCCCTCGGGGCCCCATGCATTGAAAAGGGGCAGCTTCACACAGAAGGCAAATCTAACTAAGGAACATGCATTTTGTAAGATGGGAAAACTGTTTCCTGCCCAGCCTAAGTCACCAGTCCAAATCCAGCCTAGGTCAAAATAAATTTCTATCTGACATCACTTTAGAAGCCTATGTGAAATTAGTGGTTGGTCTTATTCCAGATCTTGATGGACAATTGTCAAAACTACGAAAATCTACCTCTCCTTTTCTCCCTCTCACTTATCTCAGCAGCAGGCAGGACAAAGAAGTAATGAGCATGGAGACTGAATGATCCCTGCACATGCAGATGTGATAATGCCAGGTTAGACTCAGGTACATTGGAAAGGCCGTATGTAAAAGGTAAAACTGCGGAGGCATTTGATGTATTTGTTCTTATGGCAAAATAGAGAAATTCAGTCTCCACTGCTATCTATCTGGCATCTAAATTAATCTATAGATTTAGACTTCTGTGGTCTCTTCTTCAATGGTATCTGATTTGCTTACAGATAATGAGGCAAGTTCTGCAGCAATTTACTATGCATTCATGACATCACTCTGGAAAACATGTGCTTTAAATGATGCAGCTAATGTTCTTATGTAGTATACTCTCTTTAAAAATGGGATATACACATGTAAAATGCAAAATACATTAAGCACCAGAATGGCACATAAGTTCTTCTTTTTATTTTATTTTTTTTTGCTGCTTTGATTTTCTGTTCACAAACTCTACTTAATGGAAATATTTCCACCGGAACTACTGATCTTGGAGAAATATGGCCAAAGCTGAGCACACGCAGGATCCGGCCCGCAGCTGCTGACAGTGACAAGCGCTATTTGGGAACCTTTCGGCGACTCTGCAGTAGGCTGGCTTAGCTCGTGTTCCCGGCCCCGTGGGGAGCCGCCTGCAGCCAGCCTGTCCCACGCAGAGCTCACTGGGGGGAAAACAAAGCTTGTTTTGGTCCAAAGCAGGGGTAGCGGCTAAAGCCTGGGGCAACCAATCAGGGGACAGACACGAGCCGTGTCACTCGGGTGAGCCGGCCCACAAGCTGTTCTTTCCAACCGTGGAGGGCAGAGGCACAGCCTGGGGGCTCAGCGGGGCTGAGTCTGGGGGGTAGCGTAGAGGTGACGGCTGCAGGGAGCAGCCCTGCCAGCGCTGACCTGGCTCGCCTTGGCGTTGACGTTTCCCATGCTGAAGAGTGTCCTGACAACGTTCATGTCGTCTTCGTGCTCCACCGACGCCAGGGCTGCCAGCATGAGGGCCGTGTAGCCGGCTTTATTCTGATGGTCAACGTTGCAAACGCCTGCAGAAAGAGAAGTCGGGCAGCGCTGCAGACCCCAGCAGGCCAGGACTGCCCTGGGTTCGGATTCCAAGAGCTTGTCTCCAGCCAAGGAGCTGCTGAGCTATTGCTGGATTCCGGGTGGCAACGCTCGCTGTGCATTGGAGGCAGAGCACCCCTTGCGCGGGCACTGCTAGGCCAGACCGTACGGCCCCCACCCTTCTCAGGCGAGGGGTCGGACCCACTGCAGTTTGGAAAGGCCTTGTTCCCTTGATGCTGCCACACGGTACATGTTTGCCGGGCATGTAAGAGCAAACTCAGCCCCCTCCTCCACAGCTGCGGTCCTGCGGGGAACCCCTTGCTGGATTGATGGGGCTGCGGAGGAGGTTTGACATGCTCTGTGCAGCACAGAGCCCTGAGCGGCTCTATGCAGGGACTGGAGGATCTGCCGCTGCATGGAATCTCCTGTTCTATTCCCCACCCTGCCGGGGGGCGCATCAGCCCGCGGAAGCTGTTCCAGCTACCTGGGCTCATGACAAACGCCTAATGGCTGCACTGAACAGTGTTCTGAGCAGGGACCCACTTTCCCGTGCCCCTGCAGTGGCGTCTTGCACTCTGTACTCGGGTGGCACCTTGGACTGCAGGTGGGGCATGAATGAGGGCAGCGAGATCAGGCCCTTGTCACAGCACAGACACCAACGCCCCCGTCCATGTGTTTGTCCCTGCACCCGCCCGGCAGTGCCCATGGGCAGCACTCCGGCATCAGATTCTACCGCTGCTGGAATCTGCTGGCAGAGGC
Source organism: Chelydra serpentina (assembly GCA_037349315.1). Taxonomy (NCBI): domain Eukaryota; kingdom Metazoa; phylum Chordata; order Testudines; family Chelydridae; genus Chelydra; species Chelydra serpentina. The sequence goes on from JBAIAC010000192.1 coordinate 1,690,377, forward strand.
ACTGGGGACCCTGGAATGGATGCTGAGGGCAGGGAAATGCTTGTGTAGTAGGTTCGTTTTCAGGCCTTAACCCCAGGGCATGGGCCAGTGATATGTTCTACACCTCGAGCACAGCCTAGTGTCTCGGGCTAGAGCCTGGGCGCGAGGAGAGGGAGGCAGACTGGCCGCCGGCTGGGTGTGTTTCACGGGAGGGCTCGGGGGCAGCAGCCAAGAGGAGCCCGGGGAGCAGGGCAGCTGTTGGAAAGGGAACCAAGGTCTCCGCTCCCGTCTCCTAGTGCAGGACCCTCCGCTGAGCCATCCCCACTTCCGGGCTCGACAGGGTTCCATGGCACCCCTGGGGTGCTACTAACCCGTGTCCAGGAGCAGCTGCACGATCTGGAAGTTGGAGTGTGAGACGCTGTAGTGGAGGGCTGTGTTACCGTTCCCATCCGAGAGATTGACCACGTGGGCCAGCAGCCCCGGAGAGACCTCCGCGAAGGCCAGGAGGTGGTTGGCGACCATCTCTGGGACGGAGGACTTCTGGCTGGACACTCGGAACCACTCCTGGAGGATGCTGCTGCTGCTGGACAGCTGCGGGAGGAGGAGGGCAGATCTCAAGCAGGGAAATGCTTATCTCCAAGGGAACATGCTCGGCGGGCAAAGCCCCTGCTGCTCTCAGCACTTCCTCTGCTACGTTTCACCCTAACACGAAGCCGGGGAGCCAGAGTTCCCACAAGCAGCTGTGGCACAAGGCTGGGCCACCCCCAGCCAAGCCCTCCCATTGCCCCAAATACAAAGCAGAGCAATTCCTTGCACCTCCCTCCGTCGATAACATGGCACGGACCAAGGCCCTGGACGACAGGCCAGCGCCGAACCCTCTGGACTGGGGCCTTGCACAGGGTGCTAGGCATTCCCTGGGCTGGGAGTGGCCAGGGACAGGAAGCCCCCGGAGGGAAGGCACAGATGTCTGGAGAAGCCCCACTGGGGCCCCTCCCCACCATGGGTAGCAGGCAGCAGCTGGCCCTGTACCTGCCCTCAGAGCTTTCCCAGCATGCTGAGGGGATTGTGTGTGCAGGGTGAGAGCAGCCCTGCGGTTCTGGGGCTGCAGGGAGCACGGGCTGGTCGGCCTCCAGTCTCGTAGGGTCTGCGATGCCAGGAATGTCAGGCTGAGCCCAGCCGGGAGGAGGGGCTAGTGACTCAGAGCATGACTCCGGGGCTGCAGCGCAGAGAAGGACAGGGAGGGGTTGGGGTGGGATTCATAGATTCCTAGGCCAGAGGGGCCCACGGTGATCATCTCGTCTGACCTCCTACACGACACAGGCCAGAGGCCTGCCCAGGCCAATTCCTTCTGCACTAGAGCAAAATCCCCCCCGCCCCCCACACCTAAAGGGGAGCTCCAGCGTGTGGCATGCAGGGGAACGACTAGTCTTCCATTGTCCTGGCTCACCCCCTTTTCCTCGCACTCAGTGTTGCTGATTACGGGCTCTAGCCGTGGGGCCGGTGTACAAGGGGTTGCAGAGGAGTTTGTGGATCCAGGCTCTGATGCGCTAACAGAAGCCTCTTTGGGGAGAATACCCGCGACTGCTGGTCTCCATCCCAGGGACCCTCGGTGCACGTAGCAGAGGTGACCACCTGGAGCAAGCCCAGCGGTTTCACCTCCGGCACCCCCTCCTACTCACCACCTCTTTGCTCTTCGCGGCACTGGGATGGCTGAGGTGGTGCTTCACAATCATGCAGGCCTCTCTCATCCGTGGGCTCAGTTCAAACCTGTGAAAGGCAGCGGTGGGACGGAGCTGTGGGCAGTGTTACTCCAGAGAAGCAGGTGGCCTGCAGAACAGCAGGGGCAGGCCTCGAGCGGGCGCAGCTGCCGGCTAACAACGTGTTCCTAGAGTTCCTGAGGGGCGGCTTCTAGCCACGCCTCAGGGGACACAGGAGCAGCCAGGAGCTGCTTTTAAATCTCTGGCAGAACAGGCTGGGGGGGGAGTGGGGCAGCAGCTGAGTTAGTTGCTCATTAAAGCACAAAATGGGAGGGGGAGGGGGGGAATTCATCAGCAACAGACTCAAAGGATTGTTAGGAGAAAAGAAAACGATCCGTGCGCTGCTTCCATGCGTGAGTGGAGACAGCCAAGAACACCCCCTCAGTACGCCCGACCAGATACATCGGTGGGTCCCCTTGCCAGCAGATCTCAGCACTTCACAAACATTCACAGATCCATCTGCTACTCCCCATTTTGCAGACAGGAAACTGAGGCACAGACAGGCGGGCCCATGGCTCCCCCAGGAGCATGGAACGGAGCGAGGCATTGACCCAAAATGTCTGGGTCTTAGGCAAGGGCCAGAGCCACAAGATTATCATTCTTCTTCTGCATTAGGGACGCTCTCAACACTCAGGTGTTGGGCATGGGATTCGGATGCATCAGACATTGGTAACAGCCAGACTGGATCCCAGAGTAAAGGCATGAATATCTGATCTAGTGCAGCAGGGAAGGTCAGGCTAGAGGGGTCAAAGGGCCGATCTGGATTCCTGCCTTCCTGGGGGGTTGCCCTGGAAAAAGCCCCGTTATTTCCATCATTCAGAATCACGTTTGTGTTCTGCGCGGGCCCAAAGGCTCCTGGACTGCAGCACTCAGGGAGCGTGTGTTTCAGTCTCTGCTTCCCAGGAGCTCCCAGAGAAATGACTACAGGCCCTACAAGCAACGACACCGGAATGGAGGGACTGCCCAGCTGGGTTAGACCAAAGCTCCATCTAGCTCCGTGTCCCGTCTCCAACACGGGCCAGTCTCAGACGCAAAACCCCCCAAAGTGGGCAACTATGGTATAACATGGCCATAGCAGAAATTTCTTCCTGACCCATCATTTAGTGCTTGGCTGATGCCCAAAGCATGGGGGGTTTTATCCACTCCAAGCTTTGTGGGGTTTTTAATCCTAGCCAGTGTGGATGTTCTCATATAAATGTTGTATTTTTGAATCCTGCTAGGCAATTGCCCTCAATTATATCCAGAGGCAGTGAGTTCCCCTGGTTAATCTTGTGTGGTGTACAAAGGAAGTCCCCCTATTTCAGTTTTAAATGTTCTGCCTTGGAGGTGCCTTTGTTCTTGTTTCAGTAGTGCCCGCTCCATCTTTTCTGTACCATTCATTATTTCCTATACCCTTACCATGTTCCCTCTTATTTGTTTCCTGTCTAAATGACATGTATTTGGTACCTGCTATTTATGAATGGTTTTCCAGTCATTCAGGGGACGGGCTGCACTGGGGAACACATGCTACCCCTTCTCAAAAGTACAGCAAGGCTCTCCTGGACACATGCTCCCTGATTGCCCCTGGAGGCGTTATGGCTTTTCTTGCTAGGAGCTTCAGCCAAGGACCGTGTACGTCCTCCCTCTAGCCCTGGGAGCTGTGACTGCACCTCTAGCAAGCTGGGTGCACCTGCAGATCGAAGGAGGCTTTCTTTGTGCATGCTTCAGCACAGATTTCAAATGGGCAGGTTGCTAAACTGAAATTGGTTTTTTACCCCAACAGGACAATGTCCCCAGAGTAGTTTGCACCCAGGCCTATTTTTAACCTTCCACTGTTTTATGAAGCCCTGCTCAAAACACAGAGCAGGGAGAATTCCCCCCTGCACCCCCCGTAACACAGTTACAGCTGGCAGACTTTTGCTCCAATTTCCTGAAAGATTCACCTTCTAGCAGAGCCCAACCAGGGCAGATGCCAGCCCCCAAGGGGGAATATTTTACTAAGCTAGGAGCCTGTGGAAATGGGGGTAGAATGCAACTTGTTTAGCAACCTTAGCTACACTGGTTGCCGCCCAGGATTGTGAGTTCAATCCTTGAGGAGGCCATATAGGGATCTGGGGCAAAAATTGGGGATTGGTCCTGCTTTGAGCAGGGGGTTGGACTAGATGACCTCCTAAGGTCCCTTCCAACCCTGAGATTCTATGATTCTAGTGCTGGCTCTAATAGCCTCTGCTGGCAGCGCCCAGCTGGGAGATGCTGGCTTGCCCGGGGGCAGTGGTAGGATGAGTTTGAATGGCTGATCCTTTTACTAACCAATTCAGCTGAGATTAGGGCTGGTCGGATTTTTTAAACTCAATTATTTTTCCTGCCAAAAAAATACAATTCAAATGTTTCACCCGCTGGGTCCGATTGTGGCCACAACGAGTCAGAAACGAGATGAATGTTGTGGTCTGTGTCGTGGTGTTCACTGGGGGAGGGAAGGAATTTTCTATGGCAAAATTAGAACGAAACCATTTTCACAGAAATAAAATCAGCTTTTTCGGCCAGCTTGGGCCCAGATTCCCTGGAGGCTGCTGAGAGGGAGACGGCAGCTGGAACCGCTCCTGGCCTGAGATGTTTCTGTGGAAGGGGCTCTAGAGAGATCCTCCTCCCTCCCCACTCCCCTCTGGCTCCAGGGGGCTTGGGGCTGGAGCGCTCCCATGTAACCGGGCCTTTCTGACTAAGCTTGGCTGTTGGTGGGCGCCAGGCAGGAATTCCAGCCCCAGGGAGACGACCCTGCACTTACTTCTCCTTCACCTCGGTCGGGTCCAGGGCTGGTGCACTCTCTGTCCCCTGCTCGTGCTCCTCTTTTCTCTTCCTCTGCTCTGTGCCCAGCTCGGGACCCTCTGTGCTGCTCACAGTCTCACCCACGTTCACAGTGATCTCCTCATCCCAGGCGTCCGTGTCGCTGTCAGAGCTGGTGGGTGAAATCTTCTCAGAGGAGCTGTCTCCACTCTCCTCCTCCTCGCTGGACGTGCTCTCGTACCTGCCAGGAGAGAGAGCAGGGTCAGGGCACTGCCGTGAGATCTGCCACCTTCTCCCATGGTGCCCGTACTGTGCAGCGGGAGAGCTGGGGTCACGCTGCTCCCTGCCCCCAACACACACACGGCGTGTTGCTATCATGGCGGCTTCTTGCCCTGCTGTGGGACTGGGACGCAGCCGGGTTTACCGGGGTCTGCGCGTGCTGGAGAGGGAACGAAGGGCACGTACTCCCCATTCAGCACCCCCACAAACTGCAGACTCTTCTTCCCGCCTTCGGCCTCGCTCTTCGGACACCCGTCTCGCTTCTTCATGATCGACTTCAGGGCGCCTGAGGAAACAGAGACAGGAAAGTCACATGGTGGAAAGCCCTGCCTCTGGCACAGACACAGGGCCAGGGTCTCACTCCACCCACCACCCCACCCCAAGTTCCTGGAAAGGAGGGGTGGGGACGGGAGGCTGTCCAGGAGAGGCTGGGGTTGAGAGCACCGGGGGCGTGAGAACAGGCTGGGTTTGGGCAAGGAAGCTTCCTGTCCAGAGCCTGCTGGGCTGGGGGATTCTCCACTTGTAGCTCCGTCTCCCACCCCGAAGGCCTGGAATTTGAGTGAACAAAGCCCAGGGGAATCTGCTGCTCCGTCCGTCTGGACATCCCGAGCTTCGGGCAGCATCCTGCATGTGCTGAGGAGGGCAGCTCTAACCCACAGCATCGGGGCTCTGATTCTCAATGGCTGCCTGCCCTGGTGCGGGAGCTCCTAGCCATGCCCAGGTCTTGTCCCCCAAAACACAAGCGCACAATCCCTGCCGCTCTTACCCCTCCCAACCCCCCCCCCCCACACACACACAATGGCTCCACCTGTCCTGCTCTGCACAAACGCTGCGCTCCCCCTCCCCCAGCCTGCAGATCCTCCCTCACTCGCCCCACAAACCTCTGGGCTAATTCACTGGGGCCTGGAAGCATGTGGTTACCAGAATCGCTGTCACATGACCTACGATGAGGTCATCTGCCCAGGTGCCTGATCAACACAGCCTCCTCTCAGGTTGGAAGGCGGGACCTTGGGTCTCCTCTCACTGACACTGCTGAGTAGCTCCACTGAAGTGAATGGGATGGTGTGAGTGAGTGGAGAACCAGGATCCTGAGGGTTCAGGCTCCAGCTCACAGCCTGGTTTCTATCCAATTACTGCTTGAAACGACATGCACAGGGCGTGTTCCGCCAGGGCTGAGCAGGCGCGAGACTCGTCAGCATGCAGCAGACGCTGACGTAAGTGACTCACCAGCCCCAGGACTCAGAGGAGCGTTACCGTCCTTCTCCGGAGGCGTTTCCCGCGGTGCGCACACACACTCGTGCACCCCTTTCCTGGAGTCCTGGGGAATGAAACGTGAACCTTGCTCCACTTCCACTGTCCCTGTCCCTCCCTGAGGCAAGACGGTCTTAGTGCCACTGGCGACGCCAGACTCAGCAACGTCCACCTGGTTTCCACCTTCTCCGGCACCATTGGGGGTTTGTTCAGATTTATCACCAGCCACACCTTGATCTGTGTCTTCCATTGCTGCATCGATTCCTGCCTCTAGATCAGCGTGGGTGTCCTTCTCTTCGTACTGGGCTGTTGAATCTGGAGCTACAGCAACTTCTCTACTTTCCAAATTGCAGTTGACTCCAATGCACAACATCTGTGGCGAGCAATCTACACCCTTATCGATCATTTCCAAGTGGCTGCCCACCCCCTGGCTCTGCATTGGTACCGCAGCCTCTGCGTGTGCTTCTACCATCTGAGGCTTGGCCATTGTTTCCTTGTCTATCAAACTTCTTGGCCTTCTGGAACAAACCTCTACTCTCAACTCCTCAAGCTCCTTAGTTGCGTCCTTCAAGTGGCCTTCCATCATGGCGATGACCTCTCTCTGGTGGCCAATCGTGTGCTGCAGCAGCTCCATTTCCTTCGCTGCTTCCGTAGGAAGCCCTAACAAGGACTCCACGACCCACACTGCAGCGTCCTTGGTCTCAGTCTCTTGGCCAACGGCAATCTCATGGCATGGCTTCTGAGATCGGTAGTAGAACACGGCCTCGTTCATGTTCACCTCCTCGCCCACACCTACAGACTTACATGCTTTCTCCATGGCCCTTGCGGGGCGGGCAGCCACCCTGCTGGCTCGCACGTTCCTGTCCGAAGCAGACAGTTTCTCAGTGAGTCTCCTTAACTCTGTGATTTTACTTGCTCGAGCCTTCACCGACTCCAGTTCCCTTTCCAGTTCCCCGGGAGCCTCCTGGCTTGCCCTGGCAACCTCTGAGCCAAGAGACCTGGGTGGAAAGCTGAAAACAGAAGCCTCGCTCGTTTCGGGCAAGGGTGGCTCCTGCAAACCCACCATCAGCTTCTCCTTCTCCCGTTTCAGTTTGCAGATTTTCATTTCTAGGACCGGGATCGTCTTGACTTGTTCCTCCAGCTCTTTGAGTTGCTTGAGGGCAGCAGCCATCTGCTCCCGCACATGCTGCAGATGTACTGGGCTGATGTTGGTGGCCGGGGTGCTCCTTCCGGAATTCAAAGGGCTCATTCTCACAGAGCCTGTCAGAGACGGACCAGGTGTGGCTTGGGTATCCTCATTTCCATTCAAAGGGACAGCAGAGGAGGAGCGGGTCTGGTGAAAAGAAGCGGTACTGGAGACGGAGATGCATGTTTTAGAGGGACTGCTGGGTGGCCCAGTCATCTGGGCATCTCCACTAATCAGCAAATGGAGCTGCTCTAGCTCTAACCTCCTACTTGTCTCTTGCAAGGTTTTCTCCACCCGGGGATTTCGCATGAGGGATGTGGGGGCGGGGGGAGGGAGGAGATTTATAACTGGAGTTGGAGACATGGGGTTGGAAGCCTGTTTGGTGAAGGGCTCTCTCACTTCTGAGGACCCAGACTGCGTTCTGATGTGTGGAGATAACAGGAGCACGTTCCTTCCATCCTCACTGGCCGTGGATGCCAGAGACTCGGTGGAGGTCCATCCGCTGGTGTGGCCGCTAGGGCTTCTCAGGGAACTGGGCTGCTGCTTGGGCCCTTTCGCTTTCCGATGCAAAGGCACCTTCTTGAGAGTTTGGCCACTCTCAATGTCGTCGACATATTTCAGAAAATCGAGGTCTAGCAGGAAGCCGTAGGGGGTTTCCACAGAGTAGGAGCTCTTCTCCCCATCGTCCTGATCTCTGTACAAGAAGGGGCCACCTAAATCTGCCAGGAAAGCCAAAGGGAAACAATTGGTACAGTCAAGAAAGACCTAAGTTCGTCAAACGCATCTCCTGCCCCCGTATCCAGAGGTGCTGGAGCTAGGGATGCTGGGGGTGTGGCAGCACCCCCTGGATGAATTGGTTTCCATCACATAGAGAGTTTACAGTTTGGTTCAATGGCTCTCAGCACCACTCTCCCTCTACACGTTCTCAGCTTTTCCTGCTGGACGCAGGGCGAGTGTTTGATGCCACAGAAAGTTCACGGAGGTGCCCAGTCCGGACGAAAAGGCTGGGCCTTTCTCACCTGGCAGAAGATGGGAAGCAGGGGTCTGGAATAACCCCAGGTGCCCTCTGCTCCGAGCACCACTTGGAGCCTGTGGGGAAGCCTGGACCCATGTGAGTGTCACACCCAAATTTGAGGGTGAGGATTAATTCAGGGTCTTTAAGAGGGAGGTGAAGCAGCCCAGTCAGTCCATGGACAGAGGATGCCAAACTGAGGCACGTTCAGCAGGGACAGAAGCATGAGACAAAGTGACCTAGGGCCTGAGCCAATGCCCATTGAGGGCAGTGGTGGCAATAGGCTTTGGATCAGGCCCAGAGAGAGGTTAGGAGTCTGCGCTTCATGAAAAGGCCTTCACTCTGGGGCTAAAATAGAAGGAAGCAGCAAGAGGGTGGGAGGGCGTGCACAGCTCCCCATCCCTGCCTGGTGCAGCTGCCAGTCAGTTCAGGTGTATGGCCCAGCCCCGGAGCATCTGAGGGAAACCCTCTGTCATTAGCACAAATGGACAGACAGCGAGGGTGCCTGACCCATGGGGTCCCCTCTCCACTTGACTCAGGTGTGCAACCCTCCCACTGGATTAGCTCTGAATCATAGAATATCAGGGTTGGAAGGGACTTTAGGAGGTCATCTAGTCCAACCACCCCCTGCTCAAAGCAGGACCAATCCCCAATTTTTGCCCCAGATCCCTAAATGGCCCCCTCAAGGATTGAACTCACAACCCTGGGTTTAGCAGGCCAATGTTCAAACCACTGAGCTATCCCTCCCTCCAAAGAATCCCCACTAGAATCCTGCTAGAGCTGGTTGGGAATTTTCTGTCACAATTTCACAGTGATTTTCTGACACAAAATGCAGTTTTCACAAAGTCAGCGTTTTCAGTGGGAAAAATCTTGATTTTACCAAAAATTTTCAATTTTCCCTCAGTGATAAATCAAAATAAAATATTCCATTTTGTCTGTGTTTGACCTAAAATCCCATGCACTGCTACAGACTAGGGACCAAGTGGCTAGGCAGCAGTTCTGCAGAAAAGGACCAAGGGGTTACAGTGGATGAGAAGCTGGATATGAGTCAACAGTGTGCCCTTGTTGCCAAGAAGGCTAACAGCATTTTGGGCTGTATAAGTAGGAGCATTGCCAGCAGATTGAGGGAAATGATCATTCCCCTCTATTCGGCATTGGTGAGGCCTCATCTGGAGTACTGTGTCCAGTTTTGGGCCCCACACTACAAGAAGGATGTGGATAAATTGGAAAGAGTCCAGCGGAGGGCAACAAAAATGATTAGGGGGCTGGAGCACATGATTTATGAGGAGAGGCTGAGAGAACTGGGATTATTTAGTCTGCAGAAGAGAAGAATGAGGGGGGATTTGATAGCTGCTTTCAACTACCTGAAAGGGGGTTCCAAAGAGGATGGATCTAGACTGTTCTCAGTGGTAGTAGATGACAGAACAAGAAGCAGTGGTCTCAAGTTGCAGTGGGGGAGGTTTAAGGTTGGATATTAGGAAAAACTTTTTCACTAGGAGGGTGGTGAAGCACTGGAATGGGTTACCTAGGGAGGTGGTGGAATCTCCTTCCTTAGAGGTTTTTAAGGTCAGGCTTGACAAAGCCCTGTCTGGGATGATTTAGTTGGGGTTGGTCCTGCTTTGAGCAGGGGGTTGGACTAGGTGATCTCCTGAGGTCTCTTCTAACCCTGAGATTCTATGATTCCATAATTCTATGAAAGGTTTCAACATTTCCAAATTGAAATTTCTCAGACTTTCCATTATATGAAAAAGTTCAAAATTTCAACTTTTCATCCTAATTGATCAGTGAGAGATAAAAAAGCATCTTTTAAAAAGTGGAAGTCAAAGGATGTGAGGGAGATTCCCAAACCTGAGCCATCCTTTGTAGGTGACAAATCTGAGGAAATGTCACAGATTGAGGTGTTATTAGAGGAGGTTTTGGAATTAATTGATAAATTTAACAGTAACAAGTCACCGGGACCAGATGGCATTCACTCAAGAGTTCTGAAAGAACTCAAATGTGAAATTGAGGATCTATTAACTATGGTTTGTAAACTGTCCTTTAAATCGGCTTCTGTACCCAGTGACTGGAAGATAGCTAATGTAACGCCAATATTTAAAAAGGGCTCTAGAGGTGATCCTGGCAATTACAGACCGGTAAGTCTAACGTCAGTACCGGGCAAATTAGTTGAAACAATAGTAAAGAATAAAATTGTCAGACACATAGAAGAACATAAATTGCTGGGCAAAAGTCAACATGGTTTCTGTAAAGGGAAATCATGTCTTACTAATCTATTAGAGTTCTTTGCAGGGGTCAACAAACATGTGGACAAGGGGGATCCAGTGGACATAGTGTACTTAGATTTCCAGAAAGCCTTTGACAAGGTCCCTCACCAAAGGCTCTTACGTAAATTAAGTTGTCATGGGATAAGAGGGAAGATCCTTTCATGGACTGAGAACTGATTAAAAGACAGGGAACAAAGGGCAGGAATAAATGGTAAATTTTGAGAATGGAGAGGGGTAACTAGTGGTGTTCCCCAAGGGTCAGTCCTAGGACCAATCCTATTCAACTTATTCATAAATGATCTGGAGAAAGGGGTAAACAGTGAGGTGGCAAAGTTTGCAGATGATACTAAACTGCTCAAGATAGTTAAGATCAAAGCAGACTGTGAAGAACTTCAAAGAGATCTCACAAAACCAAGTGATTGGGCAACAAAATGGCAAATGAAATTTAATGTGGATAAATGTAAAGTAATGCACACTGGAAAAAATAACCCCAACTATACATACAATATGATGGTGGCTAATTTAGCTACAACTAATCAGGCAAGAGATCTTGGAGTCATTGTGGATGGTTCTCTGAAGACGTCCACGCAGTGGGCAGCGGCAGTCAAAAAAGCGAACAGGATGTTAGGAATCATTAAAAAAGGGATAGAGAATAAGATGGAGAATATCTTATTGCCCTCATATAAATCCATGGTACGCCCACATCTTGAATATGGTGTACAGATGTGGTCTCCTCATCTCAAAAAAGATATACTGGCATTAGAAAAGGTTCAGAGAAGGCAACTAAAATGATTAGGGGTTTGGAACGGGTCCCATATGAGGAGAGATTAAAGAGGCTAGGACTTTTCAGCTTGGAAAAGAGGAGACTAAGGGGCGGGGGGATATAAAATCATGAGTGGTGTGGAGAAAGTGAATAAGGAAAAGTTATTTACTTGTTCCCATAAGAACTAGGGGCCACCAAATGAAAATAATGGGCAGCAGGTTTAAAAGGAAGTTCTCCTGCACACAGCGCACAGTCAACCTGTGGAACTCCTTGCCTAGCAATGATGGAGTCGAATGTTAGTGAGTCACATATATGATTGTGATCGATAAACATAAATGCCAAAATAGTTAGAAAAATAAATTCCCTTTCTTAATAAGAGAAAAAAAATGTATCACATATGTTAAAATTATGTTTTTAGTGAAAACCGATTGACTAAAGTAGATAATGGCAGTAACAGATTTTAAGCAGATTTTATTTATTTTTATGCATCTCTAATAAAGATAGTGTATAAAGTATCAAACATGTGTTCCTGATATCTGTGTTAAAGATCCAGAACTGATACCTCAAGGCTCAGGATTGGGAATATCTTGCTGTATTATCTCCTGATTGTCCTAATTTACATATAAACTTTAAATGTGGCTTTAATTGGCATTTGTATATATTTTCTCTCTCTGTATATAACAATTAGATACAGTGCTCCTGTCAGGTCATTCCAACATTATTATCTGCAAAACCCCTAGAGTTGTCAGGTGCCTAAGCAGTGCCTGGAATCATGGGTAAAGTTTCCTCCCCCGCAAATCGGAAATGGCGCCCTGGGTGAGCCGGGAGGGCCACGGGCTCTGGCAAGAGGCAGCCCCCATGTGACAGCGTGAAGCCCGCCGTGAGCCACATGCCACAGCAGCAGCGCAGAAAGGTGGCACCACACCATGTTCCAGGCCACCCTTACTTCTGCGCTGCTGCTGGGGGTGGCGTTGCCTTCAGAGCTGGGTGCCAGGCCAGTGCTTCATTTGTGCCAGGGCTGAGGTCTAGCCTCTGGCATCTCTTTCAATACAAATTAAACACTGGGGGAGGCAGTGGAGCCCAGAGGTGATGGGGGGGAGGGGAAAGCCCAGGGAACCTGAGGGGGCCAGGTGTGATGGGGGGGGGTTCCAAAATAAAAGTTCGCCCAGGGTACCATTTTCCCTGGCTGCAGCCTTCGCGGTGCAGATGGCTCTGATTAGGCTGCAGCCCCCGCCATTTGCATTCATGGCAGAGGTTGATAACCCCCTTCAATCCCCTTTGGTGGGAGGGCAGGGGGTGCCCCATCTCTACCTTCAGAGGTGAGCACTGGGAGAACACATCATCCTGGTACCCCTTAGGTAGGAGCCGCCCGTGTCTTTACCTGGGAGATTCGGGTTCAGGTGTATGGGCTGTGCCATCTTCTCCATAGACCAGCGGACTGCGAATCTGAAAAGACATTACGAGCTGGCGTGAATTCCCTCCTGTTGGTGGCTTGTGACTCTCAGCAGCACAGACTGGAAGGAAGCCCGTCTATGCAACCCCAACTGCCCTCCCGGCTTCACACCCCAATTCCACTTCATACGCCAAAACACCACAAAGAAACTCTAATCACAAGGGGAACAGCCTCCCACCGCCGCCCTCAGAGAGCTCGGTGCCCAGACAGACTCATTCCTCCTCCTGCGGAGACGGGACGACCTCATGGAATGCTCAACGGAGCAGGAGCCAGGAGCCTGCGTTTCCCACACAGATTAGATGGGGACCCTCTGTCTCCCTTTCCCCAACTCCATTCTGCAACATTTGTGTTGGCTCCTGCCCTGGAAGCCTTTAGCCACCCCCCACCCACTCTGGGCAGCCTGCCTCAAAACACACATAGGAGGATTAGGGGAAACTGAAGCTAGACTCTGCAATTCTTTCTGGGGCACAGAGGGAAGGAGGAGACCTGATGTGAAAGTTGGAAAGGAAAATATAACCAGAAAGGTAAAGAGGAGAAGACCCTGCTCAGGCCCCTCCAGCCTGAACAGGGACCAATTGCATCAGAGAAAGGGCACTCTGTACCATGCCCCAGCTTCTATTTGGCACTTGTCAGCTGGAGCTCTTGAAGTAGCGTAAGGGCTGCTGGAGAGAGCACAGGACTGAGGCTCAGGAGACCTAGGTTCTAGTCCTGGCTCTGCTGCTAGGTGACCGTAGGTGCACGTCACCGTTCTGTGCCTCAGTTTCCTTATTTGTAAGATGGGGAGAATGACACTGACCTTCTCTGTAAAGCACTTTGAGATCTACTGATGAAAAGCGCCATATAAGAGGTAGGGATGATTATTAAAATGCTTTACAATGACAATCACCTTCCCCAAGATCCCTAATGCAAAATCTCTATGTGGAGAAAACCGTCCTGGAGACAAGGAGGAGCTTGAGCAAGAGCTGGGCTATTTGCTGAAGACTGGGAGTGTAGGGGAATCTGAGACAGGAGAGAGGAAATGACTCACCCGAGGGCACACAGTGGTTAGGGGCAGAGCTGGGAACAGATCTATGGTGCACCCACCCCTTGAATACTGTGTCCTGTTCTGGTCACTGCATTCCAGAAAGGACAGAGTGGAACTGGAAAAGGTCCAAAGAAGGGCAACAAAGATGATCAAGCGTATGAAATGGCTTCCATAAGAGGAGAGTCTAAAAAGACAGTTTAGGTTAGAAAAAGAGGTGATTAAGGGAGGATACGATAGAGATCTATAAAATCATGAGGTGGAAAAAGTGAACAGAGTTATTTACCATTTCCCACAATACAAAAACAAGAGGGGTCACCCGATGAAATTCATCGGCAGCAGGTTTAATACAACAGGAGGAAACACTTTTTCACTCTATGCACAATTAATCTGTGGAACTCATTGCTAGGGGATATTGTGAAGGCCAGAGATATAACTGGGTTCAAAAAATAACTAGATACGTTCATAGAGGATAGGTCCATCAATGGCTATTAGCCCAGATGGCCAGGGATGCAACCCCATGTTCTGGGTGTCCTGAAACCTCTGACTGCCAGAAGCTGGGAGGGGAAGACAAGGGTGGATCTCTCCATAGCTGCCCTGTTCTGTGAACTCCCCCGGAAAGTTCTAGCACTGGCCATTGTCGGAGATAGGAAACTGGGCTACATGGACCATTGGTCTGATGCAGTGTGGACGGACGGTCTTATGAACATGGGCAGGGGTGGCTCCAGGCACCAGCGCAGCAAGCCGCGGGGGGCGGCAGCCAGGCAACCTTTGGCGGCGTTTCTGCGGGAGGTCCGCCGGTCCTGCGGCTTTGGCGGCGGGCACGCTGACGGCGCGGGACCGGCAGACCTCCCATAGAAATGCCGCCGAATCCGAGTGACCAGCGGACCGCCCACAGGCACGCCGGCGAATCCGAGTGACCGGCGGACCGCCCACAGGCACGCCGGCGAATCCGAGTGACCGGCGGACCGCCCACAGGCACGCCGCCGAATCCGAGTGACCGGCGGACCGCCCACAGGCACGCCGCCGAATCCGAGTGACCGGCGGACCGCGCCGAATCCGAGTGACCGGCGGACCGCCCACAGGCACGCCGCCGAAGGCCACCTGACTGCCGTGCTTGGGGCTGCAGAAATCATAGAGCCGTCCCTGAACACGGGTCTCCCAAGTCCCAGACCAGGACCCTGGCCACTAGACCCCGTTGCCATAGTTAAGATAATGGAGGTGGAGGGGTTTCTATCTGAGCAGGGCCTGGGGCTGGCTGGAGACGGGGCGGTGAAGTGGGACATGACGCACACACTGAAATGGGCTCTTATGGAGGAGCCACTCTCAGCTTCTCAGCTCCCGCTGCAGTCTGGCTCCCTGAGCACCAGTGAGGTTTTTAGAATCAAACTGTCTGCAAGGCCGGGGTTGGAAGTGCATTTCTGGAATGTTTTCTAAGCCGTTTCTGGAACGTTTCAAAGGCTTTTTGGCCTGTCTCCCACCTCAGAGGGAGGTTCGCTCTCCACTGCTGACACCCCCACTCCCAGCGGGCCTGGGGCCTTCCGAACATTTCACTCTGTGCCTGTCCCGGGCAGCACATAGACAGAGACGTTCAGGCCCGGGACATCATGGCCAATCCCCTCCCCGCTGCTTAGGAAAGAACGTCAGGGAGGGCGTGCTCATACCCCAGTTCTGCCCTGCCAGTCCAGGCCGCTCCATCAGCCTCCCCTCCAGGATGGCAGTGGGGCTCACGGGATCTCATTGGCGGCGTGGGGCAGTTTGGACAAGGTGATTTGGAGGTTCGGGGCGGGGCTGGCCTAGGCACGAGCTTTGTGCAGTGGGACTTTGCCCTGCTTAAGGCCTTGTGTAGAAGGCCTGTTTCAGCTGGGTTCGGCTGTACTGCAGCGGGGACTGGTTGCTATTGGGTTGCTGGTTACAGAATTGGCTGTAGTTTTTTATACCACTCTGGCTACTATGTGGGTGTCATTGCGATCAAACCGAGGGACACCGAACGAGACAACTTTTACTTCCCAGGCAACAGGTCTGCGTCTATTCCATTCGCTCTGCTTTGCGGAGACACAATGTTGGTCTTTTTGGGCTTCAGCAACACACATATTGTAATGCTGCAAAGTCTCCTAAATGCAAACTGAAGCATGAAGAGGCTGGTGCAGATCCCGGGCGGTCTCCAGCTGGGTTGAGGCTGCTTTGCATTAGGCTTCCCATTAACCGGACCTTAACCGTTAACCCCCGTGGCTGGCTGCGCCTGGCCGCCCGGACCCCAGCCCTGGCCGTGCCTGCGGGACACCAGCCCCAGCCGTGGTAAGTGGCCCGGAGCGGCCCCGGCCCTGCCGGGCGAGCTGGCGCGGCCTCAGCCGCACCGGACCAGCGAGACCCCAGCTCTGGCCTCCCTATGCCAGCCTGCCGCCGGACCAACATCAGTTAACCGTTTACCAGTTAAATGATATTTTAAACGTTTAACCAGTTAACTTTTTAAACCAATATTTACATCCCTACTTCCTATTATGTAGCTTGGTTGCTGCACGAATGATCTAGTGTCAGTCGAGAAATCCTGCCAGGCAAATAAAGATCTCCCACTTTTCACTTCCGGCCTGTTAGTCTCCCCCAGGGGCGGCCCTAACAATTTTGCCCCCCCAAGCAGTCGCCGCCGAATTGCTGCGGCGGCGAGCGAGAATGGGGCGGCAGTCTGAGTCCCGCGGTGGCAATTCAGTGGCGGGAGGAGCAGCGGACCTGCCGCCAAATTGCTGCCGCGGGACTCGGACTGCCGCCACATGTTCAATGCCGCCCCAAGCACCAGCTTGCAAAGCTGGTGCCTGGAGCCAGCCCTGGTCTCCCCGCTTCGTTCCCAAGGTTTGCTGGATCTAGGGCATCTCCCATCAGTCGAGGGTTGGGTCTTCATGAGGACAGTTGGCGCCTAACTATGGTTACATGAACAGAGATGGAGGTTTCCTGGATGTCTGACATGCTCAGAGCAGGAACCATAAATCGAAGGGTGGCCAGTGGGTCGCTTTGGGCCCGAAGCAGAAGCCAGAGACTGCCCTGCTCCAAGTGTCAATGTAGAGGTCGGTGTGGAGGACTTTCCATTCACCTTGTCCACATCTCCCCACACTCAGCAGTCACTGGTTATCTCTATTGCAAGGGGCTGTTCATGAGCTCTCCACGGAGCTGCTGCTCTTTGAGTCATGCCTGCTAAAATTAGCTCCTTGTACATGGAGTAATTCCATACTAGGTGCAGAGAGCGAGAGAGAGAGAGAGAGAGAAACGCTGCCCCTGCTTCACTGATAACACAAGAGGTGCCAGAGATGAGGCCTGATCTCAGTCATTGCCAAGGAGAACGCTCAGGAAGGGGGAAGGGACAGTAGCCAGGGATGTGAGAAGCAGCAAATCAGACTTTTGAGGAGCTTAGGCCAAAAGAGGGCCTGGAATCCTTCTCACCCTTTGCATGGCTAGATTGTGAAGATGAGCAGCGAGGAGGAGCTGAGGGAGAGGATGAGAAGAGACGAAGAAGAGGAAGAGAAAAGCAAATGGGTCACGGAGGGGTGCAGAGTTGAACCATTTTAGTGTTTCCTTTAATCCGTGTACTTGGCATGTTGGTATCACAGTGAAGGCTCATTGGAAGATGCCCCAGAGACACCTCCCAGATGCCTCAGTCACCCTCCCCAGCTAGCCACAGGACAATCTGGATAACTCGCTCAGGCCAGAGAAGCTAAACTCGGAGCCAGGCGCAGATTCCAAGGGTGTAGCCTGGGGCTTTATGGAACTTGCTCCCTCGCTGCTAAGGAAATGATTGTCTGGGACCAAGACGGTCAGATTTGGGAGCCAGACAGATTGTTTTATACCCAGCCTGAGGGCGGCTAGAATACAAATGACCAATGATGAGGCTGCTGCCCCAGGGGAGATCATGGCGTGCAATGGACTCAGCAGGCTCTGAATCTAGTCCTACTTGTCTTTTCCCTGTTGGCCCAGCTGGGGTTCCTGTGTGCTAGTGCCCATGTGACCAGATCACCTGACTAGCTCCTAGAGCACCCGCTCCAACATCCTGCACTGATAAATGTGGCTCAAGCAATGTCCCACCATTCTGCATTTCACCTTTGGAAGCCCAGTGGCTCCTGGCTGGCCGGGCTGGGTGGAGCGGGCCAGCGGTATGCACGGCCTCAGGACATGTTGAGAACCACACTCCCAGCACCAGAGCAGGGGCACTAGGAGGAAGCTCTGGGTGTGGTCAGGCAGTTGCAAGGGGTGCGGTCTGGCTGGTGTGAGCGAGAGGCGCACAGCCGACTCCCGTGCGGTCTGTCACCTCCAGCCTGTAATCATTTCCTGGTGACCACACCCCGCTGAGCGTTTCCACAGGGCCAATGGCTTTCCAGGAGCAGCGCTCAGCGACTTGCAGCGGCCGAGGGGACCTGCAGCAGGAACGGCTCCTTCGGCAGCACGTCCAGGCCGTGCAGATCTGCGAGGACGGGAATTTCTGGTCTCATAGAATGTCTCATAGAATCTCAGGGTTGGAAGGGACCTTAGGAGGTCATCTAGTCCACCCCCCTGCTCAAAGCAGGACCAAGCCCCAATTTTTGCCCCAGATCCCTAAATGCCCCCCTCAAGGATTGAACTCACAACCCTGGGTTTAGCAGGCCAATGCTCAAACCACTGAGCTATCCCTCCCCACTAATGGGAGTGAGCTCCCTCAGGTCGCAGCAGGATCCCACCCCCCAGCCCTTGGCAGGGAGCGTTGGGGCTGCACAGTCGCCAAAGACAGATTTTCTGACCCGACGTTCAGGTGCACGCCCCGGGCTGGAGTTGGGAGCAAATGGGGATCAGTAACATTGTAGCCAAGGCCTTGCCTCCTTCGCTGCAGCAGGGGGACACCGAGTGAGGCGGGAGGCGGGTAAGAGCATGAGAGAGAGACGGGGAGGCATCAGGGCCGTAAAACTGAGCAGAGCTCCAGGAGCAAGTCGGAGAATTCCATGAAATGTGGGGGGAAAATCTGTTTTTGAAAGAATTCCAAGGAGTGAGTTAATTAGCTGGGGAGCGGGGAACATGCAATTGTTCAGGGCTGACCCGCTGGAACATCTGTCTGCATCTGCTGGCTGACTGCACCGGCGCTGCAGGAACAATGATGTTTGCTTTTGTGGGAAATTGCTGGAACAAACAACCCCGCAGTTTGGAGCGCGAAAGGGAGGGGAGTTTGGAATTCCCAGAACCAGCGCCAGATCGGAGCAGCCAGCACCCCAGGCCCAACAGCTCATGATAAACTCCAGCTCCAAAAACAACCCTCTTATCAGATGTGACACATCACTGAAAGCCGCTCAGCCAATCACAACAGAGATTTACTGCGTCCCACAGGGATAGCTCAGTGGTTTGAACATTGGCCTGCTAAACCCAGGGTGGTGAGTTCAATCCTTGAGGGGGCCATTTAGGGATCTGGGGCAAAAATTGGGGTTGGTCCTGCTTTGAGCAGGGGGTTGGACTAGATGACCTCCTAAGGTCCCTCCCAACCCTGAGATTCTATGATTCTATGATCAGAAGAAGCCCATGCACAGAATACGAAACGAAACCCCTACAAAGTGAATGCAGCAGTATCTCAAACATAGCACAGTCCCAGCTTCCCCCAGGGGTCCTTTTCCTGCCACACCTGGAGATGAGCAGGAGTCACCAGACGTGGCTCCGCCTCTGGATTTTGACTCCTGCAAAGGGCAGGGGGGCTGGATCCCCAGTGTGGGGTGAAATCCGCAGCTAGGTTTGGACTCTCCGAAGTCCAGGGATGCTGAGATCTGGGGTTTGGTTTCAACCCCTCACTAGGAACGAGATGTAACAGAGCAATAAGGCAGCATGTCCCTCAGTTTCAGAGTCTCCTGAACGCGCCAGAGCTACTCAGATTCCCCTGAATTTTCCTACACCAAGGACATGTGGATGTGCTGCTATCCACAGTGACTGCAGAATTGTTCCAAACAACGGTCATGTCAGTGACATGAGAGGCGACGGGTGTGTGTGTGTGTGTGTCATGCGGGGTCATGTGCACCCCCAGATTTGCTGCTTGTGAGCATGCTCAGTAACGTCTGCTGAAGCCGCTGCCCTCACTCTGCCCCTCCACCCCACTCTCGGCAGGTACAGGTAATCCTTGGACTGACGCACATACAGGTTTCACTTGGCGGGCGCATACAGAAATCTGAGATCTCTGGGTTCTGGCACCCGATTACAGCTGGGACACAAGAGACCCAGGTTTAATTCTCAGCTCAGCCACAGACTCTGTGTGTGACCTCAGGCAAGTCACTTCATCTCTTTGGGCCTCCCTCAGCTCCCCCATCTGTGAAATGGGAACAATGATCCGTCCCTGCCTGGCCAGGTGTGGGGAGGACGAATGATTGTGACGTGCTCAGCGCCTGCAGTGATGTGGGGCATACAAGGGTCCAAAAGGCAGGCTGGGAGCTGCCAGGATAAAAGGGGATAAAAATAGGAAACGGAAAAATGAGGGTGACTTAGGGAAAGACACTGCCAGCCTCCGGGGCAAGGCAGGGGGTGGGAATCTCTCTCCAAAGAGGACTGGCAGGGGTCATGGATGGGCTACGAGATCTCCAGCATTATCAGAGGTGTTTATTCTTTAAACACTCTGCAGCACGTTTACAAGAAAAACCCAGTGTTGGGGATGGGGAAGGCAGGGTTTGTCTGATAGCTGAAATACTTGCAGCTGGCAGCAGGGGGCACCACACTCTGGTCCTGATCAGAAAGGAAGACAATCAGAGCAGGGAAGCTGCTGAGTGAGAGCAGGATTAGCATCAGTCTGTCGCCCAGACTCTGCATCCGTCCCTGAGAACAGGACATGCGATACCAGACCTTGTGTGTCACACAGCCATGGCCCAGACGGGGTCCAGCAGCAACCAGTATCAGGTGTTTCAGAGGAAGGTGCAAGAACCCCCCTAGTGATCCTGTTTGTTCCTACTCCCTGTCACTTAGTGGTTGGCTTATACCCTGAAGCTGTCAGGCGTATACCCCATCTGCCGAGTGTGACGATGGATGTCCCCATTATCAATAGAAATGTCAATTCTTGGTTTGAATCCTGCTCTAAGCTCTCGGCCACAGTGATATCTTGCGGCAGTGAGTTCCGCTGGTCAATGGGTGGGGAAAGCATTCCCTTTGATCAGTTTGCTGATCTTTCAATTTCTTTGACTAGTTACTTTCTCTTGTGTTATATATGGCCATGAGGAGGGGCAGCCAGGCCAAACCCGAGTGGTGCTGCAACCCTGACACCAGAGCAGGGCCCAACCACCACTGCAGGATGAGTGCAGGGCAGGCACCCTTTCGGCCTCCTCTTCGCACTGGGCCAGCAACCCGCCCTTTGGGGAACACTGCTCTAGTAAAGTCACGGACACACCCAAATAGCCCAGTATCCGTGACTTCAAACCTGCGGAACAAGTTATAGCTATATAACTTCTGCTGCCGCAGCATGTAGAGGACTCAGCCAGAAGGAGAAGGCTGGCCCCGTGGTAAGGGCACTAGCCTGGGGCCCAGGAGAGCCAGGTTCAATTCGCTGCTCTGGGCAAGTTGCTTAGCCCCAGCTCCTCAAAAGGCATTTTGGCTCCTAACTGCCACTGATTCCAATGGGAGTTAGGAGCCTTCCATACCCTTGAGGGTCTGGGCCTTGGCCTCTCTGCAACTCGGAGACTGTGACAGACGTGGCGATTTCCCGCACTCTGCTGGAGAAACCTCACCAAAGGAAGTTTCAGTGTCTTCCAAGATCATTGTATTAACAGGGCAAATGTTGATGTGTTATTGTGGGACTGTCTGTAGCCCCTTTAAGGGGGAGCCAAGACTACATAACGCCTGGGAAGTGCTGTGAGCTTCAAAGGATTCTTAAAAGAATGGGCCAGATGAGACTGAACTGTTGGTTGGGTGAGTTTCCCAGGAAATACTTGGGAGGTGGGGAATGCAGATTACCCTCCTTTCGAAGCTAGACCTTGCAGAGAAACCCTCTGGCTGGCTGGTTATTTATTCATGGGCTCTGCAGACCACACACACAAAATTGGATAAAGGGGCGTCTGCAGAGGCATGGGTGGGCTTGTTCTGAGCTAGCAGCTGTTATGAACTTGTGACCACAGAAAAATCCCTGGGTGGGGTTGGGAATAAGTTTACTGGCATAGGTGGAGGTTCTTATTGTTTTCAGTGTGGTGTTTTCTCTGTAATGCTTCAGCCTTAAGAATAAATGTACGTGCTGTGACAAAGTTCCTCCTCTACCTCGGTGGGTCCTGTGCTTATTGGCGGATTCTGCTTGCCTCAGCGATCTTCCCCTCTGGTAGAACCCACAGTCTAGGTTAACTCCTCCTGTGTCTTATCAGGAGTTGGGAGTTTTGGGGGGACCCCGGGCCCGCCCTCTACTCCGGGTTCCAGCCCAGGGCCCTGTGGATAGCAGCTGTTTAGAGTGCCTCCTGGAACAACTGCATGACAGCTACAACTCCCTGGGCTACTTCCCCATGGACTCCTCCCAACACCTTCTTTATCCTCACCACAGGATCTTCCAGCAGTACGTCCTCTTACTCTCAGCTCCTAGTGCCTCTTGCTCCCAGCTCCTCACACGCAACCTCCTTCCACAGCTCCTGACATGCGTGACTCACTGGGAGGCTTTTAACTAGTTTCAGCCAGCCCCTGATTGGCTGCAGGTATCTCCATCAACCTCCCTGCCTTCTGGAAAGTTCTTCATTGGCCCCAGGTGTCTTGATTAACCTGGAGCAACTGCCATAAGGTATCAGGGATTTGTTTAGCCTGGGGCTAACATACTGGTTCCTTACCCCTTTCCTATAGCCCTCTGGCCTTGCCCCGTCGCAGTGCTTAGAAAGCCCTGTGAGGTAACTTGTGCCTGTGGGTAATTATGGCAGTCGTCATAGCCTTCAAGAGTGAGCAGAGACCTGCTCAGGCCATCTGTCTCGCTGTGGAGTAACACAGTGTAGGCAGGGAACTGTGCAGCGGGGAAAAACCTTGCTCAGGAAGGAGACAGAGGCAGGTCTCCACCCAAGAGAGGGGTCAGCTGAGGAGCCAGGTGCCTGGAGCGGGTGCCCTTGCTGGACCACGAGGGGGGAAATAGAGGTGCCATTGCCCAGACTATGCCAGGGCTGAGAGCTCTGGCCTACCACACAGGGATGTTACCAGGATAGGATTGTGTGGGGCTCAGATCCTACGGTGATGAAGCCAGGTAAGTACCTTAGAGGAAATCCCTGACCCATTGTGCTAGGTGCTGCATAAATGTGACAATTCCTGACCCAGGGAGCTTAAAGATCAGAGCCACCAGACCTGAGAGGTCAAGAAGAGCAGGCTTGGTGGGGGGAACAATCCCAGCAGGGAGTGGTAGTACAGACTAGCTGTGTGACCCATTCATGAGAGCAAGAAGCCAACCAGCAGCCTCAGCCAGGGGTCGTCGTCAATCACCCCCTGCAGTTTTCTGCAAGCATCGGGACAGTGATGAGTTTCTAGACATCTGAACAGCCTCCGACTGGGCCGAGTGAGCGGGCCGTGAATGAAAGTGCTGGCTCTCTGCAGCTAGCCTGCCTCCTAGTGCCACTAACCATCACAGTGTGTGAACGCAGCGAGGGGGCGTGAATTCCAAAGCGGAGGGCGCCGCAGTGCCCAGATCTCCAGCTTCTTAGCGGTTCAAAGGTGCATGCGGTTGGTGTGGAGTCTGGTTGCCTGCACCCAGGGGCCATGCCAGGGCAGTGATGCTCTCGCTGCTGATCAGAACTATCCAGTGTGTTTGGGAGCCTGAGCCTTTCAGGAGGACAGAAAGTGGGAGACTATTGATGGGCTGGGCTGGGCTGGGCTGGCTGCGGAAGGCGCTGGGATTCTGCAGGGCTGCTGTGTAATCCCCTCCGCCTAGAAGGATTAGTCACCGGGGAGCTGACTGTCAGAGAGCGGCCCCTGAGAGCCCAGATCTCAGCGCTCCCAGTGGGTGGACATGGCACAGCTGCCGTGTGGGCTGCTAAGAGAGGAGGAGGGGCTTGCTCTCTGGAACAACAGCCGCCTCACAGAGTCGCACCTGCTGTGGGAATTGCCAGCAGAAGAGCTTCAAACCAGCTCCCTCTGACAGCAGAGAACATTTTTTCAGACACGCTGGCAATCGAGTCCCCTGGCTCTAAGCCCTATAATTACATGGCTAATCACAGACATTAGACAGCAGCCGAATGCAGCCTGTCAGCTCCTCGAGGAATCAGTTACATTCACGGAGAACAGGCATTTGGAGCTTGTGGGTTTCCTTGTTTATAGGCCCCATCTGCCTGGAGAAGGAATGATACCTACTGGCCCAAGAAGGGAGGTTTGTAACCTTACCGCTACTCATGGGCATCGTAAGAACATAAGGATGGCCGTACTGGGTCAGACCAAGGTCCATCCAGCCCAGTAGCCGGTCTACTGTCAGTGGCCAATGCCAGGTGCCCCAGAGGGAGTGAATCTAACAGGTAATGATCAAGTGATCTCTCTCCTGCCATCCATCACCCCCCTCCATTCACCAGTCCCGTGCCCCTGCTTGCTCCACCTGCACCAGAATTCCTTCCAGGCTTCACGTGAGCTTTTCTTAAGGTCCTCCAGCCCAGGGGTTCTTCCAGGAGTTCTGCAGGTGCTCCAGCCACGCCTGCGAGCACAATATAGTAACAGCTACTGTATCTGCTGTTTGCTGGACTCCACCCAAGTCCTCGAGCGCATCTGGCACATGGCAGACTTGCCAGTTTTACAGATGAAAGGGCTGTCAAAGTCAGATTCAGGACTCACAAATCTGTCAGATCACTCTGTTTATTAGCAAAGCGCTCTGCCAATGACACCCAGATAAATGTGAGTGCCGTGCAAAGGCTTAAACTATCTTATTTATACAGATAAGGGGAAGCAAACTTAACAAGAAAACAAAGGGAGCAGAAACTGATAAATGTACCTGGAGTTAGACATACATATCTTATTTGCATACTAACTATTACCGATCTCCTAGCTAATGTTCCACCATTAGCTTAAGTGGACCCATTGTTTTATACCTTAATGTTTCTCTTCCTGACCACTATATTCCAACAATCCTTTCTCCTGCTTAAAGGAACAAACAGCATTTTTTAATCCATTCTATAATTACAATATAATTCATTCTACTTTCACAGGGCCTTAAACCCGGGGCCCTCCCTGACCTTCCCGGCTGCTCAGTGAGCAACGTCCCACCTGCAGACATTCGTGGAAATGGCAAAAGTCACCAGTTCTCGGCCAGAGGATCCGTACATAAAGGGCTCCTGGTTCTGCCTGGACGGTCGGGTTAGCAGCCTAGCCTGTGCACCATCCCCTTCCCGCCCAGTCTGGGCCAGCGGAGACCGGGAGCTACACATGGGGGCGGCATGGAAGAGGCAGGCCTGGGGACACTGTCCCTCTGAACTACAGCTGGCAACGCTTGGCAACCCGCCCGGAGTCCCCGCGAGAGGCACACCCTGCGTCTGGCCCTGGCTCCAGCTACGGAACGGCTTCGAGGTGCAGCGCGCGGCAGGGATCCAGCCTCCAGGGGCCAGAGCGGGCCTGCAGGAGGAAAGGTCACAACCTGCCAGCCAGGTGCAGCTAAATCAGTGCCCGGACACTGATCGATATCCAGGAAGTCAGATAGGGCTGGAACAACCTTTGCCAGACCCAGCTCTGACGGGTACGGCCTGGCGCCACAGCAGTGGGGCAGCCCCAAACCTCGCCTTCCCCCTGATCTGTGTCTGGGTTTTAGCCCTATTTGTCCAGTCTGAGTCCCAGGCTGTTAGCAGCCACTTCTCCGGGGGCCTCCTGATCCAGATCCCACCCTGTCTCTCCACTCACTTCAGTGGGAGTCAGATCAGACCCTCTGCCGGCACGTTGTCCCCTTGGCGTCCGCCCCTGCCGGTTCCGGGAGGCCAGGCCGCGGCTCCAGGCCGCTCTGATGCTCTCGTGGGATTAGGGGAGAATTACATTGAGCTGAGCCATCGCTGCTTCAGCCTCCAAGCAGGGCTCTGCTCACGGTTAGCAGGAGTGGTGTGGGGCAGACAGACCATGCTGCGTGGAGCACTGGGCCAGACAGAGAGTTCACAAGTTAAAGCCGACAGGCCACAGCCTTGTTCTTCAGAGCCAGCTTTGTCCACAGGCCTTTTCCGGACAGATGGAGGCTGAGGGGAGCAGCCAGCACGGAAACCCAGCAGACACCCTGGATTTTCCCCCAGCTGCTGCAAGGAAACACTGTGACCATGAGAATAACATCGCTTCCCTTCCCATTGCCACAGCCCTGCAGACTCCTTCCAGCCGGTCCTGCCCTCCAGCCCGGCCGTGTTACGCAGCAGCCCTGCAGAATCCCAGCCCTAAGCAGCCAGCCCAGCCCATCAACATTCTCCCCCTTTCTGTCCTCCTGAGAGACGCAGGCTCCCAAACGCACTGGATTAGATTTTGCTCCCAGTAACATCCCCACTGAATTCAAATGGGTCATTTTGACACTGCCCCAAGGCCAGAGCTCCCAGATTTTGCAGGGCATTCCACAATGCAGCTCAGTCAGGTTCCCTTTCTGCAGAGGACAGACAGACCAACCTACCATTCGAATGCTCGGTAGCTTTGGGGACAGTGCACTGAACTAGGAGAAAGGAGACCCCTGCACTGGCTGCTGTTAATGTCTCTATGCACCTCCCAGCTCTTGCAGTCGGGCGAAGTCCTGTCCTCGGCAGTACCATTCCCTCGTCTGATAAACACGCGAAACGAGAGGTTACACGAGATCATTTCTGGCAGAGTGCAGAATAGAACCCAGGTTTCTGCCACTCAGCCATACTGCCTTCCAGGCCTATTGTACCAGATCTACGTGCATGGCTAGCCCGTCTCTAGCCACTAGATCACCCTACCCTCCCAGAGCCAGGAAGAGAAGCCCAGGTTCCCGATCACATGCATTCTACTGCTGTCTGGCAAATAACTGTGTAACCCACTGGCAAAGGGTATGTCACACCCTCTAGTGATAAGTCCACAAAGAAAACGAGTTGCCCCTTCACCTCACGTGGTAGAAGTCTGGGGATCTGAAAGTCCTGTGTTCAAAGCACTAAGGATGGGCCGTATGGGGAGAGCTCACAGCTGCTCAAGACAAAACTTCTGGTTTCGCAGTTTCCTCTTTCAGGAAAACACTGATTATTGCACTGACACAGTGAGAAAACAACAGCTTCTGTAGTGAGCGACAGTCATGACCTGGCACTTATGGTGGGACATGCAACAAAGCCCAGATGTTCCCCCATTCTGCACATCTGTCAGATGTTTATCCATCTATCTACGGTACGTATCTGACCCTCTCACCACAATCTCTGAGCACCTGCCAGCCGGTACGGTATCTATCCTCCCAGCCACTCATGAGGCAGGGCAGGACAGATGGGAACTGAGACACAGGGAGCCAGTGACTTGCCCGAGGTCACACAGGAACTCTGTGGCAGAGCAGGGACTTGCACCCACCTCTCCAGAGGCAGAAGGTAGTGCTCTAGCCTCGGGACCATCCTTCCTCTCAGGGGAAAGATGCCATGGATTTCCACACGGTGGCAGGTTTGACGGCTGAGAGGACATTACCACCCAGAGCGTCAAACTTATGCAGTGGAAAAGTGGTTATATAAATCTGGGGGAGGAGGGGGGCGGTCTCCTGGCACCCCCATGTAGAGGTGCTGCTCTGGCCCCACCCTGGGAGCGGAGGGGCACTGTGCATTTCAAATATGGGCAGAGTAATGCCTGAGTGAAATTCTCCTCCCCTGCACCGGGCCTATGCATAGCGTCTGTTCCTTTCGGAGGGTTCAAGCGGGACAAGGTGACCAGATGTCCTGATTTTATAGGAACAGTCCAGATTTTGGGGTGTTTTTCTTATATGGGCTCCTATTACCCCCCCAGCCCCTGTCCTGATTTTTCACATCTGCTGTCTGGTCACCCTACGGGACATACAAGGAGCACAGGACCCGGGCTGGCCCCATGCCCAGGGGTGAACCCCACCCTGTTTGCACCTACTGCATGGGAAAGGATGGGAGGGAGCCGGACATTCTCCGGCAGCCAAGAGATCATACCAAAGCCAGACGTGCCTTGACAGAGCCGGTCACACAAAGGCTCCTGCTGCTGGGAGTAGGGTGACCAGATGTCCCGATTTTATAGGGAAAGTCCCGAGTTTTGGGTCTTTTTCTTATATAGGCTCCTATTACCCCCCACCCCCTGTCCCGATTTTTCACACTTGCTGTCTGGTCACCCTAGCCGGGAGTGCGGCTTGAGGGCAGCCGCTGGCTATCACACGCTCCCGGGAGGCAGGACTAGCTCAGTCTCTCTGCTCACTTAGACAGAAAAGCCTGGTGCCGTTATCTGCCAGAGCCCCCGCCAGGCTCTGGGACCCACCGCGCGGAATCAGACACCGCAGGACTTTCCTCCCTTGAGTGACAGCAAATCCAGGCCTTTCAGAGAGCTGCTCGGCCTGTGCTCGAACTCGAGGACAGCAGCATCTCCGTGCAGCCGGCAGCCTTTAGAAAACATCCCGGAGAGGAAGCTGCCCCGCGCGAGGAGATCTGTGTCCTGGAGATGTTCAGCCTGAGCAAGGCAGCGCAGGAAGGCTGAGGAACCACCGACTCCAGCGTGACAGGTTCCAGGTGGAGGCAGCACATTCAGGGTGGAGGGAAGCAGGCAGCTCCTTCCCCCTCTGTCCGTCTCCTGGCTCCACGAAGCAGATCCTGTGATCTAACTCGTCCATAAACGCTGCTCTTCTCCTTAAAAGTACCCCAGAAGGCCCCCTCCCCGCACCGCCGGCCCACAGCCACCGACCTGAGTGACCAAAACAAGTGTGTCCAGCCCGGGGAGCGAGCGGGGCTCTATTCCTGCGTGGGGCGATCACCCTGCCTCGGGGTTTCTTACAAATCCAAGCTAATCAGCCAGCGATGGGCTTGTTTATTCCGTTCCACTTGGTGACCTGTGCAAGCCCATCCGCACTGAAGGGATTGCACAGGGGTCACCAGGGCCTAGCTTGGCTGCAGAATCTCTGTTACTGGTGATGACACCAAGGCTGGGCGGGCCCAGCTTGACTCTCAGAGGCCAGGCGGACACAGAGCTGACAGAGCCAGCTCTTAAGCTTCCCTCTCAGCAGCCCCTGGTGCAGAAGCAATCTTGAGGGCCAGGAGGCGAGGAGGATGGGCTGGAGCACATCACAATCCAGCTGTGTGCAGCTTGGTGGATGGTTCCTCAGGGACCGCTACTGGCCAGCACGCATTAGAGCAGCCTCCAGGTTGCTCTAACTTGTGCTGGGGCCAACAGAGAAACATGCAGCAGTAACCATCTCCCTAAGGGGCTTCCCCATCCCCTGAGGCTCCAAGCACAACATGACCCTGTATTTTTCACTGGTTGTCTTTATCTGGTGTTCCCATGCTCCCTGCCCTCCAAAGGGCGTGTCTGTCTGTCCAGGCATTTTTACTGCACTCCTCAGCATGGAGAGTGCTTCTGTTAGTAACCTGGTCACATATGGACCTTTAGAGAAAGACCTGCTTTAAACCTCTTTGGGGTGATTTTCAAAAGCATCTTAGGTATTTAGGAGCACAAATGCCATCAAAAGCCAAAGGGATTTAGGAGCACAGTTTCCTTGGGTGCTTTTGACATTTCCCCTCTTTCTCCAGTCTAAAAGCATCAGAGCATGTTGGGAAATCACTAACATCCTTACACCTAGATCTTAACACTCCCTCCTCCAGCAGACTCCAGGCCAGGCTAACCCTCCACGGGGGTTTTGCACACGGAGAATAAATCAAACCAGAGGAAAAGGGACAGTGACAGACCGACAGCTATGTAGCCATCTCTTGCATCACAATTAATTACCCTGCTTCCTGAGAGAAGGGAAACAGCGGAGCAGCTCCCATCCGCCGGGAAACCTGGCTCTATCCTGTGCGCGGAGCATGCCAGGAAAAACCTTCCGCACTCCAGTCCAGACTTCCTGAGAGCCTCAGCCTTCAAACAAACCGTCTGGGAGACAATCCAGGGCTCAGCCACTCTGCCTTTGAAAATATCCCCAGCTGCCTTGTCCTCCCTCCTGCCCTCCGGCCAGAACCTGCATCCATGTTATCTGCCAGGCATGGAGAGTGGGTTTCTCCTAGAGTCCAGTCCCGTCTCACAGCGCACTGCAGTCACGGCAAGGAGGTTGCACTACGGATGATGCTGCCAGGAGGAATCCTAGCAGAGTCTGTTTTTCTTGGAGCTAGGCTCCAGGTGAGCAAGGTACCCTGGCTCCCCCTGCATCACTCTGCTGCTGTGATCCAGTCCCTCCCTGCCCGTTGCATGGCGGCATTGCCAAAGGAGATTCTGGCCAGCCCCTGTGCAGAGGTGCGCGGGGGAGGTGGATTCCTGATCCCCTCTCCTAGCTACCCAGGTAGCTGCTAGCAGAAATCGGGCGCTGGACTGGCAGAATTGCTATAGTCTCAAGGTGCCACAGACACGGTGAGGGCAGCCTTGATGTATTTATTCCAGCTGGTTTAAACGGATACCACTGTTATGTGTCGATCAACCCTGGGGAGAAGTTAAATTGACTGGAAGATCCTGGCCCGTGTCACAGATCCAGAAGGTTGGGGCTATGCCCCCAGCTTTGGAACAGTCTCTAGGAGGAACCCTTCAGTGTGGCAGACCCCCTAGGGGTGCCGCTCTTCCTCCAGAGTGAGCCACACCACCCCTTCCTTAGCCGGGACCTGTGGGCCCGCAGCCCTCCTGCTCCACACCCTGAGCTCTGTTCAGCGAGTCCAGCTGAGATGTGTGCACTCGACAGGCACTACTGCACCTCACCAAGCATTTGCAGCGCTGTCAAAAGAGGCGGGATTTTCCGTTAACTGGAAGGCACCATGGTACGTCCTTAGCTTAGCAGAGAAGTGAAGGTCGGTGCAGAGCCCAGCCAAGCTGCAGTGAAGCCCACCGCTCAAGCTCTGTCTGTCTGTCTCAGGTGAGAGCCCCGACTCCTTTCAGCAGCCAGCTCTTATGCCCCCACCTCACCCCTCCCAGTCCTTTGTTCTCAAGCTTCCCTGATGAGAGGTGGGGAGATCCCTCTCCCCAATGATTGCTGGGGGAGTCAGTGTCTTGGTGACTGGCTTTGTCATTGTCTTCATCGATTTTCCACTGATATGGGGTCAGCCTCAGCCAGTCTTTTTCCAATGACCCATCCAGGCTCAGACAGCTGGGCGACATTCATACCTATGTCTCGCCTTCCCTGAGAACAAGCAGTTCTGTCCCGCCCACTGGGTAACAGTTACAGCGTCTAGGGGAAACTGAGGCACGCATAGGATTCACGAAAATGTTACAGAAAATTCCCACGTCCTCACAACCAGGTTCACTCATCTGACTTTTTCTGAAAAATCAGAACCACATTTGCTTTCTCCAGCCTCCTGGGAGCTCCGTGGTTTTCCATGACTTTTCAGTCATCAGCGGTACAGTACCACATTTCTTAGCACGTTCCCTCATTCTGGGATGCACATCTTCTGGACCAATCAAGATGGATTTGAATAAGTTGTCATTCTCCGGACATTCTGTGCTTTCTCTTCATCAGTATCTTTTACCAGGTCTTCATTACTTACCTCGTTGGCCAAGAGATTTCTCTTGTTGAAGACAGGTTTTTAAAGAGCAGTTCAGCATCTCAGCCATTTTCATGATGATAAAGCGAGAAGGAACCATTGTGATCATCTGGTCTGACCTCCTGTGTAACCAGGGCCAGAGAACTGCCCCCAGATAATACCTTTTTGAACTAGCCCAGTGGTTTCCAACCTTTTTTCATGTGCGGAACCCTAAAATTTTTCAAATGGAGGCACGACCCCTTTGGAGATCTTAGACTTAGTCTCTGGCACCCCAGAGGTCCATGGACTACACGTTGAAAATCACTGAACTAAAGCATATCTTTTAGGCCTCACACTGGTTACTATTCTTGGCTAGGTCACTAAGGGCTTGTCTATAGAAAAGTTGCAAAGGTTAAACTACATCTTTTAAAACTAATCTAGTTAAACCAGTGCAAACTCCTCATGTAGATGCACTTAAACAGATTTAACCCTTGCTTTGGCTTGCATGGGTAAATTATTGAATGAAGCTAAACCAATTTAGCTGAGAGTTTAGCTGGTTGAAGCGTGTTTGCAATAGGGGTTTTTACCAGTTGATTAGATCTATTTAAAATGGAGATAGTGAGAATGGTCTTACTGGCTGCTAATGTGCTAGGAAGCTGGGTGCATCTAATACTAAAACCTTGCTCTTTTCATCAGAGAATCTCAAAGCAAATTTACAAACAAGTCAGTTTGTAACAGATGGAGAAACTGAGGCACAAAGTGGTGAAGTCACTTGTCCAAGGTCATTCCGCAGGTGGCAAAGCTGCAAACAGAATTTCAGGTCTCCCGAGTCTCAATCCAGTACTCTACCCACTAGGCAGCACCACCTCCCCCTAGTTCTGGGGGGTACAGTGGGGCGATCTGCAATAGCCACATTGCACTGTAGAGGCAGCAGTGTTAATCCAGGCCCACCGTTCTTTAGGCCTTGGCTACACTTACAAGTTACAGCGTAATAAAACTGCCGGCAGCGCTGTAACTCATTAACTGGCTACACTTGCAAGGCACGTGCAACGCTGTATCTCCTCAGATACAGCGCTGCATGTACTCCACCTCCCCGAGAGAAATAGCAACTGTTGCGAAGTGGGTGGAACGCTGGTCTTTCAGTGTAGCCGAGGAACAACGCAGTTACTGATCTCCGGAAGCTGCTTTGTTTTGAAACGGCACTTCCAGGTTGGAGTTCAGAGCTCCCTGAAGCTGCTACAAACACAGCTTTACAACCACAGCTATTGTTTGCAGGCAGGGTGGGGAAAGAGGGGAGGGCTCCGTTAGGAATGCCGGCAGCAAAGCCTTGGAGGGGGGGGGGGGGAAGAAGAACGGCGGGGGGGGGGGGGGGAAGGCTCCGTTTCCTTTCTTTTATCTGCTCTTTAAAAACAAACAAAGCCCCTGCTGTTTGCTTTCAGTGATTGAGAGAGAGGCAGGGGATGTGGAGGTGTGGAAATAATGAGCTGACACTCTGTGGAGATTTCAAACCGCCCCCCCTCTCTCAAAACACTCCCTGTCAAAGTCCCCCTCACCCCCCCCCCATTTGAAAAGCACGTTGCAGCCACCTGAATGCCCATAATGCACCGCTCCCAATACGGCTGCAAGTGCCGCAAATGTAGCCACGGCAGTGGTAGTTACTGCGCTGGCGGCTGCCAGTGTGGACAGGCTGCAGCGCTTTCCCTACTCAGCTGTACGAACACGGGTTTAACTAACAGCGCTGTACAGCTGCAAGTGTAGCCAAGGCCTTAGTTTGCTCCATTCTTTGACTGGACGCCACATTCAGGAACGATCCAGAGTAAGAGTGCACAGAGCTGAAACCAAGAGGGGCCAGATGTCACTGAGGCGGGATCCCAGCTCCTCTACCAGCCATTTCAGCAGGTGGGCATGGCCCCTGGGGCAGAGACCCCGTCCTCCCCAGTCCTGAATCCAATCAAGCCTGTCTGCAAAGAGTGATTCCTGCCCGGGGAGAGCACAGTGATCCATGTGGCAGAGACACGGGGCATCAGCTGCCCCAGTCAAACATTAACCAGCACGGCCAAGGAAATGGAACCAGGGCAGCTGTCCACTGGCAGCAGCTCCGGCAAGGTCCCTCTCCACCGCACAGCTGCCTTTTCTGAGGAGGGGTCACCGCACCCAGCCCGGCACCTCCTCTTATTATCACCAAGCTCTATTAGAGGAGCAGCCAGTCCCCACTGCATGAGACAATCCCTGCCCCAACGACCAAACAGTCTAGCTTACCCAGCCGGATGGGCAGCAGAGAGTGCACCAGGGTCATGCCCATGGCCAGTGGCAGAGCCAGGATTAGAACCCATGTCTCCTGAGTGCCAGCCCAATCGCTCAGCCCCTCACTCCCACTGGCAAACACAACTGACTTCAGTTACTCCCCATGTAGCCCAGCGGGAGCAAGAGGAGAATCAGTGACCCTGCTTAGACCCTCGCTGTGTCACTCCTTAGCCCAGAGGTCGCTGGCCGCTCACCATCACAACAGACTGGAAGGGGACGCCATCGACCCGTGACTCAATTGGCGGGGGGGAGAGGGGGGGATATAAGGGCCTCGCCCATTCCAGAGCCTGCCGTCGCACCCGCGAGGAGTTCTAGGCCAGGCTTTCACGGGCTCAGCACCCAGCTCTTCAGGTGCCCACACAAGAGATGAGAATTTGAAAATCTGGCCCTTCATCTTTCCGCGCGCACACTGGACCTGCCCAGCGCCCCCCGCGTCTGAGCAAACACCCCTGGTCTGGAAGAGTTTCCTGGCCTTAGCTCTCAGCACGGCTCCTCTCTGGAAGTCACCGCTAATGCTGGGCAGGTCTGTTCTCCAGTTTCCTGCTGCTCGAGGTTTCTCACACAACAGCGTTAAGTCACCTCCAAGCCCTTCTTTGGCACATTCCGTGGACCCCGCAGAGAGGAAGCTGTGCTGTTATTTTTAAATGCAGGGGTGGAAACGGAGCCCCCCCCCCGCTCCACTCCCCCGGACACAAGCATGTGCTTTGCTCGGCTCTTTCTCCTCCTCTCGGATGTTTAGATGGGGAACAACAGGGTTCATCAGCTGCCCAAGCAGTCACTAGCTCTGGGGCTGTGCTGCCCTTCCCTGGCCTTTGGGGGGACAGTTCATGGACCTCCCCCTTGATTTTCCAACCCATCCCCCCATGAGTTCAAAGAGCTAGTCTGTCCCTGAGCAGTTGGCCTCGGCCAATTTGCTAGACTATAAAAATGAAAAAACTCCGTGGCCATCTGTGCAAAGCTCAGAAAGCAGGGCCAGCTCCACACAGCATCACTGCAAACCCTCCCAGGCCAGGCAGCGAAGAATTCAATGCAGCCCAGCTCCCATAAACACTTCCACCGTGAGTCACATTCCCAAACCACGTACAATGGCAGGAAACGTCCAGGGAGCCAGGACTGTGGAATGTGCAAGTGGAACAGAGCCTGGACGCAGACTCTGCATTTCTCGCCTGCTAAGCAGCAGGTGTGTGGAGGAGTCTGGGGGCTCCTGGGGCCTGATTCCAAGTCAGTCGAGTGACACTGGCACAAAGCGCTGTGGACAGACCAGGCCTCTGCCTTTGTTTCTCGGAATGTTCCTTGCTGTGTTTTTAATGGCCGCAAGTGAGGTCCCAAATCCTTTGCCGCACGCTGCACCTAAGTTATACAGGAGGCTCCCACTTTCATATGGCACCTGGATTTATACAGCCCCGCAGGAACCTTCTGCGGCTGGGGCAGGAACAGAGAAGTCTCCCCCTCGGGCAGCTGGAGACGTTCTGTGGCCAACTGGGGGATGGGGGCGCAGCCCTTGCCCAAGGGACAGAAATCAATGTGGAGCCATGCTCTAGGACACCTTGCAGGCCCTTTGCCCAGGTGCAGACCTTCCAAGGGGGAAGAGCACCGGGGCAGAGAAGAGGGAGTCAGAGGAGGCGAGAGCCTTTGTGTGAATTGACAGGGCAGCAAGCGGCTTTGTTGGATAAGGAGAATCCCATGGCCATTTGTACAGCTGTGAATCAAGCTACATGTAGAAGGCCCCGACCTCAATGAGACCTTCTCCTCCACTCCAGCTCCCACAGCATCCGCCTCACCTGGTCTCTAGCTCTCTGCCCCGACACAGTCTCATCCTCAAGGATCCCAAAGCGCTTAGAACGTCACCCGATCGCCTGTTACCGTACATGAAGCACTGAGCCCTCCCCGAAATGCAGCCATGTTGCTATCCGAGCTGGGGCTGGCCCCAAGGGGGGGTTGCAAGGAAAAGACCGGCCATTAGTCAGAATGATGTGTGAGGAGATGTACCGGTCCCATCCAGGGGATGGCAGTAAAAGCCTTAAGACCTAAGCAGGGAGCATTTGCAGAAACTGTGAGCTGACACCCTGCCTGCCTCCTGCCCCACTGGTTTGTATTGGTTTCTTGCCAGGTCCAAACCTTGGCTGCACAAAGCCACCCATTGTCCATTTTTGACTAAGATCAGGTAGACGCCAGGCTGAAGGAAGCTGTTCTCGGGGTCTCTGTTCAAATCCCTGACTAAGAAGATTTACTGTTGTCAGCTGTGGGCCAAGGCCCTGGAATATTGGCCCCTACCACACCTTCTGTCCAGAAGAAGCGGACTGCGGTGCTGCCAACTCTCGCAATGTTATCATGAGTGCCGTGATACTGGGGTAAAGCCCCAGCTCCTGGAGCCAGGTGAATACAGGCAAATCTCAGCTTGTATTTATGACAAACATGTCTAGCCCTCCTGGCAGTGGAGAA
Source organism: Chelydra serpentina (assembly GCA_037349315.1). Taxonomy (NCBI): domain Eukaryota; kingdom Metazoa; phylum Chordata; order Testudines; family Chelydridae; genus Chelydra; species Chelydra serpentina. The sequence continues at coordinate 1,726,358 of JBAIAC010000192.1, forward strand.
AGGCCAGGCATGTGACCCTGGACAGTGCAACCTAAAAGCTCAGAAAGCTCAAAAGAAAAAAATCTTTAAAAATCTCATGATGTCAAAGCCAGTCTCTTATTTGAGGGCCTGACTCCTGGTTCTTGAACATTTGGGATCAGCCGTACTGGGACTGGTTCCATTCGACTCTGCTGGCTAGTCTCTAGTTGGACTATAAAGACTCCGGAGCAGGTGCTCTCTCTCCCTGTGTGTACAGGGCTTAGCACAACAAGGCCCTTGAGTTCAGTTGGAACCTTGAGACTCCAGCATAGTGCAAATAAATAATACATAATAGCGACCGTGCCCGTGGCTGGGCTGCTGGGTCCGTGGCTGATGGCTTTTTGCCTTCTCTTTCAGCCTCCCATCCTTCCCCTTCTGCCTGCTTGTAGGTGTCCACTGTTTCTCATTCTAGGTTTCCAAGTATCCCTCACCCTCCTTCAGTAAGTCAGACAGAATCACTGTTGCTGGCTGCAAGCCTAGGGAGTAGAATGCAAGATTTTCTGTTCTCCAGCACGTGAGCCACACGACAATCTCCACTAGCACCTAGATCTAGGGTGACCAGATGTCCCGATTTTATAGGGACAGTCCCGATATTTGGGGCCTTTTTTTTAATATGGGCTCCTATTACCCCCCACCCTCGTCCCGATTTTTCACACTTGCTGTCTGGTCACCCTACCTAGATCTCACTGTGCGTTAAACACATGCAGACAGGAGACCCCAGCTGAGAGCAGCGTTAGAGCCTGTATATATCCTCTTAGAAATCTAGCCCAGTGGGAGGTGAAAATCACTAGTGTATATCCAAGCCCAGCAGAGGTATGTACATGTGCGCACGCGCACACACACACACACACGTTTTGCTCTTGCTACAGTTACGGATAACAACTCTGATCCCATCACACCGCTCAGGATTCCAGCAAACAACAATACAGTTGCATTAAAGAACCCATCGTTCAGATAGACAATGGAACGTAAGCCCAAACAGAAGGTTCGTGAGCCAGCACAAAGCGTTAGAAGCGGGGGCCTCACACCAGCTGTGGGATTAAACTGAAGTCACTTCTGCGAGGGAGGGCCAGGAGTGCAATAGGGAGAGCAGAAACACCCCCTCTTTCAGCAGAGTCCTACAAAGCCAAGGCTCGGTCACCTGCTGTCCCAAGGGTCAGTGGCAGAATCCTTACACGGCAGGAAGGCTCTGAGCACATGGGCCCACCGGGAGGAGGCTGCCGTGGCAGGGGGACACACAGACCTCGTACAGACTGTCCGGTAGGATCCCAGCTTAGCACAGGGCTGGGAAAGTGGGACGCAGAGAAACGAAAGTACCAGCTGGACACAGGACCAGGGGAGATAAAGCTGTGCTAGGGCTGGTGAGTGGGATGGAAGGTGAAGGCACCAGCTCAGTGTTACACTCCGGGTCCAGGGATGGGTTTAAAACTGAGCAGCTCTCAGTCCTGCTCAACAGGATCAGCGGCATCCTTGGTCCAAGGCTGTCCCACTCAAACGGGACAGGAGTCGTGCCAGGGCTCTGTTTGCGGGATGGAGTGACAGGTTCTCTGGCAGGTGGGAGAAGAGGAGGCCATCTCATGTCTCAGCACATTGTGATAGATGGAAACGTAACTCTGAATTTTCTGGCTTTCCAGACTGCAGGGGGTCTGGCTGGGCTCCGTGTTTTTTGGGGGGGTCTAGAGTGTGTTGTCAGATGGGGATGTGGGGCTATGGGGCTTTTTTTAAAGCTTCACATTCCTTTAAGCCACTTTCCAAAGAGGTCAGTCTGATGTCTGCTCCCCCCAGCTGCAGCACACTCTGCTCCTGGGAACGCCTCTCTAGGGGATTTCGAGTGGGATAAGTGACCGAAACGGTGGCTCCTCGCTCTCTGCCAAATCATTGAGGTCATCAAGAGTGTGAGGGGGACAGTGCCCAGAGCAGCCCCAGGCTGATTTATCTTTGCAAAGCACATTTCCCCTGGAGCTGGGTCATGGAGATAAGCTCTGAAGACCCAGAACTGAGGCGGTTCCAGAGTTAAAGGGAAACCACTGAGCAAGCAGGCTGCTTCCTCTCCAGTGAGCGGGCAGAAATCCTCACCAAGAGCTGCCAAAGCAAGGCTGGGAGTGCCAGGCCCCAGCCAGGCGAGAACAGCAGAAGCCTGGAGCAGGGTAGATGGGCCAGCTGCATAGCTCGCTCGGGCCTGCTTTTCAGAAGGGATATAATGCCGGCTGCCATCCAGGGGCTTGGTGTCTAAGATTCATCTCATGTGGCCTCTCCAATCCTGGAGGTTTGCAACCAAAGTAGCCAGCCCTGTACTATCCTCTGCGAATCTCTGGAGATGAATGGTCCTTTTGACGCTCTCAGGATACCACATCCTCAACCCAAGACGATCGTTTCCTCCCTAGTGTTCTCCTGCCATCAACTTCCCCTTCCATTGGCTGTAAACATGCTGGACCTCTTACAGTGCGCCCTGCGAATCAAATCGCTCTCCAGAAGCTCTCTACTCGTGTCTGTACAGTTCCATGGTTAGGCTCCCCAAAGCAGTGGCCACTCTTGGAAACAGTGGGCCCAAGTATGTAAAGGTCGTTTACGCCTGCAATTAGTTGGGGGCTTAAAAGTGAACTCCCCAGACCCGGAGGCCCATGACGTCATCTGGAAACGTCTCGTGTGTCCCTCACCATAGAATTCATTGTACTCCGTCACCATTCTACACCATAGAATTCATTGTACTTTGTCATGCCCAGACCTCTGACCTGAATGCCTCCCTGAGCAATTGCCTTGTTAGCTGTTGTAGTATTGGACCTGGTGCTGAAGTTACAGGCTCACTTTTCAGTAGTTTCTTGTTCCATCTTAGAGGCTGGTTCCACACGTTGACTTCTCACCTCTTCTCCAGGAGCCACCAGTGAGCCTGACACACCACATATCAATCTGCAGGGGAATGCTCCCTGCTTTATCTGACTGACAGCAGGAAGGTAAGAGTGGTCTGAGATGCCCACATGTCATCTCCAAGACAACCCAGGGATATACATCCCAGGCATCTTTGTTAAGGTTCTCAACTATTCCAAAGTTCATTCAGGAGTCAGAGCCACACCGGAAGGAGTGTAGCACTGAAGTCAGGACTGGAGGGAAGGAGGCAAGCTTGAATATCCTCCATCGTCTTATTCCCGGGTGGAGTAATGATTTATGGAATTATCACCATCACAATCTAACCCTCTTCCTTTTGCAGGACAGTGGGCCTGTTTACACTAATGCAAAAAAGGCATTGCTGCAAAGGGGCTGTAGACCATCCTGAGCTTGCGACACCTGGGCCAGATCTTCGGCTGGTATAAGTGGCATGCTGATTTACACCAGCTTGGATCTGGCCCAACATTTCTAGTTATTTAGTTTGATGTATACACATGCTCCAGTAAAACGGGACATCCATCCATCCATCCCCCTCTCTGCAGGTTCCTGTCAATTCCTGGAATCTACATATAACGAAATAGACAATGGCTTGAACCTGAATCAATCCAGCAGCAAAAGCACATTGACCATCTCCCACCGATGGAAGACAAATCAACGGGCTTGCAGCAGGTGACCCAGGCTACTTGAGACCAATGGGGGAGTCAGGAGTAAGGTGTCCGTGGGTGAAACGGTTACATTTTACAAAGACTAAACATACACTTTCAGCCGGGAGGACTCATGATTTACATTACACGAGTCAGAATGTGCGCACACAATCTGTGCAAATCTGCATGTTTGTATATGTGTGGGCACATGTATGTGCATCTGTATTAATCTGAGAACGCCTCTGCAGCAGGGCACGCATCTAAAGGTGTGCTTGCAGTTATTACTACATGGGTTCACATATACATTTGCATGTGCACACGCTTCCTTTGAACGCATGCAGGTATGTTTGCATACCCAAGCTGGGTTGACACACATTCATGTTTGTGTCTCCAGGCACATGTAGTGTGTATATGCCTGTATACACAGTATAGACTCTAAACTGCCATTTTCCTTTTTCTTCCCCTTGGGGATGAACATTCATCAGACTTTACAAATGTGTTTAATACCCACATAATTTAACTCTACTACCAGGAACAACTGTGCAAGTTCAAACAGGTTCCTAGGCCGCAGCTTTCCAGCAAGTAGGTTTTCATCAGACACTAGAAAGTGTGTGCCAGTGAACCCCGCAGCCACGCATTTCCAGCAGCCCTGAATGGCATTGCTGGACTTTGTAACCAGGGCCCTGCTGCTAAATTATACTTCATACAACCAGGCTGAGTCAGAACGCGCTAACCCTGGGGAGAACCAGGAGTAGCCCCATTGAGAACAATGAAGTCCAACCTGCGTCAAATGGGGGAAGGGGTTCAGAATCAGGTCCAATGGTTGTGAATTGATACTGGGGTTGGCCTAGGATTCTTATGAAGGGTGGGGTGGGGGGCAAATTAACAGCTGTTTCACAGTCTGACAACATGTTTATGCTTCAGCAATAAACCTACTGCAGGCAACAATAAAAGCTCTTGTTCTCTCTTGGTATTACTGAGCACATTTCCAAAGCACTGCGAGAACCTCAGCTAACCTCTCCTGCCTTTGTGAGCGAATCTCTCCTTTGCTCTGTTGTGCACCCTCCCCACCTGTATCCTCATTAGCACGAAGGGCGTAGCCCAATGAGCCGTGCAGTCACCGACATGGGCCCCACCACGGCAATAGCGGAGGCCTTGTGTCCGGCATCGAGGAAGGGATCCTCACAGGTACCTCTCATGTAACCGTCCGTACAATGCCTTGCACAGCTCCCGAGCTGTGTGTGTTCTGACTAATAACGGCATCGATGGCAGGTGTTTGCGCTTATGGCAGCTGGCAGGTCTCCAGGGAGAGCAATTATCCTGGGAAAGCTAATCTGAGGTGGTTCAGTGGGACAGAGAGGCCCGTCACGACCCACGTGGCAGGACAAGCGTTAGTACAGGGGAAATGGAGGCCAGTCCACCCTGCAGAAGCCCATAACAACTCTCTCCTCTTTAGAGGCTAAAATCATACAGAAAAGCAGAGCAATCTGGTTGCAACCCAGATACCTTAGGGGAGCTCAAGGGGTTCACTCCCAAAGCGGGTCTGGCCTGTTCTATTCCTCTGCCTCTTGGGATCCACAGATTAAGGAAACAAACACAGCGGCCAGATTTACGGTGTAAATCAGCCTAGCTCCTTTAGCTTCAGTAGAGCAACAGTGAGTTACACCAGCCCCACAAGTCTAACCTAACAAACCTGGCATCTGGGTTCCATATGGAAAGATCTCCCCCTTCCTGGGGCAGGAATTTCCAGCGGACATTCCCTTACACTAGGGCCGAGTCATTGTAGTCCTTTTAAATGGTCTTCCAGAAAACTGGAGAAGAACAGATTCTTACCCTCACCATCTTTCCACTTTGTTCCTTTTATTACTGCGTAATAACAGCGGACACAAAATCACCAGCCTTTGCAAATAATCCATTTTCCTGGTATCATCTGCACGAGACAGACGAGAAAGGACAGAGCAGCAGGAGGCTCAGATCCTAGCTGCAGGAACCTAGGCAGTTACGGGAAGCTGGGGATCAAGTCGCTCCTTGCCAAATTCCCACACTTACAGAGTCACAGCTCCTAACCCTGAGGGCCGACTACGATCATCTAGCCTGGCTGTGTGCATAGCGCAGGCCACAGAACTTCCCCCAAATAATTACTAATACCGAGCTTTTCGAAGAACGTCCAGTCTTGATTTAAAAACGGTCATTGAGGGAGAATCCACCACAACCGCGGGTAAATGGTTCCAGTGGTTAATTACTCTCCCCGTTAAAAACGAACAGGTTATTTCCAGTTTGACTTTGTCTAGCTTCAACTTGCAGCCACTGGACCACGTTCCACCGTTCTCTGCGAAGCCACTGAGAGCTGCCCAACCCCAGAGTGAACTCCAACCGACGGGGTCCTTCTGGCAAGAATCCGCTAGGCGTCTAACAGAGCCACTGGCCCAGGGCAGGGAGGGCATTTCTATATCAACCATAGATAGATATGGTGCCTGAGAAAGTATTTAATTGACACCCGTACTTCATGTATGGAGTGGCTAATCCGGAGACAACGAGGCACTTCTGTGCAAGGTCCCGTAGGAACGTCAGTCACTGAAACCTGCACAGAACCTATCTGCCTGTCTGGCCACCTCGCTGCATTTCAAAAGTGCCCATCGCTGTGGTGCGAAGGCCCCATGGACACAAACGAGCTACCCCACGAATTGGGTGTGAGACAGGAAATCATCTCTGCCCCACTCCACACAGCCAGGGATGGGAGCTCCCCATTAGCAGGGCCAACCACTCTTTGGGGACTACCCCGGTCGGTGGCTAGCATTCCCGAGTCATTCAAAGCAAAGGCAGGGAAGGAGGAATGCAGGCGCTGGAACTAGGGGTGCGGTTCAATGGCTCTCGGCACCGCACTATAAACATTGTTCCAGCGCCCCTGAGGAGGAACCTCCAGCCCTGGGCCCCTCTCCGGAGCTGGGGTTTGGGGATGGAGCCAGCCGCCGGCCAAGGGATATGACCCCCACCGCAGAGCTCACCAGGGCAGCCCCCCGGGAAAGCCCCCTTCGCGGCTTCTAAGCTAGTGAGCGAGGGCGGCTCCCAGCCGCCCGGAACCCCCCTGTGTCTGAGCGCGGAGCCCAGGGGCCCGTCCACGCGTCAGACACGGACCCACGTGGAGCACCAGCCGGCCGGGCGGCCAGCAGAGAGCCGCCAGCGCCGTCCGCCCCGGGCAGCGCCTGGCCCTGCTCAGCCTCGGGACCTTCCCCCGAAGTCGGGCACGGCGGCTCGCCGGCCGCCCGCTGCACCTGTGCAGGCCGGGCTGGGCTCGGCGCGGGGCTCGCCGCCTGCCCGCTCCCCGCGAACCCAGCGCCGCGGGCCCCGGCTCTCCGCGCCGCCCAGAAACCCGCTCCTGACCTGCCGCTGCCGCCTCCCGTCCGGCCCGGCGCGCCCCGCGCAGCGCCCCGCCACACTGGCTGCGGAGCGGCGGCTCGGCCGGCCCAGCAGCTCCCCGCCGCTCACATCTGGCCAATTGCGCGCCAGGGGTGGGACCCGGGACCCGCCCGGGGGCGCTGCCTGCCAGGAATGCGCCGGGCCGGGCCGCGGAGCCGGGGTCCGAGCGGCGCTGGCCATTTCCCCGCAGCCGGCGGGACAAAGCCGCCGCGACCCCTGCAGCACTGGGGAGCCCGCGCGAGCTACCGCGCAGCTCCCCCGAGGCGCTGCCTGCCTGCAGCCCCCCGGCCCCGGCTTGTCCGCGGGCTACTGCTCGGGCTGCGTTACAGCCGCGCCTAGCGAGGGGCCGGGACCCGCCTGTGCTAGGCGCTGTACGAACCAGGCTGGCCTGGCCCCGGACAGCCAGCAGTGTCAGCTCTGGGCGCGGGGACTTTACAGCGCAAAGGTCTTTGTTATTTGCATTGGGGTGACACCTAGGGGACCCCAAGCGAGATCAGGCCCCCATTGCGCCAGGCGCTGCAGGGACACAGCAGGCGGCAGGACACCACCACAGCGATTCTTACTGAGGCCTTGTCTACATTTAAAAGTGGTGCCAGCATGGGGGGCCCCCCCCCCCACCCTCCGACCAACATCCCCCCCCACCCCGACCAACACAATTGTGCTGGCAAAAGCCCAAGTGTAGCTATGCACAGGGCCGGCTCTAGGCACCAGCAAAACAAGCAGGTGCTTGGGGCAGCACATTTCTAGGGGCAGCATTCTGGCGCCGGCCATGCCACCCCTAGAAATGTGCCCTCGCCGCCCCAGCTCACCTCCGCTCTGCCACCACCGCTCGGCTTCTCCCCCTCCCTCCGAGGCTTGCCGCGCGCGAAACAGCTGGGAGGGAGCTGGAGCGGAGGTGAGCTAGGGCGGGAAGTTGTGGGGTGGGGGAAATGCAGCACCTGCGGGGGAGGAGGGAGGGCTGGGGATTTGGGGAAGGGGTTGGGAAGGGGCAGAGTTGAGGCGGGGCCGAGGGGGAGCAAGAAAAAAACGGGGGGGGCGGCCAAATTTTTTTTTGCTTGGGCCGGCAAAAATCCTAGAGCCAGCCCTGGCTATGAATGTAGGAATGGCCACACTGGGTCAGACCAATGGTCCACCTAACCCAGTGTCCTGTCTGGCAGAGGCCAGTACCAGATTCAGAAGTGCTCAGTACAGGGAAGCTAGAGCGTCCACCTCGGTCTTACCCTCCCAGCTTCTGGCAGCCGGAGGTTTAGGGTTGCCCAGAGCATGGGGTTGTGTTCCGGACATCTTGGCTAATAGCCATTGATGGACCTGTCCTCCATGAACTTACCCAGTTCTCTTTTGAACCCAGTTGTGCTTTTGGCCCCCTTTCATCCCTATTTAAAGATGTTCTTTTAATGGAAAGTTCCCATTCTCATCAGTGCAGGAGTTGCACTCTTGGGTCTTGTGCTTCCAGGATGATACATGGTAGCAGGCTTCGATTAAAGTGTAGACACTATTAGCCCATGCCTACGACTCTAGCTCCTGGAGTCGCACAATGAGATCAGAATCTCTGCTTTATATTTCTAATCCGTCTCATGGATACAAAGAAAAGCCTAAACTGAGCATAATTGATACCTGCCTGAGTCTGCTGACAGCCTGAAACAGTAGCTTGCCAGAGGTATAAAGGTCCCAGTTCTTCTTAACGCTGCACCCTAAGGAGGTATGGGGCAACCATACAGGGACAGAGCCGCAGCATGGACCCCCCCAGATACCCAGTGGGGGAATGCTGAGGACTGTGGGTGGCTGCCGAAGGGTGGAACTCTTGTATCTCAAAGAATTTTGGATCCTTTGAGTGAATTGTCATTGTCAGTATGAGGGAGCATGGGAACAGAGGTCCAAACCAGGGTGCAATGTTCTGACAATGTTTACTGTTTTTGCAGCAGCTCTATATCTGAGGATGATTTTAGTTAGAGAGGTAGTTGAAGACAAAACAGACTGGTGGTGGCATGCCATGCTTCTCCAAAGAACTGCATTAGTGCTGACAGATAAGTATTACTGTAAGGTTTAACTCCTATAAATAAGCAAGACTATCTGAGCTAGCGCCATCAGGTGATTCCCAATAGTATTACACTGGCAAATGTCACCAGTTTTGCACCTACTCTTAAATGGCTCTTTTCAAAGAAGTGAGGAAATTAGAAGGGCCAGTAATAGAAGTCATCTCGCCGTGTTCTTTATTCCTAAATTCGATTTCTATTTAATTTTTCCTAAAGCAAATCTAGATAGACACAGAAAGAACAGTTACAAAGCCTGGTTAACATTTTACAGTAGAGTTAAACAAAATGTACATTACAGAGTATGCAGTAACTAGTATGAACAGTAAGAACATTATTTACCAAATTCCAAATGACAAGAATAGACTCATCCTATTATCTGAGGCATCCATGCTTATGAACATACACATTATCAACAGAGACCAGAGATCTGTGCATAATTAGAAGGGCTCCCGCAAGGCAAGCAATGTAACCCACTGGATATGGCACTACCTTGGCAGGCAGGAGAGCTAGCCTGGACCTGCTGGTGGCCTTGGGCAAAACACTTCACTGCCCCGTGCCTCAGTTTCCCCATCTGTAAAATGAGGGTGATGATACTTCCTTTGTGAAACGCTTTGCGATCAACGGGTGCAAAGCACGGCACTAGGTTAAGCTATTGTTTAAGGTACATTTGAATTGCTGCTGTCATGCAGCTGCCATCTCGGCCAGCACACCATGGATCGAACCGGGATCCACCGCAGCTAAAAGCACAAGCTGCCAGCACCCTAGACAGGGCTGTAACCCCCTGCTCTCCTCTCTGGACAGGCACAGAGGCGCCCTGGTAACAACTCACCAGTGGTTACACTAGGTCTGCCATTTCTCATGCTGTGGGTAATGGGATCCTGTGTGTACACTAAGCTGTGGGTTAATCAAGGCAGATTCCGCATTAACATTGTTTGTGATACTTTTGGGAACAGTTTAATACTTGAATGAGTGAGTGGGAACTGGATACATCAGTGTGTTAAAGGACCGGAGCCTAAGGAACCTCTCCCCGGGGATTAGGGCACCCTTTCAAAGCAAGGGGAAGGATATTTGTGGACCGGAGGCTGGTCTGGGAGGGACAATAGACATTCCTGGCTCTGGAAGGACAGTCCAGTCTCCCGCTCTGCCTGCGTGGGAGACACTCACACTTTTAGCTGCATTTTCCTTTGTGCCTGACCAACAGCACAAGTCTCCCCATTTGGAGAGCTGAGGAGACACTCTAGGCTGCACTTGGCAGGATCTTTATGGTCAGAGGCCTCCAGAACTCTAAGGACTCTATAGAGATGTAGCCTAGACAGTTCCCAAGCAGGGGCCTGAGACCTCCAGGAAGGATCAGGACCTCCCTCCCTTTCATTACGGCTGGATGGGAGGAGGGTCCCAGAACTCCCTTGTATTATCATAGAATCTCAGGGTTAGAAGGGACCTTAGGAGGTCATCTAGTCCAACCCCCTGCTCAAAGCAGGACCAATCCCCAATTTTTGCCCCAAATCCCTAAATGGCCCCCTCAAGGATTGAACTCACAACCCTGGGTTTAGCAGGCCAATGCTCAAACCACTGAGCTATCCCCCATGTAACATGGGGTCACAGTCTGGAAAAGGTCAAAAGCGCTGCCCTGCAGCACAAACCCCCCCATCCCCTTATGCCATAGACTCAGAGCTCCCAATGTTATTTCTAAGCACAGGGATTTGGGTTATTTAAGAAGTGGCATTTCAGTCTAAATCTGCAGGGCAGTTACTACTCGCTGGAGCTGTCGACCTGCCAAGGTTGGCTTTCGGACACTGAACTGGTTTTAAAATTGTCCTAGGGTAAAAGACATCGTAAGAGTGACCCTGTAATGAGGGCACCATCACTTCCATGTTTACTGACTTTCAGTCAATTGCATATAAATGCACCGGCCAGCTTTGCACTCAGTCTGGGACCTGAGAGTCAAGCTGGGTTCCTTCCTTCTTGCAGAGTAAATGTTCTGCAGGCCCGGTCCTACCCCCCCGACACACAAAGAACACCGCTGCCTCCCCTGGGTCTGCACACGCTGCTGACATGCGTTAGAAGAGCCCAGGAGAACAGGCCTGCCCAGGGAATCAGGGAGCTGGTACCGGTTCCCTGACAGCTGACCTGGTTCTCTAAGCCGAAGGCGAGATCCAGGCACAGCACTGTGTTTATTCAAGGCGCACCTGGAAAGAGCTCTGATATCTTCTTTGAGTCAGTGCCTGGCAGCTGGAGCTAATCAGGGATTGTTTATGCTGCACCCGTCAGGACCTCCAGCCTGTCAGCTCTTTGGGGACTGGCTGCCCACTGCCCGGCACCTTGCATCCTCACTGACTGTCTACAGAGCGCGTGAAATGCTGCCATTCGGACGGGGTTACGTTTCACACTCACTGCGCACAGGCGTGAACGGCCACACACGTGGGAGGAGGGGAGAGTCGGGCCCTATGTTCGCTGTCTGCCCCCGTGCCCCGATGCGAAAGCCCTGTGTATGCCTGTGCACATAAATACATAAACCAAGCGGAGCAGCAAGGGGGGTTTGCTGGTCCCCTGCTGAGCTGCACGGGGGCGGGGTACACCCTGGGCAGGACGCCTTCCTGCACCTTTGTGTCTGCGGGCGGGCGGGGGAGGGGGCAGATGGGACATTTGCTTCCTGTGCTGCCGCATCCAGCCTCGAATCCCTCTCCTCAGAGCATGCAAAGGATCCAGCAGTGTTATTGAACAAGCTCATCCCCCAAATCCCCCCCAACTCCCACACACAGTACCCCGTGCACCTGCCCCCTAACTGCCCCAACCTCCCCACACAGTGCCCCATGTACCAGCCCCCCAACCGCCCCACACAGTGCCCCGTGCACCCACCCCTGGCTCACCGCTCAGGGGGGCCAGCGAGGCAGGGGGCTTGCTGCATCTGCCCCGGGGCAGCAGGGCGGCTCCCCGCTGAGGCGCTGACCGGGGAGAAAAGGGGCAGCCACAGCAAGCCACCCCTTTTCTCCCCGCTCAGCAGGGAGGCAGTGGGCAGCTGCCCCCCAACTCTTGACACCCTAGGCAACCCCCTAGGGTCGCCTATTGGGCACGCTGGCCCTGTTAGGAGGTCATCTAGTCCAACCCCCTGCTCAAAGCAGGACCAATCCCCAATTTTTGCCCCAGATCCTTAAATGGCTCCCTCAAGGATTGAACTCACAACCCTGGGTTTAGCAGGCCAATGCTCAAACCAGTGAGCTATCCCTCCCCCTTCCTGGATACAGACTTCCAGGGAAGATGGACATGCTGCAGACCGTTTGTCATTTTAAAACCTTTTTGTCTCATGCTACGCAGTGTTCCTAGGGTTAGACAAACCACGCTTTGTTTTCAGAAGCTGGTTTTGGGTCAATGCAGTGCTCTGGCCACAGACTCTGAAGGAAAGAACTGCAGGTACCGAACCCTGTACGAGCTGATGGATAAGTGTGGTTGATGCCCAGAGCCTGGTTTAAGAGTGGGAGAATCGTAGGAGTCCACCCTGAGAGGCAGGGCCGGCTCTAGCATTTCTGATGCCCCAAGCAGCGTGCCGAATTGCCGCCGTGGGCGAGTGAAGATAACACCTGCCACCGCTGCGAAGAGCTGCCGCCGAATTGCCGCCAAAGCTCCCGCTGAACTGCCGCCGCCACGGGCGGCTGAAGACCTGCCACCGAATTGCCGCCGCAGCCGCCCTGACGGCACACCGACTGCCGCCCCCTCCAGATTGCCGCCCCAAGCACCTGCTTGGAACGCTGGTGCCTGCTGAGAGGGGAAGGCAGGAGGCCTGAGACCTGAGGGGGTGAATCCAGAGAGCCCAGAGAGGTGCCGCTAGCCCTGTAACCGTGATAGGGACCCTCTCCCCTGGATCCCGCTCCCTCCAGCCGCCCACCAGCCCCCCATTTCAGGAATGCCAGGGCTCAGTGTAAGAGCTGTTCAGCCAGGACTCTGAGATCAGTTTAACTGCAGCGAGCTGGGCTGGGGATCTTGCTCTTGTGTCTGGGTTTTTGATAATACTGTAGGTCTTTCCTCTGGGCTAAGAGTCCAGGTGCCGAGGCGATGGGGCTATTATAAACTGCCCCTCCTCCCCTCCCCCAGCACAGGCAAGATCCCCATTCCTCCTCTCCCACTGTAGGGGAACACCCCCAAAAATGCTGCCGTCAGTCCCCATCCCCACCAAGCACTGAACGAACATGTGCAGTGTGGTCCAGTTAGTTCACTGTGGGAGCCACCTGATTTCTGTGCCTTCACATGCTCAGTCTAAACAGGGCATTACCACCGCCTTTGCAGGGATACAGAGCAGACAGAGGCAGGGGGACTGCTCCTGCATACTGGTGTTGGTGCCAGGGTCGGGGAGGGGGGTCTAAACACCCTCTCATTTCCCTAGGGTTATTTGGACAAACCTTCTGCAAACAAACCGTATTCCCCTACCTTCAGAAGGCTCCCACCATGACATTCACCGGTCCCTAGCACAGCTGCTGAACTAGGGTGACCAGCCGTCCCATTTTTAAAGGGACAGTCCCGTATTTAAGCCCCAGTTTTTTCTTAAAAATGGGCAAATTGTTGCATATTTTGTGTCTCCCCCTCATCAGTACTGGTGGATCCCGCTGCTGGCCAGATCTCGGCTCTCCAGACGCTCTCCCACCAGTGGTGAGTGGTGGGAGTGGGTGGGAGGTGGGAAGCGATTTTCAGCCTGTTCACGCCTCAAACCTGCAGGCTCCACAGCAGTCCCAAGGGCAGGGGCGGGGCTTAGCACCTTCTTCACCCACCCTCCCCCCTAGGTCCTGCCCCCAGGGAGTGTGGGGCTGCTCCGTCCCTTAGGCACCCTCCCCTGCTGAGCCACCTCTCTGGGCATCTTGCTGAAGCCCCTGCAGTCAGGTTCCCTGGGCCCTGGTGCACAATGCATCCTTAGGGCTTAACCCCTTCCTGCCTGCGTTGTAGCCAGGGGGTTGGGGGGCAGCAGGGCGCTGACCGGGGAGACAAGGGGCGGGACAGGAGGCGGCTGAGTTAGATGGGTGGCCAGCAGCAGCCTGGAGGTGTTAGCTGCCTTTTGACACTGTGTGGACAGGAAGGGATAAGCAGCTTCCAGCAGAGGGAGGGGGGGCAGGGGGCAGCGGGGTGGGGGGGGGGCAGAAGAAGAAAAGATGAGCTCTGCAAAGACATGGGCCGGGTCATCCCTTCCCCCGCTCCTCCTCCCCTGCAGCTGGAAGTAGCTCCTGTCCCTTCCTAACCGCACAGCGCCAAAAGGCTGCTGCTGGCCACATTCTGGTGTGAACCCTGGCAGAAATCAGGCGGGGGGGGGGATGTGACCCTGCATGCTCCCCCCCTCCCCACCCCGCTGCCTTGGCAAGACCCGGCACCAGGTACCGGGAGAGGCGGGTCCGTCGCAGGGACCCAGCCAGGCGTGGAGGGCAGAGAGCACCGGGCAGGAAGGATCGGGTCAGTCGGTCACCCCTGTGTGAGAGAGGCCTACGGGAGTGTGTGTGTGTCATCTCTCCCCGTGTGAACCATAAAGCCTTAAAGATAAGAAGGTAAATAAAAAGAATCCAACTCCACAGTATTTCTTTTGAATGGGGCTCAGTCAGCTTGATGTTAATTTGAATGTTTGTACTGCGTAGTTCTGACTAATTGCCATTGAACTCGCTTGAATATGAGTAATTTTACCCGGTGTCCCATATTCAGCATCGGGAAATATGGTCCCTATGCGGAATGCCCGGGTCCCTGTGTTACCTTCCCTGCAGTTCCCACGGATGCTAATCAGCTGCAGGTGCCATTTCCTGCTGGCACAGGGGAGTGAGTGCAGCCTTTTATCTCAGTCAATATTTAGCCCACTTGGCAAGTTACCCAATCAACAACCGGGAAAGGCTGGAGGCTTCTCATTTGTTTGGGCAAAGTTTCATTTCAGCCTTATCAAGAGTTCGGAGGGAGCAAATCTGAGAAAAATGCCATCTGTGCTTTTCAAGTCCAGGGTGTTGCTTTGGCCAGTGTCCAGCCCCAGAGTCAGCGCTGCTCCATCAGCTCCCTCGGCCTGGGCGACTTCCTGCCACTGATTTGCCATAAACACACTGAAGCCTTGGGGGGAAAGCCTGCATGTAAAACATCCAAGGGAAACACTGCCTCACGGTGGGTGTGTGATGCCATAGAGCCCAAAGCCATAGACCAGTCGCTCAGCCCCTGCTGTGCCAGGGTCCAAGCCTTGGCTGGCAATACCTTAGATACTCCCTCACTGCTTGTGCATGGCCAGGAAAGACTCCACACTGTATGCTAATTCTCAGGCTCACATAGCCATCCCAGCTCCCTAGCGCCTTCAGTCAGAACTTCCTCTGCAGGGGGCCCTGGATTCCCACAACAGAGGGACAGAAAAGGCTATCCAGAGGTGACAGTAAGCCGGTACGCCCCGGTATGGAGTACTGGCAAGAGCCGGTGCGATGTACCGGGGCGGATCAGCTTCCCCAAGCGGCAGTTTAAAGGGCCCGGGGTTCCCAGCAGCGGCTGGAGCCCTGGGTCCTTTACATTGCTGCCGGAGCCCTGGGGTAGCGGCAGTGGGGCCCGGGGCTCCTGCCACCGCTACCGCCCCAGGCCCTTTAAATAGGCGCCGGAGCCACGTTGCCGCTACCCCAGGGCTCCAGCAGCAGGGCTCTGGGGACGATTTAAAGGGTTCGGGCCTCCGGCTGCTGCTACCGCCCCAGGCCCTTTAAATTATCCCCGCAGCCCTGGGGTAGCGGTGGCAGGGCTCCCGCGGCTATTTAAAGGGCCAGGGCTCTGCCCGAGCCCTTTCAATTGCCGACGGAGCCTGCTGGAGCCCTGGGGTAGCGGCGGGGGGCTCTGACTGCTATTTAAAGGGCCCGGGGCTCCGGCTGCCTCTACCACCCCGGGCCCTTCAAATAGCTGCTGGAGCCCTGCCGCTGCTACCCCAGGGCTCGGCAGCAGGGCTCCGGGGGCGATTTAAAGGGCCACAGAGGGTAGCGGCAGTCGGAGCCCCGGGGCCCTTTAAATCGCTGCCCGAGCCCTGCTTCTGGAGCCCTGCGGGTGCGGCGGCAGCCAGGACCCCGGGGCTCCGTCAGCAATTTAAAGGGCCCGGAGCTCCATGGCGGTAGCGGCAGCTAGAGCCCCGGGCCCTTTAAATTGCCCCCTTTAAATCACCCCGAAACCCCAGGACTCCCAGCCACCTCTGCAGCTGGGAGCTCAGGGGGTGATTTAAAGGCCCCGGGGCTCTCAGCTGCTGCTACCACAGCCCTAGCCCCAGGGGCCCTTTAAATCCTGATTTAAAGGGCCTGGGGATTTAAAGGCCATGCCTCTTCTGGTTGAGGTTCCCCCTCCCCGCTCCTCAGGACTCCGGAGTACCGGTAAGTCCTTTAAGTTACTTTCACCCCTGGGCCTATCAGACCTGTTGCTCCATCTTCCTGGGGCTAAGGCTCAGTTGTCCCCATTGCCGAGTGTTGTGTCCAGTTTTGGCACCTCCCTCTTTTCCCTGGGGAGGGATTCCCCAATCTGATACATCTCCCTGCCAGGAGCCACTTCCTTATCTTCACCCTGAATGTTCCCTTCCCAGGGTCTTCTGCGCTGTGAAAGTCCAGGCTTTAGGGCTCAACACATCCTTGTTGGCTGGCTATTCACTGCCTGTCTCTGAACTGCTCAGGCCTTGTGGAAGAGACACGGTGGGGGAGGTAATATCTTTCATTCACCACCTTTTGTTGGTGAACGAGACTCGCTTGCAAGCTCCAGGTAATCTAGGCACCTGAAGAAGAGCTCTGTGGAGTTTGAAAGCTTGTCTCTTCCACCAATAGAAGTTGGTCCAATAAAAGCTATTTCCGCACCCACTTGTCTCTCTAATAGCCCGTGACCAACACGGCTACACTGCAAACAGTCTTTGTGGTACATTTTGCCTGGGGATGGGGGATATGGGGCAAAAATTGGGGATTGGTCCTGCTTTGAGCAGGGGGTTGGACTAGAAGACCTACTAAGGTCCCTTCCAACCCTGATATTCTATGATTCTATGATTCTATGACACAGGATGAGCTAGGTCCTCGTGTAAATATTCCAAAATCACGAGTCACCAGCCCAAAAAATCATGAGATTTCTAAAAACTAATAGCTGTTGGGTGCCTTTCCTTTGCCTCTGTTTCTTTGGGCCTTTTCACACTCACGTAATATTTTCAAACTTTCGTCCACAATCACAAGGACTAGAAATATTTTTTTAATTAAAATGAAAGCTTAGATTCTCCCAGAATCACATGACTCCAGAAGCTGGAGTTTTAAGAAAAACACCAAATATTGTGTGAGTTGGCCTTTGGTTTTCCGTCTTTCACTTCTGCTTCAGTCTCTTGGCCTGCCCCTGCAGAACAAACCCCTCCCCAGCGCACTGCATCCCTAGCTAACCCTCCGGGGCATCCTTCAGTGATGCAGATTGCATATACTCAGTTTGGGACACTCTTGGATTATTTGGCAGTTGTTCTCAATTCCATATGATGGCTCTGCATCTGTTGGAACTTGCTAATGGGCAGGATCTCTGCTGCCTTCCTGTCCCGGAACTCCCTGGTTGTTTGCCATGCAGGAAACTCTCTTCTGATAACATTAGGGTCATTACAAACACCACCACAGCCTGGGAAAATCCTGAGTCCCCACCTCTAACTTGCCTTAAACTGTTTCACAACAGCTTGTGAGTCTGGAACGGGGCTGACACGAGCTGGGCATCGAGAGATTTATTTCTGTTAAACCATGTGAGGAGCCAGGATGTGAGGAGAGCACGCAGCATTCGCCAGGAGCCCTCGGCCCTCAGAATTAACCCAGCAACACAAAGAACAAGGGCCGTGAAGAGAGACAGCTCAAACTGGGAAGGTTTGGTCACAGCTACCACTCCAGAGCTCCCTCCTGACAGCTTACTGTTATGACTGTATCTGTCACGTCAGCGTGGCTGCGAGCGGAAGGACTGGGGGATTAAACAGATGATTAGCAGAGCAGCTGCATGAGACAGGAAAGGAAAGACCCACAAGCTAATTACACCATCCCCCTGTCGTAGTAAATCCAATAGGGCCATTGTAGGCCTCAGTCAGCATCTGCGTTCTCAGGAGTTGGGTGAACTTGGGGGTGGGGTGGGGTGTGGCTGAGCGGGTGGAACAAACCAGCCCGAGTTGGGGTGATGGCGTTCCAGGTTGAGAGTGTTTGCCGGGGGTTAGGCACGGGGATTTCTGTAGGGCTGGGCAAGAGGAGACTTGGCAGCTGTAGACCAACAAGGTGGCCAGGGCCAAGAGTACGATAGTGCATCGCAAGCCCATAGGCCGGGCCTGGTGTTTTCTCTTGGGAGCAGGGGATATCGGGGTAGTGACCGGGGTAGTGGCCGGGTTCTGTGTTTCCGATTGTTAAATGTGGCTAACGAAGTTGTAACCAACCATGGTGCAATTAAGGACAAGGCCTCTGAATCTGCATGTGTAACACACTTGTAAAGTCTGTGTCATATCCCCGCATTGCTGCTGATCATTAATGTCCTAGATACCATGCTGTGCAGGGCCCATCAAAAATGTCATGTTCTGGTTTTTCAATGACAAGTTTCAATTTTCCATGGGAAAAAGAACATTTTCTGATCAGCCTTGGTGCTCTGCTCCTCCCCTTTGTGATGCTGGCAAACTAGGTCAGTCCCAGGCCACAGGTCAATTCATAGAATCTCAGGGTTGGAAGGGACCTTAGGAGGTCATCTTGTCCAACCCCCTGCTCAAAGCAGGACCAATCCCCAATTTTTGCCCCAGATCCCTAAATGACCCCCTCAAGGATTGAACTCACAACCCTGGGTTTAGCAGGCCAATGCTCAAACCACTGAGCTATCCCTCCCCAAACAGAAAAGAAACAATTCACTTGTGTTAGTATAGATCAAGGCGATTGTTAATGTATAAGAGTGTATTCAGATGTTTAAACTTTATGAAAACGAATGGATCATTACTTGTATTGTTCTTCCTTATCTAGTCCTGTTATAAAGCAACAGCAAACATTTACATTTGTGTATAACCCTATACCTAAATTATCCACTAAAGAAAGCTTGTGAAATGCTAATGAAGGACTTAAGGTCTTTAACAGAAAATGCTAATTTCAAAACAAGTGGCCATTGTGTGTGACGAAAAAGGGCAAGGACTCTTAGTGCATTCCTCAGTATCAGTCATCAAAGAAAAAACCCGCAGGGGTACAGACACTGCCAGTTTTCTATCTGCGTGAAGATACTATTAATATGGACTCAAAGAAAGATCCTTTATCTCTGGACTGCTTGGATTCTAACACGGCAAAATAACTGAACGAGAAGTCGTAGATCCCCAGAATTATTCTGGGTAGCTATGGAAAAGACTCCTGGAAAATGGCAGTTTATCACATCACTGCCACCATTTGGAATTACAAACTGTCACGCACCTGTTATTATATTTTACCTGCTTTAACTACTCAATAACTCTCATTCTTTTTTCTCACCGAATAAACCTATAGTTAGTTTACTATAGAATTGGCTGCCTTTGGTGTAAGGTCTGGAGTCCTAACTGATCTGGGGTAAGCTGCTGGTCCCTTGGGACTGGGAGCAACCTGATGGGGTGTGATTTGAGGTTTGAGTAATCGTTTATCACAGAGTTCAGTTTGTCTGGGTGGCAGGATAGGCTGGAGGGCCTGAGGGGACTGTCTGCGACTCCATGGTAAGACTGGGACAGTGCCCAGGAGTTCACATTTGTTACTGGCTTGGTGAAATCTAAGTATAGAACACGCCGCCAGCGTGGGGTGTCTGCCCTGTTTTGTGACAGTCTGCCCTGAGGCTGGCACTCACAGCTGTGAACCGCCCCAGACAGCTCGACACCCTTCATGCAGGCTGTGCAGGGCTCCTCTTTACTAGGATCCTTTTTCTGTGCCTTGTGCCTGTCTGCACACGGTTCACTAAGATCATCTGCGGGTAGCCACAGCTGTGTTTTCATGTGTGGAAGGATGGTCCAGTTGTTAGGGCCTCTCCATAGCACGAAGCCACTCCCAGTTCATCTCCCTGCTCTGCTACAGGTTTCCCGTGTGAGCCAGCGTAAGTCACTTAGTTCTGCTGTGTTCATATCTCCCATATGCACCATGGGGGTGATCACCCTGCCCGCCTCATGGGGTGTGCCACTGGAAGATTCTCAGCTGCTTAGATACTGTGGTGAGCGGGGCCATATAAGGACAACTAGACTTCCCATGGCTGGGGTCCTACCTCTCCTTTGGTGCTGGAAGGAGCATAACTGGAGCTGGATCAAGTCCAATCTCTGTTATGAATAATTTAGACCTTGGATGGTAGTAGCTTCCCTGTGC
Source organism: Chelydra serpentina (assembly GCA_037349315.1). Classification (NCBI taxonomy): domain Eukaryota; kingdom Metazoa; phylum Chordata; order Testudines; family Chelydridae; genus Chelydra; species Chelydra serpentina. Next base: position 1,746,641 of record JBAIAC010000192.1, read on the forward strand.
ACCAGTGTGCTCTCAGTGTGCGCCCGAGCCACGGGGTGTCTGATGCTCTGATTAGAACTGGGTATTAAAAAAAAAAGAAAGAGAAGGTCAGTGCTCGGGAATTGCAATTGGTTGATAACTTGCAGAGGGTTTAGAGAATCATAGAATCTCAGGGTTGGAAGGGACCTCAGGAGGTATCTAGTCCAACCCCCTGCTCAAAGCAGGACCAATCCCCAATTTTTGCCCCAGATGCCTAAATGGCCCCCTCCAGGATTGAACTCACAACCCTGGGTTTAGCAGGCTAGTGCTCAATTTTCCTGTCTTCCCTTTCCTGGAGGGTCTTTCCTTTCCTGTCTCATGCAGCTGCTCTGCTAATCATCTGTTTAATCCCCCAGTCCTTCTGCTCACAGCCACGCTGATGTGACAGATACAGTCATAACAGTAAGCTGTCAGGAGGGAGCTCTGGAGTGGTAGCTGTGATCAAACCTTCCTAGTTTGAGCTGTCTCTCTTCACGGCCCTTGTTCTTTGTGTTGCTGGGTTAATTCTGAGGGCCGAGGGCTCCTGGCGAATGCTGCGTGCTCTCCTCACATCCTGGCTCCTCACATGGTTTAACAGAAATAAATCTCTCGATGCCCAGCTCGTGTCAGCCCCGTTCCAGACTCACAAGCTGTTGTGAAACAGTTTAAGGCAAGTTAGAGGTGGGGACTCAGGATTTTCCCAGGCTGTGGTGGGGTTTGTAATGACCCTAATGTTATCAGAAGAGAGTTTCCTGCATGGCAAACAACCAGGGAGTTCCGGGAGCTCCCTGAGCTAAATACACTCAAACTCTCAAACTAGACATAAGAACAATTGACCATTGAGGGCAATTAACCATTGGAACAACTTCCTGGCCATGGTGAATTCTTCATCTCTTGGTGCCTTTACATCAAGATGGGTCGTTCTAGCAGATCAGCTCTAGCTCAACCATGAGATGTTGGCGTCAATACAGAATCAGTAGGTGAGGTTCTCTGGCCTGAGTTCTGCAGGAGTTCAGACTAGATGATCAGGACAGACCCTTCTGGCACTAAATGCTATGAAATCCCAGCTCCGAGGAGGAGCTGGGGGACTAATGGATTTTTCAGTTTTCTGGGAACTCCGGGAAAAACATGTTTTCTGTTGAACCGAAAACAAAACGTTTTGAAATTTTGGGCGAATCGTAAAGTTGAAACAAAGAAATCTTTTCAGATTGAACACAATGTTTTGTCTCAATTCCAAGCATTCTGAAACAGTGTTGAGAGAATTAAGGACATTTTAAATTAGGAGAAATTTCTAAATGAAAAGTCATTTTGAAGGGAAAAACAGAAGTGTTTCAATGAAACATTTCAATTTTAAAAAAAATGAAAACAAATCACTGGGTGAAACCCACATGAATTCACAAAATGTTTTGGCATCACCAAATCTACATTTCCCACCAAAAAAAGTTTCCTTGGAAAAGTTTTACCCTGCCCGATTCTGAAGATTCCATAAACACAGACACATTTCTTTTTAGCTTCAAACTTTTCTTGAAAATGAAAAGCAGCTTTTGCAGGCATCAGAAAACTCCTTTCACCTGCAACAAGACAGATTCCCAGCTGTGGCAAATGCAAGCAGGGTCTTGCTCCTACCCAAGGGAAAGTCACTTTGCCCACTTGCCCCACGAGTTGGCTGGCAGAGGAGGCCATCAGATGCCACGCGAGAGCATGCATGTGAAAAACTCTGCTTTTGCTCCCCATCCCCCTTGTCGGTTGGGCTTTTGGCTCCAGCTGAGCTATGAAGAGCAATAAAATGCACGTTCTAGTGCACGGGGAGGCAAAAAGTCCCTACATCAAAGTGAAATGGTGTTTGAATAAAAGGGCTTGTGGGGGCTTATCTGCTCCTGCTTCTATCTCCATTACTTTACTCGCCCAAACTGACTCATGCTCTTTCAAGCCGCAAAGCTCCTCGGCACTCAGATGAGAAGTTAAACGAGATTTCCCTTCCTCCTCGCCAGACTGCCAGCGAGAAATCAAACATGAGCCCTTCAGTATGGTCCGATTACCTACACAACAAAGCACAGGTTGTGGGATGTCACACGAGCAGCAGAACAAGTGATTTTAACCCTCATTCAGACCCAGAAAATCTCCCTAACTTGCAATGGCTTTGATCTCTGTCTCACCTGTTGGGATCTTCCAAGCTCCTCCTTGGTTCATAGCTGGGGTTAGATTTGGAAACGATTAATCTGACTTGCTCGTCAACGGTAGTACCAGACTTGTGTGCACACACAACCAGGCGCTCTAAGCGCTTCCTGCATGGACCTCCAGTGCCCCATTAGGGCATTACAGTGGCTACTGGGGGCTCGGCTGGGGGTGGGGTCAGCTTCTCTGCTCCTCTTTCCCTCTGATCTCAGTTTGCCCTGTGTCACGGAGTGTGGGGGAGCCCGGCCCTGCACCCCTCTTCCCCGGATTCACTGGGAGTCTCAGCCAGCCAGTAGAACAGAAGGTTTATTAGAGATGCCAGGAACACAGTCCAAACAGAGCTTGTCAGTACAAACAGGACCCCTCAGTCGGGCCCTTCCGGGGGGCAGGGAGCTTAGACCCCAGCCTGGGGGCTCCCTGCATTTCACCCCACAGCTCCAAACGGGGCAGGGAGGCCAGACCCTGTCTGCCCCTCTCCCCTCCTCTTCCCAAGCCAGCTCCAAAACGGAAACTCTCCAGCCCCTCCTCCCCCTTTGTCTCCTTCCCGGGCCAGGAGGTCACCTGATCCCTTTGTTCGAACACCTTCAGCTCTCACCTTTGCAGGGGAGGGCCCGGGGCCATCGGTTGCCAGGATACAGAGTGTCAGCCATTCTCTGTGTCCAGGCCCCTCTGTAACACTCATGCATCCTTGTTCCACCCCCCGGACAGTCAAGCACTGCATAGGGGAAACCGAGGCACCCACACAGTACTCAGGGAAAACATTAACAACTGTCCTAGTTCGTCACACCCTGTTCCATTCTTACACCGCACCACCCATCACCCTGGAACCTGCGGGTTCCGCCCTTGAGGGCTGGTCACGAGTTCTGTCTCTTCTTGGTAATGAGCATGTCGTGAGCATTGGGGATGGATTCCCCAGAAGTGAAAGTCCTGGCAGTGCTTTCTCTGATGTCCCCGGGGCTGCCAGTCTCAGACTCAGCTGCCTGATCCTAGCTTGCACTTTCTCCATCTCTGGTGTTACACTCGCTGGCTCCATGCTAGGGTGGCTCTCCCACATTTCGTTCTGCCTTTCATGTTTGTGGTCAAAGGGCTCATCCCTGCCCCACTGGCCTGACCAGGAACTTTGCCGTGGATGCTCTTCTGAAGTCGGGGGTGCAGCTGCCAGAGCAGGGCCGGCTCTAACTTTTTTGCCGCCCCAAGCAAAAAAAAACAACACCCAAGCACCACCACGCCAAAACAAAAACAAACAACCCCCCCACCGCCCGCCAAAACAACTCCCCCGAGCGACCGCCTCTCCCACCCAAAGCGCCGGCGGGGAGCGTGGCATACCCACGGCCCCCCTCCCCTGCTCAGGGTGCCGGCAGGGAGCGTGGCATACCCACGGCCCCCCTCCCCTGCTCAGGGTGCCGGCGGGCAGCGCGGCATGCCCACGGCCCCTCTCCCCCGGCTGGGGCGTCAGCGGGCTGTGCGGCATACCCGCGGCCCCGCTCCCCTGCTCGGGACGCCGGCGGGGCGCACATGCCCGCCGCGGCCCCTCTCCCCCGGCCTGGGCGTTGACGGGGAGCGCGACATGCCCACGGCCCCTCTCCCCCAGCCGGGGCACCAGCGGGGAAGAGTGTTTTTATAATAAAAAACAAACAAACAAAAAAAACAACACCCCTGAGCGCCGCCCCGCCCGAAGGTGCCGCCCCAAGCACGTGCTTGGTCAGCTGGTGCCTGGAGCTGGCCCTGTGCCAGAGGGACAAAAGGGGAAAATAAATGATTGCTCAGAAACACCTTTTCATTCTGAGGATCATTCCCCTTTAGGTGCCAGGAAAAGCTCTGGCCATGTCCTCATGACAAAGTTAGAGTGTCCTTCTGGCTCGTACACCGCTCACAGCCAGGATCTCAGAACGCGGTGCCCGTCAGCACTAGGCAACACCAGTAGGAACTGGGTCTCTGTATCCATTCACTGGTACAACTGGAGAGTTATTTCTGCCACCTCATCCCAGTCTATCCATCATCCATTCATGTCAGCGATGATTTCACCTCTAGCCCCCCCCCCCCCGCACCCTGACTCACCCACATATTGCAGCTGAGAAGAGGCTTTGGGTTTACGTCACAGGCTTTTCCACTTTCCTTTGACATTTCAGACAAAGCTGAAAACAGCCATGTGTCTTTGCACACAGAGCAGCCCTTCTCCTCCCGACGGGTTGGGAGCAGCCAGGTCCCCTTTCAGCTGAAGGCCTTGATTATTAAAAGGGGAGGTTTGGGGAAGGAGTCAATAAAGTGGTGATGGGCACCTCCCTGCAGAAATCTCAGAGATCTGTCATTGAAAACTCATCAAAGGGCCATTCTGCAAGTCTGGCTTAAAATGAGGTTGCTATTCTGGACAGACAATCATACTATTGAGTTTGCCAAGGCAGAATGGGGACTGACAACTGAGTAGTCCTTACCCCTTAGTAGACTAGTTAATAGCTCTATAGTAGTCTTCAGCCAGAGCTTTAACCATTTAAAAGAAAATCATTATATCTATCGGGGTGCATCACATAAAACAATCTCACTGGGGTGGAATGAGGAGGCAGGAGGCGAGCGGGGGTGGGGTGAGGAGTGGGGGTGGGGTGAGAAGGCAAGCGGGGGGTTTGAGGAGGCGAGAGGCGAGCAGGGATGGAGTGAGGACGTCAGCTGTGGGTGGATGGGGGGTGAGGAGGCGGGAGGGAGGAGGTGAGCGGTGGGTGGATGGGGGGTGAGGAGGCGGGAGGGAGGAGGTGAGCGGTGGGTGGATGAGGGGTGAGGAGGCGGGAGGGAGGAGGTGAGCGGTGGGAGGATGGGGGGTGAGATGGCGGGAGGGAGGAGGTGAGCGGTGGGTGGATGAGGGGTGAGGAGGCGGGAGGGAGGAGGTGAGCGGTGGGTGGATGAGGGGTGAGAAGGCAGGAGGGAGGAGGTGAGCGGTGAGTGGATGGGGGGTGAGGAGGCGGGAGGGAGGAGGTGAGCGGTGGGAGGATGGGGGGTGAGGAGGCGGGAGGGAGGAGGTGAGCGGTGGGAGGATGGGGGGTGAGGAGGCGGGAGGGAGGAGGCGAGCGGTGGGTGGATGGGGGGTGAGAAGGCGGGAGGGAGGAGGCGAGCGGTGGGTGGATGAGGGGTGAGGAGGCGGGAGGGAGGAGGCGAGCGGTGGGTGGATGAGGGGTGAGAAGGCGGGAGGGAGGAGGCGAGCGGTGGGTGGATGAGGGGTGAGGAGGCGGGAGGGAGGAGGCGAGCGGTGGGTGGATGGGGGGTGAGAAGGCGGGAGGGAGGAGGCGAGCGGTGGGTGGATGGGGGGTGAGAAGGCGGGAGAGAGGAGGTGAGCGGTGGGTGGATGGGGGGTGAGATGGCGGGAGGGAGGAGGCGAGCGGTGGGTGGATGGGGGGTGAGAAGGCGGGAGGGAGGAGGTGAGCGGTGGGAGGATGGGGGGTGAGATGGCGGGAGGGAGGAGGTGAGCGGTGAGTGGATGGGGGGTGAGGAGGCGGGAGGGAGGAGGTGAGCGGTGGGTGGATGGGGGGTGAGATGGCGGGAGGGAGGAGGTGAGCGGTGAGTGGATGGGGGGTGAGGAGGCGGGAGGGAGGAGGTGAGCGGTGGGAGGACGGGGGGTGAGGAGGCGGGAGGGAGGAGGCGAGCGGTGGGTGGATGGGGGGTGAGAAGGCGGGAGGGAGGAGGTGAGCGGTGGGTGGATGGGGGGTGAGGAGGCGGGAGGGAGGAGGTGAGCGGTGAGTGGATGGGGGGTGAGGAGGCGGGAGGGAGGAGGTGAGCGGTGGGAGGACGGGGGGTGAGGAGGCGGGAGGGAGGAGGCGAGCGGTGGGTGGATGGGGGGTGAGAAGGCAGGAGGGAGGAGGTGAGCGGTGGGTGGATGAGGGGTGAGGAGGCGGGAGGGAGGAGGTGAGCGGTGGGTGGAGGAGGGGTGAGGAGGTGGGAGGGAGGAGGCGAGCGGTGGGTGGATGGGGGGTGAGGAGGCGAGAGGGAGGAGGTGAGCGGTGGGTGGATGGGGGGTTGAGGAGGCGGGAGTGAGGACGCGAGCGGTGGGTGGATGAGGGGTGAGAAGGTGGGAGGGAGGAGGCGAGCGGTGGGTGGATGGGGGGTGAGAAGGCGGGAGGGAGGAGGTGAGCGGTGAGTGGATGGGGGGTGAGGAGGCGGGAGGGAGGAGGTGAGCGGTGGGTGGATGGGGGGTGAGATGGCGGGAGGGAGGAGGTGAGCGGTGAGTGGATGGGGGGTGAGGAGGCGGGAGGGAGGAGGTGAGCGGTGGGAGGACGGGGGGTGAGGAGGCGGGAGGGAGGAGGTGAGCGGTGGGTGGATGGGGGGTGAGAAGGCGGGAGGGAGGAGGTGAGCGGTGGGTGGAGGAGGGGTGAGGAGGTGGGAGGGAGGAGGCAAGCGGTGGGTGGATGGGGGGTGAGGAGGCGGGAGGGAGGAGGTGAGCGGTGGGTGGATGGGGGGTTGAGGAGGCGGGAGTGAGGACGCGAGTGGTGGGTGGATGAGGGGTGAGAAGGTGGGAGGGAGGAGGCGAGCGGTGGGTGGATGGGGGGTGAGAATGGGGGAGTGAGGACACGAGCGGTGGGTGGATGAGGGGTGAGAAGGCAGGAGGGAGGAGGCGAGCGGTGGGTGGATGGGGGGTGAGAAGGCAGGAGGGAGGAGGCGAGCGGTGGGTGGATGAGTGGTGAGGAGGCGGGAGGGAGGAGGCGAGCGGTGAGGCGAGTGGCGGCTGGGGGCCTGGCGGAGGGGTAAGGAAGTGCGCGGCGAGCCAGCAGGAGGGTGAGGAGGTGGGCAGGGGGTTCTGGCTGCGAGCTGGGGAGTGAGGAGGTGAGCAGCGGGTGGGGGAGCGAGGAGGTGAGCAGTGGGCCACCAGCGAGTGGGAGTTCTCACGGCGGGCAGGGGGGTGTCTGGGGCAGGGGAGTGAGGAGGTGGGTCGGGGGGTCTGGCTGCGAGCTGGGGAGTGAGGAGGTGAGCAGCGGGTGTGGGAGTGAGGAGGTGAGCAGTGGGCCACCAGCGAGCGGGAGTTCTCACAGCGGGCAGGGGGGTGTCTGGGGCAGGGGAGTGAGGAGGTGGGTCGGGGGGTCTGGCTGCGAGCTGGGGAGTGAGGAGGTGAGCAGGGGGTTCTGGCTGCGAGCTGGGGAGCGAGGAGGTGAGCAGTGGGTTGGGGAGTGAGGAGGTGAGCAGTGGGCCACCAGCGAGCGGGAGTTCTCACAGCGGGCAGGGGGGTGTCTGGGGCAGGGGAGTGAGGAGGTGGGCCGGGGGGTCTGGCTGCGAGCTGGGGAGTGAGGAGGTGAGCAGCGGGTTGGGGAGTGAGGAGGTGAGCAGTGGGCCACCAGCGAGTGGGAGTTCTCACAGCGGGCAGGGGGGTGTCTGGGGCAGGGGAGTGAGGAGGTGAGCGGTGGGAGGATGGGGGGTGAGGAGGCGGGAGGGAGGAGGTGAGCGGTGGGTGGATGGGGGGGAGATGGCGGGAGGGAGGAGGTGAGCGGTGGGTGAATGAGGGGTGAGAAGGCGGGAGGGAGGAGGTGAGCGGTGGGTGGAGGAGGGGTGAGGAGGTGGGAGGGAGGAGGCGAGCGGTGGGTGGATGGGGGGTGAGGAGGCGGGAGGGAGGAGGTGAGCGGTGGGTGGATGGGGGGTTGAGGAGGCGGGAGTGAGGATGCGAGCGGTGGGTGGATGAGGGGTGAGAAGGTGGGAGGGAGGAGGCGAGCGGTGGGTGGATGGGGGGTGAGAATGGGGGAGTGAGGACACGAGCGGTGGGTGGATGAGGGGTGAGAAGGCGGGAGGGAGGAGGCGAGCGGTGGATGGATGCGGGGTGAGGAGGTGGGAGGGAGGAGGCGAGCGGTGGGTGGATGAGTGGTGAGGAGGCGGGAGGGAGGAGGCGAGCGGTGGGTGGATGAGTGGTGAGGAGGCGGGAGGGAGGAGGCGAGCGGTGAGGCGAGTGGCGGCTGGGGGCCTGGCGGAGGGGTAAGGAAGTGCGCGGCGAGCCAGCAGGAGGGTGAGGAGGTGGGCAGGGGGTTCTGGCTGCGAGCTGGGGAGCGAGGAGGTGAGCAGTGGGCCACCAGCGAGTGGGAGTTCTCACGGCGGGCAGGGGGGTGTCTGGGGCAGGGGAGTGAGGAGGTGGGCCGGGGGGTCTGGCTGCGAGCTGGGGAGTGAGGAGGTGAGCAGCGGGTGGGGGAGTGAGGAGGTGAGCAGTGGGCCACCAGCGAGTGGGAGTTCTCACAGCGGGCAGGGGGGTGTCTGGGGCAGGGGAGTGAGGAGGTGGGCCGGGGGGTCTGGCTGCGAGCTGGGGAGTGAGGAGGTGAGCAGCGGGTTGGGGAGTGAGGAGGTGAGCAGTGGGCCACCAGCGAGTGGGAGTTCTCACGGCGGGCAGGGGGGTGTCTGGGGCAGGGGAGTGAGGAGGTGGGCCGGGGGGTCTGGCTGCGAGCTGGGGAGTGAGGAGGTGAGCAGCGGGTTGGGGAGTGAGGAGGTGAGCAGTGGGCCACCAGCGAGTGGGAGTTCTCACAGCGGGCAGGGGGGTGTCTGGGGCAGGGGAGTGAGGAGGTGAGCGGTAGGCGCCTGGGCAGCAGGTGGAGCCCCCCTTTGGGGAGGCTAGCCCCTAATTGCACCCCTTCTGCCTGCGCTCCTGTCCCCGGCAGCTGGAGCCCCGAGACCCCTGTGCTTGGAGCCACAAGCCCCCCGCCTGGAGAAGCCCCTGCGGCTGGAGGAGCCCTGGGCTGGCCAAAGCCCCGAGCCCCCCGCACCTGCCCGGAGGAGCCTGGGCCAGACGCAGCCACGCCTCCCTTCCCCTCCCCTTCCCAGACCCAAGCCACCCAGATCTGTTTTTCATTATTATTTGGACTTCTGTTGTGAAAGCATTTTAAATTTACTAACGAATCGTTATACAGACAGCCACCTTTACCAAAAAAGCAAGAGACAATCATAAAAAAGACAAGAACATGCAAAGCACCTTATTCGCGTTTCCATTCTGTTAGGTCTAGTGAGGAATAGAGAGGAACTGTGCCTGGTTTTTATTATTGAGTCTGCAAACCGCTCCCGCCCCCAAAACCTTACATAAATAAATGGCGATTTGGGTGTATATCTGTGCATATTACTTTATTAACTTTAGGAAAAATAAATAATTTTAGGAAAAGGTATAAGTGCGGCCACCAGCAAGAGTTGGTGGCCGCACGCTGAGGCCACCAAAAAATGTGTTGCGAGAACCCCTGGTCTAGACAAAGCTTTAAAGGGAGCCGTCACAGTCATATCAAGACTGGTTTGATTTTCCGTTTTCACTTAAATAAAACAAGAGACTAATCTCATGGCTCTCAAAGCAGCTGTGCTCCTGCCACCCCCACCCCAACACTCCCCCTCCTTGCTGGCAAGAAACCTAGGGACACACTCCAGGAAAAATTCCAAACCAGAGTTGAGGTGGGATGTTGGCTTAGAGTCATAGAATCTCAGGGTTGGAAGGGACCTTCGGAGGAGGTCATCTAGTCCAACCCCCTGCTCAAAGCAGGACCAATCCCCAATTTTTGCCCCAGATTCCTAAATGGCCCCCTCAAGGATTGAACTCACAACCCTGGGTTTAGCAGGCCAATGCTCAAACCACTGAGCTATCCCTCCCCAAGGTATCACTTGTATCTATAATGGACATGGGCAGTGTGTGACTCTTGCGATTGGGGAAGCTGGGAGTGAGCGCCAGAAGCTCCCTAGAAGTGGGGGGCCACACCTCCTGCTCCACCCCAAGACCCACCCCTGTTAGGCCTCCTGCCCCTGCGGCCCTGCCCACACTCCACCCCTGCTCTGCCCCGAGGCCTGGCCCCACTCGGCCTCCTCCCCCAAGGCCCCCTTGCCTGCCACTCGTGCCTCTTTGCTCCCTTCTCCCAAGATCCCCCCACCCACTGCTCGCGCCTCTTTGCCCCAGAGTCCTCCCCGCCCGCCAGGGGTGGAGAGGCACCAATGGAAGATGGGGGCGCATGGGGGGAAGAGGTGGAGCGGAGGTGGGAAGAGAAGCAGCGAGCGTGGGGCCGCAGGGTGGGGCCACAGCAAGGGCTTAGCCTCCCCTGGCCTCTTATCCCCACTACCCATGGTAATGGAGCTAATCTAACCTGAGAGCGAGAAGTTGGTTCTGTACCCATAAAATATCTGCCTAATGTGCATCCCTGACACATCTGAGGTCATTGTTCCCTGCTAGGCTACAGGGAAATGTTTAGAAAGTCTGTTTTCATTAAGGTCTCACAGAAGGTTTTACCACCACCAGGCATTTGCTAGCTCAGCCGCTTTGCTCAGTTTAGGCAGGATCTCAAGAGTGAAGCAGTAGAAAAAGCAGAGATGCTCTTAGGCTGTGTCTGCACTTAGACACCACGGCATGGGGTGATCGGTCACCATGGCCCCAGTTCTGAGGTGCCCTGTCCCAGAGCAGCACAGGACCAGGGGGATGGACAGTTAGGACAAAGGAAGATATATAGCGCCTTTGTACTCCCTTGGCCAGTGCCTCAGCTGGTGTCAATCAGAGTTACATAATTAACTTCACCTTGTTGTCCTGCATTCTGGGGTTGTTTGAGCAATTGTCTAGCCCACAGTGTAAATTACAGCAGCCTCAGGGCTGCTCTAGCTTATGCTGTAATTCCTATGGTCCTCCAACCACAGTGGCAAAAAGGGGCCTAGGAGACCACACAGTGCAGTGGGCCAAGGGCACTGCATTTGATTAAGGTGGCTCTATCTGTATTTAACACCTGGCCTCAAATTTCAGTCCCAGACTCTTAGGGTGACCAGACAGCAAATGTGAAAAATCAGGATGGGGTGGAGGGGTAATAGGAGCCTATATAAGAAAAAGACCCCAAAATTGGGACTGTCCCTATACAGTCGGGACACCTGGTCATCCTACAGCCTCTAAATCCTGTCACTGCTGCTGGACGAGAGAATGGAAAATAAACATGAATGCAAATTGCTGGATAGACAGCAGAGGGCAGTGCTAACCAACGGAACAGGGCTAGCCGCTGCCTCCAGGCTGGGATAACTTACAGAGAGCAGAGTGTGGCAGGAAGACCGGATTTGTGAATGGGGACCCAGGGGTGAAAGACATCAATGGTGGGGACAGGCCTCACCTGTGCCACGGGCAGAGAGAGTGTTTCAGGCTCAAGAGATTTCCACCAGGGCTGCTAGAAAAATGGGAATTCTTCCCCAGGAACCATTTCAATCGACACAACATTTCCCCCTGGAATTTTCTGATTTTTCAGCTCTAGATACAGAACTGAGTGTTCGTCGTGAATGGGGTGGAGCCGGAAGAAAATCTTTTGGTTCTGAATCGCTCCCCCAAGAGATCTGAGCCTCTTGAGCCACACAGACATTTCCGGGAAAAGCCAATGCTCATTGAAAACCCCTTTCAACATCCCGGGTGTATTTAATTCACATACTCACTACAAAGCACAGCTCTAGTCTACCCAAGATATTTATACAACCCCAATTACCATATTCGTGAGCACCTCACGGTACCCCTGTGTGGCAGGGCAGGGCTGTCATCTCCACTGTACAGAGAACTGACATCTTGGGGGGAAGGATAGCTCAGTGGTTTGAGCATTGGCCTGCTAAACCCAGGGTTGTGAGTTCAATCCTTGAGGGGGCCATTTAGGGATCTGGGGCAAAAATCTGTCCGGGGACAGTACTTAGTCCTGCTAGTGAAGGCAGGGGCCTGGACTCGATGACCGTTCAAGGTCCTTCCAGTTCTATGAGACAGGCATATCTCCATATATTATGAAAATGAACATATATGTGACTGAGTGACTTGGCCAAGGTCACACAGGCAGTCTGTGACTGAGCAGAAAATTGAACCCAAGTTTTCCGCAGCCTAAGTGAGCACCCCAACCACTAGGCCACCCTTCCTCTTGCAGGGCATCCCTGATTCTGAGGGTCTGGCTGCACGCGACTCCCAGCTCGAGGAGACAGGCCAGCACTAGCTCTTGATTGAGCTGTAGTGTAGCCGCGGGGGTGCGAGCAGTAGAAGGGGTTAGCTGCCCCTAGCAGGTACCTAGTGTCAGGTCGGGATGGGGTCAACCCCAGGGCAATGGGCCACCACCACAGCTGCCCTCTGTTCTTAGCGTGCTAGTGTAACTCATGCTTGCTTGGTGTGGCACTCTGTCCCCCGCTAGTAGCAGCTAGACCGGCTAGACAGGGATGAGTCTGCTACCGCCTTGGCCACGAGAGATGTACCTTGCAGCTCATGTGTTAAGCTCCAGAGGTCCCAGGTTTGATCCCCGCCGCAGGCTGGGGGTCTGCCAGCGTTACACCAGCTTGATAAGAACTAGCGCAGGTGTGTCTCCTCAAGCTGGGAATTGCACCCCCAGCCCAGGTGCCAGACTCATGCCCCCTTCCTGCACTGGGCTTTCCCCCCAGGGCCTCCTGTCCACTAGTAGGGGCTGCTCCCGGGGCTTCGGAGGGTACAGCCAAGGCTTCCTCATCCCCTTCTCTCTGCTGACCCCCAAGCCCCTCAGTGCCATGCGTGGGGCAGCAAACGAGGGAGAGGCCTGCACTGCATCTTCCTGGAGCTGAGCAGCAGCAGCACATTGCATCCCTGGGGGCCACTGTGGGGTGAGGGAGACCCCCACAAATGGTGTGGGAGACTGGGCAGCCCCTGGAAAAGCCAGGGAGAAAGAGCCCAGCAGCTGACAAAGAATGAGACAATGGGGGAAGGAAAGCAGAACATGGGCTGCTGGGCAATAAGGATGCCAACTTTCTAATCACACAAGCCACGCCCCTTCCCTGAGGCCACACCTCTGCCCTGCCCCTTCTTGGAGGCTCCGTTGCTCACTCTCCCGCACCCTCACTCACTTTCACTGGGCTGGGGCAGGGGGTAGGGGTGCAGGAGGGAGTGAGAGCGCTGGGCTGAGGGTGCAGACTCCCCGGTGGGGCCAGGAATGAGGGGTTCGGAGTGCAGGAGGGGGCAGGAGGTTGGGGCACAGGAGGGGGTTGGGGTGCTCCCAGAAGTGACCGGCATGTCCAGCTCCCAGGCTCAGGGGCAGCCAGGAGGCTCTGCGCTCTGCCCCTGCCTGCAGGCACCACCCCCGCAGTTCCCATTGGCTGTGGTTCCTGGCCAATGGGAGCTATGGAGTCGGGGCAGGGGCAGCAGGTGGAGCCTCTCTGGCCATCCCTGCACCTAGGAGTTGGATATGCTGGTTGCTTCCGGGAGCCGTGCAGAGCCAGGGCAGGTAGGGAGCCTGCCAGCCCCGCTGCGCCGCTGACCGGACTTTTGGCAGCCTGTTAAAATCTCCTGGATTGCTTTCAGTAGTCACCAGGAGATTGACGCTGGTTCCAGTAGACTCCTGGCCAATCCGGGAGGGTTGGCAACCCTACTGGGGAACCAAAGCTGGAGATTGAGGGTCTGTGGAGCGAGACTTGCTGGGGACCAGGATCAGGGCCAGGGAGCTGGTAAAAATCCAAATTGCGCCGGGAAAAGCTTTGCATGCGTAGCTGAGAAACCCTAAACCCCCCTCAGCTGGTCGCCAGGCAGCGCTGCAGAGCTTTTCCTGCAAAGCCCCAGCAGCCCCCGGCAGCCAACTAAACAGGGAGTGATACAAAATATGGGAAATTCCAGAACATGAGCCCTGCTAAGGTGAAGCTACGGCCACTAACTCACTTCAAGAGACGCTGGAGAACTAAACACAGCTGTAAAAAACAAACCACACACATTAAACACTATGGAAAGTGCAAGCGCAGGTAAGATGAGCTTTCAGAGCCAAGCCGAACCCCACCTACACCACTGGACAGAACCATCCCACTGGGCAGCTTTACCTCTGCCCTGGGGCAAAGCCCAGTTACTGCAAAGTGTCAACGAAGCTTTCCCCAGTCTTCCAGCTTTCTCCTGAGGGCTCCCTGAGCCCTTAAATGCCCTTCTCCCAGTCATACAAAAATACACAAAAGGGGCTTTTTGTACAATTATAACCAGTCTACAACGTCAAGGCTCCGTTACCATTCAAATCTAGCTAGCTAGGTTTATCTGCAATACCCTTCATCGAACAGGAATGTTGTCCTAGTGAGCGAAATAATTCCATGTACGGATCATTAGAGGCAAAGCTAATGTCTGAACACAGCTTAAACATAACCCACCTCACACCAGATCATCAGAATGGCATTTACATTAAAAACATGAGGTATTCGTTTGCATCCGACGAAGTGGGTATTCACCCACGAAAGCTTATGCTCCAATACCTCTGTTAGTCTATAAGGTGCCACAGGACCCTTTGTCGCGTCTACAGATCCAGACTAACACGGCTCCCCCTCTGACACTTAAGTTGAGCTAGAATGTCCCCAGGATAACGTTTCCATTTCTCAGACTGCTACAGCTTGGGTTGAAATAGTCTGAACCTCAACATTTCAAATTTTGAAATTTTTTTTCACAAATCTTTTCTCCCTTTTCCCCCCCAGCCAGCTCAAATTACTATTAAAGATTTGGGGTCTTTTAGTGGACGTGCTTTGTGGGGAGATGAGACACAGAGAGAGGGAATGAACCACATGGGACAGCTGTTAATCATATCCCTTAATGTGCTACTGGAAGGTGCTCCGCTAATGCAGAGATGTGGGTGGTACAAGAACCCGAATAGAACAGACTAGAATAGAAGTGGAGGCTTTTGCCACAAGAGGAAATAAGGAATCTCCCCGCAACCATAGGCAGAACATCTGTTCCCTCCAAGATGGCTGTCCCAAAGAAGGGAGGAAAAGAGAGGTTGGAGGAGGAAGAAGGGGAAATGAATATGTTACACTATGAGAAATACTTCAAAGGATTTAGATAGATAGATAGATAGATAGAAGGGGTGTGTGGGGGATAGATAGGTAAATAGATAGATAGAGGGGGTGGATGGGGATAGATAGATAGATAGATAGATAGATAGATGGATAGATATGTAAGCAGTCAGGATGAGCTCCACCCTGACATCTGGTGGTAAGTCGTGGCAAAGCACTCCAGGGGCTGATGTCATTTGCATAGGCACACCCACCCCACTGAGTATGAACCCATAATAGCCCAATGGGCATGTTGGGCTGCTGTAGGATCCCCAGCTTTCTGTATTGGGGCAGGAATTTCTGTTATTGGGGCAGGAAGAATAAACTGTTGTTATACTGCTTATGTAAATCAAGGAGAGTGGAATTGTACTTGGCCTTTTGTCATGATGAAGGGGAACTCACCATCAACTAAGCAGCACTCGCCAGCCAAGGGACATGGGTTCCAATTCCCAGTGAATAGAGAGAAGTTGGGGATAGGTTTCTTGATTGGGTCTTTTGGTTATAGTGTAAGCATAGTACCTGGTAGTGTGAGTTCCTTGTGAAGGTCTGAGACACCAATTACACCTCTTTCTCTCTCCACTGTGGAATGTCAGAGCTAATGTTGAGTTCATTAGAAGGCTGGTTTCAGACTGCTGAGTTAAAATCACTCTGGGCTAAGGGTGCAAATGAGCACTAGGACTCCCTTAACTGCAAGCTGAACTCGCTAAAACTCTTATGAGCTCAAATCACTGAGCAGTGTGTTAAGTAGTGGGGGAGCCTGAAGATCTATTGCTGAGTGGCTGGCAGAGCAGTTCGGGGGAACCGTCGGTACAGCTGGCGGAGTGGAGCTGCCGGCGGAGCCGTTCGTGGGGACCGTCGGCGCGGCTTGCAGGATGGTTGGCGGAGCGGAGCTGCCGGCGGCGCGGAGCAGTTCATGGGGACAGCTGTAGCAGCTTGCGGGACGGCTGGCGGAGCAGAGCAGTTCGTGGGGACAGCTGTAGCAGCTTGCGGGACGGCTGGCGGAGCAGAGCAGTTCGTGGGGACAGCTGTAGCAGCTTGCGGACAGCTGGCGGAGCGGGGCGAAGCCCCACGGAGGGGTGAGGCAATCATCTTCAAGCCACGTAAGGTGCCCCTTACCTCTCCCCTCCCCATTTCTGCACAGACTGATGAACTTTTGAACTCTGGGACTGGACTTTTGGGGACTTTGGGTGATTTCTGGGTTGCTGGACTCAAGAACCAAAGGGACCGGACATGGCCCAATTGGCTGGGGTGGGTCTTGTTCACAGATTGGTTTATGAATCCTAGTTGTGGTGTTCTCCCAATTTAATGCTGGTGTCGTTTACCTGCTGTTATTAAAGATTTTCTGTTACACCGAGGCTCTGTGCTTGCGAGAGGGGAAGTATTGCCTCTTTGAGGCGCCCAGGGGTGTGTGTAAGGATTTTCCCAGGTTACTGGGTGGGGGCTCGAGCCAGTTTTACATTGTATTGTTGAAAAGGGAACCCCTATGTACTGAACCCAGCCCTTGCTGCTGTCAACTCATCCTGGCAGAAGGGTTACAGATAGATAGATAGATAGAAGGGGTGTGTGGGGATAGATAGGTAAATAGACAGCTAGAGGGGTGGATGGGGATAGATAGATAGATGGAAGGGGTGGATGGGGATAGATAGATAGATGGAAGGGGTGGATGGGGATAGATAGATAGAAGGGGTATGTGGGGATAGATAGATAGATAGATAGATGGAAGGGGTGGATGGGGATAGATAGATAGGGTTAGGTTTCTAGTTGCTGTGTGTTTTTGTAGGGGTTTGCCTGACTGTATGATTTCTTTCTGGTGTGAATGGGTCCGTCCTCACTTTCCATGGGGCAGGGCGACGCTCTGGAGGAGGAAGCTGTGCTCATTCGAGCCCAGGCCTCGGTTTAGGTGGCAGGCCAGAGCAGAGGCCAGACCCTGCCAGCGCTCCGAGCTCTGCTGCAGAATGTAGGGCATCTCTGTGGACTGGCCATCAATCATTTAATGCAATGAATTTTTCATGTGTAAGAATCTTTGTAAGTAACAAGCCCCAGTGTAGAGCGACTAGCGAGCGCTGATGATTCATTTAGAACCTGCTGCACTGGAGTTCCAAGGAGCTTTCGCAATGTGTCTCACTGCAGCATGCTCAGGGTCCCTGCCTCACGAGCAGAGATGAGTCTTCAAAAATGCAATCCCTTCAGGCCTCGCCCCCCAGAGAAAGGAACTGTCCCCACACTTCCCCCTTCCTGCCCTGGAGCCATTAGCCAGGACCAAGGCAAGGCTTTGGTCACGGTGCATGTTGCCAAGAATCACAAACTGGTCATGGCAAATTTTCTAAATCTCCAGGATTAGTCACGGGCTCTCTGTGCTGTGGAGCAAAGCCGAGCCAGCCGCGGTGCTGCAGGGGTAGGGAGCCCAGGGCTCGGTCTCTCTACGCAGCCCAGTGGTGGGGACACAAACCTAAGCGGAAGACCCTGGCTTTGATCTCATTTGTCCGTCAGGACCAAAGCACGGTGGGCTCCGGCTATTCTCCGAACCGAGGTGCCAGGTGGTAACTGTCACCAGCACGTCTCAGGCGTAGGAATGTGCGATCTCACATGCTGCAATTATCTCCCGTTCAGACGATTGGAAGGATCTGGTCTCAGGTGCCGCTGGCGAATAACAGCTGCCACAGGCCCGTTCAGAGTGGCTTGCGGGGCTGAGGGTATTGTCAGTGCTTTTGTCAGACCCTGGAACCTGGGCAGATTCCGTTATGGAGATATGGGAGGGGGGCAGTCCTGCTCTGAGACCAATGAGGGTGCACTGGCCCTTTAAAACCTCATTCTCCTGGTTTGCAGGCCTATGCCAGCTACTCTTTAACTCCGTGTCGTAGTCTGTGGGGTTCAGAAAGCCCAGTCCCTTCCTGTAAAGGAATCCTGCAATCTCACCCCACCCTGTGGGATTGCTGGGTCTGGGCCTTAGGAGCTTGCCAGCCATTGCCGAGGAGCTCCCATGGGGTAGTCCCCAGCTACCTCCTTCTGCCTGACTCTGAGCCTTTTGTCTCAGTTGTTGTCAGTCCAGTACTTAGCCGTAGGCATGGAGATGACCTAGGCGGGGGTAGGTAGGGAAATGTGGGGCTGACACGCCCCAGAACAAGGCAGTTTCTCCTTCATCTGGGTACAATGTGACCCTGGTCAGGTTGGAGATTATGGCCTCCCCTCCCTTGCCTTGCCATTCACAGCAGAGCAAGGGGAGCGTAAGACGCCACCCGGCTGGTCTGGGAGCCTTTTACGCCCACGTTGCACAGGTGTGAAGGAGAACATTGGAACAGGTGTGAGACGGAATCACGGTTGGGTCGTCGGCTACGAGGACTGAACTCAGGAGCTCTGGATCTAAAAGCATAAACTGTGACTTCCCGAGCTAGAGAATACAGTAGGGTTCCCGAGGGCTGCAGCAGCCTCATAAATCTTGATACATGGACTAGCCACTAGGGGGAGACAGAGAGCCACATTGCTTTAGGGCCGATTCCACAGGATGAGGGTAATGGGGACTGGGCTGTATGTGTTAATGGGGGTCACACAGGGTGCAGGTATTATTATTGCTAGTCAGTGTTTGTCATGGGCCTGGACCCCGTTGTGCTAGGTGCGGTGCAAACACACAACTGGGCCCTTTGGGTTAGCATGGTCACACAGTGTAACAGCAACAGGGAATTGGGCCCTATGTCCCCGGATAAATGGTGTCCCATTTTGTTGGTCTTCTACTTGGTTGATGCACCTCGTGCCTGCTCTGCTGAGCTGCCAGTAGCCACAGCGCTGCCTTCGGGACTGAGAAGGAAAATGTTCTGCTGCCATTTGTTCCAATTCTGGCTTTTTTTCTTGCAACGAGCACCTGAAAACTACAAGCAAGAAACCCAGGTGCAGAGCTGGGAGGAACAAGCAGCTGAGTTCTACTTCAGCAAGAGCCTGGGGGATGGTGGGACCTAAAGAGATTCCCCTCCCCCCACACCTCGGATGAACAATGATTCAGGTGAGTGTGTGCTGTGTCCCAGGGGCTGAGCTGGGAGGCCGTGATCTAGTGCTTGGGGCGCTAGGCTGGGACTCAGGAGATGTGGGCTTGATCTTTGGTTGTGCCCCTCACCTCCTGGGTGATCTTGGGCAAGTCTTATCCCCTCTATTTCCCTCCCGCCCTTTGTCTTCTACTGACAGGTAATAAGGGAGTTTACAGTCTTGCCAGACACGTTTTACTGCCCGTTTGTTGCATTTTCCCACCAGCACCTTTTGCTTTCTCCTGTGCTGCCCCTCATGTGTATTCAACACATGGCCACTGCCCAGTGACCTTCGGCAGAAAGCAGCTGTTTAATGGTACTGACGTGATGAGAGGGTCAGGAGTCTGAATCCCATCCCAGATAGTCTTTGGGCCCTTCTGGGGCAGTAGCTTTTCTATAAACTAGCCTCAATCAGAGAGTAAAGATATATTATTACAATATACAAGATTCCCAATGAGCTATCTGGTATGAAAAGCAATGCTGTCAATCAGTCAGTAAGGCAAACATGATGACAGTAACACGTCTAGATGAACCAAATGAAGCTGACTTTGTTAAATTCTCTGTGTCACTTTGGCCAGCACTGGTGGCTCTGCCTGAAGAGAGGTCATCTGAGTTTTGTGTAGATTTTTGTGACTTGTGTACAATGTGATGCTTTTCCAGTGTCCATTAGACAAGAAATCCTCAATTTGGCTCATGTTGCCACTCTTTTTAGCCGATGAAACACCAGTATTAATAAATGGAATCTGGTGAGAGGGAATGCATTGAGAGCGTTGTACCGATTGAAGGTCCATGTCGTGTGGCCTGGCCACATTCCAGGAGTAGATGGAGAAAGTGTTTGGTGATTGAAAAGAAGCAATTATTCCCTAGGAGCTGGACAAGTGGAATCTCCCAGACGCTCCAGCCTAAAGCCTCTGAACTAAGCACTGGAGAATCTCAGTTCTGTCAAACTAACCTTCAAGTTAAAATGCAGCTTCTGTTACAAGACAAATAATGTTCTTGGCCGTGTCATTTTGGGGTTGGTGCAGCACCTGAGCGCGGGGAATGTAGCATTTCAGCAATTTCCCACCTCCTAACAGCTTTGCTTCTTGGCTATGGAACGCCAGGACCAAAGGCGCACGCGTAACTTTTCTGCTTCAGCAGCTCCTTTACAGAGTAGTTTTTTAAAAAGGCATGGATGGAGGAGGCCCAACGAGCTACTTTGTTTGTGAGCTCTATGCGACAGGGACCACCTTTTGTTCTGTTTGTACAGCACCTAGCCTTTAAAAATCTGTCCCTATGGCAATACAAATCATAACATCTAGCTCTTACATAGCACTTTTCACCTGTAGCTCTCAAGGCAGGTCAGTGCCACTACCCCCATTATACAGATGAGGAAACTGAGGCACAAGAGCAGACATGACTGACCCACGGTCACCTAGCAGCAGAGCCAGGAATAGAATCCAGGGCTTCTGATCCCCAGGCCAATGTTCTAAGCACTAGGCCACATTGCCTTTTTATCAGTCTTATTCTCTCTAAGTACTGGAACGGTTGAGTGCCGCCACTCATGCTTGCTCACCTGTCTGTGTCATACAAATTACAAGTGATACTGGACTTAAAGCAGTACCTACCCCCTATGCTCAGAGGGAGTGAGCATTTATTTGTACATAACGTCTGCTGCTCCCTGAACCATCAAACCACGTCGTGACTGAGAGGGACGCCTTGCTATGCAATAGACAGTATGAGTCTCCTTGGCAGAATTCTATAATTTATTTATTATAATTTCAACAGATAACATCAATGTTCATTTTAAGCATTTGTTCTATTTTTATTGATGTAAATTTTCAAAATTATGGGTGGGTCAGACAACGGGGTTAAAACAATGATTATTTAATCATTATAAGGAAAAATTTATAAAATGTCCTTAATTTATAAGGAAAAAGGTGCCAGGGCTCAAGCGATTAAAAAATAATAATTTATTACTGATGCAGCAAGCCCAGAGGTGCCGGGCTCTGAACTGCCAGGCCCAGAGGTGCCGGGTCTCTGAACTGCCAGGCCCGGAGGTGCCGAGCTCTGAACTGCCAGGCCCGGAGGTGCTGGGCTCTGAACTGCCAGGCCCGGAGGTGCTGGGGCTCAGCCTTGGCAAGCCCTGGCACAAATTAAGCACCCATTTAATGTCAGTAGACCTTGAGATTCAAAAAGTTAAAGCCCTGTAACCACTAAAACATGCAAAATGTACAAAGTAAATATCCTTAAATCAAACTTTCCTAAGTTCTCAAGCAGCATTTTCCTTACTTTGCCTCTCTGCGCATTTCGATTATTATTAATGGAACTATTTTTGGTGGGTTTGTGTGTGTACGGAGAAAACAACATTTACAATAGCTTGATCCCAAGCTAGTCTGCCAAGCCTAAGTACGAGGGACCTTTTCTGTGAGTCTCGCTACTCCTGGGAGGGAAACCAAAAGACCCTTCTACTGTGCCAAAGAGCCGGCTAACCCGGGACCCGCTGCATGGTTCTGGGGTCCTCAAACTGGCTGCAGCCTGGTAGAGCTCCTGACGCTCTCCTCCTAGTGGGCAGGAGCACAGCCAGACCGGACCTGCCCTCCTGCCCCCCGTGCCAGTCACAGGCGGTCAGAAAGCCCGTGGCAATGTCATGGTTCTTTATAAAGCGAGTCCTACTGGAGACACCCCCGAAGCCAGGCACTGAATAGCCTCAGTGACCCGATGGGGATTTCTCCACCTGCGGTTGGCAAGCAACGTGCGGGCCCTCCTCAGAGACACAGGCCTGGCCACAGGGCACATGCCCCTGTCTCCACGGTAACGTCTTCCACTCAGGGCAGAGCTTCCACCACTGCAGGATGCTGCAGATCATCTCCCCACCCAGGCCCATGGCAAGAACACATCACACTGACACTGTGTGCCAGACTCCCTTCAAGTACCTGGGACCTGACTAGCACTCTGTCTGCAGCCTCCAAGACTGCCCCTCCCCCCCGGGACACCAGTGCCATCACCGACCAGTGTCATAGGAGCCAGGGAAGGGCACTTCCGACAGACGGCTCTAGACAGCCGGGCACACTGCCATAGGGCTCATGTCCCTCCTCCTCTAGAGCAAAACACTGGCAAAGCCCCCAGCCCTCGCCTCAGAGAGAACAACCAGGAGCCACTCCCCCCTCTAAAATATCTCTCCTCCCACCTTCCATAAGCTACTCCCCAAGCTGCAGGAAGCATGCCCTTACCAGTAAGGTAGCAGACAGTAGTGAGTGGCTACTGCCGCGCTGTATGGGGCACCTGGATGCTACTGGGATGGACACTTGCCCTCTGTCAGATCTCCATGCAGTAAGTGAAGGATCAAGAGATCTGGAGACAGGTACAAATCTGCAGACTTTGGAGACTGTCTAAGGCATTGGCATTCCGTGGATGAACCGTCTTCTTTACCATGAAGCCTTGGAACATTGTCCTACACTCCCCTCACTGGAAAAACTGGAGTTAAGGCAACACCAGGGAACCCCAAAGAATCATAACTCTGCCCACCCAACGCTCCCCTGCAAGCACCATCCATGCAGGGAAGTTGTGTCTATGGTGAGTGTCACAGAGTCACTTGTGCAGCCAGTCCGACTGTCAAACCGCAGAAATACACACTAGCTCATTCTTCCGCATGAGGTATTAGCCCCGCTCTAATGACGGAGATACAGGGCACAGAAGAGTTAAGTGATCTGTGCAGGAGGCAGTGTGGCCTAGTGGTGTGGGAAGGCCTTTGATTTAATCCTAACGGTCTCACTGTGTGGCCTTGGGCCAATCCCATCGCCTCCCTGGCCTCAGCTTCCCCATCTGGAAACAAGGCTAAAATTAGAACTGGTTGGGGAAAAAATTTAATGAAGAAACTTTCAACTTTTTGTTGACAAACTGGAAGCCTTTGGGGCGAAAACCAAATTCTGGGTTCCAGCTAAAGAGCTTTCAGGTTTGGGCCCAAAAGGTTTCTGATTGTCAACGAATATTCAAAATTTTCTGCAGACACGTTTTGTGAAAATTTCATTTAGTGGGAAACCCAGTTTTCCATCAAAAAACAGAGAGAACATTCTCACCCAGCCCTCATAAAGCATCTTTCCAGCTGGTGGGGGTGTTGCGACCCTTGCTTCATGTTTGCACAGCGCTCTGGACGAAAGGTGCAGTGTCCATGCAATTCAGTACAGCCATATCACATGGTGGAGTTGGGAACAAACGCAAGAGTCCCTGGCTGCCATCCCTTAACTCCTCTCTGTCTCAGGCTCTGAAGGGCCAATCCTAGGTGCCTTCAGGTTTAAGAGAGGTTGGTTGTAAGGTTTGCGAAAGCCTGGTGAATCCTTCCCAAATCTAAACACCCTGAGATCTTGACGGGCTGCCTCCCGACCTAAAATAAAACTAATCAAGGCATTGGGCTGTTAATGGGATTGGCCTGTGCACATTGAAGGACAAAGTCCTTTGTGCTCAATCTATAGGAAGAACATGCTGGTCAGGAAAGAGGGTAGATTAATGCCATGGAGCTTCAAACCCCAGGATTCCAGCTGCATCACAGAGATAAAAGTGTAATGGACGGTTCTCCACTTTGTGAGGGGAGTTTGAATAATTCAGATGAACAGTGAGTTGGAAGTGAATGTGCGGAGGGCTGGGGGCTCCCTGGAAGGAAGCCGAGATGAAAGGATCAGCATTGCTACAATATTCATAGCACTCAGAAGGCAAAGGCAGAAGTGCCTGGAATAAGGTTTATTGCATCAGCTGTTCTCTGGAGACCTCTTTGCCTAGAGTTTCTGCAAAGCTGTGACTGCCATGAGGGAGGGAGGGAGACTTGCCTGGGCACCAGAGCTGATGTTAGTGCAGAGAAGAGACTATTATGGGATGGGAGAGTGTCGTGCATGGATTTGGAAAGCTGCATTTCAGGGGCCACTGGTTCGAACCCAGAATCATTCCGATTGCACAATGGTTTCCATTCCAAGTCCCCAGTTTCATTCACTCTTAACTTCATAAAACTTTCACTTCTCAGGCTGCAATTTTCCAGACTTGGTCTAGGAAAGCATGAGCAGAAATGGTTAAAAACAGAATCAATAAAGAACGCTTGCCTCCTTTTTCTGACCAGGCCTGTAGCTGAGACGTCTGCGGTTTGGATGCTGGTATTTGGCTTGGAAGTAGCCCTCATTGAGCAGTAGCACACAGCTTTGTTCTGAAGCAAATTGCCTTTGCTCAGACTGAGCAAGGAGTGAATTCAGATCCCTTACTGACCATGCTCAGTGCATTTTTGCCACCCCTGGTAAGGGCGCATCTAGGGAAGGACAGTGATCTGGCTAATCACCTATATGGCTGAATAATGATCTGGCTAATCACCTATATGGCTGAATAGGGTGCATAATGATCTGCATAATGATCTGGCTAATCACCTATATGGCTGAATAGGGGAGGGTAATGGGGCTGAGGGAGAGTATTGTGTGGACCCTGTAAGTTGTGCAGAGCCTCGTCCCCCATGTGAGGAGCGGGAGGCCCTGTGCAGTTTGTGGGGTGTGCAGTAGATGAAAAAGAACATTTGCTTTTATTCTGTGTTATCTGAGCAGCAGTGTTTGATCATGTGATAAACTCTGGACTGTAGTCACCCTATGTACAAGGCAATATTGTGTTGGCAGCCGTAACGCTGGACTTCCTGCAACACTTCTGCCTGTATTTCTTTGTAGATTCCGCATCTGGGAATTCCATGGATGTGCTGTTTGTTCCCATCTCCATGTCATGCATGAAGCTATAAATACAACTGGTCCCACTACTAGCCCGGCTGGCTTCAGAACCTACCCAAACAGGGGGCAGTCGGGGGCAGTTCAGCATGGAAACGAGGATAGCAGAATGCTGGCTCTTCCCAAGGCTGATTCCAGCAGCCCTGCAGCGTGGGGCGGATCAGGATGGATGAGGTTGGGAAAGAGAATTCCTGGAATATCAGCCAAGATTGAGAGCTACAAGAAAAGAAAAAAAAAAGAAAAGAAAAGAACAACTGTTCAGCTGAAATGTGCAGCTATTTCTTTTTCTGTTGAGTACACTGTCCTATAACCTGCAATAACACAAAGTAAAAAGCCCCCATTCAATTAGCCCATTGTCTGATAGCAGGAGGTGCCAAACAGCTTCTCACGGCCAAAGTGAGACTACACCATCCCATGCATCTGAGGCCATATGTTCCACAGCCATGCCCTAAGTGAGGCTGTGACAGGATTATCATGTCCCACGAGAGACCCGGGGTGGAGGCACTCAAAGCAGAGGGATTGCACTTGCTGGATGAAAACTCTAGGGTAAAACTGCCAGTTGAACTGCCTTCTTCTGTGCTGCATTGGGTGGCAGGTGTTCTTATGGGCATGGGTGAATGGGCATAGAAAGTAAGAGGCCTGGCACCGTGTGTGCATGGGAGGTTAGAAATGTGGGCCCCAAACCACTTGCTGTAGCAATACAAGCCCCTGGAATATCTGCTGAACTGAGGTGGACAGGCAAGAGCCTATGTGCATGATGTATTGTATCTCAGAATAGTGCACTAAGAGAATGTCAATCAGGTTGCAAAGCCAGGGACTCACAAGTTAGGAAATGCCAGAGTTAAGGTTGTTTGTGCAAGTCTTTAATGACCAGGCAGACTAGAACTCCTGGCTCCCAGCTTAGTGCACTTTCCTCAAGGTTGAAGGGTATTTTGGTGGGAGAATGAAGCAGCCGGAGTAACATTACTATCTGGTTTGTCTATGTCCTAGCTGGAGGGTTTGTTCTGCTCTGCGAGGCTGTGGTGGAACAATGCAGGAGGTTCTGTGGAGCACAGATTCAGAGATTATGAAGCCAGAAGGGACCATTGTGACTACCTAGACCAGTGGTTTTCAAACTTTTTATATTGGTGACCCCTTTCACACAGCAAGCCTCTGAGTGTGAACCCCCCTTATACATTAAAAATGGATGGGGGGGAATTTAATATAATGGGGGCTCAGGGCTGACAGTCCCATGGAGCTGACAGCTTGCAACCCCCCATGTAACCACCTTGCGAGCCCCTTAGGGGGTCATGACCCCCAGTTTGAGAACCCCAATCTAGTCTGACCTCCTGTGTAACCCAGGCCAAAGAACGTCCCTGAATTAATTCCTGTTTGAACTAGAGCAGATCTTTTAAAAAAACATCCAATCACGATTTTAAAATGGTCAGTGATGGAGAATCCACCACACCCCTTGGTAAATTGTTCCCATGGTGCAGGAGAAACATTCCAAGAATTTTGGAGCAAGCCTCTAACTGGTTCTGCTAAAAACGTGGAAATGTCAGTTTTCTGTGGTTCCTAACATGGCCAAACTGCATAGATTTGCAGAAGGCTCCTCCCTGACCTCAGGTCAGACCCTTGCCAAATGTCAAGACTCAGCTCCAACCCCCAGAGGTGCTAGACCGATTAAAAAATATTTGGAAGAGCAAGATAGCATGGCAAAGGTATCTTCTCCCCACCCCTTTCTTGGCTGTAGGAAGCACCGGGTAACTTTAGGAACATGGGTTGCTACTAGGTAGTGCCGCGCATGCTCTGTCCCTGGAATCTAACCCCAGACCCTAATTTAACTCGCCCTCAGTCAGGAGTGTGGCTCTTAGCTGGATCCAGCATGACCTGAAATAAGACAGAGATTCTTCCAGTTTCCTGGTGTGGCTGCACGTTTCATTTGGAGTCTGGGACTTACAAATGGACAAAGATTTAAAATCCTTGGCCATGATTTCCCCTCGTCTATTGGCTGAAACAATCAGAAGGAAGCTGGTCTGAGAGGCTTTGCCAGTGGCCCTGTGAGGGCGGGGAGCTACCAAGGAGATAAATGGCGTCCCTTGTGCTTCAGCCCCCGTCACTCCCGTTTACACTCGCTGCTTACAGCAGGGCTGGGCAACCGGGCACCACGTCAGGCCTGCTAGAGCATTTTACTTGGCCAGCCCACCAGGGAGCAGCCATGAGTGGGCCACAGCCCCCCCCAGTTAGCATCCAGGCCCACCCAAACCTGAGCCTGAACGGGGCTGGCTTTGCCAGTGCCCAGGGTGAGGGAAGGGCGACGAGCTCTTCCGGCGCGGTGCACAGGATGGCGAAAGGGGGTGAGAGGCAGCGAGGAAAGCAAGCTGCTCCCTGGTGCCTGCTGGAGTAAGGGCCGGAGCTGACAGCTGGCTCGTTCCAGGGTGGCCCTGTTGGATGGTGCCCGGGGGTTACCAAACGGGGGCGGTGGGGTGGTGTCGGGAGGCGCAGGCTCGTCTGCCTTCCTGGAGATCATGGCGCTGAACCCGGACACACAGGCAGATGTGACGCAGTGCGGCCTGGTGGTGTCGCTGTGGGACTCACTGCTCTGGCACATGCTCTCGTAGCAGCAGCTGGTGAGCTGCCCCGGGACAGCAAGAGATGCTTCCTCCACCACTGCTGTGGCTTCCCCTTCCACTATATCCTGTAGCCGCTAAGAAAACAGTCTGTCCCGCCACGGGGCTTGGTTGGATGCGTGGCCCTCTGCTACCTGAATCTTGCTCCCTAGCTCACAGGATCCAACCCTAGGAGAAATCCTAGTCCCATTGACATCAACAGCAAAACTCCCCTTAGAATCATGGAAGATTAAGGTTGGAAGAGACCTCAGGAGGTATCTAGTCCAACCCCCTGCTCAAAGCAGGACCAATCCCCAACTAAATCATCCCAGCCAGGGCTTTGTCAAGCCTGACCTTAAAAACCTCTAAGGAAGGAGATTCCACCACCTCCCTAGGTAACCCATTCTAATGCTTCACCACCCTCCTAGTGAAATAGTGTTTCAATATCTAACCTAGACCTGCCCCACTGCAACTTGAGACCATTGCTTCTTGTTCTGTCATCTGCGACCACTGAGAACAGCCGAGCTCCATCCTCATTGGAACCCCCCTTCAGGTAGTTG
Organism: Chelydra serpentina; assembly: GCA_037349315.1. Classification (NCBI taxonomy): domain Eukaryota; kingdom Metazoa; phylum Chordata; order Testudines; family Chelydridae; genus Chelydra; species Chelydra serpentina. Next base: position 1,774,426 of record JBAIAC010000192.1, read on the forward strand.
AAGGCTGCTATCAAATCCCCCCATACTCTTCTCGTCTGCAGACTAAATAAGCTCAGTTCCCTTTGCCTCTCCTCGTAAGTCATGTGCCTCAGCCCCCTGATCATTTTTGTTGCCCTCCGTTGGACTCGCTCCAATTTGTCCACATCCTCTCTGTAGTGGGGGACCAAAACTGGACGCAATATTCCAGATGTGGCCTCACCAGTGCCGAATAGAGGGGAATAATCACTTCCCTCGATCAGCAACAATCTTGGGCACTCTAGGCTGGACGGTTCTGGAGACCTGGGTTCCTCTGCCCAAGCAGTGTAGCCATGTGGCCATTGATAGCTCCTGCCAACGGACCCATGGGAACTGGGGTAGAGCAGGACACAGTGGCTTTCCCTGGGCAGGAGGCTGGCAGAGAGCCCCTGACCCCAGGCAGGGCATACCACGGGTTTGGTGTGGTGCTGGGGGCTGGTCTGAGGGTTCTCTCAGGGTGGGTTGTTGCTTGTCATGGGGTAAGAGGGAAGGTTCTCTCATGGATCAGTAACTGGTTAAAAGATAGGAAACAAAGGGTAGAAATAAATGTTCAGTTTTCAGAATGGAGAGAGGTAAATAGTGGTGTCCCCCAGGGATCTGTATTGGGACCAGTTATATTCAACATATTCATAAATGATCTGGAAAAACGGGTAAACAGTGAGGTGGCAAAATTTTCAGATTATACAAAACTACTCAAGATAGTTATGTCCCAGGCAGACTGCGAAGAGCTACAAAAGGATCTCTCAAAACTGGATGACTGGGCAACAAAATGGCAGATGAAATTCAATGTTGATAAATGCAAAGTAATGCACATTGGAAAACATAATCCTAACTATACATATACAATGATGGAGTCTAAATTAGCTGTTACCACTCAAGAAAGAGATCTTGCAGTCATTGTGGATAGTTCTCTGAAAACATCCACTCAATGTGCAGCAGCAGTCAAAAAAGCGAACAGAATGTTGGGAATCATTAAGAAAGGGATAGCTAATAAGACAGAAAATATCAGATTGCCTCTATATAAGCCCACATCTTGAATATTGCGTGCGGATGTGGTCACCCCATCTCAAAAAAGATATATTGGACTTGGAAAAGGTTCAGAAAAGGACAACAAAAATGATTAAGGGTATGAAACTGCTCCCATACAAGGAGAGATTAATAAGACTGTGACTTTTCAGCTTGGAAAAGAGACGACTAAGGGGGATATGATAGAGGTCTATAAAATCATGACTGGTGTGGAGAAAGTAAATAAGGAAGTGTTATTTACTCCTCGTAACACAAGAACTAGGGTCACCAAATGAAATTAATAGGCAGCAGTTTTAAAACAAACAAAAGAAAGTATTTTTTCACACAACGCACAGTCAACATGTGGAACTCCTTGCCAGAGGATGTTGTGAAGGCCAAGACTATAAGAGGGTTCAAAAAAGAATTAGATAAGTTCATGGAGAATGGGTCCATCAATGGCTATTAGCCAGGATGGGCAGGGACGGTGTCCCTAGCCTCTGTTTGCCAGAAGCTGGGAATGAGCAACAGGGGGTGGATCACTTGATGATTACCTGTTCTGTTCGTTCCCTCTGGGGCACCTGGCACTGGCCACTGTCAGGAGAGAGGATACTGGGGTAGATGGACCTTTGGTCTGACCCAGTATGGACATTCTTATGTTCTGTTCTTGTGCGTGTTGTTTGCTTGCTGGGAGCCCTCTGGCACTAGCTGGAATTGCCGTCCTGGTAGTAGGGAGCAATTCCAAAGCAGCCTGACCTCTGCTCACTCATTTAAGGGAGTTGCCTCCAGTAGAAGGTCAGTGCCCTGAAGTGGCCTACACAGGAAACTCCTCCATTCTTCACTCCCGCCTTCCAGTCCCCAGAAGAGCCAGGAGCTGGGGAGGGAGATGTAGGTTCTGTGCAATCGAAGCTATTTCCTGCGAGATCTGGGTTCACGTTTAACGCTCTGCAGCTGGGACTTGCCATTAGTGAATCTTGAAGAACCACGGGCACATTCCATAGTCTGGTGCCTCCCGCTCCATGAGCATGGACCCACCTCCCCATCCACAGCCCTGCCCCACCTGCAGCTCTCCCATAGTCCCTTAAAGTGCCAGGGACATTACAGGGGAGTGGGGGCTTGCTGGCCGGGTCCAGAGGCAGGAAGGGGAGGGAACCTGGAGGCCATCTGTCACCCCAATGACTACCCTGTCTGCCCTCCCTTTCCTCCAAGACTCATGTTGTCCAAATGGACCCTCCCTCAGCTTCCTGCACCTCTGGCATAAGCACCGGTGACCGCAAGCAGCAGCTTCCAAACCCTCCTCTACCTGTTCCCATCGCAACTCCGCCTCCTCAGCTGCCAGGTCCCCCCATGACCCCATCCCCTGCACCATCCCCTAATAACCCTCCACCTTCCTCCATCTTGTCTTTGGGGGCTTCCCTCTGCATTATGTCTCTCAGGGCTCTTCCCTGGCCCCTTGCACTCCTACCCCATGTGTGTGTAAGGAAAATGCCAGCATCCTGTTACTGAGTCCTGGAAAGGGGCGGTCGAAGGAATTGGCCCTTTTTCCTGGGAGAAGAGACCAGGCTGGATTCCCCGTAACTCCAAGTGTTAGTGGTTGGCTAGTGAAAGGAGATTCCTGGAAAGTTCCTTCAGTCAGAGAAATGAGCTTCTGCTTCTGGAATTGCTCACAGAGCCCAGGACCCCCGATTCAGGCCCTGCTCTGCGTGAGGGGCATTTGCATTGGTGTAGACAGACTTTCCCACTAGCACCCCCAGGAATTAACCCCTGTCCTGTACAGCCATTTGCTCTACATACCCATTGTCCGCCCATGCCAGCCTCCAAATGCTCACTGTAGGCTGCTGGGGCTTGGGTCCATTTCATACTCCCCTCCTGTTTGCCCAGCATCCCTGCCCCAGTTCCCTGGTCTCTCCTCCCCCACTCCAATTCTAGGCAGTACAGACCAATGAGGATTTGTGACACCGTTTGCCCTGCCACCTGGGGTATCTCATAATGCTTTGCTATTGTATCTCTCAACTTGTGTTGCTCACAATCAGCCCTTGAATGTCTGTGTATAGCTGCAACCCTGGTCCAGCAGTTTGGATCTCAGCAGCCTGTCAGCAACACACCAGCCACACTCTGTCTTCCAGAAGCCTTGGTTACTACTTGCAGGGTGACCCCAGCACACTCCCAGTCCTGGATTTTCCCAAAACCATGTGTTCTGCACTGTCCGCACTCTCCTGGACAGTTCAGATATTACAGATGCGTTGCCCTTATAAGGGGTCAATATACAATAGTTTGCTACTTTAATTGGAGTTACCAAACCATTCAGTTTAAACACAAAACCAGATTAGTATTGATTTTAAAAGTAAAGTTTATTTAACTACAAAGAGATTTTAAGTGAGAACACGTGTAAGGTATTAAAGTCAGAAATGGTTACAAGAGACATAAAGAGAAAACTCTTCCTATGCTTAACAAACTAGACTTGGTTCAAGGTAAAATCTTTACCACATGTTCCCAGCAACAGGGCTGACCAAATTCTCTGGTCGGAACCCCTCCCAAAGTCCGTGTCCTTTGTTTTCTTCAGCGAAAGAGAGAGAGGTAGACTGGGATGTTTTGCCCCTCACTTTCATAGATCAGTCCCCATCCGAAGTGGATTCTTCTGAAGATTAACCCTAAAGCAAAGTGTATTCAGGCAGTAAAGGCAACGTCAAGTCTGGGGGTGAAGTTGCCCCCATGCTCTTTCTTCTTCCCTGTGTATGCTGAAATGCAGATTTGCCTTGTCTCCCCCTTTCTGTCTCAAGGACTCGGTTTACTACTTATATGTACATTGAGGTAAACACACATTCCTTTGTTTAAGATAGACCTGCTTAACCACTCCTGCTTACTCAGGGCTACGTGGGTTAGAACATGTGCTACCAACACCATACAGGAAAAATTCATACATTTACAAATAATGCTGCTGCATTTCCTCATGATATTATTGCACAGTGAGTTTTAAAATGATACCTCACAAGTAGGGTGACCAGATGTCTCGATTTTATAGGGACAGTCCCGATATTTGTTTTTTCCCCCCCTTATATAGGCTCTGATTACCTTCCAACCCCTGTCCCGATTTTTCACACTTGCTGTCTGGTCAGCCTACTCACAAGGCATATTGGGTACAAAGATTATTACACTAGCACGGAGGGTGTGAATAGAGGGGTGCATTCAGTCACACCCATACTGTGCTGGTGAGCATGCACTCACAGGCGCTGTTCCATTGCCTCCCATGAAAAAGCACTCCTCAGCATAAGGGTTGCACAAGTTGGCCTGGGGCAATTTTCAAATCTTCCTAACGTGTCAATTCCAACCAGCTTCATTCAGCCGGCTAGAGGCTGCCCAGAGCCCACCACGAGATCTGGCTCCATCCCAAATTTCAACTTTCAAACTTCAGCCATTTTTTTGCTGTGTCCCTCTTACTCTTCAAACCGTAGTCACCAGACTTTGTCACTCTCCTCACTCAGGAATGGCCTCCTGAGCTCTGCTCAAACCACGTTTCTTTTGTGCTTTTTAGCTTGGATTTATTCCCAGCTTTCCTGGCACAGTACTGACGTTGGCTCCTGCCTTACACTGGCCCATGGACGCTCAAAAGCTTGTCTCTCACTCAAAGATCCAGTTAAAGCTATTCTCTCGCCCGCCTTGTCTCACTAATCTCCAGGGACCGACACGGCTACAACACCACTGCAAACAACATTTTCAGAACCACTTAAGTGACTTCAGAGCTTATGTCCCATTGACTTCTCCAGCTCTTACATAGGGTGACCAGATAGTAAGTGTGAAAAATCGGGACAGGGGGTGGGGAGCAAGAGGTGCCCATATAAGACAAAGCCCCGAATATTGAGACTGTCTCTATAAAATCAGGACATCTGGTCACCCTACTCCTACATCATGTAGGCACAGATCCCCCCTTGCTTTCAATGGGAGTTAAGGCCCAGATCCTCAAAGGTATTTAGACACCTAGGTGCTTTTGAAGACTTCACCCAGCATCTCTGTTCAGTTCCAGAGGTGCTTTCCATTCCTCACGCTCCTCCCTTCATGCCTGTCTGTGCCTGCTGGCACGTCTCTTGCTTCGTGTCGCTTTCATCACGGGCCTTTCTGGGACAGTCTCTGCAGATATTTCCAAGTGCAGGACACTTAGGCCCTGATTCAGCAAAGCACTTTGGCACGTGCTTACCATTAAGCAAACGAGTCATCTCGTCCCTGTTCAGGAAAGCATTTAAGCGCGTGCTTGGATGTAAAGTAAGTGGTTTGCCGTGTCGGCGCCTTATTTCTCTAGTGCTCAGAACCGCATTTCCCACAGCCCAGCGTTTGCCCTAGTTGCTCACTGGTTCTGCTAAATGCATTTATGGAATGCACTCTCTCTAGAGCTGCTGCTTTTTGATGAATCCCCACAAGCTGCTGCTTTAGTTTCTGCCTGATTTTTCAGGGGGGTTATGTGCTGTGTAGTGATTTCGGAGGCTGCCCATTGCTTGTGTGAACGTTCAGTCTGGATCTCTTTGCAATCACCTCTCAGAACAGAGAATGTCAAAAGCACAAACAATTCTGTTCTTCATCAGAGAGTTTTTCATTTCTCCCAGACCCTGGTGTTTTCCTCTGAGTGTTCAGCTCTGTTTCCCACTAACCGATTGTCTCACTTAGTGGTTGGAGTCACAGATCAGGGAGGAGCCCTTCCCGATCATTTGACCTCTCTGTTATTGTTCAATAGAAAATGATCTTATAAAGTTGCCACAGGAAATGAAAAGCCCCACAGACTTGCGTTGGCCAGCACTGGGTCAAAACCCAAATACAATGCAGTTAAAACAAAGCCGAACAGGTTTTAACACCAAACAGATGCACCTGGGAGAGCCCAAGGCCCTGTAATTTCCTCACGGAATGTGTCACACTGCTCAGGATCATGCCTTCAAAGCCAACCCATTGCCACGTGAACAGAGACAAACGGTCTCCAAGGGAAGAAACCAGGGGCAGCATTTACATGAAGACAGTGAAAATGGTTCAACACCCACCTGCCGAGCATCCCCAGGCGGAAGGTCCCCACCCAAACGGGAAGGGAAGCGGAGAGGCCCAAGGAAAATGCCCACAAACCAGTGCCCCTGAGTCACATGATTTCTTTCCTCATGATCATCCAGCCTGCACATCACACAGGTCTCCCCAGCAGGGCTTGAGGGACTTCAGACAGTCCTGGACCCACTTCCCAAAACAGGGCTGCCGTAGGGCAGGGCAGGGCCCCTCTTCGGTGCCGGACAGCACTGGCTGAGGCACGGGATTGGGGTCCAGAAGAGCTGGGTTCAATTCCAAGCTCCGCACCAGACTCCCTGGGTGATGTGGGGAAAGTCACCTTCTTGCTCGGTGGCTCTGTGATGGGGACCCCACTCCCCAGGGCGGGTCACTTCCTGGGCAGTTACCTGGTGCTCAGACACTACGGACAGTGGGGCTGGGGATGCACCTGGAGAGGTGGGAGCACCCCCCAGAATGGAATGGCCACAGTGTGAGCCTGTCTTCCCAATCTCCCTGCACAGTAACCTTCCCTGGACAGCAGCCCTGCTGGGCCTGCTCCTCCCCAGGGCAATGCTGTATAAACAATGCAGGGTGGCCACATTATAGACCCTAGGGTCACTCCGTGCCACTGGATGCAATGTTTGCCTCCTTGCCATGGACTGTTCCCCCACCCCTTGAGCCATAGACTATCCAAACAACTGCTGCTTTAACATGGGGGGAGGGATACCTCAGTGGTTTGAGCATTGGCCTGCTAAACCCAGCGTTGTGAGTTCAATCCTTGAGGGGGCCATTTAGTGATCTGGGGCAAAAAAAACCAACATCTATCAGGGGACAGTACTTGGTCCTGCTAGTGAAGGCAGGGGACTGGACTCGATGACCTTTCAAGGTCCTTCCAGTTCTAGGAGATTAGGCTTCAAATAGGGAATCCCCAGTTTTCATGCTAGTAAGTCCCTCAAGGGCATTGCAGGAACAAAGCAGCAGACAATGCTCCACTGAGTCCACTCTGGGATAATTAGTGGGGCCAAAATGTCATCTTTCCTTCTACCTCATACATGTCATTCCCCGCAGCAGTCCAGCTCGGGCTGGGGGAATGAGTTCCATGGCAAGGAGGCAGACATTGTAACCAACAGCATGGGGTGACCCTGGGGTCTGTAATGTGATCACCCAGCCCCTCTCAAACCCACCACCCGAAGGCTAGGGTGACCAGGCAGCAAGTGTGAAAAGGGGGGTGGGGTAGAATAGGAGCCTATATAAGAAAAAGCCCAAAATATCGGGCCTGTCCCTATAAAATCGGGACATTTGGCCACCCTAGTCTCAGCTCTGGTGTCCCCTAGACTAGAACAATGATGCCCCCTACATGAGCAAGGATTCAAGAGACTGTTCCCCTAATGTGTCTGCAGCATTGTGCAAGCTATCTAACCTCCATTCATATCCAGCTCTTTCTTCTTCTTAGGGGCCGTTATGCTGGCCGGTGTTAATAGCTGTGTGAAGGGGTCCCCAGGGTGCAACCTGGGCTGCGGGACTGCTGAGCCCTCTGTCCCACCAACATGGGCTCCGTCTCACCCTGGGATGCTGATGCCAAGCTACAAACCACTGGCAGGTACTGCACTTACACAGACATCCACAGGCAGGGACACACGCAGCTGAGTTACATGAATGCTTCTCCCAGCCACTCATGAACTATCAATAGAGAGGCCCCAGCTGCCCAGCCTTGAACCCCAAAACTGTACTGTCTTGCCCTGGTCAGAAGCCTGACCAGTGTAAGTCCATCACCCAGTCCGCCCCTCCTCAATGTGGAGAGGGCATACACTAGCCTTTGTAAACTGAGCTCAGATTTCCCAAGCACTTCAACCGAAAGACTGTTTTAGGTAACATATAAAACAGATTTATTATCTACAGACAGAGAGATTCTAAGTAATTATAAGTAGTGAGCATAGAGATCGAAGTTGGTTACCTAAGAAATAAAAGTAAATTCACAATCTGAGTTCTATAAACTAAACAGAATTTGAATCAAGCTCTGTCTCACCCTGATAGACAGGTCACAGATCTTCAATACACAGGCTGGAACTGCCTTCCAGCCCGGGATCCCCCCGCACTTCCAAATCTTTGTCCTCCATCTGTGTTTCCAGGTGTTGAGTTGTGAGGGAGAGTGGGGACAAATCCTGATGTCACTTTCCCTCTTTTATGTTTTTTTCAGGCTTGCTGGAAAGATGTTTTGCTATGACGTGGGTCAAGCATTCTCCATTGTCTACATGCTCATTCAGAAATCTTCTGGGGTGGTTGTTAGGAGAATGGATTCCCTTTAATGGGACATCAACACATCTGGCTACTTCATTGTTGTACCTGAAAGGCTGGTTGTGGGTGTTCCCAAAGTCACAACATATTTCAGTAACACATATAGAAAAACTTCACAGCTCCACATACAGTGATAGCACATAAAATCCAACAGGATATTAATATTCAACAGATCAAGACTTTTATAATGATACCTCATAAAGCATACTTTGTACGAAACATATAATGATATGATGGTGGTGAATATGGTGGTTCCAGGGAGCTGCTTTGAGGTACAGAGTGTCACAAGATGCCATCAAAGAGATCTTTGCTCTACAGTCAGTCACAGACTGGTTAAAGCTGGTGGATGTGCTAAGTATCCTTCTTTCAGGTTAAATGGAAGAAGAAATTAAATGCCCCTTTATGTAGTGATAACTGGAAACTGTAGGAGGCTACCACACAAGGTACAGGGCCACATGGCAAAGCCTGATCAGGGTAAGCTGAGTGGTCTGAGGGATTTCCTTGTGACTGGTTGTAAATGCAGAGGCTAGGGGACTGTTCGGCAAGTGGTGTGTGTTGAGGAAAAAGCCAGCAGACATCACAAGGATGGCCCTGAGATGGAGCAGAGAAATAGAGCTGCTTGGGGCACAGGGCTGGCTAGAAAGGCAGGCTTGAGAATTCCTGAGCAAGGAAACTGCCTGAAATTGTTTGTTCCTATTGTGTGCAAGGGAATAGTACTCTGGGCACATTCTTTGTAAATAAATAGGATTGCACCAAAGAATGACCTGACTCATATCATCATATCACCTCCTAAGGCAGGGGTCTCAAACTCGAATCACCAGGAGGGCCACATGAGGCCCGAGGGCCGCATCACCCACCCCACCGCTCCCCCGGCCCCTCCCCCCACTCCACCTCCATCCACGGGATGCAGCAGGGGGCTCAGGGCAGGGGGTTGGGGTGCAGGCAGGGTGCAGCAGGGGGCTCAGGGCAGGAGGTTAGGGTGCAGGAGGGAGTGTGGGGTGCAAGAGGGGGCTCAGAGCAGGGAGTTGGGGGTGCAGGAGGGAGTGCGGTATGTGGCAGTGGGTTGGGGTGCGGTGGGGGTTGGGGTGCAGGGGGCTCAGAGCAGGAAGTTGGGGTACACGGTGCGGCAGGGAACTCAGGGCAGGAGGTTGGGGTGCAGGAGGGGTTCAGGGTGTGGCAGGGAGTTGGGGTACAGGAGGGAGTGCAGGGTGTGGCAGGGGGCTCAGAGCAGGGCGTTGGGGTGCAGGAGGGAGTGCGGTGTGTGGCAGGGGGTTGGGGTGCAGCAGGGGGTTGGGGTGCAGGGTGCAGCATGGGGCTCAGAGCAGGGAGTTGGAGTGCATGGTGCGGCAGGGAACTCAGGGCAGGAGGTTGGGGTACAGTAGGGAGTGCAGGGTGTGGAGGGGGGCTCAGAGCAGGGAGTTGGGGGTGCAGGAGGGAGTGCGGTATGTGGCAGTGGGTTGGGGTGCGGCGGGGGTTGGGGTGCAGGGGGCTCAGAGCAGGAAGTTGGGGTACACGGTGTGGCAGGGAACTCAGGGCAGGAGGTTGGGGTGCAGGAGGGGTTCAGGGTGTGGCAGGGAGTTGGGGTACAGGAGGGAGTGCAGGGTGTGGCAGGGAGCTCAGAGCAGGGAGTTGGGGTGCAGGAGGGAGTGCGGTGTGTGGCAAGGGGTTGGGGTGCAGCAGGGGGTTGGGGTGCAGGAGGGAGTGCAGGGTGTGGCAGGGGGCTCAGAGCAGGGAGTTGGGATGCAGGAGGGAGTGCGGTGTGTGGCAGGGGGTTGGGGTGCAGCAGGGGGTTGGGGTGCAGGGTGCAGCATGGGGCTCAGGGCAGGGAGTTGGAGTGCATGGTGCGGCAGGGAACTCAGGGCAGGAGGTTGGGGTACAGTAGGGAGTGCAGGGTGTGGAAGGGGGCTCAGAGCAGGGAGCTGGGGTGCAGGAGGGAGTGCAGGGTGTGGAAGGGGGCTCAGAGCAGGGAGCTGGGGTGCAGGAGGGAGTGCAGGGTGTGGAAGGGGGCTCAGAGCAGGGAGCTGGGGTGCAGGAGGGAGTGCAGGGTGTGGCAGGGGGTTGGGGGTGCAAGAAGGGTTCTGGTTCCGGCCCGGCGCCGCTTACCTGGAGCGGCTCCGAGGTGGCTGGGGCACGCACTGGGGCCAGGATAGGCTCCCTGCCTGCCCCTGCCCCGGCTCCATGCCGCTCCGCTCTGCTCCGGGAAGAGGCGGGCACCGCGTCCCTGCGGCCCCGGGGGGAGGGGGAGCAGAGAGCTCCCTGCGCTGCTCTTGCCTACGGGTACCTCCCCCGAAGCTCCCATTGGCCGCTGTTCCCCATTCCCGGCCAATGGGAGCTGCAGGGGAGGTAACCACAGGCAACAGCAGCTCGTGGAGCTCTCTGCTACCCCTCCCCCCAGGGCCACAGGGATGCTGTGTCCGCGGCTTCCCGGAGCGCGGGGCCCTCAGCACCATGGGGTGGGCAAATCCACGGGCCGGATCCAAAGCCCCGAGGGGCTGGATCTGGCCCAGGGCTGTAGTTTGCCCACCCTTGGCCTGGAGGTCAGCTGGGGCTGCAGCGCACTGGGGAGGGGACGGGACGGGGGGCCGCGGGGAGCTTGGCGGGCTGCAGGGAAGAACCCCGCGGGCTGCGTGTTTGAGACCCGTGTCCTAAGGGAAACAGCCCTGCAAAGCCCCAAGTATTGGCTAACCGCTCGGGCCAATGGGACAACACTACTTATGTGTCAGAGGGGGAGCCGTCTTAGCCTGGATCTGTAGAAGCGACAAAGGGTCCTGTGGCACCTGATAGACTAACAGACATATTGCAGCATAAGCTTCCGTGGGTGAATCCCCACTTCGTCGGATTCACCCATGAAAGCTTATGCACCAATACATCTGTTAATCTATAAATCTATAACATGACTCTTTGTCGCTACTACTTATGTAGTCCCCATTACCGCAGTATCTGGGGGACTTACTGTCATTGATGTGTATGGAAAAGCCCCTTACCTGGAGATTGTGCCCAGCTGTAAGATGGTTTGTAATGTTTTTAACTATCAGGGTGACTGAGCTCCGTCACTATGGATACAGTTACTAGCGTAACCAAGTTAGCAACGACTAGCCTGTATGCACTGTCTTCCCATGAGACTCCCGTCTCCACTCACTATGCTTCATCCTCCTCCCACCAAAAACAGCCTTAGAGAAGCAAAATCCCCGGCTCTGGTTCCTCCCTGGGAGTTGGTCAGAACAAGGAATGTTGCCAGACTGCACTTCTTGCCCTGCAGTGCAGGCGTGTCCTTCTCACGTGATCTGCAGTCCCCCCCCGGGGTGCCACCTGGAACTGGGGTACAGCTGAGCCCTCTGTTTTACCCATCTGGGTTCCCTCTCGTGCTGTGGTGCTGTGATGAAGGACAAGCTCTTGCACATCTGTCAGGAATCCAACACCAGCGGCTGAGAGTTTGCCAGCGGTGTCCTGCCCAGGTGAAGATAAAAACAGTCTATTGGCTTCCATAGAGAGACGGTTTTCTAGCCAAACAGCCTGGGAATCCAGTCCCTTCAGGAGGTGGATTAGCAGCCTCAGGGGGCCCAGATGCAGTGGGTAGCGGCAGCATACAGGCCCTGGTGGCAGTGAAGGAGACACAGCCCAGCGGCTTAAGGGCAAAGGTGTCTAGGCTCCCATTGTGCCTCTCAAATTCTGGGCCCTGTCCAGCCCCTATAGCAGCAGGGAGGGATAGCTCAGTGGTTGGGGGGAGGGATAGCTCAGTGGTTTGAGCACTGGCCTGCTAAACCCAGCGTTGTGAGTTCAATCCTTGAGGGGGCCATTTAGGGATCCGGGGCAAAAATCTGTCGGTGGACAGTATATGGTCCTGCTAGTGAAGGCAGGGGACTGGACTCGATGACCTTTCAAGGTCCTTCCAGTTCTAGGAGATTGGCATAGCTCCATTTAGAAATAAAAAGGTTACAGCAGCTGCAAAGCTCTTCCCACATGTTGTGATGGGTCCCCCCCGGGGTGCCACCTGGAACTGGGGTACAGCTGAGCCCTCTGTTTTACCCATCTGGGTTCCCTCTCGTGCTGTGACAAGCTTCAAAGCCCTCCAAGCTTGCCCTAACGCAAACATCCCGAGGCAGGGGCCACACCCGGGTGTGCTCATGAATGCTCTGCCAGCCACTGTATGAATCAACAACAGAAAGGCTCCAGCCAAAATACCCGCAGTGTGTGGAAATGATAACTGGGGGCAGAAAGCTGTTGCATCTCTTCCTCCACATTGAGGGAGGGGGCGAATTTCACGAGCTTACGCTGTACAGTTTCCTGCGCAGCGCAAGATGGTATAATTTTGGGTTTACACTCCAAAGGGGGGGTGCATGCCTTAGAAACAGGAAGGTGCCTTAGGAGAGCTTCATTGCAAGGCCCACGAGCCAGTGGCGGTTCCCATTGACCCTAAGTGCAACTCCCTGTCGATCGCGATCTCCAGCGATCTCCGGTGGTGCAGCGGGGCTGCCGCCAAGGCATGCTCCCTGCCTGCCCCGGCCCCACGCTGCTCCCAGAAGCGGCCACTGCACCCCCCACGGCCCCGGGAGGGGGGAGCAGAGGTCTCTGAGCGCTGCTCCTGCCTGCAAGCACTGGCCGGGACCGGGGAACTGTGGCCAATGGGAGTTGTAGGGGTGGTGCCTGCAGAGAAGGGCAGTGCGCAGAGCCATGTGTCGCCCCCAGGGGCTACAGGGGCGCATTGGCTCCTTCCGGGAGTGGTGTGGGGCCGGGGCTGCCCCCTTCAATGGGCAGGTTCTGAATAGCTCTGCACCATTAAGACCAGGAGTAGCATGGGCTGGGGCAGCTATGTTGGACCAGCATTTCTCTTCCACCACCCAACCTGCAGCCTCCCGGGGCCAGCCTCCCATGCCCCCTCCTGCACCCCAAACCCCTGTCCCAGCCCTGAGCCCCCTCCTGGGGCCAGCCTCCCATGCCCCCTCCTGCACCCCAATCCCCTGCCCCAGCCCTGAGCCCCCTCCCGGGGCCAGCCTCCCATGCCCCCTCCTGCACCCCAATCCCCTGCCCCAGCCCTGAGCCCCTCCCAGAGCCAGCACCCCATGCCCCCCTGCACCCCAATCCCCTGCCCCAGCCCTGAGCCCCCTCCCGGGGCCAGCCTCCCATGCCCCCTCCTGCACCCCAATCCCCTGTCCCAGCCCTGAGCCCCCTCCTGGGGCCAGCCTCCCATGCCCCCTCCTGCACCCCAATCCCCTGCCCCAGCCCTGAGCCCCTCCCAGAGCCAGCACCCCATGCCCCCCTGCACCCCAATCCCCTGCCCCAGCCCTGAGCCCCCTCCCAGAGCCAGACCAAAAAAAAAGGGAAAGGTACATGCTTTGGAAGATGAAAACCAAAAGCTGATGAGTTTTTCTTTGTGCTTAATGAAACATACATGAAGCCTGTTTGTTTAATTTGTCAGCAGATGTGTTCTGCTTTTAAGTGCAGCAATTTAGAATACTATTACACAACAGCACATGCAAATTTCAGCGAAAATTACCCACCTGGAAGTAACCTAAGAAAAAGTAAAATTGAATAATTTGCTGCTTCACTAAAAGGTCAGGAAAAAATAATACAGAGATCTAGGTCCGTTGCAGAAGGTTTGACAGAGGCATCTTTCAAAATCGCATGGATTTTAGCAAGACATACAAAGGCATTTACTGACGAAGAGATCGTTAAAGAGTGTTTCTGCGGAAATCCTGTATGGTGATTTCAATAACAAAAATGCAACCCTAAAGCAAATAAAAGGGCTGCAACTGTCTGACAACCATAATGAGAAGGGGGGAGGAAATCGGAAAAGAAATCCGATGACAGTTAACTGCAGATATTGTGGCAGCATGTCCCTCAGGCTCCTAGATGGAGGGGTGGCCAAGGGGCTCCACGTGCTGCACCCACCCGCAGGTGCCATCCCTGCAGCCCCCATTGGCCGCGATTCCTGGCCAATGGGAATGGCGGAGCCAGCACTCGGGGTGGCCCCTGTGGGCGGGGGCAGTGTGTGGAGCCCCCCTGGCCGCCCCTCTGCCTAGGAGCCTGAGGGACATGCCAGCTGCTTCCTGGGAGCCGCGCGGAGCCGGGCATGGAGCCTGCCTGCCCTGCTGTGGCCAACCGGGCTTTTAGCAGCCCGGTCAGCTGTCGAAAACCAGATACCTGGCAACCCTAGCACCAGGCCAAGCTGCTGTCCCCACCGCCAGCCCCTCCACCCCTGCTGGCCTCAGCACCTCCCCTGGCCTCTGGCCGGCTTGAGCTCAGGGCCACCGGCTAGGGGTGCCAACTTTCTAATTGCACAAACCCGAATACCCCCTTCCCTGAGGCCCCACACTCACTCACTCACTCCAGCCTCCCTCCCTCCCTCGCTCATTCTCCCCCACCCTCACTCACTCACTCCAGCCTCCCTCCCTCCCTCGCTCATTCTCCCCCACCCTCACTCACTCACTCCAGCCTCCCTCCCTCCCTCGCTCATTCTCCCCCACCCTCACTCACTCACTCCAGCCTCCCTCCCTCCCTCGCTCATTCTCCCCCACCCTCACTCACTTTCACTGGGCTGGGGCAGGGGGTTGGGATATGGGAGGGAGGGAGAGCTGCAGCTGGGGGTGTGGGCTCTAGGATGGGGCCATAAATGAGGGGTTCAGGATGCAGGAAGAGGCTCCAGGCTGGAGCAGGGGGTTGGCGTGCAGGAGGGGGTGTGCGCTCTGGGAGGGTGCTTGGGTGCAGGAGGGGGTTCCGACCTGGGGCAGGGGTTCAGGGTGCGAGCTCCAGCCAGGCAGCACTTACCTAATGAGGCTCCTGGTCAGTGACGCAGTGGGGCTAAGGCAGGCTCCCTGCCTGCCCTGGCTCCGCGCTGCTCCCAGAAGCAGCCGCCATGTCTGGCCCCTAGGTGGAGGCGTGGCAAGGTGGCTCTATGCAGTGCATGCTGTTCACGCTTGCAGGCGCCGCACCTGCAGCCCCCATTGGCCGTGGTTCCCGGCCAATGGGAGCTGTGGAGGCGGCGTTCAGGGCGGGGGCAGCGCGTGGAGCTTCCCTGATTGCATTTGCACCTAGGGGCTGCAGGGACATACCGGCCACTTCTGGGAGCTGCGCAGGGCCAGGGCAGGCAGGAATCCTGCCTTAGCACTGTTGTGTCACTGACCGGACTTTTAATGGAGCTGCCAGGGTCCCTTTTTGACTGGGCGTTCCGGTTGAAAACCGGATCCCTGCCAACCCTACTGCCGGCTGGAGCTGAGCCCCCAGCGCCCCGCCTGTTTTAGGGAGGGCGCGGTCTTGGGAAGCAACATGGGAAGGGCCCCGGCCTGGGTCAGGGTCAGGGAAGGCTTAGCCTGGCCTGGCCTATGATACCCACCACCCATGTGGACTAGGAATGGCCTGCAGCAGCCCAGAGCTCTGCAATTGTTCAACGGCTTATAATTTGGACAAATCTGGGCAGGTTTTCACTGACGCAGCAGTAGGCCGATCTTTAACCCACAGGCCACTCCCTTGCCAAAGTTCCAGGACCTGCTCCAAAGCACGGGGGAGCTAGAGCATTTAAAGAAAAGATTGCCTGAAATTTTGTCTTTAACCTCATTCTCAGAAATGGCTGAACCATCTTGGATGAAATTAACAAAAATCAGCCTGAGGCAGACACTGGCGCGGAAAGTTTTAGCCCAAATGATTAAAGTTTGACAAAGTTATAAACAAGTAAACAAGGTCTTATAATGGAAAGGCAACCTCAATCCCAGGCAGTGCTACCAGCCCCTTCTCCTCTCTGGCCTGTTTCCTCACCTCTAAAGTACTGCCCTCCTTTGCAAAGCGCTTGGAGAGATACTGATGAAAATGCTAGATAAGAGCTAAGGATTATTATACACTCTTATTCTCCCCCATGCATTCTGGTCTATAGACCATGGTCCCCAAACTGCGGGGTGTGCCCCCCCTAGGGAGGCACGGAGGAACATTTGGGTAGGACGTGTAGTGGGACCCAGGCCAGCCCCAACGGGTCAGCAACAGAGCGCCCTGCTTCCAGCCCCGCTCTGCCCCCAGATCAGCTCCACCCCAAAACCCCGTTCAGCTGCCAGTCCTGCTCTGCCTCCAGGCCCAGCTCCTCCAGCCCAGTTCTGCCCTCATTCCGCCTCCACCCCCAGACCAGCTCCTTCCCATCCCCAGTTCCACCCCCAGCTCCACCTTCGGCTGCTCAGGAAGCCTTGGCTGTGCAGTGATGCAGGGGGGCACACACAGATTCCATTAATGGAAGGAGGGGGGGCGACTGGAAAAGTTTGCACACCACTGCCATAGACAGAGCTTCCAGCAGTGTGGAATTCTGGGAGCTGCAAATCCCAGAGCCGTGCTAACTAGGAAATCCTGCCGTCCAACTCACTAGAGGGTAAATAATAAACTGGCCTAGTAAAGTGTTTAGCGTGTTGCTAACAGAGTCCTCAGCTGTTAACAAGAAGGAGACTCAGTTTTCCAATTCATTAAAAACCAAAACCAAACTTTTGCATCTTGTATTTCTACCTCTTCAATCTTTGCCTTTTGAAGATGTGGGTTTGCTCTCCAGCCCGGGAGCTCTGCTAGTGTGAAATATGGACATCACAGCCCGCATGGAAATGCAAACAGTAGCAACCGATCACAGCACTGTAGCCATGCAAGTAAAGCGAGTGGGCAAGAGAAGCGTACACACAGCGAGATGCTCAGGGGAAGCACTTTCTTTTCAGCATAAAAGCACATTTGTAATTAATGACGGAGATTCTGTCAATTTAAATAAGCAGCCTGCAGCTGAACCATTATGCCTGCTATGCTCTCCCCCCGGGAAATGAAATTTACAACGCTGTGGGAGTCGGGATATTAGTGCAAACGACCCTGTCCGTAACCTCGGTTTCATGATTCGGTTTTTGCGCTGGGAATAACAACAAAAGCTGGGGGCGGCCGACCCATGTGGAAGGGAGCTCAAGGGAACGACGCCCTTTGCCATGAGGCTTGGGAGGGACTGCTGGAAGCACTGCAAGGCTGCTGCAGGGAAATGACATTTAAAGAGCCCTGCTAGCAAGCCAATGCCCTACTGAGCCGAGTGGAGGAGTCCGCCCTTGCCTTCGAAGCTAATAGGCCCCTCCCTCCCACCTCATCCACAGCCCCAATGAACGGCTTTGAACAGAGAACCTAAGGGGCCTTGAAGGGAAAAATACCTTCTGTTCCCACCCTCGAGCTCAGCGGCGCCATGTTATCACCTATGTTGCTGCCCCACTGCCTGATGGATTTGGTGGCACATTTCCTGTGTGGGGTTCCAGGCCTGCACAGCAGCACCTCTATCAAACCCCTCTTCTGTCTGGGTGCAATCGCCTCGCACCGCCGGCTGGGCTGTGCGGTGGTTCTGCCGTGCTCAGGAGCTTCCATGCCTCGATGGGAAGGGAGGAGCAGCACTTGGCGCAGAGGTACGGTAACTCCCGCAGACACAACTCTGCATCGGAATGAGATTCTTGCAGTGAGAAGAGCTAGGGAGGGGGTTTGCAAAGCTGCTGAAGGGATTTGGACGCTCAAACGCTATTAGAAAATACTGGCCAAATCCCTTGGGCAGTTTGAAAATCCCACCCTAGAATCTTTATTTTTCTTAACAGAAGAAGGTGCTCAGACGCTGCAGAAAGCGACAGGGGCACTAATGAACCAGCGTGGCTGGGGCCACCATGAATTGGCTCCTCCTTGCCCTCTACAGCACCAATGCATCTCCACTTCCCCCGTGCCACACATCAGAGCACAACCACCTGGGATCCCGCCCCAGCCTTTGTTCGTGGGGTTCTCCTATTGCACATCAGGACGTTTCTCTCCCAAGCTGGCAGACCTTTGGAGCAGATAAATCTGTTCCCCTCCTTCGGTGTGTGTCCAGAAAATGAACCTCCTCCAGGCCTGGCAAGGTCCATTCCAGCTGTGTCAACGCTCCCAGACGGGAGTCTGGGAAGACCTGCAGAGAGGCCTGGAGTGACATACAGAGGAGCAGGATTCCCTGGGGGCAGTGGCCTCCCCAGGAATTGAAATGGGGGCGGGGTTCCAATTTACTGGGGGCGTGTCACTAAATTGGCATGTAACTAGTGCACAAAACTGGGGGGGGTGTTGGGGAAATTCAGGGGGGGGGGGGTGTAGGGAAATCACTGTCTGGGGGCCTCACTGCTGTGTCCTGACCTTCTCCTCACTCACACACCGACCAGGAGTCACTGGAGTCACTGGGGCTGCAGTGGTGTAGCTCAAGCACCTGTGAGGGGAGAATTGAGCTCCATGCGCGGGTCTCAGCGCAGGGCTGGGGACTACTGCAGAGCCTTCGCGTCTGTGAGATGAAGGCAAGTGAGGGGACGTTTCAGCTCTCGGAGTGAAACAAGAAATGAAGGAGAGCATGGGACCATTCTCATCAGCCAGGCCAGAGTCCCTGGCTGAGCCCATGTCCTGCCGGGTGGTGCTGGCCTGACAGCAGGGCCAGGCCGGGGTGGGGGAATCATGGAAGGGTTGCTCTGCTCTGCTCATTCCCAGAGGGCAAGGGGTTCCTCCTCCCCAAGGACTCGCAGTCAAGCTGCAGCAGCATGGTCTAGCTGCACCAATACGTACCCAGGCCCCAGGCAGGGCTGAACAGCTATCGTTCCTGGAGCTAGCTCGGGAACGTCTGCCAGTGCTGCAGTCACCCCTCTGATTGCAGTGCAGACAGACCCTGAGCACCGCCCGGGCAGTCACGGGTCCAGTGCACTGCTTGTCCAGGTCACCTCACGCAGAACCCTCCCTACTGGCCTCGGCAGGGGCTTTGTTCTAGCAATTCTGCCCCCACCCTTAAGGTACAAGACGTGCCACATCTCCCCCGCTTGACGATGCATCTAATCCACCATCTACCATCTTGGCTTAAGGCAGCTCTGCTTGGACAATTCCATTCGAGAACCTCAATGTCACCTCCAGGTGGCAAAAACCAGCTTCAGACACAGCCAGTGCCTGTCCCGTGACAGCTCCAACCGTCCAGCCCCGGAGGTTTGACCTTCCGCCCGTCTGTGGGCAAAGCGCGATCCCTTCGGCTTTCATAGAATATCAGGGTTGTAAGGGACCTTAGGAGGTCATCTAGTCCAACCCCCTGCTCAAAGTAGGACCCATCCCCAATTTTTGCCCCAGATCTCTAAATAGCCCCCTCAAGGATTGAACTCACAACCCTGGGTTTAGCAGGCCAATGCTCAAACCACTGAGCTATCATAGGTTTAAGTGTAGTAGCCGTGTTAGTCTGTGTCAGCAAAACGAAAATAAGAAAGAAAAACTTGTAGCACCTTAGAGACTAACAAATTTATTTCAGCATAAGCTTTCGTGGGTTAATACCCACTTCATCGGATGCATGGAATGAAATACACAGTAGACAGATATTTATACAGTCAAAGAAACATGATAAGGTCGAAGTGCCTCTTAAGGTTGGTCTATGCACTTTGACCTTATCATGTTTCTCTGACTGTATAAATATCTGTCTACTGTGTATTTCATTCCATGCATCCAATGAAGTGGGTATTAACCCACGAAAGCTTATGCTGAGCTATCATAGAATCATAGAATATCAGGGTTGGAAGGGACCTTAGGAGGTCATCTAGTCCAACCCCCTACTCAAAGCAGGACCAATCCCCAATATCCCTCCCCGCTAAAGTAACCAGATGCACTGCAAGTAAGGGGGGGCGGGGCCTTCACTCTCCCCTTTGCCGCTGTGGCCAATTAGAAGATTTTAGATCATATACACTGCAGTGGCGTAGCCAGGTCCAGAGTACAGGGGGAGCGGAGCTCAAAAAGGCGCCTCCCCTTGTACTCACGCGGCGGCGCTCCAGCTGTTCGGCGCGGCACTTTGGCGGTGGGTCCCGTCCCGTCACTCGCTCCGGGTCTTCGGTGGTACCCGCCGCTGAAATGCTGCCAAAGAACCAGAACGAGCAAGGACCCGCTGCCGAAGTGCCACCGAACAACTGGAGCCGAGTGAGTGCAAGAAGCGGCGCCTTAAAAAGAAGCGGCGCCTTTTTTTAGCTCCGCTCCCCCTTTAAAAAAAGGTGCCTCTTCTTTTTAAGGCGCCGCTTCTGCTCAGAGGGGGAGCAGCCGCTACCTCCACTCCCCCCCGGCTACGCTACTGATACACTGGCAGGGCGCACCCATTGGCAAGGGCTGCCTGGTTCTCCCCTGGACTTGCACAATACCCTTCCCTCAGCAACTGAATGGCTAAAGCATTCAGCCTAACACACTGATCTGGAACAACAAACGCAGCCGCAATTAAACCACTGGAGTGCCCTGTCCAGCGCTGTGCAGGGCAGCCTCAGTTTCCCAGCGGGGCGGGCTTCCTCTGCTCTGCCCACCCTCCAATGCCTTCTGGGTGGAAGAAACCCAGCCCTCCAGCAAGGCCTCTTACAGTGCTAACCCTTCTAGGGCGTTCAAAGTGCAAACCCAGTATAAAGCAACATAACTCCCCTTGCTGCCCGGCGAGCCGCCTGGCCCGAGTCTTCCCAGTCCCTGGCCCTATCCAGCCTTCTCTCCCACACTGAGAGCTCAACATCTGCTCACACTCCGCCTGCTCTCAACACCTGAGCAGGGCTCTTCTTTTTAAACCTCCCTGGGGGCCTGCTTCCTGCTCCAGGTGTCTTAACTGGGGCTAACTGGGCCAAAGGACCCAGTAGCCCATTCCCCCCCCCCCTTTCTGCCTTGCATGGAGACTTGTGGGCGTTACAGGCCCAGAATCTGGAAGGTGTTTCTTGGAACCTGGAGAATAAGTGACTTGCAACCTAAGTTGTTTACGCTGCCCAGCAAGCTAGGTGTCCTCTGACTCCACGGAAAAGAGCTCTCCGCTGGGAGGAGAAAAGTGTTGCACAATTTTAAGTTGACAGAATTTCTTTTGCTCTCTAGTAAACAGCAGAGTCCTTTGGTACAGAAACCCCCAGTGCTTAGCACCACAAAGCAGCCACATCTGACCTGCCACGCTGAGTCAGCTCTGCTTATTATTATTTATTGTTTGTAGGACCATGGTACCTAGCAGCCCCAGGCAGAGACCACGGCCCCGCTGTGCTAGGAGCTGTACAAACAAAATGACACGCCCTGCCCCAAAGAGCCGACAATCTAAATGATCCTACAAGAAACACAATGGTTCTTTGATGTCTAAATAAAACTCCGTAGAGACTGGCAAAGGCAGCGCAAAGTGTCTTTCTCCCCCCCACCCCCCACATTTCACATGGACTTGAAATGCAGGGTTTGCTGGAGAAAAGAGAAACATTGCTGTCTAGGTACCACATGTAGCAGTGCTCCGAGCACAGAGACACTGTCTGTGCATCCTAGGTGATGTGGGGAAACCTCCGTGTGCCCTGGATATTACAGTTAGCTTGTTATTGAACCAGAGAGCCCATCATGGTAGTTAGCACTGAAGTTTAATTGAACTTCACTGATTTCTTTCCATACAACCTGTGCATCATGTAGCATTGCTAACTCTCACAATCTCAGTTTTTTCTCTTTCTTTCTTTCTTTCTTTTTAAATAAAGAGAGTTTCTGGCCCTTTCGGTTTCAGAGGAAACCTTGACAATGTGAATCTTAGTGGTTCAAACACCAGAACACAAAAAAATATAAGCACCCAGAATTTATTTTTTAAACCGAATCTCATGATTTCCATGCCAATTTTGTGATTGTGAATGCCCGGGGTTGGCAGTTCAGTTTCTGGGTGAAATTCACCCCTCTGCAGGGGGCCAAGGCCTATGTGCTACTTAGTCCCCAAACGGGGTGTGAGTGGGACAGTGAATTTCTCCCACAATGCACAGCCCAAGGCTGGGAGGATGGTGTGGAGGCCCAGTGACAGCGTAGAGAGGAATTCTTCTCCAGGGTTTCTGGAGCCTTTGATTTGGTGTGTTCCCAATTAGTAATTAGGAATAAACCAAACGGAATTTTTCTCGGTTCGAGCCTCTAGGGTGGTGACAAACAGTTTTAATTTCATGGGGGCCTGTGAATAACTCAGTGAGTGATCAAATTAAAAGCTTTATTAAATATAAAATAGCGAATTAAGCAAAGAGGCCTCACATTACCACCATGCACTGCACCGATCCTCCCTCCTGAGATGGAATGATGCAGGTCGGGGGGGATTCACAATCCTTTATCTGAGGGTACCTTGGTGGTGGATGGGTGTGCATAAGTTACAATTAGTGTGCTACCCCTTTTATAATGAATTATAACAACACCCCTTAATCAGCATTAAATCCACCTTTTTACCATCATTAAATATTTTTTATGTTTGGCTATATTAAGCTCATTTCTAATTAACATCTGCCTAAGTGACATATGCCAAATGACTGTCAGCAGAGACAGCATTTTCCGAAACATTATCATTTTATTTTCAACACTTGTAAAAACCACTTAGTTCCAAAAACATCGAGGAGTCCTTGGGCATAAGCTTTCATGGGCTACAGCCCACTTCATCAGATGCATGGAGTGGAACATACAGTAGGGAGGTATAAATACACAGCACATGAAATGATGGGAGTTGCCTTACCAAGTGGGGGATCAGTGCTAACGAGACAATTCAATTAAACACGAATTCTCAACAGTTGACAAGAAGGAGTGGAAGTCACTTTTGTAGTGTTAATGAGGCCAATGTAAACAAGGTGGCACATTTCAAACAGTTGACACAAAGGTGTGAGTATTTAGAAGGGGAAATTAGTTTTTGTAAAAACAAGGAGGAGTACTTGTGGCACCTTAGAGACTAACAAATTGATTTAGTTTCTGTAATGACCCATGCACTCCCAGTCTCTATTCAGGCCTAATTTGATGGTGTCCAGTTTGCAAATTAGTTCCAGTTCTGCCGTTTCTCACTGGAGTCTGTTTTTGACGTTTTTTGTTGAAGAACTGCCACTTTTAAGTCTGTTATTGAGTGACCAGGGAGATTGAAGTGCCAAACTTATTTACAACACGGCCTGGGGTTGTGGCCTAACTTATTTTTAACTTATCTCTGAATTCCCTCATTTCAATTGACTCCTTCAGTATTTTCCCTAGGAATTGAATTGGGGGATGGGTGGGGGGTGTTCAAATTTACAGGGGGGTGAGGGCTGACGAGGAGTGAGACTGTGAGGACGAAGGTGGGCTGTATGGCATCACAGTAAAAAGTGAAAAATGTTTTACGGCCATTTTATTAGATTTAACTTATAGTTTAAAATCATCACACAAATCAAAGTTGGCTACTCAAGCCTTCTGTGAAGCATGACATTTACATCCTTCTTGTTGTAATTTTGCACAACTCTGTTAATGAACTTGTCAAATTCGGTGTGTTCATCTTTGGTGACTTCTCATGTGTCCGGTCCTTCCGGTCCTTCCGTTGATATGCTCATGAGTTCATTCACATGATCAGGCAGAAGGCGACTTCTTTCAGAACACAAAATTCTATTCAATGACGAAAAACGCTCAACTGTGGCTGCTGTGACTGGGAGTAGCCAGAAATGTATACCTCCTTCTTTCATCCCAGGAAACAGAGCACAAAGATCGGGTCAAACCACTAGTGATGATAAACAAGAAGTTGAAGTCAAATCTTCATTCATTCTTCATATGACATTCCACTCTGTGTTCAAATTCCCTATTCTGTCCTGAGCACATGGCAGCCTCATTGCTGGTAGTGCCTCACTCCACTCAACTGTCAGTGTTTTATACGACAGGCATGTGTAAAAGCTACATAGGGTTGAGGCAAATCCAGAAGTCGCTGTTGTAGATTTGTAAGAATCAAGTTTTTGTACTTTTTCAGGTGGCTTAACAAATGCTTCTTGTCCTCTTCACTTAAGGATTCAATATAAGTGCCTTCATTAGTCAGCTTCTGGACTGAAGTCTTTGCTTCTTCCGGTATGTTTTCAATGGATATCATAGAATCATAGAATCTCAGGATTGGAAGGGACCTCAGGAGGTTCTAGTCCAACCCCCTGCTCAAAGCAGGACCAACCCCAACTAAATCATCCCAGCCAGGGCTTTGTCAAGCCTGACCTTAAAAACCTCTAAGGAAGGAGATTCCACCACCTCCCTAGGTAACCCATTCCAGTGCTTCACCACCCTCCTAGTGAAAAAGATTTTCCTAATATCCAACCTAAACCTCCCCCACTGCAACTTGAGACCATTACTCCTTGTTCTGTCAATCTCTAATTGATCCAAGGGTAGCTTTTATTGCTGGACAAAGATCGACTACTGTTGTTGCAGATGCCTGGATGGCATTGTTTAATGACCCAAGTGGTTTCAACAGTAGACTTACAAGAGAGACAATGGCGATAGTCTTCTCTGAACTATTGTCAAGCCTATTTTTAGGAAATGGATTTTTGGGCCTACTCTCATTTTAACACCTTTCTATATAAACATAAGCAAGCCTCATCTCTATAGGCTACACGCTGAACTCCTAAAACTCCCCTGTGCAGAGTAGGACTGTGCCTGCCGTCCCGTACCTTCAAAGGGTGCAGTGAACTCCCCACACTGGGTCTGTTCCTTGGGGTTGGAATCATGCCACCGGCTCCTCTCTGCCCCCTTAGGTGTAGTGTGTCCCTGGGGACACAAGAAGGAGCAATACCTGCACTCCTTGTGGTAGACCCTAGTGAGGAGGCGTGCAAAGCATGTGCCAGGGGAGAGCCTTGAGCACTTCTCCCTGCACATTTTCTTAGGGACCTTGCTACGGTCTGGCCCTGCAGTCACCTAGAGCTGGTCAGAGCAAAATGTCAGAGAACTAACTACACATATAGGCTGAGATTTTCAAAGTCACATAAGGTGTCTGGCTGCTTAATTCCCATTAAATCAGTAGAGAGACGTGCGGGTATCGTAGTTTTGAGAATGCTTGGTGAAGATCTTCTAATTGTTGGTCTCTGTCTGAGGGGTTGGAGCAAATACGGTTGTATCTCAGCGGTTGGCTGTAGACAATGGATCATGTGGTGTGTCCAGGATGGAAGCTGGAGGCATGAAGGTAGGCACAGTGGTCAGTGGGTTTTCAGTATAGGGTGGTGTTAACGTGACCGTCACTTATTTGCACTGTGGTTGGAATCATGCCACCGGCTCCTCTCTGCCCCCTTAGGTGTAGTGTGTCCCTGGGGACACAAGAAGGAGCAATACCTGCACTCCTTGTGGTAGACCTCAAGGTAGGAAGTGGACCTCCCGTGTAGGCTGGTCCAGGCTGAGCTTGATGGTGCAGTGGAAGCTGTTGAAATCATGGTAGAATTCTTCCAGAGTTACCTTCCCATGGGTCCAGATGATGAAGATGTCATCAATGTAGCGTAGGTAGACAAGGGGCGTGAGTGGACGAGAGCCGAGGAAGCGTTGTTCCAGGTCAGCCATAAAAATGTTGGCATATTGTGGGGCCATATGGGTGCCCACAGCGGTGCCACTGGTCTGGAGGTATATATTGTCACCAAATTTGAAATAATTGTGCTTGAGTGTAACGTCACAGAGCTCAGCAACCACTTGTGCTGTGGCATCATCAGGGATACTGTTCCTGACAGCTTGTATCCCATCTGTGTGTGGGATGTTTGTGTAGAGAGCCATACATCCATGGTGGCTAGGATGGTGTTTTCTGGAAGATTACCAATGCATTGTAGTTTTCTCAGGAAATCAGTGGTGTCATGGAGATAGCTGGGAGTGCTGGTGGCGTAGGGTCTGAGTAGAGAGTCCACATTTTGATGGTGTACCCCATAAGGCTTTATGGGGAGATGCTTATAAATGTATATATGATATAACTGGAATATGTTTTATGCTACATATGCCATGTAACATATCTCTGTAAAAGTTATTAACTTACTGAATCTATTCCTCCTGTTTGTATGCATGTATCATTTTTGTAGTTGAAGTTATGAATATTGGTTGTATACTTGCTTGTTGTCTACATAGCCTTAGTAAGAGCATTTGCTCAGGGTCTGGAGAAAGGAATGTGCAGGTTAAGTGCCCAATCAAGAAGCACTTAACAGACAATAGAACTTGGAGACACCAATCCACATCTGAGCTTCGTCAGGAAGGTGACTTGCCCATGTGACCCCAAAACTCCATTTTGTAACTGGATGCTACACAGGGAGAGGGAGGGGTGTCTACCCAGAGGAGAAAGTCTATTGAAACCCCTGGGAGACCCCTCCATCTTGTCTTCAGCTGGCTAAAGAGAGAGCCTCTCCATCCCCCAACGACACACCTGAAAGAGACTGGAACAAAGGACAAGAACAATAGGGGGTGTGAGCGATTGCTGAACCCAGGCTAGGAGGACCATAGCCTGTAAAAGGAAGTTTACTGGAACTGGTGAGGCTTTTATCTGTATTCAGTGTGATTAGACACAGACTTGCGTGTTTTATTTGAGTTTACTTGGTAATTCACTTTGTTCTGTCTGTTATTACTTGGAACCACTTAAATCCTACTTTCTGTACTTATTAAAATAACTTTTTACTTATTAATTAACCTGGAGTACGTGTTAGTACCTGGAGGGGGGCAAACAGCTGTGCATACCTCTCTATCTATGAAATAGAGGGCGAACTATTTATGAGTTTATCCTGTATAAGCTTTATACAGGGTAAAACGGATTTATTCAGGGTTTGAACCCCATTGGGAGTTGGGCACCTGGGTGTCAAAGGCAAGAACACTTCCTAAGCTGCTTCCAGGCAGGCCTACAGCTGTTAGGGGACGTGTCTCAGACCTGGATCTGGGTTTGCAGCAGGCTAGCGGGTCTGGCTCAAACCAGACAGGATTCTGGAGTCCCAAGCTGGAAAAGGCAGGAAAGCAGGGGCAGAAGTCGTCTTGGCACACCAGGTGGCAGCTCCAAGGGGGTTTCTGTGATACCAACCCGTCACACACATATCCGGACAGTTCTTCAGTGAGAGTGCCAATGCCCGAGATGATGGGGCGTCCAGGATTTCCAGGTTTGTGGATCTTGGGTAGTAGGTAGAATAACCCCGGTCGGGGCTCTAAGGGTATGTTGATTTGTTCCTGTGTTAGTGTAGGGAATGTCCTGAGTAGATGGTGCAGTTTCTTAGTGTATTCCTCAGTGGGATCTGAGGAGAGTGGCCTGTAGAATTGGTATTGGAGAGTTGCATGGCAGCCTCTTTTTGCTAGTCAGACCTGTTCATGATGACAACAGCACCTCCTTTGTCAGCCTCTTTGATTATAATGTCAGGGTTGTTTCTGAGGCTGTGGATGGCATTGCGTTCTGCACGACTTAGGTTATGAGGCAGGTGACGTTGTTTTTCCACAATTTCTGCCGGTGCCCGTCGGCGGAAGCATTCTATGTATAGGTCCAGACTGTCATTTCGACCCTCAGTAGAAGTCCATGTGGAGTTCTTCTTCTTGTGCTGTTAGTGGGAGGATTTCTGTATCTGTGCATCTGTACACTATTCAGTGTTATCTTGAAAGTATTCTTTGCGTTGGAGATGGCGAAAGTAGGCTTCCAGATCACCGCAGAACTGTGTCATGTTTGTGGGGGTGGTGGGGAAAAAAGAGAGTCCCCGAGATAGGACAGACTCTTCTGCCGGGCTGAGTGTGTAGCTGGATAGATTGACGATATTGCTGGGTGAATTGGGGGTACCACTGTTGTGGCCCCATGTGGCAGGTAGGATTTTAGACAGCTTACAGTCCTTTTTCCTTTGTAGAGAGGTGAAGTGTTTAATGTAGATCTTCTGTCTTATTTTAGTAAAGTCCGTTTGTGTGGAAGGTTGGTTGTTTATGAAAGTCTCCAGGTTGGAGAGCTCTTTTTTGATGTTTTCCTGTTTGCTGTATAGGATGCTGATCAGGTGGTTCCTCAGTTTCTTTGATAGTGTATGGCATAATCTCTCACTGTGGTCTGTGCACTATGTAGATAGCAATGGATTTTTCACCTTCAGTCCATTTGGTATGATGTCCATCCGTTTGCATTTGGAGAGAAAGATGATATCTGTCTGTACTTGTGCAAGCTTCTTCATGAGGTTGATGGATTTCCACTCCATACGGCTAAATGCAGTGCCTTGCATGGTGTCAAGTTTCAGAGGGATAGCCGTGTTAGTCTGGATCTGTCGCTTCTACAGATTCAGACTAACATGGCTACCCCGCTGACACATGATAATTATTGTTTTCCTTAAAGCCTCAGCTCCTGGAGTCAAGGGAATATGTGATGATTTCAGCCTTCATTCTTAAAGAAAAAGATTCCAGTCCTTGTGGCTGTGGAGAAAGCTTCAAAATGTGACCCCAGTGTACCCTAAAAGCTCAAAAAGCAGAAGGCAAATAAAATCCATTTGTACATAATCTCATGATTTTAAAGCCAATCTCATGATTTTTGGTGATCCTGACTCGTGATGTTTGAACACTGGGGCTGGCAATCCTGTAATAAGCCATAAATCCAGTCGCTGTTCAGTCCATGATATTTAGTGTCTAGCACAGTAATGAATTTAAGCTGTCGGGCTGGTCCTTTGAAAGTACTGTGCAGGTTTCTGTTGAGGATGAGGACTGATAGGTCCTGTGTGAAAAGTGTTCACCCCAGGGGAGAGGGTGTTTTTGTCTTTTATCATTGTCTTGTGTGAGTTCACATGAGAGTGTAGCGATTCTCTGATTTCACCCACACAGTTGTTATCAGGGCCTTTACTGCACCGGACGAGGTACACTCCATGTTGTGATAGGCATATGTAAGATTACACTGCATACATTAAATCTGTAGGCAGCTTTGAAAATCTCTGTCCAGGAGGAGAGCAGAACAATGAGAACTCTGTTAGTTGGTGTGCTGTGAAGAACAGAGCGTACAGAGGCACTTGAGATTTCATTCCCTCATTTAGAAACTATATAAAAGCACAACGGACGGGGTAACTATTAATCATGTTTATTACATGGCCCCTAAGGGCCAACCACTCATGGCCCCCGTTGTGTGAGGCCCTGTATAAACACAGAGCAGTAAACACTCTCTGCCCCAGAGAACCCACAAACTGAAAAGACCAGAGAGATGCAGGGTGGGGCGGGGGGGAGAACATACCCGCAGAGTGAACAAGGCGATGGCAGCAAATAGCATGTTAGTGCTAGCCACTCCCCAAGCACTGCAGGAACCCTGCCTCAGTTTCCCTCTTCTTCAACTCATGGCCCCTTAAATCCAAGTACCAAACAACTCTTCTCTGGCTCAGCCACGCCGCTCCTCAGGGCTGCAGTTATTAAAATAACAAAACCAATCTCAAAATAAAGTTCTCAAATCTTTGGCACTTCCGAAGTCTTCCCACTGGGGCTCTCCCTGGCCTTCTCCACCTCAAGTCTTTTCCCTAAAGATGCAGGGCTCCCTGCTACAGCCTACCCACGCCCAGCAGTCTCACTCTCCCTTCACTCTGGTTATCCCTCCCTGAGCATCATCCCCTCCTCTGCAGCTTCCTGCCACTTCTGGTAGGGGAATCATAGAATATCAGGGTTGGAAGGGACCTTAGGAGGTCATCTAGTCCAACCCCCTGCTCAAAGCAGGACCAATCCCCAATTTTTGCCCCAGATCCCTAAATGGCCCCCTCAAGGATTGAACTCACAACCCTGGGTTTAGCAGGCCAATGCTCAAACCACTGAGCTATCCCTCCCCCCAGACTTTTTTTACCACCAGGTACTATGCTTGACCTATAGCCAGAAGGCCCAATCAAGAAACCTGTCCCCAACCTCTCTCAATTCACTGGGTTTTGGAACCCATGTGCCTCGCCCAGCGAGTGCTGTTTAGTTGATGGCGAGTCCCTCGATCTTAACGAAAGCCCAGTGTCCTTGATTCACATAATCACCTGGTCCCTGCACAGATATTTCTCCTTAGTACCTAGGGTTGACTGGCCCCGGGCCACCAGCTCACAAAGGGGACACCAGCCTTCTATGGCCACTTTTTTGGGGAGGTGGGACAGATTGACTTAGGAAGAGATCAGCCAAATGGAAGGGTAGAGCGGCTGGGGGACAGGGAAGAGGGTGAAGGGGGCAGGGAAGAGGGTGAAGGGGGCAGGGAAGGGGGATGAAGGGGCCAGAAGCTCTTTCTCTGTTTGGACATACCCTTGTTCAGTCTCTGCTAGGGCTCTCCTGGCATAAGCTATCCACTGCTCCTGCAAAAGACCTAACCCCAGTCACAGAATCATAGAAGATTAGGGTTGGAAGAGACCTCAGGAGGTTCTAGTCCAACCCCCTGCTTAAAGCAGGACCAGCCCCAACTAAATCATCCCAGCCAGGGCTCTGTCATGCAAGGCCTTAAAAACCTCGAGGATGGAGATTCCACCTCCTTCCTAGGTAACCCATTCTAGTGCTTCACCACCCTCCTAGTGAAATAGTTTTTCCTAATATCCAACCTAGACCTCCCCAACTGCAACTTGAGACCATTATTCCTTGTTCTGTCACCTGCCACCACTGAGAACAGCCGAGCTCCATCCTCTTTGGAACCCCACTTCAGGTAGTTGAAGGCTGCTATCAAATCTCCGCTCACTCTTCTCTTCTGCAGACTAAATAAACCCAGTTCCCTCGGCATCTCCTCGTAAGTCATGCGCCTCAGCCCCCTGATCATTTTTGTTGCCCTCCGCTGGACTCGCTCCAATTTGTCCACATCCTTTCTGTAGTGGAGGGACCAAAATTGGATGCAATATTCCAGATGTGGCCTCCCCAGTGCCAAATAGAGGGGATAATCACTTCCCTCGATCTGCTGGCAATGCTCCTACTAATGCAGCCCGATATGCCGTTAGCCTTCTTGGCAACAAGGGCACACTGCTGACTATTATCCAGCTTCTCGTCCACTGTAATCCCCAGGTCCATTTCTCCAGAACTGCTGCTTAGCCAGCCTGTAGCAGTGCATGGGATTCTTCCATCCCAAGTGCAGGAGTCTGCACTTGTCCTTGTTGAACCTCATCAGATTTCTTTAGGCCCAATCCTCCAATTTGTCTAGGTCACTCTGGACCCTATCCCTACCCTCCAGCTTATCTACCTCTCCCCCCAGCTTAGTGTCATCCGTGAATTTGCTGAGGGTGCAATTCATCCCATCATCCAGATCATAGTTGCTGACTTTAGTCGGCGCCGGTGGGTGCTCGCGCCCCCGACCCAACTCCACCCCCGCCCCCATTCCACCCCTTCCCCAAATCCCTGCCGCCGCCTCCTCCCCGGGGCGCGCTGCATCCCCTGCCCCCAGGCTTGCAAGCCTGGGAGGGAGCGGGGAGAAGCAGCAGAGCACCCACCAGCAGCTCCCCGCCGGCACCCCCGGGGCCCAGCTAACCTCCGCCTCGGCCTTCTCCTCCGCTTGGGAGGGAGGGAGGGAGCGAGGAGGGAAAGTGCAGCGGCGGCGCCTCGGGGGAGTGGTAAGGGGAGGAGGCGCAGGTGGAGGGCCCGCTTCCGCCCCCCGGCTTGCTGCACGCCGAACAGCTGACGTGCGGCAAGCCTGCCTGTGAGCTAGGAAAAGCGGCGTGATGGCGGCGCCTCGGGAGGCGGAGGAGGATTGTCTGTGCACTGCTGTATTGCTCTCCAAGCAGATGTCATGGTGACTGAAGTCCCCCATGAGAACCAGGGCCTGTGATCTGAAAACCTCTGTTAGTAGTCCAAAGAAAGCCTCGTCTGCCTCCTCCTCCTAATCTGGTGGTCTATAGCAGACACCCACCACGACATCACCCTTGTGGCTCTCGCCCCTAAGATTCACCCAAAGACTGGAGCTCTGAGCAATCATACTGCTCTCTTACATACGGTGCAACAGTGATGAATGAAAGGGGGAGGGGGAGCTCCCTTTTATGAACCAAGCCAGCCAATTAGCTATAAAATCCCGCTTAGTAGCTGTTCTCTACTTGCTTTACCTGTACAGGGTTAAAAGTCACTGCGATGCATAGGTAAAAGGAAGTGAGTGGGCACCTGGCCAAAAGAGCCAATGGGAAGGCTAGAACTTTTTAAAATTGAAACAAGACTCCCCTTTTGTCTGTCTGTGGTTGTTCTCCGAGAAGAGGCAGACAGGGCTGCAACTATGCTGTAGGAAACTAGGGCCAGGTATGAATAATCATCGGTATCATACCTAGTGTAACCCTTCTGCCAGGACGAGTTGACAGCAGCAAGGGCTGGGTTCAGTACATAGGGGTTCCCTTTTCAACAATACAACGTAAAACTGGCTCGAGCCCCCACCCAGTAACCTGGGAAAATCCTTACACACACCCCTGGGCACCTCAAAGAGGCAATACTTCCCCTCTCGCAAGCACAGAGCCTCGGTGTAACAGAAAATCTTTAATAACAGCAGGTAAACGACACCAGCATTAAATTGGGAGAACACCACAACTAGGATTCATAAACCAAACTGTGAGCAAGACCCACCCCAGCCAATTGGGCCATGTCCGGTCCCTTTGGTTCTTGAGTCCAGCAACCCAGAAATCACCCATAGTCCCCAAAAGTCCAAGAACCCAAAAGTTCATCAGTCTGGGCAGAAATGGGGAGGGGAGAGGTAAGGGGCACCTTACGTGGCTTGAAGATGATTGCCTCACCCCTCCGTGGGGCTTCGCCCCGCTCCGCCAGCCATCCTGCAAGCCGCGCCGATGGTCTCCACGAACAGCTCCGCTCCGCCAGCCGTCCTGCAAGCCGCGCCAACGGTTCCCCCGAACGGCTCCGCTCTGCCAGCCACTCAGCAATAGATCTTCAGGCTCCCCCACTACTTAACACACTGCTCAGTGATTTCAGCTCATAAGAGTTTTAGCTCTTTAGTGATTTCAGCTTGTAGTTAGGGGAGCCCTAGTGCTCATTTGCACCCTTAGCCCAGAGTGATTTTAATTCAGCAGTCTGAAACCAGACTCCTAATGAACTCAACATTAGCTCTGATATTCCACAGTGGAGAGAGGAAGAGGTATAATTGGTGTCTCAGACTCATAGACTCATAGATTTTAAGGTCAGAAGGGACCATTATGATCATCTAGTCTGACCTCCTGCACAATGCAGGCCACAAAATCTCACCCACCCATGCCTGGAATAATCCTCTCACCTATGTCTCAGCTATTGAAGTCCTCAAATCATAGTTTAAAGACTTCAAGATGCAGAGAATCCTCCCGACCCCAAATATGGCAGTCAGCTGAACCCTGAGCATGTGGGCAAGACTCACCAGCCAGACACCCAGGAAAAAGTTCTCTGTAGTAACTTCTAACATCCCATCATTGACCATTGGTCCTATTTACCACTGATAGCAATTAATTGACCTTTGACTAAGATCATGTTATCCCATCAAACCATCTCCTCCATAAACGTATCTAGTTTAATCTTGAAGCCAGATAGATCTTTTGCCCCCACTGCTTCCCTTGGAAGGCTGTTCCAGAACTTCACTCCTCTGATGGTTAGAAACCTTCATCTAATTTCAAGTCTAAACTTCCTGATGGCCAGTTTATATCCATTTGTTCTTGTGTCCACATTGGTACTGAGCTGAAATAATCCCTCTCATATATTTAAAGAGAGAAAAGACCCTCACAAGGAGCCCACACCCCCCAAGTACTGTGCTTGAGCTATATCCAAAAGGCCCAGTCAAAAAACCTGTGCCCAGCCTTTCTCCATTCACTAGGTTTTGGAACCCACATCCCTTGGTTGGAGAGTGCTGCTTAGTTGATGGCGAGTTCCCCTTCATCATGACAAAAGGCCAAGTACAGTTCCACTCTCCTTGATTTACATAAGCAGTATAACAACAGTTTATTCTTCTTGCCCCAATAACAGAAATTCCTGCCCCAATACAGAAAGCTGGGGATCCTACAGCAGCCCAATGTGCCCATTGGGCTATTATGGGTTCGTACTCAGTGGGGTGGGTGTGCCTATGCAAATACGATCAGCCCCTGGAGTGCTTTGCCACGATTCACCACCAGATGTCAGAGTGGAGCTCATCCTGACTCTGCTTACACTAGAAACGACTCATTTAAAACCCCAGAGATGTAAGTAGATCAGGAAATGTCTAGGAAGACGCTATTAGGTTTACCTCTATTTCTTTATGGCTTGTGGACTCCACTGTGCTAACCCCAAATGCTTTTGTTTTCCTTTTAACCTTTAAGCTGGACCTCAATGAAGTTATTCTTGATGCTTAATTCTTGTAAGTGTTTTTTTTTAATCTAGCAATATCCTGAGTTTCCAAATGTATTTTCTTTCTTTTTGTTTTTAATAAAATTTACCTTTTTTAAGAACAGGATTGGATTTTTGTGTCCTAAGAGGGTTGTGCACATGTTGTTTAATTAGCTAGTGGCAACAGCTGATTTCCTTTGTTTTTCTTTCTCAGCTCTTCCCCAGAGGTGGGTGGAAGGGCTTGAGGGTACCCCACAGGAAGGAATTCTCAACCCTGGGTTCTCAAAGGGGTTTTGCGCTTGGGTGGCGGCAGCATCTACCCATCCAAGGTCAGAGAGAAGCTGCAACCTTGGGAGTTTAATACAAGCCTGGAGTGGCCAGTATTAATTGTTAGAAAGCTTGCGGGCCCCCACCTTCTGCACTCGAAGTGCCAGAGTGGGGAATCAGCCTTGACAGCAACTCCTTCCCCTTTTCTCCCCCGCCTGTCCACCCTGAACAGTTTATACCCAGCCATGACAGTGCTACAGTCATGTGAGTTACCCCACCAAGTCTCTGTTATTCCAGTCACATCATAGTTCCGTGACTGTGCCAGGACTTCCAATTCTTCCTGTTTGTTTCCCAGGCTTCTTGCGTTCGTGTAGAGGCACCTAAAATAACAAGCCGATTGCCCTACTTTCTCAGTGTGAATCAGGGGACCTCCCCTGCTGCACCCTCCTCCTTGTGTTTCCTCCCAGTATCCCACTTCCCCACTTACCTCAGGGCTTAGGTTTCCATCTCCCAGAGAACCTAGTTTAAAGCCCTGCTCACTAGGTTAGCCAGCCTGCCTGCGAAGATGCTCTTCCCTCTCTTTGTTAGGTGGATCCCATCTCTCCATAGCAATCCTTCCTCCCAGAACAATATCCCATAGTCGAAGAATCCAAAGCCCTCCCTCTGACACCACCTGCTCAACCATGCATTTACCTCCACAATTTGATGGTCCCTACCTGGGCCTTTTCTTTCAACAGGGAGGATGGACGAGAACATGACTTGCACCTCAAACTCCTTTATCCTTCTTCTCAGAACCACGTAGTCTGCAGTGACCCGCTCAAGGTCATTCTTGGCAGTATCATTGGTGCCCATGTGGAGAGGTAGGAATGTGTAGTGGTCCGAGGGCTTGATCAGTCTCAGCAGACACCATCACATCCTGAATTCTAGTTCCAGGCAAGCAGCACATTTCTTGAGTTTTCCGGTCTGGACAGCAGATGGATGACTCCATCCCCTTTAGGAGGGAGTCCCTAACCATCACCACCCGTCTCCTCCTCTTGGGAGTGGTGGTCGTGGAACCCCCATCCCTAGGACAATGCATCCCATGCCTTCTGGTCGATGGGGTCTCCTTCTGATCCCTTCCCTCAGATGACTCTTCCAAACCATTCTCCGACGTAGTACCCATGCAGAGAGCCCGAAAATGGTTTTTTACCTCTATTTGCATTGTGGGTACATGGGTTCTCCTCCTTCTTTTTCTGGAGGTCACATGCTGCCAGATTTCTTCCCCATTCTGCACTGCCCTCTCTGATTCTTCAGCATGCTTTGCCTGCAGTACCAAACGCTGACTTCTATCCAGAAACTCTTCATTTTCTCTGATGCAACACAAGGTTGATACTTGGGTCTCTAGACCTTTAACCTTCTCTTCCAATATGGAGACGAGCGTGCACTACGTACAGACAAAGTCACTTCTATCCTCTGGGAGAAAGACAAACATGGCACATCCTATGCAGGTCACAACAGCTGCTCGCTCACTATCCATGTTGTTTCCTTCTACGAGCCTCTTCAGATGTTGTATTTACTGCTCACAAAAGCCTGGAAGGCAAAAGCTCAGTCCTTTCTCCAAGGCTTCCCACTGGAGTGTCAGTGGCTCTGCTGGCTGGTCGTATCCAGAACAGGCATTTGTTACCATTTGGTTGAGCATGGCTAATGCCCAGTCCCATTGACCTCAACAGCCTGGGGACCTGAGGTCTGGGTTCTGCTACTGCAGCCAGGTGTGGACAGAACTGGACAGGGCATGTATCACTCCTGTGAAGTGCTGGGCCCCTTTCACATCCCCTGAGCTTGCTGGCTCTGCTCTCGGGAGTGGAGTGAAGCTGAGGGGAAGGGACTGGGAGGGAGGGAGGGGAAGGCTTGGCGCAAACAGCCTGTCAGCGCAGGCCAGTAGAACGTTCTTTACCACCCAAATGTCCCTGCTATGGCAGCTTCTGCTCCTTCCGGATGGAGCCTCCGGCTGGTTGGTTCCTCTCTGCAGTTTTTCCCCCCGACTAAGCACCACCTGGGTCCTAGTGCCTCCAGAGTATGGCAGTCTCCCCTGTACAGTTCTGGCCTTGGGGTCGGGGTGCTGGGGCAGGGGTAGCTCTGGCTAGGCCCCATTTTATCCCCCCCCCCCCCACTCCGTGCAGTTGTCCTTGTTTTGGCTGTTTCCGTCCCTGACAGCAGGATTTGGCCCTGGGCTTTAATAACACAGCGACAAGAGTGTCTCATAAGTGACTCCGTGGTTGAGAGCTGTCACCCGCGCTGCACGTTGGTATCGGGTGTACATGGCAGCAGGGATCGGGGCAGGTCTGGTCTCATTAACTTCTTCATTAGCAGTCTGCAGCGGCAGCGGCGTGTTTACGGGGTAAATAGCACATTAGCGACATTCAGAAATGATGCTAAATAGGCAGGACAGAGAAGTCCCACGCGGGGGCCTCATCAGATTCGAGATGTGAGCAGAACATGACAACTGGAGTCAGCCTAGGACCGAAACAATCGGAGACTCGCTTAGTGGCGGGGAGGGCGCAAGGTGGGGGAGGGGCAGCAGCTGCCCCTGCAGCTCATCACAGTGGTGTTGGGTGGCGTCAGGGTGACCCAGGCCTGAGGGAGGCCAGGGAGAATCTGCCAAGGCTCACAGCTCCTGTCGAGAGGGGAAGGGGGGCTCTCCTCTGAGCTTCCACCTTCCCGGCCTGGCATCTCCTTTTCCTCTGCAGGCCCAGCATGGTCAGGTGCTGTACTCCAGCTGCGAGACCCGCAACAGAGGGTATTTTATGGGATGGGGAGCAGGCAGATACCGGACACAGTGGTGGTATATAATACTTTAAATGCTTTTTATTGATTACAAAACAAACGTTACTTACCTTACATTTACACCCCAAACATACTATACCAGAGTCCAAAGGTCAGAATGGTTTTGATGGTCAGTTGAGATTCCTTTCGATTATAAGATTATAAGATGCAGGGAGCCGGCGAAAACCACATCTATATCCTCACGGGACGCTGGATCAATAAACGACTCCGATTTGCAGAAATTACAGGCAACTATTTATAGTTTAATCCAGTACATTATTGGTTTTTTGCCTTTGTTTACTAGGCCTTCTACACACACAATTCCAAAGAGACAATTCTGGGCGGGCCATCATGATGTTAAGGCGTGCCATTTTAAAAAGTTTTTATACAATTTTATATTAATTCAGCTGGTGTTGTTTCTTTTTCTTTCTTTTTTTTTGGTGGGGGGGGGAGAGACATAAGATTGTTTTTGCACAAATAGTTCTAATAGTCCTTGACCATTAGTTCTTGCTTCAGTTGCTAACTTGCAATGCATGTATTCATAGACTCATAGACTCATAGACTTTAAGGTCAGAAGGGACCATTATGATCATCTAGTCTGACCTCCTGCACAATGCAGGCCACAGAATCTCACCCACCCACTCCTGGAATAATCCTCTCCCCTATGTCTCAGCTATTGAAGTCCTCAAATCATGGTTTAAAGACTTCAAGATGCAGAGAATCCTCCAGCAAGTGACCCGTGCCCCATGCTGCAGAGGAAGGCAAAAAACCTCCAGGGCCTCTGCCGATCTACCCTGGAGGAAAATTCCTTCCCGAACCCAAACATATTCATGTTAAGCCCGCCTCATTCATACCAGGCCTCAATGATCTATAGCATATTACATGGCTATACGAATCACAATGTAGATTGATATTTATATATATATATCCCAACACAGCCTCTCCCAGGGCTGCATCCCCGTCCTGCAACCCCCGGGAACTCCCACCCCTGCAACCCTCAGCCTGACTTTCCGTCCAGTGACTCCTGTCTGCATGACTCTCTCGGCCGTGTGCCCGCTCACGCCGGGTGCTGTCTATTTTGGGCGCATGGGCTGCAAGGCAGCTAACGAGGTGGCTGTTGTCTCAGCACCTTCCCTACACCTCTTAGCTGGGCCTCTCACACGACCTCTCGCACGCCCAGCCCTGCCTGACATACTGACCGAGTGCTCCTCCCCCAAACCGAGCCCCCTCCCGCCCCCTTGGAGCGCTCAAGCCACTGGGCTTTCATGCAACTCGGGCATGATCCCCTGACATCCACCCCCTGTGTGTCCTGGACTGGGGGAGAGATCCGAATAGCAACTTGCTCCTGCTCAAGCTCTTGAAAAAAGTGGCCATAACAGTTCTGGCGCAAGACCCGGTGGAGGTAATAAGAGCGGCAAGGCGGCCACGGGGCCGTTAGCTCCAGAGCATGGAGATGGCGACAGCAACTGGCGGAGTTTGTAGGCACCAAGGCTGAATAGCTGCAGCTCAGGGACGTTCAACTTTCCCTCCCCGAACCTGTGAAGCTGGTGAACTGCACAAGCCAGCCTCCTGCTCCCCGCCCCCGCGTGAAGAACAAAACAGACACCCCAGGGCATCTTATTCAATGCTATTAACTGTAGGAGTCAGTTACTGGCTGCTCAGGTTACTCACATCTCATGAGTCAGGTCCCAGGAACCACAGGATTGGTTGAAAATAGCAAGGTTGGGCCCTTTTCTTTGCCTTTTGGTTTCTGAGACTTTGGCTCACACTCCCGTCACATTTTGTTGTTGCAGAGAAACAACAAGAGCTAGAAACTTTCATAGACTCCAAGGCCATTGTGATCATCCAGTCTGACCCCCTGCACAGCACAGGTCAGAGACCCGCCCCCAAACAATTCCTAGAGCAGAGCTTTTAGAGAAACAGCCAGTCGTGATTTAAAAATGGCCAGTGATGGAGAGCTCACTGCGACCCTTGGGAAAAGGTTCCAATGGTTAATTACCCTCCCTGTTCCATCTATGCCTTGTTTTGAAACTGAAAAATGAGATTCTCACATAATCCCCTGACTCCAGGAGCTGGGGATGTCAGAAA
Organism: Chelydra serpentina; assembly: GCA_037349315.1. Taxonomy (NCBI): domain Eukaryota; kingdom Metazoa; phylum Chordata; order Testudines; family Chelydridae; genus Chelydra; species Chelydra serpentina. Next base: position 1,813,810 of record JBAIAC010000192.1, read on the forward strand.
AATGCCAGATATTGTGAAACTCAAGCCACAGGCGCCGATTTTCTGTGGCGCCGGTGGGAGCTCACGCCCGGCGTCGGGGGCGGGGCCCCACTCCCACCCCCGGGCCCCGCCCCCGACGCCGGGCCCCGCCCCCGACGCCGGGCGACGTTGCGGGGCCCTGCCCCCAACGCCGACGCAACGTCGCCCAGCGTCGGGGGCGGGGCCCCGCAACATCTCCCGGTGCTAAGGTAAGATGGCGGCGGGCCCCGGGGTTGGCGGGGAGCTGGCCGCGGGTCCCGGGGATGGCAGGGAGCTGCCGGTGGGTGCGGAGCACCCACCAATTTTTCCCCATGGGTGCTCCAGCCCCGGAGCACCCACGAAGTCGGCGCCTATGACTCAAGCTAGCATTGTGCCAGTTAGCAACACTGAGATTGCTTCTGCAGGATATGCGATAAGGCCAAGCTAATAGAGTAGGAGAGAACTGAAATGTGGGAATTTTCTAACACTTCCGTGCTTGCTTTTGTCAGGCTTTTGCATTGTATTAGCACCAGCTTTCTGCATTTATTTTAGATTTTAAAGCAAAACTGTAAATGACAGATCTGGAGCTACTTGCCTTGGGTAGGTAGCTTGCACACCCCCTGGAGTTTGCAAGTTCCTGGAACTTGGCATCTCACAAGTTTTGAATTGCTTTGTTTATTTGCACTATTTGTGATTTTAATGAACATCAGCACTGTCAGTCAGCACAGACAGGAGCCAGGAACTGTCAGTCTGAATGAGGTTTAAGTTTAGGTTAATTAAAAGGACGACGCAAGAACAAATAAGCAAGTCTGCAGCTGAACTGAATTTAGGATGACAGCTGCCTCCTGGAGATAGCTCCAGAATCTGGCTTAAAGGTAAAATCATAACTTGCACACAGCTGCATTCAGCACAAACCCAAACTATCCCTGCACAGTTATTGACCCTGTCCCCTTCCGAGGTAACCCGGAGACCACAAGATACCGCAGAGGGCCGTGGCACAGCTGGGAAACAAAACCAACACAGTTTGTACCAGTTTCCCAGCGCTAGAAAGAGAAATGGAGCCGTTCAGCTTTGCTAGCCGAGCAGAGTGAAATGCAGAAAGGAAACACACACAGCATCAAAGCTAGATCAGGTTTCTCAGTGTCATTGCTGTAAGGTGCTATTTGCAACACAGGCAAGGAAGTAGCCTCTCAGTTGAGGATTGTTAAAATCTTGAGCGTTCCCCTTTAAGGCATGTCCCAGGCTGAGCTCTACCACTCACCCTGCACACTCTCCCCTACCTCCATTTCCAGGTCTACCTGTACAAGGCGTTGAAGGCTTTGGAGCAGGCTCTTTGGCCTGCAGCAGCATTGCCAGTCCCATGGCTTTCTTCTGGGCTGAATCCTGCCTCTAGTCAGGGCCGGTTCTAGGCACCAGAAAAACAAGCAGGTGCTTGGGGCGGCACAATTCTAGGGGCGGCATCCTGGCGCCGGCCATGCCGCCCCTAGAAATGTGCCCCCGCCGCCCCAGCTCACCTCCGCTCTGCCGCCGCCACTCGGCTTCTCCCCCTCCCTCCGAGGCTTGCCACGCGCGCCGTGCAGCAAGCCTGGGAGGGAGCTGGAGCAGAGGTGAGCTAGGGTGGGGAGTTGTGGGGGGGGGACACAGGAAGCAATGGGGCGGGGGAAATGCAGAACGTGCGGGGGAGAAGGCAAGGCTGGGGATTTGGGGACGGGGTTGGGAAGGGGCGGAGTTGAGGTGGGGCGGGGGGTAGGGGACGGCAAGAATAAAACAGGGGGGGCAGCCAAAAATGTTTTTGCTTGGGGCGGCAAAAATCCTAGAGCCGGCCCTGCCTCTGGTGCCTGGCACTGGTGTGCAAGGAAGTAAACATAGCACATACGGTGGCAGCTCAAGTCATGCAGGTGTCTGGGGACAGAGCCATGATTCCCAGGAGGTCCCTGGTGGCTGCCACACCCTTGTCTAAGAGGCTGTAGCATGCACCACAGGCTACAGGGGGAGCAGGAAAAGGGTGTGGCTAGAATGTAAGCCAGCAGGAATGTGGGCTCCCATCCAGACCGCGTGCAGACCAGCTGCAGAAGCAGCTCACGTGTTGCTCCTGCTGAGAAGCAGCAAAACATGTCCCGGGGCATGCTGGGAAGGCAGGATGTCTCCTTAGGCTCATCTGACTTCCTCCTAGCTGAAGCGTTGCTGCCGGGGGCAGGAGTGGATTCTAAGCTTGTAATGAGATGTGATATTTATTAATTATGGCATGACGTGGGGCCTGGCAAAATGTCCATCCTGAAACAAGATAGTCAGAGCTTTTCACTCTGGGTGCCAAATTCCCTTCTCGTATTAGACGGGAAATTCCCAGCCTGTGCAAAGTTGGTTTCTACAGAGGTTTGTGCTAGGACACGGGCCACTGAGCAAAATGAAACATGCTGCTCACGGTTGGGAACAATCCCAAATGAAAGCAAGCTCTGGAAGCTCCTTGGGTGCAGAAGATTTTGGGCAATGGTGGAGAAAGGGTTAATAAGAATCAGTGACATTTTAGTAAAAGAACGGAGCGGCACCGTAATGGAAAGAACGGAGGGGCCTGCATGCACCATTGCCTGCCCCACGGATCCCGGCAGAGCCCGGAGGGATGGGGCTGGCCCCTTGTGCAGGGATGGAGAAGGTTGCATAGAGCCATTTCTCCTGATCCATGAATGCACAACGCCCTGGGACAACCGCAAGCACAAGGACTATTCCCTCCATCTGCCTCCCCAACCCAAGCCCGTGCTCTGCTCTCCCTTCGTACTGGCCCACAAAGAGGACTGGCTGCACTGGGGAGGGCGGCAGAAGCTGTGTCTTTGCACCACCCCTCATGATGGACACAGGAACCATGCAGCGGGGAGGAACGGGTGAGAATGGGTTAGTGCAGGAGACCCCACCACAGAGTAAGGAGCTGCGGGTGAGGGTCTTGGGCCTGGGTCCACAGAGGTACGTGGCTCCCAAAGCCCAGATTTCAGTGCCTAAGTTCTGCTCATTCATTCATATGATTGCTGTAATGCTCCACTAGATGTACTCCATTATAGACAGGAGGATACATTCATTTGCGTTTATGAGATGCCCAGATGCTACATTGATGGGCATAGAACCATAGAATATCAGGGGTTGTAAGAGACCTCAGGAGGTCACCTAGTCCAATGTCCTGCTCAAAGCAGGACCAACCCCCAACTAGATCATCCCAGGCGGGGCTTTGTCAAGCCGGGCCTTAAAAACCTCTAAGGATGGAGATTCCACCACCTCCCTGGTAACCCATTCCAGTGCTTCGCCATCCTTTAGCATCTTCAGCTTGTCAGGTGACTTACCCCTAGGGCAGCAAACGGAGGCAGCAAGCAGGAGCGGGAGCTTGGAGGGAGTGTGAGAGCCTTTCCTGCCAGGTCCAGCTCCGTGTTTGATTCCACGATGGCCAGCAATGGAACAGTGCTGGTAACCGGAACAGATGTGCTATGGTTTTTTTCCTTGCCTGAAGCCAGACGGGATTTCCTGTGCATGAAGTGCAGCTGTGCCGGAGGAAAAGATTCCTGGGCTGGAGGGGCAGGTAGAGACACTACCGAGAAGCAGAGCAGCTGAGGAGTTCCTAGACAGCCAGGTTCAGAAAACATCAGTACCTCAGGTTCAAGGAAGAAAGGAACTGGCCACCAAGGAGCTGGGCAGAGAGGAGACCTGGCAGTTTTAACTACTAGAGTCAAGAGGTCACTTCGCATTCTGCGTGGCTGGAGAGACAGATGAGGCTGGGCAGGCTGTGGCCATAAGGGAGAAGAGGACCAGGAGGCATTCAACATAACTAGAAGAAGTTTCCAGCTGATACTAGCTTCTCAAGGTGGAAACTGTGGAAGATACCTCTGAAGATCCAGCTGGTCCAAGGGAATGGAAAGATGTACAGATGACACCTGTGGATGGCCATGTCTTTCATCCAGACCATAAACTGATGCTGCCCCTCCCCAGCCCAGAACTCACTCATGCTGCAGACCCGGGACTCATGAACCGCATGTGGCCCCTGGTGGCACTGGGTGGTTCTGCTGACTCTGGCCCTAAGTGAGACAAAGGAAAGGAACTGTAAGGTAAAGTTTTCAATAGGGCCCAAGGCCCAGATTTTAAAAGGTATTTAGGCACCTAGCTTCCATTGACATCAATGGGATTTAGGCACCTAAATACCTTTAAGAATCTGGTCCTAAGTCATTTAGGAGTTTTTGAAAATCCCACCTGGATCTTTAGGTACCTAAATATCTTGGAAAATCTGACCCGTCCATACTTAGGATTTGCAAACGGGAAAAAGGCCCCGGGTTTGTCCCCAGTGGCGATTTCTGCAAGCTGGATGGCAGATTAAGTGCAGGCTTCAAGCTTTGACAGAGTTGCCAGAGCAGCCTCCTGGCTCCAGCGGGGCAGAGTCAGTGTGGGTGGGAAGATTCTGGGCACTGTTGCAGAGTGAGTCAGCCAGACCCCCGCAGAGACGCACTCTGACCCGGGGGTGGGTGTGACTGCAGCCCAAGCTGCCCCTCGCTAGCCAGGCCTAGGCACAGCTGGACTCAGCGATACAAGTGCAATATACACCCAGGGGTTGCACACTTGACATCGGTGCAGGCCGTGCCCAGTGCACACCTTACAGGCATCCTCGCCAAGCTCCCTGGGTGCCACCCTCCCACCCCACAGTCTCCCCTCTGCCAGGGGCTCTTTGTGTCTCCTTTCCCCCTACCCCATTCCAGGTCCCCCCATTGTCTTCCCCATGGCAGGGTCCCTCAGCTGGGGTGCTGGGTTTCCCCCCATTTCCTCCTCCCTCCATTCCAGGGTCCCTCAGTCTCCCTCACATGGCAGGGGCTCTGTATACTCCCCCATTTCCCTCTTTCCCCCGTGCTCCCCATACTGGATTTACCCAGTCTCCCCCCTTGCCAGGGGTTCCTCCCATGCTAAGGGGTCTCTGGTCCCTCTCCCCCATCTCAGGGTCCCCCATTCTCCTCCCCATGCCAGGGGTTATGTGCCAGCGTCCACTCCCCCTTTCCCACCATTATTATTTGTCTCGGGGCAAAGTCATTTGGGTGTTAGCATGTTAAGCTCTGTTGTGGGGCTGGGCAGAGCTAAGCTGGGGTGATGATGTGGCGCACGGTGGGAATGGGGCTCTGAAGAGGTGCCTGACGCTGAGACTGTGTCTCCTGTTTTCCCCCATTGGTTCCCACCAGAGCCATAGGGACGCCCGGAGCTTTCCCTGGAGCTCTGCAATGGATGGGTCTGGATTCTGAACATCACAGTGTTCCAGACAGACAGAGAAATGCTGCTGAGTTGCGGGCAGGGCCCTCGCATGCTTGGCCAACACTAAGATACACGTTGCTCCACAGCCAGGGTCGCCCTGACCTGACCGGATTGTCAGTGCTCCGAGCTTGGTCCCTGGCCGCAGAGGGTGGTTGTGTGTGACAAACGCTGGCCATGTATCAATACAGAAACCACAGGCTTCAGCTGGGTGGAACCGGGGACCTTCAGCATACAAACCTGGGAGCCAGTAACTGGTGCCCTCCACTATTGGGGCGGGGGGGGACGCTCACACACACACACACACAGCCGGTGTCCTTCATGTGTATTGCAAAACTGGCTGGCACCCGGAGATGGGGAAAGACTGGGCGGGACCTGCACCCTGGCAGGGGGCAGGGGGTGTGGGCAAGGCACATGGGGGGAAGGCAGGTGTATGCAGGGCTGGCCCATGGGGGTGGAAGGAAGGGTAAATCAGGCTAGCATGGGGGAAGGGGGCAGGGAGTGTGGGGCTGGCACCCAGGGGGCCAGAAGCTGAGTGTGCTGGGCTAGCACTTGAGAGTGGGGGATGCACAGTGTGTGGGGCTGGCAATTGGGGGGTGAGGGGCAGGAGGCATGGAGCTGGCACCTGGGGATGCGGGCAGGATGTGTTGGGGTGGCGCATGGAGGAGGGGCAGTGTGTAGCTTCATAGATTACAAGGCCAGAAGGGCTCTGACCCCCCCGGCTGGCCCAGCCCACTGCTTAGCACAGATCTTTCAGAAAAACTTCCCAGCTCAGTTTTAAAATGGCCACCGATGGAGACTCCATCCCGCCCCGGGGGAATGGTTCCCATGGCTAATTCCTGTCCCCGTTACAAATGTCCGCCTTGTTGCCAGCCTGCCTGTGTCGCGCTCCAGCTTCCAGCCCGTGGATCGTTATGTCTCCCTTTCCCTGCCAGGCTGGGGCGGGGGCTCGGTGCTGGGGCACGGGCTGACCTTGGCTGGCTCCCGGTCAGCGGTGCAGCGGTGCAGGTCCGGCGCCTAGGCAGGGGGGCCCAGAAGGCTCCGCGCACTGCTCTCACCCGCAGGCATCGCCCCCCCAGTTCCCATTGGCCGGTGCTCGTGGCGGGGGCAGCACGTGGAGCCCCGTGTCCCCCCCCCCCCCTCGCCTAGGCACTGGACTGGGGCACAGCACGGAGCCAGGACAGGGAGGGACCTGCCTTAGCCCTGCAGCAGCACTGACCTGACTTGTAATGGCCTGGTCGGCAGTGCTGACTGGAGCCACCCGGGTCCGTTTTCGACCAGGCGTTCTGGTCAAAAACCGGACACCTGGTCACCCTACTGCAGCCCCCTCCTACACACACATTCCTCCACCCTTTGTCTGGCCCCTTGAGTCAGAGGGCTTCGGGCTCGGTTGTTGTTTTTTTGCAGGGGAGGGATAGCTCAGTGGTTTGAGCATTGGCCTGCTAAACCCAGGGTTGTGAGTTCAATCCTTGAGGGGGCCATTTGGGGATCTGGGGCAAAAAATGGGGATTGGTCCTGCTTTGAGCAGGGGGTTGGACTAGATGACCTCCTAAGGTCCCTTCTAACCCTGATATTCTATGACTCTATGACTCTAAGGTCCCTGGGCACTGAGGCCTTTGGGAGGAGGAGAGGGAAAGGACCCCAGAGAGGTGGCTCTCCTGAGCCTGGCTAGTGAAATGCATAGGCCCGGTTGCACAAGGTGGTGGAAGTAGGGCAGGGTGTCTCCCGCTCTGCAGCTGCTCACCCTTTGCACCACTCAGCACAGTCAGGCTAGGAAGAGGTAAGAGCCTACGCAAGCTGCTTCTCCTGGGACGCCCTCCTGTTTGTGTGTGAGCTGAACTTCTCCCATCCACAACTCCTCTGATTACAGTGCTGCTGGGAAACAACATGTTTTCATTCTTAAATTAGACAGCCCCAAGGCCCTGCAGACAGATAAAGGCCTGCTCATGCCTTGCATGTGTTTATAGCTTTGCTGGGACATGCTGCTCCTGGAAATATTACATCAGTGGGGCCTGGGAAAGCTCAGCTTCCAGAGTCGAGTTTAACTTTCACCTACATCCGTGGAGTCCAGAAAGATAGCACAGGGCTCGCTCCCCTGAGAGCCGCATGCTGGTTCACTCTGCTTGGGAGCATGGGTCACTGGGGACTGAGCATATGGACAATGCCTGGTGCTCACGACAATGGTCAGGGGTCCCAATTTCAAAACTGATCATTTGTCTGAAAATCTGTCCCAGAAAATGTCCTGTCTGCTCTCCATTATTCTCCTCTTTGAAATCCAGTCGGGGATCAGCAGCAGCACCATGTCACCAAGATGACCAACCACGCAGCGCAAACAGCATTATTATTATTTTATTATTTGTATTGTGGTAGTGCCCAGGAGCACCCGTCACGGCCCAACCCCCCTGTTGTGCTAGGCTCTGTACATTATTTCAGGTGTATTATGGTAGCGCATAGGAGCCCACGTCATAGACCAGCCCCCCCCTCCTGTTGTGCTCAGTGCTGTACATTATTTAAGGTGTATTACGGTAGCTCCTAGGAGCCCCCGTCATGGACCAGGCCCCCAATGTGCTCGGTGCTGCACTCGCAGAACAAAGGACGGGTCCCTGCCCTGGAGAGCTGACCGTCTAAGAGCAAATCACAGGCAGGGAAAAGTGAGCAGTTTCTGAACAAACAAGAAACTGTAAATTACTTGTGCAAATATTCAGCAAATCCATATGAATAATTAATCCATCAAAGGAGCCCAGATTGTCCGACACACAAGTTGTTTCATGTACTGTTGCTGTATAACCACATGAGAGGACTTCATGCTTGTAAAACTAAACTGGCTCTGTATTAGGAGAACTAGTTACAGAGATGTTGCAACTACAGCGGCATTCCAGCCATGTGCACACAGACTAGCTTCCTGTCCTCCAAACCCTTCCCTGCTGCAGCCTGTGCTCCTCTCTCCAACTTCCATGGAGGTGTTACGTGAGTCACTAACTGCAAAGGGGCTACACTGTTGGTAAAGAATTGCTAGAGCAGTTCTTAGCTACTGTGTGACCCTGGGCAGGTCACAACCCATTGCTGCGCCTGTGTTTGCCCTCCCCCCTTGTCTGTGTAGAACTGTAAGCTCTTTGGGCCAGGGCCTATCTCCTCCATGGTGTTTGCACACCGCCTGACAGTCTCAGCTGGGGCCTGAAGGCACTACCGTAATACACATAATACAGAAATCACTAATAATATCCCTCTGGCGCCTGGAACATGTTCCCTGCCAGTGCATGTGCAGAGGAGTGAAGGAGATGTTTGGATAACCGGGACGTCGATCAAGTCTTGGCACTTTCCAAGCACTTCGCCCTTTGAAAGTGCTTCGCGAACACCCAGTAATAACCCCGTGGGGAAGAAGGAGAGTCATCATCCAAAGGGCGACATTCAGAGATGAGCTGTGGGTCACATTCCCCCAGGGTAACTCCACTGAGGTGTGGGGGGGGTCACCACAGGTAGCAGTTTGGCCCTGAGTGACCGTGCTGGTGTAATTCATGCATTCTTCTGCCTCCGACATGTGAACGTTGCCAGCTTAGACCCCTCTAGGCTCCCATAGACTCATTTAAACTCACACCCACTTCCCAACACCTCACTAACTCCCGCCCTTCCTCCCCATTGCCCGGCTTGCTCTGCTGGCCCAAGGGAGGGGCCGAGAGGGAGCAGTGCAGGAAGAGGAGCAGCTGCCAGGAGGGTGTAGGAATGTGCAAGTTGAAGGAGGCGTCTCCTTTCACCGACTGACATGGCCGTCTGTCCCCAGTGGCGTAGCCAGGTGTAGAGCACAGGGGGAGCAGCAGCGCTATAAAAAGGCGCCTCCCCGCTCCCCCTGTACTCACCCGGCGCCCCCCCCAGCCCAGCTCCGGCAGCGGGGCTAGGGGGGGCGCTTTAAAGGGCCAGCAGCTCCCCCCAGCGGCAGGAGCCGCCGGCCTTTTAAAGCACCCCCCCCAGCCCTGCTGCCAGAGCTGGGTGGGGGGGGCGCTTTAAAAGGCCTGCGGCTCCTGCCGCTGCGGGGAGCCACTGCCCCTTTAAAGCGCCCCCCGAGCCCGGCTCCCACAGCCGGGCTCGGGCGGCGCCTTTGCGCCACTTCTCCTCACAGGGGGAGTAGCCGCTCCCCCTGCTCCCCCCTGGCTATGCTACTGTCTGTCCCCGGGTCCCTGGTGAGTCTCACTTATGCGCCCAGAGAGGTGAGCCAATGCCTCTCAGGCAGGTAACCAGCAGCGGGTGTGAGGTCAAAGGCCAAAGTGCTGGAGGAGAGCGAGAATGGCTGGAAACTCCAGAGGGGCTTGAAGCCGCAGACGACCATATTCCCGAGTGGGGGGTCGGGGGGGGTCATAAACACAGCCTCACGGCTGGATCAAAGGGGTTCCTGGGTTGTGACAAAATCATGACATTATCCACAAAGCCCTGCCAAAGGAGACGCTGTCCTAGCTCTCCCCACGCCAGACAATGAACAGGACTCTCAGGAGACACTTGGAGCTCTTTGAGGGAGTCACAGTAAGGAATGGCCTTAGACCGTTCAAGCTGGTGCAGGCTCCTTCCCTGGTGCCCGTTTACCACCTCAGCTCACTTCCCCTCACGGCCTTCGGAGCTAGTTCCCCAGCCCTGGACTCTGCCACCTCCCTCAACAAGAGCTGGGAGACAGCTAAATCCCGGTCAGGGACCTGATCCCTACCAGGCCACTTCGCTGTCACCTTGGAGAGGCTGGGATCTTTGCATGCACTGCACAGCAGCTCTGACATCTCCGCTCAAGCAAGGAATGGAACACGTGGGGTGCATTAGCAAACAGTGTTATCATTCTTGGTTCCAGGAGCCTGAAAACACCACAATTTGATACAACAGGCTACAATGATCTGAAAAACACAAAGGAACAAGGGGCAGGTGATGTGGCTTTCGAAGAGATTGGAGCAAAGATGTCTGGGTAAAACGGCCAACAAAGGGCGAGGCATTCACAGTCAGTGGCATCTTCTGCATCTTTGCCAGCATCTTCTCTCCACGGCTCTGATCAGCACCCGTTCCGTATCCAGTCATTGCTTTCTCAGCTGTTGCAATGAAACCTGGGGTGGGGTGAGAGTGTTTGCTTTGCTGGAGCTGGTGAAAACAAAAGTACAGTTGCATCATGCGGATAGGAGAGCTCACTATCGTCCTCTCCTCCAAATGGCATCTCTGCCCAAATATATATCCCAGAAATACCACTCACATCCCCCCAGGTGGGTTACCGGGGGGGGGAGCGGGGGTAAAAAAATCCCAGCACCGTGATGGCCGTGGGTCAGTGAATGAAAGGACAGGGAGCGGACCAGAGGGGCAGAAGGAGAAAGGGGGTGGGGAGGCGGAAGGGGAAAGAACATAGGGAGACACTCACAGATGGAGAGGGAAAGAATAGTTAATTGCAGGAGAAAGAGGCACTGCTAGACAGGCAAGGAGGCAGGCAGAAGGGGGAATACAAGATCAGGAGCTGGCCTGTGGGTTTGTGGGCACATCTGGCTGGAGAACGTGAGGCCGCTTGGCGTCTAGGGGTTTGGTGCCCAGCATTGGCTTGGTGTTTTCAATAGAACTGAACTTCCCTAAAGAACAGAAGCTGCCTCGGGTTAGTTATTCCAGCCCTGAGGCCCTGGCCAAAACTGCTCAGGCGCCTGCGTTTTATGGACATAAAACCTCTGCAGTGACATGGCTTCAAATCTAAATGGAAGGAAATTGCATTGGGCATTTCAGATTCTTCCAGGGGAGGGGCTGCCTCTGGCCCCGCTTTACTTGTTCCGCGTCAGCCCGAATTCTCCCTCCCGCCGCAGCAGGTAGGTCAGCAACTCTGGCCTGTTTGTAGTGACCCTGGCTCTCCCAGGCTCTGTCCCACTCAGGCCTTTCACCATTGATGGAAGAGTTTTACCCAGGAAAACAAGCTCCAAGCTCCCCTTTCAGATAGATAGCTAGATAGCTAGACAGACAGATAGACAGATGTGTCTGGGGAGGGATAGGTAGACAGACAGACGTGTATGGGAGGGATAGGTGGACAGACAGACAGGCGTGTATGGGGAGGTAGATGCAGGTATAAACTCTAGAACTGGCTGGACTAATGCACTCTGCAAACACCATTGGATCCCAACCCATTGTCATTCCCTGGCCCAGTCATGGCCCTGCCCCCTTCAGTGCCCCCCGTGTCTCTTACCCCTACATGTCCTTTTGCTGCCCTGCCCTGCAGTATGTCTGTTATCCCTAGAGCCAGACCCTCTGTGTACCCTACCCCTTGCCCCCTTTAGTTCCCCTGTCCCGGTGCCCCAGACCACTGCCATTCTCCAGCCCAGCGCTGCAAGCCCCAGGCAACAGGAGCAGCACTGGCTGTTCCCAGCTGCGGCCGGTCAGAGTGTCCTGCAGGGACTTGGCCAGCTCTGCAGATCAAAGATCAGCTCCTGTAAAGGCCACAGAGCAGCAGCTGCCACATTGCCTGGGCTGGGCTCCGTGCAGCTGGACTCGGCCTGGGGAGCGGTCACTGCTGGGGGGCACCTCAGCCTGCGCTGGCGTTTCCTGCTGGGGGGCTTGGATCAGGGACAGGGCGGTTACCGCCAGAATGGGTGAGACGGACCAGACCATCCCTCTCCTCAGGCAGGACCTTCGCTGGCCTCTCAATGGGCCCAGTTCCTGCAGACCCCGCTCCCCACCCGCCCCCGCACACAGGCAAGGGCAGACACAGAGCCAGGGAAGAGCCAAGAGGAGGCTTAGCCAGGGCGAGAGGCTGCTCCCAGATGGCGCGATGGAGGGGCACCAGCAGATGGGCACGAGCTGCTGAGATGACACTCTCCCACCAGGGGAAGGGCAGGAAGGAGAATGGCGGGAGGGCGCTGGGGCTAGTCCGTAGGAGCAGGGCCATAGGCGCTGACTCCGTGGGTGCTCCGGGGCTGGAGCACCCATGGGGAAAAATTGGTGGGTGCTCAGCACCCACTGGCAGCTCCCCGCCAGCCCCCGGCGCCGCATGCCCCACTCACCTCTGCACCTCCCGAGGCTCCGCCGGATGCGAAGCGGCAGCCTCCAGTTGGTCGGCGGCGCCTTGGGGGAGGAAGGGGTATGGGGAGGAGGCGGAACCAGGCCCTCCGCCACCGCCTCCTCCCCATACCCCTCCCTCGAGGCGCCGCAGACCAGCTGGAGGGAGCCAGGAAAAGTGGCGGGGAGCTGCAGGGCCCGGTGGGTGCTCTCCGGTCCCCTCCCCTGGCTTGCAAGCTGGGGGTGGGGCAGGGAATGAGGCGCGCCTGGGGGAGGAGGCGGGGATGGGGATTTGGAGAAGGGGCGGGGTTGGGGGTGGAGTTGGGGAGGGGCTGGGGGCACGAGCACCCACCGGCGCCGATGAAGGTCGGCGCCTATGAGCAGGGCAGTTTGGCACTGAATCCTAGCATGACGGAGGAGCCAGGGGGCTGGGGAGGTGGGGGCCGGAGGTGGGAGTTGTGCAGGGCCATGCTGCACATGCTGAGTCAGGAGGGCTAGGCCTCAGCAGCCCTGGCCCAGACAAGAGGGGTGCAGGTCTCGGTAGCCGTGGGGCTCAGGCAGCAGGGAGCGTTGGCTGAAGGGATGGGTGGGCTTGCCGTCAAGGGGGATGTGGGAAGATAGAGGGTTCCTGGTACAGGCTGGTGCCCAGGGCTATGGAGGCAGTGGGAGGTGAGTTGTGCTCACGTCAGTCCAAGATGTTGCGTGGCAGGAAGCTGAGACCCAGCGAGAGCATTAAGTAGGCAGGGCCAGATGCTGCAGGAAGGGAATGTGTCATGGAGATCCCTGGGAGCAGGTTCTGGCCCACGCTGTAGGTCTGGACTCTGGCGAGCCTGCAGCCAGGAGGTGTGGCTACAGCCCATCTAGGCCTACCCAGTCTGGCTTTGGTCAGACCTTAGCCAGTCTCCCAGTGAGGTCAGTAAGTGTGAGGATCATTATCCCCACTTCACTGGGGAGTGTCTTCAATGGTGAGCCAGTGTCTGTTTACTAGCAGCCTTTCCCCCCTTCGAATTCATGAGCGAACGAGGCCTTCGAGACAAACCCAGCAGAGGTTTCTAGCAGGGTCAGAGCCCAGTGAGTGACACAAAATATCTGAGATGGATGCTCTGCAAGCCGAGTGTAAAACACAAATGAGTCTGTCTCCAGTCCAGCGCAGACCCGTGACACCAGGCCCTAGTCACAAACAATGGGCGTTGCTGGGGGAGGGATGGCTTCGTTACCTGCTCGTCCAGTAGCAGTGAGCTGCTGTCATTGCTCTAGTTTTCCATTAATGAATAAAAACATGTTGTGAGAATCCCGTCTTGGCACCCGAAGCGCAGCCACTGAGTCATGTGCCCGTTTGGCTGTTCATTAAATAACCAGCGGCATGTTCCAGCAACCAGCGGGGTTTGAATTAAGTGAGGACGGGGGGAGGGAGCTGGTCTTCAGCCCTCACAGAGGGCTCCATGGGGATCTTGTCCTGGGAACAGGCTCTGCAGATACAGACAAGTCAGTGCAATCTGACTTAGAAACACTTCTAGGTCACCTGCAGCCTTACACTCAGCTCAGACCTAGCGAAGCCTTACACCTGGGGCCAGCTCTGGGAGCTGGGCTGATTAAACCAGCCGAGGAGCTGGCCTAGCGAGTTCTCTTGTGCCCTAATATGTTGCTTGAAGCCTGGCCCCGTGGGGCTCCACATTCCCTGGGCTGACCGCGTTTCCTCACCAGCCACTCGCCGCTTGCAAGGCAAAAGGTATTTTTCTAACTACAGGCGCCACAAACTCATGCTGGGCACTGGCAGTCAGGCTGGGTCCTTTCCATCTTTCCACCAATGGCTCTGCCCTTGGACCTGTTGCAGTGAGTCTGAGCACTAAAGGGACGCTACAGTGGAATAACCTGGTCAGAGCCGGGCACTGCAGCCCCAAGAATGATGCTGACCAAACGGAGGGAAGCCAGAGAAGAGCCACAAGGTCTGCAGCGGCTGCTTTGTGATGAAGGATTCAGAGCTCCAGCAGGTGGTCGCTGAGCTGAATGTGGAGACACGTGCTAGACAATCAGCACATTTCAGGGCAGATGTAGTGACGTCCATATTTCCTGAAATCCTTCGATATTCTTTGATCCTCTCGCTGCCAGGAGTGCCAGTGATTCAGCCAGCCTGCTTTTAGCCTTGGTGGGGCTTCCATTATCTAGGGCTTCATGGCATGTTTTTTGGCCACTGTTCAGAGAGTCTTAATCCATTTAATCTCCTGCTGGAACATTAATATCCTGTTGGATTGTGTATGCTATTATTGTATGGGAAGTTATGAAGTTTTGCTATGTGTGTGTTACTGAAATATGTTGTCAGATTGGGAACACCCACAACCAGCCTTTCAGGTACAACAATGAAACAGACAGACGCACCAATGGCCAATTAAAGGGAATCCACTCTCCTAACGACCATCCCAGAAGTCTTCTCCGAGTGAGCACGTAGACAATGGAGAAGGCTTGACCAATGGGGGTGAACCCCCACATCACAAGCATAGATGTTTCCAGCAAGCAGGAAGAAACTATAAAGAGGGGAATGAAATCATCATGTCTGGAGGACAAAGACTTAGAACTTGGGGAGGGTGGTCCTGGGCTGGAAGGCAGTTCCAGACTGTGTACTGAAGATCTGTGTCCTACTATTTATCAGGGTGAGATACTGCGTGATTCAGATCCTGTTTAGTTTATAGAACTCCAACTTTGATCTCTACACTCACTACTTATAATCACTGAACATCTCTCTGTCTGTAGTTAATAAATCTGTTTTATATATTACCTAAAACAGTGTGTTCTGGTGCAAGTGCTTGGGAAATCTGAGCTCAGTTTACAAAGGCTAGTGTGTATCCTCTCCACATCAAGGCAGGGGCGGACTGGGTAATGGATTTACACTGGTCAGGCTTCTGACCAGGGCAAGACAATACAGTTCTTAGGGGCAAGACTGGGGAGCTGGGGGGGGGGAATTGACGAGCCTCTCTGTTGTTGGTTCATGAGTGGCTGGGAGAAGCATTCATGTAACTCAGCTGCGTGTGTCCCTGCCTGTGGATGTCTGTGTAAGTGCAGTACCTGCCAGTGGTTTGTAGCTTGGCATCAGCATCACGGTGCGAGAGGCAGCCCAGGTTGGTGGGTAAGGGGTGCTCAGCAGTCCCACAGTCTGGCTTGCACCCCGGGACCACATCACAGTGGGTGAGTGAGGTCCTGGGGCCTGCGATAGGCAGGTCAGACTAGTTCTGCGTGAGGTCCCACCTGGCCTTAGAGTCTAGGAAGGACGTTTGTTCTGGTATCCTGGGTTACATAGGATGTGTGCACAAGTGTGTGTGTATGTGTTGTGTGCATGTGTGTGTCTGTGCTGTGGCTGTACCGGGTGTGTGCATGAGTGTGTGTGGCTGTGCTCTGTGTGTGTGTGCGCTCTGTCTGTGCTGTGTGTGCACGAGTGCGTATCTGTGCTGAATCTGCTGTATGTGTGCACGAGTGTGTGTGTATGTGTTGTGTGCATGTGTGTGTCTGTGCTGTGTATGTGCTCTGTGTGTGGGGGTGTCTGTGAGACGAGCTCGTGGCTGCGTGGGGCAGAGAGGGGCACTGCATTGCCATTGCATACACACAGATGTCACTCCAAGTCCTGACCAACTAAACTAGGTCATCTGTCTCTGCCCAGCCCCATGTAACATGCTGAAGGCCAATGGCCCGGCGAGGAAGCACGGGAGCGTTCTGTGAAGGCCACATCTGGCCATGCAGTTTCCACTCGTGCTCTTACTGCTCCTCCCAAACAGTCTGGGCTCTTCAGGGAGGCGTCACACTCGGTTTCTGTTGTTAGCCCCCTGGCAGCAGGCGCTGCAGGCTGACGATCCAGGGCGTCCCTTGCCCACCGCTATCACGCTGTACATCTCCCTCCCAAAGCCTGGCGGGGCCCAGGACAGACATGTCAAGGCTTTTCCACCCACGTGTGAAAGGCTCGGCATCTGGGTGAATGGCCCCGACAGAAAACAGACCCTGGCAAGGAGCCAAGAGCAGCAAACAGTTCCTGTGAATAGTCACACGCCGAAGTGAATTTCACTGCCACCAATTGAAAACCTGAGTGTAGGAGCAAGAGACACCCACAAGAGAATATTGAGCTCACAGACAGTTACAAAGCTTATATCTGATTGTAAATTTCCTGATCCACACAGTACTGATTAGCAACGTCAGTCACATGGGATTGTTTCTGTGCTCTGACTGCATGAGCTAAGTAGCTCAGAGAGGGTGAATTGCACATATTGCAATTTAACCTATAAAGCTGCAATGTAACTTACATCAATTGGTTCCACAGGTTACAGCACAAATGTGTAATTGATTTTACAACTCATGTTCTGAACAATCTGCAGATGAACCATTATTCACAGAAAGAATTTTCAGTCATAAATACAACTGAGTAATTCCACGGCCAATCTGCAGCTTCGCCAACTCCGACTTTTCAAAAATCATTAACTGGTCCCCCTCCAGATCATGAGATTTTTTTAAAATAATGCATTATTGGTTGTTTCTATTAACCTTATCAGCTCTGAGCCTTTGGGGTGCACTTGTGTCACGTTTCCAGACTTTTCTTCACAATCATGAGGGCTAGAAACTTCCTTTAAAAAAATCCCAAAACCAAAAACAGCGCACCCGCAAATCAGAGGTTCATACATATTCCCATGACTCCAGGAGCTGGGAATTTAAGAAGACTCACCAAATATTACATGATTTCTGATAAAATCATGAGCGGTGGAAATACTGGCTCTGTTAATGGAAGAAAGACAAAGTCTGTGGAATCAATTATTCACTTTGAGCTATTCACTCAGCTCTAGCGAATTCTTCTAAGTAGCTTTAAAAATCACCCTCGCACAAAGCACTTGGGCAATGCCTCACCTAGGGCCTGAAAGCACTTTACAAACATCAGTGTGTGACTATGCTTTAAAAAGTTACTGTTAAAGCGACCCAGAGTTCCATGTGGACAGAGCTGTAGTAGATTCCAGGAGAAATTCACTGTTTCCCTGAAGATGGATCTTCTAACTGCCAACTCCACAAACTCAGCCTGGCTCCTGAAAGACCAGTGGGGTTTGCATCGTCCCCAGCAGTGAGCCAAACCAAAACTGATCCAGAACCAGAAAACCAGTTCAAACCGGTATTTTTTACTTGAACCAGAACAGAACCTGAACCATAATTTTTTCTACCTACTGAACCAGAACTGAACTGAAAAAAGAATCAGGGTTACCAGTTAAAATAAAGGTTCAGCATTTTTTAAGCTCAATTAAAAAAAAACAACAACAAAATGACTGGGAGCTTATTTTCATTATAAAACAAGACAACACAATAACAACAAGGCCTGTGATTGCTCCCAGAGCCAGTCTGAGGAGAGAAGGAGAATAGAAGGCGGCCAGCCCTCAAGAGTAGTGGGGGAAGAGGGGAAGCTTAGGAGCTGTTAGACTTCCCAGTAACAACGGGGAATCCCCAGTCTTCAGGCCAGACCACGTCATTCACACCCGCTATCTTCCAAACCTGCCCTCGGTATCACCTCTAGGCAACCGGTGAACCCAGGGAGCAGCACAAAGCTGCCTGAAAGGGACAGGCGAGGATTCCCCTGGCATGAGGGAATCCTGGGCTAGACTCAATGCCTGGGACATGTCGGGCCAGGTAGGGGCAAGGAGGGGGTGTTCCAAGATGGGGAGGGCCCCACTGGAGGTTGGAGAGGGTGGGACTGGGTGCAAAACACTTTTTAGCAATGCTCTGTGGCTGCTCTAACTTGGGTCATGGTCTGTTGGGTCTCCTGGCTGCCCTTAGGTTGGAGGAACCTGTCCTTGCCTCCGCTGCCATGGGTGCACAGGTGTCTCCCAGGGCAGCACATGGGGCTGCAATATGAGTGTAGCTCACAGTGCGGCTACTCATGCGGGCTATAGCCAGGGACCCACACCTATGACGCAGCTCAGAGCCGAGACGTGACGGGGAAGGAGCAGAAACCTCCCGACCCCATCCAGGCCCCCTGCATAGATCAGAAAGGAACGAGGCTGAGGACAAGCCTGTTTCCCCCCCTTTACCAAGCAAGGAATTGCCACCTTTCTCCAGGCTGTCTGGCACTCGGGGTGGGGATGACGGGTGGGGAGGGGGATAAGAACAAACACAGATCAGATAAGAAGGAATCAAAGATCAAAGCTTTCAAACTGGAGTCCAATCAGGAAAATGTTTTTCCCTTCTGAAGAATGCCCAGGGCAGTGTGGGAACCAGGATGATGGAAGGTTTTCTTTAGGGGACACCCACTCGGACCCTGATTTAGTGCAGAACATGTGTTTTCCTTTGACTGGACTCCAGTGGGACGTAAGCCCAGACTGTGCTGAATCGCAGCCCTGCGGGTTAGCGCTTCCCCCTCCCCGCCAGCACCTCCCATCTGCCAGCAGCCCTGCTGCTCGGCTCCTCCCCCTCCCTCCAGCCCCTCCTGCCCACGGCAATCAGCTGTTCCGCACCACGCAGGAGCCGCTGGGGGTAGAGGGGAGGAGCGAGGGTGGGGCATGCTCGGGGGAGGAGGTGGAACAGGGTGGGAAGAGACAGGGTGGGGGTTGGGCCTTGGGGAAAAAGGTGGAGCGGGGGGTGGGGCCTATGGCAGAGCAGGGGTCAAGCACCCCCCCCAGCACATTAAAAAGTCAGCGCCTCTGCTGGGCACCAGCCAGACAGGTCTGTGCCCCATAGACCCCTCAGTCTGAGCAGCACGTTCATTTTCCTCTCTCTCGTAGTTCGTTTCAAACCGGGACAAGTGCCCAGCCTAGAGCCAGTGGGAAAGCGCCCAGGTCTTTTTCACAGGATGTGAAAATGTTTCATTTTTAAGAAAAATAATGTTCAGTTACAAAAAATTGTGGTAAAAATGTTATCTTTTTGAAACCTGCTTTTGGTAAAACTTCAGTTTTCAGTAACACATTTTGGTTTTCAACACCCGTTTTTGGTAAAGCATGTACCAACCCCCCAAAATAAATATCAAAAATGGAATTTATTTTTCCAAAAATTGAGAACAATTTTTAAGGAAAAATGTTTTTGGTTTCCAGATTCTTACTGAAAACTGGAAAATGTCAGTGAACATGGCCCAAAAGCCCTTTTGGGGGGAAAACATTTTTTGATGGCAAAACGGTCACCATCGTTCTATACCCAATCACCAATTCAATTGCAATGAGGAAGGTGAAGTGACCGTCCTGATGGGAAGAGACCCGGTGCAGCTGTGGAGCTAGGGTGTGCGATTGGCTTAGTGTTTAGGATTTATTCATCTTTTAGAAGCTTACTCCCAATCCCCCCTCCCTCACGCTTCATCCCCTCCTCAACTTCTTCTCCTCTGCCATGTGCCTCTCATGCGTCTCCCTTCCCTTGTCTTTCCATTTAGCTAATCCCATCTAATTAACCCCATCGCCCCCAAATCATGTGCTGCCATCCCACTGATCCCCACGCTGGGGGCCATTTTGCCTGTTCAGATTGTCAGCGCTGTGTTCGTACAGCGCCCAGCATACGGGGCCCTGGTCTCGGTTGGTCCTGAGCCATTATTGCAATAAACTTGATTCATTTTACAAAATCCACGTGGGGGATGGGCAGGGTTGCATATAGGTCCTTCCTAGTAAGAAGGGGAAGATTGGAAACACCTTTTCCCCATTCATTTCAGTCTGTTTGCTGCTCTGTTGATGTATTTAACTCGTTCGAGGTACCCTGGATAAGTCAGACCCTTTCTCTCCCCTCCCGCCTCTCCCCAAAGAACCCAGGGGCCTTGCTGCAGCATCACACTTTCTCCTGGAAATAAATGTTCGGGGGATCCAATTGCATGTTTGTAAGTGACTTAGCAGTGGCCGGAAGACCACAAAGTGCTGCTGTCAGGGCAGCCAGATTCCTAGGGGAGGATCAAATTCACATGGAGGCTTTCCCTGACAGCTCCTCTCACTTCCCCCCCACCGCACTTTCCCCAGCCCCTTCCTTTGTGTGCACAGTGGAAAGCACCAGAGGGTGAGTTTCAAAGGGGAAGTTTCCAGCAGTAGCAGGCCGAGGTAGCTAGGTTTTATGGCACCATAGAACCTGTGCTATGGAAGTGGGATCTGCCAGCTTGCTGCTGAACTGGAGCGTATCTTTGAGTACAAGGCAGATCCAGTCTTGATGTACAGACTTCAAGTGACCAGGAATTCTGCTGGGCCGATGGAAAATGTTCTGTCAAAACTTTTTATTTTCAACAAAAAACGGGGTTTTTAACTAACCTAAAATTTTCACAGGCGGTGTCGGCCTCAAAACGTTTTAATGTTTCATTTGAAAACCAAAGATTTCGGGCCATTTTTTTCCCAATGTTTTGGTAGTTTGGGTTTTTCAACCAAAAATTAAAATTATTCAGGAGGAAAAAAATTCCAACCAGATCTAGAATGTACCTCTTCAGAGCTGAACCCTGCATTTCATGAAGCAAGAGTTACTGCCCCGTTGTATTTGTTTCTGGGTCACTCACCGGGTTACAAAAAGGCCCTAGGAAATAACGGATGAGAAGATTAGAACTGTCCATTTCCATTAAAATGTTGGGTGCCAATTCTTGTGCTTTGTACAAACACTGGCTAACCCTTTCATCAGCTGAAAGGACAAGAGTGAACATTCCAAATAGTAGGGTGACCATTGTGACGGTGTCCCCATAAAACTTTATGGGGAGATGCTTATAAATGTATATATGATGTAACTAGAATATGTTTTATGCTACATGTGCCATGTAACATATCTCTGTAAAAGTTATGATCTACTGAATCTATTCTTCCTGTTTGTATGCATGTATAATTGTTGTAGTTGAAGTTATGAATATTGGTTGTATATTTGCTGGTTTTATACATAGCCTTTGTAAGAGCATGGGATCATGTCTGGAGAAAAGAATGTGCCCAATCAAGAAACTCTTCAACAGACAAAAGAAGGCGTAGACCCCAATCCACATCTGAGCTTGGCCAGGAATGCGACTGCACTGGTTACTGAGTGGTGCATGGACATGTGACTTGCCCATGTGATCCCAAAACTCCAGGGTAACATGATGCTACACAGGGAGTGGGGAGGAGCGTCCATCCAGGGGAGAAAATCTATTTAAATCCCTGGAAGACCCCTCCATGTTGTCTTCAGCTGGCTAAAGAGAGAGGCTCTCCACCCCCCAAGGACACACCTGAAAGAGACTGAACAAAGGGCAAAGACAATAGGGGGTGGGAGCGATTGCTGGACCCAGGCTAAGAGGCAGATAGCCTGTAAAGGGAAGTTTGCTGGACCTGGTGAGGTTTTTATCTGTGTTGAGTTTGATTAGACATAGACGCGTGTGTTTTATTTGATTTTACTTAGTAATTCACTTTGTTCTGTCGGTTACTACTTGGAATCACTTAAATCCTACTTTCTGTACTTATTAAAATCACTTTACTTATTAAGTTACCTGGAGTACGTGTTAGTACTTGGAGGGGGGCAAACAGCTGTGCATATCTCTCTATCTGTGATATAGAGGGCGAACTATTTATGAGTTTACCCTGTATAAACTTTATACAGGGTAAAACGGATTTATTCAGGGTTTGAACCCCATTGGGAGTTGGGCACCTGGGTGTCCAAGGCAAGGGCACTTCCTGAGCTGCTTCCAGGCAGGCTTACAGCTGTTAGTGGACGTGGGTCAGACCTGGCTCTGGGTTTGCAGCAGATCAGCGGATCTGGCTCAAACCAGACAGGATTCTGGAGTCCCAAGCTGGAAAAGGCAGGGAAGCAGGGGCAGAAGTAGCCTTGGCACACCAGGTGGCAGGTCCAAGGTGGTCTCTGTGATACCAACCCGTCACAACCATATTTCCCGAAGGGAAAACAGGACACCATGTGGGGCTAGCCTGAGCCTTGCCCCCTCCTCACCATACAGGGCTGGGGCTGGCATCACCTGAGCCCTGCCTCCCCCACTGCAAGGAGTTGGCATTGCCGCTCACTCCCTACCCCCTGCACCCCACATTTTTGACAAAAGAAGCCATTTGTCCCGTTTGCTCTTGCCAACTGATCAAGTTAGCAAACGCAAACGGGGCAAGTGGCCAGTTTTGCCAAAAAAGTCATGATGGCCAGGACAAGCTTAAAAAGGGAATGTCCTGGCCAAAACGGGACCCAAGAGCAGTGGTGATGAGAGGGAATGGGATAGTGGCCATTTGCAGATGAACTCCTATTCTCAGAGCACATCACCGCAAACACGCGATGGGAAGGAGTGATGAGGGTCTGATCAGCTGTATCATATTGCCATAATTTGAACACAAATTATTGCCATAATTTGAACACAATTACCCTGTTAGAGTAATTGATTTATTGTGTGGTTCTGGAAGGCTTTGTACAGGATGCCGTGAAAATCCTTCCTTTGCCAGCTTCAGATGCGGCTGGCCCAGTAACCATTGTCTTCGATCATTGGAAGCAATTTGTTCTAGTATAACCAGTTCCGCCCCTTTCTGCTTTGTTAGGAATCTGGTGCAAGGCAGGTAACACCACCATGGCTGGGGCCCAGGGCTGCCATTGTCCTGACTGCAGCCTCAGCATCTCAGGTGTCTAATAAGAGGGGAAAGTGACAAACAAAAGCTTATTCCATGCTGCTTGCTGCTGATTTGCACAGGCTGGCCCTGGCACAGCTGACTGTGTGAAGACATCATTGTCAGCCAGGTGAATTTGCTGCTCCTATGCTGAACCTAGCTCCACAGCTCCTGTCCCTGCTCCTGACCTTTGAGAGTTGGCGTCACATTGTTTGCTTTGTCAGGGGGGTTAATAATTACAGGCCGAGCCTCCCATGTGATCGCTCAGAACTTGGCTACACAAAAACCACTACAGCTGCACTGCTGCAGTGCTTCAGTGAAGCCTCTACCGACACCAGCCGGAGGGGTTCTCCCCTCGGGGTATGTGCTCCACGGTCCTCGAGAGGTGGTTGCTAGGTTGACAGGAGAATTCTCCCCTTGACCCAGCGCTGTCTACACCGGCGGCTCGGTTGGTTTAACTGTTTTACTCAGGTGTGCGGATTTTTCACGCCCCCTGAGCAACATAGTTATGTGATCCGAATTTCCTAATGTAGAGCAGGCCTCTGTGTCTGAGGCTATGGCTACACTACGAGGCTTTTAGCGACATGACTGTGCCGCGACAGCCGTGCCGCTACAAGGCATGCAGTGTAGCTGCTGTTTGTTGGCTTTCTCTTGCCGACAAAAAACTTCCACCCCCGCACAAACGGCAGCGGCTTTGTCGGCAGGGGAGTGCTCCTGCCGACAAAGCGCTGTTCACACCTGGGGTTTCCGTCAGTAAAACTTTTGTCATTTGGGAGGGTGTTTTTTAACACCCCTGAACGACAAAAGTTTTGCGTCAGTGTAGACAAAGCCTGAGATAGAAAGAAGAATACAATGGAAGTCTCCCAGGCAGGCTAAACTCTGGGCAGTGATCCTGGCCTTTTCCTGCACCACTCATCACTTTCCAGCCAGCCTGTCCATGCCGTCATGCAACGATGTCACAAACATTGTATCATTGGCACACGGCTGCTGCTATTTGGCTGCAGACACCTTTCTGCTCACCTGGGTTAGCGTGAAAGCTGCCGCAAAGGAAAAGGAAGGAATCCTTTTGTTCAAAAAAATGAAACCTTATGATTTTTAAAACCAGAAAATCTTCCCCCCGACCCCAAGCCCCCATTCCTTTGAAATCTGAACCTCATCCACTTGGGCGTTCACCCTGAAGAATCTGATTGTTTCAGACTTTCCAGATACATTCACCGGGAGGAGTCCAAAGGTGAGGTTTCATCACAAAAGGACATTTGTTTCGAAGGGTCAAAGAAACTGCAAATGCTGACGTCCAACGGGAGATTGCTGTGCCCTCCCTCCCACCCCACTTCAGAGATCTGGAGACTTTAAGACAGAAGGGCAGGGCCGGTGTAACCACTAGGCGAAATAGGCGGCTGCCTAGGGCACCAAGATTTGAGGGCGCCAAAAAGCGGTGCCCAAAACGTCTGGGATGCTCGCCGGGCGCCGGCTAATGTGTAACCCTCTTCCCGCCGCTGTGCGAGGGGGCGCTGCGGCTTCGATGGGCTCCGGCCGGCCGGGAAGTGGTGTCATTCCTCCTTCCGGCCACCGGGGGCGCTGCGCTGAGGGAGCCATGCGAGCCGCCACCTGGCCCTGGGCACGGGCCCTCTTGCTGCTGCTGCCCCCGGCCCTGGGGCTCCCCCTGCTGCTGCTGCCTGGCAGGTCCCCGGCTGCTCTGCTGTGCCTGGGCTGAGTCCTGGTGCTTGGGCTGCTCCGTGCGCTGCTGCCCCCAGCCGCTCTCCCCATGAGCAGCTGCCACCCAGCCCACAGCCAGCCCCTGTCTGCACCCCCAGCCGCACCCCCTGCCCTACCCACAGCCAGCCTGTCTGCACCCCCAGCCCCACCCCCTGCCCTACCCACAGCCAGCCTGTCTGCACCCCCAGCCCCACCCCCTGCCCTACCCACAGCCAGCCCCTGTCTCCACTCCCAGCTGAACCCCCTGCCTGCCCGCAGCCAGCCCCTGTCTCCACTCCCAGCTGAACCCCCTGCCTGCCCACAGCCAGCGCCTTTCTCCTGCCCCTGCCGAAGCCCCTGCCTTGCCCACAGCCAGCGCCTTTCTCCTGCCCCTGCCGAAGCCCCTGCCTTGCCCGCAGCCAGCCCCTGACTCCACCTCCAGCCGCACCCCCTGCCCTGCCCGCAGCCAGCCCGTCTCCAGCCCCTGCCGCACCCCCTGCCCTCTCCGCAGCCAGCCCCGCACCCCCTGCCCTGCCCTCAGCCAACCTGTCTCCACCCCCTGCTGCACCCCCTGCCCTGCCCGAAGCCAGTCCTGCACCCCCCTGTCTCCAGCCAATCCCTGCCGCACCCCCCCCCACCCTGCCTCCAGCCAGCCCCACACCCTGTCAGGTTATTCATTTATTTTCATTAATTATGTAGACTAAATAATGAAATTAATAAAATTTCAAGCCGAACGTGTATTAATTCTAATGAACAATGCCACATTATGCAGTATTCATTTTTGAAAGTTTATAATAAGCGATGCTCGGGGGTGGGGAGTCGAGAGGGTGGGGGGTGCAAGGTGGAAGTTTCGCCTAGGGCACAAAATATCCTTGCACCGGCCCTGCAGAAGGGACCATTATGGTCATCTCACCTGCAGAACACAGATCATACAATAGGTTTCAGTGTAGTAGCCGTGTTAGTCTGTGTCAGCAAAAAGAAAACAAGAAAAATACCTGTGGCACCTTAGAGACTAACAAATTTATTTCAGCATAAGCTTTCGTGGGTTAAGAACCCACTTCATCGGATGCATACAATGTCACCCAGAGACCTGCACCAAGTCCCTACATTCTGGTTGAGCTCAAGCAGATCTTTCAGAAAGAGACACCCAGTCTTCATGTAAAGACTCCAAGTGATTGTTCCAATGGTTAGTTACCCTCCCCTGCTACAAATCTGCATCTTATTCCTAGTCTGAATTTGTCTAGCTTCATCTCCCGACCACTGGTGGATTAAAGTGCCGTCTATGATCAGGGATCTCTACTCCATGTGGCACTGTTCTGGGGGGAACTGTACTCCCCATTGTCGCCAAGGTCCATGCAGCTGACATGGGTGAAAACTTTGTACTGAGCATGTGCCAAGGTTAATTTTTAATTGTTTTAAATTTTGTTATTTTTAAAGTGTATCCAGGCAGGTTCCCTCTAGACAGGCAAAGCTCCAAAGGAGCCAAATTGCCATAAACCAGCTGGAAATTGAGTTTGCAAAGAGTTTGCAAGGGTTTAATGGCAAGGGTTTTTAAACCAGGCCCGAGGCCCAGCTGCAAACACAGTGCACAGGCCAAGAGTTCATTGATGATTTGTGGAAAGCAGAGATTCCTAGTCACAGAACTCAACCAGAGCTCAATGCATTTTCTGTACCTTGATAAAATATCAGCATAGCCCACCACAAACATTCAAAAATCATGAGTCAGGCCTCCAAAATCATGAGATTGGCTTAAAAATCATGTGCTCTTTAAAAGTAATAAATTGTGGATTATTTTACTGATTATTTTACTGATTATTATTTTACTATTATTATTTAGGTTGCTCCAGGATCATGTTTCCCAGCTTTTCTGCAGCCATGAAGGCTGGAAATGTATTTTAAACAAAAAAATGTCAAGCAGAGATTCTCACCTGATTCCAGGATCTGGGGCTGTAAGAAAAACACCAAATGTTGTTAAACTGGCGATGAAACCACGAGAGTTGGCAACACCGAAATCTCCGCCTTTCGGCTGTTCTGGAGCCAGGAAGAGTCCGCCCAAAGGGAGACCCAGGGCCGGCGTTAGGCCGATTCCCTCAATTCCCCCAAATTGGGCCCCGCGCCGCTTGTACTCACCCGGTGGCGCTTCGGGTCTTCGGCGGCACTTCGGCGGCAGATCCTTCAGTCGCTCCAGGTCTTCGGCGGCACTGAAGGACCCGCCACCAAAGTGCGGACGATGACTCGGAGCCCTGCCGGGTGAGTACAAGCTGCGCGGGGCCCTCTTAGACGAAACTGTTCGAATCGGGCCCCGCACTTCCTAAAGCCGACCCTGGGGAGACCTATCAGAAAAGTGCCAGCAATCACAGGCGCCGACTTTAGCCGGCGCAGGTGGGAGCTCGCGTGCCGCCCCCTCCCACCCCCAGACCCACCCCAACTCCGCCCCCAGGCACAAGCCCCTGCAGCATCCTTCCCACCAAGGCACCAATGTTCTCGCTTGTCAGAGAATTTCTGTGCTGGGGGAACGTGTTCGAGGAAAGAAGAATTCTGCAAACAGCCCATTGCACTGGGAGCAGGGAGAGTATTTCTGATCTAGGGATACAAAGTAAAGGCAACAAGGGTATTTCTTCTCCTGTGCTCTGCTGTTGCGTGGAGCTGGGGTAGGAGGTCAGGTGCTAGGTGCAATTGGCTGCTGCTTCTGGAGCAGGCGACCGGTGTCTGGTTCAGGAGTAAAGTCCCAGGGGCCTCTGTAAGTCCCTGAGACCATCCCAACCTCGTCCTAACCAAGCAAATATTTATTAAAATGGCAAAGGTCACTTCTCACCTTCGACAGTTATTTTTGTCCCCAACACTAAAGTCCAAGGCCATGTGAGCTGTAGCTCCACGTGTGGCACAGAAATCGCTTCCAGCAGGCTCAGAGGAAATCTCAGCATGAGAGGGATTCACAATAAATGAAACACAACAACAAGAATCAACGGGGAGGAGCAGGTGGGCTGGTGCATGAGCCTGGATCCTCTGGAGACCTCACTTCACAGCCTCTTTCACACCACAAGAGGAAACGTGTCTCTTGGTCTCACCCAGTTCCCCCTTCGGGCACATTGTGACGCAAGCACAGAGAGTGGCACCTCTCATCTTCAGGAAGGCCCAGGGCTATACCAGCAGATCAGCTTAAGACCTGGGTTCCCTGGCAAATCAGCAGAGGGACCCAAGGCTGGAACAAAAGCAGGGTCAGGACTGAGACGTGTTGGCAGAGCTCTGCGGGCAGATTTGCACAATCACAGAAACCATAGAACTGGAAGGGACCTCGAGAGGTCGTCTAGCCCAGTTCCTTGCCCTGAGGCAGGACTAAGTATCACCTCCTAGACCATCCCTGACAGGTGTTTGTCTAACCTGCTCTTAAAAACCTTCAGTGATGGAGATTCCACAACCTTGTAGGCAATTTATTCCAGTGCTTAACTGCCCCGATAGTTAAGAAGTTTTTCTTAATGTCTAACTAAATCTGCCTAGCTGCAATTTAAGCCCGTTACTTCTTGTCCTGTCCTCAGTGGTTAAGGAGAACAATTTATCACCCTCCTCTTTATAACAACCTTTTATATATTTGAAGACTGTTATCATGTCCCCTCAGTCTTCTCTTCTCTAGACTAACCAAACCCAATTTTTTCAATCTCCTCTCTTAGGGGAAGGAGGAGGCTGGGTGGGGGCGGGGGCTTGGGAGAAGGGGTGGAGTAGGGGTGGGGCGGGGCCAAAGCAGGGGCAGGAAGAGGCAGGGCAGGGACTTGGGGGAAGGGGAGGAGTGGAGGGCGGGGCCTGGCATGGAGGGAGGGGTTGTCCCGGGCCCCGCACCGCTTAGGGACAGCCCTGGCTGGGACCATTCAAACAAAATGCTTTTTAATAGCGCCAAATGCAGCTATAGCACTAGGCACAAGGAGCACCGGCCATAGCTACAGAATGGGTCCCTGTCTCCTGGACTCGAAAGGATTTCGGGCCACAGTATGATGCTGTGGCAGAAAGGACGGATGTGACCCTTGGCTGGACAAACAGGAGAGAAGTGAGTAGGAGTGAGGACGTGATTTCACCTTTGTATACGGCGTTAGTGAGACGACTCTGGACACTGCGTCCAGTTCTGGATCCACCTTTCTAAAAGGATGTTGAAAAATTGGAGAGAGAGAAGAGAAGAGGCACAAAAATGATTTGGGGGCCAAAGAAAACGCCTGACTGTTTAGCTGATCAGAAAGATGGAGAGGTGACTTGCAGTGCCGTAACAAGGGCGAGGTGAGTGGGGCACTCGCCTCGGGCGCGGAAGCTGAGGGGCGCAGAAAACTCCCCAAACGCTGCTGCCGAAATGCCCGAATTTAAGCCCTGAGGGTGGGAGCCTGGCTGCCTGGGGCTGACAGCCAAGCAGCCCCTGGAATGCTCCCCACTGCCCCAATCAAAATCTAAAATGGCGCCCCTGGGTTACAGACTCTGCAATTAAAATGGCTGAGGCTGCACATTTCCTGTCTGTCTTGGAGAAACCTCTTCTGAGGGGCTGTTTGTTCCCTTGCTGCTGATCAGGGCTGCTGCAGGAAGCAGGCGGTGCTCTCTGCCCCTCAGCCGGAGAGCGGAAAGAATTCAGTGGCTTGCAGCAGTTCTGCTCTTCCCTTCCCGTCTCTCTACTCTTGGGACAAGAAGAGGGCTCCTGTGACTCTCCCTCTTCTCCTCGTCCTCCCTGCGCCTCTTCAGCCCCGCTGGGAATCGTGCCGGGACTCGGGGCTTCGGAGCGGCGAAGAACCCCAAGAACTGCAGGAGGAGCAAAGGGGACCCAAGGTAACCCCACCTCTGGTGCTTTGGACGACAGGTAACAGCACTGTGTTTCAAAATGGCAGCAAAAATAAGGAACGTTGACACTGAAAACCGTTCATTTAAAGAAGCGTTGGACTGACACTCACTGTTTTATTTTGCCACAACATCCAAAGGGTCGACCGGCGTGTTTCATTTGTACAGAGACTGGGGGTGCTGTTAAAAGCGGGCACATCAAACGGCACTATGAAACCAAGCACATGGATTTTGACCACACATACCCACTGGGTTCCCGTTTAAGACGAGACAAGATCGCTTCATTAAAGGATGCATATTTTCAGAGCACAAATATTATTTCAGAGGCTACTTGTGCTCAGGAAAAGGCAACTGAAACTTCATTGAGGTGTGTGGGGGTAATGGCAAAACGCAGGAAACCTTTTACAGATGCAGACATTATTAAGCAGTGTATCGTTACTACAGCTGAAACCCTTTTTACAGAGAAGAAAGACAGTGCTGTCGCCTTCAGACAACTGCCATTCTCGGACAACTGGGGAGATGCTGCATTTCCCAACGTTGCTAAGCTGCCGGGACACTGCAGATGTGAATCAGATGGCATCATCTCTGGCCAGACTTCTTCAAAACTTCCAGCAGAGGTTCCAAGAATTTGAAAATGTCAAAGACATCATCCTGTTTGTAAGGAACCCATTCATGGGACAAGCAAATGCAATTTGGTGTGATCAAGCAAAAGCATCCTTTCCAGATGTTGAAAAAGCAAAACTACAGCTGGAGCCTACTGATTTACAAGCAGATCACGTGCTTTAGATGCGGCACACTGAAACTACATCTGAAACTTTCTGGACAACCCTTGTGCTGGACTCCATGTATCCACACTTGAGGAAGGTGGCATTTACCATTTTGGCTGTTTGGCTCAACAAGTGCGTGTGAGTCAGCATTCTCAACAATGAACAACATTAAATCATGTAATCGCTTTGTTCTGACAGATAATCATCTGTGCAATTACCTCCGTCTTGCCTTGACTGAACTCACTCCAAACTTCAAGGCCCTTGTCCAGCAGAGGACCTGTCACTTTTCCCACTGATGGCGAGCACTATAGTCGTTATACATTATTCACACCTATTTCATTTTAAATTGGTGTTGCTGTATAAACTTACATTTTCAGTAGTGATACTACAGTTTTAATAAAAAGAACAGGATTACTTGTGGTACCTTAGAGACTAATAAATTTATTTCAGCATAAGTTTTAATAGGTATTTCACAGTAATTCATTATTCTTTTGCTTAATAAACATGTAGGTGGGTGTGTATTTGTTATTGGAAAGACTTGAACCATAAAAGATAAAGAGTTCATGTGTACTAAGTGTTGTTTTCTTTCAAACTCTGATACTTATGTTAAATAAACCACAAAAGGCTGAAAAGTTTTGAATATGTTTATCTATCTATATGTAGATATGTCTACATTACAATAATTGTATTTGACAAAACTCATTCACAACTTGAAACAGTTGTCAGAAAGTGTTTTTAATGCTAATATTTGCATCTGTTTGACATTTTATCTAAGTACTTTCTCAAAGTCTCAGATAAATTACACCTTTCTTGGAGGTTATTTTTAGGTTATGCGGTGATTTTATTTTATTTTTCATTGAATGCAGTAAAAATAAAAGCAATAGAGGTCCTGGGTATATTTCACCGCATTGTATGTGTTCATTGAACTGAGGCACTGGTGGTGTTTCTCCGGAGTCTGGACCTTGACTATATCTTGACCAAGAAATTTGGATCTTGACAAAAAATAATTGACTATCCCTAGTCTAAGTGTCTTCATGTCTAAGTGTCTTCAGAAAACCCTGGGCACTAAAAGGCTCTGTAACAAGAACAAGAACCAGTGGCTGGAAGAGGCTAGACAAACTCCAACTGGAAATAAAGTACATTATTAATAGTGTGGGTGATTAACCATTGGAACACACTCCCAAGGGAAGTGGTGGATTCTCCATCTCTTGATGTCATCAGATCAAGGCCTTTCCAGAAGATGCTTTAGCCAAACACCAATTATTAGGCTCAAGCCAGGGGTAACTGGATGAAGTGTAATGGCCTGTGATATACAAGAGGTCAAATGGGATGATCTAATTCATAGAATCATAGAACTGGACGGGACCTCAAGAGGTCATCAAGTCCAGTCCCCTGCACTCAAGGCAGTATTATCTAGACCATCCCTGACAGGTGTTTGTCCAACCTGCTCTTAAAAATCCCCAATGATGGAGATTCCACAACCTCTGGCCTTGAACTCCATAAATCTATGAAGAGTTTCAGGCATCAGCATTCCCACTGTCAAAAATGCTAAATGTTGACAACTCATGTGGAATATTTTACTTGTCATCTATTGATGAATGGTTTTTTTATGTTATAGCTGCTGTGGTGTAAACTAAAATGGTTACAATCAATAATGTAAATAAATTAATGATATACAGATTATTACATTTACAAAGTAACCTATGTCTTTGATTTACTTAAAATCTAGCAGTGAGCCAATTTTAAAATCTCAAATTCAGTCATTAGTTAGCTAGGGCAATCTGAAAATTATGATTCATTCATCAGATTCTAAAAAGGGTCAAGGTGGGAGGAGTAATATCTTTTATTGGATCATCTTGTGTTGGTGGAAGGGACAAGCCTTTCAGCTTACAGAGGTCTTCTTCAGGTCTGGAGAAGGTAAGCAGAATGTCCAAGCTAAATCCAAGGAGGTGGAGGTGGGCAGTTATAAATACTTCTAATTCATAAACTAATGACCAGATTTATTGCAGATTCACAGAGAATTAAACCTACGCTCTGAGAGTAACACTTAGTGTAAAGCTGGGGATCTTACTCTGGTACTTACAATTAAAGAGATGTAGAATCCCTACTTAAAAGTGAACATTTTCAATGTGAGCTTAATCATGGAGCCAGTGTGGTACTTCTAGCCAACAGACATATAAAAGGTGTACAGAACTACAGGTGCAGAGTTCAGGTTGTCTGGATGGAGGTCAATGAGAATGTTTCTGTTTACTGGCGGGGAGGGGCCACTTGAACATGAATTGGGTGTTATGGTTGGTGTCAGAATTTTATGTTTATTTATTTGTACTGCTCTGCTGTGGGACAGACCGTCTCATTTTGAATTGCACATAGCTGTCTGATCTAGGAGTTAACAAAGCATTTGGGTGGGAATTTCTGAGGTTTAAAAAATGTATAAGGATCCTGTGTTAAAAGAGTTAAACATTTACACCTGGGCCAGGTTCAGAGGAAGGCAGGCATGTGGGGGGGGGGGCGCAGAAGCGAGGGGCTGCGGGGTGGAAGTGGGCATAGATGGGGAGGGAGGTGCAGGGGCCAGGGTTGGGAAAAGTGATTGGGAGCCATGTCTTGGGCCCAGTCTATATGTACAGAAATGTTACATGTAGTCCATATTTCATCATCACTGCCAAGGCAAATTGCACAGAGGTGTAGCCTTCTTGCAGATCAAGTGCAACTAGGATCAATCTCTAGCCAGGTCCTTAAGATGGTCTGGCTGGATGCTTAGTCTGTGTCCATCACGGGCAATCTTATTGCGCCACCCTCGCTTTTGGCACCCAGCTGATTGCCCCCTGTGAAGCAGCATAGAATCATAGAATCTCAGGGTTGGAAGGGACCTTAGGAGGTCATCTAGTCCAACCCCCTGCTCAAAGCAGGACCAGTCCCCAATTTTTGCCCCAGATCCCCAAATGGCCCCCTCAAGGATTGAACTCTCAACCCTGGGTTTAGCAGGCCAATGCTCAAACCACTGAGTTATCCCTCCCCCCATAGCATTCCTTGGCCAACAAGCTTTGTAATTCATTGATCTTCCATCTTAATAACATGTCCATACCAAGAAAGCCGTTGGCACCAAACCAGTGCTGATGGAGGCTTTGAATGTCCTCATTGCGGATCTTGTCCTGTAACTTACTAGAAAGCAGCTGATGAGTCTGATGAGCATAAGAAATGTCAATCTGTTGTTCTTCAGCCTTCCTCGGTGCTACAGAACAAAGCTGTTATCACGTGGTTCTCTAGATCTGCGCCTTCGTGCAAGCTTGATGTCCTGACATCTCTACTGAGGTGACTGAAGGGCCCGGAACATGGCCCGGCTGCTGCTATGTGAGTATCCACATCTTTTGAACATCCTCCAGCTCCTTCTATGATGCTGCCCAAGTGTTTGATGATTGCTACCTGCTCAATGTCCTGTCCAGACAGGTTAATACTGAGCTGGTTGTAATCTGGAACTGGAGGCTACTTGACGATGGTAGTGGCCAGGGACTTTGTTTTTATTATACATATAAACCTGAACAGAAGAGCAGTCACTGCTGGCTTCATGCCTCCTGCTCCACATGTCTAGCTGTATGGCCTGGTCTCACGTGCCACCTGGTCCCCTGCAGCCTCTGCCATCCCACCCTGCTATCGGACACCATTATTCTGCTCCCCAAACCACACCTCACCCCATCTCTGGTATCACGGAGTATTGCTCTACAGTCCATTCTCCATGTTCACACCTGGCATTTTGAGCAGTGCACCCTGGCTTTGTGCATTCCCTCCCAGACTCCTGCACCAGTCTTGCTCCTGCTCCCCCACCCCCTGCACTTCCCAGTCCTTTGCACCCCCGGTTTCCGATGGGTCGGGGGTTCATACAGCTCTTCTTGGCCAGCGCCTTCCCCTAGGCCATCCCAGCTGGGCCAGTCTTGGCCAGCCCTGTGGGAGAAGTGTTTCCCAACCTCCACTCCTCCCCAACATGCTCTCTCCACTCCGCCCCATGTTGGCCTGCAGTGGGGGCAGAGGTACTTCAGGGCAGCCCCAGTCTGCACTCACCACGGATGTGTCTGAACAGGTTGCGGAGGGTGGGGGGGTGTCACCCCAGTCTCTGGACACATGAGCGGAGCCCAGCTGCTTGCCCTGGGGGTGCTTGCTCACCAACATTCCAGCATCTAGGGGATATCCACTCAATGCCCATTAAAAGGAATGGGTGAAATCCTTCCGCCTTTAAAGCCAATTGCACGACTCCCACTGATTCCCTGGAGCCAGGATTTTAGCCCATGGGTGCTGCAAAAATCCCACCTCTGAACCGTTTCATGAGGAGTAAGTTGTTCCAACAGTCTGAGCCTGGGGGCTGCTGGGAGGAGTTTTGTGCAGCCTGGGGAGTTCTAGGGTAACCTGGTAACCAGCACCTGAGCCCCTCTGATTTTCAGTCACTGAAGCTCAGCTCTTCCAAAGTACTTGGGCCTCTACCTCCTCTGAGCTCAGCTGACAGACTTTGGAGGGCCTAGGCTTGGATGCTTTGCAAACGTTGTCCTTAGCGCTTATGTTGCTGTTTAAACAGGTTAACTAACCCTCCGTCGCCATCCCCCAGGGGATGGGTCAGCGTTTCCACCCCTGCTTCACGCAGGGAAAATCTGAGAGAAAGAGTCACAGTCCCCACATGGCCGCTGTGTGGCCTGACTTTGTGATTTATTCAGGGCTGAGCATGTTGCTGGCATTTAACAAGTAAACACTAACTAGGCAGTGATTCATCTTGTCAGCACAGGGGCTGGCCTCCCCCTACCGCCCCAGCATCGTCAATGCGAACGTAGAGCGCCTCTCAACGAATTATTATTTATTTGTCCTGCAGCCGGGTCCTGCAGCCCAACCCATTCCGCAGGGCCCCATCATACCAAGCACTGTGCAGCCACATAACAGAAAGATGCTTCAGAGATTCCAAGGCCAGAAGGGATCACTGTGGTCCTCTAGGCTGACCTCTTGCAGAACACGGGCCAGAGAACTTCCCTTAAGTTTGTTTGTAATGTTTGTTTGAACTAGAGCCGATCTCTTAGAAAAAACATCGAGCCTTGATTTTAAAATTGTCAGTGATGGAGAATCCAGCACACCCCTTGGTAAATTGTCCCAATGGTTAATTACTGTCAACGTTAAACATGTACACCTTCTTTCCAGTCTGAATTTGTCTAGCTTCCACTTCGAGGCATTGGCTTGTGTTAGACGTCTCCCTGCTAGATTGAAGAGCCCATGAATAAATATTTGTTCTTCATGTTGCTACTTATAGACTTCAGAGTAGCAGCCGTGTTAGTCTGTGTCAGCAAAAAGAAAAGGAATACTTGTGGCACTAGTTTAGTATCCTAGTTAAGTACCCTTAACACCTTTGTGTCAACTGTCCATAATGGGCCATCTTGATTATCACTTCAAAAGTTTCATTCCCCTGCTGATAACAGTTCCTTTCAATTAATTAGCCTTTTACAGCTGGTATGGTTACTTCCACCTTTTCATGTTTCTCTGAATGTATAAATATCGTCCCACTGTACGTTCCATTCTATGCATCTGACGAAGTGGACTGTCGTCCACGAAAGCTTATGCTGAAATAAATTTGGTAGTCTCTAAGGTGCCCCAAGTATTCCTTTTCTTTTTACTTACAGACTGTGATCAAGTCGCACCTTAATCTTCCCTGCCCTGCTCAATCGTTGAAGCTGAGTTTCTGTCTCCAAGAAAGCGAGACTTGATTTCCTTATCCTGATACAGGGAACACTTTCTGCCTAAATCCAACGGAGGACACAGAATTGACTCAGTGGAACCAGTGCCTGTTGGGAATGTAACTGTCTGAGTTAATGGGGATGGGGATGGGGATGGGGACGGGGCAGGGCGGTTGTAACTGGTGTTACAGGTAAAGTCAGGAAATCTAGCTGAGCAAATGGCTTCAAGACCTCTTGGAAAGACATGTCACATCTTAAACTAGGGCCTGGGTGCGGGAGGATTTTGCTACATTCCTTTCTGTGCTATTGACTGATTGGCTTTAAATTAATAGCTGCAAAGAATTTTCTCTTGGTCCCTTAGCTGGTTCAGCTGAAAAAATCATTACTGAGAAGAGCAACTCCTGCGTGGACCGGTGGGTGGAGAGATGAGCTGTCAGTGCAGATTTATGCAGGGTGAGAGGAGGCTGTCTCTGGAAAGGCAACATTCCAGCCCTGGGGTTATGATTCCGCATCCAGCTGGCTTACTGCGGCTTCACCAAGTATCGTGCAGGGAGTGACCCGCTGCTAGGGATCTGAACAACACACGGCAGCAGGTGCTTCCAGTGCCCTTTGGGCACCGCGCGCGGGTCCCCCTCCTGCATCAGACACTTGGGACCACTCCCTGCCTGTCCTGAACTGAGGTTTTGCTGCTCACACCACTGGCCTAATGCCAGTGCGGCTCCTAGCGTTAGCAAGGGCAGGCCAGGAGAGATCTCACAGCAGGAGCAGGCATCTTACTCCTCCCTGGGTCCCCTGGACCAGTAGGCCTCAGCCTTGGTGGGCTCAGGACCCAGCTGTAAATGGCTATGGCCTGTCGCCACGCAGTAAATAGTCTGGGGGTGGAGGCCCTGGGATGGTTTGTGTCAGGTCCTGCCCCACGCGGGGTTTGGGTCCTGCCCAACACTCACCCCACAGTGGAGCTGTGCCCTGGCTCATGGGGTGGCAGGGCCACTCACTGAGATTTGGCCTACCCGGGCTCCCATCGTCATGACGACTTACCCACGGGCTGAGAAGCCCGATCTAGATCTGCCCTGAACAGAGCAGAGAGACAGGGTGATGGGGCTGCACTAATGCTACAGCCAAGGCCAGAGCTTCGTGGGCCTGGAAGGGGGTTGCTGGGCAAGGGAACTTCCCACTTCTGTTTGTTCCTACTGTGTTCAGGAAAGCAGGGCCCTGTGCAGCACAGAAATACCTGGCGCGGGTCACTATCTTCCCTTCCTAATGGCAACAGCCCTGCAAGGATATTGCTAACTGCTCAGGCCAACGGGGCAGCGCTACATACAGATCTCCTGGGCGCGTGTCCTGGTGCAGTCTCCACAGGACGTGCTGGTCTAGGCCCTAACGGACACGCTGTGTATCAGGTCTGCAAAGAGCCGCTCTCGTCTAATATTTAGTACGGGTCTGAGCGTTTCCTGCGCGCTCTCCCTGCAGCTTTCGCTTGAGAGCTCAGGGAAGATTTGAATTTGCTAAATAGCAAAAAAAAAAGGCTTTTCAGAAGCACATTTGATCGCAAAGCCACTTATCTCGTGAGGTCTCCAAGGGGAGATTTCAGGGGCAGCTCTGGGCGATGCAACCTCCAAACACCCTGTCTAGTCTCAGCAAAACTCTGTGAACCAGGCTTCTTGTGTAAATACTCATGTTTTGAACGTCAGACTTCACCTGCCTATCCTGGACCAGTTGCAGGAAAGTCATCGTTTGTCTGTAGAATTGCTGGCTAGAATATTCATGGAAAGGGAATGAGACAGGACTATGAACAGCGGCAACGCAAATCCAGCCTTGATCACAGGGAATATTTGCCAGACATTGTTAGAGGGATTTACCCACCCTCTCCAGTGAATGCTCCGAAAAGAAAAGGATTCGCCAACTGGCAGTTTTGTTGTACTTTTTCCTAATCTTTAAAAACAATGCAAACAGCTCAATGTCTATTATTTGATTAAGGAAATGGGTACAATTTCCCATTAGTATGAAACGCAGCTACGATGGTGCTGAGAGCCATACAAATGTCTGGCAAGGGAGAGAGAGAGCCAGGTTGTTTTGTTATAGGTTTCTATTTTTATGTCCTTCTGCTGCTAAAATCATCCAATCTCCTCCTTTCCTTAGGTGATCAGTTTTTATTGAGCTGCTTTCTGCACATAAGCAAATGCACAGTGGTGTTTGGCACGTTGTCGGCTCTTTGTCAGCAAAAAGGACATGTGCGGATCGGACATGAACCACACTTGAGACTGGTTTGGGATTTTGCATTTCCTGGGCATTACACTTAACACTCCCTTCTGGGTAGAGCCCTTCCCTTCTGGAGCTCTCCCCTCAGACGCTCAAGCGATGAGCAACAGCTCCCCTTCAGCACAAGACTGTCTTGGCGCTGAGCCTTGATTAATGGCGCTCAGTTGGTTTAGCCTAAAAGAAATCCTACCAAAGTCATCTTTCAGGGCTAAGTGGTTGCAGACAGGACTGTGATTTCAGCTTAGGCAATTCCTTTCAACAGGCTGGCTCCCACTTCCCTTGCTTGAACCTTATAGCATGTGGCCCAAATGGCCTAGACATGGGTATGGGCTAGGGTGACCAGACAGCAAGTATGAAAAATCAGTACAGCGGGTGGGGGGTAATAGGAGCCTATATAAGAAAAAGACCCCAAAATTGGGACTGTCCCTATAAAATGGGGACATCTGGTCACCCTAGTATGGGCTCTGCTAAGTGGAAGACGTATGTGACACTGAAGACACCTGCCTAGGTGAGATATTCAGGAGCAGAGCCCTAGGGACGTGATTTCTCTAGTCTGGCGTGTGCGACTGCCATTAATATTAATAAGCGTGTGTGAACAGCGCCTGTTCTCGCTGCACTGGAACGTGCTCCTTGAGGCGGGGGGGTGGGCAGGGGCAAGTGGACTCTGGCCTTGCCCTGACAACTCTGTCAGCTAATGGGCTCTCCTCGCACACGTCTCCGAAGCCTTGCTCAGAACTGCGACCCTCCCATCAGTCTGCGTATGGAAGTGGAGTGCTAGGCTGGGAGTCAGCCTCGGGGGATCTGAGCAGGTTCACAGCCTCCCATCCAGGACGTGCACTCGTTCACACCCGTGTCGGGAACAAGGCCCTGTGCTGTCAGGCATTACCAGGCTGTCAACCCTTGTGAGCCGGGGCGTGTTAGCACAACGCTGCAGGAGAGGATGCCTCACTGGTCTCCGGTGCGCTGGACCACAAGTGACCTCACAGGACTCGTCTGTCTCCAGTTGCTGGAGCTCCACAAAAGCCATAATGCACTAGCCACCCTGTCTCCCAGCCATGAGCAGCTCCATGCTCAGTAACTCACACTGAGTCCTGGCCATCGACCCGTCTTCACCCCTTGCCTGGCCACAGACAGCATGTGTGGGATGCAGCACAGTTAAGGCAGCAGAACGGTTTCTGGTGACAGCTCCATTTTGGCTCCTTGCTGAATTCCACGTACACACTCAGCTGAGCTCAAATGTCGGTTTGTCAGGTCAATGGCCAGCAAGGACATTGCACTGGAATCTGAACAAGGGACTCCCAATGTGCAGTCCCCTCAGATTACCTGGGTTTAAACTTCCAGCACTTGGGTAACACTTTGTATGTCTGTGAGCACAGACAGAGAACAAACATGGGCCAAGCGCCACATGCCATCGACTGACATTGCTACAGTGGGAGGTGGTAGCCAACTTTATTAAGGATCAGCTCACTCCCACATGCAGATAGACTGAAAGGCACCATGCTGGCTTCAGCCCCATTGACAGGAATAGGAGGGGCACCAATTATGCATAGGGGATCATTCAGAAGTTGGTGCCTTTTGTCATGTTTTCATGAGACAGAGAAAAAATCACCCCAAAATCAACAGAGTTGCAATGCAGATGCAGTAGCCAGCAGTGCTGGAAGAGGGGCAGGCCCAGCGGGCACCACCTTATTCAGCTCACACACTACTCTACTGCCGTTTGTGTGACCATGCCAAGGCCCCAACCCTGCAATGGGATCTGCATGGATGGCTCCTCGTGCCTGCCCAGAGCCCCACTGACATCTCCAGGCAGGTTCTTGGGCCGTCATGGGTCTGATTGCAGGCCTGGGGCCTAAGTGTTAATGGTTTCTTTCTTAAAATGTCAGTGAAGATGAATGTATCACAAACACATGGAGCAGCTCCAAGACACAGATTCAGTGGCTGGCAAGGTCAGGGCTTGAAGGGGATCACCCCAGGCTTTAATCTATTTTCCGATCATTACAATCCGCCGCCAGGCAAAGTCCCACAGACTGAAAAATCTATTTACAATTAAAACCAGCAATGCAATTCTTTTTCCAAGAAATGTAAAATAAACAAAACGCCTCCATTTTTTAGAGCATGTCCAACTAGTGCAGTTTTATTACCTCGCGCCACCTCTCTCCGCTGGGCAGTAGCTTAACAACCAACATCTCAGCTGGGCCCATTGCTTTATTAACAAGTGTTTGTAGGAAGTAGCGCGCAAAGTCTCCCGTCAGGATGGAGGGCATATTGTGCTGGGTGGTGTACAAGCTAGAATAAGTCAGTCAATGCCCTGGAGGACTTGCAGTCTGATGACATGGTGAGGTACAATCGAAGAAGCTACATATTGACTGCTAGCGCCTGAGAAATAGAACAGGGGAAATCAACGTTTGCCAGTGGAAAAAGTCCAGAGAGATGGGCGGAGGGTGCAGCTTTAAGAGGATGTTTATCCACTCAGCAGGGAAACTATAAGCACTGTGAATCCCTCAGACTGGGTACTTCCATGTTATGCCAGAGCCTGGGCGATTGGGAGTTTGTGATGCCCTCCGATGGAAAGGACGTCAGTGAGATTCAGATATAACATTTTTCAGTGTAGTAGCGTGTTAGTCTGTGTCAGCAAAACGAAAATAAGAAAGAAAAACTTGTAGCACCTTAGAGACTAACACATTTATTTCAGCATAAGCTTTCGTGGGTTAGAACCCACTTCATCGGATGCATGGAATGGAACATACAGTGAGCAGATATTTATATAGTCAGAGAAACATGATAATGTGGAAGTGTCTATACCAACTTTAAGAGGCTAATTAATCAAGAGGAACTATAACAGCAGGGGAAATATAACATTGGTTTCAGTGTTTAGACCAAGCTATGCCATGAACCTGGTTCAGAGACAATTTGCCCAGCCTACAGGAGATGACGTCACAGGCTGAAACATTCTAAAATCAGTAACTGATAAAGGAAGGGAGGGAAAACAAAGGGAGGAATGTCTGTCCAGTCTGCTCGATAAGTAATCCCGAAATGGGCACATTTCCGGGGCCAGCTCAGCATCATTGTCAGGGTCGTTACTGCAGCTCCCACAAAACTATTCGATTCCATTCTGCTCAGGGTTTTATCTCACCCTCATCACCAGCTCAGCGCCTTCCACGATGCAGTAGAGGCCGTGACTAACAGCTGTCGTGTGGTTTGTTTCCTCTCTCATTGTCTCTCCTCCAGGGTGAACAATGTGAAGTGCAGTGTTTTGTTTTGGTAGGGTTGTGTTTAAATATCTCCAGGCTGCTCGGTGATGCAAGGCCAGTCGGAGGAGCGCACTTGGCACTTGGAGCAGAAGGCAGGAGGTTTGGGACAATCCTTAGCTCCCGGGCAAGTTCATTCCACGGACAGACTCAGCCCAGCCCCATGAAAGCTCTGTCTCCTGCACAAGCCTCCCTCCACTGAATCCAGCACAGCCCTGCAGCTCCTGACTGCATTTCCTGGCCTCCTAAGCCAAAGCGTTTCAGATTCATCAGCCTCTCCGTGTAGTTTAGCCACTTAGTGGGGACAAAGAGCCCGGCTGTGCTGTGCTGGGGTGGCCTGCTCAAGGTTAGCGAGGCGTCCACGTGGACCCAGAGTCTGCGAGGGATGGAGGCAGATGGCTTTGCTGGGAGGGGAGGTCTGCGCCTCAGCTAGTTCTTCAAACAGCTCCCCCTTCCCACCAGCATCCCCGTGAAACTGCCACATCGCTGGACTCCCCCTGCCATTGGGACATCCTTGTGGTGGCATTGGCTGCATCTGTGGGAAGTGAGACACCCAGCAGGGCCTCACGGGAGGATTGCTGGCTGAGGAGCCTGTCACCTTCCCAGCTCCACCAGCCATTGCGTGTGGATACTGAAGAGAACAAGTCTTGCAGACCTCCCAGGTGAGGGCCCTGTGGGGGGCGGGGAGGGGGGGACACAGTGGTCTGGGTCCTGCTGGAAAGGAATGATTGGAGTGCAGGCCCAGCTATTCCAGCTATGGCATGTAGGCATGTTACAGCCCTTGTGGCTGACAGTTGTGATAGCTGCAGAGAGGTCAGGTCACAGGAGCGTGGAGACACGGCCGTGAGGAGGTCAGCCTGGAGTGCTGGGGGGGGCCCAGTGACTGCAAAGAACCCAGGATGCTGGCAGATATCACAGCATGATGGAGCCTGGCTGTCTCTGCACTTAGAGCTAGCGGGGTCTATGGAGCAGGAGCGTAATGCGCCCCACGCAGCAGGCCCCCAAAAAGCTGTCTGCACCGACTCGAGGAGACCTGCCCACACTAGCTCGGCTTGAGCTGGAGCGCTGACAATCGAGGGGAGCTGTGGCACCATGAGTCAACCCGTCTGACATGCTAGTTGCATGCGTGGGGCAGCGAGCCCCTCCCCTGGCCTGCCTTGCCACGGCTGTACCCTCACCCCATCAGAGCTAGTGCGGGCGTGTCTCCTTGAGTGGACTCACCCCCCGGTTCCAAGGGCAGCCCCGCCCCCGACACAAGCAGACGTAGCGGGGCCCCCAACGCAGGCAGTCCAAGTCCCGCGACGGCAAGGGAATTGCTGCGGCGGCGGGCGAGAATGGGGCGGCAGTCCGAGTCCTGCGGCGGCAATTTGGCGGCGGGAAGAGTGGACCTGCCGTCGAATTGCCGCCGCGGGACTCGGACTGCCGCCCCGTTCTCTATGCCTCCCCAAGCACCAGCTTGGAAAACTGGTGCCTGGAGCTGGAATCTGTCAGAGAAGAAAAAGCAGAGTCCCTGAAGTGCAGCTCCAGTCCCTCTTCCCTGAGTGCACAGGTGTGTCCAGAATCCACCTGCCCTGCAGGGTGAAGGCTGCTGGGAGATTTGTAAATATTAGCATAGTCAGGAGACCTTTATCCATTCTCAGAGGCGCTCACTGACCAACAGACTCAGCTCTATAGCTACAGCAAACACCAGAGTGAAAGGGATCAAGGACACCAGAGCTCCTTTGCTAAGACTCTCTCAGGCACCCACCCTGAAAAAGGCAAGTCAGAGGCTAAGAGGTGACTGGGCAAGACTGTCGGCATTAAGAGTTGGATTCCTGAGCATGGGCCCAGGAGTGCTCTTTGGAGCCACGCAGTCAGCAATCATTCCAGGGAGACTGACTATGAGTTCAAGGGAGTGCTGGAAAGAGCTACAAACATTGTCTCTGGTCATGTGTTTACCCTGGTGTGTGTGAAGGTGACATGAGGCAAAGGGACATTTAGGAGACCCTGTATCACTTGTCAGGGACAAAAGATGGTCATATATGAGAAGAGCAGACAACTTGCTGGGCAATATTCTCCTCTAGAGAAATCTGGGACATTTCGTGTATGGAGGTGTGATACAGACTGAAGTGGTATAAACTCAAACTACTCTAAAGTTCTAGGGAATTTCCAACAGGGAAGCAGTTTGGGAAAAGCATTTCTTTAAAAGAAAGATTCACTCAGAAAGGTAACGGGTCCACCTGACTCCTGGAATCACGTTTACCCCACAAGTACAGAACTTTCTCTTTCCCCTTTGTTCTGCTTGGAATTTATTCCAAGTCTTCTCATTGCAACAACATATTTGGTGGAGAAGAAGTCAAGGTTATGGAAGGGCTGACCATGCACTTCTAGGGTGGGACTCACCAATGCTTGCAGAATACAATTGTTTCCTTTCAAAAATCAGCCAACAAACAGAGCATAGAGTGGCATCTAATTCTGTTCTGTATGTAGAGTCTCCAAAATAAACTGAGAGCTGGGGATTCTAATGTGGAACTTCCTCCTTGGGAGGCCTTGAGATCTCTCCATCAATGAACTATGGTCTCCAGCTCGGCAGGAGCCAGTAATTTGAAACGCATGTTGTTTAAATTGAAAGATGATTGTAAAAATAAGGGACTAAATTCTCAAGCTGCCAAGCCTCCCACGTTCACCGAAGACCTTAGTTTTTCTGTCTTCCGGCTAAACATGACCTTTTACACAGTAACCTTAGAGTCCCAAAGTGAGTCCAAAGAAGAAAGGGCAGGAAGAAGAAAGGCTAGCAAAGAACTGCACAACTTCCATTCAATCCAACCAAGGAAATATGGGTGAATTGGGTAAATGGCACTTCTCTATAGCCTTTTATGTTGGCTCTCAGCTTTTGCTACGTAAACTAAATTCTTGTTTCAGGTTATTGTCAATAGAACTTATGTGTTGCTAGAAGAATGTCCTTGTCAATATGTTGCTGCCTGGCAAAGTGTGTG
The DNA here is from genome assembly GCA_037349315.1 of Chelydra serpentina. Taxonomy (NCBI): domain Eukaryota; kingdom Metazoa; phylum Chordata; order Testudines; family Chelydridae; genus Chelydra; species Chelydra serpentina. The sequence goes on from JBAIAC010000192.1 coordinate 1,858,016, forward strand.
TTCTCCACATCTATCCTCCCATGACCCCTAGGAGAAAAGCAGTGTCTGGATTATAAAAAGGTGCAGTCGCATGGTCCTGGGAACTGATACCTGATAGCCCAGCAGGTACAGAGGCACAGAGCAGACACTGTAATGACAAAGAGTTTTGCTTGATGGGTGGGGCAGCTCTAAGTAGCACAATATTTGAGGGCCTGATTCTCACTTACCCTGAGACTCTTTTATGCCTCTCTGGCATATGGCCACTTCTAGGCCTCCAGAGCAGGGGTGCCCCTCCCCCTGCTGGCACCTGCAACCCCGCGGCTCCTGCCCCCTGCCTTGGAGCTGCCCCTGGACAGCTGCTGCCCCTGTCTGCTGGGGGGGGGGGGGGCTCTGATGTCAGGGTGTCCCCCCCACCCAGGTACCTCATCTCTACACAGCGAGGGGGGGAGGGGACAGGGATCACCAAGAGAGGGACGGAGATGCTGGCGGCTGTGTCTGAAGGAACCTGCTGAGTGCTGCTCTCTTAAAAGGGCGGAGGGCAGCCTCTCACACACTCTGCCAGCTCACACACGCTGTCTCTTTCACACTCATTGCCCCCCAACACATACTTATATTGTTGTTGTTACTTGTCGGTACTTCCTGCAATATGCATATATTCTCTGCAATTTTATTCTTTCAAAGTGCTGTCATAGTTTTTTGACTGGTCTGTGCATTTCATGATTTTACTTCTTCTCTTTATGCTTACATTGAATTCTTTGAGTACTGAGTTCTAAAATGCCTAACCTGTCCTGGCTGGAGTAATTATCATTATTACTGTTATTATCATATTGTGCTTTGTCATTCATTAGTTAAAGTGGTACAATCAAATAAGTATCCTCCTAGAATGTAACTTGGGGGGGGATAGCTCAGTGGTTTGAGCATTGGCCTGCTAAACCCAGGGTTGTGAGTTCAATCCTTGAGGGGGCCATTTAGGGATCTGGGGCAAAAATTGGGGATTGGTCCTGCTTTGAGCAGGGGGTTGGACTAGATGACCTCCTAAGGTCCCTTCCAACCCTGAGATTCTATGATACTAAGCTTAGCAGTGCCAGTTTAAAAAACATTAGCTAAACACATAATTATAGACACTGGGCAGATGAAGGTGGCTTATTTTCAAATTGTATTTTTAGTTATTTCTGTAAAATAACTTAACATTTGCATGAAAATAAACGCAGTTCCAACTAGGATACCAATAGCAATGATGGAGTCAAATGCTAGTGAGTCACATACATGATTGTGGTCGATAAACATAAAAGCCAAAATAGTTAGAAAAATTAATTCCCTTTCTTAATAAAAGAGAAAAAAAACCTTACTCGCATATGTTAAAATTATGGTTTAAGTGAAAAACAATTGACTAAAATAGAGGAGATAATGGCAGTAACACAATGTGTGTGTTAGAGAAAGTAAGCAGTATTTATTAATTGTTCTTTATCATAGAATCATAGAATCTCAGGGTTGGAAGGGACCTCAGGAGGTCATCTAGTCCAACCCCCTGCTCAAAGCAGGACCAAACCCAACTAAGTCATCCCAGCCAGGGCTTTGTCAAGCCTGACCTTAAAAACCTCTAAGGAAGGAGATTCCATCACCTCCCTAGGTAACCCATTCCAGTTCTTCACCACCCTACTAGTGAAAAAGTTTTTCCTAATGTCCAACCTAAACCTCCCCCTCTGCAACTTGAGACCATTAAACAGCGTGTGGGCTGAATTACCCAAACCCCACCTTTAAAGTCATGTTAGAAAGGTATACAAATGAGAATTAGGGCCATTCATGCTAAATAGGCTAGAACTTTGAAATGCAAACCTATGTTGTTAGAAGTACATCAATTCTGAACCACTTAAAGAAGAGGAAAGTGATCAGGAACAGTCAGCATGGATTCACCAAGGGCAAGTCATGCCTGACTAACCTAATTGCCTTCTATGATGAGATAACTGGCTCTGTGGATGAGGGGAAAGCAGTGGATGTGCTATTTCTTGACTTTAGCAAAGCTTTTGATACAGTCTCCCAAAGTATTCTTGCCAGCAAGTTAAAGAAGTATGGGCTGGATGAATGGATGGTAAGGTGGCTAGAAAACTGGCTAGATGGTCGGGCTCAATGGGTAGTGATCAATGGTTCCATGTCTAGTTGGCAGCCAGTATCAAGTGGCGTGCCCCAAGGGTCGGTGCTGGCGCTGGTTTTGTTCAATATCTTCATTAACGATCTGGAGGATGGTGTGGACTGCACCCTTAGCAAGTTTGCAGATGACACTAAACTGGGAGGAGTGGTTGATACGCTGGAGGGTAGGGACAGGATACAGAGGGACCTAGACAAATTAGAGGATTGGGCCAAAAGAAATCTGATGAGGTTCAACAAGGACAAGTGCAGAGTCCTGGACTTAGGACGGAAGAATCCCATGCACTGCTACAGACTAGGGACCGAATGGCTGGGCAGCAGTTCTGCAGAAAAGGACCTAGGGGTTACGATGGACGAAAAGCTGAATATGAGTCAACAGTGTGCCCTTGTTGCCAAGAAGGCTAACGGCATTTTGGGCTGTATAAGTAGGGGCATTTCCAGCAGATCGAGGGACGTGATCATTCCCCTCTATTCGGCACTGGTGAGGCCACATTTGGAGTACTGTGTCCAGTTTTGGGCCCCACACTGCAAGAAGGATGTGGATAAATTGAAAAGAGTCCAGCGGAGGGCAACAAAAATGATTAGGGGGCTGGAGCACATGACTTATGAGGAGAGGCTGAGGGAACTGAGATTGTTTAGCCTGCAGAAGAGAAGAATGAGGGGGGATTTGATAGCTGCTTTCAACTACCTGAAAGGGGGTTCCAAAGAGGATGGATCTAGACTGTTCTCAGTGGTAGAAGATGACAGAACAAGGAGTAATGGTCTCAAGTTGCAGAGGAGGAGGTTTAGGTTGGATATTAGGAAAAACTTTTTCACTAGTAGGGTGGTGAAGCACTGGAATGGGTTACCTAGGGAGGTGATGGAATCTCCTTCCTTAGAGGTTTTTAAGGTCAGGCTTGACAAAGCCCTGTCTGGGATGATTTAGTTGGGGTTGGTCCTGCTTTGAGCAGGGGGTTGGACTAGATGACCTCCTGAGGTCCCTTCCAACCCTGAGATTCTATGATTCTATAAGTAATACTAATTGTGTGTATCTTGGATGCTACCTGTAAACAGACAGTTCCTGTCTGTCTCTATAACTATTGATTTGGAGATCAAAAGGAAATATTAACATTTGGATAAATTTTGGGTAAAATGTCATTGTCTATATGTCTCTTTCAAGTTTGTAATAGACTGCCTAATGGATAAATTGACCTATGTTAATTTGTGTAACTAATTACTGGTGGTGTTTAGAAAGCACTGTGTGGTCAAGTGGATGCTAGAACACTGTATAAAAAGACCCTTGGGTCCTGATTCTGTCATCTCAGATCTGCTTAGGCTTCATCAGGGGAAGTTTGAGTCACAAGACTGAGGTCCCAGTTATGCTGGTACGCTCTGAATATGAGATTTGGACATTGGACTATAAACTCTGAACTATTTCTGAAAGAACTCTCTGCAACTACAAAGTTCACCATCTCGGATTGAACTCATCTCTGTATGTATATTGATCTTTTAACCATACTCTCTCTCTTTTGTTTTTTAATAAATTTTAGTTTAGTTAATAAGAATTGGCTGTAACGTGTATTTGGGTAGGATCTGAAACATTCATTAACCTGGGAGGTTATGTGTCCGATTCTTTGGGATTGGTAGAACCTTTTCTTTTATATGATGAAATAAGATTTTCAGAAATCATCATATCTGATGTGGGTACCTGGATGGAGGCCTGAGGCTGGATCACTTTAAGGGAACTGTGTTGTTTGAACTTCTGAGTAACCAGTAAGGTAATAAAGAAGCTGTTTTATGCTGGCTTGGTAAATCTAGGTATTGGAACATCCACCAGCTTGGTATGGGAACATCCACCCTAACTGAGTGACCACAGCTGGCCCCCAGTAGGACCCCGGTCACAGTGGCGTAGTCTGGCTTGGATACATATTACCAGGGTTAATTGGGGTTTGGGATCAGAACCACACACTTGTCAAAATTTAATTTTGATATTGGAGAATTTAAGGGTTAAACATCAGTTACAATGAGTGACCCCTGAGCAAGACCCTGACAGAAAAAGCCTGTAAGAATTGTGCGTACACAGAGGGCGGTCTTTTTAGCAAAAGGCCCCAGAGCAGGAACTGAAAAATCTGTTAATTACCAGTGATAAGGAAGAAGACAGTGAAAATGCTTGCAGTGAGAAAAGAAACAGCTACAACTTGAACAAACGCAAAAAATAGCTGATATGGAAGGAGAAGCTGCGGAAAGAGAAGGCCTGTGTTTTGAACATGAACAGACAATGGCATATATTCGATTGCAGGAACTAGAAGCTAAGGCAGAAGTGGACAGACTTAAGCTCCAACTCAGAAGAATAAAGGAACAACAGGAACTGCATTATCCTGAAACGCCACCCTTACTTCTGCGCTGCTGCTGGCAGTGGCATTGCCTTCAGAGCTGAGTGCCCGGCCAGCACCCACCCAGGGCCGGTGCAACCACTAGGTAAACTAGGCAGTCGCCTAGTGGTTGGGGGCAGCGAGCCCCAGCCACGGAGGAGCCGGCACGGCGCAGGGGGGGCAGCAGCCCTGCAAAGGCGGCAGCGCCCCCCGCCCCTCCTGCCCAGGCTGCGGCCCGGCCCCCGCCCCCCCAGGGCTCCTGCAGGCTGCAGCAGATGCATGCGGGCACCAGCCCCCGTGCACCCCCCCCCCCTCGCCCGGCTCGGGCTCTGCGGCTCCCCAGTAGGGGCAGCGGCGGCGGCTCACACTCCCAGGAGCTGCAGAGCCCGAGCACGGTGAGGGGGGCGCTGGGGGGGCGCACCGGGGCTGCTGCCCACATGCATCCGTGCAGGAGTCCCCGGGGGGGCCGGGCCACAGCCCGGGCAGGCACCCCCCCGGCTCCCCCCTCACTCGGGCTCTGCAGCTCCCGAGAGTGTGAGCCGCCGCTGCCCCTCCCGCTGCCTCAGCACTCTGCGGGGGAGGGGCTGTGCGCGGGGCCCGGCAGCGTGTTCTGCCTCCACGTGGAGCCAGCGGCTCCTGGGCCTGGTAAGGGGAGTCCCGGGGGGCAGTCAGGGAGCGGGGGGGGCTGGAAGGGTCGGGGACTCTGGGGGGGCAGTCAGGGGGTGGGGGTGTGGAGAAGGATCAGAGCAGTCAGGGAGCGGGGGGGGGGTTGGAAGGGTCGGGGGCTCTGGGGGGGCTGTCAGGGGGCGGGGGTGTGGAGAGGGATCAGAGCAGTCAGGGGACAGGGAGGGGGGGTGTTGGAGGGGTCAGGAGTTCTGGGGGGGCTGTCAGGGGACGGGGAGTGGTTGGATGGGGTGTGGGAGTCCCGGGGCTCTGTCTGGGGGCAAGGGTGTGGATAAGGGTTGGGGCAGTCAGGGGACAGGTAGAGGGTAGGGTTCTGGGGGACAGTTAGGGGCAGGGGTCCTAGGAGGGGGCAGTCAGGGGACAAGGGGGAAGGGATAGCTCAGTGGTTTGAGCATTGGCCTGCTAAACCCAGGGTTGTGAGTTCAATCCTTGAGGGGGCCATTTAGGGATCTGGGGCAAAAATTGGGGATTGGTCCTGCTCTGAGCAGGGGGTTGGACTAGATGACCTTCTAAGGTCCTTCCAACCCTGATATTCTATGATTCTATGATTCTAATCCCAGGGAGCCTGTGCAGGCCAGGAATGATTGGGGTGGGGGCACCAAAATACAAGTTTGCCCAGGGTGCCATTTTCCCCAAGGACAGCCCTGTGTGTCCATTCCAGGGTTTGTACCAGTATAGTTATAGTAGTAAAAAATCACACCCCTAACCAAAAAAATCTGTGTGTAGAGCATGCCTCGAGCTCAGTCAGCCCCTGCGTGAGTTCCTGGTGGGGCTGGCCTTGAACGGGGTTTGGAACCATCCCCAAGACCCGATTCAGAGCAGTAATAAGAAATCTGTGCTCCAGGCTGACATAACTTCACTACATCAGAAATATTTGTTCTTGGGGAAGATCTGAAGTTATCTTCCAAACCTAAAATGCCCTGTTCCCCCCCCCCCCCCTTTATTTTAATCTTCTCTGTTACGTGGCGGCATGGCTGTTGCTAACAATAAAGCAGTCTTTTGATTAGCCTTCCTGTAAATCAGCAAGTTTCCCATCTTACTCAACAACATGAGTAACCAGTCACCAGGCTCAGCAGCTGCAGGCATTCATTCAAGTTCAGATCATGCTGAACTTTTACACAATAACCTCCAGGGTCAGCCTGGGAAGGAACAGTATGGAGAAAAGATCAGAACAAAGACAATAACCACAGACCACTCCTCCTGCCCTCCGCTGGGCACCGCCAGAACCCAGCTCTTCAGAGGGAGACCTACTACAAGAGAGCCATGCGCAGAAGAGGGTGCCAATCTTGTGTCAAATGGGCTGGCTGTTATATTCGAGCAGCACTCACACTGTGCTAGGTGCTGGCCGAGCCTATAGGAGGGACAGCCCTGCCCTGCAGAACTCTTCTGAAAAGACCATGTCGGAAGAAGTAAATGTGAATCCCTAGCCAGAAAACGAAGGCTAGACTCTGAGAGAGGGACAGGAAATGTTCCGTTCCTGCCAGGTCCTGCCACAGAGACAACGCAGACCCTGATGAGCCAGCAGGGGAAATTCAGGGACACGCTGGCAAAGCAATACAGGGCAGAAAACCATCCTGCCAGCCTGCTTGGGGAAGCCGAATGGGGATGTGTCAGCAGTTCCACTCGCAGGGCAAAAGGCAGAACTCGGCCTATCCTTGGCTTGCCCTGCAGCCCTCGGGCTGGTTTCTCTTTTGACTTTTTGCAGATTAATCCTTATGGGCCCATCAGTCCCTTAGCATCGCATGTGGAGCAAACCCTTCATGCTCCGATCTGCCCCTCTCCTCTCAGAAGGAGGGGGTGAGCCACCGCCTCCTGTCATCACCGCATGCTGCACAGGCCCAGTGCAGGTGCAGAAGCAGAGAGGAGACAACGCAGGCCCTGATGAGCCAGCAGAGGAGACTGGGCAGGTCCAGGGGAGGAGTGGGCAGGTCAGGGGCATGGCCAGGGTTGCACATCATTATTCCCCTGACTCCCCTTCCCCTCCCCACCCCAGTCAAGACCCTGGCTGCAGAACATTGTCAGCAGAAAGTATCACAGCCCAGAGTCTCTGGCCTGTGGTGAGGGGGTGGGATTCTTGGCCCTCTTGGAGTTAGGGAACTCCAAGAGATGGTGCCAGGGTGGAACTTAGCCTCTGCCAGGGTGGTGCTGGCTGCCTGAAAACTCTCAGGGGGCCTGCTAGGGTTTGGGGCAGGTCTCTTGGCCTCCACCACAAGGTCAAGTCAGGACAGTGGGATGGGGGAGAACCTTGCTGGTGATCTCCCTCCCCAGGGACTGGCGGGTCAGGCCCGAGAATCCTTCCCCCCGACTCACACTGAGCAGAACCTGACTCCAGGGGTAGCTCTGTGTGAGTGAGGGGCACCCTCTGTCAGCTGCGGCAAAGGGGGTGGTACCAGAGGCTTCCACGGGCCAGGCCAGGCCAGACAGTTCTGGCACAACTCCAGGACCACATGATGAGGAGCCAAAGTGGGGAAGGAGGTGGGGGAGACGGAAGCAAGGCCACAGCTTTTGGGGCAGGACCAGCCAGCGTCATCCAGAGAGGAGTGTGGGTTTGGGAATGGGGATGTGTCCCTGAGTACTGGAAAGCTCTAGGACAGGGGTGGGCAAAGTTTTTGGACTTTCTATTTCTTTTTGGGAATAGAAATTGTATGTCGAGCCATGAATGCTCAGAAAATTGTGGTTAGGGCGTGGGAGGGGGTGAGGGCTCGGGTTGGGCGTGCAGGCTCCAGGGTGGGGCCAGAAATGAGGAGTTCAGGGTGTAGGAGGGTGGTCCGGGCTGGGACTGAGGGGTTCAGAGGATGGGGGGGATCAGGGCTGGGGAAGAGGGTTGGGATGCAGGAACGGCTCAGGGGTGCAGGCTCCGAGAGGTGCTTACCTCAAGTGGCTCCCAGAAGCAACGGCATGTTCCCCATTCGGCTCCTATGCGGAGTCGTGGCCAGGTGGCTCTGCGCACTGCCCCGTCCGCAGTCACCCCTGCAGCTCCCATTGGCTGCTGTTCCCGGCAAATGGGAGTGGCGGGGGCAGCGTGCGGAGCAGAGCCCCCTGGCTTCCCCTACGTATAGGAGCCGGAGCTGGGCCATGCCGCTGCCTCTGGGAGCTGTGTGGAGTGGCCCCCGACCCTGCTCCCCGGCTGGAGTGCCAGAGCAGGGCAAGCCTCAGACCCCGCTCCCCAGCAGGACCTTGAGGGCCAGCTTAAAACGGCTGGCAGGCCGGATTCGGGCCACAGGCCATAATTTGCCCACCCCTGCTCTAGGAGATGTGGGGCAGCAGGGCTCCACAGTGCCCCCTGGCGCTGGCCCTGGGAAAGCGCAGCTCTAAGTGATCCCCTTATACTCAAGTTATTGATACGCTTGGAATATCCTTCATCCATTGGATGAGAAGAGACCCTCACGGGAACTACTTATGGACGGACCTGTCCCAGACTCATCACTCAGGAACCTTTTCTGCTGGGCTTTCCTGTCCCTATTTTGTGACAGTCACTGTCAGGGTTGGGGGTGAGCACTGGGGGGGGGGGGCGTTGCTCTGTATATCATAACCACTGCTTACACACCCTGCCTTCTGAGTAATGACACATTGTGCGCTCGATGCGCCTTTGAGCGGGGGATCTCAGAGCATTCACAGACATCAATTGCTTAAGCTACAGAGGAAGTGAAGACAAATCCACCCATTTCTAACAGCAGAGTGAATTTAGAGGCAGAGCACAGCTGCCGGGGCTCGAGTTTGGCCAGGACTCTGGGGCTAACGCTGAAAAGTACCATGGGCTCTTTAATGACCCCCGCAGGGGTCAGGACCTCCATTTTACAGCTCCTCTGAAAGGCAGCAGCACAGCCCACACGGGTGCAGTTATTCATTAGATGCTTGGAAGAAGACTCCCAGCGACATTCTTTTCTTCAGCATCTGAGTGCTTCCCGGGGAGCTCCTTCCCAAGCAGCGAGATCTTGGAGGATCACAGCTCAGGTGGCTGCCAGACAGGTCGAGCCCGGCAATTTCAGCTGCGACTGTTTATTCCTCTGCCAAAGCTAACCACAGTGACTCAGCCAGTGATGGTGAAAGAATGGATAAGAAACCAGCCCTGGATTGGACTGTCACGTTAAAGCACATAGCAGACAACCATATGTAAGCAGAGACCCACAGCTGAGCAAAATAAGGAGCTACGTTTTACCCAAAGCTCAGAGTCAGAAATTTCATTCCCACTCAGATCATGGGCAGAGCCATAACCAAAGGGCAGAATCTGGCAGGCATTTCACTGGCGCGCAGAGATTTGTAGAGTTATGCACATCTCTCTACAAAAAGGCAGAAGTGAAGTGGACTCCGAGAAACCTAGGATCCTAGAGAAATACACTGAAAAATAGAACCGGTTCTGAGGAGTCCTGCTCAGTGTATCTGACTTTACTGAGATTGGTTTACAGCACTAGGTAACTCAGAGCCTTGGGGGATTTTCCATTTTTGTTTGTTAAAAATTAATATTTCTCTTGGCATATCAGAGATTTTTCATTAGTAAAATCACACAAAGTAAAATGCAGAACTTTTGTGCTTTCTAAACAGTGTTTTGCATCTTCCATTATATCTCCCTTATTTCAGTTCAAGCACTAAAAATACAGAAAAAAACTGCAGGGGAAAAATTACTGTGAATAAATATACGGACCAGATTCATCCATTCATCCTCCGGTGAGGTCAATGGAGTTACACCAGGGACTCATTTGCCTTGATGTCTTTGACCTAGACAAATAAGATACTTTAAAGAGAGTTTCTTTGTTTGTCCCAATGACCCACAAGCATTCTCTGATTCCTATTTTAGTGAGCTCTTGAGAGGTTGTTGAGACTCTAGCTTAAATGTATTTGAACCTCAAACTCCGTTCAATTGCACACTCAGAAGGAGCACTCTTTTTCATGCTTGGTACGTTTTCTCAAGAACACTGGAAAACTGAGGAAAAGATAAAAAGGAAGAACAATTTCCACATTTGTGTGTGAGCAGTGGAAAAAGTGCATCCGAAGAAGTGGGTATTCACCCACGAAAGCTTACGCTTCAATACCTTTGTTAGTCTATAAGGTGCCACAGGACCCTTTGTCGCTTCTACAGATCCAGACTAACACGGCTATCCCTCTGACACATTTGTGTGTGTGTGTGGCGGGGGGGGAATTGGAGGGAATTTTTCCATGTGTCTTGCTGTTATCTGGGCCTTTTGCATCAGACTTGGCCTCTAGCTGCAGAACCAACAGAAATCTTCAGGACGTGTGGACAGACACAGCCTAGCTTTACAAAAGGACAATGAGTGTTATTAGTGATTACAGTGAGGCGAAAGGTTTTGAATGAAAAGAGTCCGTCCGTCGTCCCCTCCCGCCCCTTTTCTTCACAATCAAACATTGTCAGGAAAAGCAGTGAGGTTCACTATGTTTTACCATTTCCCCTCACCCTTTTTTCATCATATTCATCTTTTCTTTTCATTCAGGGTTTTTCCTTCTTTTCCTTCAGCTTCTGGGCCATTTTCAAAAGTACCCTTCCCCCTCTCAAAAAATGACTGATGGCAAAAAGAGAGGAGGAGGGAGAGAGAGAGAGAGAAAAGAGGGAGCAAGGGTGGGGGCGTGTTTGGGGTAGGGCTCTTTGGTGGGGAATATTTTGGGGATGGGGTTTTTTGATGGGAGGGGCCTGGTGGGGGACAGGGCTGCTGGAGTGACAGTTGTTGGAAGTAGCGTAGGCAGGTCCGGGGCACAGGGGGAGCGGCGCTATAAAAAGGCTCCTCCCCAGGCTCCCCCTGTACTCACCCGGCGGCACTTCGGCGGTGGGTCCTCACTCGCTCCGGGTCTTCGGTGGTACCCGCCGCCGAAATGCCACCGAAGACCCGGAGCGCCGCTGGGTGAGTGCAAGAAGCGGCGCTTAAAAAGAAGCGGCGCCTTGTTTTAGCTCTGCTAAAAAAGGCACCGCTTCCTTTTTAAGGCGCCGCTTCTGCTCCCCCCCCTTACGCTACTGGTTGTTGGGGGAGGGGAGAGGAGGAGATGCAGAAGGCCCAGCCAGGGTTTTGCTCTCCCTTCCACAGACCAGGACATCTCCCTGATTTCTCCTTCTTGCCCCAGTTCTGGGTCCCTGAGCCAGCCCTCCCCCACCCCTTTCTTATTTGCATGTAGTTGGGTGTTGGTGGCAGGGGGCAGACAAGGTGGTTCTGGGTCATTTGTTTCTTGCTCTTTTCCTTCTGCTGTCTCCTCTCTTTTTCCACCTTCTCCCTTTGTCCCCTGCCCACCCCTCCTCTCTCCTCCGAGTTTTCCAGAGATCTGGAGAGACAGGTTTCTGCCCCTGCTCCCAGCCGCCCTCGGGCTCTGAGGGCTGGCTACATTACAGACCTTATCCTGCTGGCACACACACTTGGGCAGGGTGCAGTCTGCTGACATGACTGACCCGACAGCCTCGACCTGGGCAAATCGCGCTAGGAGCATGTCAGTGAATGTGACTACAACCCCTGGGCTATAGAACGAGCCTGGCAGGGGACAGGAGGCTCCTTCATGGGGAAATCTGGGGAGGGAAAAATCTAGGGCAGACCAGGCCAGACCATCTCGAGGTGCCTCTCCCTTCACCTCACTGCATAGTGGCCCTCCCAGAACTGAGCTGAGGACAGGAGGGCTGAGGATTTCAAGGCAGCCACCCCACGGACATAACCAAGCACTGGGGACTGGAGAGAGAAGGGAGCAGCCACTCTTCTGGGAGGTTTCAGTGTAGTAGCCGTGTTAGTCTGTGTCAGCCAAAAGAAAATAAGAAAGAAATACTTGTGGCACCTTAGAGACTAACAAATTTATTTCAGCATAAGCTTTCGTGGACTACAGTCCGCTTCGTCGGATGCATGGAATGGAACACTCAGTGAGAGGATATTTATACAGTCAGAGAAACATGAAAAGGTGGAAGTAACCATATCAACTGTAAAAGGCTAATTAATTGAAAGGAACTGTTATCAGTAGGAAAGAAACTTTTGAAGTGGTAAGCAACATGGCCCATTACAGACAGTTGACACAAGGGAGTTAAGGGTATTTAATGGGGGGGGGGTGGAGGGGAAAATAAATTCAATTAACGTAATGACCGAGCCATTCACAGTCAATATTCAGACCTAAGGTAATGGTATCTAGTTTGCATATTAATTCCAGTTCAGCAACTTCACGTTGGAGTCTGTTTTTGAAGCTTTTCTGTTGTAAAATTGCTACCTTTAAATCTGTCATTGCGTGATCACGGAGGTTGAAGTGTTGACCTACTGGCTTTTGAATGGATGATTCCTGATGTCAGATTTGTGTCCATTTATTCTTTTGCATAGAGACTGTCCAGTTTGGCCAATGTACATGGCAGAGGGGCATTGCTGGCACATGATGGCATATATCACATTGGTAGATGTGCAGGTGAACGATCCCCTGATGGTGTGGCTGATGTGATTAGGTCCTATGATGGTGTCACCTTGAACAGATATGTGGACAGAGTTGGCAACGGGCTTTGTTGCAAGGATAGGTTCCTGGGTTAGTGTTTTTGTTGTATGGTGTGTGGTTGCTGGTGAGTATTTGCTTCAGGGTGGGGGGCTGTCTGTAAGCGAGGACTGGTCTGTCTCCCAAGATCTGTGAGAGTGAGGGATCATCTTTCAGAATAGGTTGTAGATCTTTGATGATGCGCTGGAGAGGTTTTAGTTAGGGGCTGAAGGTGACGGTTAATGGCGTTCTGTTGTTTTCTTTGTTGGGCCTGTCCTGTAGTAGGTGACTTCTGGGTACTCTTCTGGCTCTGTCAATCTGTTTCTTCACTTCACCAAGTGGGTATTGTAGTTTTAAGAATGCTTGATAGAGATCTTGTAGGTGTTTGTCTCTGTCTGAGGGATTGGAGCAAATGCGGTTGTATCTTAGAGCTTGGCTGTAGACAATGGATCGTGTGGTGTGTTCTGGATGGAAGCTGGAGGCATGTAGGTAAGTATAGCGGTCAGTAGGTTTCCAGTATAGGGTGGTGTTTATGTGACCATCACTTATTAGCACAGTAGTGTCTAGGAAATGGACCACTTGTGTGGACTGGTCTAGGCTAAAGTTGATGGTGGGATAGAAATTGTTGAAATCGTGGTGGAATTCCTCAAGGGTTTCTTTTCCATGGGTCAAGATGATGAAGATGTCATCAATGTAGCGCAAGTAGAGGTGTTAGGGTACGAGAGCTAAGGAAGCGTTGTTCTAAGTCAGCCATAAAAATGTTGGCATACTGTGGGGCCATGCAGGTACCCATAGCAGTGCCACTGACTTGAAGGTAAATATTGTCCCCAAATGTGAAATAGTTGTGGGTGAAGACAAAATCACAAAGTTCAGCAACCAGGTTAGCCATGGCATTATCAGGGATACTGTTCCTGATGGCTTGTAGTCCATCTTTGTGTGGAATGTTGGTGTAGAGGGCTTCTACATCCACAGTGGCCAGGATGGTGTTGTCTGGAAGATCACCGATGGATTGTAGTTTCCTCAGGAAGTCAGTGGTGTCTCGAAGATAGCTGGGAGTGCTGGTAGCATAGGGCCTGAAGAGAGAGTCCACATAGCCAGACAATCCTGCTGTTAGGGTGCCGATGCCCGAGATGATGGGGCATCCAGGATTTCCAGGTTTATGGATCTTGGGTAGCAAATAGAATATCCCTGGTCGGGGTTCTAGGCATGTGTCTGTAGAGATCTGTTCCTGTGCTTTTCCAGGGAGTTTCTGGAGCAGATGGTGTAGTTTCTTTTGGTACTCCTCAGTGGAGTCAGAGGATAATGGCCTGTAGAATGTGGAGTTAGAGAGCTGCCTGACAGCTTCTTGTTCATATTCAAACTTATTCATGATGACGAAAGCACCTCCTTTGTCAGCCTTTTTGATTATGATGTCAGAGTTGTTCCTAAGGCTGTTGATGGCGTTCTGTTCAGCACGGCTGAGGTTATGCGGCAAGTGATGCTGCTTTTCTACAATTTCAGCCCGTGCACGTCGACGGAAGCAATCTATGTAGAAGTCCAGTCTGTTGTTTCGACCTTTAGGAGGAGTCCACGCAGAATCCTTCTTTTTGTAGTTTTGGTAGGAAGGATTCTGTGGGTTAGTATAGTCTTCTGGGAGACGCCTCTGGGAAATCAAACCGTCCCAGAGGTTAAACAATATAGCTTGCAAAAAATCTTCACAAATCCCTGTTGATAAAATGACCCCTGGGCTAGGTTTATTGCCGCCCCAAGCAAAAACAATTTTTGGCCGCCCGCCCCCTTTTTTTTTGTCGTGCCCCCCTTCCCCCTGCCCCAACTCCGCCCCATTCCAACCCCTTCCCCAAATCCCCAGCCCCACCTCCTCCCCTGGGCATGCCGCATTTCCCCATCTACCCCTCCCTCCCAGGCTCTGTTTCTCACGGCAAGCCTGGGACGGAGGGGGGAGAAGTGGAGTGGCGGCGCACTCAGGGGAGCAGGCGGAGCGGAGGTGAGCTAGGGTGAGGGGGGGCACGAGGAGGGCTGCAGGAAGTAACCCAGGAGGGGGCGCAGAGGAACTGCTCCCCACCCCAGCTCCTCCGCTCCACCTCCGCCTCCTCCCCGAGCGCGCCACCGCTCCGCTTCTCCCCCCTCCCTCCCAGGCTTGCTCAGGGGAGCAGGCGGAGCGGAGGCGAGCTGGGGGGGGGGGGGCACGGGGAGCTGCCAGTGAGTGCAGATCAACCACCAATTTTTCCCCATGGGTGCTCATGCCGGCGCTGGAATGCCACGCCTGGAAATGTGCTGCCCCAAGCATGTGCTTGCTTTGTTGGTGCCTAGAGCCGGCCCTGGGTGGACCAGACAGACCCAAGAGAGAGGGACGGAAAGAGGGAACAGGAGGCGAGAAGACCTGGGAGATGATGAAGAATGCAGGCCAAGGGAGGCAGCAGGGAAGGGAAGGTTAGAGCAGCTGCTTTCTGCCTATTCCAGCCCATGAACCCTTGTTACAACAGAAAAACAGTGGGTTAGGCCCCTCCATTTAGCCATGGGGAGTTGTGACCCCAGCTGGGGGTAGAAATGGGGCTTGCATCCACTCCCCTCCGCAGCTCGGACACTAGAGCCATCCAGCCTGAGACCTCAGCTGCCAGGGATGCCCTTCCCAGCATTACCTCGAACCACTGACCTGTCACTGGCTGAG
The DNA here is from genome assembly GCA_037349315.1 of Chelydra serpentina. Classification (NCBI taxonomy): domain Eukaryota; kingdom Metazoa; phylum Chordata; order Testudines; family Chelydridae; genus Chelydra; species Chelydra serpentina. Next base: position 1,873,274 of record JBAIAC010000192.1, read on the forward strand.
CGTTGTTTGAATGGATGGGCTTTGGCATTTATGGATCAAGAGCTGACCCAAGGCACTAGCCACCTGATAGAAAATAGGAATTAGGCCAACACAAGGGCTGTGGGAGATTATTGCTGAGCAAACAGTAGAGATTGTGCAACGTGCAGCCTTCTATAAAACCCAGATAATTTACATCCTGCGCTCATTGGTATATTATTTGCGAATAACCACTACCCCTGGTGCAAAATCTGACTGGCACGAATGCCCTGCGAGCCCAGGATGGAGGGGAGAGAGGGGCGAAGCCTTCCCTTTGTGGGACATTGCGCTGCCGGGTCCTGCCTGTGCCCTGATTTCTGATGGCAGAAGACAACCTACGGCAGGGACACTATGGCCCAGGCCCACATGTTCATTGGGGGGAAACAATGGCCTTCAGTTAAACTCAGCACCAGCAGCTTCCCCAGCAACAGCAATTTCTCATCACCCCCAACTTCCATTCCCACCAACAATCACCTCCACCTGGATGCACTATACTGCTCCAGAACCAGCCAACCCCCCTACCTGAGAATAGGGCTGAACCCCTCAACACCCTCTGGGAACAATGCAGAACCACCAAGACCCATCAAGAATGGGACAGAACCATCCAATCCCCCTAAGAATGGGATAAAACCACCCAAACCCACTGATAATGGGACACAACCACCAAAATGCATCAAGAATGAGGCAGACTCACCCAAGCCCTTAAGAATAGGGGAAAAGTGTTCATTAAATATTTCTGTTCTGTGTTTAGAAAACAGGATGATATGTGTATATCATGACAATGATGAAGTACTTTCTAATCCATTAGTAACTAAGAAGTACGTTAAACAACATCTACTTGAGAGAGAAACCTTTTTAAATCAGTAGGCCTGACAACAGTCCTTACAGAACTGGCTAAGCAGATCTCTGGCCCGCTTAGGTTCATTTTTAATAAACCTTGGAATGCCGGGGAAATTCTAGAAGACTGAAGAGTGCTAATGTTGTTCTAATAGAGAGAGCAAGTGGGGTGACCTGGGTAACTATAGGCCTGTTAGCCCAACATCAATCCCAGGCAAAATAACAGAAAGGCTGCTATGGGATTCAACTGATAAAGAAATAAAGGAAAACAGATTTTGTCAAACCAACCTGATTTCATTATTTCATAAAATTACAAGCATTAGGCTGGAAGGTGTTAATGGCCCCATCAATCCCAGACATGGTTTAAACTGATAGGTGTGGTACCTCTCCCCCCGCCCCCCTTCATTCAGGCTAAGTGGAAGGAACAATTAGTCCCCTTTTACCAGGTGATAGCTGAAATAATAAAAGCCACCACCCAAGGCACTGGGCCACATGGCAATGAGTGAACAAGAATTAACCCAGCAAGAATAAGAAGGGTTTCCTGGGGCTGCTGGCAAAATGGAGGCATAGGGGATGTATTGTGTATGTCTGTGTGTGTGACTCCACATCCAATGAAGTGGGTATTCACCCATGAAAGCTTATGCTCCAATACCTCTGTTAGTCTATAACAGGCCTGCACAACATGCGGCCCGCCTGGGCTCACTGTGCGGCCCGCGGGGGGGTGAGTAGACAAGCGGCGGGATGGGACAAGCCAGCGGGTGGGCGGGCTGGAGAAGAGGCCAGTGGCAGGCTGGGGAGTGAGGGTGAGCCAGCGGCAGGGGGCGGGGGCAGCGGCAGAAGGTAAGAGGCCAGCAGCGGGCAAGCAGGTGAGCTGGCGGCGGGGAGGGGCTGGTGATCCGGTGATGGCAGGGGGGCTGAGAAGGCGAGTGGGCAGTGGGGGGTGAGTAGGCGAGCTGGGCGGGGTGGGGGATGACAAGCCGAGTGGCCGGGCAGTGGCAGGGCAGTGGCAGGGTGGCAGGTGATCCGGGGGGGGGGGGGGGGGGGGACCTGAGGAGGCGAGCCGGGGGGGAGGGGAGGACGATGAGCCGAGTGGGCGGGCGTTGTGGCGAGGCTTTATACTGGGGCGGGGGGGGGGGGGGTGAGGAGGTGAGCAGCGAGTCGGTGGCTGGAGGGGGGCAAATCTCCCAGATTCAGAATCTGGGACTGTGTCCGTTAGTCCTTTTTGCTGCTTGTCTCTGGACTGGGGGTTGTCCCAATGCTGTAAAGAGGGTGTTCCCAAAGGATGGTGCTTGCTTCTAACCCCCGAAGCCGTCAGTATGTCTGCTCTTCTCTAGTCAGCCCACTTGACAAGTGTGATTGTCCTTGGTCTGGTTCCCATCCCCTCTCCAAAGGTTGCAGCTGTCTGGAGGTGCTGCCTTCCACGCCTTCCTCATTCACACCTCATTCATTCAACAGGGCAATTGAATACAAAGTGGGGGGAAGATCTTATTCTACTTCTAGCAAAATGACATTTTTCTTTTGCCTTAATTATACTACCGTAGGGGCCCGCTATAACATATTACCAAGGTTCAATACAAAGTCATATAAAAGTTATACAAAAATGCATAATGCAGAGATTTATCTACAACTGCATTGATTGACTGTTGTGTGCAGTAATATAGTGACCCCTGGGGGGGGGGGTGAAGAGGGGTGTAATGGTGGGGCCGAGCAGGGAGGGGGCGAGTCCTATTTTACTGTTGTGATCTGGTTACCCTATGCGCGCTGTTTCTTTCCCCCTCTACAGGCTTCCACACCCCAGCGCTGGGGAAGGAGGAGTTGTTTCCGCGGGGTGGGCAGCGCTGGGGGTGGGGGGGTGTTTCCGCGGAGCCGGGGGTTTCGGCCCTCAGCTGTTTTAGTTGGAGTAATATGGCCCTCGCCGCTTTACAAGTTGTGCAGGCCTGGTCTATAAGGTGCCACAGATCCAGACTAACACTCTGATACTTGAGACAAAGGAAAGCAAAGCAGATGTGAGTGTGACCCTGGAGGAAGCAGAGTGAGAAAGAACTTCTTTGGGGCACAGGACTCATAGACTCATAGAATACCAGGGTTGGAAGAAACTGCAGGAGGTATCTAGTCCAACAGCATGTTCAAAGCAGAACCAACACCAACTAAAACATCCCAGCCAGGGCTTTGTCACTGCAGACAGGCCCGATTACGTGACCCTAGGCAGTCGCCTAGGGCGCCAGGATTTGGGCGGGGTGGCATCTCAGGTCCCTCGGCGGCATTTCAGCGGCAGCCTCTCCTGACTGCAGAGGCCAACTGTAACCACAGAAACTGCTACTGCTGTTAGTTCCTACTGTGGTCAGGGAAACAGGACTGTGTGGACATCCTTTGTAAACAAACAGGACCACACCAAAGCAACGCCTGACTCATCAACTTCTCCTAACAGAAACAACCAAGGATGCCCTCAACACTAGCTAACTTAGCAGTTTTCAGACTTTTTGAGCTGAGCCCCTCCACCCTGCCCTCTTTGATTTAGAATTTTTGGTCGCTCCCCCGCAACCAGACCAAAATAGACACAATACCTGCTCCTCCCACCTCATGTTTTCTGGGTGGGGAAGGCGATGGTCTCTGCGGGTGGAGCCAGTGCTGGGCACACAGAGGCTGCTGGGAGTGGATGTTGACACTGATCCACAGGTTGGGTGGCCTGCTGAGGTGAATCAGGGGAGGAGGTGGCAGAGCTCCCTCCCCAAGCCCCGTTGCATGGAGCTGGTCCAAGCTGCCTGGCATCGCCGCTCGCCCCACCCAAAGGTTCCTCCATGCCCCCCTAGGGGTCACGCCCCACAGTTTGAAAACCTGGGCTACCTGAACACAGGTTTGATTGATGAAGAGAATTGCGTAGATGCAATAAACTTAGACTTGCATAACAAGTAGTTGTCAATGGCGAATCATCGAACAAAGGCGCTTCTAGGGGAGGTCTGCCTTGACCAGGACTAGATGCTATTCAGTGTTTTTATCAGTGATCTGGCAGTAAATGTAAATCGCTGCTCATAACATGTGCCAGTGACACGAGGATTGGCAGAGTGGTAACTACCGCTGAGGACAGGGCAGTCATACAGAGTGATCTGGGAAGCTGAGGCCCATTCAAACAAAATGTTATTGAATACAGCCAAATGCACAGTTATGCAACTAAGAACAAGGAGTGTTGGCCACACCTACAGAATGGTTCACGGTCTCCTGGAAAGTAGGGACTCCAAAGGATTTAGGGGTCACAGGACCAAGCAACTCAAATGGAGCTCGCAGCGTGATACTGCGGCAAAAAGGGCTAATGCGATCCTGCAATGTATAAGTGGGAGAATAGAGAACAGGCGCAGGGAGACCATTTTACCTCTGTATACAGCACTGTGAGACAATACTGCAACACTGCCTCCAGGTCTGGGGGTGACGTTTTAATAAGGACGTTGCAAAATTGGAGAAGATGCAGAAAGGAGACACAAAAATTATTCGAGACCTGGAGAAAATGCCAGACGGTGAGAGACTTAAAGAGCTCAGTCTATTTAGTTGATCAAAAAAACACTGGGCGAGAACTTGCTTACAGTATATAAGTATCGTCTCTGGTAGAAAACTGCAGGTACTAAGGGTTCTTTAATCTAGCAGAGAAAGGCAGAATAAGAACAAGTGGCTGAAAGCTGAAGCAAGACAAATTAGAAACTGGGCACAAATTTTGAACAGGGAGGGTGATCAACCTTTGGAACAAACTCCCAAGGGAAGTGTGGATTCTCCATCTCCTGAGGTTTTCAAATGCAGACTGGTGCCTTTCTGAAAGATGCTTTAGCCAAACACAAAAAATCTGATCAATCCAGGGGTAACTGGGTTATGTGATGTACAGGAGGTCAGACAAGATGATCTAATGGTCCCTTCTGGACATAAACTCTGTCTGTGACCCACCCAAACCACCAGAGGACAGGGCAAACCCACTCACACCCCCAAAAATGAGACAGAACCATCTAAACCCACTGGGACCAAGGCAGAAGGCGGACACCCAATCTCACTAAAGCAGAGAGCTGGCCAGGTAGCACTGTACCCATCAATGGAGTGCCCCCAGTCAGCACTGCCCCCAGCCTGCCCACCCCAGCCAGTCCCTGGGCCAAAGGGGGAGAACAGGCAGCTGGAATCTAGCAGGGAAAGGAGACTGAGAAGGGCACAAGGCCTTATCCCTGCACAAAGCACCCAGATTGAGTCCTAGGGCAGCCCCCTCCTCTCCCAGTAGATCCAGGCCTGCAGCTGATGGGGCTTTTTGCTCACCTGGGTGAGGTGACATTGTCAGTGGCACCCAGGTGTGCCCCATGGGCTGGCTTGGAGCAGCCCAGCCAGGCTCCCCACCGGGCCCAGGGGTCTTGCTGGTGGTTTGATCTAAGGGGCTGGGACTCGGCCAGGGCACGAGGGGTTTTTGTTGTGGTTAGTGCAGGCAAAGGCGCTGTTCCCTGGCTTGTGTCTAGGAGGCTGCCTGGGGGAACTCCCGTCCTTTCTGCGGAGGAAACGCACAGCAGCGCCCCTGGAGAAGCAGTCCTTAGCGGGCTCTTGGGGAGCAGCGCCGGGGCCGGGAGGGCAGGTGGGCGCTGTGGCAGGTCTCCAGCAGGGAACTCCCAGAGCCGCCTTTGGAAGCAGCTTTGCCCCCCTGAGCCCCTCCCGCCGGGCAGGGACCGGGGACCCCGGCCTTTTCCAACTTCACACGCCGAACAGGGCCCGGCCCCAAGAGCTCCTGCGTGCCCCGGAGACCGCAGCTCCAGCCTGGCGAGAGACACGCGGGTAAGGGGAGCTGCACGCCCGGAGCTGAGCTGAGCTCAGCCCCCGCTCGCCGTGCCAGGCTGGGCTGCGCAGGGAGGCAGGAGGGGAAACCGGAGACTCTCCCAGGGCACTCCCCCGTCATTATGCAACGCAGAGCGGCGAGGTGCGCTGGGAGGCTATAAAAGGGGAGCGGCCGCGGCCGGGTGCTTACTGCGCTTAGGCTGAGCCAGCTGCTCCTCCGGGCCGGCTGCGCCCCGCTCTCCCGCGCCAGGTACCCGGGCCGGCTGCGCCGCGCTCCCACGCGCCGGGTCCCCGGGCTGCGCTCCGGGCCGGCTGCGCTCTCCCGCGCCGGGTCCCCGGGCTGCGCCCCGCTCCGGGCCGGCTGCGCTGCGCTCTCCCGCGCCAGGTACCCGGGCTACGCCCCGCCCCGGGCCGGCTGCGCCGCGCTCCCACGCGCCGGGTTCCCGGGCCGGCTGCGCCGCGCTCTCCCGCGCCGGGTCCCCGGGCCGGCTGCGCCGCGCTCCCACGCGCCGGGTCCCCGGGCTGCGCTCCGGGCCGGCTGCGCTCTCCCGCGCCGGGTCCCCGGGCTGCGCCCCGCTCCGGGCCGGCTGCGCTGCGCTCTCCCGCGCCAGGTACCCGGGCTACGCCCCGCCCCGGGCCGGCTGCGCCGCGCTCTCCCGCGCCGGGTCCCCGGGCCGGCTGCGCCGCGCTCTCCCGCGCCGGGTTCCCGGGCTGCGCCGGGTCCCCGGGCCGCGCTCCCACGCGCCGGGCACCATGCGGCTGGCGGGGGCAGCCCTGATGCTGTGCGCGGCGGCGTGGCTGGGCCCCCCGGGCGGGCGGCTTCCCGGCCGGCAAGGAGCGGAAGGTGCAGTTCGCCTCCTGGGACGAGGTGAACGTGATCGCGCACGGGCTGCTGCAGCTGGGCCACGGGCTCAAGGAGCACGTGGACAAGACCAAGGGGCAGCTGCGGGAGCTGGGCGGGCGGCTGAGCGCCCACAACGGCTCGCTGGGGCTGCTGCTGCGCCAGACCCGCGAGGCGCAGGAGCAGGGCGGGCAGCTGCGGGCCGCCGTGCGGGAGCTGCAGGGCAAGGACCAGCAGCTCTTCGGCCTCTCCGAGGCGCTGCGCGAGGCGCTGCAGCAGATGGCCGGGGACAAGGCGGAGATCCAGGGCCGGCTGGAGCAGATCGAGGGCAAGATCCGGCAGGTGCTGCAGGGGCGGCCCTCGGAGAACCAGAGCGCCAAGGAGCTGGGCACGCTGCAGGTGAGTGCGCCGGCTGCCCGGGGACCCCCCCCCCCCCCCCGCGCTCCCTGCCCCGGGGTCCCCCCGCGCTCCCTGCCCCGGGGTCCCCCCGCGCTCCCTGCCCCGGGGTCCCCCCGCGCTCCCTGCCCCGGGGTCCCCCCGCGCTCCCTGCCCCGGGGACCCCCCGCGCTCCCTGCCCCGGGGACCCCCCGCGCTCCCTGCCCCGGGGACCCCCCGCGCTCCCTGCCCCGGGGTCCCCCCGCTGCTGCGCTCAGCCCGCAGGTGTCTCTCTGCAGTGGTGCAGGGCGTCCGTTCGAGTAACCCCCGGGCCGCTCGCCGCTCTCCCAGGGGCAGCGGTCTGGGTGAGCCCCCGACCCGACTGGCGAGGCTGGCTGTTCCCTCCCTTCTCGCCAATGCCTGGCCCCCGCTAAGCAGGCAGCCGCCGTCCGGGGGGCTGCTGCCGGGAAGGGAGGCAGCCTGGGGCCAGCGGGCTGCGCTGTCAGCTGAGCGCTTCATGCGCCTACGTGTTGGACGAGCCCGCCAGACGCAGGAATCCTAGAGGCAGCAAAACCAAAAGTGGCCTGGGAAATTCCAGCCTTGGTCTCGGAGCTGGGCAAACGCGGGGGCAGAGCAGGGCTCACCCGCCCCCCACCCCCCAGAGTGCCCTCGTCCGGCAGTGGGGACAAGGGGTTGCGGAGCTCATCGCTTGCTTTGTATTTAGTCCTGATGATGCTCAGAACAGAAGAATCGAGGAGCTTTTGCAGAAGGTCAAAACAGCAGCAGTACAAACTGGACAAGCAGAACCTGCAGATTAAAAGCCTCCAGAGCAAAGTAAGTTCCGAAGGGGCGTTTCCTGAACGCTAATAGTGGTGGGAATGGGGAGTGGAGACGGACACCAGCAAACGCTCCGGGCAGGTGTCCTGAGAGCCTAGGACTCAGCCAGGGGCATAGCCGGAATCAGATCCTCAGTGTCGTTTAGCTTCACAGAGCTTTAAAAGTACCTGCTGTGTTGGCACAAAATATTGTGTGTGTCTGACCCAGAGGATCAAAGAAGTTGGAAACTTTTAGCCAAGCCCCTTCACCCTCTGAAACTGGGGGAGGGGGATGGTTCAGATAGATTGGACCTGGACCTAGACCTGAGGTGCTCTGCTCTGCCACCTCTTACTTTGTTTGCAAAATAAACACTTAGCTGACATGGTTGTACAAAAACCACAGCCACTCCGAAGCCCCACACCTGCTGTCTAATCTGTCCAGGTGAGTTCAGCCATCGCTGGGGGCTGATCCTGGAGCAGGCAGGCAGTGTCACCACTAACTGCTCTGGGAGCCGTTGGAGACCAGCTCATTAATGGATCCGTGTTTCAGTCTGCTCAATGAGTCGCTAACGCGTGCATGCTTTTGGCACAGGTCAATCTGTTGATCCCTCTGCATCTTAAGGACAACAAAACTCAGAGTCTAAAGTGGAGGATAAACTGAAGAAAAGCATCAGACACACCAACCAAAGCCAAAACGCCAGTGTGGAACCAGCCCAGCCACAGAGTGAGTATCTGTCCCCTCCCTCCCACCCTGTCAGCAGTTCCAGCTACAGCCCAGAAAGAAAAGGTTCAATTGTCCTGATTCAGGATGTAAATTGGCTTTCGTGGGAATTGAGTGGAACTGGAAGGATCTGCTGTGTGGCAGGGTCTGGCCTCCAGGATCTAGCCAGGATCCAAGGATCCAGTCGGGCAGGGATTTAAGGATTTTACAGGAGTCTTGCAGCCTCATATGGAGAGTGCCCATGAGAGGCAGATGAATTCTGCCAGAAGGTATGTCGCTAAATGGGTGAAGTGGCTGAATGAGGCTGGCAGGCCAGGGTGGTAGCACTTGGTCATTGGTTTTGTGCAGAGGGAGTCTTGTTCTATCTGGGGGTGCAATACATCTGGGGAGTGTTCCTTTGTCCTGTATCCCTCGGGGTGGGGGTGGGGTTCATCTGCCACGAGCGAAGGACAGGAAATAGCTGGGAAGCCTGTGGGTCTATCTACACTGTGGGGGTCTGAGCACCTCACCATCCAACACCCCCACGAACAGGGAAGTGCTGTGGCTGTCTCCCACCATACAGAGGGGGAGTGAGGGTGCAGGGGGACGGAGGCTTGCCTGGGAAGCCTGTGGCTGAGCAGGGTTTTGAATCCCAGTCTCCCGAGTCCTAGGCTAGTGCCCTGACTGCTGGACAATTCCCGCTCTTTCCTTGGGCCTGTGACCTTTGGAGCAACCTCCTTCAGGCCCCACAAAGAGCCTGGCTCTTCTTCCATCACACAGACTGCTCCCACTGAATCTCCCCAGACGGGAGCTCTGTGCAGACTAGGGAAATGACTAGGCTCTCCAGCTGGCTGTTGTAACGGGTCTGATCCAAATAGGAACGATCTGGATGGCAAGTGGGTTTCCTCTGTGTCAAGCACAGGAGGGTCTCCAGGCAGAAAGGCTGCGAAGGGGGGCTAGTTAGCACATGGGAAGACTGAAAGCAGAAAGTGCTGTTACCTGGCTGCTGCTGCCGCCCCTGCAAGAACAAAACAAAGGGCCAGGGGCTAGGCAGAGAACAAAGAGCATAAGAGATGAATGCAGACAGGGAGAGACCAAAATCTAGCACGCCGCACATGGGGGACTTCCAGCCAGCTTTCAGTTGAGTTGGGTTAGCCATCGGTCCCACTGGATTCTTGGAACCAGAGTCCTCTATATTAGGACAATGGGGAGCAAACTAGAGCGCCGCATTCCTAAAAACCTTGCCCAAGTCACCCTCTGCCCTTGCATGGCTGGCATGAGACTGGGCAGAGATGGTGTCCCTATCCTCTGTTTGCCAGCAGCTGGGGATGGGTGACGGGATGGATCGCTTGATTGACTGTTCTGTTCATTCCCTCTGGGGCACCTGGCATTGGCCACTGTTAGCAGACAGGATACTGGGCTAGATGGACCTTTGGTCTGACGCAGTATGGCCGTTCTTATGAGGGCAGCATCTCCCCTCACCCTGTCTCTAGGCTGGGGCATACTGACTATTACAAGCAGTGGCAGACTGGTCAGCAGGACCAAGAGTGACAGAACCTTGGGTCTCTTTCACTGTGAAGCTGGCCATGCTGCTTCTGTTGATGGCAGTGGTGGTTCCACTCAGGAGAAGGTTCCCCTTTTAGGTCAAACCTTGAGCTCCTTCCTCTTCATTTTCCTGATCACTTTTGTTGACTGAAAACGGCAATTCAATTTCCGCCCTGATCAGCAAGGAGAAGGAGCCTTCTGGCAAGTGCTGGCCCCAGTGTCCCCTGGGCTGTTTTCTCCCTGCATTCCTAGCAGCCAATCCCTCAGAAGGTTGGTGCTCAGAGCTGCTCCCTGCCTACAGAGAGCCAGTCCCCTAGTGCTGCTGCATTGGAGGCCGTGTGGGCAATGAGCCCCGTAAGCAACTTCTTCAGAATGGCCCTTTTATTTACATCCAGTGAACGCAAGCTAACAGACTAAGCATGGCACTCGGCCAACTGTGCAAAAGTTGAAGGTTTGAAACAACCTCAAGAGCAAGTGGTTTAATCACTTGCAGAAGGCAGATCATGTCTTTAGGCGCTGCATACGCTCTCCTTCCTGGCAGCTCGCCAAGTAGGCAAAAGTTAAACCCTAGTCTCCCAACAGGGCTGGGATTCCAAAATAATTGGGTTGGGGAAGGCGGGGTGGGGAAAGCAAAGCAAACAGTTCCTAGTGGGAGTAAAAGAAACACTTGAACAACTGAGCCTGGAATGCAATCCTACGTTCAAGGAATAGTGTTTACTCTCTGCTTAATGGTGGTGACCTTCGCGTTCCATAAATACATGGCAATCCAAGGGGTAATTCTGCTGGGCCTTGTTGTTTTAACGTTCTTTTATGGGCTTATTTTTTTAAATAAACACTTTGCTCTTCATTTTTACTAGCCTGTGGGCTCGTGCTCTTCCACTGGGGATTTAAAGCTGCACAACTAACACTCAAAAACTAAAGTCAGAACTACCCGTAGTATTTTTCTAAAGCAAAAGGAGCTGAGGTTATGGAGCCAGCCGCACCTCACTTAGCTGGTAGGAACATTGCTGCTGCGGTAGGGGAAACAAAGCAGCAGCTGAGCACAGCAGTATATCTGGCAAAGCCCAGCAAGAAGGTAACTGTTCAACGGGAGCTGCTCCATGATTCTTGGCCCCAGCAAACAGCAATCTCTTTGGGGCAGTGGTGTGATCTGCCTGATTTATGGATTGGCAAGAGATCCAGACATCCATTCCTGCCGATAGTTAGGACAGATTAGAGAAGGAAACCGTGAGTAGTCCTGCGAAAATGCAGCATATGATCTCTTCTGGCCCCTGGGTCTGTGTCCTAGACTGGGAGGCAAGCCCACCCTGCTGTAATTTCTGCTGACTCACCTGTGTCTGGCCCTGTGTGAGACACACATCCACCTCCCTGCTGGTCAGAAGCTTTAGGGTGACTATGTGAGTCAGTCAGTGCCTGCACCCAGCCCCATGACAAACTGAAGTAATGGATAACTCTAAGAATCCCAGCCCCCTCAGCCCTCTCTCTACACCCTGTTTGCTCGGCCCAGCAGAGTGAGTTGGGGCAGGATCTGGCATGAAGGTTAGATGAGTGAGGTTTGGTGCTATTTGTTCCAGCCCTGACATGACTAAACAGCCCCTCTGGTAGCTCGCTCCTGGCTCGGAGTGGCCTGGTTCTGGCTGGTCTTGTCTGTGAATGACTTGGCGGGACTCAGCACTGATGGCCTAGCCGAGTGCTGATGCTAATCCGGGAGGCCAGTGCGTGAACGGCCCCTGGTCTAATGCTGGCATCTGTGCAGGCTGGAGTCACGTCCCCTGCTGCACCTCCTTGGTGAATGGGGATGTCAGCTGTCAACCCACCCCCTCGCCTGTGCTCGGGGCGTCTGGTTTCATGGTGTTACGGGGGAGGGAGGAGGAGTAACGTGCCCAAAGAGTCAACTAGGTGAAAGTTCAGACCTTAGCAAGAAAATCTATTCTGACAAAGTCAGGGTGCAACCCACGCTGGTTGGGGGAGGGGGCAGCATGGCTGATCAGAAAGGCAGCACGGTGATTGGCTGGAAGGAAATTGGGTGAAAGTTGACAGTCCTTTCTAGCCATCCCTCCCGCTTCCCCGGGAGCAGGCGTGCTTCGTTGTTTTGGGAAGAAACCCCTCCCCCAGCACGTTCCCAGGCTGGGCTCACCTTTCCCCTACTTCAGACTCAGACGCTGATGTCAGAGCGGGGGGGAGCCCTTGTCCTGGCATCAGCCTTTCCTGGAGAGGGGATCGAAAGCCTCCGTCCCTGCAGCGTCTTGGTGTCACTTGCTTTATAACAACAACAACCCCGCTGGGTGGGGTGCTCTGTGGAGCTCAGGGAGGGCTCTTTTGTCTGCTGGCCTGGGCACGCTGAGCTGTGGGAGAGCCCTTAGCAATATCCTGTGAGCGCTGACTGCGGGAGCCCAGCATGGCACGGGGCCAGTGCGGGGAGCAAATGGACACTCATGGGGGGGGCAGCAACAGAACCTTCTCGCCAGCACCCCAAGAGATGGGAATGGGCGACCCCCCCCCCACTTCCCACCCAGCCCCCACTGTTGTGGGGGAGAGCACCATCCTTCCCTCCCAGCTGGGGGTCAGCCCCCTTCTGCTTGCCTAGGGTGACCAGACAGCAAGTGTGAAAAATCTGGACAGGGTGGGGGGGGGTAATAGGAGCCTATATAAGAAAAAGACCCCAAAATCGGGACTGTCCCTATAAAATTGGGACATCTGGTCACCCTGTGCTTGCCTCCCTTCTGCAGCAGCTGGGAGGGGGTGAGTGGCTGGGGCTGTGCGAAATGGGGGTGTGCGGCGGAAGTGAAGGTTTGCTGAGAGCATGCTCCCTTGCAGTCCCTCCGTTTCCAGAGCCCTCTGCACCAAACCCAAGGGCTGGAGAACAGTGGAGCCCAGTAGTGTAGTCGGGGGGGGGAGCAGAGGGAGCAGCTGCTCCCCCTGTAAGCAGAAGCGGTGCCTTAAAAAGGAAGCGGCACCTTTTCTTAGCTTTTTAAGTGGCGCTTCTTGCACTCCCTCGGCGGCGCTCTGGGTCTTCGGCGGCGGGTACCACCGAAGACCCGGAGTGAGTGAGGACCCTCCGCTGAAGACCCGGAGCGCTGCCGGGTGAGTACAGGGGGAGGTGCCTTTTATAGCACCGCTCCCCCTGTGCTCCGGACCTGCCTACGCTAGTGGTGGAGCCCAGTCCAGTGCCACTCTCGGTGCTGTCTGAGCTGGAGTCCAGGGCGTTCTCTGAGCCCTCAGGGCAAGGCCAGCTTCTCGCTGCAACCCAATATCCTGCGTGAAGTGCTGCACGTCCCCCACCAGAGCTCAGCTACTCGACATGATGCAAGACATACTGTACATTGCTTTACAGTAAAACCCCTCCAGGCCTGGGAGCTCAGTGCTGAGAACGAGGTCCCTGCGCTCCCCAGTGGAGGAACAAGGCATAGGAAGTGGGGGAAAGTTCATGTTTACACTCCCATCCCCGCAGTTCCTCTTGAACTCACACTCATGGCAGCTGCACAAGAATCCAAGCTCCAGTTAGCCAAACCCAAAGGAGGGGGCTTTCTTCATTTACAGACATAGATTTTTTTTTGTCCCTGCAGCTCCAGGGAACAAAGACAATATGTTTCAAAGCTGAATGCAAAGAACGCTGTCCCAGCTTCCCCCAGGCAGCTACGTTAGGAACAGACCTCGCTTTGTTTGGGGAGATGCCGGGAAATGGGCTCTTGCCACCTGTTGCAGGCAGACAAAGAGCGGTTTGATTTTGTGGCTGTTTCTTGATGCTCTGCAAAGCTGGGTAAAGTCCCCGCGCGTCCTGACACCTTCCTGTCCTTGCGACTCAGGTTTTATAACCGGCTTCGTCTTAGGCCTGTTGATTGCTCCCAATGGACTTTTACCAGTTCTGTTGAAATGGTGCTTTGCTGGCGGTTACAGTAAAGCTGAGGCCAAAGTCCAGGCATCTGGGGAGAGGAGGAGCAGAACTTCTCTTCGCTTTACAATTAGTCCGTGCCGGGAATGGTCAGAGCCTCTGGCCAGTGGCCTTAGTGGCAGCTGTGGGTTGGTGACTTCCCACGGGCCCTGGCAGAGCAGCCCCTCAGTGTCTGAGCCAGTCCTGGCCTGCAGCTGGGAGTCCCACAGGATTGTGCCTGCTCCCTCACTTCCCCCAATTCACTGGTCTTATGGGGGGCTCTGGGCAAAAGGGTCACCGTGTGCTGATGGTCTCTGCTCCGCACCTGCTCTCGTGTCCGTCCGCAAGCCGTGCGGCAGCACGTCTTCCTAACGCTGTGCACAGCTGGCTCCGAGTACGGCTAAAGTCCTGTTTGAGAGCTAGATGGAACTTGCCAGTGGTTCGTGCATTAGTGGTAGTCGGGGTGAGTTAGAACCATATTCTGCAGCTATTGCCCTCTGCAGGCTTGGGGTGGGGGGGGAAAGGGGTATTACCCCTTCCTACCATCTGCCCTCATCAGAGAGAATGTCTGGAAGCTGCAGCGTCCTGCTGCCTGTTTGCCCCTGGTCTGCAGACTCTGCACAGCCCATGTGACCTGTCTCCTCCTGGGTTACACACTTGGCCCAGTTCTCTGGTAGGCTGTAGCTGTCTATTTTCCTGGGCCCTTTGAGTCCAGTATTAACTTCTGTACAAAATGAAACAGAAGCCCAAGGGCCTAGAGATAGGTGCCTTGGAAAATTGTAGGGCTTTATTTTTTATTGCTTCTTTATATTGCATAGTGCCTAGGAGCCCTGGTCATGGACCAGGCCCCATTGTGCTAGGTGCTATACAGCTTTAGCATTCAAACTGGTGATTAAGCTGGGCTCATTTGTAGAAGTGTGTAGCCGCTAGGATTGTGGTGTGAACAAACCTGTTTGAGAGCAGCATGCTGCAACAGCTTCGTCTAAACTCCCTCTCTGCCTTTTTGCAGAGCTCCCGCTGGACTGCCAGCAACTGTTCCTGGCAGGGGAGAGAAGCAGTGGTGTGTTTCAGATCCAGCCCTTGGGATCTCAGCCTTTCAAAGTCTACTGTGACATGACTGCTGGTAAGTGAGGGGAGCACCCTGGGCCATTCTGAGTTCTGCAAACTGGTCTTGCAAATAACAGAACTGAAATAAATGAACAATCTCTTCCACCCGCAGAAGGTAGCTGGACAGTGATCCAGAGGCGTCTGGATGGCTCTGTGGACTTCGACCAGCTTTGGGAAGCCTACAGGAATGGCTTTGGAGACCTTAGCGGTAAGCAGATGGCAGAAGACTTTTATTCTAGTTTTCCCATATTGGCAAGCAAATTCCATCCCCACACTGCCCCCCTTCCCAGAGATGGACCAAAGATCTCCACCCAGCATAGCACCCAGCTGGACGAGTGGGCACAGCTGGCTGAGAAGGGATTGAGGAAATGCACCACACAAGGGTGCATGCACCCACTGACCTCCCTAGGCACTTTGTGCACACCAGAGAATCTGGAGTGCTCCTAGCACTGCATGCTAACATCTTCATTGATTTACATAGTGTTTGTGTGTGATGCCAACTAATGCAAAGTTCCTTGTGTTTCAGGTGATTTCTGGTTGGGCCTGGAGAAAGTATACCACATTGTCCAAGAGAGAAGTTACAATCTTTCGATTGAGCTGCAAGACTGGGAAGGAAACTCTCAGCTTATTCAGTTCCTCTTTAGCCTGGGTGGAGAGAACACAGCCTACACACTCAGCCTCCTAGGACCTGTGTCAGGCGAGCTGGAAAATGCCCTTGGGGACTTCAGACAGCTGCCCTTCTCCACTCGAGATCAGGACAACGATTTCAAAGCTGACACTAACTGTGCCAAGCACCTGTCAGGTCAGTACTGGCAAAGGCAAGGTGCTATGTTCCTAAGCAAGTGTAAGGTGGCAGCAGTCTTCCTCCGTCTTCCCCAAGCTGCTTGAAGCCCAGCTCTCCTTTTCCAGTGCAAGTGTTATGCACACAGAACTCTGCTTCTGACAGCTTGGGGCAGACGGTGCTGGTGAAAAATGACCATTTGGGTTTTTTGACTCTGACCTTGTCCCCTGCTTCACCCTCCTCCTCTCCACGGGCATGGGACCGTGTGATCCACAGGGGGAGCTGTGCGAGTGACTCTATCAAACCTGAAACCAGGTGATGTTCTCATGGTTCCAGGTTCGGTTACGAAGTCATAACTCGGCCCAGCTTGTTCCCCGGGACTCAAACTGTCCAAGCAAGGAGGAGGCCAGTTCATGGGTTCAACAGAGGAATTCACCTGTCTGAATGTTTGGCTTGTTTGAACTGTAAACTGAATACAGATGAAACAGACAACCCGTATGAACCAAAAACGTGGCATTTCCCATCTGCTAGCGGTGTCCATCCAGGAGTCTACTCCTTTCTCTTGGGGCCACTGTGGCTCTCAGCTGCTGCAACAGTTCAGCTTTTGCACCCCCTAATGGCCATGGAGTGTGTGCTCTCAGATGGGAGTGGAATGGTTTTGTCCCAGTTCAGTGCTGTGGCTCATCTGGGGTCAATCCCGAGTGCGCATGCACACCCCTTCCCCTCCCCGCAATGCTGGGTGACACTGGGCAAGTTGCTGCAATTCTGCCTCCATTCCCTAACTGCAAAATAGAACTAATAACACGTCATATCGCATCCATGGGTCTCCCCTACCACCTAGGGCAACCTATGGCAGGGATGGGGCTATAGAAGTATTTGCATTAATTTGGCCTCTTTGATGGCCTTGCAGGCCTAGCTGCCTGTGTGGCTTGATCTCCTTCAGACCTGGAAGTAGTGCTGGAGTTCCCTGGAGCATGGGACCCTCTGAAACCCCTGTCATGTGTACACTTCAGGTCTAAGCTCTGAGGGGGGTGGTGAGCAGACTGTGCTTGGAAGGGAGGGTGCAGCAATAGCTCTGAATCTGGGGTGATTTTCTTACCCAGTTATGGGACTTTTTAGCTGTGAAAATTCCCATTGGCTGAAATCTGCCTCTTCCTTCCTTCCTTCTAGGAGGCTGGTGGTTCAGCACCTGTGGCCACGCCAACCTCAACGGAAAGTACTTCCGCTCCATCCCCCGCCAGAGGCATGAGCGGAAACAGGGCATCTTCTGGAAGACGTGGAAAGGGAGATATTACCCACTGAAATCTACCACCCTGAAAATCCGACCCGCAGAGCTGGAAACAGAATCCTAACCTAGCTGCCACTTGAAAGACTCAAAGGAGTGCAGATTTGCAGCTCTGTCTCTTGGTGTTTACAGAAACCAGAAATGCAACCCTCAGTGACAGTTCGGAGAGGAACCGTTCCTCACGTTAGCAGCTCTTTAGCTGGCAGAATCTAGCATGGAGCAATGCAGCAACAGGCTCTTCCTGTAGGTATAACCACTTAGTGTTACTGGGGTCCAATGAACTCAAAGGATGGGAGCTACCAGGATGGGCGAGTAGCCCTGAACAGGGAGAAGGGTCACTGTGGAACACACAAGCTGGGGGACCTGTCACAGACCAGCTCTGCTGCTGCCCAAGTCAATGATGTACAAAGCTTTGTCCGAAGTCTTGGTTGATCAGTTACCTTTGCTGTTAAAGCCACTGTGCTTTCAAGGGGCTCGCTTGGTCCCAGCACTGAAGCTGGGGAGAGGTGAGGTGAATGGGGTCCTCTTACATCATAGATAGAACAGCTGCACCCTGGGCCCATGTGCCACCTTACTCCTCTCCTCTCACTGGGATTCCCACCGGGAGGAGGCTCACAAAGCCCCCATGAGCCAAGAGGCTTTTCTTCTAGGATAGCTCCCTGCTGGACTCTGAGATTTGGAGCCGTGGTAAAGTGCTGCTGTCAAAAACTCATCCCATTCCTCCCCAGAACAGCTGACTAGAGACCCTCCTCTTCTGCCCCACCTCCAGGCAGGTCAGTTACGCAGCAGCAGCAATAGAGGATGCAGGAAATGTAACTCTTGTCTGACACCTTGTTTCTCATGATCCTTGCTCAGCTGCCTCTCTCCTAAACACTATTTGGCTGTTTTCTTCAAGGGGAAGGTTCTGGGGGCCCCTCTTGAGGAGTGGGGACTGAGGTCCATCCTGCTTTCTTTACCCTCAGAGATTACATGCAACTCCTTTCTGGGCTCCCCACCTGGGAATAACAGTTTTCTCCTTAGGATTTCACCCAGTAATTCCTCCAATCGCCTGTTACAGGAGGCCAGACTAGATCATAGATGTCCGTTTTGGCCCTGTGAATCCTGAGCTTCAGAGAGCCTACCAGTGCTGCTCTGAGTCAGCTAGAACAGCCTCTAGAATGGCATGAGGGACAGTCTGCCCTTGCTGTCCCTTGGGCATGGACCCAACCCTGCCTCTCCACCCTGAATTCCCAGCGAGGGCTGTGCTTCTCCATCACCTTATCCTGGAGGTTTAGTTTCTCCTTGAAAGATTCCAAAATCCTGGTGTGGACTAGACCCTGTCCCCTGGCTATGACCTGAAATTGAAACAATCTCTCTGAAAGGTGAGGGTTCACCCAAGATGCTGGGAGCAGCATCAATCACACATGGTGTCTGCCCCTAAATACTGCACAGATCATTCTGGTATCTTCAGTGACTGGATTTGAGGATTTCCCAGAATGTCTTAGAGGAGGGGAGCAGGTGTGGTGGGATGCATCTGATCTTTGGGGAGACTCTGGGTAAAGTGATGATCACTCAAAAACTGTTACAGGCCAAGTTTCCCTCTTGGGTGTTCCCAAGTATCGTGCCCTATTTGAGTCATATTGACTGACTTACTAGAGCTCTTAGCCGCTGAATACTGTAAATAGTCATTTGTAGAATGCTGGATCTTTTAAATGAATTTACTGTTTAATTTTGTTTCTGTATTTAAATGCAGTGTTAATAACAATGTGGTGTAATTTATAAATGTGGGGTTTGAAAAAGATCATGAGTAGTTTGTGTATTTTCAGCTCTAACCTTTTTATACTAAAATCTGACTTTCTGCAGATGTTGTCTTTTAATAAAAAAAACAAAAACCCACCAAACTCATCAACATCGCACATGTGTTCCGAGTTCTGTCTTATGACTGCTAATGAGGTGGGGGAGGCCATCTGGTGCACTGCTATGTAAGGGACTCTCCCCTAAGTCCCAACTACGCTAGGTCAGTTCTGGTTTTCACATGTTAAAGGATGTCTGGCAAAACTGGGGAGGGCTCAGAAGAGCTACAAGAATGAGGAGGTCTGGAAAACCGGCCTTACAGTAAAACTCAATCTGTTTATCTTCTTGGAGACCACATTAAGTGCCAATGCAATCCCCCATCATTACGTATGCAGGGAGGCAATCTCTCATATCAGAGGGCTCTTTCTTCTCGCAGTGAAAGGAAAAATAAGATCAAATGGCCAGAATCTGAAGCTAGACAAATTGAAATGGTCAATCTTGAACATTGCTTCCCGTGGAGCGTCTTTTCAAGAGCTGCGTTGGGTTCTCCGGCACTTGGTGTCTTAGGCATCCAATCTCTACCTAAGCCAACAAATGATTGGACTCTGCACTGGAATTGCTGCATTTAAGTCTCTACTAGCCTGGGGAGGAGGGATAGCTCAGTGGTTTGAGCCTTGGCCTGCTAAACCCAGGGTTGTGAGTTCAATCCTTGAGGGGGCCATATAGGGATCTGGGGCAAAAATTGGGGATTGGTCCTGCTTTGAGCAGAGGGTTAGACTAGATGACCTACTATGGTCCCTTCCAACCCTGATATTCTATGGAAGTGCTCATACAAACCCAGCAGCATGCACTTCTCCATACACTGTATCTATGCCCCCTTGTGTTCTGAAATAATACCTTGGCGGATACATATGGGAGGGGGGAAATGGTGTTAGTTTCATTCAAAACTAAATTAGTCCCAGGGTGTGCAAGATGTCAGAGGCCCTGTGTTACATGTTCATTGAAGTAAGATGCTCCTACGAATAAAGAGCAGTGACATGGCTGCACCCTTATCTGTTCATTTCTGGATTTTCATTCTGTGGCCGTTGGAATAAATTTTCCAGCTTTGGTCTCCACTGATCTTCAGCCTTTATTTCCAGCACCAGCCAGAGAGAGCTTCTGTTGTGAGCTACTGCCTGGCATGGGGTGCCTAAGGTGCAGGAATTGGCTTTCTGCAAATCTCCAGCCCAAAGCTAGCAGACTGTCCAACCTTTCGCAAAAGACGAGCACCGACCGGGAGGCTTGCAAGCTAGCCAAAAGAGCTGACCCTGACCACTTGGAAAACTCTCCCTGCGGGTCTCACTTATTCCTTGGTCCCGATTTACCCTATGGTGCAATTCCACTTCTCGCTGTCAGGGCTGAGGCCCCCTAGGCACAGACCATTCACAAATGAAAAGTGTTCCTGGGCCCTATTGTGACGGACATTAACAAGGAAGGGGAAGTACTTGGACTCTCCTGGAATTCCCTCTGAATCCCCCCTCATCTCTTTTCCGATGCATGCTTTGCATTCTGATTTTAGTTTGATCTCCAAGTCCAAATGAAAGAGGAGGGCTCCCTCTGGTGACGAGAGAAATGACACCACATGCCGTGCTACTGAGGAAAGGGCAGTTTCAAATATTCCTGTTCAACCGCTGATGTGAAATGCCCCTTCCCAGGAAACAGGCCAGCACCAAGTTACTGGTTGTAACGTGGTATCTGATGCTGTGGCCACCTAACAATTAATAATAACAAGCGTTTATGTGGCAGCTTCCATCTAAGGACTGCAGTGAGTTTGTTCATGTAGCACAAGAGTGTCCTGAATTCTAGTACACAGCTCCCCAGCGGGGGACAAAGCGCCCCAGCCTTGCTGGAAATAGTTGCCCTTTTTCTCACCCACCCTACCTGTGAACGGACTACTGTTCCCTTGGAATAGGTTCTCTGCCTTGGATGGAGAAGTGTTTAGCTGAATGACAGCTATGCTTCAAAACCCCACAAGAATTTAAAAGTGGTAACAGAATCTAGGTCCAGGCTTTCAAACGAGTCATAGTGTGTATCTGAAAATCAATTCTCCTTCACTCGGTTCAGGTCACTGCATGTCCCCTGGGCTGTAGAGCAAGGGGTGGAAGGAGCAATGCATGGGCTGTTCTGTGATAGGGAGCTGGAGCATGTGGCAAGGGGAGGTGACCACAGAGTCCTCAGGGACAGAAGCACAGAGGCCTCAATGAATCCTGAGGGGATGTGATCTCACGCAGCACAGGGGTGATTAAAAGTGCAGTGAGAAGTGGGCAGATGGGAGTGATGTGGGGCTGATAACTAAAAACTGCAGGCCAAGAACTGTGTGGGCCTCAGAGTCAAGGCTGCCTGGAGTCACTAGGCTGGCCTGGAGCCAGTGGCCACAGACAGATCAAGGGTGACACTGGCGAGGTGTGTGCCAGACTGCAGATGGATCAGCACTGATGCCCTGGTGTGGATCAGCAATGCAGCTGGGCTGGGAGTCAGGAGCTCATTGGACTGGGAGTGGCATGAGACTGATGAGCTCTCCAAGCCCACTATTAAATTGGGAGGATTTCAGCCCCGAGGGCCTCTGGGTAGGAAATGTGGTTTGCTTATATACCACCCACTAGCTCGGGACAGTGCAATGCAAATACCCTATGCAGCATAGGAGGGCTCTTGGATTAGCTTTCACAGCCATAGTAACCTGTTTGGCAAGAGTAGTAGGACCATGCTGTAGCCTAGAGAAATAGCCACAAACAAAACAACTGTTAAACCAGAGAAATGACTGCTGGGGTCTACACACAAAGTTGAACAGTTTAATTCAAGGTGTGATGTTCATAACATCATAGAATCTCAGGGTTGGAAGGGACCTCAGGAGGTCATCTAGTCCAACCCCCTGCTCAAAGCAGGACCAACCCCAACTAAATCATCCCAGCCAGGGCTTTGTCAAGCCTGACCTTAAAAACCTCTAAGGAAGGAGATTCCACCACCTCCCTAGGTAACCCATTCCAGTGCTTCACCACCCTACTAGTGAAAAAGTTTTTCCTAATATCCAACCTAACCCCCCCCTTCTGCAACTTGAGACCATTACTCCTTGTTCTGTCATCTTCTACCACTGAGAACAGTCTAGATCCATCCTCTTTGGAACCCCCTTTCAGGTAGTTAAAAGCAGCTATCAAATCCCCCCTCATTCTTCTCTTCTGCAGGCTAAACAATCCCAGTTCCCTCAGCCTCTCCTCATAAGTCATGTGCTCCAGCCCCCTAATCATTTTTGTTGCTCTCCGCTGGACTCTTTTCAATTTATCCACATCCTTCTTGCAGTGTGGGGCCCAAAACTGGACACAGTACTCCAGATGAGGCCTCACCAATGCCGAATAGAGGGGAATGATCACGTCCCTCGATCTGCTGGAAATGCCCCTACTTATACAACCCAAAATGCCATTAGCCTTCTTGGCAAAAGGGCACACTGTTGACTCATATTCAACTTTTCGTCCATCGTAACCCCTAGGTCCTTTTCTGCAGAACTGCTGCCCAGCCATTCGGTCCCTAGTCTGTAGCAGTGCATGGGATTCTTCCGTCCTAAGTCCAGGACTCTGCACTTGTCCTTGTTGAAACATCATTATATTTCTTTTGGCCTAATCCTCTAATTTGTCTAGGTCCCTCTGTATCCTATCTCTACCCTCCAGCGTATCAACCACTCCTCCCAGTTTAGTGTCATCTGTAAACTTGCTAAGGGTGCAGTCCACACCATCCTCCAGATCGTTAATGAAGATATTGAACAAAACCGGCCCCAACACCGACCCTTGGGGCACTCCACTTGATACCGGCTGCCAACTAGACATGGAACCATTGATCACTACCCGTTGAGCGCGACCATCCAGCCAGTTTTCTATCCACATTACAGTCCATTCATCCAGCCCATACTTCTTTAACTTGCTGGCAAGAATACTGTGAGAGACTGTATCAAAAGCTTTGCTAAAGTCAAGAAATAGCACATCCACGGCTTTCCCCTCATCCACAGAGCCAGTTATCTCATCATAGAAGGCAATTAGGTTAGTCAGGCATGACTTGCCCTTGGTGAATCCATGCTGACTGTTCCTGATCACTTTCCCCTCCTTTAAGTGGTTCAGAACTGATTCCTTGAGGACCTGAGGTGAGACTGACTGGCCTGTAGTTCCCCGGATCTTCCTTCTTCCCTTTTTTAAAGATGGGCACTACATTAGCTTTTTTCCAGTCATCCAGGATCTCCCCCGATTGCCACGATTTGTCAAAGATAATGGCCAATGGCTCTGCAATCACATCAGCCAACTCCTTTAGCACCCTCGGATGCAGTGCATCCGGCCCCATGGACTTGTTCTCGTCCAGCTTTTCTAAATAGTCCCGAACTACTTCTTTCTCCACAGAGGGCTGGTCACCTCCTCCCCATACCATGCTGTGGAGTGCAGCCGTCTGGGAGCTGACCTTGTCTGTGAAGACAGAGGCAAAAAAAGCATGTTAAATCGTTCAACTTTGTGTGTGGATGTTCTCATCCCACTAGCTGTAGTTAAACCAATATTAAACCATCCCCTTTGGTTTAATCCAAAGTAGGAGTGTCCACACACAAAGCTGCCCCAGTTTAACTAGGTCAGTTTAAAGGTTGCTCCTGGTGCAGTTAAACTGGTGCAATTCTGTGTATGGACGAGCTTTGGCCCCCTGCTAGTCACGCAAATGCAGCCAAAACACAGGAGGTTTGTGAAGATCCTGTTCAAAGGACCATGTGTATGCTGGAGCACTCATGCCAAGCAGTGATGATAACTGCAAGCCCAAAGATTTGCTCCTGCTCTCCACGGGAAAGGGGCCAGCCCAGAACCAGGGACGGTAGGACATCCTGTCACAGAGAAACTGACAAGCTGAATCTGACTCTGGTGCGAATCCTGGAGAAATTGGCCAATTTCACAATAACAGTTAAGTTCTTCACAACTCCACCCCTTCCAAGGAGCCCTTCCAGCTCTCACCAGCCCATTACAGCCACGCCCATTGCCACTAACCCCAAGACCAACATTTTCAAAAGTGACCTTTCGTAGTGGGTGAGTCCATTTTTGGGTGCTCAGCCTGAAACACTTGAAGCCTGATTGTCAGAGGTGCTGAGCACCTGAGACTCCCATTGACGTCAGCTGCCATTGTGGTGCTCAGAACTTCTGGAAAAAAGGCCTCGGACGTCTCAGGGTGCGCACCTAAAGGCAGTAGCTACTTTGTAAAGTTGTGGCCTCAGGGCCGGTGCAAGGATATTTTGTGCCCTAGGCGAACTTCCACCGTGCGCCCCCCCCCCTTCGACTCCCCACCCCCGAGCATCGCTTATTATAAACTTTCAAAAATGAATACTGCATAATGTGGCATTGTTCATTAGAATTAATACACGTTCGGCTTGACATTTTATTAATGTCATTATTTAGTCTACATATTTCATGAAAATAAATGAATAACCTGACAGGGTGTGGGGCTGGCTGCGGGCAGGGCAGGGGCTGCAGCAGGGGCTGGAGACAGGGGCTGGCTGTGGGCAGGGCAGGGGGTGCGGGGCTGGCTGCAGGCAGGGCAGGGGGTGCGGCTGGGGGTGCAGACAGGGGCTGGCTGTGGGCAGGGCAGGGGGTGCGGCAGGGGCTGGAGACAGGCTGGCTGTGGGCAGGGCATGGGGTGCGGCTGAGGGTGCAGACAGGGGCTAGCTGTGGGCAGGGCAGGGGGTGCAGCTGGGGGTGCAGACAGGGGCTGGCTGCGGGCAGGGCAGGGGGTGCGGCTGGGGGTGCAGACAGGGGCTGGCTGTGGGCAGGGTAGGGGGTGTGGCAGGGGCTGGAGACGGGCTGGCTGTGGGCAGGGCAGGGGGTGCGGCTGGGGGTGCAGACAGGCTGGCTGTGGGTAGGGCAGGGGGTGCGGCTGGGGGTGCAGACAGGGGCTGGCTGTGGGTAGGGCAGGGGGTGCGGCTGGGGGTGCAGACAGGGGCTGGCTGCGGGCAGGGCAGGGGGTGCGGCTGGGGGTGCAGACAGGCTGGCTGTGGGTAGGGCAGGGGGTGCGGCTGGGGGTGCAGACAGGGGCTGGCTGTGGGTAGGGCAGGGGGTGCGGCTGGGGGTGCAGACAGGCTGGCTGTGGGCAGGGCAGGGGGTGCGGCTGGGGGTGCAGACAGGCTGGCTGTGGGTAGGGCAGGGGGTGCGGCTGGGGGTGCAGACAGGCTGGCTGTGGGTAGGGCAGGGGGTGCGGCTGGGGGTGCAGACAGGCTGGCTGTGGGTAGGGCAGGGGGTGCGGCTGGGGGTGCAGACAGGCTGGCTGTGGGTAGGGCAGGGGGTGCGGCTGGGGGTGCAGACAGGGGCTGGCTGTGGGTAGGGCAGGGGGTGCGGCTGGGGGTGCAGACAGGGGCTGGCTGTGGGCAGGGCAGGGGGTGCGGCTGGGGGTGCAGACAGGCTGGCTGTGGGCAGGGCAGGGGGTGCGGCTGGGGGTGCAGACAGGCTGGCTGTGGGTAGGGCAGGGGGTGCGGCTGGGGGTGCAGACAGGCTGGCTGTGGGCAGGGCAGGGGGTGCGGCTGGAGGTGCAGACAGGCTGGCTGTGGGCAGGGCAGGGGGTGCGGCTGGGGGTGCAGACAGGCTGGCTGTGGGCAGGGCAGGGGGTGCGGCTGGGGGTGCAGACAGGCTGGCTGTGGGTAGGGCAGGGGGTGCGGCTGGGGGTGCAGACAGGGGCTGGCTGTGGGTAGGGCAGGGGGTGCGGCTGGGGGTGCAGACAGGCTGGCTGTGGGCAGGGCAGGGGGTGCGGCTGGAGGTGCAGACAGGCTGGCTGTGGGCAGGGCAGGGGGTGCGGCTGGGGGTGCAGACAGGCTGGCTGTGGGTAGGGCAGGGGGTGCGGCTGGGGGTGCAGACAGGGGCTGGCTGTGGGTAGGGCAGGGGGTGCGGCTGGGGGTGCAGACAGGCTGGCTGTGGGCAGGGCAGGGGGTGCGGCTGGGGGTGCAGACAGGCTGGCTGTGGGCAGGGCAGGGGGTGCGGCTGGGGGTGCAGACAGGCTGGCTGTGGGTAGGGCAGGGGGTGCGGCTGGGGGTGCAGACAGGGGCTGGCTGTGGGTAGGGCAGGGGGTGCGGCTGGGGGTGCAGACAGGCTGGCTGTGGGCAGGGCAGGGGGTGCGGCTGGGGGTGCAGACAGGGGCTGGCTGTGGGTAGGGCAGGGGGTGCGGCTGGGGGTGCAGACAGGCTGGCTGTGGGTAGGGCAGGGGGTGCGGCTGGGGATGCAGACAGGGGCTAGCTGTGGGTAGGGCAGGGGGTGCGGCTGGGGATGCAGACAGGGGCTGGCTGTGGGTAGGGCAGGGGGTGCGGCTGGGGGTGCAGACAGGCTGGCTGTGGGTAGGGCAGGGGGTGCGGCAGGGGGTGCAGACAGGGGCTGGCTGTGGGTAGGGCAGGGGGTGCGGCTGGGGGTGCAGACAGGGGCTGGCTGTGGGTAGGGCAGGGGGTGCGGCTGGGGGTGCAGACAGGGGCTGGCTGTGGGCAGGGCAGGGGGTGCGGCTGGGGGTGCAGACAGGGGCTGGCTGTGGGCTGGGTGGCAGCTGCTCACGGGGAGAGCGGCTGGGGGCAGCAGCGCACGGAGCAGCCCGAGCACCAGGACTCAGCCCAGGCCCAGCAGAGCAGCCGGGGACCTGCCAGGCAGCAGCAGCAGGGGGAGCCCCAGGGCCGGGGGCAGCAGCAGCAAGAGGGCCCGTGCCCAGGGCCAGGCGGCGGTCCGCATGGCTCCCTCAGCGCAGCGCCCCCGGTGGCCGGAAGGAGGAATGACACCACTTCCCGGCCGGCCGGAGCCCATCGAAGCCGCAGCGCCCCCTCGCACAGCGGCGGGAAGAGGGTTACACATTAGCCGGCGCCCGGCGAGCATCCCAGACGTTTTGGGCACTGCTTTTTGGCGCCCTCAAATCTTGGCGCCCTAGGCGGCTGCCTAGTTTGCCTAGTGGTTACACCAGCCCTGTGTGGCCTAAATGTCTTCTGGTGAGCTGCTCTGTGGCCTGGAGGGCCCCTCCCCTTCCCAACTCGTTTTGGAGGAGTCTGGGAACAGCTCCTCTCTCTTGCATGCTTTGGAAAGGGTCTGCAAATAGGCCTGCTCCCCGCCCCAACCCTCTCACCTAAGCTAGTAAAGTCAGTATTATGGTGCCACACAACAGGTCTGCCCTCTCATTCTGCATTGGTGGGGCAAGAAGTAGTCTGTGCCCCATGGCTTCTTCTGCTGCAGAACCAAGAACTGGGCATAGAGCCTGAGACATTGCAGATCTCCTTGCAGCAAGGGGCAGAGACTGACCCGGTACTGTGAAAATCGGGACGCTTGGAACTGATGTGTAACTCTCCATGTCACCAGACGGTGCTGCAAAGTAGTTTTCCTTCAGGATAAGGTTACCGTTTTCACTCATGGTACCTAAAGTTAAGCACCTAAAGCCCCTGGATTCTCAGAGATGCTGAGCACTCACAAAACCCACTGAAGTCCAGGGATCTGTGGGTTCTCAGCACCAATACAAATCAGGCCTTTTTAGAGTACGTTCCTAAATAAAGATTTAGGTGCCTAACCTTAGGACTCCACTTTTGTAAATGGTCGTGGTGACCTGTAATGGCCTCAGTGTCCCTGTCTGTGAAATGGGAATAACTCTACTTACCTACCTCCCGGTGATGTGATGATGCTTGTAACGCACTTTGCGATACCTGAACGAAGGGTGTATTCCCAGAGAAAGATTTTATGTGCTCATCGTTCAGGTTCCTAAGTGCAGTTCAATATAAGACAAATCACTATAAGTATCACTAAACAAAAACAGCCAGCCATTAAAATTCATAGAAATCACAAGCTGTATCTGCATAAACCATTCTGATACCCAGGGGCGGCTCTAAGATTTTTGCCGCCCCAAGCAAAAAAAACCAACCCCAAACGCCGCCCCCCCAAACAAAACAAAAACCGCCCCCCCAAACAACACCCCCCCCCCAATGCCCACCAAAACAACCCCTCCCGCTCCTACCTGGAGCGCCGGCGAGGAGGACGGCGCACCCAGGCCCCGCTGCCCCGGCCAGGAAGCGCGGCGGGACCGCCGCAGGCCCCGCTTACCTGGCCGGGGAGAGGGCGGCGAGCCCCGGCGCTGCCCGATCTCCCAGACCGCCATGGGGCAAGTATGTTTAAAAACAAACAAACAAAAAAAACAAATCCTGAGCGCCGCCCCCCTCCAGGTGCCGCCCCAAGCACGTGCTTGGTAGGCTGGTGCCTGGAGCCGGCCCTGCTGATGCCACCTGTTCACACACAGAATGGTTCTCACTGAGCAGGCCCAAACACCAATGTCAGGTCCCCTCGCCTGCAGCATCTGAACACCTCCCCAACAAACTGCTATCACAACTTTACAGCTGGGGAAGTGGGGCAGTAGGTGACTTGCCGAAGCTCAGACAGGAAGCCCATGGCAGAACAGGGAACTGAATCCAGATCTTCAACATCCCAGGCTAGCACCTAACTGCTGGACCATCCTACCTTTCACAAGGGTTCACAGAACCAAGTCTGATTAAATATCTCTTCCCCCTCCCAATTGCTCAATCTTCAGTCTCAGATGATATCACAATCCCTCTATTTCTTCAGCCAACCGTGTAATACTCCAGCAGAAGCAAAGTAGACAAGACCTGATATTTCTCATATAAAAAACAAGCCAAAAAAGATATTGTAAAAAGAGTGAGCCAGGGCTTCCTTGTACATCATAAAGTGCAGGGAAGGGGGCGTTGGAATCTTTACTGAGAGAGGAACTTTGTCTGCAGAGCACATCAAGCGTGAACTCGCGGCTTGTGTACATGTGAAAGTTACACCAGTATAATGTAAGGTGTGAATTTAAAGCAGTATAGTTAAACCAGTGCAAAAAGCAGTGGAGACTCTTTTATTTCAATATGAGTAGTGTGTTTGGTTTAGCTTCAGGCCTGGCCTACACTAGAAAGCTTTACCAACATAGCTATGTTGCTTAGGAGTGCACAAAAATCACACCCTCACTAACGTAGCCATGCCAGGAAAGGCTCTAATGTAGACACAGTTATACAGTTATACTGGCAAAAGAGTCCTTTTACTGGTATAGATTATTCTGCTCGGGGAAGTGGGTTAAGCTATACTGGCAAACAAGTTTTAAGCAGCATCGCTACTGGAGGGGTTTGCTGATCTAGCTCGGCTGGTATATCTACATCAGCAAACACTTCTAAATGTGGACAAAGCCCAAGTTACCTGGGAACAGGTTTAACCATACCAAAATAAGCCTCTCCAATACTGAAATAAGAGCATCCACACAGCCTTGTATACCAGTTGAATATATTGGTTTATAACAGGGGTAGGCAACCGATGGCACGGGTGCCAAAGGCGGCACGCAAGCTGATTTTCAGTGGCACTCACACTACCCGGGTCCTGGCCACGGGTCTGGGGGGCTCTGCATTTTCATTTAATTTTAAGTGAAGCTTCTTAAACATTTTAAAAACCTAATTTACTTTACATACAACAATAGTTTAGTTATCTATTAAAGACTTATAGAAAGAGACCTTCTAAAAACTTTAAAATGTATTACTGGCACGCGAAACCTTAAATTAGAGTGAATAAATGAAGACTGGGCACACCACTTCTGAAAGGTTGCTGACCCCTGGTTTATAAGCTGATTCACATTATCAGCAACTGTCTCATGAAGACAAGCCTTTGGTGGAGAGGGACCCGCTATGCTTTATAAAACTGCTGTGGAGGGGACTCTGGCGGGCATTGCAATCACACCCGATATCTCTGGGAAAGTATATTGTATTCAGTTGATTTTGGTTTTGCATCCCTGCCCATCCTGGCTAATAGCCATTGATGGACCTATCCTCCATGACCGTATCTAGTTCTGTACCCTGTGGGCGAAGGTTTGTATGTATGATTGTGTTCTACTCCCTGGGGGAGGGACAACACAGCTCCTCCAGGAACTAAAACAGTGTGTGTATGTGTGTGTGTGTGGGCGGGGGGAGTTTAAGGTGAATCACTCATATTTTAAGCCCGTGCAGAGCAGTATTACCCACTGCGGAGGTTTCCATATACTAGTTCAAACTAGGCTTCCAGACACTAGGAAAACAAAGAAAGGGCTTTAGGCTTAAAGAAATGGTATTTAAACTGACTCAGGGTCTTCTTTCTAGTACTGCTAACAGACAGGACCTTCTGCCCTTAAGGGGGCCCCATAAGACTTTGGCCTACCAGGGCCCCATAAGACTGATGGGTGACTTCTGGTAAGCTCTAAGCATGCGTATAGGAACTTCTATTGTTTTTATGTTTCCTTTGCAATGCTTTTACCTTAAGAATCAATGTGTTTGCTTAGACAGAGCTGGGTGGTACCTTGTACCTGCTGGCAATACACTGTTCTTAGCCTTCGGAGAGAAAGCAAAGTGCAGGCACTGCCTGGCTTGCTGGGGGTATGAGAGTGTAAGGCAGGAAGCTGTGCAGGCTTAAAACACTGATGAGAAGGGAGAGAGAGACACAGGTCTCCACCCAAGAGAAGTAACAGCTGAGGGCCAGAAACCTTAAGTGGGTGCCCTTGAGGCTCCACAGAATGCGAAATACAAGTGCAGTTACCCTGAAACTATGAGAGGAACTAAACTCTGCTAGACCCATCCTCAAAAATCATGTTTGACGGCAGGAGGTTTCTTCTCCCGGTTTAGATGGGATCTGAGAGGGAAGAAGTGCTGTTTGGGGTATGATTGCTTGGTCCTTGGGGAGGGGAGGCAGATGTACAGCAGACGAGTGAATTCGTCATTGTGTTTCCTTATTTTCCTCTTAAATGGTACCCCACTTGTGTCTCAATACAGCTGACTCCTTTTACATCTCCCCTTAGCAAAACGCCTCCTCATGTTGCAGCATCTGAGTCCCTGGGATGGAGGTGCCAGACACTTCCTCCCATTAGCTTCACCTTCACGCCAAACAGTCATTTGTTATTTACGGAACTGTCGCTTCCTTCACACGACAGCCCTGGGGCTAGTGATGACACAGAGGTTGTATGGAGGTCCCTCAGGGAGAAGGTTAACAGGCAGGCGATGATATTCCTGATTAGCAAACCTGACTTTGGGATTTCCGAGCCCCCATCAGAGTTGTTCTTGGAAGGTGGCATGCGGCTGTGGTCGCTGTGCCTAATGTAGCAGTTCCATAGAAGCTTTTGGTGGTGCCAAATGTGACGTCAAGAAGGAAGAGCCCCTAACTGAAGGCAGCTTCATCAGTGACAATTGTGATGGTTCCTCAGTGTGCCACTTTGGTGCCAAAGGAGCTTTGGTGGGAACCACACTGGGCCACAAAATCTCGGTGGAAGAGTGGTTTGGGGGAGATCTCCTTTCGGATGAGCTCTTTGTAGGGGATCTGCCCCTGGAACTCCCCGAGCCATAAGGGAACTCTGAAGTTCTTTTATTGGGCTTAGTCACTCAAGCTGAAAAGGGAGCCCCAGGAGTCAGTGAACCCATGCTCATACCAGAGCCCAGCGGCGCCATCTTTCTAAGTTGCCGGTGGGTGCTCGACCCCGACTCTGCCCCAGGCCCCACCCCATTCCCCCAAGCTCCCCGCTCCCCGGAGCATGCCCTGCCCTTGCTCTGTGCCTCCCCCCCAGCACCTCCTGCACACTGCCGAACAGCGGATCACCAGTGTGTGGGAGGCACTGAGGGGAGCTGATGGGCGCTGAGCACCCCTGTGGGTGCTCCATGCCTGGAGCTGGGAGCCAAGTAGGGCCTGGCCAGGGTGGAGGCTGGGGCCGCATATCCTCTCAGGACTGCCCGGGGTGGGGGTGGGGGCTTGCCAGGGGTGGGCTGGGCAGTCGGTGGGGGCCCGGCTGGAGCGCTCCTGCCGGGGTCAGCACATGACGTAATGCACGGAGTGATTCCTCTGTCAGTGCCGGGCCCAGGCCGCCCGCGGGGCCGTGTCGCGGGGCCGCGGCCAGGCGCTGGGGGCCGCCCCAGGCCCGACGCAGGGCCTCCCCCCCCCCATCACAGCGCTCCTGCCCGGCTCAGCTCGGCCCCGCCCACACTGTCCTGAACCGATTGGTCGGGCAGCCTGTCAGGCATCGTGACGCAGACTCCCATTGGGTGGTGTCTGCGGAGGTCGCGCTGTGCCCGCCCTCCGGCGTCCCTGGCGGCCGCTGATAGGCGGCAGCGGGCGCCGTTCTCCCCACCCCCACTGTCCCGCGTCGGTGCCTGGCAGCCAGAGGATCGGCCCGGCCGCCATCGCCATGGGCACCCGGGACGACGAGTACGACTATCTCTTCAAAGGTACCGCGGGGGGGGGGCGCCGGCGCCGGCCTCTGCCCCAGCCCGCTCCCGCCTTTGGCCTCCCCCTCCGCGCCGCAGGCCCCGGCCCCTCTTCCGCCCGCTGCCTCGGCCCGTCGCCCGCGATGGCCGCCAGGTAGCGGGCGGAGCAGGTCGGGGCCGCGGGGCATGTTCTGGGCGGGGCGGGCGGCGTATCCCGGGCCTAGACCGGAGCCCGCCAGGCTGGGCAGCCCGCGGGCGGGGGGGACCTGCCGCAGGCGGGGGGCGCTCGGCGCATGTCGAGTGGGTCTCTGGCGCGTGTGCACCCCGCGGCCGCGCTCCTCGCCTCTGCCGCGGGGAGCGACGGGGGGCGGCCGGAGCGCGGCCGCTTCGCTGGGCAGGGGCGGCTCTGGTTCGATGCACAGAGCAGGTCACGCCCGTAGGTTTGTTCAGGCACCTCCGCAAACCCGGGGTCTTGACTGTGAAGAACATGTTCCTAGCGGAGCGCTTGGAACGGGAGAAAAAGGTGTGAACTGAACACAAACGTGTCTGTCCTTCGGCTCCGTCTGTCTCTCTGCACTTACAAATGTGTGTTTGATGCTTGGCTACCTTAGGCTGTGTCTACACGACACAGGGCTGTGTTGTTACATCCCTGCTGCTAAAAGTCGGGCAGTGTAGCCGCTGTTCGTGGGCTCTCCTGCGGACACAAAACTTCCACCCTCAACCAGTGCTCCTGCCAACAACACGCTGTTCACACTGCGCTTGTTGCGGAAAAGCTTTTGTCTTTCCGGGGGCGGGAGGTGTTAACACCTGCAAGACAAAAGTTTTGTTGTTCAATTGCCGGTGTAGATGTAGCCTTAGAAACAACAGGTTAGCATTTGTTTAAATTGTCCAAAAAGCTACTTTTGGGTTGAGACCAAGCTCAAATGTTGCTCAAAAATTGAGTGAAAATGGGGGTTAGACTAGAAAACTCTTATCCACCTTAACTCTAGCGTCGCTGTAAAAGCAGAAATTACTTTATTGCTATCCCAGTAGTGCTGCAATTTTCTACCTACTGGACATCTTTAAACTGGGATTGCTCAGTATATATTTAATCCCAACAGGAAATTAATACATCATAAAATTCTTTGAAGCCGGTTGCTGAACATCTGCAGAAGTTTTTAATATTGGCGATTTCTCTTTAGAGAGCTGAGATGACTTCGTGCTTTCATCCAATAAATATTGGTGGTGGATGCTCTGGAGTTTGAAGGGGTGTGTCTGCTAACACAAATATCTCATTGTCACATCTTCACTGGCAGTAGCAATGATGATTGCACTAGTGCAGACTGACTGCTGGCCCCAGCTCTGAGCAGGTCTGTGACACTGACAACAATAGCACTTTCTGTGTGATATTCTAGGAGAACAAGCTGGGGGTTGATAGGCTTGTAGTTGATTTTGGAACTGGAGTAGGATGTGTGTGTTTTTCTCTGGTGAAAACCTTCCTGAGGATTTGAAGTTGATGTGTATTGTAGGACAGTTGCAAATAGCAGTACTCCAAGTGGTAATCCAGGACTCTCTCTATGCTGTAACAGTGTCCTCACAGTGAATAAGTGTGCAGTAAGCTAGTGTGCTGAAGATTTACACACTGGCTTGCCATGCTCGAACTTGCTATATAGACAAGCACTTTGTTCTTTTCGTTGGTGTCCATGCATATATATTTGTCTTGCTTGGGAAAAAATGAGTTTTTTCCATTACCAGCAGTTTACATGAAAGTGAGAGACACAGTAAAGTTAATATGTTTTGCACTATATCACCCACTCAGTTTAAGAGCCGCCAAATAGTTGGATAAACGTTTTCTTCCTCCCCGCCTCCCTTAAAGCACAATTGATTAGTTTCCAAAGTATGCTAAGATGCCAGGTCTGGTACTAAATCCCATCAGCTTTCCAAATGGCTCAGTATCCTAAGACTTTAAAGCTTGACAGCTGTCTTATTCTTTTCCCCCTTAGTAATTTGATTAAGTAGATGAAAGTACACAACATTACATGGATCTTGTTTTAAAAAAAAAATCTACACTGTTTAGAAATATCTGAACTTAAATTAGACTTTTAATTTTCAGGGAGGGACTGTGCTTTTGTATTGTAAAGTACTTTTTAACACTGTTTAGTGAGGGGGATCCCTGTTCTAGGTGGCTGAAAGTCTAAATTCCTTAGGGTGGGGACCATGTCTTCTATGTGCCATATGGTGCTGGAAACGCACGGATGTTGCTTACATTAATAATAAAAAATATCCTCTCTCTCTTGGCCCAGCAGTAAAGACTCTGTTGTGCTGTTCCCCTTCTAGCTATGGGATCATTGATACCAGAGGGGGTGATTCTGACCTGGAAAGAGGTGGGGCTGCTGCCCAGGCTGTGCCCCCAAAAGTAATGAGTGGGTCTGTTGTCTTCTAACAAGAAAATCGGTTGTTATAGAAAAGTTAACTTTTAAATAAAAATGTTGGAGGCTGCAGGAAGGAAAAATTGCTGACCTTTGTTAAGAAACTGTTTCTAGAGGTAGAGAAATATTTGCCTCTAGCTTTTTTTGGAATTACGGCCAGTATAAGTGAAGCTTTAGTAGTAGGAGCAGTAGTGGTAAAGGTAGGTTTATTCATAATAAACCACTTTAAATAATGCACAAAGATTTATCATCCTTATATGTTAAATTATTTGTAACAAGCTTTATTTCTGCAAGCCTTAATGGGAAATGTGCTCTGATACTGCTTAGACTTTAGAGTGTTCAAAATACCACAGGCAAAAAATTAAAAGATGCTAATGAAATTTATCGATGGATTCCAAAGCCAGAAGGGATCACTGTGATCGTCTAGTCTGAACTTCTGTATTACTAGGGCCCTATCAAATTCACGGCCATGAAAAACGTCTCTCAGACCATGAAATCTGGTCTTTTGTGTGCTTTTACCCTATACTGTACAGATTTCACAGGGGAGACCAGCGTTTCTCAAATTGGGGGTCCTGACCCAAAAGGGAGCTGCAGAAGGGTGTCAAGGTTATTTTAGGGGGGTTGCGGTATTGCCACCCTAACGTCTGTGCTGCCTTCGGAGCTGGGCGGCCGGAGAGCGGTGGCTGTTGGCCATGCCCAGCTCTGAAGGCAGCACCCCGCCAGCAGCAGCGCAGAAGGGTGGCAATACCATACTATGCCATCCTTACTTTTGTGCTGCTGCCTTCAGAGCTGGGCGGCTGGAGAGGGGCAGCTGCTGACGGAGGGCCCAGCTCTGCAGGCAGCAGTGCAGAAGTAAGGGTGACAATACCATTCCATGCCATCCTTAGTTCTGTGCTGCTGCTGGACCCTGGTGCTGCCTTCAGAGCTGGGCTCCTGGCCAGCAGCCGCTGCCAGGGGCAGCGAGTTACATGGGCCCGTGGTGCCTGGGCTCCAGCAATATTGGTAGAGCTGGGCCCCCAGCCCTGAATGTTTGGAGCTGGGTCTCTCTCCCGGCCCTGCCAGGAGTGTCCCCTGCCGCGCACCTCTCCCAGGCCCCGCGGCGTCCCTGCCTGATTAAAAGCGGACGGCTGCCCTGCCGCTCTGCTGCTCTCCTTTGCCTGGGCTGTTGCCTAAGGCTAGACTACAGCACAAGAGCAGGCTGAGGCAGCTGACTGCTGCTGCACCGGAGGAGGGGGAGGAGGTGCACACATGATTGGCAGCCCTCCCCTCCCCCAGCACCCATCAGGAGGAGATGCTGGAAGAGACCTCTGGACCTCACTCACCTGAGCAGCTGCTGGGGCTTTCTTGAGTGTCTGAGTGTGAGGCTACAGTGTGGGGCAGCAGGGGAGGAAGCCCCACGTGATGGCAGCCCCCTCCCCCTCCAGCACCCACCCACCACAGGAGAGGTGAGGGGGCTTCCTGGAACTGAGCAGCTGGGGCTTGGGTGAGTGTAGTGATACCCTGCACCCCCCTGCCCACAGTCACTGCTTCTGCTCTAAGCTGGGCAAGAGGCAGCCCCATCCCTCCCACCCCCAGTGAGGCTACGGTGAGGGGCAGCAGCAGTGGGGGGGGGGGGGGGGGAGTCCTCTTTGGCTCTAGCCCTGGGGCATCCTGTCTGCACCCCAAGCTCCTCATCCCCTGCCCCACCCGAGAGCCTATGCCCCCAGCCAGAGCCCTCACCCCCTGCACTCACTCCCTCCCAGAGTACTTCCCCCCCCCAACCCACTCATCCTGCCCCAGCCCAGACCCCACACCCCAACTCTCTCCCAGAGCCTATCCCCCCGCACCCGAATAACTTCCCAGAGCCCACTCCCTGCAGCATAGAGTCCGCACCCAAATGCCCTCCTAGAGCCTGACACCTCCCCCATCCCCCACACCCAAACTTCCTCCCAGACCCTTAGGGAGGTCAGGGGGAGGGCGACTTGGACCCGTTCTGGACACCACCAAAAATTATACAAACCTGCTGCCCAGCTCTAAAGGCAGCACCGCTGCCAGCAGCAGCACAAAAGTAAGGGTAGCAGTACTACAACCCCACGTACAATAACCTTGTGATTCTTCCCCCCCAACTCCTTTTTGGGTCAGGACCCCTACACTTACACACTGTGACATTTCAGATTTAAATCGCTGAAATCATGAAATTTACTATTCTTTAAAATCCTATGACTGTAAAATTGATCAAAATGGACCTTCTCATGGCCAACGATTGGTTAGCCTCAAAAAGCTCAATCTATTTAGTTTGTCACTATAAAGCATGTTTTTATCCTTTATTCATTCTTGTGGCTCTTCTCTGAACCTGCTCCAGTTTATCAACATCCTCCTTGATTTGTGTGTACCAGAACTGAATGCAGTATTCCAGTAGCGGTCACACCAGTGCCAGCTACAGAGGTAAAATAACCTCTCTGCTTCACTCTGGATTCCCTTGTTTATGCATCCCAGGATTGCATTAGCTGCTTTGGTCACAGCATCATACTGGAAGCCCACCCCAAATCTTTCTCAGAATCACTGCTTCCCAGATAGTCCCCCATCCTGTAAGTATGGCTGACATTCTTTGTTCCTGAATATATAACTGACATTTAACCGTGTTAAAACTGGCTGTCAAGTGATTAAAAAAATTAATCACAATTAATTATGCTGTTAAATAATAGAATACCATTTATTAAGTGTATTTGAATGTTTTTCCACATTTTCAAATATATTGATTTCTGTTACAACACAGAATGCAAAGTGTACGGTGCTCACTTTATGTTGGTTTTTGATTATAAATATTTGCACCATAAAAAAGAAACAAAAGAAATAGTATGTCAATTCACCTAATACAAGTACTGTAGTGCAATCTTTTTATCATTTAAGTTGAACTTACAAGTGTAGAGTTGTGAGCGCTGAAGTTTGAACGTGGTTTTATTTTTGAGGGCAGTTTTTTTTGGTACACAAGTCCACTCGCCCTACTTCTTGTGCGGCCAATCACTCAGACCAGGGGTTAGCAACCTGCGGCTCCAGAGCCACAGGTGGCTCTTTGGCTGCCCCCTTGTGGGCCGCTGGTTTTTGTGGGAGTGCAAGGTGGAGGCTCTGGCCGGGAGGTGCTTACCACAGGTGGCTCTCAGCCCTGGCACAGCAGGGCTTAGTAGGCTGCCTGCCTGCTCTGGCCCCACGCCACCAGTGGCTGGCTGCTGGCATGTCTCTGAGCGCCCCTTGGTGGGAAGGGAGGTAGTGGGTCTCCGTGTGCTGCCCGTGCCTGCAGGCATCACCCCTGCAGCTCCCATTGGCTGGTTCCCGCACCCCAATCCCCTGCTTTGTAATCAAGGAAGACTGGCACCCAGCAGAAGAGGTGGGAGGTTTGCATGCAGGGGATTCGGAGTCTGATACAAAGCCAAGGTGAGGTTCTCATAAGCACTGCAGCTCGGGTGTAGTTATTGTGTTGTCTCAGGTATGCAATGCTCCATGATTTACAGTGACATTACATTACTGTGACCCCCTGCCAGGATACTGGCTTTATTCAGAGCCTCACTTGAGCCTCACCTGTAGCAAATGCATTTTAATAAACCCAAATCTGAATGCAAGTATTTGCAGGAGAGATGGGTCCAAACCTATTTGTATGTCAGTAACATCAGTAGGCCCCAACTAAGATCAGGTCTCCATTGTGCTAGGTGCTGTACAAATGCAGGGGGTGTGCCTACATTGCAGTCAGAAGCGTGATTGCAGTTTTGCTAGCTTTAATCTAGCTACCCTGGCTAAAGATATCCGTGAAGATGCAACGGCACGGTTTAACACCGCGACTACATACCCAGGCTGTGGGTAGTCTGGTACAGTTCTCGCTGAAGCACCTAGATTCTAGTTGCATTAGAAGTATTGGCAAGTAGTAATACCTTTTAATATGTTCAATTATTATTAGTTGATATGTTCTAACTCTACAAGTAGCTTTGCATGTGA
Organism: Chelydra serpentina; assembly: GCA_037349315.1. Classification (NCBI taxonomy): domain Eukaryota; kingdom Metazoa; phylum Chordata; order Testudines; family Chelydridae; genus Chelydra; species Chelydra serpentina. The sequence goes on from JBAIAC010000192.1 coordinate 1,911,621, forward strand.
TGTGGCTCTCGAAATATTTTGGTCAAAAACAAAGGCTCTTTGTTAGGGATAGCTCAGTGGTTTGAGCATTGGCCTACTAAACCCAGGGTTGTGAGTTCAATCCTTGAGGGGGCCATTTAGGGATCTGGGGCAAAAATTGGGGATTGGTCCTGCTTTGAGCAGGGGGTTGGACTAGATGACCTCCTAAGGTCCCTTCCAACCCTGAGATTCTATGATTCTCTGAAAGGTTGCCAACCCCTGGCTTCAATAAACAAGTTTGTTTACATTTTCAGGAGATAATGCTGCCTGCTTCTTGTTTACAATGAAAGTGAGAACAGGCATTCGCATGGCAGCCTCGCAAGATATTTACATGCCAGATGCACTAAAGATTCATATGTCCCTTCATGCTTCGACCCCCATTCCAGAAGGACATGTGTCCATGCTGGTGACGGTTCTGCTCGATAGCAATGCAAAGCAGTGTGGACTTATGCACACTCATTTTCATTATCTGAGTCAGATGCCACCAGCAGCAGGTTGATTTTCTTTTTTGGTGGTTCAGGTTCTATAGTTTCCACATCGGAGTGTTGCTCTTTTAACACTTGTGAAAGCATGCTCCACACCTCGTCCCTCTCAGATTTTGGAAGGTACTTCATAGAATCTCAGGGTTGGAAGGGACCTCAGGAGGTATCTAGTCCAACCCCCTGCTCAAAGCAGGACCAACCCCAACTAAACCATCCCAGCCAGAGCTTTGTCAAGCCTGACCTTAAAAACCTCTAAGGAAGGAGATTCCGCCACCTCCCTAGGTAACCCATTCCAGTTCTTCACCATCCTACTAGTGAAAAAGTTTTTCCTAATATCCAACCTAAACCTCCCCATCTGCAACTTGAGACCATTACTCCTTGTTCTGTCCTCTTCTACCACTGAGAACAGTCTAGATCCATCCTCTTTGGAACCCCGTTTCAGGTAGTTGAAAGCAGCTATCAAATCCCCCCTCATTCTTCTCTTCTGCAGGCTAAACAATCCCAGTTCCCTCAGCCTCTCCTCATAAGTCATGTGCTCCAGCCCCCTAATCACTTCAGGTTCTTAAACCTTGAGTGCTGTAGCTATCTTTAGAAATCTCACATTGGTACCTTCTTTGCATTTTGTCACATCTGCAGTGAAAGTGTTCTTAAAGCAAACAACATGTGCTGGGTCATCATCCGAGTCTGCTATATGATGAAATATGAGAGAATGCGGGTAAAATACGGAGCAGGAGACATGAAATTCTCCCCCAAGGAGTTCAGTCACAAATTTAATTAACACTTTTTTTTTAATGAGCATCATCAGCATGGAAGCATGTCCTCTGGAATGGTAGTTGAAGCATATGAATGTTTAGCATATCTGGCACATAAATACCTTGCAATGACTGCTACAAAAGTGATGTGAACACCTGTTCTCACTTTCAGGTGACGTAAATAAGAAGCAGGCAGCATTATCTCCTGTAAATGTAAACAAACTTGTTTGTCTTAGCGATTGGCCGAACAAGATGTAGGACTGAGTGGATTTGTAGGCTCTGAAGTTTTACATTGTTTTGTTTTTGAGTGCAGTTATGTAACAAATCGACATTTGTAAGTTGCACTTTCATAACCGATTGCACTATGGTATTTGTATGAGGTGAATTGAAATACTATTTCTTATGTTTATCATTTTTACTGTGCAAATATTTGTAATAAAAACGTACACTTTGATTTCAATTGCAACACACAATACAGCATAATGTATAATGTGATGTGTAATTTTGTTTTATTACAACATCATAGACCAGGTTCCCATTGTGCTAGGCCTTGTAGAAACACAGGACAGACTGTCCCTACTCCAAAGAGTTTTTACAATCTGAGTTTTCCCCTACTTATTTCATGTTCATTTATTTTTTTTTAAAAAAAGCTTCACACCACATCCAAAACAATTTTATCATGTAACTCTGCTGATAGGTGTAGAGCAAACATTGTCTACTGAATTGTTCCTGATGCTAGGAACCTCCTGAATTCTAAATCATGTCTGACTTTGAAATGTTGTGTGACCTTTGAGCAAGTCACTTCAACCTTTTGTCTTCTGCTTCTCCTTGCTTAACTCACAAGGTTATTATGAAGATTGATGTTTGTAAAGTACTTGGAGACCTTTGGATGAAAAGTAGTATAAATACTAACTAGTACTTACCCAATTTATTAATATAATTGGATGTAATGACTGGAGAAACAAACTTGATATCTGCAAATAGACCCTTTCTAACCAAAATGTCATTCAAAACACACAATATCCTGATACAGGTGAAATGCCACTCCCCCTTAGCAGGATTATGGCAAGACTAGGGCCCTATTTAGGATTTTAGGAGGTCCCTGAATTTGCTTGTCACAGGGGAAGGATGCAATGACCCCCTTATCCCCCCCCCCCCCCCCCCGCGCCTTTGTCTATTTGTCTATGAATCTGATGACCAAAAATGTTGAAACATATGTCTAGATCAGGGTGTTAATCTCATTCTAGGGATAGGGCGAACTCCATTTATGGTCTGTGGAAATTTAAGACTGTTTACCCACCCCAATCCAGACTGTAACTCCCCTTGGAATCAGTAGGAGGTTGGCCATTGTGTTGTAGCTAAACTTCAAGAGCGGCATGAACTGACTCAATGTCTGGCATCTCTGGTTTGGATACATTTAGTTGTGATCATTTTTATTTATTTTAAAAGCTTTTGTAACTTTTATCAAGACTTCCTTCACCCGTTGGTTCTTACTCTGCATCCCAACTATTGGGGATATTTCATACTCACAGCCACTTAGATTGTTTGAAACCGATTAGTGCAACTTTCTTTTATTAATAGTTTTTTTTTTCCATCCAGGCTTTCAAAAAAATAGTCAGTATATCAGTTCTTGTTCACGTCAACTAAATAAAACTTGGAATTTTTAGGTAAAAAACAGTTGTAAGTGGCATTCTAAAAATGTGTATGTATAGTCTTGTTTCTCTCCTTCCCCCTTCAAATTTCCAACATCTCAGTTGGCAGAGGAGTACTTGGCAAACATCAGGTGGATTAGTGCTGAGTTTTGGCAGTGTTTTTTGTGGGATAGGAGCAAGGGAAGGTGACTGAAAAAAACCCCTATTTTAAGACTGTCACTGATTTGTTAAAATTCTAAGGCATGAGGAGACCATTAAATCATTTCGTAGTCTGACCTCATATCATTTCACGCAGTTATTCCTGTATTGCCCCTAATAATTTACAGTGAAGAGCTAGTCACAAACTTAGTGTATGTGTGGAATTACAGTTAATAGAATGTTAGTGTCACAGTTGAGCACTTGGATTTGGAAATGAGATTGTGCACAGCCTTAACTCTGCCTCTTTGTGCACGTGTAAAGACTATCATAATTATATGATCACATTCTATTTCTCAAATGACAAATCTATAGTATTACAACCTTAAATACACATTTATCATCTTGGATACCTTTTTTTCATTTTTTGGCTTCTGCGGTGCATAGCAGGGTTGTGAACAATATTTGTATGAGGCTCTTAGGATCAACAAACCCTTCTGTCTTCCAACTTCTTTACTGGAGTACTGGTGGGAGAGGCCTTCTCTAGAGGATGGAGAGGGCATGTCTTGCTAGCTTGATCCTTTCTTGGTGTAAGAAGCAAAGACCAGTAGCTTTTTGTCCAGGTGAGTGGAAAAGCATTCGTCCTCCTGTCCTTCCCACCTTAGGTTTTGTCTACACTGCAAAATTAGATCAACCTAATTTAAGTCCATGTATAGCCACTGCAGTAATTACATCGGGCATCCGATGAAGTGGGTATTCACCCACAAAAGCTTATGCTCCAATACCTCTGTTAATCTATAAAGTGCCACAGGACCCTTTGTCGCTTCTACAGATCCAGACTAACACGGCTACCCCTCTGATACTTGTAACCCTGTGTAGATCAGGCCTTAGAAATATCTGAACCACCACTCCTTGCTGTTATCTGTTATCTAGGGTGGCTTAATCTATGATTTTAAATAAAAAACTGGATTTGTTTAAATTGGATTTATTTAATTTTTAAAAAAATCTGTTTAAAATTAAAGTTGAAATAACAACCTGTGCTAAGTCTTAAACCTCCTATAGTATATTTGTTAAATTAAAAAATAATTCAAGAAGTACATGTTTACTGCTGACGGTTTAAAGAAAGTCAAACCACCGAACTGGTGAAGTCACAGTTAAGCACCTGGAACTAGAGTTTGTTGAAGTGCTAAACCAGTTTTTCACAGCAGTAGTCTGTTTGCACATGCAGAAGAATATTTTCTTTATTTCAGTTTATTCAGCTGGTTCATTCAAAGCTATAAAGGCAGGAAAACTTATTTTCCACTTCCAATCTCTGAATTAAAGAGGTCTGTGACAATGAAATTAAATTTTTTAGTTCTAAAATCTTCACGGGTACTGGGACCAGAAACAATCAGTTCAATTCACTGACTACAGATATGTCCTTTAATAAATTAAAGTACAAAATATGTTCTCAAACTTCATATGTATCCAGAAATATTGACTTAACTAATGAAAAGTTTGTTAAATATCTTGTGCATTTTTAATTGAATTTAAATTACCATCTAAATGTAGCATGACATAGATCATGAGTAGAAAAATTAATCCTCTAATAAATAAAAAAATCTTTCTAACAATAGAAGTAAAAATTAAGAATCTTAAATGTATGTTAAGCAATACAATTGCTTAAATGTGTATGGATATGGTGTATGCTCCTGGCTAGCAGGCAGAAGTACCACATTTAGTGAAGAGGAAGTCTGTGAGGCAACCTAGGACTCACCCACTATAATTCACCCTTGTTATTGCAATAACGGGATGTCCCACATGCAGTCTGTCTGTCTGCCTCTTTGAACCTTCTTCAACTTCAGTAACCTCTTTTGGAAAAGGGGTACATGATGCTCATATTCTTTGCTGTGATTGGTGAGGGTGGCTTTTGTTGATTTGACCTTGAGTTTTTTCATTTATTTATTGCTTGCTAACTTGTGCACTCCCTAATATAGGGATTTTAAATAAAATAAAATAGAGTAGTCCTTGTACCTATAATTCCCCCTCATGGTCCCACAAGAGCATCAACTCTAGGCTCCTCAGCCATCACCTCGCTTGGATGGAAACCTTTGTCCATCCTAACCAGGGTTTTTCCAAGCTTCCTAGTTCCTTGCCTGCACTGAGAGTTGCTCCAGGAAGGCAGACTGCCTAAACAGGCCTGTTTCTGCACTTTGCTACCTCCTCAGGCTATAAACAGTGTAATTGTCACAAAGCTCTTTCTAAGCAAGTACATTTATTCTTAAGGTAAAAGCATTAGAACATTTAAAAAAAATAAACAAGCTTACATGGATACCAATAAGCTTAACAGAGATCATCTACTCAAGAGCTCCAGTTGGCGTCTGTCCTTTCAACCGTTCCCTAAGGAACCCTTGGACAAGTCTGATCCTGTCCATTTTGCTAGATGAGAACAAAGACAGTCAGTTTAAACTCCGGCTCTTTAGTCCTTCCTTTGTCTGTTGGCCTCTGGAGAATCCAGTTTGAACGAATAAAAGGGAGCCTCCCCAGGGGATGGTACCTCGCTCTGAAGATGTTACAATGTGAGGGAATTTGCCTAATTACCCCCTGTTGTTCATAGTTCCTAAAGGGATGTGGTTATCCTTCCCCATGGAATTGTATACAATCCCTGTCCCATAATGATACATAAACTTAATATGATAAGATCTCACAAAGAGATTGACAGACATTTTAGGCAATTGCCTACAAAGTCCCTGTAATGTTCTGTTAAAGAAACTTGTGTGACAAATCTGGCTGAGAAAATAAGAAGTTGTTGCTTTGGGGGAGAGGGGATTGTATTGGGAGCTCAGCAACTGATCAAAGAATAAAGAAGCAACCTATTTATCTCCTCAGAGTGTGAGCACAGGGGCAAGCCAGGCCTGGGTTTATATCTGAATACATGTAATGTTACGTGTGACTGGTCCCAGATTTAGGAAATGGCATTGGCATCTGGCATTCATTTAATTTTCATCTAATTGCCAGTATTTTTGTAAAATTGCTGAGGCTATTTGTAGTAAAGATTTCTTCAGTGCTGTTTATGCCAGTGGTTTGCAACCTATTTACCACTGTGGTAAGTGTTTTCTGTGGGCCATAGCCAATATGACAAGTATGGCCCTGAGGATGTCACATGGACTGCAGCTGTGTGCTGATTGGGCTGCAGGTTGAGAACCACTGGTTTATCCCATTTCTCTGCAAGGTTTAGTTGGAACCTTGCCATGTTCAGGTGTAGACTTTCTAATGGTCATTTACCGACAATGATGTAACCTACCAGAAACTGGCTGCTGAATGAATTACAATTTTACACTATGAAACGTGGGTTTCTTTCAGATCTTGCTCATAGTGGTAAGTGTCTGACTATCTTTCTTTCTGCCTAACTTTATGAGAAGCTCTCATTTATGCCTAAGGATCAGAAATGTTTTAGAATGAAACCTGTACTGAAGGGACTGAAAATAATTGTTTATTTTAGGGGTTTTGTACTCTGCATGTGGGCAGGCAGTGAGGGGCCTGATAAAATTATGGTGTTTGGAGCTCTGGAGTAGGGAAGAGTAATCTCCTGTCACGCTTCACTCGCAATGAGTTCAAGTTTTCCAAGACATAAAATATCATTAATTCCTTCTACAAATCTCAAGATAAAGGATTAATTTTATTTCTTCCAGTTGTGTTGATTGGAGACTCTGGGGTAGGGAAGAGTAATCTCCTGTCACGCTTCACTCGCAATGAGTTCAAGTTTTCCAAGACATAAAATATCATTAATTCCTTCTACAAATCTCAAGATAAAGGATTAATTTTATTTCTTCCAGTTGTGTTGATTGGAGACTCTGGGGTAGGGAAGAGTAATCTTCTGTCACGCTTCACTCGCAATGAGTTCAACCTTGAGAGTAAGAGCACCATCGGGGTGGAATTTGCCACCAGGAGCATCCAAGTGGATGGGAAGACGATAAAAGCCCAGATCTGGGACACTGCAGGGCAGGAACGATATCGTGCCATAACCTCAGCGTGAGTATTGCCCAGCACCAGCTCTCTTCTCCTCCACTTCTACTGTTGGTGGAGATGCATCAGAAGGAAAGAAACCAGTTTTACTTTCTACTCTAGGGTTAATCTGCAGTCAGTGAGGCTCGATAGAGCAGTGGTTCTCAACGTTTCCAGACTACTGTACCCCTTTCAGGAGTCTGATTTGTATTGTGTACCCCAAGTTTCACCTCACTTAAAAACTACATGCTTACAAAGTCAGACCTAAAAATACAAGTGTCACAGCATACCTATTTTAAAATTGCTTACTTTCTCATTTTGTTTGTGTGTGAAATGTTAGTTTGTACTGACTTCACTAATGCTTTTTATGTAGCCTGTTGAAAACCATGCAAATATCTAGATGAGTTGATGTACCCCCTGGAAGACCTCTGCATACCCCCAGGGGTGTGCATATCCCTGGCTGAGAACCACTACAATGCTACTTTTACAGTCACTTTTCAGACTACAAACACACCATAAATAGAATGACTATATTAAAACTTGGGGGTGGGATGGGGAGGAGTCTAGATGAATATGGTGGAAAGTATTGCTCAGTTGGAATGACACTGTGTTTAAAGTAGACTATGCCATTTAGGGAAAGAGTCCAGCGGAGGGCAACAAAAATGATTAGGGGGCTGGAGCACATGACTTATGAGGAGAGGCTGAGGAAACGGATTATTTAGTCTGCAGAAGAGAAGAATGAGGGAGGATTTGATAGCTGCTTTCAGCTACCTGAAAGGGGGTTCCAAAGAGGATGGATCTAGACTGTTCTCAGTGGTAGCAGATGATAGAACAAAGAGTAATGGTCTCAAGTTGCAGTGGGGGAGGTTTAGGTTGTATATTAGGAAACACTATTTCACTAGGTGGGTGGTGAAGCACTGGAATGGGTTACCTAGGGAGGTGGTGGAATCTCCTTCCTTAGAGGTTTTTAAGGCCTGGTTTGACAAAGCCCTGGCTGGGATGATTTAGTTGGGGATTGGTCCTGCTTTGAGCAGGGGGTTGGACTAGATGACCTCCTGAGGTCCCTTCCAACCCTGATATTCTATGATGTAAGAGTTTAACGGGTTAACCGATAAGGTTGATGCCTATCAGTTTCTGTTAATAATTAAACTCCGCCCGGGGTCCATCTCGGCTGCCGGCCCCGCATGCCCAGGGAGCCCTGGGCATGAGGGCGGCAGCAGGGAGCCCTGTGTAAAATGTGAGGTTGCTGCAGCACCCCTAGTTCCCTGGGTAAATGTTTAATTGTGTAACCTATAGCATTTTAATCAGTTACACGGTCACTGTTTTTACACTTTATTTACATCCCTAATGCCATTAGGTAATCCAGAAAGTTCTGTCTGTTTCTCTTGCTGCCTAAAATGTACTGCCTTCATTAGGTGTTTCAGTCACATTAATAGTAGTCTCTATTAATAAATGGGCATTATTTGAACCTTTAGTCCAGGCATGCAGGCCAAAAAAATTCAAAAGTACCCACTGACTTTGTTTCCATTTTCAGACACCTGGCATTTGGTTTTCAGGGGCGCCAACCATCACAAATTAATTTGAAGTCAGTAGGAGCTGTCGGTGCTCTACACCTCTGGAGTCACTGAGTTAAGCACCCAAAAACTGGAAGCCAGTTTTAAAAAATTTGGCTTCTAAGCGTAGGGCATGTCCCTCTAGACACCTAGTTTTGAGATCCTTTCAAATAAGAGGTCTTCTCAAAAGTGAAGGATGTCTTGATATTATCTGCTGGCATTGCTGAAGGTTGAACACTACTGAGATAAGTGAGTGGTTTATCCATTAATATTAAACTTACATATTTGTATTGCAATAGCTCCTAGAGACCCAATGAGGGATTAGGCCCCATTGTGCTAAGCACTGTGCATGTGCACACACCAAAAGATGGGCCCTTCCCCATTGAGCTTCCCTCCCATTCCCTCCCCCAAAAGACAGGCAACATTTTTTCTGTTGTATTTTAAAAAGATAAGTAAAAATTGTGCAATCTGCATGGACTTTTTTCCTACAGTGGGGTTTCCTCACATGCCCCAAACTAATACAATCTGTAGGTGTCTCTATAGAAACTAGATCCTGACTACTGCAGAGAAGGCTGCGCCTTGGTGGAGTGTAGGCGTATATTACTGTTTTGAAATGGAGCATGAGAGAAACAAGTAAACTCAACCTAAAGACTTAAACTTGAATCTAATTGGGGGAAAACAATGTTCTGTTTAAGAAGTAGACTGTTGAGATTGGGATCTGAATTTGTCTCTCACATACAGGCAAAATGCTGGCATCCCAAAACACAGGACTTTCCTCTTTTAGAGGAAGACCACTAATGTGGTTGGGAGACGGGGTATCCGAAGCCACATTCTGATGAGCTGATTGGACGTTTCTAGTGTCATGAATGGACTTTGTCACTGGATTGTGCACAAAAAGTATCCATGTCCATTGTGTTAAATTGGATAGGTTTAGGGCTGAAATGTGGACTTTTGGGGTCATGGCATTCTTTGGGGATGGGTGTGAAGAGAGGAAGTTGCAGGAGCAAAGAGCCCCTGACTAAAGGAGGGAGTGACTATTTTAAATCCCCCCGCCCCAACTGCCAGGTAGTGTGTATGGTTTGTTTTTGTTCCAGACCTGGGTTGTGTCCCTTTGAGTCACTTGCCCTGTAAAAGTTAAATTGGTTGCTGGGACAAACTTGTTGAAAGGGTAGCTCAGGTTCTGGGATAATGGGCCAAGGGGGAAAAGGGTCCAGTACCCCAGAGAATCTCTTAAATTAAAGAAAAGATGGGGAGGGGTTAGTCAAATGTCCATATTGGTCTTTTTTTCTAGTAGCTTCATAGTTACATTTCATAGTGGAAAGATCTATTCCATAAACTCAGCAAAACTTTTGAACAGAAGTCTCCTATTTTTCTTATTCTTTGAAATGATAGTGAGTTTCCCTTTGCTGCTAATATGTCCTGCTTAAAATAGCCTCCAGATTCTTCAGTGTTTTGTTAAATACACTTCAGTTTTCTGAAAATCCCATTTTTAAGGTTGAAACTTGCTTTTCTCTTAAAGAAGAAAACAAACTCTTAGTGCCCTTTTTTGAAAATAAACATTAAAATAGGAAAACTCTGTAAAATGTTTCTCTGTAGATCTCTGAGCTGAATTCCGTCTAACGCAGTGTATTCTTCACGGTTTCAGCTATTACCGTGGTGCCGTTGGGGCCCTCCTTGTCTATGACATTGCCAAACATCTGACCTACGAGAATGTCGAGCGTTGGTTAAAGGAGCTCCGGGATCATGCAGACAACAACATTGTCATCATGCTGGTGGGAAACAAGAGTGACCTGCGCCATCTGAGAGCTGTGCCCACCGATGAGGCCCGGGCTTTTGCAGGTTTGTGGACTGCGAGTTTTATCTGTTAAGCTGGTATTTTAACTTCAGCACATGGTGTGTAGCAGACTCAAGTACTCCATCTCGGACAAGGGGCAGCCTTCCATTTGGAAGTTCTGACTTGAGGGGTGTTGTGTAGTTAAAAAACAAACAAAAACAAAACACATCACCCGGCAATGGAAAAAGTGCACTTAAAGGTCGAACAACAGTGTTTGATTACTCTTTTTAGAGACCGAGGCTAGGAAGATGTCTTGCAAACCAGGGATGATCCTGTCCCTGGGCTGTCTGATATCTGAAGCATAGACTCTTCCTATTTCCTTGTCAGGCTGGGAAGCGTAACAAAGATCGGGATGAAAAATGTTGCTGATGTAAAAATCAATCCCAAAGGAACTTGAGGGATGAATAAAGAAGAACATAAAACATGAAAAAACTAAACTTTCTCTGAGTATTACATTCACTAAAGAGTGAAACGTTTGGGTTGAACAGAGCTTTACCTTTGGCTGCGGAAATGGTTTAAAACCCTCCCTACCTTGGTGTTGGCTAACACAATGTAACAGAACAAGTCACAAATTACAAGAGACAAAACGGATCTTTCCCCTGCATGTGCTACTGAAACCAGTGCAATATGGAATGAGAGGCTGCAGCCCCTACCTCAGCTGTTCGGTCCTAGTTAATAATGGGGCGGGGTCTGCAATGCAAACTTCCAATTCAAGGTCTTGCATTTTGCAGGCAGTACTGTAACATCGTATGTGCAGCATGTAAACGTTGATGGTGGCAGTGGTACATGACGTCTGTGGAGGGAAGGCACTCCCAGGGGCTGCGAGTTGTATGGGTCCGTGGTGCCTGGGCTCGAGCAAATTCAGTGCCTGGCTCCGCCAATGTTAGGGGCCGCGTCTCTCCCCTGGCCCCGCCTGCCTCCCCAACGCGCCTCCCCCAAGCGTCCCTGCCTGCCCTGGGCAGCAGGTAGCTGCCCTGCCCTGCCACGCTGCGCTCCTTCACCTGCAGCTGCTGGCTACAAGGGAGCGGCGCTGGGGGCAGGCTGAGGCGGCTGCTGCACCTGTGGAGGGAGGAGGCGCATGGCAGCACCCCCCACCCCCCTCTCTTGCAGGCGACTCCGCGGGGGTGGGGGCTTATCCTGGCTGGACCTCCTGAGTAGCAGCCTGGGCAGGGCTTGGGTGAGTGTCGTGCCAGGGAGACACCCACCCACCCCCCCCCCTTCTCCAGAGCTTGCTGCTGCCGGTGGGGAGAGGGCTGGGGGGGGGGGGGGGGGAGTGTCTGTCTCTCTCTCCTCCCCTCCCCCCCACCCCCCCGCCACCCCAGGGCAGCCTGCCTGCAGCACCCCAAACTCCTCATCCCTGGCCCAGCCCTGCTCCTGCCCCCCAACCAGTATCCCAGTCCAGAGCCCACACCCTGCACTCAAACTCCCTCCTGCATTCCAACTCCTGCCCCAGCCCAGAGCCCACACCCAAACTCCCTCCCAGAGCCTTAGGCAGGTGTGGGAGGCACTTGGACCCGTTCTGGGTACCACCAAAAATGATATAAACCTGCTGCCCCTGGCACACCTGTTTCATTGTTTCCTGACCCTTCTAGTGTGCCATCTCCAGGGAATTATTGGCTGTGGGATCACAGAAGTCCCGCTTTTTCCAAGTCAGTCTCTCTGGGAGCGGAGTGAGGATGAATCCTGCAGTTACCCATCTAAATGCCTGTGCTATTTGCTCAGAGGTACTTTTGTGTTGCTGGGAGCTGCATCACACTGGTAGTTTCAAACTGCGGTTGGCAATTGTAGAGGAATAATACTGGGCAGGGCAGGGGGCCCTGTTGCTTGGCAGAAGAGGGACTGAAAGGAGGGAGATGTACTCCGACTCTGGGGAGTGCTACTGCTAATAGGACTATAGCTAAATAAAATGGGGTGCCAAATCCATTTGAGCAAGTAGTGGAGCTTCTCCTGTCACACAGAAAACAAGACTCGGGTCCAGGCCGTCTAAACCAAGAAAACTAAGCCAAGGTCTATAATTCAAAAGTGCTGCTAAAGTCTTTAACTGAATGATCTGTTCTTTTTTCCAGAAAAAAATAACTTATCTTTTATTGAAACTTCTGCCCTGGATTCCACAAATGTAGAAGAAGCCTTCAAGAACATCCTCACAGGTACGGCTTTGCTTTTTGACTTGCGTGGCTGCAGTACGACACACGTAAAGGGTTGTATGTGGGGAAAAGCTAATGAGAACCTCTCGAGGAAAGGCACCTACCAGCCAGATACAAGACTGGAGTCTTGTATGGTGATGGGTACAGTGGAGACAGACCACTAGGGACAGCAGTTCAACTTCTGAAACCTTTCTGCTGGTTTGTAATGCCAAGATGACCTGGAAGGGATTTGTGCCCTTGCAGTTGCTGCTGACGGATACCATTGAACAGAAAGGATCTTGTTTTTTATTATTATTTTCTTTTAAATCTGGGCACCAAGGGCTGGATTTGGGTTTTGCTTGAATTTGGGTATGTGGTGTTTTCTTGGATTGATCACCAACCTCTCTTTAAGGGAACCCACCGACTGCAGTTCCTCAGAGAGAGGTGGGGGGGAGAGAGAGGGAGAGCATACACACACCACAGTGTTTTAAATGTAACCTGAATTTAATTGAATTTTTTAATGTTTTTAATTCAGACATGAAAGGGGAAAAAAAATGATGTGCTATGCACACTAGCACTGTACATGCTGTCATACAAGGCTGCGGAGCCCCCTTTAAAAGGGGAGTGGGGCAGCCTCCAGCTTAGCCTTACCCCCGCTCAGCTCCTCCCAGCCCTCTTGCTCTCTCAGCCCCGCCCTCTCTTGTGGATAGGGAACTCTTAGGACTTGTGCTCCCTGTAGTTTAAGGTCATCGTTGCTTTCTTTATGGGGGAGTGGAGGACAGGCTACATACAACAAAACAAAGGAACACACAACATCCTGCAGGCTGTCCTTCTCCTGGGAGAAAATTGGCCTCTCAAGATCCTTTTTTATGTCTGGGGGACCCAACTGAAACACACACCAAACACGGATCCCCTCCCTGCAAGGAGGGGGGCACACAATGCAAGTCTTCCTCTGCATTAAGGTGAGAACACTCCTGCTGCCCTGCTCCCAGACCCTCTCTTGGGCTCCCCCCAACGCTTTGCTCTTGTTCTCCCAGCTCTGTCCCCTTCTGCAGCTCCAGTCAGCACCTCTGTCCCTGTGGCTAGGCCATGATCACTGCTGACTGTCCACTTGCTGGCTCTGGCTGCATGCTTCAAACGACTGCTGCTACCTGAATCCCACAGCTCAGGGTGGAGTGAGAGTGGCTTCCAGATGGTGACAAGAGCTGCCAGAGCCATCTAGCAGACCAGCAGCAGCCAATGCATGCCCTGGAGGCACTTCCTCTGTGCTGCGGCTGCTGCCATCCAGATCCCACTCCTCACACTGCTGCCCGCTGCCCAGGGGAAGCGAGAATGCAGTGGGGGAGTGCCTCTGGGGCACATGGAACCCACCTAGACCCTTCCCGCGACCCATGGCGGGTTGGGAAACACGGCACTAATGAAACAGTGGAAGTGTTAAATCTTAGACCAGTCTACACTAGAAAAGATTTTCTAAATATAGCTATCCCAGCAAACCCTCTCAGTGGAGACGCGGCGAAAGGGTGCTCTTGCCGGTATTCACCAAATGAAATAAGCTATACTGGCAGAAACACTTCTGTGCCAGTATACATGCATCTACTCTAGGGCTTTGGCTGGTATAAAAAGCCAGTAAAATATCACACCCTAACCACTGTTGCTATACAGGCCAAAGTTTCTAGTGTAGACCTGGCCCTAAACAGGAGGTGATGAACACTGTTTAGGATGAGATTTTAACAAAAGCACCTTCCCAAACACGTTTCACTCCCCTTTTAGGATAATTGTACCCGTTCTGTAATTCAGCGTAGCTGACGAGACTTGAATTTCTAACAGCAACATTATTTCGTTAAAAGCTTTTCGGGAAAGGCGGAACAAGCTCAATGTTGTTTTCCTCCACTTTTAGGACCCCTTGCACTCTCTCTAAAATGTCAGCGTTCCTGGCACAGTCCTAAAATATCTGGTGCCAGCAAGTGCTGCTAATCTCTCCAGTGCTCTAGTTCCATACCAAACTGGGATTCAGGTTTGCTGTTGTAATTGGGAAGCTGGTGAAGATCAATGTCTGGGACATGAGATGTACGAAAGGGAAGCCAGAAGCAGGAACACTAGTAAAACAACGTGAAGCTGTCCTTCCTTTTAATAATAGAGCCCTATCCGATATAATTTTTATCTACCACTTTGCTGCAATTGCTCCAAAGCACGTGTTACTCCTGGGGGAGTTCTGCACAATGTATGCAAAATTAATCTTTTGTGCAGTGTTTGTGCTGCAGAGCTGCTGGATACCACTAGGGGCTGCTGGACCCCGCAGAGCCTGGCTCCCCAGCTTGCAAATAGAGGACATTGTGGGGGATGGGTTCCAGCAGCTGCAGTTCCCAGCATGCCCCGCCACAGCCCTGCCATGAGTGAAGCACCCAGCCTGGTGGGGGTGGAGCACCCTGCACAGCCCAACACTGAAATCACCACAGGGTACTCCATACAAGTCCCGTCTGACCAGCATCAGGCTGTTTCTCCCTCATGATCTCTGGGGTTACAGGTGTCTGGGTCCAGGGAGCACCCTGTGGCTGGATCTCTGTGGAGGTTGGGGGTGTGGGTGTCTGACTCGGGGTGGGGGGGGTGTCCCATGCTGCCTAGCCCCAAATACCCTCTCCCAATACTCAGACCCCTCCAGTTTCCCCTCCCCCCAGCATTGTCCTCTATTTGGGAACCTCTATATCGTAACACTACAGGCGCAGGGTGAAAAAATGAGACTGGAGGGGCAGAGTCCCCCCAAGATGAGCCCAGCAGGCCCATGTGACACACCCAGACTGAGGCACCTGAAAAGCGTAACAGAGAAACAGGAAGTGGGTTGTCATAGGGGTTGCTTTAACTCGCTACTCCTGGGGGAATCTCTTTTGTTGCCTGTATTGTTAGACATACTTGCTGACAGGTATTTTGAAATAAATTACCTAATAAGTGAAAGATGCCAGATTTGAAACTATTGTGTGCAGAAATGTAATATTTCTTTTGGTGCAGAATTCCCCTGGGAGTTAGAGTGTGTGTGTGTGTGTGTGTGTGTAAGGAAGTAAGGCAACAAAGGGAGTGTTGCACTGGAAGCTGCTCACCATTGGCCAGGCCTTCCTGGTGCCCATCTCTGGATCAAAGGGGGAAACATGGGAGAAGGGAATACAAACTTAAAAAAAAATTCTACAGATCTGCACAAACTTGCCTATATTCTGGCAGTACCATCTCTATGGAAGGGCAGGTTAGTGGGTGACCAGAGCTGGCTGACAGCAGTGAGAACAACCTGAACAAGTCTCTGCCACTGTGCCACAAAGAGTAGTGTCAGGATCTGGCTTCATGGAACATGTATGTGGCTCCTCAGCCAGGACAGTCAACTTTGTACTAAACCCTTTGGACTACAAGCCAAACTGTAGGAAATCTCACGCACGCAGGTGAACGACCATACACCAGGGGATGAAGGGTGTCTGCCATATGTTAGAATATAGTCCCCTGTCCTTAAAGGAAGGACTCTAATAACCACCTACGTCCTTTTCAATCATGATCCCCAAACTCTCTCTTTTGCCATAGCATCACACTGGGCTAATGTGATACTTGTATGTGTAAAGAAGGAAATACCAAGCAGGTGTAGAGTTACTCCCTGTATTCTGTCTCAACAATCTCTACCGCAAGATCTGAATCTGGTTCTAACAAAGCTCACTGGGAGCCCCCATTCAGACTATCAGACTCTTGTCTTTACCATATCTTCCTGTTGTAACATCACCCTGGAGAGCAAGTGATGTCCAAAACCTTATGGATTCCCCTTCCCTTCCCCCACCTCCAACATTAACCTTCTGGAATGCAAAGTGTTTTTGTGTCCTTGCCCTGGACTCTTGTCTAAAGTAGACTCTGATTTCTGTCACAGTCAGGTCTGTCTCTGTCTTCCAGCCTCATTCACATCCACGGGTGGTCAGAGTCCATACATTGGTTAACAAGGCCCTTAATTGTTATCCAAATAGGACCAAACAGTGCACAAATCTGTGTGGCGGTTGTGTTGTTTTGTGGGGCATCAGAGGCTAAGACCACTAGTCAGCCCCTCTTTGGACAGTGGTGTCCTTCATGAGCCTATCATCCAGAAGGGGGAAGACCTGCACCCCCAGGCTGTGCAGAGACAGGCAGTTGTGACATCCCCTGCTGTGTTTCATGAAAACATGCTAAGCGAAGACCAGATGAAATCTGATGATGCTGAAATCTGAGATTTCTACTGTGAGTGCCTGAGCATCAGCAAGGCCTAAAAGTCACCCTTGTCTAGAAAAGGCAAGTTTGATCCCAGGCTGGCTGTCCTAAGCTTTTCTCTGATCAGCTCTACTGATGGAGATCACTAAGATCTAGGCCCTTGTGCTGTTTGACACTAATGCTTTCATTCCCTGGTGTCAGATGCCTAGAGGGACTGGATTTGTGGCATCTTTCCCTAATCTATAGGTGCTTCAAAGTATTGCCAGGGAATGGGGCCTGGGATGTAATCTGATGGGGTTTTTAAAACCTTAATTTCTGTAGCCTTATTGAATTGCACTCAGGAGCTGTGTGTAGAAGCTGATGGGCCATTTGGATGGGATCAAGGTTCCCAGTATATCCAGCATAGAGACCCTGGTGGGATGCATGTTCTAGAGCCTTTCAGAAACCCAGCAGGTTTTGGTGCTTGATGGAGAGTGACTTTCTCAGATCTTGCTACTTGGAGGTTGATGGTCCTCTGAACAGAATGATGGGCAGTGAAGAATGATTTCCGAGCAGACACCCCTTCTTTGTCTGCCCACCATGGTAGGCGACTGGCACAAGGGGTGAAATGAAATCGACTTTAAAAGGCCTTTAACTTTGAATGATTTGTTACTACGCAGGGATCAGTTCTGGGTCCGGTTCTGTTCAATATCTTCACCAGTGATTTAGATAATGGCATGGAGCAGTGGTTCTCAAAAAAAATTTTTTTTTTTCCCCCCACTGACCACTTGAAAATTTCTGAGGGTCTCGGTGGACCACTTAATGATCTTTCCAAATGTACTTTGTACTGTTAGCAAACTATTGTAAAGCGCTTTGGATAAAAGCGCTATATAAAAAACTCCTTAATTAACCTTGGTTGGTTGGTTTTTTTTGTTCTACAAATAAAAGCACACAACTCCTATTTTAATATCAGTAGTCTTACCTTTCTAATGTGATGGATGTGCTCTCTCACCCTCGCCACAGCAGCCCCTGAGCTGGGGCTGGGGAAAGTCGCCTCTTTCTCTGGCTGCCACATCCCTGCACGTTCCAAATTCCCCCCACCCACTCTTTTCACCCCACTGACCCCTCCCACCTACCCCCTATTTCCCCCCCAAGGCCACCACCTCCCCTTACATGTGCGCCTTCTCCAGGATCCAGGCACCTAATTAGTGTTCTGATAATCTTGTAGCATTTGACCCAAGTTGAAGTGTGCAGTGACCACTGGAAAGAGCTGCTGATGCATCAGTAGAAGTTTAACAAACATCCTGTTGAACAATAATGCTTCTAGATCAGGGATCTCAAACTCAAATCACCACGAGGGCCACATGAGAACTAGTAAATTGGCCTGAGGGCCGCATCACTGAAACCTTTTCATACAATGATACAAAAGTATAGCAAAAAATGAAGAGTAATATAGTATTCTATTAAAATTCAATGTATTAACTTTTTAAAAACTGTAATGCAAAGAGGGGTTTTAATAAAATATAAACACTCGGCAATGTTTGGAGCTTGGCTGCCAGTGGAGTCAGCGCCTATGGCGGGCCGCAGGAAATAACTCCGCGGGCCGCATGTGGCCCGCGGGCCGCGTGTTGAGACGCCTGTTCTAGATGGTATGACTTTCTCTTTTAATATAGGACATGCCCTTGAAAATCGGATCTTTGTTCTCCTCTTTCTGCTTATACCCCACTAAAGGCCCATCACCCATATCCTCTGAAAATTGGTGTCAATCAGCACTTTGGAGGAGAAGTTGGCAGCAAGAGCAGATTAATTCATTAAACAAAGATCTAGTTTTCATGATGTCCTTATTAACAGGGCATGGGCAGAAGAATACAGCTATCCAACCGATGAGGAAGCTGTTCAAAAATAATGGCTTTCAGAGGTGTCAGTGGGTATTAATATTCTGCCCTGCATTGGATTAAGCAAAACCAGAATTTATGACTAAACTAGAAGAGATTTGGGATTAGCTAGATAACACTGTGTAAACCTTGTTATGGCAAGGCAAACAGCCTCCTTTTTGGGCCAAAAGGGTCTGCTGTGGGTAAGCACCAAGGCTGGTCAGACTAGATTACCCTTAACTCTTCAGTACTACATTCTACAGTGTCCTTTCTGTGGAATGTGCAAATACCTTGTTGGAGCAAATGTGTTTAAATCTAGGCTCTCACTAATGAGTCTGTTCTCATTTTACAGAAATCTACCGCATTGTCTCACAGAAGCAGATTGCAGATCGATCTGCACACGATGAGTCTCCCGGCAACAATGTAGTTGATATCAGCGTCCCGCCAACCACCGATGGACAGAAATCCAACAAACTCCAGTGCTGTCAGAACCTGTGACCTGTCTGTGTCCCTCACATCGTCTGTGCTTCAGTTAGAAACTTGTGTGGGCTTTCAAATATTTCCTGTGATTCAGTGACTCCCTGTGTTCCTCTTCTCCACACCCCTCCCCAAGCCCCTTCTTTCATCTTAGAGCTTTAATTGTAGGGCTAACATTCCCCTGCCTCTGAAATTCCCTTTTGAATGTGATGACTTTTGGGCTTGAAATGTAGGCACTGATCTGGTAGACATATTTGTTGTGGAACATCTGCTGCTGGATGTTATCCCATGAAGCACTCTCCTCAAATGTATATTTTTATTTTTGTGTGGGAGAGGAGGCATGGGGACTTGGTTAGAACGGCTGAAGAAATAACTACATATAGGTTTTCATTTTGTCGCGTAGTCAGACTTTTTTTCACAGCCCCTTATGTTTCTGTAAACATGGGGGAGAAATTAAAAGAAAATATCTATTCTACTAATTTTCTGTCCAGATGAAGTATCACAGTGAGGTTTTTAGTGGCTGCACACACAAGTGGTATTGAAAATAACCTTCCTTATTATGTAATTCCCCTGAATGCAGAGTTAGTCTGGCTGTACAGTTTACAGATTTCCTGCCTGGGAAATCTTCTCTACTCCTAACTTCTTTTCTTTGGGATCAATGAAGTATGTCTGCATTGCATTATTCGCCGCGATGGATGCCTGTCCAGCTCTGTGCAGGCAGTATGAAGTGGCTTAATATTTATTCTTGGCTTTGTTAATTAACATTCATGTACAGTAAGCGCCAGCATAGTAATTTTAAGGTCTTTTTGCAAGCTATAGAACTAGGTTCATTTTATACTGTAGATCAGTGTCTGGAGGAGAGATCCTCTCTAGTCCCAGAATTTTTTGCATGCTGCTTTCTCACTAGGTCTATCCCTAAATCCATTTGAGTGAAAGTAAAGCAATATTTTCATGTCCTGTACACACCTGCACTTGTAAGGTTTTTTGGTTGTTGTAGAGAAACACGATACTTTATACATTTTGTAAAACTTACACAGAACCGTAGCATCTTGGATTTTCTTTCCATTATCTTTCACTATTGACCTTGTGCTTCATTTTTTTTACTTTGACCTCTACTAAACTGTATAAAATTCCACGTAATGCACACAGTCCTGCTACTCCACTCTTAGCCTGTTTTCTGAATTGCAGGTTGTAACTTCCAAATGACTCATTCACATGATATGACTGATTATCTCTCATCAGTAGGGCTAACAACAAAAACTTGGTGAATGAAATAATTTTATATCACAAACTTGTCAGTTGCTTGCTAGCTTGTGAAAATCCTCTGTGGGGAAGGGTTCATCAGTCACCAGTTCTGGTGCTGTTGCATCTTCGCAGTAAACAGTGTTGTGTTGAAGGAGAACACCAGGTGAAATGATCAGAGTGAGGCATTGGGAGCACCAGCTGTTCTCGGGAGGCTAAAGCAACTCGCTTCCAAATTCTGAGTCCATGTCTCACTTGACAAATCCTACCTTGCATGTCAGTGAGTTGTTGATTTTTGTTACAAAGTGAATCTGAAACTGTACATTGTGTGCTTGGGGTGGGGGAGAGTTGGCATTCCAGTCTCAACTGTTTTGTATCTGGTTATGTAATAAAATTAAGGGCAGTTAACTCTGATGGCTTTTCTTTATAAGATGTCCAGCCAAATGCATTGAATTTTACAAATAGAAGGCCAGTGTTTTAAGCTAAGTAGTCACATGGTCTCAGTACTTCATAGTTTAACATACATTCTTTAAACTTCACCTGTTTTCTAGTACATTCACCACAGTCATTGGCCAGGGTTCATTTCAGGCTGTGGGATTCTGCTCTAGGTGAACAATCTCCATCTTGTGGGGAAGGTATTTATCCCTCCTGGGAATTGATGGGGTGCTGTCCCAGCAAAGTCCTGGTGCTGGAAGCACTCTGCACGTGACACTAGCACTAGTAACATCCTGAGAACAGGACTCCTAGCAAGCCTGACCTGGAACCTTCTCCCTTCTGGTGTGTCTGAGCCATTGTGGGATTTGCAGTGTGTATTTGGAGGCTGGAAGGGGAAGCACGTCATGCACAAGATATTGAAAACATTCTCACAAAGGTTGAAAATTCCTTTCAGGAGCGGGCAGCCCTCTTCGAGCTGGATTCTCCCTTTTTTTTAAATAAAAAAGCTCTTTCAAGAGAACACTATGTAAGAAGTGGGGAGCAGTCTCTGTACTTTCGATAGCATGAGGAAGAATTGTGCTTTTAAGAAGCCTTAGTCCAGGGTAACTTACTAATACGGTGATTACCCTGCAAAGCCTTTGTTTCTAAAGGTGAACGTCACCTGCCTCTCTTGTTAGCTGGTGAGGATTTTTCTGGCTAGTTTGAGAAGAGTTGAGAGAAGCAGTAGGTGTCATCATTGGTTACATTCCTAGGCTCTGGAATAGAAACATTTTAACTCCTGGGATTTGTACAGAGCTCTAGGATTTGGCTCAAAGCCCTAATAAAAAACCCTTGTCCAGGGCTCAAGTACAACCGCCTGTCTTGCTTACTGAAGAGATCCTGTGCTACTTCCCCCTGCCCTAAGGGGGCCTGGCATAATGAGCTGCTTGGTTGTGCCCTTCCCACGTCAGCGCTGCCGCGGCCACTCTGTAACGTGGGCAGTGTAGACATAGCCTTAGTTTTCTGGCTGCACTCCAGCCCATACTTGACATGAAGTTGTTTTTGTCTGCATTGCTCGGTTGCTTTGCTAGGCTAGGTCTGGACTGTTTCCTGCAGGCAGTTCTGC
Organism: Chelydra serpentina; assembly: GCA_037349315.1. Classification (NCBI taxonomy): domain Eukaryota; kingdom Metazoa; phylum Chordata; order Testudines; family Chelydridae; genus Chelydra; species Chelydra serpentina. Next base: position 1,933,469 of record JBAIAC010000192.1, read on the forward strand.
AATTGTTTGCAAAGTCAGCAGAGCACAAAAATCTTCCCCCTCCTGTGAGGATGAGCTGATTTTTGCCTAAGGTATGCAGAGGCCGTTAGCACTAGAGAAAGGGCACTTACTGTAGTCTTAAGACGTATTAGCTCTTAAATGTCTTCCCGTGCACAAATAGGAAACCTTAATGGGGTTACCTTGTAATCTAAAGTACCTTGATTCTCCCCCATGCCAATCCCATACGCACTGCAGGTGCCTGCTGTCGGAGTCCATGCAGAGGAGAGCTGGCCGAAGGAATTCAAAGGAAGCTTTCTGAGAGACCTGGAGCAGCTAGAACAAACGTTCAGATAAGCTGTGCAGAAGTGCAGACTATTACTACACTTTCTTGACATGAAACAAATTGAGCTCGGCTTAGCCGCAGCATAACTCCATAGGAATCCCTGGCATAACCTCATTAGCTCCATATCCCCAAGTTGTAGTGCAAGGAAAAACAAGAAAGGGGTACACTTCTGCCCTTAGTCACTTGTCTCCAATGGGGGTATTTGCATGTCACTGCGAGCAAAATTTGTCTCATAAATTTAAACTCCGTTTTACAGAAAACTGCCTGCTCAAGGAAGCAAACAGGTTCTGTGGGAGTTGAAGTTAAATCTTCGCAAAGCTTGTTCCCCCAGACACTGCAAACAGGGTTAGCTTTCTAAAGTTAATTAAAACTAACTTTAAAAACATCATCTACCATCTAGTGTGGATGGTATCCATTTTGAAGCTCCCTGCTGACTAAATCAAATTTATTTTTGCCTTGGATGGGGCCATGATAGCAGCATCTTTTACTAATTAAATATTGTTAGGCTGCCATTGGGTGTTTGTTACTGAACACATGCACAGCGGAAACTCAGTACATTGGCTCATCCTATTCTGAGCAGGGTTCTTTATTGTTAAATCTCACGTTCGTTTCTGTCACAGATGGGGAAGTTTCAGTAACTGCCTAGATGTCTGAGTTCAGTGAAGGATAGGAGCTTTCAGCCTGTCTTTATGGAGTTTACCTCTGATGTGCAAAGCAAGCAAGTGCGGTCCAGTGGAAAGTTTAAATCGCTAAAATTGTTGTTGCAAAACTCCACAATGACTCTCTGCTGTAATTGTTGAATCCCTTTGTTAAAAGGACTCCGTGTGTGTCTGCTGTAGATGTGTTTGCAGAGGGGAAAGAAATATGATTTCCTCTTTCCTCCTGCCACAGCTCATCAGAGCTATATCAGAGGGAGCTGACCATACGTAGTGCCTCTACAGAACCCCCAGCCTGTGGGAAAAGACCTAATATATTTGTCCATTTTTAAAAAAAGATCAAAGTGGGAAGTGCATATGAATCAAGATCTTCATACTGCAAGACAATCGCTTTCAACTGGAATTGTTAGGCTGCCATCTTGATTTTGAGGATGGGTCTGTGCCTTTGCTATTTGATCAGGTCACTCGTTGAAAGAAGCCAACTTGCTTTGAAAATCTGCTTCTCTATTTGGCCAGTAATAACTTGATTTGTGAGCTAGCCCTGTGGGCACAGAATGCTGTCCTGGCCTTGATCTATCAGTGGTGTGAAAGCATGTCCATCTGTGCTCTGTGATAGGAGAGTCTCCATTCTGAGTGTAAAGGAAAAATACTTTCCTTAGACATTTTGATCTCAGTAGAAAAATACAGACCTAATATGGTGTTTCATAGGCACCTACTGAGGCCTTTTTTCCCCCTTCCTAACAATAAAGGAACCTACACTAATTAAGGACCCGCTCTTTAAAAAAGAGGCAAAAGTCAGGCGTAAAGGCTGAAATTGTCCTTAACTGATCTACAGCCTGTTAGGGCTGAGCTTGGACTCTCAGGATTTCTAGAACAGACCCTTAACAGGACTGTAATGTAGAATTTTGTAGTTCAGAATGATGAGCAGTGGGGTATTTCCAGAAAAAATGTTGTGATTTCCAAGGCTGCTTTGTTACAGTTATTTACACTATCATCTTTTTTTGGTAGAGTGTAGTCTGTCAGGCTTTGTGGGCTATAACACTGGACCTTTGTGCAACTGAGAAGAGGTTCCTTTCACTTACTTTTACTCATGGTTAATGTGTTCAGTTAAGTGCAATTCACTTTGTAAATATATATGCATCACTTGATTTTGTGCATGGTTATGTATTGTGGATATAAAGATTGCCAAACCAAATTGTGTGTATAAATTATTTTGTTCTAAACATTCTTAGAATAAGATGGGAATCTGTTGCTTTTGGAACTGGCAAGGTAACAGGACTGAACTACCAGAATTGAGGTTAACAGATACTATATTGACTTTGCCAGTGATCTGAACAGTGCGGGGGGTGGTGTTTGGAAATGTTGGATTAGTATGTGGTGCTGTGTCAATGGGAGTTCAAGGCACACAGCTATTAATGGCTAATGGCATTCCTTGAGAGGCCATTGGATTGGCCCTTCTCCCACTGCTCCAAGGGATCCCACCACTCTCTCTACATTGTACCACTCCCCTTCCAGCTGAGCCTTTGGAACCTGTTGTGATCCCTTTTACTCAGCCTGGCCAGTGGGGCTGCTGAACAATATCAGACACTCCAGCTCAATGAGGAACTGAGCATGTTACCCATACCAGGTCACCACTGGATGTTAAGAGGGAATCCAGCTATAGACGCGCAGAGCCATTAAGTCATGGGGCAGGTCTTCCGTCTGTCCTTTACACTTGTTCAGATCAAGTAATTCAATCTTGAGGGGGGAGGGATAGCTCAGTGGTTTGAGCATTGGCCTGCTAAACCCAGGGTTGTGAGTTCAATCCTTGAGGGGGCCATTTAGGGATCTGGGGCAAAAATCTGTCCGGGGACAGTACTTGGTCCTGCTGGTGAAGGCAGGGGACTGGACTCGATGACCTTTCAAGGTCCTTCCAGTTCTATGAGATAGGCATATCTCCATTTATTATTAATCTTGTTTTTTAGTTGGTTCTGCTGCTGCAAATATGATTTCACACTCAATGTGTGTATTTTATACAGAGCTAGTGTAGTGTCAGTGAGAATCTGTCTTGAACATGACCTGCCTGGGGATTTTATGCTCTTTTCTACCCTCTTCTCCCCCCCCCCCCCGGCTTTATTTTTTTTTTAAGATGGATAAAGAGGGCCTGAAAGCTTGGAGCCTTTTCCAGCTTGTTTTGAGTGAGCATGTTGTCGCACACCCATTGATCCTAGCACTTTGCTTCTCCAAAATCCATGTGTCAACCTTTTGTGGCCAAAAACAGACCTTTAGCTTATACAAATGTGGGTTGCTCTTTATGAAGTGCTGCCTGATGTAGTGGAGGGCTCCCTGTTTTTCCACAAAATGCCAGTTAATGAATTCTCTGCTCCTGCCCTCTATCCATCCTTATTCCCCAGTAGTTATGCACCCCAAACTCCACATCAATTAGCTTTGTCCTTCCAGCCTTCTCATTTGCCCCAGACCATCATCAAGGGTACTCACCCAGTCCCATGTCAACTTTGGGTGCATGTATATCCCTGATATCTAACCTGTTGCTTTCCAGCACACCTCTATGCTTCCAGCTACTGTGAAAATCCTTCAACCCCCTGTGAGGGTGGAGGCCATTTCAGGGTTCTTTGTGCATGTCTCCTAGATCTGAAATGGTGGTCAGCTCTAACGGGCCTGCGTCTTCAGCCTCCCAGGCCTGCTCACATAATGAGGGAAGGGAACTGCCAGCTTCTAGCGGTTGCTGCTTCCCCTTTCTGAAAGTGGCTTTGTCTGTGCTTTCCCCTCCCCTCTACAACATTTCTGTGGGCCCGAGGCGGTGTGCTCTATTAGGCTCCGGCAGTAGCTGTCATTGGCTGCTCTTCCTCTGGAAGTAGGGAAGCCAGCCTATCAGAGGTGGTTCCCCCTGGGCAAGTCTGAAATTTGCATGATGGGCTGGAGCTCTTTGAGGCACAAGACAGACTGCAGTAGGGACCAAAATCACAAGAGTTAATGATAAAGAATTCCATCTCTTGCTGCATTCTGAGCACACAAAGTCCCTTTAACTGCTACTCTCCCTTCGTGGTTTTAAGAACAAAGTAATTTGAACTTCCCTAAGCATCTTTCCTTTTCCAATTCCATTGTTACAAAATTGGAAACTCAATCTGGATAGTCCCCCTGTTAATAAAGAGAACGATAGCTTGCAACAAAATGATAGAAGCAAATTTCTTAGCAAAAATTGTGGTAATCTTGCATATGGTTAAGTGAAATCTTACATTAAGGAATGTGTAATTTAAAACCTAAAGGTCTGGGGCAGAAGAGAGATTAGCAGTAGCTATAGTAGGATCTTAGGAGGAGTGGGGGGCCCCAGGGAGCCATGGCCCCATCATTTTTTACCACCCATAAGGGAGAGCGATGGCAAGGGGTAGAGAGGAGCAAGTGGGGACAGAGCCAGTGTAGGGGCAGGGCCTCAGGGGAAGGGGTGCTGTAGGGGGGAACAGGGCCGTGGTTCAGGCACTGGTGACCTCCCCACTTTTAGGAAGCTTCCACCACTCCTGATCGGAGTTGCAGGGCTAGCTAATGTAGCGACAGTCAGCCATAGCATCTGAGCTGTCCTGGACTGTTCTAAATTGTAATGGGTGTAGAGCTAAAGCTCTGTTCAGTTCCAACTGATTTGAACAAGGTTCTCCATAAATCCCTGCCTTGGCACTTGCCCGGTACTAGAAATGCCCCTTTATGCATCCATCCTGTGCCCTGAATGAGGCAGTGAGGTACAGGGGTTGTGGGGGCGGGGAGTATGTGAGCATGTAACTGAAGGACTGTAACACAATGCATACGCACAAAGGGGCAAAACGTATGTCATTTCCTACGTCTCCTCATCCCACCCTTATTAAAAAGGAGAAAGGCAAAATCATGCAATTGTAACAGTCCTCTCAAGTATATGTCCCTACAAGTGCTTCACCATGGGCTGTGTGTGTGCCCCTGTGCTCTCAACTGGAGACTGTGAACAGCCACATCCATGCCTCTAGAGCAGCACCTTACGCTCCCATGCAAGAACATATAAGAAGCATGGAGCTGCTGCCCCTCCAGTTCCTTCTCAACCAGCTGTGGCTCAAGATGGAGCAATTGCATTGTCTGCTGCTGTGACCCTCAAAGCACCCCAATACCGGTTAGCACACAGTTGTCATGCTATTACATGCCACCTTTGGGGTATATATCACTGGGAAACGAATAACTCGCTGATCATTAATATTCTCTCATGGTGTAAATATGGCAAACTCAAAGGACATAAATATATGCTGGGAAATGTTATCAAAATGTATTTGACAAGCAGCCCCAGGACATGCCTGTTCCTGACAAAGCGGTGTCGTTCCACCTGCTTGAATGCGTTTCTGATATAAATTAAGAAAGGTGTGACCAAAGAAAAGCACATTTACATGCAAGAGAAACAAAGTCATCAGGAGAGCAAGTGGGGAAAGAAGACCGCTTAACTCCACCCCCAGGAAGCCTTCCTGCCCCTTGAAGCAGAGTCAATGATTTTGGAAAGATAGAAGGGGAGGGGGAAAAGCAATTTTAGCCTTCACGTGAGGAGACAAAGGAACTAAGCACTCGGAGCTCTGTGGCGGGTCAGAGCCAGAGTCTAGTCAGCCAGGCTGGAAAAGAGACTTGGTAAGAAACATCTTTGAGCAAGAGACTAGTTTGTTATATCAGGGTTTAGTCTTTGCAGTGTATTTTTACTTTTGTTTTCTTGTCACCCTTTCTATCTTAATTCCTTCTACCTGGTATCACTTAAACCTCTCACTTTTTGTTTAATAAACTTGTTTTACTTCTACTATAAACCAATTCAGTGCTTTGATTAAAAGCATGTGTGTTAATGCCACTTAAGGTAATAAGCTGCTAGGTACTGTCTCTTTAAGGAAACAACAAATGAATAACTTCTGTAAGTGTTCAGCAAGAGAGCTAGACACTACTGGGCAGATGATTTGGGGAACATTTGGAACTGGGAGGCTGTGATGTCCCCCTCTGGTGTTATCTGTACCGGTGATGTGCTAGGTCACTCCAATCCTTGACTCTGGGAGCCAGCCTTACCCTGCTCTGCTGTGAGAACCCCCACTCCTGGGCTGTTCACCCACAACCTCCAGCATGTAAGCTGCTCCCAGCTACTTGCAAGTGAATGACACTAGCCAATCTCTCTGGTCCCAGACACAATGCTAGGAACCTCCGTCTTGCAGTGTCCAGTTATGCCCGCTGGACGCTGCAAATGTATATAAGTTCTTCAACTTAACAAAGAAATTGATATGTACCAGGCTTGTTATCCCAAGAGGAATCTCTGACCCACTTCAAACCAAATGCACTGCTTCAGGTAAAATAAACAAACAGATTTATTAACTACAAAGATAAATTTTAAGTGAGTATAAGTCAAAGCATAAGTCAGATTTGGTCAAATGAAATAAAAGCAAAATGCATTCTAAGCTGATCTTACCACTTTCAGTGTCCTTACAAACTTAGATGCTTCGCACCACAGGCTGGCCGGTTGCTCTTCAGCCAGGCTCTCCCCTTTGATCAGTGCTTCAGGCACTTGGTGTAGTGTCTGTAGATGTAGGTGAGAGAGGAAGAGCATGGCAAACGTCTCTCCCTTTTATGTCCTTTCTTCTCCCTTGGGTTTGCACCCACCTTCAGAGTCAGGTGAGCATTACCTCATTGCAGTCCCAAACTGACGAAAGGAATGGGGGGTGACTCACTTGAGCAGATCCTTTTGTTGCTGCCTAGGCCAGCATCCTTTGTTCCTGTGAGGCTGGGCTGGGTTTGTCTCATGCCTGCCCTGATGAGGTGTGAACTGCCTCTCTGCTCGTGGAGAGTTTTTGCCTGGGCTTATTTTAAGCCATGAGGATACATTTTCAGCCTCATAACTATATAAATGAAATTATAACCTATAACATAACATCACTATAACAACGTTATGTCATGAGCCTTCAGAAGACACCCAAGATGACAAACTTTGCATTGGATACCACACAATCATTTTACATAATGGGTCCCACTGAGGCTCCAGCTGATGCCAGTACTGTAGCTTTTGTACCACCTGAGAAGTCCTAACCAGAGAAGCCTTCAGCTAAGCAGCACCAAGAAGCCCCTATCTCAGTAGCATCTCACATCTTTTGGCACCAAGATGCATCTAAAACTGGAGACCACCCAGACTGGCACTTGGCTCCCTCCCCAGTACCATCTTCGGTGCATCAATTCTCCAAGCTCAGAGACTTAGGGTATGTCTATACTTCCCGCCTGATTCGGCGGGTAGTAATCGATCTTCTGGGATCGATTTATCGTGTCTCGTCTAGACCAGTAGCGTAGCCAGGTTTAGAGCACAGGGGGAGCGGCGCTATAAAAAGGCGCCTCCCGCTCCCCCTGTACTCACCCTGCAGCGCTTTAAAGGGCCCGGGGCTCCAGCCGCTGTGGAGCCCCAGGCCCTTTAAAGCCCCGCCGCGGCTGAGTGGGGAGACAAGGGGCGGCTTGCTGCGGCTGCCCGCTGCCTCCCCGCTGAGCTGGGAGACAAGGGGCGGCTCGCCGGGGCTGCCCCTTGTCTCCCCGCTGAGCTGCTGAGCGGAGAGACAAGGGGCGGCTTGCTGCGGCTGCCCCTTGTCTCCCTGCTGAGCGGAGAGACAAGGGGTGGCTTGCTGCGGCTGCCCCTTGTCTCTCCGCTCAGCAGCTCAGCGGGGAGACAAGGGGCGGCTTGCTGCGGCTGGAGCCGCGGGCCTTTTAGAGTGCCCCCCCACACCCAGCCCCGCTGCCAAAGCCGGGTGTGGGGGGGCGCTCTAAAAGGCCTACTGTTTTTTCCTAATGGCCCATTGCCCTAAATAGGCCCTTCCCCAACCCACTATCTACACTGAAAGCATCTTGTCTAGTGGGCGTTACCCAGGTGTTGCTACATTTGAAATGCAGAGACATAGTCAATATTCATAATTTCAGATACATACACGCATAAAAATAGGATAATCCTATTCAGCAAATCATAACCTTTCCAATGACACCTCACATGAATTATCTTGCATAAAATACATAATAATTATGTCATAATCATATCATATCACTATGAAGAATATGAGGTGCAGTGTCATACCCTGGTGGACATTTTAAGCACCACCTCCCAAAGTAAGATCATCCTACCCATTAACGAGGCACCATTATCGCCTGCATGCACTTCATGGTAACCGACTGCCACTATTTTGCCCACTTGCAAGTGGGCAGAAAAAAATCCTTCATTCCCTTGGCTGGAATGTGAGTATTACTTTCCCTATCCCAGCCCCAAATCCCTGGTTATGGACACAATCAATGTAAGGAATTGTCCAGTTCCTCTCCGTCCAACAGGAAGTCCAGATGCCTAGATTTCCTGGGTAGGAAGAGGTATGTGTTGCTGGCTCTTCAAGTTTGAGTCATAAATTACCAGGCCTTGATAGCAAAATATTATTTTCACTGCGGTTCATCGTTCACTTATTTTATTGAACATTTGCCAGAAGACCAAAGGGAATATTTTCAAGCCCTCATTTTGGAGGGTCCCTTAATCACCAAAGCTACCCTACAGGTCGCTCACGATGCGGCCGACATGGCTTCTTGTCCTTAGCCACCACAGTGGTTATGCAGTGAGCATGCTGGCTCTAGAGTTCTGACCTCCTGAAGGAGGTGCAAAACACTGTGAGGACTTCTTTGAAGGGCCCAAGTTCTTCAGCAGCGACATGGACTCCTTGCCCCACTCCCTTAAAGTCTCAAGGGCTACCATTGTGGTTCCTGGGAATAGATGTGCTTGCAACAAAGAGAAATTTCAGCAGGTCTCAAACCTGAAAGAGATACAGTAGTCTGGAAAGGCTGAGAGCCACTGCTCTAAGAGACCATTTTGACAATCTCGTCAAGGGCCTCAAACAACCTCTACTGCAAAATTCTGCCATCTCCCCCCCTTTTGGAGACTGCCTGTCGCACTTACTACCTACCTGGAAGTATATCACCTCAGACAAATGGATCCTGGAGGTGGTTGCTTGGGGATACTCCATTCATTTCCACTCTATTCCCCCCTCCCAACTCTCTCACCATCCCTCATCAGGGACCCCTCTCATGAGGATCTCCTAAAGCAGGAGGTCTAGTTCTTCCTGCATTTTGGGGTGATGGAGCGGGTTTCTCCCAAATTTGTTCAAAGAGGGTTCTATTCCAAATGCTTCCTGATTCACAAAAGAATGAAAATCAGCCTTCAGCTGCTCTTCAATCTCAGAAACTTGAACACCTATGTCCTATTGCAGCACTTCAGGATGGTAATGCTAGCTACCATAATCTCATCCCTAGATCCAGGGGACTGGTTTGTCTCCTCCAACCTCCAGGACATCTACTTTCATATTGCTAGTGTCCTCTCCCACAAGCACTTCCTATGCTTTGTCATAGGCGTGAAATATTACCAATATCGTGTCCTCCCCTTTGGGCTCTCTATGGTGAGGGTTTTTATGAAGGTCTTCTCAGCAGTAGTGGCTCACTTGCATCAGTGGGGCATCGCAGTCTTTCCATATCTGGATGACTCACTCCTCCGGGGCTGCTCCACCCAAGAGACTCAGTCAGCCCTAGCCCTATTTCAGTCCCTGGGCTTTCGCATCAATCTAAGGAAGTCTACACTAACCCCAATCCAGTGGATAGACTTCATCAGAGCCACATTAGACTTCCCATCCACCAGGCTTATCTCCCCAAGGATTCTTCACTATGACCAGCCTGATCTCTACTCTAAAGGACAGCCCTCAAACAACTGCAAGGGCCTGCCTACAACTCCTGGGCCACATCCATACCGCATGTGAGACTGCACCTCAGATGTCTTCAGGCTGGGGTAAGGCCTATGTAGACCCCCCAAATAGACAGGGTCTTTCCAAACTAATCACAGAGCCTCAGCTGGTACTAGACTCTCTCAGGTGGTGGAAAGACCCACTGAAGGTTTGTGTGGAAGCCCATTCTCACATCTTCCACATTTCCATCAGGACCACGAGTGGGAGCTCAATGACTGTCTTCCAGAACATCTACCAAACCTGGGGCCTCACACGGGTAGCCTCTTTGCAACATCAACCAATGAGAAATAGTTCAACTATTCTGCTAACATTCAGTCAGTTCTCTGCTCCAACAGAGGATGTGGCAGCAACTCCTTGGGAGATTCTGCTACTATCCTGGCCCTGCTCGACACGGACCCGCCTAGACGTCTCCTCTTCAAAACTTTGCTTCGGCTGAGACGAGAAGGGGCGAGTGGTCACCTCCTAGCACCTTGACGGCCAAAACCAGTGCAGTGGCTGGAGCTCCGTCACCTGTGTGTGACACCCCTTCCCAGTCATCCCACTTGGGCACCCTGGGCCATCGGCTCCCCGACTCCGGCTCCCCACAGGTTCTCGGGCACCGAGGTCAACGTTCAGCTCTCTTGTCCTGCCGGAAAGTTTGTCCTGGGGGTAAGTTTCGCGACCCCCACCCGTCCCTGGGGCTGGCGGAGGCCGCGGGGGAGGTGACCGCATTGCCTGGGGCTGGAGCGCGGCCCGGCTGCAGCCCGAGGGCCCAGGCCCCCAGGCACTGTGCGGGCCCCGCTCCCACCGGCCTCGCCCTGGCTACCCGCCGCGTGCCTCGCGACAGCTCCCTGAGGCAGCCCCTCCCCAGCAGTGCTAGACGGGGGAGGAGAAGGTGTGAAGGCCCCGCCCCTGCTCTAGGCCCCGCCTCCTCCAGCGGGGCCGAGCCTGACCGGTCCCCGCCACTCGGCATCCTGCGCGTCCGTGGCCGGATTACGCTCTTCCCCAGGCTGCTAGTGGCTATGTCCATCAAGCTAATGCCATGACGTCTGTAGTCGGCTCTGGAAGACGATTGGGCGATATGTCTATCTGTCTGTGTAGCCCCGTGCGCTGATTGGCTGGGATGGGTAGGGGCGGGGCTCCCCGCGTGCGGGGCTCCGTCCGCCGTGACAGCAGGAGGGAGGCAGGGGGCGGCGCCCGGCGGCCGCTGGAGCCGGGATATGGGGCGGCCCAGGCGCCGCTGAGACTCAGCCCGGGGCACCGGGACCGGCAGGTAGTCGTGTGATAGGCCCTGGGTGCTACTGGGACGGTGAGGGGGACCCTATAGGCGGGATGGGCGTGACTGTGCTGGGGGGAGCCCGGGGAGGGGTGACTGGGATGGGGGGAAGAGCTGAGGGGAGCCCGGGGAGGGGTGACTGGGATCGGGGGGAGAGCTGAGGGGAGCCCGGGGAGGGGTGACTGGGATCGGGGGGAGAGCTGAGGGGAGCCCGGGGAGGGGTGACTGGGATCGGGGGGGAGAGCTGAGGGGAGCCCGGGGAGGGGTGACTGGGATCGGGGGGAGAGCTGAGGGGAGCCCGGGGAGGGGTGACTGGGATCGGGGGGGAGAGCTGGGGGGAGCCCGGGGAGGGAGTGACTGGGATCGGGGGGAGAGCTGAGGGGAGCCCGGGGAGGGGTGACTGGGATCGGGGGGAGAGCTGGGGGGAGCCCGGGGAGGGGTGACTGGGATCGGGGGGAGAGCTGGGGGGAGCCCGGGGAGGGGTGACTGGGATCGGGGGGAGAGCTGAGGGGAGCCCGGGGAGGGGTGACTGGGATCGGGGGGGAGAGCTGAGGGGAGCCCGGGGAGGGGTGACTGGGATCGGGGGGAGAGCTGAGGGGAGCCCGGGGAGGGGTGACTGGGATCGGGGGGGAGAGCTGGGGGGAGCCCGGGGAGGGAGTGACTGGGATCGGGGGGAGAGCTGAGGGGAGCCCGGGGAGGGGTGACTGGGATCGGGGGGAGAGCTGGGGGGAGCCCGGGGAGGGGTGACTGGGATCGGGGGGAGAGCTGGGGGGAGCCCGGGGAGGGGTGACTGGGATCGGGGGGAGAGCTGGGGGGAGCCCGGGGAGGGGTGACTGGGATAGGGGGGAGAGCTGAGGGGAGCCCGGGGAGGGGTGACTGGGATCGGGGGGAGAGCTGGGGGGAGCCCGGGGAGGGGTGACTGGGATCGGGGGGAGAGCTGGGGGGAGCCCGGGGAGGGGTGACTGGGATCGGGGGGAGAGCTGGGGGGAGCCCGGGGAGGGAGTGACTGGGATCGGGGGGAGAGCTGGGGGGAGCCCGGGGAGGGGTGACTGGGATCGGGGGGAGAGCTGGGGGGAGCCCGGGGAGTGAGTGACTGGGATCGGGGGAAGAGCTGAGGGGAGCCCGGGGAGGGGTGACTGGGATCGGGGGGAGAGCTGGGGGGAGCCCGGGGAGGGGTGACTGGGATCGGGGGGAGAGCTGGGGGGAGCCCGGGGAGGGGTGACTGGGATCGGGGGGAGAGCTGGGGGGAGCCCGGGGAGGGGTGACTGGGATCGGGGGGAGAGCTGAGGGGAGCCCGGGGAGGGTTGACTGGGATCGGGGGGAGAGCTGGGGGGAGCCCGGGGAGGGGTGACTGGGATCGGGGGGAGAGCTGGGGGGAGCCCGGGGAGGGGTGACTGGGATCGGGGGGAGAGCTGAGGGGAGCCCGGGGAGGGGTGACTGGGATCGGGGGGAGAGCTGGGGGGAGCCCGGGGAGGGGTGACTGGGATCGGGGGGAGAGCTGAGGGGAGCCCGGGGAGGGGTGACTGGGATCGGGGGGAGAGCTGGGGGGAGCCCGGGGAGGGGTGACTGGGATCGGGGGGAGAGCTGGGGGGAGCCCGGGGAGGAGTGACTGGGATCGGGGGGAGAGCTGGGGGGAGCCCGGGGAGGGGTGACTGGGATCGGGGGGAGAGCTGAGGGGAGCCCGGGGAGGGGTGACTGGGATCGGGGGGAGAGCTGAGGGGAGCCCGGGGAGGGGTGACTGGGATCGGGGGGAGAGCTGAGGGGAGCCCGGGGAGGGGTGACTGGGATCGGGGGGAGAGCTGAGGGGAGCCCGGGGAGGGGTGACTGGGATCGGGGGGGAGAGCTGAGGGGAGCCCGGGGAGGGGTGACTGGGATCGGGGGGAGAGCTGAGGGGAGCCCGGGGAGGGGTGACTGGGATCGGGGGGAGAGCTGGGGGGAGCCCGGGGAGGGGGTGACTGGGATCGGGGGGAGAGCTGAGGGGAGCCCGGGGAGGGGTGACTGGGATCGGGGGGGAGAGCTGAGGGGAGCCCGGGGAGGGGTGACTGGGATCGGGGGGAGAGCTGAGGGGAGCCCGGGGAGGGGTGACTGGGATCGGGGGGAGAGCTGAGGGGAGCCCGGGGAGGGGTGACTGGAGCTGGGGAGGGGGTGACTGGGATCAGGGGGAGAGCTGAGGGGTGCCTGGGGAGGGGTGATTGGAGCTGGGGAGGGGGTGACTGGGATCGGGGGGAGAGCTGAGGGGTGATTGGAGCTGGGGAAGGATGACAGGGATGGGGGGGGGGAAGCGAGGGTGGAGTCCTCCTGGGTGGAACTGAGAGGGCTGTGGGGGGTGGGGGCATAGGGAGATAACATCTGCCTGCATAGGGTGGGAGCTTGCCTCTGCTCGGGACCATCTTCCCCGCGTAGTTGGGGAATACTGGGGACAAGGGCTAGCTGGAGGAGGGCTGGTCTTGGGGGCTCTGGAGCTCCAAACTGGTGCTGCTCCCATTCCCCACACTGCCTGACGTGCCCGGGGTAGCTGGCAGGGGCAGTGTCAAGTCAGTTTGTGTCTAAGCTAGATACTTCCTGCCCTGAACTCCCCTAGGCAAGGGACAGGAGCTGGTTGTGCCAGCATTGCCCTGAGGCTGCTAGGCTGTCAGTCTGTGTAGTTGCCCAGTGAAATTTGGGATTCCTATCGGCCTGTTAGAGTGTTTAACTGTTGCTTTCTAGCTGGAGTTGTTCCCCACCCCCGTCCATTTCAGGTTCTGGTCTTTTGTCTTTAATGCTGGCAGTGGTACTTGGTCTGAATTTTAACGTGCCCACCTTTGCCATGCTGGATAAGCTTTCACACCTCTCCTCTTCCAAGCATCTACAAAGTAAATAGTGGGGTGTCTTAAGTATATTTAGTTCCATGATTAAAATATGTAATATAATAATGCATAGCTTACATTTCCTTTTTCATTAGATCTCAAAGTGGGGAGGGATAGCTCAGTGGTTTGAGCATTGGCCTACTAAACCCAGGGTTGTGAGTTCAATCCTTGAGGGGGCTATTTAGAGATCGGGGGCAAAAATTGGGGATTGGTCCTGCTTTGAGCAGGGGGTTGGACTAGATGACCTCTTAAAGTCCCTTCCAACCCTGAAATTCTATGATTCACAGTCCTTAACGTATTTCTCCTCCCAACACCTCTGTGAGGTAGGGAAGTAAAAGCCATAGGTTTCTCTAAGCTTCACATTTAGATTAGACAGACCTTTTGATCTCTGTCATCCAGTGTTGTGTTGTCTTTCTGTTGTTGTTTTTTTATTGTAGGCCACTGGGGGGGGTAGGACCTTGTTTTCTTAGCACCCTGCAAACTCCAGCATAGTCAGAATTCAATTGAGTGCTCTCACAAACTTCTCTGGGCTTCTGTCACCAAATATAGTAAGATTCATCTTGAGTTCTCCATAGTGAACTCTGCTCTTTAGCTCTAGCTTGGGGTCAGTGTGAGCAAGCCTCTCTTTGTCCAAGTGTTTGATTTCACATAGGCAGTGTGACACCTGGTGGTGTCCGGTCAATAAAGTTTGCAGAGGAGATACAAGACTGGGTGATGTTGGTATGTTGTTGGCAATTGAGCCTATGTTATCTTGCAACTTTCTGCAGATCTGTGCATGTGAATGTTCTCGGGGATGGGGAGCAGCTACGCCCTGGGGCCAGATCAGGAGAAATTATTGCAGCAATGACAATGCTGCGCCATTCACTCAGGATAGGTCTTGTAAGGTCAATAGCATCTTGTAATTGACTGCCTTGAACACAACACTGATACTACTCAGTCTCTTTGCAGAGGTTCATAGATTCTAGGGCTGTAAGGGACCTCGAGAGGTCATCGAGTCCAGCCCCCTGCCCTCATGGCAGGACCAATTACTGTCTAGACCATCCCTGATAGACATTTATCTAACCTACTCTTAAATATCTCCAGAGATGGAGATTCCACAACCGCCCTGGGCAGTTTATTCCAGTGTTTAACCACCCTGACAGTTAGGAACTTTTTCCTAATGTCCAACCTAAACCTCCCTTGCTGCAGTTTAAGCCCATTGCTTCTTGTTCTATCCTCAGCGGCTAAGATGAACAAGTTTTCTCCCTCCTCCTTATGACACCCTTTTAGATACCTGAAGACCGCTATCATGTCCCCTCTCAGTCTTCTCTTTTCCAAACTAAACAAACCCAATTCCTTCAGCCTTCCTTAATAGGTCATGTTCTCTAGAGCCTTAATCATTCTTGTTGCTCTTCTCTGGACCCTCTCCAATTTCTCCACATCTTTCTTGAAATGCGGTGCCCAGAATTGGACACAATACTCCAGTTGAGGCCTAACCAGCGCAGAGTAGAGCGGAAGAATGACTTCTCGTGTCTTGCTCACAACACACCTGTTAATGCAGCCCAGAATCAAGTTTGCTTTTTTTGCAACCGCATCACACTGTTGACTCATATTTAGCTTGTGGTCCACTATAACCCCTAGATCCCTTTCTGCCGTACTCCTTCCTAGACAGTCTCCTCCCATTCTGTATGTGTGAAACTGATTGTTCCTACCTGAGTGGAGCACTTTGCATTTGTCCTTATTAAACTTCATTCTGTTTACCTCTGACCATTTCTCCAATTTGTCCAGATCATTTTGAATTATGTCCCTATCCTCCAAAGCAGTTGCAATCCCTCCCAGTTTGGTATCATCTGCAAACTTAATAAGCGTACTTTCTATGCCAATATCCAAGTCGTTGATGAAGATATTGAACAGAACCGGTTCCAAAACAGACTCTTGTGGAACCCCACTCGTTACACCTTTCCAGCAGGATTGGGAACCATTAATAACTACTCTCTGAGTACAGTTATCCAGCCAGTTGTGCACCCACCTTATAGTAGCCCCATCTAAGTCGTATTTCCCTAGTTTATTGATAAGAATATCATGCGAGACCGTATCAAATGCCTTACTAAAGTCTAGGTATACCACATCCACCGCTTCTCCCTTATCCACAAGACTCATTATCCTATCAAAGAAAGCTATCAGATTGGTTTGACATGATTTGTTCTTTACAAATCCATGCTGGTTATTCCCTATCACCTTACCACCTTCCAAGTGTTTGCAGATGATTTCCTTAATTAATTGCTCCATTATTTTCCCTGGCACAGAAGTTAAACTTGGGTTTGTTCTCTTTCAGTTGCCATAAGGAGGTTGTTGACTAGCTTTTAGGGCTTGTCTTTGTGTCACATCATGGATTGAGACCTGATTGTGGAGAGTCCATGTCAGCATGGCTAAATGGGGAAGGTTGGAGACAGGGCACTAGTAGGAAGTGTGTGTTGGTACCAAGGATTGGCTTTTTAAGACCCGGTGGACTGTTGCATTCTCCAGGGGCCTGTTAGGTTGCCTTCTCTGAAGTAGTTGTGATTTCCATTGTATGGCTCTATTGTTCACTGACTTTCCCTACTTAGAAGAGGCAAGGATCTGTTTCAGAAATAGTGTCCAGATGTGTTTCAGAGCAATCTAAGGTGTGTGTGTATATGTGTGGTGGTACTGAGTTCATTCAGAGTTGTCAGGATGGATATTGCTCTCTAGTCTGGTCCGATTCTCTTATCTTGTCCTCCAAAATCTCGGATTTTAAAAATCCAAACCCCCGAGTGATGAAGTTAAGACTTCGTCTACACTAGCACTTTTGTCGGCAAAACTTTTGTTGGTCAAGGGTGTAAAAAAACACACCCCTGACTGACAAGTTTCACCGACAAAAGGGCTGGTGTGGACAGCAACTTTTCAGTTTAGAACTAGAGCTTGTGCCACAAGGGGGTGGCATTTAGGAGATACCAGCCTACTTTTCCACCCCCAATCAAGAAGGAACTAAATCCAAGGGGCTAGCAAAGCGCATGGGCATATTGAAGCCTGGCCAAAGGAGAACCCAGTTTAAGGAGTCCAGGGGAGCTCAGAGAGCAGCAGTGTCATATTTTAGAATTTGCTCACTTTATGCTGAGTGGTGTCTTGTTTTGTCATCTCGCATGGGCAGAGCTTGGAAGAAGACTGCCACACTTTAACTTATGTTGCTCAGGGGTGTGGAATTTTCACTCCCCTGAGAGACATAGCTAAGCCAATGTAACTTTTCAGTGTAGCCCACCCTTTTCTAAATTAAAATCTGAGATTCTGGAGGACAATTTAATATTAGTGGGGAACGTAACAGTTTTCAAGTATATAAAAGGTTGCGGGTGAAAATTTCCCCCCCTTAACCCCTGAGGATAGGACAGGAAGCAGTGGTCTTAAATTGCACCAAGGGAGGTTTAAGTTGGATGGTAGGAAAAACTTCCTAACTGTCATGGTAGTTAAGCACTGGAACAAATGGTCTAGGGAGGTTGTGGAATCTTCATCATGGGAGGCTTGTAAGATTAGATTAGAGTAGACAAACTCCTGTCAGTAATGGTCTAGTTTTTACTTAGACCTGCCTTTAGTGTAGGGGACCAGACTAGATGATCTGTTGAAGTCCCTGCCAGTCCTATACTTCCATGATTCTAAGCTTGTTGTAATGAGCATTTTACTGAAAACAAACATTGGGACCTCTTGTGTTGTAGACCACGTGCTAGAAGACTTATCTGCTAGAAAAGACAGTTGAGCCCGCAGTACTGTGTAGTCTAGCAATCTGAACAGAGAGTTGGAAATCCTGGGGTTCTGTCACCGGCTTAGCCCTCTGTGGCTCAGTCTTCTCATCTGCATAAAAGGGTCATCTACCTCTTGAGCTGTTCAGAGACTTAATGTTTGTGGTCTTCAGAAAAGTGATACAAGTGCAGAGTATTGACTGACGATAATCTACTACTTGTTAGTATAACTGTGTAGTCAGGCAACCTCAGAGCTTTAACAATGAATCAAGTGGTCTCTTTTTCCGAAATCTTTCATGTAAACATCCTACAGAGAGAGGCACTTATGACCTAATGCTGATAGCCTCTTGTAGGGAAATGGAGATTACATATTTTTGTTCAAAATGTAGCTTTTCCAGAATTAACATAATTCTAACAATTTCTAGCCCCTCCTAGGAAGTCTTATGTTACACTTCTTCAGCAGTGTATGAACTCTTAAAATGTGGGCCATCATACACACCATCTTTAACACCCAGTTAATTAGCTTAATTTTTGAAAACAAGAATAAAACATTTTGTATCCTACACTATATTTTTAAACATATCTAGGGCCTAATCCTTAAAAGTGTTGAGACTCTTCAACTCCCATTGAAGTCAATGGAAGTTGAGGGTGCTCATCTCTTTCCAGGAAGGAGGCTTTCAACACATTACAGAAGTGGGATCTTAATGATTTAATGTTGATACTATATGTAACAGGTTTTGGAAGCTAATATAATATCCTCCTCTTCTCTTTCAGTCTGGTGTCACTGCATCATACTCATTTCTTGAACAAAGAAAGAACTTGGAAACTCATTCTTTGTTCTTTAATATATGCAGACATAAATATTATGTTTGTATTTGAAAGGATTTTTCTTATAATTGGTTTTGTATGCCTGTTGTCTCCTCCTGTCTTTGTAGACCCATACTGAATCTCATTTGTCAGACTGTGTTGCTGTTGACATGCAAAGAATTGTCTGGCATAATTGGTCAAGCTTACGAAAGTACAGAAACACACGTGCTTGTTTGCAGAACTACCTGTCATGGCTCAGTTTCGCCTTCCTCTGCAACATAGGACACGGGTCACTTGCAGGTTTAGAATAGTGTAAATGGCAGATTTTCTGTAGCTTGAAGTCTTTAAACCATGATCTGAGGACTTTAGTAAGTCAGCCAGAGGTTATGGATCTATTACAGGAGTGGACGGGTGAGGTTCTGTGCCTTGCAATGTGCAGGCAGTCAGACTAGATGATCATGATGGTCCCTTCTGACCTTAAAGTCTGAGTACAATTGCACATATGTTCCCCCTCTTGTGGTCCCTTGAGGGCTCCCAGCTTCTCAGCCATCACCTCTCTTGGGCAGAGACATCTCTCTTTTTCTCTCCTGACTAAGGTATTTCCAGGCTGCACAGTTTCCTGCCTAGATTGTAATTTCCTCAGCATAGGGTGACCAGACAGCAAATGTGAAAAATTGGGATGGGGGGTGGGGGTAATAGGAGCCTATATAAGAAAAAGACCCCAAAATCGGGACTGTCCCTATAAAATTGGGACATCTGGTCATCCTACCTCAGCAAGCCAGACTGCTTAAACAGCCCAGCATCTGTGCCTTGCTTTCTATCTGAAGGCCATAATCAGCCATAGCCATCAGCATCACAAGTTACCACACAGCTCTTTCTAAGCAAGCATATTTATTCTTCAGATGAAAGCAATACAGTGAAAACCTATTAAAAACAATAAAAGAACCTACACAGGTGTCCATAAGTTTACCAGAGATTATCCCCCAACTCCATCAAGGGCTCTGGTACCCCTTCAGGCCTGTAATGGGGTATACAAACCCCACACTGGGACAGAAGGGGTTAAAGGATAGTACTGGGCCCCACTAGCCTTGCCCCTCCAACTGTGTTGAGCACACTCCAGCTGCAGACAGGGTTGAAAAGGGAGCAGCAAGCCACCTCAGAAAGCTCTGGAGGCTGAGGAGGAGTACAGGCCTACCCTGAAGGTTCCTGTCAAAAAGGGGCTGGAGATGCCTCCTTGAAGTACCAGGACTGTATGCTGAGCCTGGCTGGGGCTGACTGTTTGGTTTCCTCTTCATTTTTCTTTTTCCCTATCTGCGCCCAGAAGTGGAGAGAAGTAGTGGTAGGAAGTGACTCAGGGAGGGTAACTTAGAGGGTGTTTCCAGAGGTTGAATGCTGCTGACCCTCCTAGGGCCCTAGTTTGGAGTCCAGTGGAGTGGGTGGGCCTGGGCTCCCCTACCACTGCCCCACAACTGAGTGGATGCTAACAACTAGGCCTCCCAGCCCCCTGACAATGCTATTACAAGCTCCTGCAAAGGGCTTTTTCTGTGCTCACAAGTTCATAACAGCCCTAGCTCAGAACCAGCACGATCACCAATAGTTAAGTCTTCCCTTTATACAGCTGATTGTTCATACACTTGGAATCTGTAAATCCATGTTGTAAGATTAGCAGGTACCCCATCCCCAGAGAACTTGTTTAGTATTGCTGTCCATTGCCACTGTCCTCTGCTCCCTCTTCTCTTCTGTGTCCCTTATTCCAGTTACAGATTTATGGTTGGATGATGGGTTTGTGACATCAGAGGCACTTCTTCCTCACAGGACAGCTGATGGTGTCATATGAACACATTGGTTATTGGGTGGGGAGACTGCGACATAAGAGGATTGAAACTGTTTTTTGAGGCCTGTTGATCTGAATAGCTCTCCAACAACTCTTATACATTTACGGGTTATGGACTTTCTAATGACTACCAGAGCAGAAGATCACTTTACCAGGATTTTATTAATTCAGACACTCGTGACATGCAGACTCTACAGTATAGATACCACAGTAGAGATGTGATGGAATCTTCTCCCCGAGACTCCTCTGATCTGGGTCCATTGAACACAGTGGACTGAACTGGAATAACACAGGAGAGATGGGGTCGTGGATGTCGAAGGGAGCCACAGTAGGTACAAATAATGAAAGGAGTCTCTGATTCCTGTAGGTGTAGGAGACGGCTAAGCCATCTTTAGGATACATGCCATGTATGTGCATCCTAATCCAGACTTCACAGCATGCATGTACATGCTTGGGTAACTCTGTGTGTGGCTAAGCTTTTTAAAAAAAAGTATACTTGAGGGGCTTTCCTTTTTTGTAAAGTATCAGTATGCTCCTTGGCTGAACAAGCTCAGAGAATGAGATTGGCTGTTACCCAGTTCATGGGAGCATCCTCAGATTAATTAAATGCAAAACAAACCTGTTAATGAAAATTAGTGTTGCACAGTTCAGAACTCCTTTCAGGAAGTGCTAATGTTAAGGTTGAACACAAAACTGTAGCTCTCTGTTGTGCATGCACATTGTTACAATCTTCAATTGCATGATCTCATGTTCTATCTTTATACTATCGTACATGTGTATCTGAGTTTGTAGAAAAGATGCCACAGATCAAATCAGGTTCCCCTTGCTGGCAGCCTTCCAGATTTCTGTGAAGGAATCCACCATTGAATACCCATGTGTCTTTAGCATCTGGACTCTGAACAGAGCCCAGGCACTGTCCCAGTCTTGGGGCACATGCTTGGGATGCAGATCCCCTGTTTAGCCCCCGCCATTTTGAGAGCTTACACCATGTGGTTCCTCTGCCCAATCCCTGAAACCAGTGCTGATGCCTCAGACTTCTCCTGTAGCTTAAACACAGCCTCTCCCAGAACACCACCCAAAGGTGTGAGCCTTCTGTCTCTCCTCTTCAGGGGGCTGGTGGTAGGAGTAACATTTAATACGCACAGAATTCCGTATAAAAGAGTCTAACACCATTGCTCTTTAATTAACAAATAAAGTACAAGAGTACAGATCATTTAGAAAACCTTAAACATCCTAAATGCAGTGCCCCTGACTAGCTCACCCTTCCCTTGGGAGTCCTTGGAGGTCCTCTTTATTCAGAGGAGCAGGCTTCCCCTTTGGGCCCTACATGCAGCTCCTCTCGTCAGCCATTTTCACCTGCTAAAGCTGAAGGAGCAAAGAGGTCCTGTCCTTTTTTAACCTTTCAGGCCCTTTGTAAGGTGACCACCTGGTCAGTCCCAATAGGTGATCTCATTGCTAGCTGTGGTGGGGTGTACAAACCCCACACTGGGCAACACAGAATTAACAAGATAATGTGAGCTCAGGGCATGGGCGGCAGGTATAATAGGTTAGGGGAGTCTAAGCATGGCTAGCCTCCCCGAAGCAGGGGCTCATGCAGGCTAAGGGTGCCCTGCCCTGCCAGCGCACCTGTGAGAGATGTCAGAATTGGAAGGAAGAGCGTAAAAGCGAGAAGCCCAGACAAGTCAGTAGCACACTTTTGAGAAGAGTAGGTCTCCAGTCTTCAGCTCCTGGAGCAAGGGCTGACTAAAGATTAAAAACTGCTCAGTTGATCACTACCTGGTGACCCCTCCCGGGAGGGAGGAAGGGCAGACCTGTTGTGGATCTACTTGTGATGCCTTTACACTAGCCAGTGAGCCTAGTTGGGCCCCCAGCTTTACAGAAGAGAACTTCACCACATCTGAGGAGTAATTGGTTTGTGTTTATTGACAACCCCTGGAAGGGATGGACTATCTGGGTCTCAGCCCTCCGCCTGAGCCTCTTGACACTGGGCAGGTGTATGGGAACAACCACATACCCCCAGAGCAGAATGCTGGTGCCCAGCCCCGGGGGTGCCCTGGCAAAGGGACCTTGTACTGTAGAATATGGTCCACTTGCTATTGATTTAAAAGTCACTGGCATATTTTTAAGAGGACAGATGTAAATAAATTGAAAACTAAATTCTTTCCCAAAAAGTTCTGACATAAAATTGTTTTCCTTTGGTTACTATATTAAATAGTAGTTGTGTAAAGACAGATGTGTTAATGAAAGACGATTGGTACATGGCTTATGAAAAGTGTTTAATATTGTAAGTTAATGGCAGTTTCCTGTGTATGCTAACACTTCATACTGTTTGCTGCTGCTTATACAGCAGATGTAGCGTGCTTTATGTTTTTCTGTGTGCTCATCATTTTAAATGACCTTCAGTGACTCTGGCATAGATGGGTAGTACAAGATGCTATACAAGTGTATTTAAAGAAAATGTAGGAAATATTGAATCTGACAACTAATATGTGATCCTGCAGTTTGTATCGTGATACGTGCGCAAAGTGGAACTGAGGTAAGGTTTGTATGGACAACCTTAATATTGACTCTTTACTAAATTTGTTATGCACTGTTAAGGTTGCAGGGTTAAAGTGTGTGTGAATGTATAGTTACATTATAAAAATAAGGTTAAACTGAGTTTTTTGCATTTAATATCAGTGATTCAACTTCTTTATGTTTGAAAAATACACTATAACCATCCTAAGTTCGTAGCACTTACTCTTGGAGTAATGAGTGAATTTCCATTCAGGAGCGCCACATGGCTCCCAAAAAATCTGCCACAAGTTGGCTTCCTGCTACTACCCTGCTCCCAAAGTTTTACACCATGATTCCAACTCCGCCTCTCAGCTTTGAATTCCCATGGACTTTCTGAAGATCACCGGACCTGCTGTAGACATTAGTGCAGCACACACCATCAAATATGGATATTGTAAGACCTAGAGCAGTTTCTGTGGGCCCTTTAAAAATCTGAAGGGAGGCCACTCTGGTGTGGGAGCTAGGAAGTAGGTGGCAGATAATCAGGAAAACTGATTGATTATGCAGGAGCTCTGAAAACACCCCCCAGAAGCAGTGGCAGTCAGGCCACTTGATGCATTGTGCAATTGATTGTACATAAATTGGCACATGGTAATGGTGCTCAAAGTTGGGTTCCATGATTCTGCATCACTTACCTCTCCTCTACCCTCACTTGGATCAAAGCAGTTCTGTTATCTGGGGGAAGATGCCACCACATTTTTTTGTTCTGTGTTTGTACAGAGCTTATCACTCTGGGCCCTGGTCCATGACTGGTGTTCCTGGTTCTACTGCAAGACAGATAATAAATTAGTGCTTAACTAATTATGCCACTTTCTTCTGGGTGGGATGGGGGGTGGAATTGGAGATGAAAGTTCTGATGTCTGCATGAGAAGATCCTTCTGCATGGGTGAGCCAGGTAGCATGCGGAAGTTTATATCACCATAAACCCTTTGGGGTAGGGACAATCTGTCACTGTATGTTTGTACAGTATCTGGCACAATAGGGTACTGACCTTTGTTGGGACTTTTAAGTGCTACCATACTACAAATAATAAACTGAAACATGATTTTCTTCTGCAGACGGGCCTGGGCAGTTTCAGATACTCCTAGGTAAAGCTGAATGACTGTCACAGCAATGACTTCTCTGGCAAAAAAAAAAGTGGCCTATATTTTCAAAATTGACGTGATTATGGGTGCTTCAGTGTTGGGCGGCATCCAAAATCACCACTCACTTCTATCAATATAGGCCTCTGACTCTTAGGGTTTTGTTATAAAAAGTGTTAACCCTTGTTACCCCGTCCAGCTTACTGCTGGGCAAGATCCCTCTGTTAGTCTACAGCTTTCACCCAGTATCGTCTGGTTAATAGTTTTAACTCATAAAGATTATGAAAGTGGTTTAAACTACATTTTTTGTAAAATATTAATCATGTTTATTACAGTAGTGCCTACGGACCAACCAAGAATGGCTCCCATTGTGCAAGGCACTGTACCAACAAAGCAATAGACAGTTTCTACCCCGAAGAAGTGACAGTCTAAATCAGGGGTCTCAAACACGCGGCCCGTGGGGCTATTTCCTGCGGTCCGCCAAGCGGCCCATGGCCGCCCCCCCGCCCCGCCTACCTCCAGGCCGGGGTGGGCAAACTACAGCCCATTGCCCCCCCGTGGCCCTGCAAGCCCTGCACCGCTCCCTGAAGCGGCTGGCATCACGTCCCTGCGGCGGGGGACATCACGTCCCTGCGGCGTCCCCTGTTGTCTTCGCTTCCAGGCAACATTGCCTTCGCTTCCATTGGCCGGGAACGGGGAACCGTGGCTATTGGGAGGTTCCGGAGGAGCGGCAAGTGCAGCGCATGGAGCCCTGTGCCCCCCCCCCTCCCCCAGGGACTGCAGAGACATGGTTTCAGCTGCTTCCCTGGAGCGGTGTGGGGCCGGGGCCAGGGCAGGCAGGCAGGGAGCCTGCCCTGGCCCTGGTGTATGCCGCTGCCACCCCGGAGCCACTATAGGTAAGCGGTGCTGGGCCAGAGTCTGAACCCCTCCTGCACCCCAACTGCCTGCCCTGAGCCCCCTGCTGCACCCCAACCCCCTGCCCTGAGCTCCCTGCTGCATCCCACACCCCTCCTGCACCCCAACTCCCTGCCCTGAGCCCCCTGCCTGAACCCCCAACCCTCTGCCACACCCCATACTCCCTCCTGCACCCCACACCCCAGCTCCCTGCCCTGAGCCCCCTGCCGCACCCCACACCCCAGCTCCCTGCCCTGAGCCCTCTGCTGCACCCTGCACACCTCCTGTACTCCCTGCCACACCCTGCACCTCAATTCCCTGCCCTGAGCCCCCGCCGCACCCCTCCTGCACCCTCTGGGGGCAGAGAGGGGGCGGAGTTGGGGTGGGGACATCAGGGAAGGGGTTGAAATGGGGGCAGGGAAAGGGTGGGAAGAGGCGGGGCAGGGGCGGGGCCTCACGGAAGCGGTGGAGTGGGGGCAGGGCCAAGGGCAGCAAGGGGGGGGTGTCAGTGATGCGGCCCTCGGGCCAGTGAACTAGTCCTCGTGGCCCTTGTGGTCATTTGAGTTTGAGACCCCCTGCTCTATATAGACCAAAGAGAGAGACAGGGTGGGGACCAGCAGAGGGAACAGCATGAGGGCATGTTAGTTCCATATTTTAGGGGGGATGGATTTAGAGGAAGGGATCAGCTAAATGGGAAGGGAAGAGAGGTTGGGGGGCGGGGAGCGGAGGAGTGAAGCTGAGGTGAAGGGACTGGGAGGGAGGGAGGGAGGGGAAGGCTTGGAGCAAACAGCCTGTCAGCACAGGGCAGTAGAACGTTCTTTACCACCCAAATGTCCCTGCTATGGCAGCTTCTGCTCCTTCCGGATGGAGCCTCTGGCTGTTTGATTCCTCACTGCAGTTTCCCCCCCCCCCCCACCCCGACTAAGCACCACCTGGGTCCTAGTGCCTCCAGAGTATGATGGTGTCCCCTGTACAGTTGTGAGACAGAGGAAGAGTGATCCTGTCTAGGTTCCATTTTGCCCTTCTCTGCTCCCTCCACCCCAGTGCAACAGTCCCTGGTTTGGTTGCTTCTGTAGCTGCTCCTATTGACTGGAGTCTCATGACTAAATGACTTTCTTCAGAATTTTCCATGGAAAACAATATAAAATTAAAATACAGTTGAGTCATGCCTTCCCCATTTCTAACACATTCTGTTTTTCCTGTGACAGAACAGTGACACTTCCTATTTATTTATTTTATTTAGCCTGTGTAAACAAGCAGCTTTGTTCATAACTGGTATTTTAACTTTTGCAAGATATGGATCGTGTATGAAAAGGCCATGTGTGAGACAAATTTCAGGTGCAAATATGGCTCAGTCATTGTCTGTCCAACAATTGTTATGACTTTTGGACAGTAGGAAGAACAGCATTTTTTTTTTAATATAATGTCTAAAAAATGACAAAGAAATTTCCAAAACATTTTACTTTGGGGAGGATACCAAACGTGGACAAACTTGACCCAAAAGCTGAGAGTTTCAGAAAGCTACAATTATCAGATACAGGTAATGGGACTATAAGGGAAACTGTCTTGCATTCTGACCTCTAACACTTGCCACCTGTGGTTGTTCATAATTCGGAACTTTTTATTCACTTTTTAAGGAAAACTATTTTTTTTTAAAGAATAGGCTTTCAGCAATTTGACAGGTAAATTAAAATTATTTTAGACCTCCCCCCTTAACTTGTTGCCTCCAAACTTTTCCCTTATCTCTGTTGTTCCCTCCATGCAAATCAGCAAGGCTTTTATCCCCTGAGTAACTGGAAATGCCATGTAATAAAATATATTACAGATAGAACAGGGAGGGAGAGAATGGATTTCCCAGTGTGATGATAATGTTGGGGAGGAGAGGCTTGGCTTCCTGGCCAGTAGAGAGAGAGGTGTGTGTGTGTGTAATAAGTCAAAATGTAAGTCTCAAAAGCCCATTTGCCTCTGTGACATAGGACCCTAAATCTCCACTGTAAATAAATGAGGACAGTCAATAATAAAACTGCACGTACGTTTTAGAGCTCTCCAGTTGCTGGGTGAGTGACGCTAAGTGTGTGTGTGGTGGAAAATGGTTTCAAAATACACTCAGTGCAGAGAGACTTGTATATTCAAAACAATTGTATAGTTATTTTTGTACTGTATTTTTATGTAAATTGCATTCAGATTAATGCTAGTATCAGCAGTTTAGGAAATCACATACTAGATGGCAGTGGTTCTCAACCTATTTACTATTGTGGCCATGAGCTGCAGGTTGAGAACCACTGCTATATGGCTATTGAGAAATAGCCATGCATCAATTATGTAAGTGGCACCCCCACAATCAGTAGGAGTGCAGGAACTTGTAGACGTGAGAGTTGTAGTTCTACATTAGCAAGTGTCCAGGACCCCTTTGCTGTGTATGAGGATTCCAGTTCAGTTCATTCTATAGTTTGTCTCTAAGGGTACGTCTACACTACAGAACTAGGTCGAAATTATAGAAGTCGATATATTAAAACCCGAATTAATGGAATCGATTGTGTGTGTCCCCACTAAAGAGCGTTAAGACCATGAGGTCGATTGTCTGTGTCCACAGTTGCGAGATTAGCATCGACCTTCGAAGCATTGCATTGCGGGTAGCTATCCCACAGTTCCCGCAGTCTCCGCCGCCCATTGGAATTCTGGGTTGCGATCCCAAAGCCTGATGGGGCAGAAAAAAATGTCGCTGGTGGTTCTGGGTACATGTCATCAGGCCATCAAACGTCCCTCCCTCCCTCCTTGAAAGCAATCTTTTTCGCGCCTTGTCTGCGTGCTTTCCATGTTTGCTACAGAAGGCTACAGAAGGCTGCTCAGCTCACAATTACCGTACATCTCCAGCGTACGCCTTCACATTAGGTCTAGTGGAGATTCAGTCACGGTATAATACGGGCAGAGGGATAGCTCAGCGTTCTGAGCGTTGGCCCGCTAAACCCGGGGTTGCGAGTTCAATCCTTGAGGGGGCCATTCCGCCTGAGGCTGGTAGTCGCGGGACTGCACAGCATAAGCTCCTTGCCTTCTAGCTGCAGATCGTGCACTATGCCATAAATGGTTGTGGTCGCGGGACCATACAGGAGAAGCTCCTTGCCTTCTAGCTGCAGATCGTACAATATGCTTGACATTACAGTGCTCCTGGCCGGCGGCCTTTGGTGTGGCTGGCCGGGGGCGCTTTTTTACATTTTCTTTAAGGGAGATTCAGCACTGCCTGGAACACGGGCAGAGGGATAGCTCAGCGGTATGAGCGTTGACCCGCTAAACCCGGGGTTGCGAGTTCAATCCTTGAGGGGGTCAGTAGAGCTTATTGTACCATCTGCAGCTGGAAGGAAAGGCGCCTAACCCCTGCTCACGGCATATTGTACTATCTGCAGCTAGAAGGAAATGAGCCTAACCCTTGCTCCCCCCTCCCTCCGTGAAAGCACCTGAGGGGGGAGCGAAAAATCCTTTCGCGCCTTTTTTCGTGCGGGCGCCATATTGCTGCCACCATTGTTATCCACCAGCCGCTTCTGCTCCCACTCTGCTGTCCTGCAAACAGTGTACCGGGGGAAGCATGGAGCACGATCAGATCACCGCAACTGTTATGGCCGTTATGAACACCACGCGCATTGTCCAGGAGTATATGGAGACCGAGAACCGGGAGCTGCTAGAGCAACAGGAGGCGAGGACGAGACAGTATCAGCCTGAGGAGAGTGATGAGGACATGGAGACAGACCTCTCTCAGAAAAGGCCCCCCCGCAAGGTGGACATCATGGTGGTAATGGGGCTCGTTGATACAGTGGAACGCCGATTCTGGGCCCGGGAAACAAGCACAGAGTGGTGGGACCACATAGTGCTGCAGGTCTGGGATGAATCCCAGTGGCTGCGAAACTTTCGCATGCGTAAGGGCACTTTCATGGAACTTTGTGAGTTGCTTTCCCCTGCCCTGAAGCGCCAGAACACCAAGATGAGAGCAGCCCTCACAGTAGAGAAGCGACTGGCGATAGCCCTGTGGAAGCTTGCAACGCCAGACAGCTACCGGTCAGTCGCGAATCAATTCGGAGTGGGAAAATCTACAGTGGGGGCTGTTGTCATGCAAGTAGCCAGGGCGATCACCAAGCTGCTTGTACCAAGGGTTGTGAGTCTGGGAAATGTGCAGCTCATACTGGATGGCTTTGCAGCAATGGGCTTCCCGAACTGTGGAGGGGCGATAGACGGAACCCATATCCCTATCTTGGCACCGGACCACCAAGCCAGCGAGTACATAAACCGAAAGGGTTACTTTTCAATAGTGCTGCAAGCACTGGTGGATCACAAGGGGCGTTTCACCAACATCAACGTGGGATGGCCGGGAAAGGTACATGACGCTCGCATCTTCAGGAACTCTGGTCTGTTTCAGCTGCTGCAGCAAGGGACTTTCTTCCCAGACCAGAAAATAACCGTTGGGGATGTTGAGATGCCCATAGTTATCCTTGGGGACCCAGCCTACCCCTTAATGCCATGGCTCATGAAGCCATACACAGGTAGCCTGGACAGTAGTCAGGACCTTTTCAACTATAGGCTGAGCAAGTGCAGAATGGTGGTGGAGTGTGCATTTGGCCGTTTAAAAGCAAGATGGCGAAGTTTATTAACTAGGTTAGATCTCAGCGAAACCAATGTTCCTATTGTTATTACTGCTTGCTGTGCGCTCCACAATATCTGTGAGAGTAAGGGGGAGACGTTTATGGCAGGGTGGGAGGTTGAGGCAAATCGCCTGGCCGCTGGTTATGCGCAGCCAGACACCAGGGCTATTACAAGAGTACAGCAGGGTGCGTTGCGCATCAGGGAAGCTTTGAAAACAAGTTTCATGAATGGCCAGGATGCTGTGTGAAAGTTCTGTTTTTCCCCAGTAATGAAAAGCCCCGCCCCTTCATTCGCTCTACTTCCCTTTACCCAAACCGCCCTGCCCTCCCCCCCTCAATCACCGCTTGCAGAGGAAATAAAGTGATTCTTGTTTAAAAATCATGCATTCTTTATTAATTTGTAAAACACAGAGGGGGGACTATGGTGGTAACTGACACAGTCTCCCGGGATAGGTGGTGGAGGAAGGGAAGCACCAGGATGGGTGGTGGAGGAGGGGATGAGGGAAGGACAAGGACACACAGCACTTTAAAACTTATTGAATGCCAGCCCTTTCTTGCTTGGACTGTTCTCTTGGCTTGAGTGGCTGGGAGCACGGAGGCCACCCAAACGCGTTCTTGGGCGTCTCGGGGATGAGGTTATGGGACTCGGGAAGGAGGGCTGTTGGTTACACAGGGGCTGTAGCGGCGGTCTGGGCTCAGGCTGCCTTTCCTGAACCCTACGCCTGTCCTCAGCCATAAGCCGGAGGATTTCCGTTTGATCCTCCAGTAGCCTGAGAATTGCATCCTGCCTTCTCTCTGCACGCTGACGCCACCTACTCTCTTCATCCCGCCGCTGTCTCTCTTCAGCCCGCCAGTCATTGTCCTCAGCACGCCACTTGTCCGCGCGATCAAATTCTGCCTTCCTGGACTCAGACAGTGTCTGCCTCCACGCATTCTGCTGGGCAGCCTCAGAGTGGGAGGATTCCATGAGTTCTGAGAACATATCGTCTCGACTCCTTTTCTTTTTACTTCTTATCTTCGCTAGCCTCTGGGATGGTGATGAAAGGGGTGGCGTTGAAACATTTGTAGCTGTGGGAGGAAGCAAACGGGAGACAAATGTAAAAGACACATTTTGTTTGAACAAAACATTACATATCACATGTGCATTTTGTCCAAGGTTGCACTGGGCCTCTTATATTGAGGGTCTGCCGGTTTGCTGTGAGAGATCACACAAGCAGGTCCGGCGGGCAACAGAATTCGGCTTGCAGACAGCCATGGTAAGACACTCTATAGGCTTCTTTAAGCTTCACAACAGGCGGGAATGTTTTCAAACATCAACCCCCTCATTTCCCATAACAAACATCCCGTGGGCTGGCAATTTAAAACAAATAGCTTAGCAATTGAAAAGTTAGGTGGGGCGGCGGTTTTCGGGTTAACATGCAGGGAGAACCTAATCGCCCCCCCCCCCCCCCACACACACCCAGGCAAGATGTTCGCTGTGCCCCCTCCCCCCACCGCGTGGGTCCCAGCGGGGAAGATTTCCGTTCAGCCACAGGCAAACAGCCCAGCAGGGACGGAGCCCCTCTGAATGCCCCCGTACTAAAATTCCCCTATTTCAACCAGGTTCCCATGAATGATATCACTCTTCTGAGGATAACACACACAGATAAAGAAAGGATGTTGCTTGAATGCCAGCAAAAACCGGGACCGTACGCCGCCATGCTTTGCAAAGCACTGATTCCAGACTACGTGCTGCTTGCCTGGCGTGGTAGAGTGTGTTACCACGGAGCACAGGATAAGGCTGCCCTCCCCAGAAACCTCATGCACAGGCTTTGGGAGCACATCCAGGAGATCTTTCAGGAGATGTCCCCGGAGGATTTCTGCTCCATCCCCGAACATGTTAACAGACTTTTCGAGTAGCTGTGGCTGTACTGGCCACGAATTAATCATTAAACACGCTTGCTTATAAAACATGTATTAATTAAACAGAGGTACACTCACCAGAGGTCCCTTCTCCTGCATCGAGCACGCCTTGGGAGGGTTCGAACTGTACTTGCTCCAGGGTGAGAAAGAGTTCCTGGCTGTCGGGGAAAAGGGCTTCTCCGCTTCCTTGCTGTGTCTGTGTGCTATTTTCAGCATCATTATCATCATCAGGCTCCTCTGTGGGTTCTGATGATCCACATACGGAGTCAAACCACATGGGAGGGTCTGTGCTGGCTGCACCTCCTAGAATGGCATGCAGCTCATCATAGAAGCGGCATGTCTGGGGCTCTGACCCAGAGCGGTTGTTTGCATCTCTGGTTTTTTGGTAGGCTTGCCTGAGCTCCTTAATTTTCACGCGGCACTGTTGCGCGTCCCTGTTGTAGCCTCTGTCCTGCATGCCCTTGGAGACTTTGGCGTATGTCTTGGCGTTTCTTCTTTTGGACCCTAGCTCTGCTAGCACGGTTTCGTCTCCCCAAACAGCGATCAGATCGAGTACCTCACGCTCGGTCCATGCTGGAGCTCGTCTTCGATTCTGGGACTCCATCATGGTCACCTCTGCTGATGAGATCTGCACTCACCTGCAGCTCACCACGCTGGCCAAACAGGAAATGAAATTCAAAAGTTCGCGGGGCTTTTCCTGTCTACCTGGGAGGAGCATTCGAGCTCAGACCGCTGTCTAGAGCGGTCAGCTGATGCACCGTGGGATAGATTTAGGAGGCCGATACTGTCGAATTGCGTCCTCACTAGCCTACATCGATTCGGCAATATCGCTTTAAGCGCTAATTCTCTCGTTGGGGGTGGAGTGGTGAGATCGATTTTAAGAGCCCTAGAAGTCGATGGTAAGGGCTTCGTC
The DNA here is from genome assembly GCA_037349315.1 of Chelydra serpentina. Taxonomy (NCBI): domain Eukaryota; kingdom Metazoa; phylum Chordata; order Testudines; family Chelydridae; genus Chelydra; species Chelydra serpentina. The sequence continues at coordinate 1,965,663 of JBAIAC010000192.1, forward strand.
GTGAGGACGGGTGCACGGATCAATCGAAATAACGCTAATAAATTCGACTTAAACTCGTAGTGTAGACCAGGGCTAAGTGGTCCTTACTATTAATCTCCAAAGTTGGTGTTCTCTAATTGATCATTAACGGACCAGGCGGCTGTCTGTCTCTGTTTTCAGTTGCTTTCTTGTAAAGTTTGACTGAATTTGGTTCCAGTTTACCTGGGAACCATCTCCCAATGCGGCAGTTCTTCATTCCAGGTGTTGGTGATTACTATATAATATGCTACTATAGTAAAGAAAGAGCAGAGAACTCTCCTCAGTTATGATGTTGTGGCAGATGGCCCTTCTGAGACTTTATCAGAGTTAAGCATGCGCCTAACTTGTTCCTTTGGCACTTCCATCAGGCATGGTCTAATCTCATTCAAATCTAAGTCATAATGATAACCCCCATTTAGTCAGATCATCAGTTTTCTTTTCAATTAGGCATTGATCTTCCAATGTTAGAAGTTTGAACTTCATCTCGTCATATATCGAAAAAATCACTTGTTTACTTGGTCTCTGACACGTAGGGAGTCCTTACAGCATCGAAACGTTGTTCCTTATTTTGTCATCTTACTGATAGAAAACACCACAGGGATGAATGTTAGGGCAGTGTGAATCCTGCAGGGTTTGGTTCATAAACTCATTCCAGTTTTCACAGGGACTGGAAGTGAACCAGCCCTTAGAAGTTTTCTTGGAAGCTAGTGTTCAGACTCCAAGGAGAAACCCACCAATTTCCTTCTCCCTGGCTCACCCCACTTCCCTGGCACTTTACCTTTGGGCCTTCATCTTCAGGTTTGGCCCAGGTTTCCCCAGTAGGGTGACCAGACAGCAAATATGAAAAATCGGGACGGGGGTGGGGTGGGGAGTAATAGGATCCTATATAAGAAAACGACCCAAAAATCGGGACATCTGGCCACCCTATTCCCTGGGCAGGCAGATTCTCTGGTTTCTCAGTGAACTGACCTCATACCATGTTCATACATCTCAGACAGAAAGCTTATTTTTGGATTTTGGATATTTAATCCATTTCTAATGAATATTCTATGGCTTCTGTGAGTGCACAGCAGCAGCAAACTACATATCCCATGATCCCTAGGAGTCCATTAAGGAGATTGTATGATAGAAACGGGAAGTTGAGGGGGAGGTAGGCCTGGCCTACACTAGAAAGTTCTACTGTCAAAACTTGCAATCTTCTGGCACAACCTGGCTTAATTTTGTGTCCTCCTACAAAATCCTTCACCTTTTAAGAATAGTTATGTTGCTTGGTGAAGGGGAATAAGCCCTCTGCTGATATAAATGATTGGGCAACAAAATGGCAAATAAAATTTAATGTGGATAAATGTAAAGTAATGCACATTGGGAAAAAAAATAACCCCAACTATACATACAATATGATGGGGGCTAATTTAGCTACAACTAATCAGGAAAAAGAACTTGGAGTCATCGTGGATAGTTCTCTGAAGATGTCCATGCAGTGTGCAGCGGCAGTCAAAAAAGCAAACAGGATGTTAGGAATCATTAAAAAAGGGATAGAGAATAAGATGGAGAATATCTTATTGCCCTTATACAAATCCATAGTGCGCCCACATCTTGAATATTGCATACAATTGTGGTCTCCTCATCTCAAAAAGGATATACTAGCATTAGAAAAGGTTCAGAGAAGGGCAACTAAAATGATTAGGGGTCTGGAACGGGTCCTATATGAGGAGAGATTAAAGAGGCTAGGACTTTTTAGCTTGGAAAAGGGGAGACTAAGGGTGGATATGATAGAGGTATATAAAATTATGAGTGGTGTGGAGGAAGTGAATAAGGAAAAGTTATTTACTTGTTCTCATAATAGAAGAACTAGGGGCCACCCAATGAAATTAGTGGGCAGCAGGTTTAAAACAAATAAAAGGAAGTTCTTCACACAGTGCACAGTCAACCTGTGGAACTCCTTGCCTGAGGAGGCTGTGAAGGCTAGAACTATAACAGGGTTTAAAAGAGAACTGGATAAATTCATGGAGATGAAGGCCATTAATGGCTACTAACCAGGATGGGTAAGGAATGGTGTTCTTAGCCTCTGTTTGTCAGAGAGGGGTGATGGATGGCAGGAGAGAGATCACTTGATCATTACCTGTTAGGTCCACTCACTCCGGGGCACCTGGCATTGGCCACTGTTGGTGGACAGGATACTGGGCTGGATGGACCTTTGGTGTGACCCAGTATGGCCTTTCTTATAGATCTGTTGGCACAGTTACAGGTAGATAAGAACATCCATACTAGGTCAGACCAATGGTCCATCTAGCCCAGTATCTTATCTTCCACCAGTGGCCAATGCGAGGTGTTTCAGAGGGAATGAACAGAACAGTCAATCATCAAGTGATCCATCCCCTGTCATCCGCTCCCAGTTTCTGGGAAACAGAGGCTAGGGACACTCAGAGCCTGGTGTTGCATATCCTGGCTAATTGCCATTGATGGACCTATCCTCCATGAGCTTATCTAGTTCTTTTTGGAACCCTGTTACAGTTTTGGCCTTCACAACATCCCCGGCAATGAGTTTCCACAGGTTGAATGTGCATTGTGTGAAGGACTTCCTTTTGTTTGTTTTAAACCTGCTGCCTTTTAATTTCATTGGGTGACCCCTAGTTCTTGTGTTATGTGAAGGAATAAATAACATTTCCTTATTAACTTTCTCCACACCTGTTGTGATTTTGTAGATCTCTGTCATATCGCCTCTTAGGCCTGGTCTACACTGGGGGGGGGAAGAGGGGGGTGTTGTAAGTTACGCAACTTCAACTATGTGAATAACGTAGCTGAAGTCGAAGTACTTAGATCTACTTACCTCAGTGTCTTCACTGCGGTAGGTCGACTGCTGATGCTCCCCCGTTGACTCCGCCTATGCTTCTTGCTCCGCTGGAGTACCGAAGTCGATGGTAGAGCGCTTGGCGGTCGATTTAACACATCTTCACTAGATGCGATAAATCCACCCCCACTGGATCGATCGCTCCAGAGGTAAATGTAGACATGCCCTGAGTCCTCTCTTTTGCAAGCTGAAGAGTCCCAAACTTTTTAATCTGTCCTCATACAGAGGTTGTTCCATACCCTTAATCACTTTTGTTGCCCTTCTCTGAACCTTTTCCAATTCTAATATATCTTTTTTGAGATGTGGTGACCAGATCTGCACTCAGTATTCAAGATGTGGGCATACCATGGATCTATATGGAGGCATTACGATATTTTCTGTCGTCTTATCTGCCCCTTTCTTAATGGTTCCTAACATTCTGTATATCTAGCTAGGACCAGTAATAGATGAATGTGTGTTGCTATGTTGGGAAAGTGTAAAAATATTAACTACAGGTGTGTGAACATGATTGGACAATTGAACAATACTCTGCTCATGTTTTATGAAGATGAAGACCTATTAGCATCTAAATAGTGTTATGCAAAGAGAAGACAATAGGTCTGGTTCGCTTAAAATACTTAGTTTCTTTAACTGTTTTGAAATTAGTATGGAACCATAGTAATGACAGCATAGTTCTTATAGTGAGACAGTTTCCATTTGATGCAGTTTTAATTAGTAAATGTAAGTATTTATCAATTTGGCCTGCACCCCAAAAAACAGATCCAGGGATAGGGTTGTACTATATCCACCAATATCAATATAAGGTGATTTCAAGAAAATCTCTTCCCTCTATGGAATAATCGAACACTGTGTGTTCACAGTAGGTTCCAAACTGAAGAGCAAAAGAGAGCAGTGTGTGTAAATATGCACTACAAGCTCTGTGGTAAAATACACTGCAACCTGCAGGCAGCTGCTAGTTTCCAGAAACAAAGACAATTGAAATCAAGTAAATGAAATAGACTGAAATAAAGTAATTTGGAAAAAAAAAATCTAAATGTAGGTTTCAAACTGACAATCTATGGATTATAAATTGTCAATATTGCCCATAAAAACTGAAATACAATACCAATCAAATCCTGCCAAGCCTTGAGCTTGACAAGTTCGTTTTTCTAATCTTTTTAAGACTGTACTCTCTTTGGAAGTCTTCATCTGTGTTTGGAAAACAAGCTCATTTAAAGCCTGACCACAATATAAATAAACCAAGTCTTCAAACATTCTCTGGAACATATCTCTAAAGTGGCCTGGTTGTAGTCAGCTGTCCCCACTGCAAGATAGGCAGGCCTAACTTTATTACTATTTAACACTAACACTGTGGCAGCTCTTAGAAGCCAACCAGGCCAGATTGCTAGGCGATATACAAACACATAAAAAGTGACAGTTCCTGCCCTAAAGGGCTTGCTATCTCTTCAGAAGGTCATGTAGCTGCTTTTGGAGTAACTTGTTATGCATATTTGAAAATTCACTCCCTGAGTGAGGCAAATAGCCCTTGCTGAAAAAATATAGTAGCTTAGGGCATTAAGTCTGTGGGCATCGCCTTTGGAGCCTGCAAGGTGTGCTGGCACAGCCTCTTCCTTAGCTAAGACTTGATTAAAAAGTGTACTGAATCAGTGGGAGACTTATTCCCTTGGCTTCAGTGAGCTTTGGATCAGCTCTATCCTTCTGTGACTTACTGCTGTGAAGCAGTACCTAAAGAGGTGAGTTAATGAGGGAAATTTAACTCTGTGAAGGTCCTGATTCTTGTGCATTTAGATTCTCAACCTTAATGTTGCATTAAATAAACACAAGCCAGGAAATCCAGAAGTGGCCTGGTGAGTGATTACCTCATGGATGTGCTCTGCAGAACTTGTAAAATGCTTTGAGATCCTTCAGGCTGAGAGCTGCTTGCACAAATGTAAGTTATTGTCCTGACCTTGATTGACTGGACTGATGTCATAAAGCACTATAGAACTATTATCTTCATACTGAAAGGGCTCTCCTCAATTGCACACTCATTCTGGGTCCATACTATTCTTATAACTTACAAGTTTGAGTTAACCAGTATCTGGAGACCTGAAAATTCCAGGTGTATTTTCCTACAACTTCCATTTTTGTTTCACTGTAGTAATCTCCTGATGGGGATCCCTCCTTTGTGTGTGTTAGAATACATATTTGTAACAAAGTTTAAAAGACGTATTAACATTATTTGTATATAAGTGTGTGTGGGGGGCCTGGCCAGCTATCTCTTCAAATACTTTCAGAGTATGACGTGGTGGGTTAAGCCAGATGAGTCATGTTGCTGAAGCACGAGAACAGCTTTTTGAAGCTATGCCCTAATCATTAATCACAGCCCATAAAACTCTCCGCAGCAATTTGGCACCAGTGTTTGTAGTTGGGTTAAACCAGTTCTGAAGCTTTGTGACCATGGGACTGTCTGGAAACACACACATGTACACATGCTGGAATAAGGGGGAGGAATGAACCAAAACCTCCTAACCCCAGAATGCACATGGCAACAAGGAGCTATAGGAATCTGCAGAAACATGGTTTTGTGAGAACCTGTCTGGAACTATCCCAGCTCCATCAGTTGCACAGGGTGGGAGGTGGTGATGACCATTTCAAAACAGCCTTCCCCTCTTCAGAAACCCAAAGGCACAGGGATCTGTGAAAGACTCCAGAATTTGACTTTCGCCAGGGTCTGATTTTATCTTCTGTAGCCTCTCTGTGTGTGTATGTAGTGCTTTTACTGTTACACTGCAGGAAAGAGTGCAGCCCTTTCTAGTGTATTCTTGAATAAAACTATGTTAAGATGGAGTTTAAGGTTGAGAGCAGAAAAATTACCAGTATTTTAGGGTTAAAAAAAAAAAATCACAAGTTAGTTGTAATTATTCCAAAAAACAAGCATCAGGAAATCCAGTTATGGTTTAATTTAAAAGCAATCCAAGCATATTGAGGTAGGAAAGTGCACAATTAAGGTACTTCACTCTGCTCTATAGTGACACCGTGCAGTAACCACATGATTATGATTAAGGCATTTAGTGTCTGCAGTCTCAGGTTAGATTAAGCCAGGGGTCTCAAACACACGGCCCGCGGAGTTATTTCCTGCCACCCACCATAGGCGCCAACTCCACTGGCAGCCAAGCTCCAAACATTACTGAGTGTTTAGTTTATTAAAACCCCTCTTTGTATTACAGTTTTTAAAAAAATACATTGACTTTTAATCGAATACTATATTACTCTTCATTTATTTCATTTTTGACTATACTTTTGTATCATTGTATGAAAAGGTTTCAGTGATGCGGCCCTCGGGCAAATTTACTAGTTCTCATGTGGCCCTCGTGATGATTTGAGTTTGAGATCCCTGGATTAAACTGATTTTTTGGAAAGACATTTGACACCACACCACCCCCATCCCTGGTGTCAATTGTAATTTGGATAAAAACAAGTTGAATTTCAAGTGAAGGTTCCAGTGGCAATGTTAATTGGACATGCTGCACACAATGTATATTATGTTGCACACAGAAACACTGTACTGCACGTATGCAATGTGGGTGAGTTAATGTTACTGGAACTTAAATATTTCCCGACTTTATTGTATTCAGGTGTCAAATCATGCTCGTTTTATTCACACAAATGGGACTGCTCAAGTGAGTAAGGCAAGCAGGATTTGGCCACTTATCACCGCTGTAACATTGCCTGAATGTAGGGTTTGTTTCTGGTATTGATGCACTAAGGTAGCACTCTGTGCAACCCCCTTCTCCACTCCCAAAATACAGAAGAACTGCAACCCGGTAAAATGGGTTGGAACCAATGCAATTTATCCTGCTTTGAAACTGGAGTAAACTCCACCAATGTAAGTGTTATACTATATCGCTTCAGTGCATCTGCCGTGGTGTAGATGTGCCAGATATCTCTGGTGTGGACAAGTTGTGCAGTGCACAATCTCCCTTCTCATGTACCTAAAGAATTCCTCATTGCTGGAAGATGCTTCCAGCCTTAGCACTTCATTCTAACACACGTGGTTTAGTCCTTTTAAAATCTGAGGGAGCTCTACAAACCCAGCCATTTTTGCTGCAGATCTATTCAGGTGTTGAGTATGCAAAACTCCCATCTGTAACATTGTGGAGACCTTTATTCACCCTCACAGAACTCAAACAGCTGAGGGGATCTTATTTTGTAAACTTAAAAAAAAAAAAATATCCGGGCAGACATTGCCCGCAGACATTGAGCATGGAAAATTTCAGCAGCTGTTAGAGAAAGCTATGGGTGACTGAAAAGAAGGGTGTGTTTTTTGAAAACAGCACTTGTCACTCACCCCTGGCTGTTGCTCCTTGGTGTTCCCATGATAGGATTGGGTTTGGGTATGATGAGCTGTGGAAATTCTTGAGGAGAATGTGTGTAGAGGAGGTTGAGGTCCTTAGGAAGTCAGGAAAGGGATAAACTTGGCTTTGCATGCAACATGTTCATCTGGGTATGAAATTGGAATTGGAGTGCACTAGAGATGTTATCTTTGAACTTCAGTTATTTCCCCACTAACTGTAACTGTGAAATACTAACGGCTTTTCCTTTCATTTATTGGACGGCATTAGTCAGATACATATTAAAGCAGTGACTTCAGGCTACACCCTGCCATAGACCATGCCAAGAAAATCCCAAATAATTTGTAACAGACCACCCATTTCCTGACAGAGGGTAGAGTGTGTTGATTTCCCTGCAGCACTGAATAGAGGCAGGGGGGTGGGGAAGATTCTGTGCTGCATGTATTTCAGCAAGATGCAGAGCATGAAGAAATGCAGTGTTAAATATCCTCAGGATGTGAGGAGGGAGTACAGGGGTCTTGTGCAAATGCACAAAGGGGCATTTTTCTCCTGATTTAAAACAAAGAAACAAATGTTTTGGCTGAACAACTCTAACTGACCTTTCCACTAAGAGCATATGTTTTTTCACCCATTTAGGTAAAATAGATTTAAAAAACTTAAAAGAATGCATTTTTATTATTTGCAAAATAGCTAGTTTGATGATCATGCAAATGATATTACCGGTATCTATGATGGGATTTACTTTTTGCTTCTTTAGACTCTGGGAGATCCTGTGTCTCTTTTTTGAAAGAAAGAGAGAATGTTACAAACGTACTTCTAGTCTCAGACGCAGTCTGCCAAGAGGTAGAGGTGAGTTGAGTTCAAGCCAAATAGTCAAATCCAGTTCACATTAAAGTCAATGAAAAGGCTCCTGTTGAATTCAGTGGGAACTGGTTTGGGCAGTGGAGCAGGAAGATTCCTGTGAGGATGTGGAGGAAAGGTCTCTAGATAGCTGTCCAAAAATAGTTTTGCTAAACAATTCAAATCGGAAACATTAGAAAACTGTTCATGAGTTCCCTATTGAGGGCCTTTGGTGTCCGACATTTTCTAGTAATGCTCAAATGAGGTTCTTGTGGAGTGATCAGTAAACCAGAGGTGTGTGTATTTATGAGGACGGGGTACAGTGAGTAAATGAATTATTTATGAATTACTCAGAATATGATTAGCACATAAGACTTTCTGTGAATTGAGGGAGCCCTTTGCTAAAGGTTGTTGCCTACCATCTCTACCAGTCAGGTAGAGATGCGGATTCGCTCCTGGATCTATTCAAAGGCAACAGAGCCATTCTGAAAGATACAGTTTTCCACTGTGCAGGACTCACTAAAGTTGTTGTAGATTCCTGAAAAGGAAAGTTCATCCAAACAAGTTCTTCCATTTTTAATCTTCTGAATAAGTCTTCTTAGAATCTCCTTAATAGTCGTGCTCTCATCTTTTCTCTGAATGTTCAGCCAAGCATGTAACCAGGGAACAGCCCCTCTCTTATTTTCTTTGTCTGTTTTAGTCTGATTTAGGCCCAGCTGTTAAACTATGCTGGTTCATGGTCATGGCTGACTTCCATAGTGCAGAGATTTGAAAACAAAACAATTTCACTTCAGTGTGATCAGTTATTTCAGGATCTTCCATAGGTCCAGAACCCTTTCTGGATATGCCAGTCAGCTGCCAAACACTGACTTGTCCCAGCAACCACCCACCCATCCCTTTGAGCAAGCTCTCATCTACACCAGCCATGCCTGACACATTTTGTGCTATTCCATGTCCTAACCTGCCAGTGCTTGGGGAAGGGTTTATTGACCGAAAGCTTATGGTTATAAGCAATTTATTTGCACATGTGGAAATTAGCGTATTAATCTGCATATGACACACATGGAGCAGAACAAAACTTGACAGCTATGGAGGAAACTGAAGGAGTGCAGGGGTGTGGAGATCCAGGGGTGTGTGGAAGGCAGACTGAAAAGGTGCAGAATACGACTTAGGAGGTGCAGAGGAGTAGGGGTGACAGATGGAAAATGTGAGAGGTGCAATATTGTAAAGGGAAAGGGAGTGACAGTGTAGGGGCAGGTAAATATAGACTGGAGGCAGGACACTGTCAGGGAGCCTGGAGGGGGATGTGAGTAAAGGAGGAGACTGTGTGGCCTGGAGAGGAAGACAGGAATGGGGAGTAGTGATAAAGGAGAGGTAGGCAGAGTGATAAAATGGCAGCTCCCGCTTTGCAGGGATGAGCAGAGGCGAAGGAGCGCCCTCCAAGAAGCCAGAGGGGTAACATGTTTTTGCACGTGTATGTCACCTTGAGTTTTGACCCTGAAATATTCGCACACTCACACACTGAGGGGGGTTGGGGGAGGAGCTTCAGCACAAGTGGTTCCTCCCTCCAATTCTCAAAGGATCAAACCGGAAGGCAAAACTGGAAAAAAAGATAGGTGGATATGTATCATTAATTTTGGTGCCTAGATCCTTGACTGAATGATTGGGGTTGGCAGTACCTTCAGACAGCCTCTTCACAGGCTCTCAGTAAAGGGGTTAATGTAACTCTACCAAACATTTGTTTCTTCTAAACAGCCATTCCAGAGCACCTTGTTTCAGAATTGTTGCTCATTTGTGTCTGTCAACTTTGGATGAGCTGCTGTTTCTTCTCCAGCCAGGAGAAATCCCCCTTGGTCTGTGAGAATGATATTTAGTTAATATAATAAGCTAGTGATTGAAGTCACCCATGTTCTTCTGCATAATTTCCCTTGTTGTCATTGAGACTGTTTCTAAAAGCCTTGCCTCTCTTTATTTCCACTTTTCATTTCTCATGCTCTGTCAGGGTTCCCTCCCCACTCTGAACTCTGGGGTACAGATGTGGGGACCCGCATGAAAGACCCCCAGACCTTATATTCCACCAGCTTAGGTTAACAACTTTCCCAAGGCACAAATTCCTTCTCTTGTCCTTGGACGGTATTGCTGCCACCACCAAGTGATTTAGACAAAGATTCAGGAAAAGGACCACTTGGAGTTCCTATTTCCCTAAAATCTCCCCAAGCCCCTTCACACCCTTTCCTGGGGAGGCTGAAGAATAATATCCCAAACAAAAGGTTAACAAAGTGAGCACAGACCAAATCCCTGGTTCTTAGGACACTGAAAATCAATCAGGTTCTTAAACGAAGAATTTTATTAAAAAAAAAAAAAAAAAGTAAAAGAATCATACCAGCAAAATCAGGATGGAAGATAACTTTACAGGGTAATAAAAAGATTTAAAACACAGAGGATTTCCCTTTAGGCTCAACTTTAAAGTTACAAAAACAGGAATAAACCTCCCTCTTAGCATAGGGAAAATTCACAAGCTAAAACAGGAGATAATCTAACGCATTTCCTTGCTATTACTTACAATTTCTGTAATTTTAGATGTATCATTTCAGTAGGAGCTGGTTACCTGCTTGGTCTCTCTCTTTGTCCTGAGAGAGAACAACACAAAGAGCACAAACAAAACCTTCTTCCGCTCCTCCCCCCCAGACTTGAAAGCATCTTCTTTCCCCATTGGTCCTTCTGCTCAGGTGCCAACTAGGTTAATTGAACTGATTAACTCCTTACAGGTAAAAGAGGGATTTTTATGCTACCCGTAGCTGTATGTTTATGACATACTCTCTTTGCGGGAAGACTGAATACCACAGGGATGAACGCAGGTCACCATTAAATGATGATTTTGGTCGAGTGTTGACTATTGAGGCACCAGAAGTCTGGTAGGCTCCCTCAGAATGAGTGAGGGGATATACCCAGCGCTGCACCATCTGTTGAAAGCCAGTTTACTGTGATCACATCGTCAGATCTCACAAGCTAAACAGTGTCAAACAAAGTCGGGCAAGTGCTTAGATGGGAGACCTCTCAGGAACCACCTAGGTGCTGCAGGAAGTGGTATTGGTGATTCAGTAGGGGATCCTGTTCCCTCTAAATTTCCATCAAGTCAATGCCCAAGAAGAATGCTTGGCAGAGTGGCTGGAGGTGCTGAGTCAGATTGTAGATGAGCAGTAGATAACTGTTTGATTCAGTTATTTATTTGTTTGCACTACATACGAGAGAGAAAGAAGCTATGTTTGACTTGGTTTTTAAGCAACAAAGCAGGTACCCTTTGTCGCTTCTACAGATCCAGACTAACACGGCTACCCCTCTGATACTTGAAAGCAGGTATAGTGAGAGCATTTGAGGAAACAGTGAACAAAATCTCATAAAATTCAGGAGTCTGATCCTGGGGAGGTTATTAAAGGGAGTTTCAATTATTACACCGTATTTAAACTGCCCAAGCTTTTCAAGAAAAGTTCTGCAAGCTAGCCACAGTCTTATTTTGTCTGTGAAGCACTAGGTATATTTATAGCACCATTTGAGTCATCAATAATAATGACCTATGATACTGTTGAGACAGGTCACTGGGACAATGAAGTTAAGTGTATGGACACAAAGAAATGGAAACAGAAATTAGAATGGGAAAAAATTTGTTGGGCCAGCTTATTTGTCCAGTACATGTACAAAGGGTCTGAAAGAAGAATCCCCTAGGATTTAGGACCAAAAATATTTCTAAAAATCACAACTCTGTGTATGCAGAGTCTGGAAAAACTGGCACAGACTCAGGAAAAGCCTGTTTAAAAAGGGTTAGGAGTGAAGTTCTTAAAACACTTTATGGGATGATGGGAGAAGGGCAGAGACCTGGAAACTCTTTGCACTTCAGGACTGGAACCCTCAATGGGGAGAATGTAAGTGGACCTTTCACCTGCAGAAGGTGTGTGATTCTCCTCTGAAGTCACAGAGAGAAAATTAGCAGAGTGGAGAGATGTGGTTCCACCCTGGAAATTGACTCTCTTTAAAGGTTTGTTTAGACTGGAATATAAAGGTGTGGTGTTAGCTAACATGATTCAAAAGGCGAATGTAGACCATCCATACTGCCTTTAAATATTCTAACCCGGTCCACTTAAAGCCTGGGGGAAGAATGGGAGGTGGGCTTTAATGAGACAATAATGTATGTTAGTGTGCCTTGTCTACATTAGATTTTTCAAATGTTAGCTAACACATGTTAGCATCACATCTTTAAATCCTAGTCTAGACAAAGCCAAAATGGCCCCGTACGGCTCCCTGGTTAATGTCCCATCATTTCCACATTCAGTATGCTCAGTTTTACAAGCTAGGATGGCTATTCTAATTGCGGGTACTGTGAACTCTCCGGGGGGGAGCAAAATACATAACACGCTCCCTAAAATGGATGAAAAGGCCACTTCATTTGGAACCTCAATTTTATATTAAGGCAACCTCACAAAATTCCACTTCTACATCTCAAGGACAAGTACAGGCTAGTAAAATATCATTAATGGCTTTTCTTTATCACAAGGGTGGACAAGTCAGTTTTGTGCCTGGGCCAGTAAGGGCAAGTGTGCAAGGCTTTGTTTAGGGTTCCAGTTCCCATGTGTGTAGGAGGACAAGATAACAATAGCACAGTTAGTGATGCTGAGGCCAGAGCAGGATCCTAAATGACTTGGAGTCAGACTTGCCCTCCCCCATTGCCCACTGACTGCAGGTAACTGATTCTGTGTGACAGACTTGTAGAGCAGTGTAAGAAACAGCACACATGGGGAAGGAGAGTCTGATGGCATGGGTGCGGTATGCCTCAGGAGAAGGGGGAGAGGCTGAGAGACGTAGCTGGAGCTTGAACGAGGAGTGAAATGGCTTAGAAACCTCTTCATCGGCTTTGTCTCGTTTTCTTCCAGGCCTATCATGACTGTGAGATTCAGTCTCTGAAGGAGTAGGTGCTCTTTGTTGCCATGACGACAGGCGACTGCTGCCACCTACCTGGCTCATTGTGTGACTGTCCAGGAAGTGCTGCTTTGTCTAAGTCAGTGGAGGACTCCGACATCGGGCGACCGCAGTATGTCACCCAAGTGACTGCAAAAGATGGCCGGCTGCTCTCGACAGTGATCAAAGCACTGGGAGCACAAAGGTAAAGGCTTGCGCTGGGCTGCATCAGCCTTTTGCTCTTAACTATTACTATATCCCAGCCCATTTGTCCAGGAGCTTCGTGGTAAACCATTGGGGATGATATCTGTTTAGCCAGACTTGTCCAGGGAAATAGACTGTTGATTCAATAAGCAAATGGCAGCGAAATGTGCTGAAACTTTTTTGGTTAAAAAAAGATCAGAGAAGCTGGGCAGTCTCCCTCTGCAGAGAACACTGGCCTCAGATTCAACTCGGCTAGTGAGTTTGTCAGAGGTCTTAGTTTCAACTCCTACCGAGTGTCAGTTCCATTCCATTTCAAATCTATCCATAAATTGATGAATTGTGGAAAATGGTAACTCTATGAATATTTGGAAGGAAGAGCTAGACACAGACATTGACGAAGGCAAAACTTGAATGCTTTGTCTAACAAACCTGGAGCAGAATGGTGGAAGTGAGACTTGAATTTATTTTCTTGGGGACTGTAATGGGAGTTCATGTTCCTCTCTGCAAACAGACCGTCTGGGTTTTATGGGCCGGGATGTAGGCAGTGTTCCCTCTAATTTTTGACAGGCCGTGTATGCAAAAAATTTCTTCTGTGTAAATTTTTGAAGCAGAGTTCAAATTTGTGCACCATGAGGTAAATGCGCCCAAGTGAGTAAAATGCTTATACAAGGAGATGTGTGCGTCCCGACGTAATCAACGCTCCATGTTTGAAATGCTGGCGGGGAGGGGTACGATTCATTGCCCTCCTTTCCCTTTCCCCCCCTTGCCAGCTAGTAGAATCTGGCTGTGTTGATAGATAGTGGGTGAACAATGTCAAAAGTCGCCCGTAAATGATATTTTGGCCTGGCTCCGATGTAGTATTTCATTTTTTTGTGTGTGCGGTGTTTCGCCATGTGCGCGGGGTTTAGGATCTGTGCGTGTGCGCACACACACACAGTTTAGAGGGAACAGTGGATGTAGGAAGTCTGGCCTAGTAGTCAGAGAAGGAATAAGCTCTAGTGGGCAGAGCAGGCGTCCAGGGAGGGGCAGGAAATCAAGGGTCCACATCAGAGTCAACTGCCAGTTACCAGAGCCATGGGTCAAGCCAGAGTCAGAATCGGGAATCAAAGCTGAGGGTCAGAGCCAAGGTCAGATGCGAAATGCCAGAGCCAAGGGTCAAGCTGGAGTTGGAGCCAGGACTGGTCAGTGAGGATTGGAGGGAGGAACAGGAAGAGAGGCAAGAATTGAGCAGGAGCACAGTGGGAACAGGAGCGAAGGTTGAGTAAGTGGCATTCTCAGCTAGGGTGGCATTCTCAGAACTGCTTCTAGTTCCACGCGCAGGGCCAGGTAAGCAGGCAGAGCTTCAGAGTCTTAATGCATGGATGAGACGATGGGGTAGAGAGGAGGGGTTTAGATTTATTAGGAACTGAGGAAACTTTTGAGATGGGGGGAGCCTATACAGGAAGGATGGGCTCCACCTAAACCAAAGTGGAACCAGACTGCTGGCACTTAACATTAAAAAGGTTGCAGAGCAGTTTTTAAACTAAGAGATGGGGAAAGCCGATTGCTGCAGGGAAGCACATGGATCGGACAGAGACTTCTCTTACAGGAGGGTCTACTGATAGAGATTCTTTAGGTTTAAGGAGGAGAGGATGGAAAAGGATACAGGAGGGGCCAGATCAGACAAGAAACTTTCACATAAAAAAGAATCTGACACATCTGAAAAGGGAAGACAATTAAACAGTGACCAGTTTTTAAAGTGCTTGTACACAAATGCTAGAAGTCTAAATAATAAAATGGGTGAACTAGAGTGCCTGTGTTAAAGGAGGATATTGGCATAATAGGCATCAGAGAAACATGGTGGAGTGAGGACAATCAATGGGACACAATCATACCGGGGTATAAAATATATCAGAAGGACAGAACAGGTCGTGGGGGAGCGGGAGAGTGGCGCTATATGTGAAAGAAAATGTAGAATCAAATGAAGTAAAAATCTTAAATGAATCCACATGTTCCATAGAATCTCTATGGATAGTAATTCCGTGCTCTAATAAGAACATAACAATAGGGATCTATTATCGACCACCTGATCAGGACAGTGATAGTGATGATGAAATGCTAAGGGAGATTATAGAGGCTATCAAACTAAAGAACTCAATAATAGTGGGAGATTTCAGTTATCCCCATATTGACTGGGTACATGTTGCCTCAGGACGAAATGCAGAGACAAAATTCCTCGATACTTTAAATGACTGCTTCTTGGAGCAGCTGGTACAGGAACCCACAACGGGAGAATCAACTCTTGATTTAGTCCTGAGTGTAGCGCAGGATCTGGTCCAAGAGGTAACTATAACAGGACCACTTGGAAATAGTGACCATAATATAATAACATTTAACATTCCTGTGGTGCGAAGAACACATCAACAGCCCAACACAGTGGCATTTAATTCAGAAAGGGCAACTATGCAAAAATGAGGGGGCTAGTTAAACAGAAATTAAAAGGTAAAGTGACTAAAGTGAAATCCCTGCAAGCTGCATGGACACTTTTCAAAGACACCATAATAGAGGTCCAATTTAAATGTATACCCCAAATTAAAAAAACAAAGTCGAAGAACTAAAAAAGAGCCACCGTGGCTTAACAACCATGTAAAAGAAGCAGTGAGAGATAAAAAGGCATCTTTTAAAAAGTGGAAGTCAAATCCTAATGAGGTAACTAGAGAGGAGCATAAACACTGCCATGTAAAATTGGCAGTGTAAAAATTTAATAAGAAAAGCCAAAATGGAGTTTGAAGAACAGCTAGCCAAAAACTCAAAAGGTAATAACAAAATGTTTTTTAAATACGGCAGAAGCAGGAAGCCTGCTAAACAACCAGTGGGACCACTGGACGATAGAGATACAAAAGAAGCACTTAAAGATGATAAAGTCATTGCGGAGAAACTAAATTAATTCTTTGCTTCGGTCTTCATGGCTGAGGACGTTAGGGAGATTCCCAAAGCTGAGCCGTCTTTTGTAGGTGACAAATCTGAGGAATTGTCACAGATTGAAGTGTCACTAGAGGAGGTTTTGGAACTAAATTGATAAATTTAACTGAATTGATAAACGGTAACAAGTCACCGGGACCAGATGGCACTCACCCAAGAGTTCTGAAAGAACTCATGTGAAATTGTGGAACTGTTAACTAGGGTTTGTAACCTGTCCTTTAAATCGGCTTCTGTACCCAATGACTGGAAGATAGCTAATGTAACACCAATATTAAAAAGGGCTCTAGAGGTGATCCTGGCAATTACAGACTGGTAAGTCTAACATCCG
The DNA here is from genome assembly GCA_037349315.1 of Chelydra serpentina. Lineage (NCBI taxonomy): Eukaryota > Metazoa > Chordata > Testudines > Chelydridae > Chelydra > Chelydra serpentina. Next base: position 1,982,149 of record JBAIAC010000192.1, read on the forward strand.
TACCGGGCAAATTAGTTGAAACAATAGTAAAAAATAAAATTGTCAGGCACATAGAAGAACATAAATTGTTGGGCAAAAGTCAACATGGTTTCTGTAAAGGGAAGTCATGTCTTACTAGTCTATTAGAGTTCTTTGAAGGTGTCAACAAGCATGTGGACAAGGGGGATCCAGTGGACATAGTGTACTTAGATTTCTAGAAAGCCTTTGACAAGGTCCCTCGCCAAAGACTCTTAAGTAAATTAAGTTGCCATGGAATAAGAGGGAAGATCCTTTCATGGATTGAGAACTGGTTAAAAGACAGGGAACAAAGGGTAGGAATAAATGGTAAATTTTCAGAATGGAGAGGGGTAACAAGTGGTGTTCCCCAAGGGTCAGTCATAGGACCAATCCTATTCAACTTATTCATAAATGATGTGGAAGAAGGGGTAAACAGTGAGGTGGCAAAGTTTGCAGATGATACTAAACTGCTCAAGATAGTTAAGACCAAAGCAGACTGCGAAGAACTTCAAAAAGATCACACAAAACTAAATGATTTGGCAACAAAATGGCAAATGAAATTTAATGTAGAAAAATGTAAAGTAATGCACATTGGAAAAAATAACCCCAACTATACATATAATATAACGGGGGCTAATTTAGCTACAACTAATCAGGAAAAAGATCTTGGAGTCATTGTGGATAGTTCTCTGAAGAATGTGGTCTCCTCATCTCAAAAAGGATATACTGGCATTAGAAAAGGTTCAGAAAAGGGCAACTAAAATTATTAGGGGTTTGGAACAGGTCCCATATGAGGAGAGATTAAAGAGGCTAAGACTTTTTAGCTTGGAAAAGAGGAGACTAAGGGGGAATATGATAGAGGTATATACAATTATGAGTGGTGTGGAGGAAGTGAATAAGGAAAAGTTATTTACTTGTTCTCATAATAGAAGAACTAGAGGCCACCCAATGAAATTAGTGGGCAGCAGGTTTAAAACAAATAAAAGGAAGTTCTTCTTCACACAGTGCACAGTCAACCTGTGGAGCTCCTTGCCTGAGGAGGCTGTGAAGGCTAGAACTATAACAGGGATTAAAAGAGAACTGGATAAATTCATGGAGACGAAGTCCATTAATGGCTATTACTCAGGATGGGTAAGGAATGGTGTCCTTAGCCTCTGTTTGTCAGAGGGGGGTGATGGATGGCAGGAGAGAGATCACTTGATCATTACCTGTTAGGTTCACTCACTCTGGGGCACCTGGCATTGGCCACTGTTGGTGGACAGGATACTGGGCTGGATGGACCTTTGGTCTGACCCAGTACGGCCATTCTTATGTTCTTATGTTAAGTCAGGAACAGGACTGGGTGCAGGAAGCAGGCATAAACAGGGTCCAGTGCAGCCACAACAGGAAACCACTTTGTTGCTCGGACAAACTTCCTGTTCCTCGTCCTGGTTTAAGTAGCGTAATTGGATCAATCAGTGGAGCCAGGAAATCCTCCAATCAGAGCTCCCATGGGTGGTGCCTTGGCTGGGGCTATCGCCCTAGTAGTTTCTCAACCCACCTAGTTTCAATAGCCATTGGGTGGAGGCCAGGATATGGCAGTTGTCTGGGGACTCCCAGGCCTGGGTTCAAGGTCTGGGACATCACATCATCCCCCTTCCTATGGCAGCATTGGGATGGGCTTTTCAAGATGGTTCTTGTGGAATGTTTTTACAAATTCGGGGGCATGGACATTTTCAGTGGGCTCCCAGGAACGCCCCTCAGGCCTGTAACCCTCCCAATCAATCAAATGCCACAGCTTACCCTACTTGATTTTAGAACTGAAGACTTCATGAATGATATACTCTTCATGGTCCTGCACACACATCGGAATGGGGGGGTGGCTGGGTCCGGTGGGGAAAAGGGTTAGCCGTATATGGCTTCAACAGGGACGCGTGGAATGCTGAGTGGATTTAGAAGGAACGAGGCAGGTAGAGTTTGAAGGTGACAAGGTTGATCTGTTAGTGGATTCGATATGGGCCAAGGAATTGGTGATTGAGTTTATGGGATGGTTTGTTGGTATGGAGAAGCTCTGCTGAGTGCCATTCTTTATGGTCTACAGTGAAATCGGGGCCTTTTTGTTGCCATTGGTCCTCATATCACTTATAGTCCTGTTTGTCTTCCTCAGGAAGGTTTTTAGCTCCACCTGGGTACAATGGATCAGTTGTACCCATTCTGAAGTGGCTGGAGTAGGGGAGGTTGGGGGTACTTAAGGATGGAATTGGGGATGGAACACGTAGTTTTCAATAAAAGGGCTTTGTCCTGTGGAGGCGTGTTCAGTGTTATATGCGAACGATGTATAGGATAGCAGTGAGGACCAGTCATTCTGATGGTGGTTGCTGTAGCTTTGGAGATACTTTTCCAGGATTTGGTTCACCCTTTCTGTCTGGCCATTCATTTGCGGGTGATAATATGAAGAAAGGAAAGAGTGTACTCCCAGCAATCGGAGGGCCTCCCGCCAGAAGCAAGCAATGAACTGAGCACCATGGTCAGAAATAATGCGCTCAGGGAGTCCAGGAAGGCAGATGACCTGGTTTCCCTGTAGCTGGGCGGTCTCCTCGAAGGAAGGTAATTGGGTGCAGGGCATAAAGTGGGCCATCTTCATGAGGTGTGTGATAAATTAAGGGGGAGAGTAGCTCCCTGTTATGGCATCCAGCCAGCCAGTTAGCTATAAACTCCCTCTTAATAGCTGTTCTCTACTTGCTTTACCTTTAAAGAGGTAAAAAGTTTTACTGCTATGCATAGGCAAAAGGAAGTGAGTCGGCACCTGACCAAAAGAGCCAGTGGGAAGGCTAGAACTTTTTAAAATTGAGAAAAAACTTCCCCTTTGTCTGTCTTTGGTTGTTCTCCCAGGGAGAGGTGGACAGAGAAGCAATGCTGTAAGAAGCTTTGGGCCAGGTATGAAAAAACATTTGTATCATACCTAAAAACTACTTATTTAAAACCCCAGATATGTAAGTAGACCAGGAAATGTCTAGGAAGACACAATTAGGTTTTATCTTTTGTATTTCTTTATGGCTTGTGGATTCCTCTGTGCTAACCCCAGGTGCTTTTGTTTTGCTTGTAACCTTTAAGCTGCACCTCAAGAAAGTTATTCTGGATGCTTAATTCTTGTATTTGCTCTTTTTAAATCTAGCAATCGCCTCAGTTTTCTGATGTATTTTCAGTCTTTCTTTCATAAAATTTACGTTTTTTAAGAACAGGATTGGAGTTCTGTGTTTTAAGAGGTTTCTGCGTGTATTTTTTTTTTTAATTAGCTGGTGGCAACAGCTGACTTCCTTTGGTTTTTTTCCTCAGCTCTTCCTGGAAGGGGTGGGGGAGTGAAAGGGCTTGAGGGTACCCCACAGGAAGGAATTCCCCAGTGCACCTTCCAGGCTCTTAAAGGGATTTTGCACTTGGGTGGTGGCAGCATCTACCCATCCAAGTTCAGAGAAAAGCTGTAACCTTAAAAGTTTAATACACGCCTGGCATGGCCAGTATTAATTTTTAGAATCCTTGGGGGCCCCCTCCTTCTGCACTTGAAGTGCAAGAGTGCGGAATCAGCTTTGACATGGTGGCAGAGCGCTGGGATCATTTTGAACCAGAAGCACAGACCTCAGGATTTTAAAAGGACACATTTTTCCGTTTGGCAGCCTGCAGAGCCAGGGAGGTTTCTTTTCATTTCTTTTCTTCCTAAGGGAGAACAGGCTGTCGCGGAGTGTGGGGGAGTCTGCGCCTGCACCCCTCTTCCTCGGCATTCAATGCCAGTGCACACACAGGGTTCAGCCTCCCAAGACAGGGAGTCCAACAAGCAGTTTATTTTTTTTTTTCTAGCTTCGTGGCAATGAAATAGCTAGGCTAGAGTAGGGCAGCCCTGTGCATGAGGTTGCGGTCACGCACCAAAACCCTAGAGCAACCAGTCTTCCGAAAGCGGCACGCCACGGAGAAGACAGACCCGGATCAAGCCCTGACATCCAGCTCCATGACAGAAATACAGGGAGGGGATGGGGGACCGGGAATTTCCCAGGACGGAAGGGTCAGCCCTCCCCAGCCTGAGATGCCGGTGCCAGGATGGAGGGATGCCCTTAACCCAGGCCGAGTTCTAACTGCGGAAGACAGAAATTTCTTCCTAGAGGCGAAGCGCTTGGAAGCGGAGGAGAGGAAAGAGATGAAGCTCTTGGAGGCGGAACTGGAGCTGAAGCGCTAGAGCCGGAAAAGGTTAAGCTGGGTCAACCAGGTAGCCCAGCAGTCCTCCTCCAGGTACCACTCCCCATTCCAAGAAATTCCCCACATACAAGGTAGGCGATGATACAAAGGCCTTCTTAGAAAATTTTGAAGAGCCTGTCTCAGGTACAACATCCCTCCAGACCAGTATATGGTGAAGCTGAGGTCACAACTCAGTGGACCTTTAGCAGAGGTGGCAGCTGAAATGCCTAAAGAACACATGAACGATCACAAACTTTTTAAACAAAAAGCCCCATCCTAATTCTGGCCAACACCCGAGCATGCCCATTGGCGGTTCAGAGCCCTAAGGTGGAAACCAGACGTGGCATTTTCCCGACATGCCTACCACATTGTAAAAAATTGGGATGCCTGGATATCAGGAGCAAATGTTAGGTCTCTGGAAGATCTGTCTCTCCTAATGCAAATGGAGCAGTTCTTAGAGGGTGTTCCTGAGGAAATAGAAAGGTACATTCTAGATGGGAAGCCCAAAACTGTAATCGAGGCAGGGGAGATCAGAGCTAAATGGAGGTGGTGGAGAAGAAGAAAGCTAGTAGCAGTTGGTGTGGATTCCAGAAGAGGAGCCCTCCACACAGCCAGGGAAACCCCAAATGCCTTCTCATCATAGAATCTCAGGGTTGGAATGGACTCAGGAGGTCATCTAGTCCAACCCCCTGCTCAAAGCAGGACCAATCCCCAACTAAATCATCCCAGCCAGGGCTTTGTCAAGCCTCACCTTAAAAACCTCTAAGGAAGGAGATTCCATCACCTCCCTAGGTAACCCATTCTAATGCTTCACCACCCTCCTAGTGAAATAGTGTTTCCTAATATCTAACCTAAATCTCCACCTCTGCAACTTGAGACCATTACTCCTGGTTCTGTCATCTGCTACCACTGAGAACAGTCTAGAGCCATCCTCTTTGAAACCCCCTTTCAGGTAGTTGAAAGCAGCTATCAAATCCCCCCTCATTCTTCTCTTCTGCAGACTAAATAATCCTAGTTCCCTCAGCCTCTCCTCATAAATCATGTGCGCCAGCCTCCTAATCATTTTTGTTGCCCTCCGCTGGACTCTTTCCAATTTTTCCACATCTTTCTTGTAGTGTGGGGCCCAAAACTGGACACAGTGCTCCAAATGAGGCCTCACCAGTGCCGAATAGAGGGGAATAATCACGTCCCTCGATCTGCTGGCAATGCTTCTACTTATACAGCCCAAAAGGCCGTTAGCCTTTTTGGCAACAAGGGCACACTGTTGACTCATATCCAGCTTCTCATCCACTGTAACCCCTTGGTCCTTTTCTGCAGAACTGCTGCCCAGCCATTCGGTCCCTAGTCTGTAGCAGTGCATGGGATTCTTCCATCCTAGGTGCAGGACTCTGCACTTGTCCTTGTTGAACCTCATCAGATTTCTTTTGGCCCAATCCTCTAATTTGTCTAGGTCCCTCTGTATCCTGTCCCTACCGTCCAGCGTATCTATCACTCCTCCCAGTTTAGTGTAATCTGCAGACTTGCTGAGGGTGCAATCCAGAGCATAAAATGCAATAGTATCTGTAAATTGTGCTGCTTTTAGGGCTCTTGGTGTGAGGGTGTCTATATGGCTGTAATGGAATCCTAGTCAGCCATCGCTATTTCAAATCTCTGCATTTTCACAAATACTTAAGGTGTTGGTGAAGTCAAACAGAGCCATGTGGCTGAACCTGATTGTGAACATGGCCAAACCAAGTGCAAAGTAACCACAGAACCAAGTGAAATATAGTAGAACCTCAAAGATACCAACATCAGAGTTACAGACTGACCGGTCAACTGGACATCATGGGGAACTGGATGTAAACTATCCTGCAGCAACGGAGACCAACCCGCCTACCCGCCCCCCCCCAAAAAAACAACAACAACCCACAAACAAACCAGCAAATACAGTACTGTACCATGCCTGTATTGCATCTTAAAGATAGGCACATCTGGATTGCCTGTCCCCGCCCCCACTCCCTACTTACCATGGATTGTGGCAGCCACTTATAGGTAGGAAGCTGTGAATGCTGTTTTCCCCTCTCCCTCCCCCCTGGCTGGGAGGGGAACAAGCTTGCAAGCTCAGAGTCCGGGAAAGAAACTTTCCTAGCTGCTGCTGAAACGTGGCCTGGAGTGTAAACTGCTGGAGCCCGAGGCCGAGCTCCTGCCCGCACGCTGCACTCTGGAGGAGCAGCTCAGTGTTAAAGGACCACAGCCTACACTGTGTGCCCACGGACACTGCGGGTCCCAGAGTGCCTCACTCCTCAACTTTGCAGCCAGGGGCTAGAACCAGCTGCCTGTCCCCACCCCCACTCGCCAGGCAGTCACTGCAGAACTCTGAGCCCTTGCTCTGAGCAGTCTGCCCTGAGGAGCATCCCATAACAGCTTGTTCAGAGTTATGAACAACCTCCATTCCTGAGGTGTCTGTAACTCTGAGGTTCTACTGTACTCAGTGCTGCTGCTTTTATTTGGCTCAGATAAGTATGTGAAATGGAAGAGTTGTTGAAAGCAAAATAGGAAGAGATGGAAGGAACTACACTCCTGATAATGTAGACTGTGTCCTGCCACGGTAACTGACCTCAAGATCTCATGAAACCAAACAATGCCAGGAACAGCGTGACTGATCTTAAAACCGTGAGAGAGAGAGAGAGAGACAGGGGCTAGGTCAGGGTTGCAATCTCTCCACAAAATGGAGTCACATTTGAAATATTTCCTTTGTCGTTCCAGCAAAATTTTGCCTTTTTATTTTGAAAGCTTTTCAGATGTTATCCACTGAATTGCTTATTGGTAGCCAAGGTTATATTAGGACACTGGAAATCTGAGACTTCTCAAACAGGAAGAGAGTAGATAGTATATCTCACAAGATGCAGTTCTTAGCAAATAACAGAGAAGCATGAGAGTATTTGAGATTTGGGGTGTTTTTTATTTTTTTTACTACCTCAGTTGTTAATGCTGCTTATACATGATCTGAACCATATTTATATAGCACCATAACTGGACTTGGTGCTTGACTGAAATAAGACGCTGCCCCATGCCCTGAAGAATTGCACTGTGGATCAAAAGAAAGGGGCAGAAGTAGGGAGAGCCAAGATACTTTGTTTTGCATGAGGCTTCTAAGCTATAGTGTCAAGTATCAGAGGGGTAGCCGTGTTAGTCTGGATCTGTAGAAGCGACAAAGGGTCCTGTGGCACCTTATAGACTAACAGAGGTTAGTCTATAAGGTGCCACAGGACCCTTTGTCGCTTCTAAGCTATAGTGTTTTGTTTTTTTCATCCAAGGCCTGGCTAGGGCAAGCAGAAAGGAGTAGGTGGCCCAGGAATGGAGTCAAGCAGTGTCAACTGAGATTTGAAAGCGAGCGAGGGTTTGTGGCACACTGGCAGAGGGTTCCAGGAGCAGGAGGCAGAAGGAAGTGGGAGTATGGGGAGTAGATGGAGCAAGGAGGTGAGAATGGGCAGAATACAATGGGGGATGTGTATACTATGGAATGTTCAGAGCCCCGGGGAGCTCTGAACTTGATGTGGAAGGTGACGGGTTGGTGAAGTGATGCCAGGGTGTGGCAACATGGTCAAAGTAGCAGGAAAGTGCTTTGACCACATCATCCCACCCTGGCATCACTTCATCAGTCCCCTGCCACCTTCCACATCGAGTTCAGAACTCCCCAGGGCACTGCACATGACTGTTGCATGGCATGAAGACTGGATAGTCATCGAGGCCCGAGAGGAGCAGCTGATGGAGTCCCAATGAGCGAACTGTAGCAATAGCCAGGGCTTAGCAGTATGGGGGAAGGGAGACAGCATTCAGTGCTAGCACAGACTGGGGAGGACAAAGCTGCACCTCCTTAGTTCTGCCCACTGGCATCAGTGGGAGAGTGGTGCTGACCCTCCCCAGTCCCTGCTAGTGTCAGCCAAAGGCCCTGACCTACCCTCTCTCTAGCAGAGAAGCTGGGTGCAGGGTGGCACCTGCTGCTTCCTGCTCTCCCCACTCCCTGTCCCAGCTCCTGTCTATCTTGGGTGTTTTAGGGCACCCAGGATCTAGGTCTCTGTGGCATGTGCACACCCTTCCCTGCCCTTCTGGGGTATAGGATTTCTTGTGTCTGTGGCAGGCTCCCATCTTTGCTGCAGGGGCCCTCCTGCTGACTGCTTCTCTCCTGTCCTCACCTACCTCCCAAATGCTGTCTCCAACAGGAGATGAGAGGAGGTCATTAAACCCAAACCTAGCCTTGGAGCAAGCAGACAAAGAAAGTTATTAGCCAGGCACAAGACCTTCTATGTACAGACTGTGTCGGCGCACTACCAAGAAATCATACAGCAGCAGAGGGCTAAGAGCCTTCACAGCAGGACAACAGGCTAGGATCTGGCTTCCGACTCTCCCACCCCCCACCATAATAGAGTTTATTAAGGTGGGCCATTTGTATGAAACTTACTAAGCACCCAGCTGGAATTTGGAACAGTTTTATGGATTTGTGACTCTGATCACCTCCCCTTCTTTCCAAGGCCAGGTCTACACTACGGGGAGGGGGGGGGGGGGGGATAACGTAGCTGAAGTCGACGTACCTCACTCGACTTACCGCACCATGAGGACACCGCAGTGTCGACTGCTGCCGCTCCCCCGTCGACTCCGCTTCTGCCTCTCACCAGGGTGGATTACCGGAGCCGAAAGGAGAGCAATCGGGGATCGATTTATCGTGTCTACGCTAGATGTGAAAAATTGATCCCCGAAAGATCGATCGCAACCCGCCAAATCGGCGGGTAGTGTAGACCAGCCCCAAGAAGATCACTTCCCTGAATGGGACTTTCCTGCCACGTTGCCCCGCCCTCTGCTCCTTGGCACTTCCCCCAACATGACCTTTCTGTTGCAGTTTCACTGCAGTGTTTTCCTGATGCTGTGGAGAGTCACCTGGGGGGATTCCAAGATGACTTTTTCTGTTTCTGGCACACTGTGGTCCCTAAAACGCTTCTTATATTTACATTGAATTTAAACCCTCAGCAATATAACAATTAACACTTAAATATAAGACCAGATTTCTCCCAGGAGAGGGAGAAAGGGCAACCTAACCAGGCACTCAGCACGACCAGGCCAGACTCCTTGAAGACAGATTATTTGCATTCTGGAACTGTCATTTCACTTCCATGCAATTTAATTGTATGTGTTGCATTGATTCATCACTGAAAATGCAAATTCCACCTAAACCAATGTGAATCTTTGAGGCAGAAATTCTGCCTCATTTTGCCAGAGTTCTCTGTAGATTTTGTTATCACAACCCATACCTTTGTGCTTCTCTGTCCCTTTCTTTCTGTAATTGTAAATGCTCTTATGAGCTACTTGGACAATGCCCCTGTGGTGAGCAGCTGTGCTAACAGTGCACAATAACATAATTCCAGAAAGACCCAGGGAAAGGTACTCTCAGGAATATATGAACAAACTAAACTATTTTCATTTCAGGACCATTGCTTGGAAAACTTAAAAGGCCCTGGAAGTATTTGTACTAGTCTTCCAAAGCTTTTCTAGTCCTGGCAGGCAGTAGCGTAGCTAGGCGGGGGGAGTAGGGGGAGCGGCCGCTCCCCCTGAGCACATTTTTCAAAAGTGGCGCTGTCACGGAGTATAGGGGAGTCCGGCCCTGCACCCCTCTTCCCCGGATTCACTGGGAGTCTCAGCCAGCCAGTAGAACAGAAGGTTTATTAGAGATGCCAGGAACACAGCCCAACCAGAGCTTGTCAGTACATCCAGGACCCCTCAGTCGGGTTCTTCCGGGGGGCAGGGAGCTTAGACCCCAGCCTGGGGCTCCCTGCATTTCGCCCCACAGCTCCAAACGGGGCAGGGAGGCCAGACCCTGTCTGCCTCTCTCCCCTCTTCTCCGGCCAGCCCCAAAACTGAAACCAAAAAGCCAAACCCTCCAGCAGCCTCTCTTCCCCTCCCCCGGGGTCCCTCCTCTAGCCTGTCCATTCTCCCAGCCAAAGGTGTCACCTCCCAACCCCCGTCCTGGCTCATGTTACAGCCTCAGGTAAAGTCTCGCATTTCCAATGCAGCCTGTCCCAATGCAGCCAGCCTCTCAGGTCAGACCCATCTCGCTCTCTACTCCGTCACAGGCGCCTTCTTAATTTTTGAAAGGGTGGAGACGGAGTGGATGGAGGTGGAGCGACAAAATAGCTCAGGGGTCCCGCTGGACCCACCAAGAGTCCGCTGCTGGCCTGGGTGAAAGAACCCAGGCCAGCAGCGGGCTGAGAGACCCGGGCTGGCAGGAGCCCGCGGGGGGAATCCCAGAGCGGGACGGGCTGAGAGGCTCAGCCAGCTGCTGCGCTGGGATTCCCCCCATAGGCTCCTGCCAGCTGGGGTCCCGCTGCTGGCCGGGGTGAAAGAACCCAGGCTGGCAGCGGGCTGAGAGACACACAGGACTCATTTAAACTTGCGCACTTACACTCATCCCTTACAGGGATGGTGGCGCCTTTTTTTATGTGTTCGCTCCCCCTGGTGTTAGAACCTGTCTACGCCACTGCTGGCAGGTCAGAAGATACTTGACCTTTAAAATCGAATCTCTCTGATTACTGTGTTGGCTTCCTCCACACTTGATTCCAATATGTCTGTCTTAGGTGATATTTCAAACCACTAGGGGAATGATTAATGCATTGTATTATTACTAAAGTGCAATCTGTGTGCTAGGCCCGGCCTCTGTAGACATGTAGGAAGAAATAGCCCCCTAACCCTGCAGAGCTGATACTGTATGTGGACAGTGTACAAATGGAGGATGGAGTTGGTTGCAGTGTGGTGGACAGAGAAGCTTAGTATGTAGGGTGACCAGACGTCCCCATAAAATCGGGACTGTCCCGATTTTTCCTCCTTTGTCCCGCGTCCCGACCAATGCATGGTCGGGACGCCATTTGTCCTGATATCGGGACTTCGGTTTTGTTTTATTTTTCCTTTTTCCCTCGGCGATCTCCGGCAGGGCTTGGAGAACTCCGGTGGGTTTTTTTTGTTTTTTTCTTTTCTCTTTTTTCTCGGAGATCTCCGGCGGGGCTCCGAGAACTCCGGCGGGGTTGTTTTGTTTTGTTTTGTTTTCTCAGAGATCTCCGGCGGGGCTTGGCAAACACTGGCGGGTTTTTTTTTTTCTTGCTCAGAGATCTCTGGCAGGGCTCGTGTTTGTTTAACGAGCTGCTTCCGGTCTCTGGTGAGAGCCGGGCGGCAGGAACTGCCCCACCTGCCTGGGGGAGTGCATGGGGTATGGCTGGGCTGGAGAAGTCGCACGGGGAACTCTGGGTGCTTCCAGGGCCCTGTCCCCCAGCCCAGCAGCCAGCCAAGGAGAGGGATGGGGGCTCTGGTGAGGTGACAGAGCAGAGCCCTGGGAATGTGGCTCTGGCAAGAGGCTGCAGCCCCTGGCCTAGGTGCAGGGACCCTCCAGCCATAGAGCAGCTGCAGCCAGGGAAGCCACGTTGTCAACAGGACTCTGCCTTGTGGCCTCCCTTGAGCCCTTAGCCTCTCTCCTGGGCTGCCAGCAAAAGGAACCATCCAGGGTGGGAGTGTGCCGCAGCCCCGTCTCCCCTAGGATCCAGAGCTGAGCCCAGCCAGCTCGTGCCACAGAGCCTACTGAGCCAGCAGGTTTCCATCCCATGTGAGAAATGAAGCACACCACAGAGCTTGGAGAACTCCGGCGAGAGGTTTTTTTGGTTTTATTTGCTCAGACAAGTCCCGATTTTTGGGTCCTTTCATCTGGTCACCCTATTAGTATGCCACTAATTTTGCTGGGTGGTCTTTTATTTATTAGCACATGGTATGACTTTTGGGAGCATGGCTTCTGTTTTTATTTCAGATGCAACCTTGGTCTTTAGTTCTCGCTGGTTTTGAGACAGCAGCTGCCAAACTCACATCCAAATGTGAGTAGGTGGGAGGGGGGAAAGCAAGTGATAGTCTCAATTATCTGATTTTTAACATTGTGATTTCATGACTTGGATATGCACGATTGCTGTGTATTATGTAGAGCTGAGACCCTAAGCTCTTTAGTGAGATATTTCTGTTTACAGAGTACGCTTGAAAATGAAGACTGAATTGGTCCATAGCATTTTAATCTGGTGCTTTTTAGAAGCCTCCCCAGCTGTACATGTAGCCATTCTGGACTCTGGTCCACTGTAATTTTTGCTCCCTCATTACATACTAACATAGACTAAGATGTAACTCTTAGTAATGCCCTTACAGTTATTGACATGTCCCACCTGCTGTCATTTACTGTGTGTCTTTTTGAAGCTGTTTCTGCTGCTTCCAAAGCAGTTTGCTGTGAAGATTCCCCCAATCTCCAGCACAGTGCAGCACCGTGTCTAGCATGAGCATGCCCTTGCAGGGCATGGTGGGATGTGTCTCAATGTTCTCTGGACGTGGCTGTGCCATTCTGCCCAGTCTGACAGCAATTTCATCCCATTATTTGCCTCTTTCTTTAGTGATGGTCCCATCTGTCGAATCTGCCATGAAGGTGGAAATGGGGAGGGGCTGCTTTCTCCCTGCGACTGCACAGGAACACTGGGGACCGTGCACAAGAGCTGCCTGGAAAAATGGCTCTCCTCCTCCAACACTAGTTACTGTGAGCTCTGCCACACTGAGTTTGTCGTAGAGAGAAGACCAAGGCCCCTCACAGAGGTACCACTTTCCTCCTGCTTGGCTTTTCATGTGTTATTTTCTTTACCTTTGAAGGAAAATGACTGATGTAACAGTATTTAATTCAGTACTCAGGGGTACCGTCAGGTCCCATGGGCCCTGCATTTAGTCTGTCTGTCTAAAGCTGTGTATTTAGCAAAACATGAATCATCTTCTTCCTTCAGTGTTTTTTAAAAATTGAACCTGCATAGTTTATTTTAAGTTGCATAACTTGGTGTAGGCCCTACGTATAGATGAAATAATTTCCCAGAGTCACATGGTGGATCATTCTCAACCAGAGCTTTGTTTTGGATATAGTCAATTTGATCATGTCCTTTTAATGCACTATAACCAGCATTGATTTAAAAAAATTACTGGAAATAGTAATTTTTCCTCAATTTTAATAAAACTAATATATGACACATTATAAAAATGCCCTGATGTAGTAACTTGAGCTGTAAGAAATCTGTGGAAGAGCAGAATTCATGCCTTTGGTCTGCCTGGGAGTTGGCTGAGAGTCAGGTGTATCCCCTAGAGGAGGGCTGGAGAATGGGGGTGAGGTTAGGATATTTGTTGTTAGTCTCCTTAGAGGCAGACACACTTGGGTGAATGAGGAGGCCAGAGAACTATACATTTGCCTTTATGATTGGGACGGCAAACAAAAACACTGTGGAAATGCAGAATTGTTGTTTTCATTTGCCCTATTGTTCATACATAGGTAGAATTCTGTCTTGTTGTATGTGGTGTCCCCTTTATTAACTTAATATTAATATGTAATGTGACTTCGAGAAGTATCATTTTTATTTCCCTATCCTCCCCAATATTTTGGCATCTAATATCTCAATGTCGCATTAACGTAGTTCTCTTGCATTTAATTTCCTTGGTGTATCTTGCCCATAAATATGAGGCATGGTACAGTTTTGATGTTGTGTCTCATGGACCAGTCCTTGGTGAGTGACCCTGATACACATGAAAGCATTTGGTTTGGAGGTCAGAAAGTTCGGTTCCTTCCCCTCTTTAGATAGGTTTGCTCTGGCTGTTTGTAGTGTCGCATCTCCTACTCATTGTAAAGATCATTCCATACAGGAGAGGAAGATATCTTAGACCAATTGATCTTTCAGGCTTATCAAATTACTGTGCCGCTACTATACTATACCTGCCGAAGAGCTTGGGATTCCCGCTTAGGGTGAGCATGTCTAAAACATCACCGAGCTTGCAGATGTGTTTCTCCTGGGATGAATGAATACATTGTGAGTTACAGTGCAAGAGGGCAGGAGCTGAGCTAGTCAGATTTTAGTAAATAGGCCTGTTGAGGTTTCAAAGCAAAATAGATTTGAAACTTGTTAGAATCATAGGGGTAGAAGGGACCACAAGGGTCATCTTGTCTAACCCCCTGTCAAGATGCAGGATTTGTTGTGTGTAAAACCATCCCAGACAGATGGCTATCCAGCCTCCTTTTGAAAACCTCCAGTAAAGCACCTTTGGTCCCTCCCTAGGCAGTCTGTTCCATTGTCCTAACAATTAGGAAGTTTTCCCTGCAATTTAATCTAAATCTGCTGTGCTGAAGTTTGAATCCATTGCCTATTGTCCTGCCCTGTGTGGTAAAAGAGAACATTTCTCCATCTTTTTTATGGCAGCCACGGGGCGGCAAAACAGTTCCCCAGCACCGCTCTGTTTCCTTTTTCCAAACTAAGGCTAGGTCTACACTAACCCCCCCTGTCGAACTAAGATACGCAACTTCAGCTACGTTAATAACGTAGCTGAAGTCGAAGTACCTTAGTTCGAACTTACCTGTGGTCCAGACGCGGCGCGCAGGCTCCCCCGTCGACTCCGCCTACTCCGTTCGTCGAGCAGGATTACCAGCATCGACGGCGGAGCACTTCCTGGTTCGATTTATCGCGTCTAGACAAGACGCGATAAATCGAACCCAGAACATCGATCCCGCGCTTCCGACGCGAGAGGTAAGTATAGACGTACCCTAACATACCCACTTCCTTCAGCCTTTGCTCGTATGGCTTGCGTTCCATCCCTTTGATCATCTTTGTTGCTCACCTCTGCATCCTTTCCAGTTTCTCCACATCCTTTCTATACATTGGTGACCAAAATTGGACACACACTTCAGCTGAAGCCTAACCAACACCGAGTAGAGCAGTACTCTCGCTTCCCGTAACTTGCATGTTATGCCTCTGTTAAAGCAACCTAAAATTACATTTGCTTTTTTTGCAACAGCATCTCCTTCTGACTCATGTTGAGGCTGTGATCCACCACAACTCCCAGATCCTGCTCAACAGTGCTGCTGCCAAACCAGTTATCCCCCACTCTGTATTTGTGCATTTGGTTTTTCTTCTCTACGTGTAGCACTTTACATTTGTCTTTGTTGAATTTCATTTTGTTGTCTATAGCTCAGTTCTCCAATTTCTCAATATCCCTCTGTATTTTAGCTCTGTCCTCCAAAGTGTTGGCAGCCTCCCTAGCTTTGTGTCATCTGCAAATCTGATCAGTATGCTCTCTCTTCCTACATCCTGATCTTAATAAAGACGTTAAACATCACCGGAACCAGGTGGATGAATTAACAGCCAAAGATGATAAACTTTAAACTCCTATTGATGGCTTCAATGAACACTCTGCCCAAATGGATTCTGCAGCCATGATGACATAGTATGGATACATTCTAAAAACACAGAAGCAGTGCAGTGAAAGGAAACAAAGTTTTGAGGTTACAGCTAAAAATGGTCAAATCCAAATGAGACACACATGTCAGTTGTGGTCACCAGGAGGTGAAGAAGCCCTCCGTTATTCTAGATGTGAAGCTCAGCTTGTTGCCCTGTCAAAGAAAGCTAGTAGGTTGGTTTGACATGATTTGTTCTTGACAAATCCATGTTGTTATTTATCACCTTATTATCTTCTAGGTGTCTGCAAATTGATTGCTTAATTATTTGCTCCATTATCTTTCCTGGTACAGAAGTTAAACTGACTGGTCTGTAATTCCCCGGGTTGTCCTTATTACCCTTTTTATAGATTGGCACTATACAGTATTTGCCCTTTTCCAGTCCTCTGGAATCTCTCCCGTCTTCTATGAATTTTCAAAGATAATCGCTATGGCTCAGATATCTCCTTGGTTAGCTCCTTGAGTATTCTAGGATGTATTTCATCAGGCCCTGGTGATTTGAAGACATCTAGCTTGTCTAAGTAATTTTTAACTTGTTCTTTCCCTATTTTAACCTCTGATCCTACCTCATTTTCACTGGAGTTCAATATATTAGATGTCCAATCATTACTAACCTTTTTGTGAAAACCAAAACAAAAAAGTCATTTAGCGCTGCCATTTCCACATTTTCTGTTATTGTTTCCCCGCTACCCCCCTCATTGAGTAATAGGCCTACCTTGTCCGTGGTCTTCCTCTTGCTTCTAATGTACAGTATTTGTAGAATGTTTGCTTGTTACCCTTTATGTCTCTAGCTAGTTTAATCTTGTTTTATACCTTGGCCACAGGAGCTGACTTCCGGCGATGCCCGTGGGTGCCGTCACCCGGCGTCGGGGGCGGGCCCCCGCCCGACGCCGGGTGACGTTGCGTGGCCCCGCCCCCGACGCCGGGTGACGTTGCGTGGCCCCGCCCCCGACGCCGGGTGACGTTGTGTGGCCCCGCCCCCGACGCAACGTTGCCCAGCGTCGGGGGCGGGGCCCCGCAACATCTCCCGGTGTTCCGGTAAGTTTGCCACAGGTCCGGGGTGGGCGGGGAGTTGCCGGTGGGTGCGGAGCACCCACCAATTTTTCTCCGTGGGTGCTCCAGCCCCGGAGCACCCACGGAGTCAGCGCCTATGGCCTTGGCCTTTCTAATTTTATCCCTAAATACTTGTGGTATTTGTTTATATTCATCCTTTGTAATTTGACCTAGTTTTCACTTTTTGTAGGACTCTTTTTCTGAGTTTCAGATCATTGAAGATCTGGTTAAGCCAGGGTGGTTTCTTGTCATAGATCCCATCTTTCCTATGCAGTGGGATAGTTTGCTCTTGTGCCCTTAATAATGTTTCTTTGAAAAACTGCCAACTCTCTTGAACTGTTTTTCCCTTAGACTTGCTTCCCATGGGATCTTACCTACCAACTCCCTGAGTTTGCTAAAGTCTGCCTCCTTGAAATCCATTATCTTCATTGTGCTGTTTTCCCTCTTACCATTATCATTTAGTCTTTAATTACATGATCACATACTGGTTTTTTCCCCACATGCCCCACCTCAGCAAGTGCACTTGCTCTGGTGAGCGAGTCAGGGTTGGATAGTGAAGGAGCTTGTTGTCTGTGAATATATCCTCTACCTTCTTTATTTGTTGCAGAAGTTGGAAGATGTTGCTATTTGCAGAACTGGGACAGGCAGGAGGCCTGCCCAAAACTAAAAGCCTGCCCCTCAACAAAGAGGGAGAGACCACTAAGCCCAGGCCACAGTTGAGTATTGGAAGGTGTGCAGTGAATGAGGCAGAGGATTGCAGGAAGAGAAAGGTTGGTTTCATGGTTTAGGCAGTTGAATGCTGCCCTGGAGAATTGAATTCTATCCCTGCCTCTGTCACAGAGTTCCTGTGCGATGCTGGGCAAGTCACTTCAACCAGATTTTTCACCCGTGGATCACCAATTGTGTGTTCCTCATTTTCTGGGTGCCTGACTTAGAACCCTGTGGTCTGATTTGCTGAAGTGCTGCGTGCTCACAGCTGCAACTGAAATCAACGGGACCTGGGCTTTGAACATATACAGTGCTGTGCAATGCTAAGAACTATGAAGAATTGGGTTCTACGCATCTCAAATTGGACACCCAAAACTTTTCACCTCTCTGTGCCTCAGTTCATCTGTAAAATGGAGATAATATCCAGTCATCTCCCAGGAGTGTTGTGAAGGTAACTAGATTAATGTTTGTGAATTCCTCAGATACTGTAGTGATGAGCACCGTGAAAAAGCCCGTGAGGAAATTAATAATTCTCTGTTCAGAGCAGGATTTGAATAGTGTAAAGATAGAAGCCCTGGAGTCACACACTGAACAATGATGATAAAACAAAATATTGAATACCTTCTCATTAAGTGAGCGCCATCTGGCCTATGCCCTAAATGAGGCAGGGGTTCTGTGGAAGAAAGATTTCAATTACATGATCACACGCTATATCTTAATGCATATACACACAGTGGGAGTGAATTAAAGTTGTTGGGGCAATCTTAATTCTGGCATTTCCTAATGTTTGCTTGCCTTTGCTACATGAGTGAACTTTAAACATACTAAAAAAGTTTTGTATATGATTATAGTTGTGATCTGAGCACACTGGTTTCCAGCCAATGTTGTTCAAGCTCTTTCAGTCTTTAAAGCCTTTAAGAATAGACCCCTGACTATAAGAAGTCAAAGTGCATAGAATTACTTTGACCAGATGTTTCGACTTTAGTAAAACCATGTCAAGTGCAAACAAAAGACATAATTACCCCGTAGGAGTCATCTTAGAAAACACATCTAGTATTTCAGGTGTTCAGCGAGGTTTTGCAATAACTAGGAAACTCCTTCATTCCAGAGATTTGCTGCTTATGATCAAAAGTCGTCTTTGGTCTGATCAGTTGTAGTAACCCAGTACATCAGTTAGTCTGTTTGTACGTCTGCTGCCCGTGGAGTCCGTGTGCTCTTACTGGATGCACTGTGACAACTGTAGAAGCTCTCTCTTTTTTAGGCCTTCAGGCAGAACTATGTGAGCTGAGTCATTCATTGCTGAGTCTATGCCTCCTTTCTCCCTAGGGGCCATTCTTCAAGATGCTGCTAGGTCTCTGTTTATATTGACATGAGCAGCCTGTTCTGCATGGACTTCATTAATCTCTCTGGCGGCTGCTTACTGCCAAAGCACTGAGTGGTCTGTTAAATGCTTTGGTACTTCCCTCTGCATTCACCCCTCCCTGTGTCCCTCTCCCCTTTCGTGGCTGGGGAGAGGGGGGGACAAGGGGGAAAGGATCCACCCAAATACTTTGATACCTATTTCAGTGTAGTAGCCGTGTTAGTCTGTGTCAACAAAAAGAAAACAAGAAAAATACCTGTGGCACCTTAGAGACTAACAAATTTATTTCAGCATAAGCTTTCGTGGGTTAAGATGAAGTGGGTTCTTAACCCATGAAAGCTTATGCTGAAATAAGTGCCATGGGTATTTTTCTTGTTTTCTTTTTGATACCTATGTTTCTCTTTTTGTAAACGGTTTTAATCTTTGTCTGTTTTCCCCGTTTGTGCCTGAGCCTTGCCCATTTGCCCTTCCTGTCTCTCAGATTGTCAGTGAGTGTGCAACCGGCTGTGATTTCTCTTGTGTTTGGAGTAGGAATGTAAAATAGTAAATGGTTAACCGAATAACTGGTAAGCATTAGCCTTACCTGTTAACCTGCCCTAACCGTTAACCCCAGCCGCGCCGGCCGGCGGCCAGGCAGCCAGAGCGACCCCAGACCCAGGCTGGCCGGAGGAGCCCCAGCCCCAGCAGTTAACTGGTTAACCTATATCATTTTAATCCTTTAAATAGTTAACTTTTTAAAATAATATTTACATCCCTAGTTTGGAGCCTTTTGCTGGTTTCCTGTTGGAGGCTATTTATAATGCTAATTCGCTCCTCTTTATTTTAACTACTAATTTAAACATTTAAAATCATTTTAACCCTTTCCTGTCCTCTGCTGCAGTGTTGTAAATGGGCTAACTAGAAACTGTGCCTAGCTACCAGCTATTAATAGGACATGCCACCCAGACAATACCTGAGTCAGTGAGAGACTGCCATTGGCTGCCAGCATCCTGATCCAGGAATGGATGATTTCCAGTCTCCTTTGGTACAAGCTGCAGCCCCAGAAGCTCCCAGCAGTTAGAAATGCTGCCTAAATATCACAACTCACTCCTGTCATTGAGAAGCTCATGCTCCTGGTAATGCTGACCTGCACTGAGTAATCAAGGTTTCTTTCCATGGGGGAAGAAAACAGGTGTCTGAACTGATTTCCTACTCTCGTTCCTGGGTTAGGCAGATGCGTTGTTGACTTCACAGCAGCAGCTGTTAACAAGCCCAGTGACAGATCAGTCCAACTGAAAGAGGAGCACACTTGATCCTAAGAACCTAGAGAGAAAAATCATGTGAAGGTCAGGGCCAGTGGAATAATGGGCACACACTTTTGTGACTCATGCTGAAGTGCCATAACTTTACTAAAAACAACTACCTAAAGGTATCCTGTTTGGGCGATAAAATCAACCCTGAACCATCACTGGTCTTTCTCCAGCCCCACTAAGATCTTAGGGTCTTTGTTAAATCCAAATATTTCAGTATGTGGGTTTCAGTAACCATTTTAAATTCCAAAAAGGTCATAGAATCATAGAATCTCAGGGTTGGAAGGGACCTCAGGAGGTCATCTAGTCCAACCCCCTGCTCAAAGCAGGACCAACCCCAACTAGATCATCCCAGCCAGGGCTTTGTCAAGCCTGACCTTAAAAACCTCTAAGGAAGGAGATTCCACCACCTCCCTAGGTAACCCATTCCAGTGCTTCACCACCCTACTAGTGAAAAAGTTTTTCCTAATATCCAACCTAAACCTCCCCCTCTGCAACTTGAGACCATTACTCCTTGTTCTGTCATCTTCTACCACTGAGAACAGTCTAGATCCATCCTCTTTGGAACCCCCTTTCAGGTAGTTGAAAGCAGCTATCAAATCCCCCCTCACTCTTCTCTTCTGCAGGCTAAACAATCCCAGTTCCCTCAGCCTCTCCCCATAAGTCATGTGCTCCAGCCCCCTAATCATTTTTGTCATCAGTCACCCTTGGGCCATAAGTATTTTGACATTCATACCTTGTTCACATATTTACAACATTGCACACTAATCTCTTGTAAATCCTTGCTTTGAAATGTATGAAGTGACCCAACAAAGAGCTCTGTTTCTGTATCATCATCATTATCAGTTTTGTCCTCCAGCTGTGTGTATTATTGTATATTCTCAGGGGCGGCTCTTACAATTCTGCCGCCCCAAGCAGGGGTGGCGGGGCCCCGCCACGTCTGCCTGCGTCGGGGGCGGGGCCCCGCCACGTCTGCCTGCGTCGGGGGCGGGGCCCCGCCCCCGACGCAGGCAGTCCCATTCCGGAGCGGCAAGGGGACAGTGGCGGACCTGCCGCCCCTTTGCTGCCGCGGCAGGCGAGACTGGGGCGGCAGTCCGAGTCCCGCGGCGGCAATTCGGCGGCGGGAAGAGTGGACCTGCCGCCGAATTGCCGCCGCGGGACTCGGACTGCCGCCCCCTTCTCACCTGCCGCCCCAAGCACCAGCTTGGCAAGCTGGTGCCTGGAGCCGGCCCTGTATGTTCTTGTATTTCACTGCAAAATGATTGCATTTATTGCATTCATGACACTGTAACCTTTGGACTGGTCACTTTGCACCATGTTGGAAGTGCGTCCATGTTTGTTGCATACAAATCTGGGTTTGCAGTTTGTGTACCCTTCCAATTCTGTCTTTATGCCATAGCATCCATTTTAAATTAAATGCACTCTGATTTTTTTTCACTGCATGCAAATGGTTAGGAAGCAGTTTTCACACACCCTGCAATTATCTGCTGAACTTCGCAAGAAATGTACTTAACTTTGAAATAATCTTGCTTTGACTTGGTAATCAGTTATACTACAAATAATTCAGTCTCTAATTAGTCCTGTTAACTGATCAGATTCACCTAATTTAGTTATTTTATGAAGGTCAGTGGTTTTTGTCTTGCATGAATCTCAGTATTTTTGATGTTTTTAAATGAGTTTGTCTTGCGGTTTCATTCCACTTTCTGCTCCAGTTGCAGTGTGTTGCATGGGCCTGCCCAGTGGTGGTGATTTGGGGAATCTGTACAACTGATGAATTCTGTTCAGTGTTGTGGAGTTGTTATGAAATTGCTGTATCGTGAAGTGCTTCTGTCTGTGTGTCCTCCACTGCTGACAAGGCTTTAAGCCAGGGGTGGGCAAACTTTTTGGCCCTAGGGGCATATCTGGATATGGAAATTGTATGGTGGGCCATGAATGCTCATGAAATTGGAGTTTGAGGTTTGGGAGGGGCTGAGGGTTCCGGCTGCGGGTGCGGGCTCTGTGGTGGAGTCAGAAATGAGGAGTTCAGGGTGTGGGAGGGGACTCCAGGCTGGGGCAGGGGGTTGGGGGGGGGGTGAGGGCTCTGGGATGGAGGAGGGTGGGACCGAGAGGTTCGGAGGGTGGGAGGGGGATTAGGGCTGGGGCAATGGGTTGGGGGGGGCGGAAGGGGGTCAGGGGTGCAGGCTCTGGGCGGCGCTTACCTCAAGTAGCTCCCGGAAGCAGCGGCATGTCCCCCGTCTGCCTCCTACGCGGACGCGCAGCCAGGCAGCTCTGCATGCTGCCCCGTCCACAGGTGCCACCCCTGCAGCTCCCAGTGGCCCAGTTTGCTGGCCAGTAGGAGCTGCAGGGGCAGAGCTTGGGGCAGGGGCAGCATGTGGAGCCCCCTGCCTGCCCCTATGTGTAGGAGCTGGAGGGGGGACGTGCCGTTGCTTCCGGGAGCCGAGTGGAGCAAGCCCCTGACCCTGCTCCCCGGAAGGAGCTCAAGGGCCAGATTAAAACATCTGAAGGGCCAGATGCAGTCCCCGGGCCATAGTTTGCCCACTTCTGCTTTAAGCAGTCCCACCTCGGACCAGGCACAGTGGTAGGTACTTAGAACCCAGCAGCTTCCTATTCAGGGAGAAGCCACTTCCTGCTGCTTGTCTGCTGGGGGCTGACATCAGTGGACTGCAAATAAAGCAGACAGAGGTGACAAAGCAGGGGTTTATAAAGGAATCACAGAGGGAAGACAGAGCCACACATGGAGTTTTGGGCAGGAGAGAGGAAGGGGACAGATCAGCCAAGGTCAGAGTAGGCGGGCTGGGGAGAGAAGGCTCTGTGTTTGAAAACACAAGCCATGCAGAGGATCCTGGATGCCCCAGATGACTCTGACCCCAGCCCAACCAATGTTCTGGAGTGGCGAGGAAAAGGAGGCAGAGAAATGCGTGCAGTTTATTTTTGTAGAGATCAGTGTATTTCTCATGTGATTAAAGGACAGTATTGGAATCCTGGGCAGAGTGGCTGTGCATTTGATGCATTACACCTACCATGTGCCCCTTAAAGACATGAACTATCTGCCCAGAATACCCAGATGGCTGAAATTCTGGAAGACGGTGTGTTTAAACTATAGTGGGCGGGGGGGGGGTGGGTCTGAAGGCTCAGCACTGGCCCTAGGGCTGGGCAATGGTCCACATGGCACAGTTCTCAGGAGGGGGTGCTAGAGAGAGGTTCTGCACCCCGATTGTGCATAGGGACCTCAAGACAGGGGCAGTACCTGGACTGCTGAGACTCTGAAAGTTTAAAACGCCCAGGGATCCAGCAGCTGAATCCCTTCACAGCAGTCTGGGGAGCGGCCAAGTGGGAGCGTTATACTGGAACTGTAACAACTGGTGGAGGATTTTACATTCTCTTATTTTCTTTTTAATGTCAGTAGCTTCCAGTCAGGTTTGGAAACACTGCAGCCTCCTCCTCTGGTTCTCTGCCATGTTCCTTTCCAGTTCTTGCTGACTTCCAAGAGAAAATTAACAAAATAGGACGTGACCTTCCTGTCCTACAACTCTGTCATCCTCCACAGATGCTGAAGTTTCTTGTCTGCTGTCCTCCTCAAGCCCTTCCACTTGCCCCTAGTGACCTCTCCCATCCCATCTCCTGATCACTCTTGCACCCATTTTCATCCACTCCCTTACTCTCCTCCTTGGCCTCTCTCTCTCCTCTGCTTCTTTCCCCTCACAGTACAAGCACGCTTTAGTCTCTCCCAAAAAACAAAACAGAAATCTCTCACTTGACCCTACTTGCCTCTTCATCTTCCTTCTCCCTTTCATCTCTAAGCCCTTTGAACACATTTGACAATTGTTAACTGGTGTTCCTCTCTTCCAATTCCTCTCCAATTTATTCTACTGAAATAGTTCTTTCCAAAATCTCTGATAATCACTTCCAAGCTAAAGTTCAGAACCAGTACTTCATCCTCCTCCTTGACCTGGCCGCTGACTATGACACCATCAACCACGCTCCTCTTCTTGAAATCTTGTTCTCACATGGATTAGAATCATAGAATATTAGGGTTGGAAGAGACCTCAGGAGGTCATCTAGTCACTAAATCATCCTAGTCAAGGCTTTGTCAAGCCGGGCCTTAAAAACCTCTAAAGATGGAGATTCCACCACCTCTCTAGGTAACCCATTCCAGTGCTTCACCACCCTCCTAGTGAAATAGTGTTTTCTAATATCCAACCTAGACCTCTCCCACTGCAACTTGAGACCATTGCTTCTTGTTCTGTCATCTGCCACCACTGAGAACAGCCGAGCTCCATCCTCTTTGGAACCTCACTTCAGGTAATTGAAGGCTGCTGTCAGATCCCCCCCTCACTCTTCTCTTCTGCAGACTAAATAACCCCAGTTCTTCTTCGAGTGGTTGCTCATATCTATTCCAGTTGGGTGTGCGCGCGCGTGCATGGACGTCGGAAACTTTTTTCCCTAGCAGCTACCCGTTGGGCCGGCTGGGGAGCCCCCTGGAGTGGCGCCGATATGGTGCCCTATATAGTACCCTGCCGGCCCGACCCCCCTCCAGTTCCTTCTTACCGCCCGTGAGTTGGAACAGTGGTCTCTTGTTCGCAAGTGCTCCACTACTCCCTAGCTATCCGTTAATAGATTGTAATTAGTGTTAATAGTTTTTCATTGTACAGTAATTAGTTAGATAGTTGTAGTAGTTAGTAGTTCTACGTTTTTCGCGGGCTCCTCCCGAGCCCTCCGGGCATAGGGCATGCCTTCTCACGGCTTCAAGTCGTGCGGTTCCTGCAATAGGCCCATGCCCACCGGGGACCCCCACGACGCTTGTCTTCGGTGTCTGGGTGAGTCCCACACAGCTGACAAGTGCAAGCTGTGCAAATCCTTCAAGCCCCGAACCAGGAAGGAGAGAGAAATCCGCCTGAGACCGTTATTAATGGAGGCGGCACTCTGCCCCTCTCAAGGTGCGGGCTCCAGCGTCTCGGTGCGCAGCGCGCCTCCGGCTGCGGCACCGCGGAAAGACTCCCGCCCACCTCGGGGCCAGGCGGCGTCGGGGACCCGGGGCCGCTCTCGGCACCGCTCCTTTTCCCCATCGGGACGGAAAGAGCCTCCCAAGTCTTCGGACGCTGGTGCGGTACCGACCTCCGCTGTGCCGGAACAGATAGATGTCAGCCCGCGCCCACAGGCACCACCGTGTCTTGAGGTCGTGATGGCACCCTCGACACCGGACACCTTTGAGGCTGCCAGGGGGCTCATCGAGATGACGGCGTCTCCCGTGCCTGCGCCGACCCCGGCACGACCCCCTGTCATCTCTAGGGGCAAGCCGGCGCTTCTTGGACCGTCGGCTCACCTACAGCCTCCTACACGCCGCTCGGAGTCCCGGCGTCGTTCGGAGTCCCGGCACCGTGCCGTGTACCGGTCTGACTCACGACACCGGTCCGACTCACGGCGCCGGACTCGCAGCCCGGCCCCTCGGAGCCGATCACGCTCGAGGTCGTCCTCGTTTGCTAGATCCTGGTCCCGCTCGGTGTCCAGGATGAGCGCGACGCCATCCCGGCACCGCTCTCCACCTCCGGCTCGACCTTCTGCGGAGACACCACGCTGGAGTTCGCCTCGACGCTGGGAGTTGCCGCACCGTCGGGACTCACCGCGCCGAGGAACATCCCCTCGACGCCGAGCCTCGCTGCAACGTGAGCTCTCACCCAGGCGTCGAGACATGCCGTACCGGGAATCCCCACCACGCCGGGACTCTCCACGACACTCACGGGATTCGTCTCGTCGCCGTGCGTCCCCACGGCACTGCGATGACCCATCGAGGTATCGGGACTCACCGCGCCGACAGGAGTCCCCACGGCACCGGGACTCACCGCGCCGACAGGAGTCCTCACGGCACCGGGACTCACCGCGCCGAGGAGCTTCTCCACGGCACCGATCCCCAACGCGATACCATGAGTCACCACGGCATGCGGCGTCGCAACGGTCCCGATCCCCACGGTCCCGATCTCCACCACGGCACCGTGAGTCACCACGGCACCGTGAGTCACCACGTCGAGCGGCTTCACCACGGCACCGATCTCCACCACGGCACCGTGAGTCCCCACGTCATCGGGATGACAGAGTTCACTACCGTTCTCGGTCCCGCTCGCGGTCACGTGACTCGCGCACCTCCCGCTTCAGACCATCCAGGGACCATCCTACCTCGTGCACCGCCCCACCCTGGCCGTCCAGAGACCAATCGTCGGCCAGTTCAGGTGGCCCATCTAAGACGCCTGAGGGGATCCAGGTAGCTCCAATGCAAGACCCGGGGTCAGCGGGTTGGCAGCCCCAGTGGCCATTCTGGACACCCTGGGCATATCATCAGGCCCAGTGTGCACCACTGCCTCCCTATCCAGTGGTGCGTACACATCCTCCGGTGGCCACCGTCAGCCGCCCACCTGTGGACCAGGCTACTTCTGGAGACCCTGCACCGGTGCCAGGGGAGGCACCTGCCTCTACCCAACAGGTTTCCCCCGCTGTTCAACGGGATACCCTGCCAGATCCACCCCTTCCTCTCTCAACCTCTTCATCATCCCCCAATGAAGCAGTGGCGGGCACATCATCTGCTTCGCCCCCACCTATGGATTTTAAGGTCCTGCAGGAGCTACTCCGGAGGGTGGCTCTCAGCATGAACCTTCCCATAGAGGAGGTTGTGGAGGAACAGGATGACCCAATGGTGGATGACGTCTTAAAGCCAGAAGGTCCTTCCAGGGTGGCATTGCCAATGAATAAGACCATCTGCGGCAATGCCACTACACTCTGGCAAACCCCTTCCTCTATCCCTCCAACAGCTAGAGGAGTAGAGAGGAAATACTTTGTGCCGAACAAAGGGTTCGAGTACCTCTTTACCCACCCCATGCCTTGCTCCTTGGTGGTGGATGCGGTTAACGCAAAGGAGAGGCATGGTCAGCAAGGTCCCGTCCCTAAGTCCAAGGACTCTAAACGTCTAGACCTTTTTGGCAGGAAGACTTACTCTACTGCGGGCCTATCACTCCGAATCGCCAACCAACTGGCGATTCTCAGCAGGTATGCCCATAACTCCTGGTGGGCAGTTGCGAAGTTTCAAGACCAACTTCCCCCTGAGTCCAAGACAGAGCTCAAAGCCATGGTTGACGAGGGCAAGTTGGTGAGCCGCACCTCCCTGCAAGGCGCCCTAGATTCTGCAGATGCGGCAGCCAGGACATTAGCAACGGGGATTTCCATGCGGCGGAGTGCCTGGCTCCAGTCTTCTGGGCTACCAGCTGAGGTCCAGAATACAATTCAGGATTTACCTTTCGATGGTAAAGGCCTCTTTGCGGACCAGACTGACTCCCGGCTGCATAACCTCAAGGACACTAGAAACACCATCAAGTCCTTGGGGATGCACACCGTGGCCACAGTCAGGAAACCATTTAAACCCCCGCATTTTCAGCAGCAGTTTTTCCCACCCAGACCCAGGCAGGACTTCTCTCGGCGGAGAACCAGCTTCACTCGACGCAAGCCTTCCCGCCCCCCTCAGGGTCAAAACAGAGGTCAGCAAAAGGCATCACAGGGCGCGAAGCGCCCATTTTGATGGGACTTTCGGGGACGGCTTACCACCACCACACAGTCCAGCCTCTCTACCCTTCCTGGATCATCTGTCCCGATTCTACCATGCCTGGTCCCGTATTACATCAGACCAGTGGGTCCTACGGACGGTAGAGGCGGGATATGCTATCCACTTCCACTCTACCCCTCCCTCCCACCCTCCCTCTCCATCCCTCTTCAGGGACCCTTCTCACGAGCAACTCCTCTATCGAGAGGTACAAGCACTCCTCGAACTCGGAGCTGTGGATGAGGTGCCTCACGAATTCAGGGGCAAGGGTTTCTACTCCCGCTACTTCCTTATCCCCAAGGCCAAGGGGGGTCTACGACCCATTCTGGACCTAAGGAACCTCAACAAGTACATCGTCAACCTGAAGTTCCGCATGGTCTCCCTGGCCACCATCATACCCTCTCTGGACCCCGGGGACTGGTTTGCCGCCCTCGATATGAAAGATGCCTATTTCCACATCTCTATCTCACCGGCCCACAGACGTTTCCTCCGGTTCGTCGTGCGCCAAACACACTACCAATTTACAGCCCTACCTTTCGGCCTCTGCACGGCCCCACGTGTCTTCACGAAATGT
Source organism: Chelydra serpentina (assembly GCA_037349315.1). NCBI lineage: Eukaryota > Metazoa > Chordata > Testudines > Chelydridae > Chelydra > Chelydra serpentina. The sequence goes on from JBAIAC010000192.1 coordinate 2,010,217, forward strand.
ATGGCAGTGGTGGCCGCTTTTCTTCGTCGCCAACACGTGCACGTCTTTCCGTACCTCGACGACTGGCTACTTCGAGGCCGGTCATACCAACAGGTGCAAGCCCACGTACAGACGGTCATGGATACCTTTTCTCATCTAGGTATCATCATGAACACCTCCAAGTCGATACTGACCCCCACTCAGTCCATCCAATTCATCGGAGCGATCCTCGATGCAACCAGAGCGCGGGCGTTCCTCCCAGAGGCCCATCATCTCGCCATAGTGGACTTGATCACCACGCTCCGCTGGTTTCCCATCACTACTGCAAGGCAATGCCTCAAGTTGCCGGGCCATATGGCGTCCTGCACGTACGTGGTCCAGCATGCCAGACTACGACTTCGCCCCCTGCAGGCCTGGCTGGCTTCAGTGTACCGACTAATCCGAGACGACTTGGACATGGTCGTCACAGTCCCGGCTCACACGCTGGACTCCCTGCAGTGGTGGCTAGACCCACAGACATTCGGCGAAGGAGTCCCTTTTCAACCTCTCCTTCCTTCCCTGACTCTAGTGACCGACGCATCAGCGCTGGGCTGGGGCGCCCATCTCGGTCAGTTAACAACGCAGGGCATGTGGCAGCAGCACGAGCTCGATCTCCACATCAATATCAAGGAGCTCAGGGCGATTCGTCTGGCGTGCCAAGCATTCCTCCCTCACCTACAGGACCGTTGCGTGGAGGTCCTGACGGACAACACAACGGCCATGTACTACCTAAACAAGCAAGGCGGAGCTCGGTCGTCACCAATGTGCCGCGAAGCCCTTCTCCTGTGGGACCTTTGCCTGGCCCACTCCGTCTCTCTCCAGGCGTCTTACCTCCCTGGAGTCCAGAATGTCTTGGCAGACCAACTGAGCAGATGCTTCCTGGTCCACGAATGGTCCATTCGCCAAGACGTGATACACTCCATTTTCCGCATCTGGGGCTTTCCCCAGCTCGACCTGTTTGCATCCAGAACCAACAGGAAGTGCCCGACCTTTTGCTCCTTCAGAGGCCACGGCTCGGGCTCCCTTGCGGACGCCTTCACGATCTCGTGGTCGCATCACCTGCTCTACGCGTTCCCGCCTTTTCCGCTGATCCACAAAGTCATTCTCAAGATTCGCAGGGACAAGGCGGACGTCATACTGGTAGCCCCTGCCTGGGCGCGGCAGTGCTGGTATCCGACCCTGCTGGACCTGTCAATACAGCCCCCCATCCCTCTCCCGATCAGCCACGACCTCATCTCTCAAGATCACAGCCGCCTTCTCTACCCAGACCTTCACTCCTTGCATCTAACAGCATGGAGAATTCATGGCTGAACCGGTCAGAAATGGCCTGCTCGGATCCGGTGAGACGTGTACTCCTTGAGAGCCGTAAGCCTTCTACGAGGCTCACGTATGAGGCAAAGTGGAAAAGATTCTTCGCCTGGTGTACCCAACGGCACATATCTCCACACCTTGCCCCCGTACCGGCTATTTTGGATTACATGCTACACCTCAAAGACAACCGTCTTGCACTTGGTTCCCTCAAGGTTCATCTTGCTGCCATTTCAGCTTTCCATACAGGAGCAGAGGGCCACTCAATATTCACGCACCCCATGGTGCGTCGTTTCCTCAAGGGCCTGGAAAAGGTGCACCCCTCAGTGAAGTCGCCTGTTCCGGCATGGGACCTCAACCTCGTCCTCTCTCGACTCACAGGCCCACCATTTGAGCCATTGGCCTCCTGCTCCCTTCTCTATCTTTCATGGAAGGTCGCCTTTCTCGTGGCTATTACATCAGCCAGAAGGGTATCCGAACTGAAGGCTCTCCTGTGCGACCCTCCGTATACCATCTTTCATAAGGATAAGGTCCAGCTTCGTCCTCACCCGTCCTTCCTTCCGAAGGTGGTCTCGCGCTTTCATATGTCACAGGACATCTTCCTGCCTGTCTTCTTCCCCAAGCCGCATGCCAACTCTAAAGAGCAACGGCTGCACTCGCTAGATGTCAGGAGAGCGCTCGCCTTCTACATAGAGCGCACAAGGCCTTTTCGTAAGACTCCTCAGCTCTTCGTCGCTGTCGCGAACCGTGTAAAGGGAGCACCGGTCTCTTCGCAGCGTATTTCATCATGGATTACAGCCTGCATCCGTGCCTGCTACGACCTGGCAAAGGTACCTCCGCCACTTGTCACGGCCCATTCTACCAGGGCGCAGGCTTCCTCCGCGGCTTTCCTGGCGAACATCCCCCTTCAGGAGATCTGCAGGGCCGCAACCTGGGCATCGGTGCACACCTTTACGTCGCACTACGCCATCACCCGTCACTCCCGTGATTATGCTGCCTTCGGTAGGGCTATCCTTCAAGCTGCTTTACCGTAACTCCGAACCCGCCTCCAAGGTAAGGCTTGGGATTCACCTAACTGGAATAGATATGAGCAACCACTCGAAGAAGAAGAAAAGGTTACTCACCTTTGTAACCGGTGTTCTTCGAGATGTGTTGCTCATATCTATTCCACACCCACCCTCTTTCCCCACTGTCAGAGTAGCCGGCAAGAAGGAACTGGAGGGGGGTCGGGCCGGCAGGGTACTATATAGGGCACCATTTCGGCGCCACTCCAGGGGGCTCCCCAGCTGGCCCAACGGGTAGCTGCTAGGGAAAAAATTTCCGACGTCCGTGCACGCGCGCTCGCGCACACCCAACTGGAATAAATATGAGCAACACATCTCGAAGAACACCGGTTACAAAGGTGAGTAACCTTTTCTTCCCTCAGCCTCTCCTCATAAGTCATGTGCCCCAGCCCCCTAATCATTTTCGTTGCCCTCCGCTGGACTCTCTCCAATTTGTCCACATCCCTTCTGTAGTGGGGGGACCAAAACTGGACACAGTACCCCAGATGTTGCCTCACCAGTGCCGAATAGAGGGGAATAATCACGTCCCTCGTTCTGCTGGCAATGCTCCTACTAATGCAGCCCAATATGCCATTGGCTGCCTTGGCAACAAGGGCACACTGCTGACTCATATCCAGCTTCTCATCCACTGTAACCCCCAGGTCCTATTCTGCAGAACTGCTGCTTAGCCAGTTGGTGCCCAGCCTGTAGCAGTGCATGGGATTCTTCCTTCCTAAGTGCAGAACGCTGCACTTGTCCTTGTTGAACCTCGTCAGATTTCTTTTGGCCCAATCCTCCTATTTGTCTAGGTCACTCTTGACCCTATCCCTACCCTCCAGCCTATCTACCTCTCCCCACAGCTTAGTGTCATCTGCGAACTTTCTGAGGGTGCAATTAATCCCATCATCTGGATCATTAATAAAGCTGTTGAACAAAACCGGCCCCAGGACTGACCCCAGGGGCACTCTACTTGATACCGGCTGCCAACTAGACATTGAGCCGTTGATCACTACCCGTTGAGCCCAAAAATCTAGCCATCTTTCTATCCATCTTATAGTCCATTCATCCAATCCATACTTTTTTTAACTAGCTGGCAAGAATACTGTGGGAGACCGTATCAAAAGCTTTGGTAAAGTCAAGATATATCATATCCACCGCTTCTGTGACTCTGTCCTCTCCTAGTTCTCCTTCTGCCTCTCGCTGTTCCTTTGGTATGTCCTTTGAAAGATCCTTTTAAAGATTTTTAACAGAGTAATTAACCATTGGAACAACCTGCCAAAGATCATGGTGGATCCTCCATCACTGCCGATTTTTTAAATCAAGATTGGATGTTTTTCTTAAAGATCTTCTCTAGGAATTATTTTGGGGAAGTTCTCTGGCTTGTGCTATACAAGAGGTTAGACTAGATAATCATAATGGTCCCTTCTGGCCTTGCAATCTGTGAATCTCCTCATCTTCTCCTCATCACTGTCAACAACAACTTTCTGCAGGGGATTCCACAGGGCAAACTAGATACCATTACCTTAGGTTTGAATATAGACCGGGAATGGCTCGGTCATTACGTTAATTGAATCTATTTCCCCCAGTTAAATACCCTTAACACCTTTGTGTCAACTCTCTGTAATGGGCCATGTTGATTATCACATCAAAAGTTTCTTTCCTACTGATAACAGTTCCTTTCAATTAATTAGCCTTTTACAGCTGGTATGGTTACTTCCACCTTTTCATGTTTCTCTGAATGTATAAATATCGTCCCACTGTATGTTCCATTCTGTGCATCCGACGAAGCGGACTGTAGTCCACGGAAGCTTATGCGGAAATAAATTTGTTAGTCTCTAAGGTGCCACAAGTATTTCTTTCTTATTTTCTTAAAGCTAAAACTCTGACCCAAACGCTCATCATCTTGGAGTATGTCTACACAGCAACTAGACACCCACAGCTGGCTTGTGCTAGCCAACTTGGGCTCAAGGCTGCAGGGCTGTTTCATTGCTGTGTAGACTTCTGGGCTCAGGCTGGAGCCCGGGCTCTAGGTCTTGTGGAATGGAAGCCTGAGCCCTTCCAAGAGAGGTCTTGGAAGACTGGAGAAGGGCTAACGTGGTGCAGACCTTTAAAAAGGAGGGAAAGGAGGAGCCAGGGAACTATAGACCAGTCAGCCTGATGTTGAAGCTACTAGAGCAGCAGTTCTCAAACTTCATTGCACCGTGACCGCCCTTTTGACAACAGAAATTACTACATGACCCCAGGAAGGGGGACCCAAGCCCACCCCAGCCCCACCGCTCTGGGTGTGGGAGGGGGCCAAAGGTAAAGCCCAAGGGCTTCTGCCCTGGGCAGTAGGGCTTGGGCTTCAGCTCTGGGCGGTGGGGCTTCGGTCCTTCGCCCCAGCAAGTCTAACACCAGCCTTGGTGACCCCATTAAAATGGGATCGGACCCACTTTGGGGTCCTGACCCACTGTTTGAGAAACCCTGTACTAGAGCAATGTATAAAACATTCAGTTTGCGAATACCTGGAGGATGAAGGAGGTAACACTAGCAGCCAGTATGGATTCACCAAGAACAAATCATGCCAAACCAGCTTGATTTCCTTCCTTGACAGGGTAACTGGTTTGTAGAATGGGGGAATGTGGGCTTCAGCAAGACTTTTGACACAGTCCCACATGACATTCTGATAAGTAAGCTGGAGAAATGCGATCTTGGTGGAACTATCATTAGCATAGGCGCTGACTTTAGTCGGCGCCGGTGGGTGCTCGCGCCCCCGGCCCCGCCCCAACTCCACCCGGGCCCCGCCCCTTCCCCAAATCCCCGCCCCTGCCTCCTCCCCTCGGCGCGCTGCATCCCACCCCTGGTTTGCAAGCTGGGTGGGGGGAGAGAAGCAGCAGAGCACCCACCGGGCCCGCCAGCCTCCCACCGCGCCCAGCTCACCTTTCCGCCTCGGCCTCTCTGCTTCCCGAGGCTCCGCCCGACGCCAAGCCGAAGCCGCGTTTCCTGGCTCCAGCTGGGTGGCAGCGGCGCCTCGGGGGAGGGGTATGGGGAGCCGCCTCCTCCCCATACCCCTCCCCCGAGGCGCTGCCCCAGGCATGCGGTGCACCGCCGCCAACCAGCTGGAGCCAGGAAAAGTGGCTTCAGCTTGGCGTCGGGCGGAGCCTCGGGAGGCGGAGAGGCTGAGGTGGAGAGGTGAGCTGGGCGTGGGAGGACTGGCAGGGAGCTGCTGCACCCACCAATTTTTCCCCGTGGGTGCTCCAGACCCGGAGCACCCACGGAGTCGGCGCCTAGAATCATTTGGTGGATATATAACTGGTTAAAAACCTGCAAACAAAGAGTAACTATTAATGGCATGATGTCAGATTGGAGGGAGGTCTCAAGTGTGGTTCTACAGGGATCTGTTCTGGGTCTGGTGTTATTTAACATCTTTATTAATGACCTGGATGTAGGAACAGAAAGTATACTGATCATGTTTTCAGATGAGACAAAGCTGGGCGGAGCTGCCAACACTTTGGAGGACAGAGCTAAAATACAGAGGGTTCTTGATAAATTGGAGAACTGGGCTATAGACAACAAAATGAAATTCAACAAAGACAAATGTAAGGTGCTACACGTAGAGAAGAAAAACCAAATGCACAAATACAGAGTGGGGGATAACTGGTTTGGCAGCAGCACTGTTGAGCAGGATCTGGGAGTTGTGGTGGATCACAGCCTCAACATGAGTCAGAAGGAGATGCTGTTGCAAAAAAAGCAAATGTAATTTTAGGTTGCATTAACAGAGGCATAACATGCAAGTCACGGGAAGTGAGAGTACTGCTGTATTCGGTGTTGGTTAGGCTTCAGCTGGAGTGTGTGTCCACTTTTGGTCACCCATGTATAGAAAGGATGTGGAGAAATTGGAAAGGATGCAGAGGTGAGCAACAAAGATGATCAAAGGGATGGAACGCAAGCCATACGAGCAAAGGCTGAAGGAAGTGGGTATGTTAGTTTGGAAAAAGGAAATTGAGGGGGGTAGCGGTCTTCAAATACTTGAAAGGCTGCCATAAAAAAGATGGAGAAATGTTCTCTTTTGCCATACAGGGCAGGACAAAAGGCATTGGATTCAAACTTCAGCACAGCAGATTTAGATTAAATCTCGGGGAAAGCTTCCTAACTGAAGGAACAATAGAGCAATGGAACAAATGCCTCGGGAGGCTGTGGACACTCCTTCGCTGGCTGGATAGACCTCTGTCTTGGATGGTTTAGACACAAGAAATCCTGCATTTTGGAAGGGGGTTAGACTAGATGACCATTGTGGTCCCTTCTAACCCTATGATTCTTAGTCTACACAGTAATGGGACAGCCCCGCATGCCCACGTTGGCTGTCGTGGGCCAGTCGCTGGCTTTTCTTTGCTATATAGACATACCCTGTGATCTCTACTATTGCAACATCTTTTTCTCTGGCCTTGACAAATGCAATCTTGCCTCACTCAGATCTATTCAGAATGCTGCTGCAAACATCATTCTCCTAGACTGTTGCTTTGGCAATGTCTCTCCTCCTTTTGCATCCATCCATTGGCTTCCCCCTCTCTATCACAGCGAACATAAACTGCTTGTCTTCACATTCAATGCCCTTCACGGCCTGTCCCAACACATGGGAGCAGCTCCTGCAATGGATTCCCTGGGTACCCCTGCTGCAGAGGGAGACTGAGCCGACGGGGCAGTGGTTAGCCCCCCCACGTGTACAGGTTGAGGACATTGCAAACAGGGCTGGTGATCTGCTAAGAGAAGGGGAAATGAGAGTGGAATAAATACAACAGAGCCACTTAAACCGACAGCTGCTTAGAGAAGTGGTTTGCACTAATCCATTTACGTCTCCCTGTTCTTCAGAAGTGGTTTAAGAGGATTATGGCTTAATAGCCCACTTCTCACCCAGTCCATCACCACCACCCTGCAGGCCAGCCGACATCCACCTGAGCAGTCCTGGCACGTCTCTTGGGCACTGGCATTGGTCGCAGAGCGGAGCCCCAGAAGCAGGCCTTGTCTTGCTCTGCCCTCCTGGTGCAGCTGGGCCATGCGATAGAGAGCTACAGCTCCCTGTCCCCTCCCTCTCACTGCTCGAGTACTCAGCCTACAGCAAAGCTACTCCCTCCCCAGTAGGCGGAAATGCCGTCTGCTGGAATCGACAGAACTGCAGGCTCTAGTGGAATACCAGCCCCACATGATAGGAACGGGGCGCGCTGAGCAACAAAATACTCCAAGAAGAGGGAAACGTGAGAGCGTCACTGCCGGAGCCTGGCCAAGCAGTGCCCAGGCGGAGGGAATAGCTGTGCTGCAGGCCAGGACCGCCCAGAGTGGGGGACAAGTGGGGCAATTTTCCCCAGGCTCCGGATCCCGCAGGGGCCCCCTTGAGAATCCTGGGGGGGGGCCGCAACAACGTCCGGCGCTCTGGCAGCACTTCGGCATTTGATCGACACCACCGCCTTATTGGGTGGCGTTTCAGCGGCTGCTTATGCGCGGGCGCCGCTTTCAGCGGAGGGGCCCCTGAATCCTGCTTTCCCCCAGGCCCCCTGAATCCTCTGGGTGGCAGTGCTGCAGGCCGAGTACTCGAGCAGTGAGAGGGAGGGGACAGGGAGCTGTAGCTCACTGCTATCACAAGAGATGACTCCTCCCTGCTAAACCAATGAATCCTGCACCAACTGTTGGGCAAGAAGATGCTGGCCCATTTGCATTGTAAGATTACAGTAAGCATCGCTTAGAAAGATCTGCGCTCAACCTCTAAGGTGCCTTGTCTGCCAGCAGCAGCCTGCCCTTTGCTGCTGTTTGGAGAGCAGCACTCTTTGAGTGCTCTTAGCCCTGGTCTACACTACGAGTTTAGGTCGAATTTATTAGCGTTATTTCGATTGATCCGTGCACCCATCCACACGACGAAGCCCTTAACATCGACTTCTAGGGCTCTTAAAATCGATCTCGCCACTCCACCCCCAACGAGGGGATTAGTGCTTAAAGCGATATTGCCGAATCGATGTAGGCTTAGTGAGGACGCAATTCGACGGTATTGGCCTCCTGAATCTATCCCACAGTGCAACATCTGACCGCTCTGGACAGCGGTCTGAGCTCGAATGCTCCGCCCAGGTAGACAGGAAAAGCCCCGCGAACTTTTGAATTTCATTTCCTGTTTGGCCAGCGTGGTGAGCTGCAGGTGAGCGCAGATCTCATCAGCAGAGGTGACCGTGATGCAGTCCCAGAACAGAAGACGAGCTCCAGCATGGACCGAGCGTGAGGTACTCGATCTGATCGCTGTATGGGGAGACGAAACCGTGCTAGCAGAGCTACGGTCCAAAAGAAGAAACGCCAATACATATGCCAAAGTCTCCAAGGGCATGCAGGACAGAGGCTACAACAGGGACGCGCAACAGTGCCGCGTGAAAATTAAGGCGCTCAGGCAAGCCTACCAAAAAACCAGAGATGCAAACAACCACTCTGGGGCAGAGCCCCAGACATGCCGCTTCTATGATGAGCTGCATGCCATTCTAGGAGGTGCAGCCAGCACTGACCCACCCATGTGGTATGACTCCGTATGTGGATCATCAGAAACCACAGAGGAGCATGATGATGATAATGATGCTGAAAATAGCGCACAGACACAGCAAGGAAGCGGAGAAGCCCTTTTCCCCGACAGCCAGGAACTCTTTGTCACCCTGGAGCCAGTACCCTACGAACCCTCCCAAGGCGTGCTCGATGCAGGAGAAGGGACCTCTGGTGAGTGTACCTCTGTTAAATTAATACATGTTTTATAAGCAAGTGTGTTTAATGATTAATTCGTGGCCAGTACAGCTACAGCTACTGGAAAACTCTGTTAACATGTTCGGGGATGGAGCAGAAATCCTCCGGGGACATCTCCAGAAAGATCTCCTGGATGTACTCCCAAAGCCTGTGCAAAACGTTTCTGGGGAGGGCAGCCTTATCCTGTGCTCTGTGGTAACACACTCTACCACGCCAGGCCAGTAGCACGTAGTCTGGAATCAGTGCTTTGCAAAGCATGGCGGCGTATGGTCCCGGTGTTTGCTGGCATTCAAGCAACATCTGTTCTTTATCTGTCTGTGTTATCCTCAGAAGAATGATATCATTCATGGTCACCTGGTTGAAATATGGGAAATTTTATTAAGGGGGTATTCAGAGGGGCTCTGTCCCTGCTGGGCCGTTTGCCTGTGGCTGAACAGAAATCTTCCCCGCTGTGACCCACGCGGTGGGGGGAGGGGGAACAGCGAACATCTTGGATGTGTGTCTGTGTGTGTGTGGGGGGTGTAGATTAGGTTCGTGCTGCATGTTAACCCGATAATCGCCGCCCCTCCCTTTTCAATTGCCAACCTGTTTTCAATTGCCAGCCCAAAGGATGTTTGTTATGGGAAATGAGGGGGTTGCTGTTTGAAAACAATCCCACATGTTATGAAGGTTAAAGAAGCCTATAGACTGTGTCTTACCATGGCTGCCAGCAAGCCGAATTAGGTTGCCCGCCGGACCTGCTTGTGTGATCTCTCACACCAAACCGGCAGACCCTCAATATAACAGGCAAAGTGCAACCTTGCACTTTGCCTGTTATATTGAGTCTTTTAAACTACTCCTCTCCCGTTCGTTTCCTCCCGCAGCTGCAAATGTTTCAACGCCACCCCTTTCATCACCGTCCCAGAGGCTAGCGAAGATTAGAAGTAAAAAAAAAAGGAATCGAGACGATATGTTCTCAGAACTCATGGAATCCTCCCACACTGAGGCTGCCCAGCAGAATGCGTGGAGGCAGACACTGTCGGAGTCCAGGAAGGCAGAATTTGATCGCGCGGACAGGTGGCGTGAGGAAGAGAGACAGCGGCGGGATGAAGAGAGTAGGTGGCGTCAGCTTGCAGGGAGAAGGCAGGATGCAATTCTGAGGCTACTGGAGGATCAAACGGAAATCCTCCGGCTTATGGCTGAGGAAAGGCGTAGGGTTCAGGAAAGGCCGCCTGAGCCCAGACCGCCGCTACAGCCCCTGTGTAACCAACAGCCCTCCTTCCCGAGTCCCATAACCTCATCCCCGAGACGCCCAAGAACGCGTTTGGGTGGCCTCCGTGCACCCAACCACTCAAGCCAAGAGAACAGTCCAAGCAAGAAAGGGCTGGCATTCAATAAGTTTTAAAGTGCTGTGTGTCCTTGTCCTTCCCTCATCCCCTCCTCCACCACCCATCCTGGTGCTTCCCTTCCTCCACCACCCATCCTGGTGCTTCCCTTCCTCCACCACCCATCCTGGTGCTTCCCTTCCTCCACCACCTATCCCGGGAGACTGTGTCAGTTCCTCCCACAGTTCCCCCTCTGTGTTTTACGAATTAATAAAGAATGCATGATTTTTAAGCAACAATGACTTTATTTCCTCTGCAAGCGGTGACCGAGGGGGGCAGGGCAGGGTGGTTTGGGTAAAGGGAAGTAGAGTGAATGAAGGGGCGGGGCTTTTCATTACTGGGGAAAAGCAGAACTTTCACACAGCATTCTGGCCATTCATGAAACTGGTTTTCAAAGCTTCCCTGATGCGCAACGCACCCTGCTGTACTCTTGTAATAGCCCTGGTGTCTGGCTGCGCATAACCAGTGGCCAGGCGATTTGCCTCAACCTCCCACCGCGCCATAAACGTCTCCCCATTACTCTCACAGATATTGTGGAGCGCACAGCAAGCAGTAATAATAATGGGAATATTGTTTTCGCTGAGATCTAACCTAGTCAATAAACTTCGCCAGCGAGCTTTTAAACGGCCAAATGCACATTCCACCACCATTCTGCACTTGCTCAGCCAATAGTTGAAAAGGTCCTGACTACTGTCCAGGCTACCTGTGTATGGCTTCATGAGCCATGGCATTAAGGGGTAGGCTGGGTCCCCAAGGATAACTATGGGCATCTCAACATCCCCAACGGTTATTTTCTGGTCTGGGAAGAAAGTCCCTTGCTCCAGCAGCTGAAACAGACCAGAGTTCCTGAAGATGCGAGCGTCATGTACCTTTCCCGGCCATCCCACGTTGATGTTGGTGAAATGTCCCTTATGATCCACCAGTGCTTGCAGCACTATTGAAAAGTAACCCTTTCGGTTTATGTACTCGCTGGCTTGGTGGTCCGGTGCCAAGATAGGGATATGGGTTCCGTCTATCGCCCCTCCACAGTTCGGGAACCCCATTGCTGCAAAGCCATCCAGTATGAGCTGCACATTTCCCAGACTCACAACCCTTGGTACAAGCAGCTTGGTGATCGCCCTGGCTACTTGCATGACAACAGCCCCCACTGTAGATTTTCCCACTCCGAATTGATTCACGACTGACCGGTAGCTATCTGGCGTTGCAAGCTTCCACAGGGCTATCGCCAGTCGCTTCTCTACTGTGAGGGCTGCTCTCATCTTGGTGTTCTGGTGCTTCAGGGCAGGGGACAGCAACTCACAAAGTTCCATGAAAGTGCCCTTACGCATGCGAAAGTTTCGCAGCCACTGGGATTCATCCCAGACCTGCAGCACTATGTGGTCCCACCAGTCTGTGCTTGTTTCCCGGGCCCAGAATCGGCGTTCCACTGTATCAACAAGCCCCATTACCACCATGATGTCCACCTTGCGGGGGGGCCTTTTTTGAGAGAGGTCTGTGTCCATGTCCTCATCACTGTCCTCAGGCTGCTGCTGTCCCCTCCTTGCCTCCTGTTGCTCTAGCAGCTCCTGGTTCTCGTTCGCCATATACTCCTGGAAAATGCGCGTGGTGTTCATAACGGCGAGAACAGCCGCGGTGATCTGATCGTGCTCCATGCTTTCCCTGGTATGCTGTTTGCAGGACAGCAGAGTGGGAGCAGAAGCGGCGGGTGGATAACAATGGTGTCAGCAATATGGCGCCCGCATGAAAAAAGGCGCGAAAGGATTTTTGGCTCCCCCCTCAGTTGCTTTCACGGAGGGAGGGGGGAGCAAGGGTTAGGCACCTTCCCTTCTAGCTGCAGATGGTACAATATGCATGATAGCCATCCTCATCTCCTGGCCCCCTCAAGGATTGAACTCGCAACCCCGGGTTTAGCGGGCCAACGCTCATACTGCTGAGCTATCCCTCTGCCCGTGTTCCAGGCAGTGCTGAATCTCCCTTAAACACAACGTAAAAAAGAGAATGACCAGAGTCACTCTGGTCACTCCCATTTATGTCCAAGTGCCCCCGGCCAGCCACAACATAGGCCGCCGGCCAGGAGCACACGAATTTCAAGCATATTGTACGATCTGCAGCTAGAAGGCAAGGAGCTTATGCTGTGTAGTCCCACGACTACCAGCCTCAGGCGGAATGGCCCCCTCAAGGATTGAACTCGCAACCCCGGGTTTAGCGGGCCAACGCTCAGAACGCTGAGCTATCCCTCTGCCCCTATTATAGTGTGACTGAATCCCCACTAGACCTAATGTCCAGGCGTACCCTGGAGATGTACGGTAATTGTGAGCTGAGCAGGCTTCCGTAGCAAACCCGGAAACCCCGGAAAAAAGGCGCGAAAAAGATTGCTTTCAAGGAGGGAGGAAGGGACGTTTGATGGCTTGACGACATGTACCCAGAACCACCAGCGACAATGTTTTCTGCCCCATCAGGCTTTGGGATCGCAACCCAGAATTCCAATGGGCGGCGGAGACTGCGGGAACTGTGGGATAGCTACCCGCAATGCAATGCTCCGAAGGTCGATGCTAGTCTCGCTACTGTGGACACAGTCAATCGACCTCATGGTCTTAATGCTCTTTAGTGGGGACACACACAATCGATTCCATAAATTCGGGTTTTAATATATCGACTTCTATAATTTCGACCTAATTCTGTAGTGTAGACGTACCCTTAGTCAGTGTTCTCCTCTGCACATGTGCAGATGTGTTAGCACCTCCCGTATGCTTGGTTAGTGTTTAAAAACATGCTCTGCATTTTTAACCAGGTTTTATGAGGCTTTGTGGGTTATTATTGTTATAAAGCACCAGGTGCATTTATAGGATGCAAATAATGAGAAACAAACACACTATAGTTCCTATTTCGCTCCCACACATGCAGTATTAGCTCTTGTGTGCCACTGCCTAATCACCCATTTCCTCTTCTTCCTGTAGTGGCTGAAGGATCCTGGCCCTCGTAATGAGAAGAGGACCCTCTTCTGTGACATGGTGTGTTTTCTGTTCATTACTCCCCTGGCGGCAATCTCGGGCTGGCTGTGTCTTCGTGGTGCCCAGGATCACTTGCAGTTCAACAGCCGGCTGGAAGCCATTGGACTTATAGCACTTACTATTGCACTTTTTACTATCTACGTCCTTTGGACACTGGTGAGTGAACAGCAAAATGCTATAGATGCCAAGTGCCACCCAGGACCTGAGCCCAGGGCCCTATTACATTTAAAGGGGTTTCTCAGTGACGGGAATTCAAAGCAGAGCATCCCAGGAGGGGATAGTTTGTGTTCCCAGAGCTCAGTCATGGCTGTGTCTGCAGTTCCTCCATAGCTGCTCAGCCCGTATTCCATACCAAGAGGCAAATCTTTGGCTGTTCCCATTAAATACAAATAAATGAAATAGTAAAATGTAACCTGCTGAGGTCAATGACACTTGAAAATGAGTTTCTGACCGTGCATGCTAACTCACTGCACATCATCAGGAACGTCTGCAGATGGACATTAGGGCAACATGCCCTTTTGGTGTAGTGTGTGCAGTGTGGGATGTAGGAGTGGACAGACCAAGCCTGACATTAGCATGGGGACCGGTGTGGTTAGCAAGCACGGGGCGAGGAGTAAGAAGCTGCTGTTCTTTGTCTTCCTGTTTTCAAATAAAAATCCCAGGATCTTGGCACTCTGTTAAAAACAATACTGTGGATAAGAGCATAGGAACCTGCACTCCTGTCAGCCTGGTCAAAGGCTCTATTAAATATATCAGTGAGGTATAGTCAGGGCTCTGTCCAAGGGCAGCACTGTCATGCCGAAGAGGGAAAAGGAGCACTAGCCTATAGAATGGTTTGTGGGACTTCTCTTGGAGATCAGCTGGGGTCACTGAAATTCCGGTAGGAAGCTACCAAAAGGATTTCTTAAAAGCTCTGAGAAAATGGCCAGGGGCCACAAAGTGGTCTGTTTAAAAGTCAGACTCCAGCCAAGCTGGAGGAGACCTGCCCTCTTCTCACTTGAGAAATTGTAACTGTAAGGGTACGTCTATACTTACGCGTCCGGTCGGAGGCGCGGGATCGATGTTCTGGGTTCGATTTATCGCGTCTTGTCTAGACGCGATAAATCGAACCAGGAAGTGCTCCGCCGTCGACCCTGGTAATCCAGCTCGACGAACGGAGTAGGCGGAGTCGACGGGGGAGCCTGCGCGCCGCGTGTGGTAAGTGCTTTTTCATTCATACAGTTATTCACGTAGCTGAAGTTGCGTATCTTAGTTCGAATTATGGGGTTAGTGTAGACCAGCCCTAAGTCTCTTGTAGCAGAGCAGTTCTTTCTTCTTCTAGTGATTGCTCATGTCCATTCCATTGTAGGTGTGTGTGCTCGCCACATACACCGGTGCTGCAAGTTTTTTCTTCAGTAGTATCTGTAGAAGACTGGCTCTGGCACCCTCTTGAGTGGCGCATATATGTGCTGGTATAAGGGGCGCTGCCAGCCCCTGTCCTCCCTCAGTTCCTTCCTACCGCCAGTGTCCATGGTGGAACGCTCCCCTTGCTCTATCAAGTGGTTCTCTTTCAGTGGTTCTTTGAACTTCTATTCTGTAAATAGGTGTAGACAGTTATCAGTTTCCTTATAGTGTTAGTATATTGATTTATAGTGCCCGAGGGACTTAGCCCGGGGCACTCCCCAGGCTTCAAGCTGTGCAATCACGGTAAGAAACCCATGCCAATCAAAGAGCCACATCTTAGTTGTTTGAAGTGTCTGAGTGAGTCCCACATTCATGAAAAGTGTCGTATTTGCAACGGATTCAAGCCCTGGACCAGAAAGGGGAGAGACATCCGGATCCACGCACTCCTCATGAAGTCTGCTCTTGCACCAGCCTCGGAGCCGGCACATTCGGACGCAGTGCGAGTACTTGGGCATTGACAAGAAGTGTGCCCCCAGCACTGCCTGCCTCCCGACTCCGGTCCTTGTCACCGGTACCGGCCAAAAGGCAAAAGAAGCACACCAGGTGGGGACACTACCCAGGGTCCCGTAAGGGTAAGGATAAGGGAGAAGAGGAGCCTGGACCGAATCGGGCCATCTCGCCATCACCGGAGCGTAGCCAGGTGGCAGCCTATCGGGCTTAGTCCGCCCCGCAATCTGCCTTCTACCCCAGGGAGTGGAAGAGGCATGTGATTCCTCATGGTGCCGTCCACCCCAGAAGCCTTTCAAGTGGCAAAAGACATCTTCTCCCTCCTGGTGCCGCCTATTCCTCGGGAAGAGAGGCATAAGAACCCCTCCCGCCCACCTGTTTCTGAGGAAAAGCCCTCAATGGCACCTCTGCAGAAGTCAGCCCCGCGGCACCGTACCCCGGCCCACTCACCAGGACCAGAGCCGTGTCCCAAATCGCAGACCTGCGGCTACTCAGCAAGTTCCCGGTGATCACCAAGCTCCAGGCACCAATCTCCGGGATCCACACATCAATCACTGGATCCACAGTACCAGGCCACAGAGGTGCGCCACCGGTCCCCAGAACTCCGGCAGCAGTCACCCGAAAGGTACCACTCCCTGGTTCACAGGCGCCACTCACCAGAGCCTTGGCGCTCCCCGCCTGGAGTCTCGACACCGCTCTTTGGAGCGACACAGGTTGCTGAAGCCCCGGGGACAGTCACCGGAGCCCCGTCGCCAGTCACTGGACCATTGCCGGTCGCTGGAATCCAGATGTCGGTCACCGGAGTGTCGTAGACCAATCTTCACGCTCCCGTTCCCGGTCACCAGAGCCTGCAAACCGTTCCCGAAGCCGGTGGCATCGTTCTTCAGATTATTACCGTACATATGAGCAGCGCCGCTGATTGCCGGATACGCGACATGGCTCAGCGGGATCCCGATACCACTACCCAATTGGCAGGCACAAGACCGCCAGACATAGTGGGGAAGCCTACCCTATGGTGGCGCCACTGTGGTCACCAGAGGAAGACTGTTCCTCCTTGGGCTCTGAGAGCAAGGAGTCGATGGCCCCGCAGCCAGAGCGATGGCCTCCGCGGTGGCCATGAGAAGGTCATCATGTCTTTAATCATCCAGTCTGTTGGCGGAGGTCCAACAGTCCGTTCAGGACCTCTTGGCCCTGTTTGCTGAACAAATGGACAGCAGATTACATGGCCTAAAAGACTCCAGGGCCACTCTTCGCTCACTGGGCATGTACACTCCAGCCCATGCTAGAAAGAGATTTAAATCTCAGCAAATACAGAGGTTCACGGGCCAGACCAGAGTGGAACCGTACCACAGAAAGAGCTGGGGATAAAGGCATCGCCAAGGCCAATTGCTCATTTGGGCTCAAGCCGTGCCCCTTCCAAAACCAGGTAGTCATTTTGAGGGGACGCTTGAGGGTGACCTCCCAGCCCGCAACCAGGATTTGTCTCACCCTTTATTTTCCCACCATTTGTTACCTTTCCTCCCCGCTTGGACCGCCATAACTACGGACCGCTGGGTCCTCAGTACAGTGGCAGTGGGGTATATCCTCCAGTTTTGTTCTATCCCCGTCCCTCCTCAGGGGGGCTATGGCCATCCTGGACCTGCGAGACCTCAACAAATATCTCAAGAAGTTGAAGTTCCACATGGTCTCCCTGGCCTCCATCATCCCCTCTCTGGATCCTGGAGACCGGTATGCCGCCCTCGACCTAAAAGACGCTTACTTTCACATCTCAATATTTCCCAGACACAAGAGATTTCTACGTTTTGTGGTCGGTCAGACACAGTAACAGTTCGCAGTGCTCCCATTTGGCCTAGCAACAGTGCCAAGAGTGTTTAGAAAGTGCGTGGCAGTGGTTGCAGCTTACCTCAGGCATCGGCGGGGTGGGGGAGGGGGGTATCCAGATCTGTCCCTGGCAGCATGACTGGCTCATCAAGGGTCACTCCAAGAGGCAGATGCAGTGCAAGTATTGAGGTGTTGCAAGCCACTTGTCATGCCCTGGGCCTGTTGATAAACAAAAATCTACATTGGTCCCTGCTCAGAGGATGGAGTTCATCAGATGGAGTCCTCAGCTCTACCCAAGCCAGAGGTTCTTACCATAAGCCAGGTTCAGAACAATATCAGATCTGATTGCCCAAGTCATCACACACCTGGTCACCACAGCTCAGGTCTCTCTCAGACTCCTAGGGCACATGGCTGCGTGCAACTACGTAGTCCAGCACCAAAGATTGTGGTTGAGATCCCTTCAAACGTGGTTGTCATTCCACAGCCAGACAGGTTCCTCACGATCCCGGCCCAGTTACTCACCTCCCTCCAATGGTGGTCCAACCTGAATCCGGTGATGGAAGGGGTTCTATTCGTGGCTCCATGGCCCACAGTGTCTCTGGTGTTGGATGTGTCCGACCTCGGCTGGAGAGCGCACCTTGGTGCCCTCAAAACTCAAGGACTATGGTCGCGGGAGGAGCTGTCGCTTCACATAAATGTCAGAAAGCTCAGGGCCATATGCCTGGTGTGCGAGGTATTTCTTCCCCATCTCTCTAGTTGAGTGTAGCGATGTAAATAGTGTTTAAAAAATGTAAACATTTAAATTATTAAAATTGTACTGGTTAAATGTTTTACCATTAGGCTCCACTGCTGTCCCATGCACCCGGGATCCTGGTTGCGCTGTGTCCCCCACGCAGAGCCCTGGGCACGGGGCCAGCAGTCAGGATGCCGTGGCACAGGTTGGCAGCTGAGACCCCGGGTGCGGGAGGCTGACAGCCAGGGCGCTGGGGGCTGGCAGCGGAGTCCCGCAGCAGAGTTTAAACGTTAAACGGAATACCTTACCGATAAGACTGATGCTTATCGGTTAATCGGTTAACTGGTTAACATTTTACATCCCTAGTCGAGTGGTGCAGGTACTGACAGACAACGTGGCCTCCGTGTTCTATGTCAACAGACAAGGGGAAGCCCGGTCGTCAGTCCTGTGTCAGGAAGCCCTTCGCCTGTGGGACTTCTGCATCCAGCACACTATCCACCTGGAAGCCTCGCACCTCCCTAGCATCCGGAACACGCTCACAGATCACCTCATCAGGTCCTTCTCTCACTACGAGTGGTCCCTCCACTCGGAAGTTGCCCGGATGCTCTTCCAGAGGTGGGGAGCTCCTCAAGTGGAACTGTTCGCCAGCAGACAGAACAGGAAATGCCACCAATTCTGTTCTCTACAAGGCCTCGACAGCAGCTTCCTTCTGTCGTGGTCAGAGAGTCTCATGTATGCCTTTCCGCCAATCCTGCTAATCAGCAGGGCCATTTCCAAGATCAAGAGGGACCAGGCGCAAGTCATTATGATCGCCCCGGCCTGGCCTCGCCAACATTGGTTCGGCACTCTCGTGGACTTGGCAGTGGCAGCCCCGTGGACTCTTCCTGGCTGTCCGGACCTGCTCTCTCAGGATCACAGTTGCTGCACCTGAACCTCACTTCTGTCCACCTCACAGCATGAATGCTGCGTGGCTGAGCCCTAAGGAGCAGGCCTGCTCCCATCAGGTTCTTCTGGAAAGCAGAAAGCCCTCCACTAGAGCCACCTACCTTGCGAAGTGGAAACGCTTCTCTTGCTGGGCTTCGGAGCGGAATATTTCCCCTGTTAGTGCCTCTTTTCAATCCATCCTGGACTACCTTCTGCATCTAAAGCTCAAGGGCCTTGCCTTTTCATCGATCAAGATGCACTTGGCAGCCATATCAGCCTTTCATCCGCATGACCAGGGAAGATCAGTATTCTCACATAAGATGACGATCAGGTTCCTCAAGGGCCTCGAGAGGCTGTTTCCTCCGGTCTGGGATCCAGTTCCCCAATGAGACCTCAATCTAGTCCTTTCCAGGCTTACCGGTCCTCTGTTCGAGCCTCTAACCTCTTGCTCTCTCTTGCACCTGTCATGGAAGGTCGCATTCCTTGTAGCCATTACTTCAGTGAGGCGAATCTCTGAGATTAAAGCCCTCACTTTGGAGCCCCCATATACGGTGTTCTACAAGGCCGTGCAGCTGCGGGCTTATCTTGCCTTCCTGCCAAAGGTGGTGTCGCACTTCCATGTCAATCAGGATATCTTCCTCACAATGTTCTGTCCCAGGCCTCACACAACCAACGGGGACAGATGCCTGCACACTCTAGATGTCAGGCGTGCCCTGGCTTTCTACTTGGAGTGCATCCAGCCCTTCCGCAGATTGACTCAGGATGAAGGGTCTTCTGGTGTCCTTTCAGAGGATTTCAAGCTGGATCACCACCTGCATCCGCACTTGTTACGAGTTGGCGCAGACTGTACCTCCATAGATCGTGAAGGATCACTCACCTTGGGTTCAAGTATCTTTGGCTGCCTTCCTGGTGCATGTTCCTATCCAGGACATCTGCAGGGCTGCCATGTGGTCTTCGGTACATACATTCACTACGCCATTACCCAGCAGGCCAGAAATGATGCTGGATTGGCAAAGCTGCGTTGCAATCGACATGGCCATGAACTCCTGCCCACCTCCAGAGGTACTGCTTGGGAGTCACCTACAAAGAAATGGACATGAGCAATCACTTGAAGAAGAAAAAACGGTTACTAATCTTTCGTATTGCTTATGTCCATTCCATGACCCACCCTCCTTCCCCGCTGTCGGAGTTCTGGCTAGAAGGAACCGAGGGAGGGAGGTAGCTGGCAGTGCCCCTTATACCAGTGCATACGCATGCCGCTCCAGAGCCGGTCCCCTACGGATACCACTGAGGGAAAAACCACCGGCACCAGTGCATGTGGCGAGCACACACACCTACAATGGAATGGACATGAGCAACACATCTCGAAGAACAGTTACGAATGGTTAGTGACTGTTTTCTCTTACTCACAGTATTCCGAGTTCTCTGTTGTAGCAGAGCAGCCCAGCAATACTGCTTTAAAATTGTCTGTCACTGCCTTGGAATTAACAAGGCACCATAGACTACTGGGAATCTGTAACTGACATGGTTTCTGGGCTCTCTGCCTCAGCTGTGCATGGGATGCTCAGGGCATTGTTAAAATGCCTGGGAACAGGTTCTTCCCGCACGCTCCCCATTTGCCCACCTCCAGGGCATGTTGAATCAGTCAGTCAGGAGCTCATGGCCTGAAACAGGAAAATGAGTCTGAATTTGACATCTAAAGGCAGTGTGATGTCACGTTGTATCTGTGTGCCCACCCCCCACCCCCACTTTCTGAAACACAAAGAACTGACCAAAGTCTGGGGGATAGTTCCCAGCCTTCTTTGGTTGGAGCCATCCCCGCCCCCCATAGATTGTTGCCACCTTTCTTCAGGGTTATGCCCCTTACTGTGTTGTGGTTCCTCCATTTTCTGTTCACTTTCTCTGTGGGTTTGTGAATGTGGCTCTTTGTTTTTGTTCTCTCTCTCCATCCCTTTTCTGCTCCCCAAACACACACACACGCTCTCTCTGCTGCCGTATGGCCAGAAAGGGAGAACATTGGAGGTGGAGAAGCAAATAGGCAGTTGATGGTTCACAACTCTGTGAGCAGGCCATGACAAGTGTGTTCCCCTCCCCTTCAGCTTTGGGAACCCGAGGTCTGGTGTGAAAACTTAGCCCAGATCACGCTGCAGCATCCTGATTTGAAATGGTCTGTGGAGTCCCATGTCCATCGTCCCAGCCTGCGTCAGGGGTTCCTAATTCATCCAGCTTCAGTTGCCTTACTTCTGGGTTCAGGCTGAGTCATGGGCTCAGCGGTGGGAGGAAGTGCAGGTCCCTCTGGGAGCAGGAATGTTTTCAGAGGGAAATGAGGATAGGCTGAAAGCACAACCACTGTGTAGTCACTGCAGACAGGAAAACAAGTTACTGCAAGAAAACAGAGCATGGCGCCAAGCTCCACCATTACCTGCCAACTGCAGGGATTTGACCATACGAGATTCACTCACCCTCCTGATCCTGCTATAGGCCTGCCTTGCTGAATGTTCCCTCCCAGAGTGCCTGGTGGGACGATCATTCTAACCCCAGGTCTGGCGCTCTGCTTCACTCATGCACAGGAATAAGATTCCTGTTGCAGTCCCTTACAGAGACACCCTGTACTTCCATGGTATCTCCATAGATCCTCTCCAGAGGGCACTGGGACTGATGTAAACCAATCAAGCAAACTCTGGCCCAGGAATGTGTGCTCTCCAAATCCAGCTGGTCTGTATTACTAGTTAGGGACAATTTCTTAAAATAAAAAAACAACAGAAACCAAGGTCTTGAGTTTGCAAACAATCAGTGAAATCCTCAGCAAAGGCCTGAAGCTCAAGGCTGTCTCCCAGCCTCTTCAGGCACACCTTTGTCTCCCGTGGCTTTAGTGGGCTGTGGAAAGAGCGCAGGAATACATTTTGCACGGCTCAGGAAGGCAGCTAGTGCTGCAATTATATCTCACTAGCTGATCCCAGCATTGTCCTCTACTGGGCACAGACATTCACCTCCCACCCAGTCTGTGGCAGGCCCAGGCAGCTCAGTAATCAGACCGATACTTTGTTGTCCATCAGGTTTCATTCCGTTATCATTGCCAGCTGTATTCGGAGTGGAGAAGGACCAATCAGAAAGTCCGCTTAATGATTCCGGACTCCAAGAGCCCTCATCCTGTCCAGCATTCCCTGCTCTCCACCAAGCTCATGAAGAAGAATGCAGATGAGACAACTGTGTGAGTTATCCCATGCCAGGTATCCTCCGAATGGGGCAGCTGTGGGCAAGGCAAGGACGAGAGCGGCTTTGCAGGAATGTCGGCAGAGAAGCGAATTGAATCTTTTTCTGTGGACAAGGTGTGTGGCAGCTGCAGCGACCTGGCAAAACAATCATCCCAACCAAAGGGACTTTGCACTCAGCGAGTACTTTAGTTTGAGGCAAACAAACAGGTGATAAACATTTGGCTGTGTGAGACGGCCCCAAAGGGCTCCGAGTCCACAGAGACAGAAAGCCAGATGTGTTTATCTGCCAGAATTCTTTCTTAAAACTAAATACATTATGTGGAAAAAATCCCTCTATATAGGTATATATAAATATTATTTTTAATGGCCATGCATATTGTGTTTCAGTCCTTTTGTGTTGATATAGACATTATTCTAAGCTTCGGTATAGAAGCTGGCAGCCTGATCTCATTCAGAGGTTGAATCTGTGCTGTTTCTCAAAATGAGCATATAAAGAACACTTCTCATTGGACATTGCTAAAAGTTCCTGTCTCCTTTGCACTAAATGGTTTTTGAGATCATTGCAGCAGGTTTTCTCCTTTGTTTTCTGTAGTGGTGGTATTGTCCTTTTGACAAGGTTGTGTATGCTTTTAATAATTATTATAATCCCAGAAGGAGTAAAATGACATAATACTGAATGGAGACATTTTGTATTGTAAAATACTGTAACCTTGCAAATGTCACAATGTTTCAGAATATGAAAACTCTCACTTGAAGCTGTGAGCTCATAAAATATGAAATTATCACTTTATCCCTAGGACTCTGCTGTGTTCAGCTGTTGGTATAATATTACTCCTGCTAAACATAACACAGTGAGTGACTCCAGGTGCTAAGAGGATATGATCCTGAAAATCACTGCATGGGCCAGAGACAGCCCATTCAGGAGACCCTTATTTGCTTAAAACTATCTAAAGGCTAAGAGAGGAGCTGTCGCCACCCCCAAAAGAGCAGAGTTGGGTTCTCAGTGGCTAATGTATCCTGTTCATGTTCCCTAAGATCAACATGTGCCCTGCTAGAAGTCTGAGATACACTACCATTAACTCCTGCATGTACCTTACTGGACATGTTCATGTTCTGCATCCCGAGCAGCAGGGAGGGAAAGCCTCAGGACTCCCTGCATAGTGACCTTCTGTGCACACAGACCCTGGTGCTGCTATTTGGAGAGTCCCTGAAATCGCTGCCTGGACCATCGGTGGCCCTAACACAGGTATTTTCGTGGGTTTTCAGGGCTGAATTGGCTCCTGGGTCACTCTCTAGTCCAGGGCATGGGTTCCTCTTCTTGCCACCCAGTGCATCCAGTTGCCTCTGGAATAAGCTTAGCAAATGGCCCTTGACACCTTACAGTGGAAGATCTTCCAAGGGATTTCCAGCAACTCTTCCTTAATAGCTAGTGTAAATGTTCCTCTTTCTGGCTTTGGCCTTCAAGTCCTTGCCTCATCCTCTTCCACCCCCCACTTCTGTGACCCTCAAATAATCTCTCCTTTATTTAATATTCTACTGTACACAGTGCTTTGATTCCACATCCCAGAACACAGTGCTAGTCTGCAGGTCTTCTGCAACCATGGTCTAGGCAAATGCTCTAATTAGAGAGAGCTATTTCGGAGAGCAATATTCTGAGATCCAAGTACTGCAACTATTAAGGGAAATAGCAAAGAGTAGGCAGGCTTGAATTATAGCCCTGTACTTGCATCCATGCACCATGATTCTGAGACTCGAGTCGCTGAACGCAGAGATGGAATTTAGCTTGGATAGCACAGTTCTGGGCCTTCGCCCCGTAGTTCCCAAATTGCTGGATTCTAAATCCAACCTGCCCTTTTCCGTTATCGCTCCTGCCTGGCTGAGCTGGATCCTTTCGCCAGAGCAGCCCCTCTCCCCTCACTGGCTTTCGGTTTGGATCAAATTTTAAAAATCCTTGATGGGCAATGCCTGCCTAACTGATCATTCGAAATGCTCAGCTCTCTACTGCGGTCAATGGTTCCATGTGGCCAGGGCTTTGCTGTGTGGTTGGCTTCCCTCCTGTGTCTGCCTTGCACTGTTCATTTGGGATTGGGCGGTAGATTGCTGTGGAACATCTTTCACTCTTTTCTCCCAGGGATTTGGAGCAATCAAATTTTTGAATTGCTCTGCTCCGGCTCCGGGCATAAACCTACTGCTCCGCGCTCCAGCTCCAGGCTCTGCTCCAAAGCCCTGTTTTCTCCCGGGATTCTGTGTGGGGTTGTGCATGTTCCCATCACTGATTGAGGGAAAGTCTCTTCTCTCGTCTGATAGCTGAGCAAGTGTGCCTCGCTCCTTGGTACCTGGGACAATAGTTCTCTGCTTTGTCACATCCATACAGTACAGAGGCTTTGCTCCCCTCTTCCCACTGCTGCCTTTCTCCCCAACTTCCTGGGAAGGCCCTTGTCTCATCCCTTCTGCTGGTTATCCTTCATTCTAGGAACAGCTTTCCCTTACCCCTTCAGTCCAATCTAGACTCTTCAGGGGGGCTGCCAAACCCAATTGAATTCCTTCCAGCCCTGGTGAGACGTGAAAGGCTCCTTCAGCAAAGGTGCAATTTGAGGGGCTAGTGGGTGGCTGCCTAACAGTCATCACAATCCTGTTAGCGTTTGTGTGAAATCATGAGGAGCCCAGTCAGACTCCTGGCAGCTCCTGAATGCAGCTGCCGGCTGCTCTACAGGTTTGGCCGGGTCTGTCTAGTGCTCTCCAAGAGCCACCTGAACTCACTGACACTGGAAAGCACAGCCACACTTCCAGGTTTAACTGCTCAAGTAGCTGCCTCCCACTCCTTGCTGTTTTCTGCATTAGTGTGCTGCACATGCTGCTCCATTCCTCCCCCGGGGGGTGAGAGCTGGTTACAGCCATTCACTGTGCAGACACCTGTGTCTTGGGTGCCTTTTTCTCCATGTGTGTTCCTTTTTATTTGACCTCCCCAGATCCAACCAGCCCCTGGGAGGTGGTTCCTTTGGCACATCTAGCACCGACATATGTCTCAAAATTCAGCCCATAGTCATGTGCATTCATGAGAATAGTAATGACCCTAATGTAACCAGTCTTTCAAAGAGAAACCCAGCATTGATACAAATCTGCACCTGGGAAACCTGGGAATCCCTCTCTTGGGTGATGGGGGTGGCTGATCCTCTCCCCTGGCAGTGTCGCTTTATTTTCTGTCTGCATTCTTGTATTTATAGTACTTTCCAAGTAATCTGAGTTGTTGCATGTGTCCCTGTAAAATAGTGATACCCACTTTTGAATCCTCTAGGGCCTCCTCCTTCCCAGCAGAGACATTTAGCTCTTGTGGAGTCTGGAAAATCAGCGTCTCTGCTCTCGCACGTTCTAGTGTCCCGGAGGAAATACACCGTGTGATTATGTAAATAAAAGTGAAACAACTTTTGTGGTTGTTGTGTTGTTATTGGAAGAGGCAGGATGTGCTTGGGGACAAATGCTTGCTGGAAAGAAACAGCCTTCCAGTCGCATTTAGCCAGGCCATGATTAAAGAGTACTGTGAAGATTGTCACAGCCCTGCCTCTGTAAAGCTCCAGAGTTTAGACACGTGTGCTGCTAGGCTACAGCTGAAAGCTGCCTTCTGGCTAAAGGCATGCAAATAAAATAAATAAATGGAGATATGCCAATCTCCTAGAACTGGAAAGACCTTGAAAGGTCATCAAGTCCAGTCCCTGCCTTCACTAGCAGGACCAAGTACTGTCCCCTGACAGATTTTTGTCCCAGATCCCTAAATGGCCCCCTCAAGGATTGAACTCACAACCCTGGGTTTAGCAGGCCAATGCTCAAACCACTGAGCTATTCCTCCCCCTTGATATAAGCATCTCCCTCTGCTTCAGAGTCCAAAAAAACCGCAATTGAGGAAGAAGGCCGTACTGGTTAAAAAAACCAACCTGGTTTAGAAGGGAAGAGATGTCAGCTATAAAAAAATGATATAACAAATGGAAGAAAGGGGAAATTGATAATAATGAATATAAAACAGAAATTAGGACTGAAAAGGGTCACAAAGAAAAATCTGTGACCAGCAGCATTAAGGACAATAAGGAGGAGTTTTAAAAATATATTAGGAACAAAAACAAACTCTGGCAATGATATTGGTCTATTACTAGATGGAAATGGTAGAATCAATAATGCAGAAAAGGCAGACATTTTCAATAAAAAATTCTGTTCTGTATCTGGGGGGAAAACATGATATAGTCTCATTATATGGTGGTAACACACTTTCCCTTGCACTAGTAGCTCTGGAGGATGTTAAACAGCAGTTACTGATGTTAGACATTTTTAAATCACCAGGCCTAGACAACTTGCACCCAGGAGTTTTAAAAGAGCTGGCTGAGGAGCTCACTGGATCCTTAATGTTGATTTTCAATAAGTCTTAGAGCACTGGGGAAGTTCCAGAAGCCTGGAAGAAAGCTAATGTGCCAGGTTTTAGAAAGGGTGACCAGGATGACCTGGGTAGGTATAGGCCTGTCAACCTGATGTCGATTCCAGGCAAGATAATGGAGCAGCTGATACGGGACTCAATTAATAAAGAAGTAAAGTAGGGTAATGTAATGAATGCAAATCAGCATGGGTTTATAGTAAATAGATCCTGTCATACTAATTTGATACTTTTTAAATGAGATTACAAAGTTTGGTTGATAAAGGTAATAGTGTTGACATAATATACTTAGACTCCTGCAAGGCATTTAACTTGGGGCTGCTCAATATTTTGGTTAAAAAACTAGAGTGATATTAAATTAACATGGCACATATTAAATAGATTAAAAACTGGCTAACTGATAGGTCTCAAAATGTATTTGTAAATGAGGAATCATCATCGAGAGGCTGTTTCTCCAGTGTATGCTATTTAATATTTTTAGCAACGACCTGGAAGGAAATAAAATCATCACTGATGAAGTTGCAGATGACACAAAAATTGGGGGAGTGGCAAATAATAGAGAGCAAGTCACTGATTCAGAGGAATCTGGATTGCTTGGAAATTGGGTGCAACTAAATAATATGGGTTTTACTATGACTGAATGTGAATGTATAGACTCGTAGGACTGGGTTTTTTTAATCTCTCTCTCTCTCTATATATATATAGATAGATAGATATAGATATATCTTCATCTTTTGTACTTTGAGCTAGTTTGCACTTTTGGTAGGACTCTCTTTTGTTTTAGATCATTGAAGATCTCCTGGTTAAGCCAGGGTGGTCTCTTGCAATACTTCCTATCTTTCCTATGCAGTGGGATAGTTTGCTCTTGTGCCCTTAATAATGTCTTTCTGAAAAACTGCCAACTCTCTTGAACTGTTTTTTCCCTTAGAGTTGCATCCCATGAGATCTTACCTACCAACTCCCTGAGATTGCTAAAGTCTGCCAAAATACGGCAGCAAAATACGGACCCTGGATTTCAGAAAAGCAGGCTTTGACTCCCTCAGGGAACTTATGGGTAGGATCCCATGGGAGGCCAACATGAGGGGGAAAGGAGTCCAGGAGAGCTGGCTGTATTTTAAAGAAGCCTTATTGAGGGCACAGGAACAAACCATCCTGATGTGCAGAAAGAATAGTAAATATGGCAGGCGACCAGCTTAGCTTAACAAAGAAATCTGTGGTGAGCTTAAACACAAAAAGGAAGTTTACAAAAAGTGGAAACTTGGTCAGATGACTAGGGCAGAGTATAAAAATATTGCTTGAGCATGCAGGGGTTTAATCAGGACGACCACAGCACAGTTTGAGTTGCAGTTAGCAAGGGATGTGAAGGGTATCAAGAAGGGTTTCTCCAGGTATGTTAGCAAGGAGAAGGTCAGGGAAAGTGTTGGACCCTTACTCAATGAGGGAGGCAACCTAGTGACCGATGATGTGGAAAAAGCTGAAGTACTCAATTTTTTTTTTGCCTCGGTCTTTGCCGACAGGGTCAGCTCCCAGACTGCTGCACTGGGCAGCACAGTATGTGGAAGAGGTGAGCAGCCCTCAGCGGTAAAAGACCTGGTTAAGGACTATTTACAAAAGTTGGACATGCACAAGTCCATGGTGCCGGATGCAATGCATCCAAAGGTGCTGAGTTGGCTGATGTGATTGCAGAGCCATTGACCATTATCTTTGAAAACTCGTAGCAACTGGGGGAGGTCCCGGACAATTGGAAAAAGGCAAATCTTTAAAAAGGGGAAGAAGGAGAATCTGGGGAACTAGACCCCTCAGTCCCCGGAAAAATCATGGAGCAGGTCCTCAAGGAATCCATTTTGAAGCACTTGTAGAAGAGGAAGGTGATCAGAAACAGTCAACATGAATTCACTAAGGGCAAGTCATGCCTGACCAATCTGATTGTCTTCTGTGATGACCTAACTGGCTCTGTGGATAGTGTGGATTGGATAAATGGACCATAAGGTGGATAGAAAGCTGGCTAGATTGTCGGGCTCAATGTCTAGTTGGCAGCCTCTATCAAGCTGGGTGCCGCAGGGGTCGATCCTGGGGCTGGTTTTGTTCAACATCTTCATTAATGATCTGAATGACGGGATGGATTACACCCTCAGCAAGTTTGTGGATGACACTAAGCTGGAGAGAGAGGTATATACGCTGGAGGGTAGGGATAGGGTCCAGAGTGAGCTAGACAAATTAGAGGATTGGGCCAAAAGAAATCTGATGAGATTCAACAAGGACAAGTGCAGACTCCTGCACTTAGGATGGAAGAATCCCATGCACCGCTACAGGCTGGGGAGCGATTGGCTAAGCGGTAGTTCTGCAGAAAAGGACTTGGGGATTACAGTGGACGAGAAGCTGGATATGAGTCAGCAGTGTGCCCTTGTTGCCAAGAAGGCTAACGGCATATTGGGCTGCATTAGTAGGAGCATTGCCAGAAAATCGAGGGAAGTGATTATTCTCCTCTATTCGGCACTGGTGAGGCCACATCTGGAGTATTTTGTCCAGTTTTGGGCCCCCTACTACCAAAATGATGTGGACAAATTGGAGAGAGTCCAGCAGAGGGCAATGAAAATGATTAGGGGCCTGGAGCACATGACTTATGAGGAGAGGTTGAGGGAATTGGGCTTATTTAGTCTGCAGAAGAGAAGAGTGAGGGGGGATTTGATAGCAGCTTTCAACTACCCGAAGAGAGGTTCCAAAGAGGATGAAGCTAGACTGTTCTCAGTGGTAGAAGATGACAGAACAAGCAGCAATGGTCTCAAGTTGCAGTGGGGGAGGTCTAGTTTGGATATTAGGAAACACTATTTCACTAGGAGGGTGATGAAGCACTGGAATGGGTTACCTAGGGAGGTGGTGGAATCTTCATCCTTAGAGGTTTTTAAGGCCTGGCTTGACAAAGCCCTGGCTGGGATGATTTAGTTGGGGTTGGTCCTGCTTTGAGCAGGGGATTGGACTAGATGACCTCCTGAGGTCTCTTCCAACTATTCTTCTATGATTCCTTGAAATCCATTATCTTTATTTTGCTGTTCTCCCTCCTACCATTCCTTAGAATCATGAACTCTACCATTACCATGCACTCACCCAAGCTGCCTTCCTCTTTCAAAATCTCAACCAGTTCCTCCCTATTTATCCAAATCAAATCTAGAACAGCCTTTCCCCTTTTAGCTTTCTCCACCTTCTGAAATAAAAAATGATCTCCAATACATTCCAAGAACTTGCTGGATTATCTGTGCCCATCTCTTTTATTTTCCCAAAAGATGTCTGGGTAGTCCCCTATCACCATCAAGTGCTATGCTTTGGATGATTTTGTTAGCTGTTTAAAAAAAAGCCTGATCCACCTCTTCTTCCTGGTTAAATGGTTTCTAGTACTCCTTACTATGACCTCACCCTTGTTTTTTACCCCTTCTAACCTTACCCAGATACTTTCAACAAGTCTGTCTCTTATTTCTGTCTCAACCTCAATTCAAGTGTACACATTTTTGATATATAAGGCAACATCTAGGAACAAAGAATGTAGACCATACTTACAAGATGGGGGACTCTCTGTCCTAGAAAGCAGAGACTCTGAAAAAGATTTGGGGGTCATGGTGGATAATCATCTGAACATGAGCTCCCAATGCAATGCTGTGGCCAAAAAAAACTGTGATACTGGGATCCATAAACGGGAAATTCAGGTCTGAGTAGAGAGGTTGTTTTACCTCTGTATTTGATACTGATGCAACTGTTTATGGAATACTGAGTCCTTGGATGGTGTCCACAATTCAAGGATGTTGATAAATTGGAGCGGGTTCAGAGAAGAGCCACAGAAATGATTAAAGCAGTGGTTCTCAAACTTTTGTACTGGTGACCCCTTTCACATAGCAAGCCTCTGAGTGTGACCCCCCACACACTTATAAATTAAAAACACTTTAAAATATATTTAACACCATTATAAATGCTGGAGGCAAAGCAGCGTTTGGGGTGGCGGTTCACAGCTTGTGACCCCCCCCCCATGTAATAACTTCGTGACCCCCTGAGGGGTCCTGACACCCAGTTTGAGAACCCCTGGATTAAAAGGATTAGAAAACCTGTTTTATAGTGATAGACTCAAAGAGCTCAGTCTGTTTAGCTTCACAATGGCTGGAAGTTGAAGCTAGACAAATCCAGACTGAAAAGATGGTGTATATTTAACAGTGAGGGCAATTAGCCATTGGAACATTTGACCAAATGGCATAGTAGATTATGCCATGGGCAATTTTTAAATCAAGACTGGCTGTTTTTCTAAAAGATCTGCTCTAGGAATTATTTTGGGGCAGTTCTCTGGCCTGCGCTATACACAAGGTCAGGCTAGATGATCACAATGATCCCTTGTGGCTCAGAGTCCTCAGCGCAGTGGCAAGAGCTGTCTGACGGGAACAGTACCAGACTCTCCGTTAGCTCTGCTTACACCTTTACACCTCAGTAAAGGTTTCAGAAGTTTCCACGTTTGGCTTAAAACCATGAAAGCAACGCACTGGTCTCTGTGCAAGTGACACATTTACGTTGTGTCCATGCACCCCCAGCTGTCAGAGGCATATGACAAGCTTTTGTTGTACTGAATGACCACAGGGCTTGTGGCGCTGTTTGTGCCACGGCTCCAACAGAACTGGTGCACCCTGCTCTGCATTGGCCCTACGGGGGAGGGGAAGGGACGAGCATCGTTGCTGTACCACTTCATGTGTTCTCCTTATTCCTAGTTCCCCTGTGAGGGGTTCCCATAATGCACGCCTCCGTATTTACAAAGGGAGTGCTCTGTATCAGAGACGACTCCTTCCCCCAGCGCTGCCTGCCTTGTGGCACTGCTGGGCCAGTTCTGCCTGTGGTAAGGGGTCATCCCTTACTGGGGACTGTGTCTAATGCCCAGCCCTTGCTGCCCCCTCACCCTCATGTGCCATCACGCAGCTGGGTATAATGGCAGACTCTTGTGTTAGCTAGTCCCGGTGCCTGGTTATTCTGCTAAATCCTAGGGTGAGCTGCCAGTTAGTCCCAGTCTAAAGGCAGGGTCCTGATTGGAACTGGGCACATTAAGACCATCCAGCTGGAGCTTGCCAGTGAAGTGCAGCTACCGCTGGGGCGGAACATGGCAGCTGTTTTGCAGGTCACAGCAACAACTCACAGCAGTTTATGACAAGGAGCGGCAAAGAAAGTCTCCGGGTTCAAGGTAGGAAATTCCCCAGGGAGCGCAGGTGGGACACTGGGGTGTTCCCCAGTTCTGGAGTAGGTGATTGGACCCTCCCATGGCTACATGGGGATCTGGGCTGGAAAACATCCTGCAGGGGCATTTTTGCTGTTCTCTGCGCATCCCCTCCTGATTCCCATCGCCCCTTCCTGCATTCCTGGGGCCCTGCTAATGGCAGCTCAGTCCAAGGTGAATGGAGACGTGTTTGCTTCATAACCCCTCTCACTGCAGTGCTAGGGCCCTTCAACCTCCCGTAACGCAGGGGCCCACATGCTTTTCACACAGGCTCCCTCTCTCCCAAGCCCCACACCCCTGGCAGCTCCACCCAGACTCACTATCACGTCCCATCTCCCTGCCATCGGTGGTAACGGCTGGCATGGGAACAGCCCGACCCATCACACACTGCCCGTCGCCCACACCATCAGTATCAATGATCAACCCCTCCCCACATAACACCGTCCCCTGCCCCCAGGGGACACAAATCTCTCAAATCTCTCCCTCCACCTGAGGACAGGGCTCCCCCTCACTCATAACTGATTTCCCCCTTGCTCTGTCAGTTCCTGGTCTGCCCAAGTCACAGCCCAGTTTCCTCAGTAACCCCTCATTAGCTGAACCCCCACAATACACATTCTCCCCCCCCCCCAACATTGCCCCTTCTTCTAGCTCCCTCCTTGCACCTTGCTGCCTGCTTTCCTCACCCTCCCTCATCATGGGTAAGGAACGGTGGCCCTAGCCTGTCTTTGTCAGAGGGTGGAGATGGATGGCAGGAGAGGGATCACTTGATCGTTACCTGTTAGGTTCACTCCCTCTGGGACACCTGGCATTGGTCACTGGTGGCAGACAGGATACTGGGCTGGATGGACCTTTGGTCTGACCCAGTCTGGCCGTTCTTATGTTCTTATCCTCCAGAGTCTTGATCCAGCCACCCCCTTTTCTGCTCTCCCATCTTTTGCCCCTCTGGCCAAGTCTTCCCCCACCCCCAGGCATACACTGCCCCCACTCTCCCAGCCTGGCTTCCCCTGAACTGCCCCCTGGCCTGGATCCCACGCTGGCAGCACCATGGAGTCCCTCTGTGATGGCTCCTGGAGGGGCATTGCTGCTCATGGGGGGGTTTCCCCAGTGGCAGC
This sequence comes from Chelydra serpentina, assembly GCA_037349315.1. Classification (NCBI taxonomy): domain Eukaryota; kingdom Metazoa; phylum Chordata; order Testudines; family Chelydridae; genus Chelydra; species Chelydra serpentina. The sequence goes on from JBAIAC010000192.1 coordinate 2,043,053, forward strand.
AGCTCCCACTCTGGGTCAGCCCCCAGCCAGGCTGCAGATGGTGGACAAGGTGGTTGTTTCATGGAGCAGTGGCCCCTATTGACAGCTCTTGCTTTGTGCAGTGAGATGTGTGGCTGGGGAGCAGTGCCCAGCCTGTGGGCCTCTGCGTTCAGAGTGTCAGGGACTCGTCCAGGCTTGTCGCAGCCTGGAGCTCTAGTATCAGCCTGTCCAGAGCTGAGACGTGCTGCCGGGAGAGTCCCCATTAGCACTGGTGGGGAGCTTGCAGCTGGTGGAGCAGGCTCGGGAGGGTGGATGGATTGAATGCCATGGCCATCAATGTAAGAATGGGTAGTGCCCCCTATTGGTGTAGAACTCAAACTGCCCCCACTGCTCACCCAGTCGCTCCTTTCCAGAGTGGGCTCTCGGCTCCTGCTCCCTGCCCTGCCCCTCGTGAGTGTGAGATGGGGGCTTTGTTTCGGTGCCTTGCGTAAGCCCTCCCGGCAGTGCTGGGGCTGGAATTGAGGGGCCCAAGGAGTCAACACTAAACACTGCTAACTAAGGTTTTGTATCCAGAGACCTCAGCCCACTCAGGACCTGGCAAACACACCCCTACACACCCTTGTAATCTGCTAGTGGAGATACAGAGGGATAAAAAACAGAGCATTGCGAAAGGTCAAGTATTAAATACACCTTTTTTCTTCCCTTTCTTTGCAGCTGGAGAGAGTCCTGTCAAAACCCCCTTGTTTGACAGGCTTTTAGAGGTTATTAAAGATGGTGATAACTGTCCTTTTTAGGGGGAAAAGAGGGAGTTAGCGGAGCTGGACTGGAGCTGTTGTTAAAGCCCCACTCCCATTTCCTAGAAGCCAGGACAAGACACACACACACAAGAAAACACAACTTTTGTCCTTGGTGTTGACTTAGCCTTGCAGCCTCCCTGTTGGAAAAAGCACATTGCACATGGTCTTATCAGCCACTCTGAGACCTGACAAATGTGTACCAGCATCAGGGTGTTTAGTGTTTTATTTGCAGCTGCCTCTCTGGTCACAGGTTTATAGCAGTGTTGCAAAATAAGTACTCTTGGCCCACTGAGCCAGACTCTTATTAGACAGAAGGAAAGAGGAGGAGGATGGGGAAGGGGGAAGTGAGGTAGGGAAGGACTTGAATACATTCAGTGAGATGGAGAGAACAAAATCTCACATCCCAAGTGGTGATGGGGATTTAGCCAGAGCTGGTAGTGTCATTTACGTCCCTCTCTCTGGTCCCCTCTGGACAGGATCTCTCTCAGGAGAAGGCACAAGGGTGTCGTGCTGGACGGGTCTGGGGATGGTGGGGATGGCGGCCCTGCTGACAACACTCATTCCTTTCCCTTCTTTCAGTCAGCTGGTGTTGCTCTAGCCAGTCTCCCTCCCCGCCCCCAAGTCTCTTTCTGAGGACCTCAAAGGGCAGTGGTGGGCAGAAAAGCCCATCCCCCTCCCTGTTTTGTCCACTAATTAAGCCTAATTTTCAACTCACCAATTTTGTTCCACTGATTTGCGCTCCCACGCGTCTCATGTTTACCAGGCACGATTTTAACACAGGTACCTCAGGTCTGTTTGTTTAGACCATCCAGTTTCCGTCTCATTGGCACCTTTTCCCATGAACATTTGTTACTGTAGGTTAGTGAGACACTCTTCACTTCCACTGTGTGCACAGTTAAGCTCACAATTTGGGTTACCAGGTGTCTGGTTTCCAACTGGAACATCCAGTTGGAAAAGGGACCGTGGAGGCTCAGGTCAGCACAGCTGACCAGGCCGCTAGAAGTCCGGTTGGACTTCTAGTGGCCGGCTCCGCGCGGCTCTGGAAGCAGCCGGCGTGTCCCCCCGGCTCCTAGGCACAGAGGTGGCCGCAGGGGCTCCACGCGCTGCCCGTGCCCTGGGTGCTGGCTTCGTGCCTAGAAGCTGCAGGGACCTGCTTCCTGGGAGCCACCTGAGGTAAGCGCTGCCCAGAGCCCAGCCCTGAGCCTCCTCCTGCACTCTGGACCCCTCTGCCCAGAGCCCCCTCCTGTACCCCAAACCCCTCATCCCTAGCACCCCCAGCTGGGGCCCTCACCCCCTGCCCCAGCCCAGTGCAAAGGAGTGAGTGTGGGGGAGAGCGAGTGACGGAGTGAGCCGGGGCGGGGGGCAGGGTGTGCTCGGGGAAGGGGTGTTCGGTTTTCTGCACTTAGGAAGTTGGCAACCCTCCTCCCAGCTAGGGTAAGGCTGTAGGCCCAGTTATTCCAACACCCCTGCCCTTGGGGCTGGAGCTGGGCCTGGCAAATGCAGCAGAGTCATAATCACCAGCAGCTGCAGTGATCTGGCTCAAGCTGGGAGGTGTTACCTCAATAGCCCAGAGCAGGGGGAGGCGGAGCCTGTAGCTGTGGATTAGCCTTGCCGCCGCCTCCCCCTCCCCCTCCCCAATCCGTCCCGCAACTCCCAGGAAGCGCTGGAGAGGAAATGTCGGTTCCTGCCCCTCCCCACTCAGGGCTGATGCCTCTGGGGCCGAGCTGCAGCCTGGCTCATCCTACGCTGCAGCAGGGCCAGCGCCGCCATCTCACAGCCCCAACCGGGAGAATCTGGCACAAGGCTCCTCTGCCTCCAGCCTGGGGCACCATTTCAGATGAGGGGGGGCAACTTTTGCTGCGATTCCAGGGCAGGGGTGGGCAAACTACGGCCCGCGGGCTGGATCCGGCCCCTCAGGGCTTGGGATCCTTCCCGCGGCATTGCCCTCATGGCACCGCGAGCCCCGCACTACTCCAGGAAGAGGCACCACATCCCTGCGGCCCTTGGCGGGGGCGTTCAGAGGGCTCTGCGTGCTGCCCTCGCCTCCAGACACCGCCCCCTGCAGCTCCCATTGGCCAGGAATGGGGAACTGCAGCCAATGGGAGCTTTGGGGAAGGTAACCCACAGCCGCGCAGAGCCCTCTGCCCCCCCTCCCACAGAGGCTGCAGGGACGTGGTGCCGGCCGCTTCCTGGAGCAGTGCAGGACTGGGGCCAGGGCAGGCAGGGAGCCTGCCCTCACCCCGCTGCGCGCCGCTGCCAACCTGGAGCCACTCCAGGTAAGCGGCACCGGGCTGCACCCCAACCCCCTGCCCTGAGCCCCCTTGTACACCCCACAACCCTCCTGTGCCCCAACTCCCTGCCCTGAGCCCCTTCCTGCACCCCCTCCCAAACCCTGCACTCCCTCCTGCACCCCAACCCCCCTGCCCTGAACCCCTTCCTGCACACCGCACCCCCTCCCAAACCCCACACTCCCTCCCGCACCCCAATCCCCTGCCCCAGCCCTACATTCATGGCTCTGCATGCAATTTCCCCACCCTGATGTGGCCCTCGGGCCAAAAAGTTTGCCTGTTCCAGGGGGTACTTAGGCACCTGAAAACTCTAGGTTTTTTGCAGATAACTTAGAAATTAGCTCACAGGAGCATTGTATCCAATTCCTATATAAAGGGAGAAAAATAATATACTAGCACCAATTAAAGTCATATTTTACGTTATTATGTAGGTTTAGAACAATCAGGAGATAATACAGCAACATATTCCCAAGCCCAAGCCTTGAGGAATCAGTTTTGGAGCTCCAAGGCAGATATCAGAAACACACATTTGATACTTTGTACATTATTAGGGTGGCCATACATCCTGTGGTGGCCGGGACAATCCCCTTTTTAAGCCCTGTCCTGGACATCCCGACTTTGACAAAAATGGGCATTTGTCTCATTTGCTCTTGCCAACGGATCAGTTGCCAAGAGCAGACAAACAAATGCCCAGTTTACCAAAAAAAGGAGGAATGTTGGAGGGGGGCAGCAATGTGAGGTGTCAGGCAGCGGGGCTCAGGGGATCAGCCCCAGCCGGACTCGAGGGTGGGGGGGTGAGCCCCAGGTGGTGGCAGCAGGTGGGAGTGCAGCTCCGGTGAGCCCTGCACAGGGTGGGGGTGGTGTGTGGCTTGGGCGAGTCCCAGACGTCCCATTTTTACTTTAGGAAAGATGGTCCCCTCTACATTCTCTTTATTAGAGATACACACCCCTGTATTTAACCTCAATCAGCTCCACCATGGAGAGCCCTGTCCCTGTAGAGTGAGACTCACCCCAGGGCACATGCCCCCCCCCATGTTAAAGTACCCCCCCCCAAAGGGACATCTGGGATGAGCCTGAGCCCACAAAACTGGACAGTGGGCAGCATGCACTTTCATTCGGTTCACAGTATCCAAGACCAGAAGGGACGACTGGGATCATTAAGCTGACCTGCATAGCACAGGCCAGAGACCTGCCCCCAAATAACTCCGAGCGCAGATCTGTTAGAAAAACATCCAGAATCCACCATGCCACTTGGTAAATTGTCCTGATACTTAACAGTGAGGGTGATTAAACATTCCCCCCCTTCCTTCCAGTCTGAATTTGTCTAGCTTCAACTTTCAGCCATTGGGTCATGTTAGACCTTCCCCTGCTAGACTGTGTGAGGTGTGATCAAGTCGTCCCTGAACCTTCTTTTTGTTAAGCTAAATAAATTGCGCTGTTTGAGTCTATCACTGCAAGGCAGGTTTTGAACCCTTTAACCATTCCCATGGCTCTTCTCTGAACCCTCCCCAATTTAACAACATCCTTCTTGGGGGAGGGATAGCTCAGGGGTTTGAGCATTGGCCTGCTAAACCCAGGGTTGTGAGTTCAATCCTTGAGGGGGCCATTTAGGGATCTGGGGCAAAAATTGGGGATTGGTCCTGCTTTGAGCAGGGGGTTGGACTAGATGACCTCCTGAGGCAGGCCTGCACAACTCGTAAAGCGGCGAGGGCCATATTACTCCAAAGAAAACAGCTGAGGGCCAAACCCCGCTTGGCCCCGTGGAAACACCTCCCCCTCCCAGCGCCACCCGCCCCGCAGAAACAACCCCTCCTTCCCCAGCGCTGGGGTGTGGAAGCCTGTAGAGGGGGAAAGAAACAGTGCACATAGGGTGACCAGATCACAGCAGTAAAATAGGACCTGCCCCCTCCCCGCTCGGCCCCACCATCACACCTCTCTTCACCCCCCCAGGGGTCACTATATTACTGCACACAACAGTCAATCAATGCAGTGGTAGATAAATCTCTGCATTATGCATTTTTGTATAACTTTTATATGACTTTGTATTGAACGTTGGTAATATGTTATAGCGGGCATAGGCACCGACTCTGTGGGTGCTCCGGGGCTGGAGCACCCATGGGGAAAAATTGGTGGGTGCACAGCACCCACTGGCAGCTCCCCGTCAGCCCCGGGGCCCGCACCCAGCTCCCCGCCAGCCCCGGGGCCCGCACCCAGCTCACCTCAGCACCGGGAGATGTTGCAGGGCCCCGCCCCCAACGCTGGGTGACATTGATAGTGGGCCCCTAAGGTAGTATAATTAAGGTAAAAGAAAAATGTCTTTTTGCTAGAAGTAGAATAAGATCTTCCCCCCACTTTGTATTCAATTGCCCTGTTGAATGAATGAGGTGTGAATGAGGAAGGCGTGGAAGGCAGCACCTCCAGACAGCTGCAACCCTTGGAGAGGGGATGGGAACCAGACCAAGGACAATCACACTTGTCAAGTGGGCTGACTAGAGAAGAGCAGACATACTGACGGCTTCGGGGGTTAGAAGCAAACACCTTCCTTTGGGAACACCCTCTGTGCTGCATTGGGACAACCCCCAGCCCAGAGACAAGCAGCAAAAAGGACCAATGGACACAGTCCCAGATTTTGAATCTGGGAGATTTGCCCCCCTCCAGCCACTGACTCGCTGTTCACCTCCTCACCCCTCACCCCAGTATAAAGCCTCGCCACCACTTCCCGCCCGCTCGGCTCACCATCCCCTCACCCACCCCGGCTTGCCTCCTCAGCCCTCCCTCCCCGCCGCTGGCTCACCTGCCGTCCTGCCACTGCCCGCCCACTCGGCTCGTCATCCCCCTCCCCGCCCAGCTCGCCTACTAGGGTGCCCAGATAACAAGTGTGAAAAATCGGGACGGAGGTGGGGGTAATAGGAGCCAATATAAGAAAAAGACCCACAAATCGGGACTGTCCCTATAAAATCGGGACATCTGGTCACCCTATCGCCTATTCACCCCCCGCTGTCCTCCTCAGCCCCCCCGCCACCGGCTCACCTGCCTGCCCACTGCTGGCCTCTTACCTTCTGCCACTGCCCCCATCCCCTGCCACTGGCTCACCCTCACTCCCCAGCCTGCCACTGGCCTCTTCACCAGCCCGCCCACCTGCCAGCCGGCCGTTGGCTTGCCCCACCCTGCCGCTTGCCTACTCACCCCCCCGCGGGCCGCACAGTGAGCCCACGCGGGCCCATGTTCATAGAATCATAGAATCATAGAATATCTGGGTTGGAAGGGACCTTAGTAGGTCATCTAGTCCAACCCCCTGCTCAAAGCAGGACCAATCCCCAATTTTTGCCCCAGATCCCCAAATGGCCCCCTCAAGGATTGAACTCACAACCCTGGGTTTAGCAGGCCGATGCTCAAACCACTGAGCTATCCCTCCCCCCCTGTACTCACCCGGCGGCGTTGTGCAGGCCTGTTGTATAGTCAGTGGTGTAGCCAGGTGTAGAGCACAGGGGGGGCGGCGCTATAAAAAGGCACCTCCCCGCCCCCCCTGTACTCACCCGGCGGCGCTTTAAAAGGCCCGCGGCTTCCTGCAGCAGCCCCCCTGCGGCAGCGGGGCTGGGAGGGGCACTTTAAAGGGCCCACGGCTCCCCGCAGTGGCAGGAGCCATGGGCCTTTTAAAGCGCCCCCCCCCCCCCCCCCCCCCGCCCAGCCTGGTTCTGGCAGCGGGGCTCGGGCGGCGCCTTAAGGCGCTGCTTCTCCTCCCAGGGGGAGCGGCCGCTTCCCCTGCTCCCCCCTGGCTACGCTACTGTGTATAGTCTTCCTCTTTTGGGATCACTACATGGGGTATCAAAGTCCCTCTGGATCAGCTGTCCAGTTGGTGTCTCCAACAATCCTGTGCCACTTCCCAGTGGCTGGTAGGGAAACCCAGACCCACTCTCTACACTGGGCTCCAAACTAGGGGCCCTATAACAAGCCGCCAAAAGGTCTGCACAGTCCTCTTGTTTGCTGCTGTTTTCCTGGCCTTCTTCCTACCCACCCTCTGTGACCAGCCCTCTCCCTGCAGCCCCGTTCTGCTGCAAACTTCCTGGCTTTCTACAAGCTCAGCCTGCCCCTGCCCAGCGGGGCAGCATCAGCTGTTAGCCTCTCAGGCCCTGGCTCTCCCCCAGGTGCAGCCTGATTAATTGACCCCGTCTGGGCCAGGGTGCGGTGAACACCCCCCAACCTGCATCCAAAGGTCACATTAGCCTTTGTGGTCACAGCGTTGCACTGGGCACTCACATTCAGCCAATTATCCACCCCGACCCCCAAATCTTTTTCACACTCAAGCCACCTTACAGATTTCCTGAGATAACTGCCTCAAACAAGGGGTGATCCTGGGAAAACCTGACCAGGTGGCAACTTTATGGTAAGGGCCTAAATAGTGCAGAGAGGCTGGTGGCCAGGGGACGTGAGTCTCAGCCAGGGAGGATATCTGAGCCCTGCAAGCGGTTCATGCTGCTCTCCACTGGCTGGATTTACCTGCGCTTGGCCCTGGGGATACAGTCCAGTCCTGCCCCACCCCCAGGTGTGGGTCAGCACTGGGGGGAGGGGGTTTGCACACTGCAGAGGCTCCGCTCCACAGGCGCTGCCCAGGAGACCAGGCTCTGTCCTGCTGCTTCTCAGTTCCCTTTTCTGACCAGCCTCTGTTGCTGGCTTCCTCAGTGAGAAGCTACATGGTCTGCCCTCCTCCAGCACCATCCATGCAGGGATCTTGCAGCCCTTTGCAAACATGAACAAAGAGCCCTGTGAGGTGGGGAGGTAGCATCAGCCCCATTACACAAGTGGGGAAACTGAGGCACAGAGAGGGGGAAGGGTCACCCATCAAGTCACTGGCAGAGCTGGGATGAGACCTACTCTCCTGATTCCCAGTCTTGAGCTCGAATCACTAGACCAAGCTTCCTCTCTCCTCCCTCCCAAACTGGTCCATTTGCTTGTGGCAAACACTGACCTCCTTATACATTTCACCTAATGCTTGTCAATTCTGTCCCTTGCCAGGAGGCCTGGGCCCGCTCCCACCAGCACCCGCCTCACCTCCGAGAGCAGCAGGGTTGTGGGACTAGTGCTGGTTCGGAACGTAGGAGCTGCCAGGCTGGATCAGAGCCCGAGTGCAGTGTCCTGTCTGTGTGGCCGACACCAGACGATCCAGGGGAAGATGCTGGTCTCATCTGGCCCCTAATAGTTACGGCCTGGCCTAAGCAAGAGGTGGACACTCTCTTGCCAAGCTCTGTGTTTTAGTGTCACCCATTATAACACTGGTGATTCCGGTTTTTCACCTAAATGTTTTCACCTTGCTGCTCCGTATGTTCTTGGCACCATGTTGTGCTTGCACACACCGCCCCCCCCCCCCAGGTCTCTAAGGGTTTTACGAGGAGGCATAGGCACGGACTTTTGTCAGCGCCGGTGGGTGCTCATGCCCCCAGCCCTGCCCCAACTCCACCCCCGGCCCCACCCCTTCCCCAAATCCCCACCTCCTCTCCGAGGCGTGCTGCATTCCCCCCCCCCCCCCAAGGCTTGCAAGCGGGGGGGAGGGGGGTGAAGAACCGGAAAGCACCCACCGGGCCCTGCAGCTCCCCGCCAGCCCCGCCCAGCTCACGTCTCCGAGGGGGCTCCGCTGGATGCGAAGCGGCAGCCCGCTGCTTTTCCTGGCTCCCTCCAACTGGTCTGTGGCGCCTCGAGGGAGGGGTATGGGGAGGAGGTGGAGAGCCTGGCTCCGCCTCTGCCTCCTCCCATACCCCTCCCTCCCCCGAGGCGCCGCCGACCAGCTGGAGGGAGCCAAGAAAAGCAGCTCACGGCTGCCGCTTCGCGTCTGGCGGAGCCTCGGGCGGTGCAGAGGTGAGTTGGGCGTGCGGCGGGGGGGGGGAGGGGGGCTGGCGGGGAGCTGCCGCAATTTTTCCCTGTGGGTGCTCCAGCCCCAGAGCACCCACAGAGTCAGCGCCTATGCAAGGAGGGATGGGTGTTTGCCCCACATCCACAGAAGGAAACCACAGCCCGGGGGTGGGGGGGGGGAAAAACTAGTCCACAGGTCTCCTGGCTCCCAGGCCTTTCCTTTAACCACCGGCAGCGTGGGGACAGCCTGGGATGCACACAACATCCTGCTTTGGCAGCTGAACAGAGCCGAGTGAACATGCCCTGTAACGCTGGCCCGTCTCTGTTTACAGCAGGGAATCCAGCACCCGCCACGAAAACCTCGCACAGAAACAAAACAAGGCGAGTTTCCTGCTGGCTTGGTAGGGTCAGACACGGAGGAGCCAGGTGGCTCCAAGCAGCAGCAGGGCCCAGCAACCTATGGCACCGAGAGAAACTGACCTTTGGCTGGCAGAGCAGAGGTTACAGGAGGCAGCAGCAGTGAGTTGCCGCTGACAGGGCCTTTCAGCCCCGTGGCATCCGGCTGACCCCCCAAAGGAGCAGAGACCCCGGAGCATCCCGTTCTGGTCGCATCTTGTAACAGTAACACCCAGCAATGGAGCACACAGAGGGACGGGCTGGCTGATTGGGGCAGCTCCTGGACTTGGAGCTATTCCTGTCTTTCTTTGTTGAGTATCCTGCCATCACCCAGTGCTTTCCACCCGGGGTCCCTGGAGCCCCCTGGCTCACTAGGACCTAGCTGGGACCCCCCTCCCATTTATAATGTGAAAGGTGGGGGGGGATCCTGACACACCTGTGGCACCCACATCTCCCCACTCCAAAGCACCCGCGCTGGGGCCGCACCCTGTCCTGCTGGACTAGCCAGGGCCTAGAGCAAGGCTCACGGGGACGGGATCCTCCCTCAGGGCACCGGCACCCTTCACATCACAGGGCCAGTGTAGCCTGCAGAGGGGACCACTGCACGGGCCCTCCTGTGTGGTCCTGCAATGGGCTGCTGTGGACTAGGTCCCACAATGCACTGGGGCTGCAATGGCTGGAGAGGGGGCTGCGTGTGGCTGTCAGTCCGTCCGAGCGGCTGAAATGGCTCCAGTTGCCAGCTCAGGGCACAGGGGTGCGTCTCCACTAGACCAGACAACACCGCTCCTGGGCCTGGCCCCCACTGGAGGCACTCACACCCCAGGCTGCTTCAGCTTGATGCAGACACGGCTGGGGAGAAACGGGGACAAAATGCCTTGGGAGCTCCCTGCAGTGCCCTCTGACTGTAGCTACCCCAGGCAGGTTGGGGACGTGGCCGGGACAGCCCCAGGGGTGGGGGCGAGTGAGGGCCGAGCGCAGCCTGTAACCGCATCTACTGCGGCGCAGTGATGCCAGCAGCCTGTCTACACTGGCGCCCCCGGCTGGAGCTGCAGCTATGCGGGTGCAGTGGGGTTTCCCACTAAAGTCAAGGGCAGACGCAGCCTTCTCCCAGGCGGGGGAGGGGGGGGTGGGGCGTGGAGAGAGACCGACACTCGGTATAAACCCACAAACAGTGAATCCACGTGTCTGCCTTGCAGCACCACCTGCTGGGCATCACGGACACTGCAGATGCCACGATTCGTGGGAGTACATTGTACAGACATGGCCTGGCCCTCCCTCCGAGACACCCCTCCTGTAGTACTCCTAACCTTCCCCCAGGAAGCATCACCCTGCTCTGGGGAGCCGGGAGCCACTGGGCCTTCCCCTCTCATTCCAGTCCAGCTCCCCGCCCTCCCTGGGAGCTGTGCAGAGCTGGGCATCGTGCTGCGCTAATGAGGACCCCCAGGGTGCACACAGCCTCTGCAGGGCCATTACATCGTGTACTTCCACCATCCCTCTGCCCTGGGCAGCCGGACCTGCCCACAGCTGTTTGTTTAGGACATTTCCCCGTTTGCTGCTGGATGTTTTAGACTTTCATTTTTCCCCCTTGTGCAGCTAATGAATCCCTGAATAGATGGGACAAGTGAGTCACCGCCCCAGCTCCCGGCATTTCCTGAAAAGCAGCCCTGGCTGGTTACCAGCTCAGCTAGGAAAACATTCTCCAGCAACAGGTTTCTGGCTCCAGCTGCTTCGCTGATGGAAAAATCAGGTCTCGTTTCAAGGAAAGTCTCAAATTTCTGCAGCCTCTTCCCGTTCTTGCCCTTGAAAACAGCCTTTTGTGCAAGTCAGTGTCACCGTCTCCTGGGTCTCGCCTGCTGTGGAGTGAGGGGATGTTGCTGAGCAGATGGAGGGATGTGATGAAACTTTGGACACTCAGCAAAATTGGCTCCAAGCCTTTTCCTCGACAGACAGGCCCCCCCCCCCTTCAGCCACTGGTCCCAGCCCCCCCTAACTGTCAGTGAGATGACCCAGGATGGGAAAGCAGGAGGTTGTTTATTCCTGGAGTTACAATTCACCGAATTCACAGGCTTGGCACTGGTGCGTCTCTGGCCCGTGTGATGCTGGAGGTCAGACTACAGGGTCTAATGGCCCTGCCTAGCTTGGGAGCAGTGACTCGATGACACCTGGGTGCTCAGAACCGAGGCACTTTAAAGCAGGGGCCACTTTCAGAACTGGCCTTTAGTCTTCTGGTCTAAAGCCTCTCCCCACCCCCCACTTCAAGCTGGTGCATGAAATATGGCTGCCCCCCAGTTCGTCCCATTACCAGGGTTCGGTTTCAATTCATCCTGGGTCACCTAGGGATCCAATGGCCACAGTCCTTGAGGCTACAGTGTGAACACCGTGTACACAACATGGCACCCCCCCCCCTTTGCCTGGGAGCCAGAGTCAAGCGCTGTGGGGAGCTGGTGCATCTCGGAGAAGGGTCCCTCTCTGGCTGCTGCTCAGACTGTGGGTCGTTCATGCAGAACTGGCAGCCGCGGATGAATTTATCCAGTAAAACTGGGGCAAGGCCGAGTCAAGGAGAAATGTTGCACTTTTCCCTAGATCAATGAGTCAAAGAGCTAGAAGGGACTGTTAGGCCCATCTACTCTGACCAGCTGCCATAGAGTCACCCAGGGGGTCCTGCACCAAGCCCATATCTTGTGGTTGAGCTAGAGCAGCTCTTTTGAGAGACATCCAGTCTTGATCTAAAGAGTGCGAATGACAGAGAACCCTCCCTCCCCCTCCCCGGGGATCTCCATGGAGAATTGCCCTGGTAGAAGTGTTCCTGACTGAACTTTTCTGAGTTATTCTGTACCGAGCTCGGATAGCACTGAGGGACCTGCCGGAGACACAGCACTGCCCCTGTGCGCAGAACCATGATTCCAATCCAGCCAGTTCTGCTGGGGACAGAGCCCTGCAGTGCTGGCAGGTGGGGAGTGTCAAAGATCCCTGCAGTGTGGTATATCATTTGGGCAGACAAAGTGCTGTGATGTCTGGCAGGACATTGCTCAAGGAGGGCAGAGGTCAAGTTGTCAGGGCTGGTGTGTAACTTCATAAGAACTGAGGGGCTGTGTTTTGGGATTGAGGCATGCGAGGGGGAGAGAGAAACTAAAGGTGGGTTGTGGTGAAGCAGGAGAAGAGGTGGGCTGCAGGTTGAGCTTTAGAGTATCAGGAAGAGAAAGGGCGTGTGGGTTGGGACTGAGACTGGTCTGTAACCTGTCGTTTAAATCAGCTTCTGCACCAGATGACTGGCAGATAGCTGATGTGACACCAATTTTTAAACAAGGCTCCAGAGGCGATTCTGGCAATTACGGGCCGGGAAACCTGACTTCAGTACCAGGCAAAATGGTTGAAACTACAGTAAAGAACAGAATTGTCAGACAGATGAACATGATTTGTTTGGGGGCGAAGGGAGAAGAGTCATAGTTTGTGTAAAGGAAAATCAGGGTTCACCCATCTACTAGAATTCTCTGAGGGTGTCAACAAGCATGTGGACAGAGGGATCCAGTGTACTTAGATTTTCAAAAAGCCTTTGACAAGGTCCCTCGCCAAAGGCTCTTAAGCGAAGTAAGCTGTCATGGGATAAGAGGATCCTCTTGTGGATCAGCAACTGGTTAAAGAGATTGCAAACTGACCATTTATTCCTGCCTTTGTTTCCTCAGTGGAGAGAGGTAAATAGTGATGTCCCCCAGGGGTCTGTACTGGGACCAGTTCTATTTAACATTCATAAATAGGGCCCTACCAAATTCATGGTCCATTTTGATCAATTTCAGTCGTAGGATTTTTAAAATCCTACATTTCATGATTTCAGCTATTTAAATCTGAAATGTCACGGTGTTGTGATTTTAGGGATCCTGACCCAAAAAGGACTTGAGCAGTCGTGTTCCCTCTAATTTATGTACATGTGCGGAGTTAATTGTGTCCTGTGCACCAGTATGGAGGTGGTGTGTGACATCACCTTCCCATTGGTGCACATAACACAATTCACGTGGTGGGGCTGAGGGGTTTGGAGTGTGGGGGGGGGTGTGGGGAGGGGGGGGGGAGATCAGGGCTCTGGTTGGGAGTGCAGGCTCTGGGGTGGGGATGAGGGATTTTGGGTGCGAGAGGGGGCTTAGGGCTGGGGCAGAGGGTTGGGATGCAGGGGTGTGCAGGCTCTGGGGAGGGGCCAGGGATGAGGTCCCCAGCCAACAGCCACCGCTCTCCAGTCACCCAGCTCTGACGGCAGCACAGAAGTTAGGGGTGGCAATACCCCAACCCCCCTAAAATAACCTTGTGACCTTCCCCCCCCCCCACACTCCCTTTTGGGTCAGGACCCCCAATTTGAGAAACGCTGGTCTCCCCTGTGAAATCTGTGTAGTATAGGGTAAAAGTGCACAAGAGACCAGATTTCATGGTCCATGCTGTGTTTTTCATGGCTGTGAATTTGGTAGGGCCCCACCCATAGCCTGTGAGCATTTACTGAGCAAGCACATGCCCTGCATGCTGGCCCCACCCACCCTGCTGGCCCCGCCCACCCTGCTGTGTGCCACAGGAGATGGCCTGATGATCTAACAGGTTATTTAGATGTCATGACAACTGTATTCCCTGGTGCTAGGGCCTGTGCCAAACGATAGCACTAGCAGAGCCATACAACCACAGCATCTCTGCTGTGCCCCGAGGGCTGAGCTCCTGCCCGTGGTGTTCAGGGATCGTGGATCTCAATGCACAAGGGGACTATAGGTCCCCCTCATTCTCAAGACTCCTGCCTCAGCATGCAAGAGCTGGAGTTTCCACCATTGAAGTCCATAAGGCACCTACATTTCAGCCACCAAAGCCCGGATATTGCACAGCAGCTCGACACATGACTTGTGCTGAAGCCCCAACAGGAGTCGCGAGCTAAGTGTGTCCCTGACTAGCTCACTTGTGAAGAGCTCTAAACCAGAGAGAGAGAAAACAGGCTGCTCCCTAAGGCAGCAAGGGACAACTCACCCCACCTTGCTTTAAGCTGGCGGTCTCCAGAATCCAGATGAACTCTGCTCTCAATTTGCTACAGAGTCCTCTAGCCTGCAATCAGGACCAGGGAATCCCACCCTCCCCCCCACCCCCACCCCTCTTAAAGTGATAGCTTGCAATTGCAACACTGTCCTCAATACACCACAAACACTTAAAAACCCAACCTTCACACGATACACAGTTGCAAATACAGATACTCAGCCCAACTACACTTAAGTTACGAACGGCGTGCATTTAGTCTGAGGTGCCCTGCAGGCCTCTGCTGGGCCATCAGCCCTGCTGCCATCAGCGGCCAGCAAGCCCACTTGTTCTTGCTGTGCCATGTCCTGCCCCCCCCCCCCCCCCCCAGTGCTACTGCCTGCACAGAGTCACTGAGTTTCTGCTGAGTTCCCCCTCCCAGGCCCCTATTCCTTATGCTGCAAGCCTTGGATCCTACTAAACCACCACACTCCAAGCTCCCTACTGCCAGGCCCCACCAAGCCAAGCTACCTGCTGACCCCCCCAAACCACTGACCCTCTGCTGTGTCCTACAGTGCTGAGCCACGACACACTGCACCCACCCACCTCCCATTTCTTCCTCGTGCCAAGCCCTAGGTCCTGCTCAGCTGAGCCCCAGAGCTCAATAGCCCGCTAAGCCCAGGCACGTCTGAGCCAGTTGTCTGCTGTGTCCCCATCCCATGGGCCAGCCCACTGAGCTCTCACTGGGGGCTTAGTCATGCCCTTGCTAAACTTCATACTTACTGGCTCGACAAAATCCAGCCTCCTGGGGCCTGCCGACCGGAGTACCCAGCCTTGCTGAGCGCCAAGTCCTTGTGCCAGCAGAACCTCCATCAGACCAGTACTTTGCAGATCCTCCCTGCCCTTTTGAGCACTAGTGCCCACTGAGCCCCTCCCCCAACTGCTGAGCCTTTTCTGGTGTCTGATAACAAGATGGAGCGGCCCAGCAGGTGCATTGTGCCTACCACACCCCAGGCCTTGAGGAGCAAAGCTCTGACTCTAGATCCACGGAGGCCTCATGTCCCCAGTCAGTGTACCCTCAGCTGTACCCACAGCGCAGCACTCACTGAGCTGCACACGCCATGCTCCCTGAACCCCTCGCCCGCCAGGTTACGGGGAGCTTTTTGACGGAGATCACCAAGACACTGTGTTAAAGTACCCATCAGCCTGTTCGGCTTGGCCACATGGCTTCTACACAGCCATGACTAGAGCACCCAGAGCTCCGGCCTACAATGGGCCCAACGCAGTGGTGAGGCTGGATGCTTTGCCCTTTGAGTGGTCTCCTCTTTGGTTGTACCGAAGTCCTGCGCAGGAATCGGGAGAGGATTTATATTAGGACATCAGACCATCAAGCCTCTATGCCCTCTCCCCTGCTGAAGTGAGCCATGGCCACAAGCTGAGCTTTTGTGTCTGATGAACCAGCCACTGCAGGTTTGATCTGGACACAAAACTCACTATCCTTGTATGGGAAGAATTACTCCTGGCTCCGAGTTCTCCCTTTTCAGAATACTTGATCTAGGAAGTTCTATGTAAGGTTGTAGTAAATTGAATCATTCACGGATTTCAGCAATTACTCGGCTATTGCTAACATCTGGTTCAATTTAGTAGGGTTTGCTCTTCACGGAAATGGGAGTTTAGCTTCACAAGCTTTCATATCCTGGGAGCAACAGTTCAAGCTAGTGGCAGTTCCAGGTTTCTGTCAACATTCTGTTACTAAAATAATTGCACCATCTCTTCTTTCCTGGTCCTACAGATTAGGGGTAAGGGCTGCACATTTTGGCCCTGTCTTTCCATTCCATTAGTATCTAGAGAGGATGTTAAACAGAAGCTACTAGCATTAGACATTTTTTAAAATCAGCAGGTCCAAATAAATTGCACACAAGAGTTTTAAAAGAGCTGGCTGAGGAGCTTACTTGACCATTAATGTTGATTTTCAATAAGTGTGAGCACTGGGGAAGTTCCAAAAGACTGGAAAAAAGCTAATGTTGTGCCAATATTTAAAAAAGGTAAATGGGGTAACCTGGCCTGTCAGTCTGACTTTGATCCAAGGCAAGATAATGGAGGGCTGATACAGGACTTGATTAATGAATTAAGAGGGGCAATAAAATTAATGCCAATTAACATGGATTTATGACTAGGGCCCTACCAAATTCATGGTCAATTTCACAGTCATAGGATTTAAAAAAAAAAAAAGCGCAAATGACATCATCTCAGCTTTAAATAGCTGAGATCTCATGCTGTTGAAATTGTAAGGATCCTGGCCGAAAAAGGACTGTGTGGTGGTCGCAAGGTTATTGTGGGCGGTGGGGTTTGCTGTGCTGCTGGCGGTGTCACCTTCGGAGCTGGGCAGCTGGAGAGCAGCGGCTGCTGGCCGGGAGCCCAGCTCTGAAGGCGTTGCTGCTACCAGGAGCACACAGAAGTAAGAATGGCCTGGTGTGGTGTGACCACTCGTACTTCTGCGCGACTACTGGTAGCTGCACCGCCTTCAGAGCTGGGTGCCCAGCCAACAGCCGCCACTCTCTGGCCGCCCAGCTCTGAAGGCAGCGCAGAAGTAAAGGTGGCAATACTGCAACCCCCCTGCAACTCCCTTTTGGGTCAGGACCCCCAATTTGAGAGACACTGGTCTCCCCCATTAAATCTCTATAGTATGGGGGGGGGGGGAGGGATAGCTCAGTGGTTTGAGCATTGGCCTGCTAAACCCAGGGTTGTGAGTTCAATCCTTGAGGGGGCCATTTAGGGATCTTGGGCAAAAATTGGGGATTGGTCCTGCTTTGAGCAGGGGGTTGGACTAGATGACCTCCTAAGGTCCCTTCCAACTCTGAGATTCTATGAAAAGCGCACACACACACAGATTTCACAGGGGGAGACCAAATTTCACATTTCATGACATGTTTTTTTATGGCCAGGAATTTGGTAGGGCCCTATTCATAAGTGATCTAGAAAAAAGGGTAAACAGTGAGGTAGCAAAATTTGCCAATGAGAACTATCTTGGAGTAGTTTTGTAAGTCCAAAGCAGACTGCAAAAAGCTACAAAAGGAATCTCACAAAACTTGGGTGACTGGGCAACAAATTGGCAGATGAAAGTCAATGTTAGTAAATGCAAAGTAACACATCAGAAAATATAATCCCAACTATACATATAAAATAATGGGGTCTAAATTAGCTGTTACCCCTCAAGAAAGATGCTGTGGATAATTCTCTGAAAACATCCAGTACTACCCCATATGCCAGGGAAGCAGGCCGGGGCCTGTAACAGGGTTCACTCACCACTGGGGCAACTCCTGATGGCTATCTATGGAATTAGCTCAGCACCCTCTTCGGGGGGTGTCTTGCTGCCATCACTCCAGCTCTAGGACTGCAACAGCCTCTTTTGCAACACAACCTTCCAGCTATGCCACACATGGTGCTTCCCCGCTTGGGGGGAGGGGGAGAAGAGAACCTGCAGTCCACTGTTCAACCATTTCCTTTAGAGGCTACTGCAGCAAATTGCCTGGCCATTTCCTCATGGCCCCAGCATCCTCTTAGCTCCTGGCTGGCTGCTAGGGTTTTCAGGCTGAGGCAAGGGCAGTCTCTCGCTCCCCTGGTCCCTACTCACAGCACTGCTCTGTCCAGGGTTCTGGCAGGTCTCTGAACCCTCCAAAGACACAGTCCTTCCTCCCTAGGCTCCCAACAGACAACTGCCTTCCTCTGCTCTGCAGCTCCCTTTTTATATGGGCCTGCTTGACCCTGATTGGCTGTTTCCTTCAGCCCTTCTCTGATTGGCTGTCTCCGATGCCACCTCCATAGGGCTGCTTTTAACCCCTTTTCTGCCAGTGAAAGGCAGCCACCCCATCACAGGGCCCCTTCCTCAGTACTGCTCCACATGCCTGGGATGTGGGCTGGGCCCTCCCCCAGTGCTTCCCCATGCACCAGGGACACGGGCCAGGGCCCCTCACCCAGCGCTGCCCCATGTGCCAGGGACACAGGTCAGGGCCCCTCCCCCAGCACTGCCCCATGCACCAGGGACACGGGCCAGGGCTCCTCCCCCAGCACTGCCCCATGCGCCAGGGACACGGGCCAGGGCTCCTCCCCCAGCACTGCCCCATGCGCCAGGGACACGGGCCAGGGCCCCCTCCCCCAGCACTGCCCCATGCGCCAGGGACACGGGCCAGGGCCCCTCCCCCAGCACTGCCCCATGCGCCAGGGACACGGGCCAGGGCCCCTCCCCCAGCACTGCTCCATGCGCCAGGGACACGGGCCAGGGCCCCTCCCCCAGCACTGCCCCCATGCACCAGGGACACGGGCCAGGGCCCCTCCCGCAGCGCTGCCCCATGCACCAGGGACACGGGCCAGGGCCCCTCCCCCAGCACTGCCCCATGTGCCAAGGCCCCAGGCTGGAGCCCCTCCCCCAGCACTGCCCCATGCACCAGGGACACGGGCCAGGGCCCCTCCCCCAGCACTGCCCCATGTGCCAAGGCCCCAGGCTGGAGCCCCTCCCCCAGCACTGCCCCATGCACCAGGGACACGGGCCAGGGCCCCCTCCCCCAGCACTGCCCCATGCACCAGGGACACGGGCCAGGGCCCCTCCCCCAGCACTGCTCCAGGCACCAGGGACATGGGCCAGGGCCCCTCCCCCAGTAATGCCCCATGCGCCAAGGCCCCAGGCTGGAGCCCCTCCCCCAGCACTGCCCCATGCGCCAGGGCCAATGGCCCTGCCCATGTCATGGGTGGAAATTCCTTCTGGAGCCTGACTGTGGGGCGCAGTCTTGCCCCTCACTCATGCACAGGCCTCACCAGCTGGAGCCCCCAATGCCGCTGGTGCCCATGTCACTGTCCTTGCATTCCCGCGCCTGGGGACTGGCTTCTGCAGGGCAGCCCTGGGCAAAGCCCAGCCAGGCTCCTTTGCCTTTCTGCACCCTGCCAGGGCATCCATGCAATGTCCTGCCCTGCTGAGTTCAAGTCCATCCTCCTGTGAATCCCTGGGATCCTCTCAGGTGGCTCCCCCCCTCCCCTCCCCCCTGCAGTCCCGCAGCCCCCTCTGTCAGAGCCAGGGCCCCCAGCGCTTTGCCCAGCTGAGCAGCTTTTCTAGCTACTGGCACTGCTGGGGCTGGGAAGGTGCCAGCATCCCCCTGGGGCCCCGTCTTGTTCACTTGCCACCCCTGAGGGGCCACCTAGGCCCCTCCTGCCCAGCTTTGCAGCAGGGGCATGGAGCAGGCCCCCCTCCTGCTACTTTGGCCAGAACCTGCGCCCCTTTCGGTGTCAGCACCTTGGGCCCGCCTGGACCCAGCCACGCAGAGGGCGCTTTCCGAGCCTGAGATCCAACATGTGTCTCTGTACATTGACTGCTGTTAAGCACACACACGTGTGTCGTCTCCCCCCTCCCCTCCCGTACACACACGTCACCTTTTGTCAGGAGGATCTTGCCCAGGAGGAGGGTGAAAAGTCTGCATTTCAGATGCCAGACCCCTCTCCTGTGGATCAGGTTAGAAGGGAAAGCTGGGGGTCAGACCTCCTGGAGGGGGGAGTCCGTCCAGCTGACCTGTTGGGAACAGATACTGGGGTGTCCAAGAAAGAGGTTGTTCTTGCTACAGGGGTAGGAGGTAAACCTCTCTCTTCAAAGCAGAAGGGAGCAAGTCTCTGCATGGGTGAAGCCACACAAGGGGATGGGAACCAGCCCAGAGAAATTCCAGAGGGAAGGACAGAGGGCAGGCCGGGTTGCAGTACACCCTTTCCTTGCCAGAGCCTCAAGCGCATGCCTGATTTAGGAGCCTGCTCCAAAGAGGCAGAAGAATCTGCATCAGAGTGCCTACCAGGATACACAGACGGGTGGGTAATCCTGTGTCTTTCCCTACTTCATCTGTGGGTTATAACAAAGGAGTTAACACTGAGGGTCAACCCTTTCAAGATGGGGAACATACCTGATTGGTGGGAAAAACTGTTGTACATGCTTGGGATGGTGACCTCACGGTCGTACAAGCATATTACCTGTCGGCCTATATCGGGTAACCGGCTGGAAGCTTGGCACAACAGCAAAAGCATAACAGGCCCAGGCTGCTGTGTGAAAGGGGAAACTGAGGCACGTCGCCTCATGGCACTGAGAGCTAAATGCCGAGGTTCATACGCCTTAACAGGTATTGCTATCTGTATCCTGTTAGCAATACTACACCCCAACCCATTTTCAGGCGCCCGGGGACCAGGAACCTCGCATTTTGCTAAAACCATTACGAATGACACCATGTGGTGTGCCGGTACTGAAAAGGGGTGTGACCAAAGACAAACGGGGGCTTTATGTGTACTGCCTCTGCCATGGACAGTGTCCAAGTCTCTGGCAGTAAGTTCAGGAGGAGGGTGTGACGGTGTTCCCCATAAAACTTTATGGGGAGATGCTTATTAATGTATATATGTAACTAGAATATGTTTTATGCTACATGTGCCATGTAACATATCTCTGTGAAAGTTATGACCTACTGAATTTATTCCTCCTGTTTGTATGCATGTATCATTGTTGTAGTTGAAGTTATGAATATCGGTTGTATTTCTTGAGAAAGGAATGTGCAGGTTAAGTGCCCAATCAAGAAGCACTTAACAGACAATAGAACTTGCAGTCACCAATCCACATCGAAACTTTGCCAGGAATGTGGCTGGTCTGGAACTGAGTTGTGCAGGTGACTGGTCCATGTGACCCCAACTCCATTTGGTAACTGGATGCTACACAGGGAGAGGGAGGGGTCTCCACCCAGAGGAGAAAATCTATTTAAACCCCGAGGAAACCCCTCCATTTTGTCTTCAGCTGGCTAAAGGAAGAAGCTCTCCACCCCCC
Organism: Chelydra serpentina; assembly: GCA_037349315.1. Lineage (NCBI taxonomy): Eukaryota > Metazoa > Chordata > Testudines > Chelydridae > Chelydra > Chelydra serpentina. The sequence goes on from JBAIAC010000192.1 coordinate 2,064,166, forward strand.
AAGGAGACTTGAAAGAGACTGAACAGAGGACAAAGACATTAGGGGGGTGAGTGATTGCTGGACCCAGTGAGGGGTTTATCTGTACACAGGGTGATTAGACATAGAACTGCGTGTTCTCTTTTATTTTATTCGGTAATTCACCTTGTTCTGTCTGTCACTAATTGAACTCACTTAAATTCTATTTTCTGTACTTATTAAAATCACTTTTTACTTATTAAGTTTCCTTGAGTACGACTTAGTGCCTTGGGAAAGCGATCAGTGGTGCATATCTTTCCATCTTTGAAATAGAAAGCGAACTATTTATGAGTTTACCCTGTATAAGCTTTATACAGGGTAAAACGGATTTATTAAGGGTTTGAGCCTCCTTGGAGTTGAGCAGCTGGGTGTCAAAGGCAAGAGCGCTTCCAGGGGCCTTACAGTGGTGAGTGGACTTGGTTCGGACCTGGGTCTGTGTTTGCAGCAGATCAGTGGAATCTGGCTCAAAACAGACAGGATTCGGGAGTCCCAAGCTGGGAAAGGCCTGGAAGCAGGGGCAGAAGTAGCCTTGGCACACCAGGTGGCAGCACCAAGCCGGTCTCTGTGGTCCCAACCCGTCACAGACTGCTGTTAAGCACACACACGTGTGTCGTCTCTCCCCTCCCCTCCCGTACACACACGTCACGTGGCCTGGAGCAGTGGTGCTAGGCATGAGACGGCCAGTGCTGGGGCCAACAGCGAGGCTTACCCAGCCCCCGCCCTGGCCCTGCCCGTTACATCTTACCCAGTGCACCACTGGGGAGCCTTTCCTGTCTCCCCCCACCCTGGCAGGCCTGGTGTAGCTCAGGAGCCTTTTCCTGCGGCCAGCCCCTGCCTCGCAGTCGCTCTCCTTTGCATTGGGGGGGTTCTCATGGCCCCGTGTGCCCATGTGCTCATTGTCCGCTGCTCCCCGGCCACCGGGATGTTCCCATTCTCAGGGGCGGGCTGAGACATGGCTGGGCTCTTCTCCACTCGTCCTGCTTTGGAAGTACGATCCAAACAGCAAAGCCAGAGACGTCCTCCCCCTGCCTGACCCCAACACCCACGGAAGCTGTTCGCTCCTCGGTTTTGCCGATCCAGGCTGAGAACGGCCCATGCCTGCACCCCTACCAGCAGAGTTACTGCTAATCCTGGGTAAAGCAGGGTGGGAGAGGGGAGCTTCTCTCATGCAGACCCCAGCTCTGACCCTCTGCCAGTGCTCACACAATGCCCCTAGCCCAGCTGCACATGCCCCCGGCCCTGTGTGCCACCCATTCAGTGGCTTCCCTGTATTGTGGGTCCCCAGGGTGGTGGGGCTAGGCATGTACCATCACATCCCCCCATCAGCACAGGGCCACACACCCAGATGGCTTCTGCCCCGGGCCTGGAAGCCCCAGCACTCCGGGATTCTAGTTACAATCCCCGGGGAGGACCCAAGACGGGTGGCAGGGCAGGAACTGTAACCCCCGTTACCAGTTCCCGTGCCCCAGGGCACGCGCCGCTCCCAGCAAGACGCGCTGTCCTGTCAGCCTGAGCCAGAGCGGCAGGATGGGATCTGCTCCATGCAGATACCTGTGACTCCTGAGCACAGACAACAGGTGCCCAGGGAGGAAGTGGGGCAGGGCTGGCACCTGACCCCAGCAGATAACAAAGCAGAGGAAACCCTGTCTCCTTCCTGCCTGAGTCAGGACAGCGGGGCGTTTGGGGGCGGGGGGGGAGGGAAGAGCTGAGCAAGGAGAGCAGTTAGGACAGTCCCCAGGTATCAATGGGCCTGACTATCCCAGCATTGCACTGGGGATTGAGACCCACCAGTCTGCTCCCCCGGCTCATCCCTCTCCCAGGAAAAGGCTGGGGGAAGCCATCCCTACTAGCCTGGGGCCCACAGGCCCAGTCACTGCTCTAGGTGCTGTATGAGCTCATGGCAAGACAGGGGCTAGAGTCACTTAGGCGCTGTTAAAGTCACCTCCCGCCTACTGCCGCCCAGTGTGATTCACAGCCCCAGGTGGGCACCCAGGCTCCCTGTATGATGCCTGGGGAGAGTCAGCGCCTAGGAAAGGGATTCTCAGTAGCTGGGAGCTGCCTGAGCAGCCAGTGGGCAATGCCGAGGACAGGGGGAGGCTTAGGGCCCAGATCCCCTGAGGGACCTAGGCACCTCACTCCCACTGATCACCGCCTTCGGAGCTGACAGACGGGCTGAGAGAAGCGCCTCCATCTGCTCTGGAGTCTCAGCCACAAACCCTCTCCCAGTCGGCCCCATCTCACACTCACAGAGTGAGTGAGCGAGAGCCCCAGGCAGTGATTTCCCTACACCCCCCCTGAATTTCCCCAACACCCCCCAGTTTTGTGAACTAGTTACATGCCAATTTAGTGACACCCCTCCCCCCCCAGTAAACTCGAACACCCCCCCCCCATTTCAATTCCTGGAGAGGTCACTGGCCCCAGGCCCGTTGCCCAGGGGCCAGTGCCCGCACTTGGGGTGTGGGGGGACCTGGGCTCCCATCCCTGCTCCAAATCAAGCAGAGCTGATTGAACCCACCTGGCTGCTGTCCTGGGCTGGCTCTCCTTCGGTCTCTCCTGTTGGAGGTGTCCCTCTTGCCAAGAATAATGCACAGTTGTTGGGCTCTGGCGCTGTTGCCCAGTGGCTAGGGGCACTCACCTGGGAGCTGAATTCAAGTCCCTGCATTTGAATCCAGCCCACAGTTCCTGGCCTTAGAGCTCAAGGGCCCAATCCTGCAAGGCTCATGCACATTGCTTTACTCACGTGAGGAGTCCCTAAGTCTTTGCAGGGTCAGGCCATGATTTAAGACAGGAGTGGGGGTGGGTAAGTGAGGCAAGCAGGTTAGGGTGTCCCCCAGCTTGGGACGAACACGACTTGACGGGGCTGAATCATTTGCAAGTTTTATTCCCCCTTTTTCTATTTTGTTTTTCAATCCTCTGCCCACCAGGCTTTGGAGATTTGGAGCAGGAAGCACATTCCAGAGACAAGGGCAGGTCCTGCCTTTAGGGTGACCAGGTGTCCTGATTTTACAGGGACAGTCACGATATTTGGGGCTTTTTCTTATATAGGCACCTATTACCCCCCACCCCTGTCCTGATTTTTCACACTTGCTGCCTGGTCACCCTACCTGCCTCCAGCCCCATCTCAGTTAAACCAGGGCTTGCTCGTGCCAGTGCACTGCCCCTGGGCTGTGCTGTCCCAGCTGGGAGAGGCACGACCCAGCCCAGGGCAACACTTTGGGCTGCTTTTCATTCCTCGGGAATTGAATGTGATAGGCCAAACTCACCTGGGGAGTGAGTTGAGGTGGGCACCATTTGCACCAGGACTGAATTTGGCTCAGTGGTTTACCCCCAGGCTGAGCCCATATACCTGCTCTGGGGTGCCCGATCTATCACAGCCCCGCCAACCCCCAGGGCTCAGAAATCCAGAGTCAGGGCACCCCAAATCATGAGATTTTAAAAATGAATCATTTGGGGGTCTTTGTCTTCAGGTTTTTGAGCCTTTGGGGTTCTGCGAAAGCTGGAGCATCTTGGGTAACCATGTGGCTCCAGAAAGCTGGGGCTTTAGAAAATCACCAAAGATCAGGAGCTTTGCAATACAACCGGGACAGGAGGCTGCACAGCTATTGGGAGGTGGTTTTCCGAGTACTGCGGCCAGTTCAGACCAACTGCATCCTCTGGTTCCACAGGCAAAGAGCCATTCTGCAACCGGGTAACTTTTATTGTTTAACTCTGCAACCTTAGCATTCTTCTAATGTAGTTTTTACTTGTCTGTAATATACAGTGAGTTGTGTTGCATTATCATGAATAACAATTATTCTTCTTCGAGTGCTTGCTCATATGTATTCCAATTAGGTGTACGCGCCGCGCGTGCATGATCGTCGGAAGATTTTTACCCTAGCAACACTCGGTGGGCCGGCTGGCGCCCCCTGGAGTGGCGCCGTTGCGGCACCTGATATCTACCTCAGCCGGCCCAGCGCCCTCTCAGTTCCTTCTTACCGCCCGTGATGGTCGGATCTGTGGAGCAGCATAGCTGATCTCCACCTCCCTAGCTTAGTTAGCACTCGATTAGCATTGTTAATGTTTTAAGTACTTTAAGTAGTTGTTAATAGTTTTGATAGTCTTGTAAGAAGTTTAGTGTAAATACTAGTGCGAGATAAGGGGCTTTTCCCCTTCTCTCGCCTCTGGTACCGGGCTCATGCCTGGTTCACCAGGATTCAAGCCGTCGGCTGGCTCCAAGCCAATGCCTACGGGGGACCCCCCCACGACTCCCGTTTGAGGCGCCTGGGGGATCCCATCTTGCAGATAAGTGTCAGGTCTCCAAGGCTTTTAAGCCTAGAGCCAAGAAGGAGCGGGGCTTTCGCTTAAAGCAGCTCCTAGTAGAACCGACACTTGGCCCGAGGCCGGCCCCACTGTGACTCAGCAACAGACCCCGGGGCTGGCACCGCCGGACACCGCTGCAGCTGCAAGTACAAGCCCGCCCGGCCCAGACTTTCGGCCTGGCGCCAGCACCATCGGCTCCCGGTACCGCAAGGTCCGTTGAACTTGGTGGCCGTGAGCTCCCCGGTACAACCTGAGGTAGAGCTAATACTACCGTCCAGACCGGCTCCGGCCCCAACGACTCCGGTACCGCAAAGTCCATTGAGCTCTACGCCCCAGGCGAAGACTCCGGCACAGACGACTCCTGCACCCTAAGGGCCGTCGACTTCGGTGCCCGTGCGCTCCCCGGTATGCATCGAGGTAGAGCTAATGCGGCCGGCTGCATCGGCACCAGCACCCGCCAACTCCGGTACCGCCAGGGCCGTTGAGTTCCGTGCCCGACTGAGGCACCGTCACCGTCACCTCCGGCACCGTACGAGGGCCGTTGAGCTCGGTAGCCGTCTGCTCCCCGGTATACACCGAGGTAGAGCCAACGCTGGCGCCTGCATCGGCACAGGCAGCCTCAAGTCCGGCACCGCCAGGGCCGTTGAGTTCCGTGCCCGACTGAGGCACCGGCACCGTCACCTCCGGCACCGCAGGAGGGCCGTTGAGCTCGGTAGCCGTCAGCTCCCCGGTATACACCGAGGTAGAGCCAACGCTGGCGCCTGCATCGGCACCGGCAGCCTCAACTCCGGCACCGCCAGGGCCGTTGAGTTCCGTGCCCGACTGAGGCACCGGCACCGTCACCTCCGGCACCGCAGGAGGGCCGTTGAGCTCAGTAGCTGTCAGCTCCCCGGTATACACCGAGGTAGAGCCAACGCTGGCACCCGCATCGGCACCGGCAGCCTCAGCTCCGGCACCGCCGGTGCCGTCGAGTTCCGCGCCCGACGGAGGCACCGGCACCGGCGACTCCGGCACCGCAGGAGGGCCGTTGAGCTCGGTAGCCGTCAGCTCCCCCGGTATACACCGAGGTAGAGCCAACACTGGCGCCCCGCATCGGCACCGGCAGCCTCGACTCCGGCACCGCCAGGGCCGTTGAGTTCCGTGCCCGACTGAGGCACCGGCACCGGCGACTCCGGCACCGCAAGAGGGCCGTCGAGCTCAGCGGCCGTGCACGAAGATACGGCACCGGCGACTCCGGCACCGCGAGGTCCGTCGAGCTCGGTGGCACTGAGCTCCCCTGTTCGCACTGAGGTAGAGCTAATGCCGCTGCCTGCATCGGCACCGACCCACTCCGGTACCGCAAGGTCCGTTGAGTTTCTCACCGCAGGTGAACAGACCCGGCACTGATGCACCGCAAGGTCCGTTGAGCTCGGGGGCCGTGAGCTCCCCAGTACGTACCGAGGTAGAGCTAATGCTGCCGCGAGGTATGTCTGCCATGCTGTGCCCGCTACCGCACACCGGAGCTGGCCGACACCCATCCAGCTCCAGGCGGACCCCCAGTCTCGGCACCGCTCGCAGTCCCAGCCCCCGATCCCCATCTCACCTGCTGCTCACAAACAGGGAAGAAATAGTAGAGGAAGCAATAGTGGATGGGAACCTGGGAGGCAGTGACCATGAGATGGTCGAGTTCAGGATCCTGACACAAGGAAGAAAGGAGAACAGTAGAATACAGAGCCTGGACTTCAGAAAAGCAGACTTTGACTCCCTCAGGGAACTGATGGGCAAGGTCCCCTGGGAGAATAACATGAGGGGGAAAGGAGTCGAGGAAAGCTGGCTGTATTTTAAAGAAACCTTATTGAGGTTGCAGGAACAAACCATCCCGATGTGTAGAAAGAAAAGTAAATATGGCAGGCGACCAGCTTGGCTTAACAGTGAAATCCTTGCTCGTCTTAAACACAAAAAAGCAGGTTACAAGAAGTGGAAGATTGGACAAATGACCAGGGAGGAGTATAAAAATATTGTTCAGGCATGCAGGAGTGAAATTAGGAAGGCCAAATCACACTTGGAGTTGCAGCTAGCTGGAGATGTTAGGAGTAACAAGAAGGGTTTCTTCAGGTATGTTAGCAACAAGAAGAAAGTCAAGGAACGTGTGGGCCCCTTGCTGAATGAGGGAGGGAACCTTGTGACAGAGGATGCGGAGAAAGCTAGTGTACTCAATGCTTTTTTTGCCTCTGTCTTCACAGACAAGGGCAGCTCCCAGATGGCTGCACTCCGCAGCACGGTATGGGGAGGAGGTGACCAGCCCTCTGTGGAGAAAGAAGTAGTTCGGGACTATTTAGAAAAGCTGGACGAACACAAGTCCATGGGGCCGGATGCACTGCATCCGAGGGTACTAAAGGAGTTGGCCAATGTGATTACAGAGCCATTGGCCATTATCTTTGACAAATCATGGCAATCGGGGGAGGTCCCGGATGACTGGAAAAAAGCTAATGTAGTGCCCATCTTTAAAAAAGGGAAGAAGGAAGATCCGGGGAACTACAGGCCAGTCAGTCTCACCTCAATCCCTGGAAAAATCATGGAACAGGTCCTCAAGGAATCAATTTTGAACCACTTAAAGGAGGGGAAAGTGATCAGGAACAGTCAGCATGGATTCACCAAGGGCAAGTCATGCCTGACTAACCTAATTGCCTTCTATGATGAGATAACTGGCTCTGTGGATGAGGGGAAAGCAGTGGATGTGCTATTTCTTGACTTTAGCAAAGCTTTTGATACAGTCTCGCACAGCGTTCTTGCCAGCAAGTTAAAGAAGTATGGGCTGGATGAATGGACGGTAAGGTGGATAGAAAACTGGCTGGATGGTCGTGCTCAACGGGTAGTGATCAATGGCTCCATGTCTAGTTGGCAGCCGGTATCAAGTGGAGTGCCCCAAGGGTCGGTGCTGGGGCCGGTTTTGTTCAATATCTTCATCAACGACCTGGAGGATGGTGTGGACTGCACCCTTAGCAAGTTTGCAGATGACACTAAACTGGGAGGAGTGGTTGATACGCTGGAGGGTAGGGATAGGATACAGAGGGACCTAGACAAATTAGAGGATTGGGCCAAAAGAAATCTGATGAGGTTCAACAAGGACAAGTGCAGAGTCCTGCACTTAGGACGGAAGAATCCCATGCACTGCTACAGACTAGGGACCGAATGGCTGGGCAGCAGTTCTGCAGAAAAGGACCTAGGGGTTACAGTGGACGAAAAGCTGAATATGAGTCAACAGTGTGCCCTTGTTGCCAAGAAGGCTAACAGCATTTTGGGCTGTATAAGTAGGGGCATTTCCAGCAGATCGAGGGATGTGATTATTCCCCTCTATTCGGCACTGGTGAGGCCTCATTTGGAGTACTGTGTCCAGTTTTGGGCCCCACACTACAAGAAGGATGTGGATAAATTGGAAAGAGTCCAACGGAGGGCAACAAAAATGATTAGGGGGCTGGAGCACATGACTTATGAGGAGAGGCTGAGGGAACTGAGATTGTTTAGCCTGCAGAAGAGAAGAGTGAGGGGGGATTTGATAGCTGCTTTCAACTACCTAAAAGGGGGTTCCAAAGAGGATGGATCTAGACTGTTCTCAGTGGTAGAAGATGACAGAACAAGGAGTAATGGTCTCAAGTTGCAGAGGGGGAGGTTTAGGTTGGATATTAGGAAAAACTTTTTCACTAGTAGGGTGGTGAAGCACTGGAATGGGTTACCTAGGGAGGTGGTGGAATCTCCTTCCTTAGAGGTTTTTAAGGTCAGGCTTGACAAAGCCCTGGCTGGGATGATCTAGTTGGGGTTGGTCCTGCTTTGAGCAGGGGGTTGGACTAGATGACCTCCTGAGGTCCCTTGCAACCCTGAGATTCTATGATTCTATGATTCCTTCCTTAGAGGTTTTTAAGGTCAGGCTTGACAAAGCCCTGGCTGGGATGATCTAGTTGGGGTTGGTCCTGCTTTGAGCAGGGGGTTGGACTAGATGACCTCCTGAGGTCCCTTCCAACCCTGAGATTCTATGATTCTATGATTCTATGATCTCGGCGCCGGTCGCACTCGCGGTGCCATTCGAGATCGGCCTCTATATACAGCCCTCACTATTACGACTCCCGGCACCGCCCCCGATCCCGGTGCCGGTCGAAGCGCAGGTCCCTGGGAAGCCGGTCCCGCAGCCGATCGATGAGATGGCCCCCTTCAGGGTCCAGGTCGGGCTCTCGGCGCCGAGACATGTGTCAAGGGCACCGCCGGCAGGAGCATTCCGCTCCACCCTGGACCTTCCACTCCGCATTTAGATCCCCTCCCGCCCCAGTCAGGGAGTGGTTACCTTATGCACCAAATCCACGGGATGGATTGTCCTAGACGCTGGCTGCAGAACGCATAGAATTCTGCCCAGAGACCACATCAGTGGTATTCCTGGACACTGCGGTCTTATTACCAGGACCAAGGGGTTCCTTCCACAGCCTCCCAATCGGCCCACTCGGAACCCCGAGTGACAGGGGCCACAGTATCCCGCCCTTCCCTAGAGGAGGTGCAGGAGATAGTGGAGCTCCAGGGTCACGTGGTGGTCATCCTCTTGGCTGACACCCTTGCCAGGCTAACCCTGCCTTTCGCACGTATGTTCCAGACCAACGCCACTTCAATCTGATGATCTCCAGCTCGATTCCCCCCACTGCCGGGGGGGTTGAGAAAAGATATATGGCGTCCTCACGGTCCTGTGAGTACGTATACACTCACCCCCAACCGTGCTCCTTGCTTGTTCAATTTGTGAAGGAGAGGCACAGCCAGCAGCCCCTGCACCTAAGTCTAAGGAAAAGGGATTTCCCCCAGAAATCCAGGCAGAAGCACTCAACCCTGATTGAGGAAGGCAAAAAGGTGGCCAGAACATCTTTGCAGGCCTCCTTGGACGTCACCGAATCGGCGACTGGGACACCGGCATTGGGTGTTGCCATATGGCGTATCTCGTGGCTGCAGTCCTCTAACCTCCCGGCGGAGGTACAATTCAAACAGACTCGAGACTTCACACCCTGAAGGATGACCGCACTATAATACGGTCGCTGGGGCTGCATACCCCTGCCACGCAGCGCTGGCCCTTCCGGGCCCTCGAGCATCGCCCCTACCCTACGCCCAGGCCTAGGCAGGACTTCATTAGAAGACCAGGCCAGGTGCTACAAGGAGGCACCCTGTCATCGGGCTGGCCAGAACCAGGCCCCCCTCCCCCCCCCCGCCCTAAGCCATTGATGGGGCCCGAACAAAATGCTTGAAGGTGCAGCATCACTCCCTGTCCCTCTTCAGGGACCCTTCTCATGAGCAACTCCTAATTCAGGACGCGCAAACGCTCCTCAATATAGGGGCAATAGAGGAGGCTCCAAGGGAGTTCAAAAAAAAAAAAAAAAAGGGGGTTGGGAGTATTACTCCCGTTATTCCTAATCCCCAAATCAAAACCGGGGTTATGTCCTATCCTGGACCTTCGCGAACTCAACTAATTCATGGCAAGTTGAAGTTCCTCATGTTTTTTCCCTGGGTTCTATTATACCTTCATGGGATCCTGGAGGCTGGTACGCTGCCCTCGACATGAAGGATGCGTACTTCCTCATAGCTACTTACCTACTTACCGACACACAGACGTTTTCTTCGCTCTGTAGTCGACCAAAGGCACTTTCAATCCACCGTCTTTCCCTTCGGCCTCTCCACGGCTCTGAGGGTTTTTCACGAAGTACATGGCCGTCGTAACGGCTTCTCTTCGTCAACGGTGAACCCAAGTATTCCCATGTCTCGACGACTGGCTCATCTGCGGCAGCGCCAACAGCCAGGTCCAGTCGCAGGTTCAGATTTCCATGAGCTCAACTCTCACTCGAGCGTTCCTGCAGAGCTTCCCAGCTTACCAGCATGAAGCTGCCTGGGTCTACTGGGTCTCATGGTGTCCTGCACGTTCGTGACCAGACACGCCACTTACGGCTCTGCTCGTTCCCGACCTGGCTCTCGTCAGCGTGTCACCCACACAGAGACAACATGGTTGTGGGACTGAGGGTACCATCGCAGGTCCTAGCCTCCCTAGACTGGTGGCTGGACCCCAAGAAGGTGCCATAAGGGGTGCCATTCCATACCCCACAGCCCTCCCTGGTCCTGACCACAGACGCGTCATCCCTCGGTTGGGGGACCCATCTGTAAGATCTTTAGACGCAGGGCCTGTAGCCAGCGCAAGAGTTATCCCTCCACATCAACGTAAGGGAGCTGCGGGCAGTGCGTCTTGCCTGTCAAGCCTTCTCCAAACACCTTCAGGATCGTTGTGCTATAGTCCTCACAGGCTACACAACGGCCATGCTTTTATATCAATAGGCAAGCAGGGGCACGTTCGTTCCTGCTCTGCCGAGAAGTCATATGATCGTGGGAGTTCTGCATAGCCCACTCCATCCACCTGGTAACCTCCTTTCTCCTCAGGGTTCAGAACACCTTGGTGGACCGCCTCAGCAGACCCTTCCAGGCTCCAGAGCGGCCCATTTGCCCGGATGTTACTCACTCTGTCTTCCGGGGCTGGGATTTTCCCACATACACCTGTTCGCGACTCGCGAGAATCGCAAGTGCCACGTGTTCTGCTCGATCCGGGACGCTCCCCAGGCTCCCTGATGGACGCCTTTCTCGGGCCTTGGACGGATCACCTGTCCTATGCCTTTCCCCCATTTCCACTGATCTGCAGGGTCCCGCTCAAGCTGCGCAGGGACAGGGCCCGCCTACTCCTAATCGCCCCGGCGTGGCCCAGGCAGTACTGGTACACTGCTCTCCTAGAGCTCTCGATGGCCGCCCAGATCACTCTCCCTTTGTGGCCGGACCTGATTACTCAGCAGCACGGCAGGGTCTCGCACCCTGACCTGCAACCTCTCCACCTCACGGGGTGGCTGCGGCATGGCTGAACCAGTCCGAGTTATGTTGTTCCGACCCGGTTCAACAGGTTCTTTTGAGTAGCGGGAAGCCCTCTACCAGGTCCACCTACTGAGCCAAAAGGGAAACGTTTTCCTGCTGGTGCGCCCCTCGGGGTATTGCCCCTCGCTGGCGGCGATCTCGGCCTTTTCACTCTGGCGAGAGTGGGCACTCGATTTTTCCAACCCCATGGCCACTAGCTTCCTCAAGGGGTTGGAACAGCTGTACCCACTAGTCCAGCATCCGGCCCCTGCATGGGGACCTCAACGTTGTGATAACCAGGCTCATGGGGGCCCCATTCGAGCCTATGATCACCTGCTCGATCCTGTACCTCTCCTGGAAGACTGCCTTCCTTGTAGCCTCGGCGAGGCACGTATCTGAGCTCAGAGCGCTCACTTCGGGACTCCTTACACGGTGTTCCATAAGGACGAGGTACAGCTGCGACCACACCTGGCCTCCCTCCCTGAAGGGGGTCGGCCTTTCATGTCAACCAAGACATTTTCTGCTGGTCTTCTACCGGAAGCCGTATGCTTCTTCAAGGGATCGACATCTTCGCTCCCTGGCCATCCATAGGGCCCTCGCCTTCTACGTCCAGCGGATAAAGCCCTTTTGCAGAACGACTCAACTGTGCGTTACTATGGCAGACCGGATGAAGGGCCTCCCGGTCTCCTCCCAACGCATCTCGTCCTGGATCACGTCGTGTATCCGGGTGTGTTATGACTTGGCTGGTGTTCCCACCACGCACCTTGCTGCCCACTCCACCCGAGCTCAAGCCTCGTCCTCCGCCTTCCTGGCTCACGTACCTATACAGTACATATGTAGGGCAACAACCTGGTCATCGGTGCACACCTTTGCCATTCATTATGCCATAGTCCAGCATCCCAGAGAGGACGCTGCGTTTGGTTCACCAGTCCTGCAGTCTGCAGTATCTCACTCCGACCCCACCGCCTAGGCAAGGCTTGGGAGTCACCTAATTGGAATACATATGAGCAAGCACTCGAAGAAGAAAAGACGGTTACTCACCGTAGTAACTGTTGTTCTTCGAGATGTGTTGCTCATATCTATTCCAAACCCGCCCTCCTTCCCCACTGTCGGAGTAGCCGGCAAGAAGGAACTGAGAGGGCGCTGGGCCGGCTGAGGTAGATATCAGGTGCCGCAACGGCGCCACTCCAGGGGGCGCCAGCCGGCCCACCGAGTGTTGCTAGGGTAAAAATCTTCCGACGATCATGCACGCGCGGCGCGTACACCTAATTGGAATAGATATGAGCAACACATCTCGAAGAACAACAGTTACTACGGTGAGTAACCGTCTTTTATCTGTTACTTAGCTAAACATTTGTCCATTTTGTAGTACTTGTTAATACTGTCCTTCTTAAAAGAAATGGAATTACTTAGTAATTTCAAAAGAATTCAATTACTAAGCAAAAATATACTTAAGTAATTTAGTTGTTTACTATTTAATTTCTCTGAGCTACTACAAATGTCTCACAGAATTAACTTTTGTTTCGTTTCACCATTCCTAAGAAATGTAACTACCCATTATTTCTAAGTCATTTTTGGAAGCAAATTCCCAGCCCTTTGCACGGACAGCAAGATCAAACCTCGACATTATGAACTGGTACTCTGATCAATGGTCATGAGCATGCACTGATGCTTTTAAATAAATGCTTTTTTATGCTTTCTAGGCATGTCATAGGACAGTCCAAGTCACGGGTCCCCACTGAAAATGGCCTTGTTTGACAAAATGCAGAGATACTGCCAGATAGGTTGGCTTGTGTTACCTAATCATTAACTGCTGCTGCAAATGGCTCTCTAGAAAATTGTTTCTAAAGATAGTGAAAGAATGGACAGGTTGATACCGAATGACTGATTTAGCTTGGGAGCTCTTGAGAACAAATTAAGTTTACTCAAAAAATGAAAAACAGGCAGAATTGTGTCTAATTCCTTACTCAGCCCTCAAAAGTTAGGAAATGCCAGAATTAAGGTGCCTGTGTTTTCATTCGGCCCCATTGTAGGTGTGTGTTATGATACAGCCTTTAATTACATGATCACATACTATTTTTCCACATGTTCTCCTGCTTCATTTCCACATGTGGGGGTGCTGACGGTTATGTCTCGAGATGGCCCCCTTGTGGTGAGGGCAGGTGCCTCACTTCCCTCAAATGTCATTCTCTGGGCAGCAGCAGCTCCAGGGTCCCGTTCTGGGACATGGCGTACAGCCCTCCAGCTGCATCTCTAAGTGGTCCACCCCCTGCCAGGGATATGGAGCAGTCCTAACAAGAGGAAAATACGTCCACAGCCCTCAAGAGGTCAGGCCCCTTCCTCGTGCCAGGGTGGGGGAAGCTGCAGGCCATCTCAGCACCCACTCGTCTGCATTACTAAAGGCTGGGCTGGGGTTTCGTTCTGGGCTCCAGCTTCTTCCTCAGGGGCTCGGGCAGGGGCCATTCTCAAGCCACCCTTACATTAGTACTACAGGGCCCTCGCCAGGGGCCCTAGCTCTGCTTGCTGCCATCACCGCCCCAAACTGCACCGAGTGTCGCCCACAAGAGCCAGCCCCCAGGCCTGACAAGCCTCACAGGTGCGATGCCACAGGAGTTGTTTAACCTCTTCTTGGCCGCTGCTGTGGGACGGGTCATCTGCCCCTCCACAGGATGATTTAGAAATTCAGCCTCCGCATGTCATTAAGGACAATAGATATCGTTCTGTCTCTTGCCCTTTCCAAAGATTCGGGCTCCGCAAGCTCGTCTCAGCAGCCTCTGTGGGAGATGTGATTTTCCTTCTGCCAGACTAGGTACAAATGGAGAAAGGTGCCCTTGTCTTACAGAGCTGTCTGATTTTGTAACAGTCCTGTTACCGCAAAACCCTAGATTTTTAATATAAACATTATGAGCCTGATTATTCCTTCCCACAGATTTGACACCAGTGTAAACTCATGGACTTCCACAAAGGTATTAACGATTGACACCAGAGTCACTGCAAGAGGAATCAGGTCCAGCCAGTCTACCCCTGCAAAGAGCATGTGAAGCCAGCAGCACGGCTAGAGCCTTCGATCCAGAACGGGACTATCATGATGTACCTGGCAAATTGGACAGCTGGTGCAGAGGGAAATGTGGATGTTTATCACTAGCTATTTCCAGTACGAACAGGATTCTCAGTCCCTGGCCATAGGCAACCTGCTCAGACCAGGCAGGAGAGGCAGACCACTAATACGATCGCTAGACACGCTATGTACTCCTGGCTACCCGTGAGAGAAAGGAAAGAGAGATGATCTCAGCTCTGCACCGTGACTCCATGCTGTCAGCACGGTGAGGTCAGCGCTGAGATCAGGGCCGGTGCAACCAATAGGCGACCTAGGCGGTCGCCTAGGGCACCAAGATTTGGGGGGCACCAAAAAGTGGCGCCCTGCCCGGGGGGCTGGTCCCGGCCTCCCCACCCCTCTGGGGCGCCGAGAGCCGTAGCGTCGCGCTTGCGGCAGCGATGAGCCCCAGCCGTGGAGGAGCCGTTGCAGCGTGCGCAGGGGGGCAGCAGCCCTGCAAAGGCAGCGGCGCCGCCCCCCACAGCCCAGATCATAGAATCATAGAATCTCAGGGTTGGAAGGGACCTCAGGAGGTCATCTAGTCCAACCCCCTGCTCAAAGCAGGACCAATCCCCAATTTTTGCCCCAGATCCCTAAATGGCCCCCTCAAGGATCGCCGGCCGGCCGCTGGCATCGGGGCCTCCGGCAACTCTAGAGCTCCGCCCCTCCCCTCCTCCTCCTCCCCTGTCCTTCTCCCCTGCATTCCAGCACGGCGGGGGAGCGCAGCCGGCAGCATGTCTATCATACCATGCTGGGCGGTTGGAGAAGGGGCAGTGGGTCTCTGGAGGGGGCAGTCAGGGAGCAAGGGGGTTGGATGGGTCAGAGGTTCAGGGGGGGCTGTCAGGGGGCAGGGGTGTGGAGAGGGGTCGGGGCAGTCAGGGGACAGGGAGCAGGGGGGATTGGATGGGTTGGGGACTTGGGGGGGGCCTGTCAGGGGGCGGGGCAGTCAAGGGACAGGGAGCGGGGGGGGTTAGATTGGTCAGGGATTCTGGGGGGGCAGTCAGGGAGCAGGGGGGTTAGATTGGTCGGGGGGTTCTGGGGGGGCAGTCAGGGAGTGGGGAGGTTAGATGGGTTGGGGGGTTCTGGGGGGGCAGTCAGGGGACAGGCAGCAGCTGGATAGGTGTGGGAGTCCTGGGGGTCTGTCAGGGGGCGGGGGTGTGGATAGGGGTCGGGGCAGTCAGGGGACAGGTATGGGAAGGAGTCCTAGGGGAGCAGTTAGGGTGGGGGTCTCAGGAGGCGGCAGTTGGGGACAAGGAGAAGGGAAGCTTAGATAGGGGGTGGGGTTCTGGGGGGTTGTTAGGAGCAGGGGTCCCAGGAGTGGGTGGTCAGGGGACAAGGAGAAGGGGAGGTTGGATGGGTTGGGGGTTCTGTGGGGGGCAGGAAGTGGGAGGGAGTGGATAGGGGGCGGGGGAGAGGGGGCACAAGGTGGAAGTTTTGCCTAGGGTACAAAATATCCTTGCACTGGCCCGGCTGAGATCAGCACTGGGCCTGAGTGGGAAATGCCACCTCGCACCTTTCTGGAGGACTGCCCAGTGCTCCCATTAGGAACTGAGCCCCTCTGTGCAGTCTCTTGGTCAGGGGGGCCAAGAGGGCAGAGTGAAGGAACGAGAGAAAACAGCTATACATTAATAGAAAGGGATTCAAGAGACAACATGGAAGGAGAGGAACCCAGAAGCATCCCTGAGGTCAGAGACCTGAAATGCCATTGCCTGGGCTGGGACTAGGGTTGCCAACTTTCTAATCCCACAAAACCGAACACCCCTGCCCCGCCTCTTCTCTGAGGCCCCGCCTCTTCTCTGAGGCCCCGCCCCTGCTCGCTCCATCCCCCTGTGATGTTGCACTCTATATGATTTTATAACAATATGCTAATGAGTGTGAATATAATGTCAGTGCGGTATGCTTCATGCAAAAGGTCTCTTGTAAGGTATCATTACAAAGCTTGTAATCTACTGAGTGTGGTCATCCTATTTGTATGAATGTATCATTCTTGTATCTGAAACTAGGAATATAAAATATAACTCTGAGGGCCTATTGTAATTATGCAAAGTGTGGGCTATTAATGGTGGTCTGGAATTTTGATGGCTACCATTAACCAGGACGATTGACTGTAGATGGCTCTGTTTACTTGGAAGTCTTTCTGTATACCTGTGTGCTGGCAAGTGGGTAATGAAGTCTTACAGTGACATGTGATCATGTCACCTGAACTGGAATCCATCTTTAATCTGGTGCTTTTCCATTGAGAAGGAGGGGTGGGAACCCAGAGAAGGACAAAGGATTCCCGCCTTATGCAAAACATATATAAGTGGATGGAACAGAACAAAGGGGGCGGCAGTCATGAGAAATCCCCTAGCTACCACCTCAGCTGTACCAGGGGAAAGGATTGTGTCCAGACTAGGAAGGGGTCCAGTCTGTGAAAGAAACTTATTGAAACATCTCTGAGGGTGAGATTTTATCTGTATTCAGTTTTATTACTGTATTAGGCTTAGACTTGCGTGTTTTATTTTATTTTGCTTGGTAATTCACTTTGTTCCGTCTGTTACTGCTTGGAACCACTTAAATCCTACTCTCTGTATTTAATAAAATCACTTTTTACTTATTAATTAACCCAGAGAATGTATTAATACCTGGGGGAGGGGGGCAAACAGCTGTGCATATCTCTCTATCAGTGTTATAGAGGGCGAACAATTTATGAGTTTACCCTGTATAAGCTTTATACAGGGTAAAACAGATTTATTAGGGGTTTGGATCCCATTGGGAGTTGAGTATCTGAGTGTTAAAGACAGGAGCACTTCTTAAGCTGCTTTCAATTAAGCCTGCAACTGTTAGGGGACGTGGTTCAGACCTGGGTCTGGGTTTGCAGCAGGCTAGCGGGTGTGGCTCAAACCAGGCAGGGCACTGAAGTCCCAAGCTGCCAGGGCAGGAAAGCAGGGGCAGAAGCAGTCTTAGCACATCAGTTGGCAACCCCAAGGGGGTTTTCTGTGATCCAATCCGTCACACCCCCCTCCCTCCGTTGCTCGCTCTTCCCCACCCTTACTCACTTTCACCAGGCTGGGGCAGGGGGTTGGGGTGCGGGACGGGGGTGAGGGCTCTGGCTGGGGTGCGGGTTCTGGGGTGAGGCTGGGGATGAGGGTTTTGGGGTGCAGGGGAGTATGGGCTCTGGGCTGGGGCCAGAAATGAGGGGTTCAGGGTGTGGGAGGGGGTTCAGGGCTGGGGCAGGGGGTTGGGGTGCAAGGTCCTGGCTGCATTTATTGTGGCTCCCAGGAAGCGGCTGCCAGGTCCCTCCGGCTCCTAGGTGGAGGGGCCAGTGAGGCTCCACATGCTGCCCTCGCGCCTGCATGCACCACCCCCGCAGCTCCCATTGGTTGCAGTTCCCAGCCAATGGGCGCTGTGGAGCTGTCACTCGGGGTGCAGGCAGCATGCGGAGCCTCCCTGACCGTCCATGTGCCTAGGGGCCGCAGGGACCTGGCGGCCACTTCTGGGGGCCACACAGAGCCAGGGAGTCTGCCTTAGCCCCCAGCAGTGTAGCCAGGGAGGAGCAAAGGGAGCGGCCACTCTCCCTTGAGCAGAAGGGGGGCTTCTTTTTAAGCGCCGCTTCTTGCACTCACCCGGCGGCGCTCCGGGTCTTCGGCAGGATTTTGGCGGCGGGTACCACCGAAGACCCGGAGTGAGCCGCCGAAGTGCCGCCAAAGACCCGGAGCGCCGCCGGGTGAGTACAGGGGGAGGCGCCTTTTATAGCGCCGCTCCCCCTGCGCTCCGGACCTGGCTGCGCTACTGTGCTAGCCCCGGGCCCCCGCTGTGCCACCGACCGGACTTTTAACAACCCGGTCGGCAGTGTCGATCGGAGCCACCAGGCTCTGATGCCTTTTGCTCCTACGCTGCAGCCAGAGTGGAGCATTTGTTTTTGCTCCGGGCGCCTTTTTTTAGCTCCGCTCCCCCTGTGCTCTAAACCTGGCTACGCCACTGCTGCCCTGCCCCCGCGCTGCTCCAGGAAGAGGCCGGAACCTGGGTGAGGAGGGGCACAGGGGTCTGTGTCACTGTTGCATCCAGGCACCTCCCCCAGCAGCTCCCATTGGCCGCGGTTCCCCATTCCTGGCCAATGAGAGCTTCTGGGGGCAGTGCCTGCACGCAACAGTGATACAGACCCCTGTGCCCCTCCTCCTCCAGGTTCCAGGAGCTTGCCGGAGCGGCGCAGGGGCAGGGAGGCCAGGCAGGAGCCTGCCCTGCCCCCAGTGCGCATTGGGTCGGAGCCGCTGTACGTAAACGCTGGGGGGGGGCGGGCCGTGGGGAGCTCGCGGGCCGCAGAAAATAACCCCATGGGCCGCATGTGGCCCGCGGGCCGCGTGTTTGAGACCCCTGATCTAGATCACCCCTGACAGGTGTTTGTCCAACCTAAAAATCTCCAGTGATGGAGATTCCACAACCTCCCTAGGCAATTTATCCCTGTGCTTAACCACTCTGACAGTTAGGAAGTTTTTTCCTAATGTCCAACCTAAACCGCCCCTGCTGCAATTTAAGCCCATTGCTTCTTGTCCTGTCCTCAGAGATTAAGAAGAACAATTTTTCTCCCTCCTCCTTGTAACAACCTTTTATGTACTTGAAAACGTTATCACGTCCCCTCTCAGTCTTCTCTTCGCCAGACTAAACAAACCTAATTATTTCAATCTTCCCTCATATATCATGTTTTCTAGACCTTTAATCATTTTTGTTGCTCTTCTCTGGACTTTCTCCAATTTGTCCACATCTTTCCTGAAATGTGACGCCCAGAACTAGACACAATACTCCAGTTGAGGCCTAATCAGTGCGGAGTAGAGTGGAAGAATTTCTTCTTGTGTCTTACTTACAATATTCCTGCTAATACATCCCAGAATGATGTTTGGGTTTTTTGCAACAGTGTCACACTGTTGACTCATATTTAGCTTGTGATCCACTCTGATCCCCAAATCCCTTTCCACAGTACTCCTTCCTAGGCAGTCGTTTCCCATTTTGTATGTGTGCAACTGATTGTTCCTTTCTAAGTGGAGTACTTTGCATTTGTCCTTATTGAATTTCATCCTATTTACTTCAGACCATTTCTCCAGTTTGTCCAGATCATTTGGAATTTTAATCCTATCCTCCAAAGCACTTGCAACCCCTCCCAGCTTGGTATCATCTGCAAACTTTATAAGTGTACTCTCTATGACATTAGTTAAATTTTTAATGAATATATCGAACAAAACTGGACCCAGAACTGAGCCCTGGAGGATCCCACTCGTTATGCCCTTCCAGCTTGACTGTGAACCACTGATAACTACTCTCTGGGAATGATTTTCCAACCAGTTATGCACCCACCTTATAGTAGCTCCGTCTAGGTAGTATTTTCCTAGTTGTTTATGAGACGGTCATGCGAGACAGTATCAAAAGCCTTACTAAAGTCAAGATATACTTTAGTATATATCTACCGCTTCCCCCCATACACAAGGTTTGTTACCCTGTCAAAGAAAGCTATCAGGTTGGTTTGACAGGATTTGTTCTTGACAAATCCAGGCTGACTGTTATTTATTACCTTATTATCTTCTAGGTGTTGGCAAATTGATTGCTTAATTATTTGCGCCATTATTTTTCCGGGTACAGAAGTTAAGCTGACTGGTCTGTAATTCCCCGGGTTGTTCTTATTTCTGTTCTTATAAATGGGGACTATATTTGCCCTTTTCCAGTCTTCTGGAATGTCTCCCATCTTCCATGACTCTTCGAAGATAATTGCTCAGATATCTCCTCAGTCAGCTCCTTGAGTATTCTAGGATGCATTTCATCAGGCCCTGGTGATTTGAAGACATCTAACTTGTCTAAGTAATTTTTGACTTGTTCTTTCCCTATTTTAACCTCTGATCCTACCTCATTTTCACTGACATTTACTATGTTAGATGTGCAATCGCCACCAACCTTCTTGGTGAAAACCGAAACAAAGAAGTAATTAAGCTGCGCATCTCTGCCATTTCCACATTTTCTGTTATTCTCATTCCCCCTTCATTGAGTAATGGGCCTACTCTGTCCCTGGTCTTTCCCTTGCTTCTAATGTATTTGTAGAATGTTTTATTGTTTCCTGTTATGTCCCTAGCTCGTTTGATTTTGTTTTGTGCCTTGGCTTTTCTAATTTTGTCTCTACATACTTGTATTAGTTGTTTATATTCATCCTTTGTAATTTGTCCGAGTTTCCACTTTTTGTAGGACTCTTTTTTGAGTTTTAGATTATTGAAGATCTCCTGGTTAAGCCAGGGTGGTCTCTTGCCATACTTCCTATCTTTCCTACGCAGTGGGATGGTTTGCTCTTGTGCCCTTAATAATGTCTCTTTGAAAAACTGCCAACTGTCTTCAGTTGCTTTTCCCCTTAGACTTGCTTCCCATGGGATTTTACCTACCATCTCCCTGAGTTTGCTAAAGTCTGCCTCCTTAAAATCCATTGTCTTTATTGTGCAGTTCTCCCTCCTACCATTCCTTAGAATCATGAACTCTACCATTTCATGATCACTTTCACCCAAGCTGCCTTCCACTTTCAAATTCTCAACCAGTTCCTCCCTATTTGTCAAAATCAAATCTAGAACAGCTTTCCCTCAGTAGCTTTCTCCACCTTCTGAAATAAAAAATGATCTCCAATATATTCCAAGAACTTGCTGGATTATCTGTGCCCATCTCTTTTATTTTCCCAAAAGATGTCTGGGTAGTCCCCTATCATCATCAAGTCCTGTACTTTGGATGATTTTGTTAGCTGTTTAAAAAAAGTCTCATCCACCTCTTCTTTCTGGTTTGGTGATCTGTAGTAGACCCCCTACCATGGCATCACCCTTGTTTTTTTACCCCTTTTATCCTTATCCAGAGACTTTCAAGAAGTCTGTCTTTTATTTCTATCTCAACCTCAGTCCAAGTGTATAAATTTTTAATATATAAGGCAACACCTCCTCCCTTTTTTCCCCGCCTGTCCTTCCTGAGCAAGCTGTATCCTTCTATACCAATATTCCAGTCATGCGTATTATCCCACCAAGGCTCCGTGATGCCAACTATGTCATAGTTGTGTTTATTTACTAGCATTTCGAGTTCTTCCTGCTTATTCCCCATACTTCTCGCATTAGTATACAGACATCTAAGATACTGATTTGATTTCCTCCCCCACCCCCCACCCCCAGTTTTGTCTTGTCTCTCCTTTGTTTCTCCTGTAACAGCCCATGCTTCTCCCAGATTCTGACCCTTCTCCCAGGTCTCCATGTTTTTGACTTACCTGTGGGCTTTGGTCACCTGCCCCTGTTGAACCTAGTTTAAAGCCCTTCTCACAAGGTTAGCCAGTCTGTAGCCAAATATGCTCTTCCCCTTCCTTGACAGGCAGACCCCATCTCTACTGAGCAGTCCTTCTTCCTGGAACAGCATCCCGTGGTCAAGGAAGCCAAATCCCTCCTGGCAACACCATCTTTGCAGCCAGGCATTCACCTCATCCATGTGGGCACTAATGATACTGCGAGGTATGACCCTCAGCAGATAGAAGTGACTACAGGGCTCTGGGAGTACAGGTGAGGGAGTTGGGAGCACAGGTGGTGTTCTCTTTGGTCCTTCCAGTCAAGGGTAGGGGCCTCGACAGTCAGCCCCTACCCTTGACTGGAAGGACCAAAGAGAACACCACCTGTGCTCCCAACTCCCTCACCGGATGGCCGGGCAAGGTTCATGACGCTCACGTTTTCAGGAACGCTGGTCTGTTTAGACGGCTGCAGGAAGGTATTTACTTCCCGGACCACAAAATAAGTGTTGGGGATGTGGAGTTGCCTAAAGTGATCCTCGGGGACCCAGCCTACCCGCTAATGCCCTGGCTCATGAAGCCGTATACAGGCGCCCTGGACAGTGAAAAGGAGTTCTTCAACTACCGTCTGAGCAAGTGCAGAATGGTGGTGGAGTGTGCTTTTGGATGTCTGAAGGGGAGATGGAGAAGCTTACTGACTCGCTCTGATCTTAGCGAAACCAATATCCTCATTGTTATTGCAGCTTGCTGTGTGCTCCACAATCTCTGTGAGAGCAAGGGGGAGACGTTTATGGCGGGGTGGGAGGTTGAGGCAAATCGCCTGGCTGCTGATTACGCCCAGCCAGACACCTGGGCGATTAGAAGACCCCAGCGGGACACGCTGCGCATCCGGGAAGCTTTGAAAGCTAGCTTCCAGAGTGAGCAGGGTAACCTGTGACTATTACATTTGTTTAAACAGAAGCGGAACCTTCCCCCATTTCTTTACCTGGTTAATGTTGACTATCCTCTACAGTTACCAACCCCCTTCCCCCCCTTCCAACACACCTTTAAAAATAAAATAAATGAAACTTTGTTCATTAAAACCGTCTTCTTTATTAATGAGTTCTCCTCCTTAAAGGTTTGAAACTGGGACGCAGACTGTGGTGGGGTGCGGGTGGAGTGATGGAAAGGACGCTTCTAAACCCGTGGAATGACAGGCTCCTGCTCCTAGAGCGGTCCGCAGTGGTGGACTGGTTGTTTCAACAGAGCCTGTCACCCCTCCTTTTTGGGACTCTGTGTGTGGGGGCTATGTGACTTTGTGGTGGGGGAGGGCGGTTACAGATCCCATGCTGCATGGCTATGTCATCCAGGCTACGGACCGCTGCATAAGATCTATAACCGCTCTGCCCCGCTACAAACTCACATAGCCACCCCACACAGAACATGACAACCACCTCCAAGACTGACCAGGGTGCCTACTGACTGCAATGTGTGTGTGACCTTCTGCTGGACGTGCCCCCGTGTCTGTACCCTGGTAAAGGTGACTGTCCTCTCCAATTACCAACCCCCTTCCCCCCCTTCAAAGACACTGTCCTCTAAAAGAACATGACAGAAACAGTTATTAACACAAACGTATTTTTTATTAACAACTACACAGTTATGGGATGAAACTGGGA
Source organism: Chelydra serpentina (assembly GCA_037349315.1). Classification (NCBI taxonomy): domain Eukaryota; kingdom Metazoa; phylum Chordata; order Testudines; family Chelydridae; genus Chelydra; species Chelydra serpentina. The sequence continues at coordinate 2,087,375 of JBAIAC010000192.1, forward strand.
CACGGGCTTGGGTGAGGTTCGGTTGGAGGGAAGGAAAGGACGTATCAGATCTTTGGAAATGAGAGCCTTCTGCTACTTGAGCAGTCTGCAGGGGTGGAGTGACTGTTTTCAGGGCCCCTGCCGCCCCTCCTTCTTGTGACTTTGGGTGAGGGGGGGATGGGACTTTGGGGCGGGGGAGGGCGGTTACAGATAGACTGCAGCGGCGCTCTGTCCTCCAGCCTCCGGTCCTGCAGAACATCTACAAGGCGCTGGAGCGTGTCCGTTTGCTCCCTCATGAGTCCAAGCAGCGTTTGAGTCGCCTGCTGGTCTTCCTGCCGCCACCTGTCCTCCCGTTCGCTGTGTGACCGCTGGTATTGCGACATGTTCTGCCTCCACTGGGTCTGCTGTGCCGCCTCGGTTCGGGAACAGACCATAAGTTCTGAGAACATCTCATCCCGTGTCCTTTTCTTTTGCCACCTGATCTGCGCCAGCCTCTGGGAGGGGGATGGTGGGGTAGCTCGGGAGACACTCGCAGCTGTGGGATGGGAAAAAGGGAGTGAATTCCTCACAAAGATACAGTTTTGCGAACAATGAATATAGTCTTTCCCTGTGAACAAGACCATGCACAGTACCTATCACATGTGTACTCAGTACAAGGTCGAATTTTCTGTCTTTATATTGAGTGCCTGGGGTCTTGGTGTACAGATCACATAAGCGGGGCCGGACAACGGAATTCGGCTAGCAGGCGGCCATGGTAAGCCATAGACTTTTGATTGCTGAAAGCTTACTTTAGAGAAGTGGCCTCCTTTCACATTCCATGCACCGCTCCTAGCGCTGGCCAGTTCCTGCTGCCGGCGATCCAGCCAGCATGAACTATGCCCCCGTACCACCCCCGGCGCGGCTGTCCCCAGTAACGGTCCCTGAATGCTGCCACCGAACAGCTCAGCATCAACAGTTCGCCTCCCCGCCCCCACCGCGTGGCTGTGCTCGGGAAAGATCCCTACATGCTGCCGGCGAACCGCTCAACATGAACGGTTCGCCTCCCCGCCCCCACCGCGTGGCTGTAAACCGCTGGTTAGAGTTATGTAAAGGAGCAGGCAACCAGTCCCCATACTAAAATTCGCCTAATTTCAACCAGGTCACCATGACTGATATCACTCTGATGAGGATTACGGAGACAGAGAAAGACCGCATGCTGCGGGAATGCCAGCAAACACTGGGGCCGTATGCCGCCTTGCTTTGCCAGGCAATGATACCGGAGTACCAGCTGCTAGCCTGGTGCGGAAAAGTTTCCTACCATGGAGGAGGCCATAAGGCCGCTCTCCCCAGGAACCTGATGCAATGGCTTTCACATTACCTCCAGGAGAGCTTCGTGGAGATGTCACAGGAGGATTTCTCCTCTATCCCCAGACATGTTAACAGACTTTTCCAGTAGCTGCACTGGCAATGACCAAAAACTAAAGCGCCTAGGGCAAACTAATCATTAAAAACCCATTGCTAACATTCCATGCCTATTCTATTCAAAATAAATGTTTAAAACACTCACCTACTGATCCTTCCCCTGATTCCTGGTCCGGGTTACCGCCTTGGGAGGGTTGGTAGGGGATCTCCGTGAGGGTGATGAAGAGATCCTGGCTGTTGGGGAAATCAGCGTTGAACGCGCTGTTGACTGCCTCGTCCTCCTCATCTCCTTCCTCATCTTCCCCGTCCGCGAACAGCTCCAAGGAAGCGGCCATCGATAATACCCCATCGTCAGAGTCCACGGACACTGGTGGGGTTATGGTGGCAGCACCACCTAGAATTGAATGCAGTGCCTCGTAGAAACAGCAAGTCTGGGGCTGGGATCCAGAGCCTCCGTTTGACTCTTTGGTCTTCTGGTACGCTTGTCTCAGCTCCTTGATTTTCATGCGGCACTGCATTGCGTCCCAGCTGTATCCTCTCTCCGTCATGGCTTTTGAGATCTTCTCGTAGATCTTCGCATTCTGTCTTTTCGATCGCAGCTCCGAAAGCACGGACTCATCGCCCCACACAGCGATCAGATCCAAGACTTCCCGATCAGTCCATGCTGGGGCCCTCTTTCTAATCTGCGATTGCATGGTCACCTCTGCTGGAGAGCTCTGCATCGTTGCCAGTGCAGTGCTGCTGAGCTCGCCACGATGTCCAAAGAGGAAATGAGATTCAAACTGCCCAGACAGGAAAAGGAATTCAAATTTTCCCAGGGCTTTTCCTGTTTGGCTGTTCAGAGCATCCGAGCTCGGACTACTGTCCAGAGCGTCCACGGAGTGGTGCACTCTGGGATAGCTCCCGGAGCTATTAGCATCGAATTCAGTCCACACTAACCCTAATTCGACATGGCCATGTCGAATTTAGCGCTACTCCCCTCGTCAGGGAGGAGTACAGAAATCGATTGAATGAGTCCTTTATGTCGAATTACATAGCTTCGTTGTGTGGACGGGTGCAGGGTTAATTCGAGTTAACGCTGCTAAATTCGACATAAACTCCTAGTGTAGACCAGGCCGAAGACTTTATCAGGGTCCTTTGTTCCTGTGCACTCAAGTAACTAAACCCCAGGTGATTTACATGAAAGCAGAGTTTGAATGAGCTCTCCCCTGACCTCTAGTGGTGAGCTGTGGAAAAAGACTTCACGAGCTGATCTCGTTTTCATGGACACACTCACCCTGCCTAGGTGCTAAGCATGATGGGATTGTTTCCCAAATGATCATTTGTGGCTGGTGTTGGATTCCCCCCCACCCCCTTGTTACTGTGGCAGGAGTGATAAAGGGTTGTTATGCTTGTTGTGTCAACTGAGGGCAGCAGAACTGCACCTGGCATACCCCGATGGAGGCACTCACCCTCAACTGAACAGCACTTGCTAGGCAGGGGACATAAGTTCCAAAGCCCAATGAGCTACCAAAGAGGAAGAGACTGTTTCAGGGTTTTAGGCCCTATTTGAGTCCATTCTTCATGGACTAATACAAGAGCTACTTTGGACTCAGTTGAGGATCTTGTTATATGCTATAGAACTGAAATTACTGACCCCCAGCTGTCCTGATTTTATAAGGACGATTTTGGGGGCTTTTTCTTATATAGGCACCTATTACTCCCCCACCCTGCCCTGATTTTTCACACTTGCTGTTTGGTGACCCTACTGTTACCTAGGTCTACAAATGAGGCCTACGTGCAAGGCTCCCCCCACAGCTAAGGCCCCGGAGAGCTGCCTTCAGTGGGGAGCCCTGAAGCCATCCGGGCAAGCGGCCAGCGGGGTGTCTGGGGGAGAGGGCCAGAGCAGAGCCCGCAGCCAGGTGTGTGTGGGGGGCGCTGTTTGTTTCGCCCCTTGCACAGCGCCGCCCTCCACGCACAGCCCGACCCCTCCCCAGGCACCGGCCCGACCCCCGGCGCTGCCCCCAAGGACGGCGCTACCCCCAGCACCGCACGGCCGCCGTCCCCGGCGCTGCGTAACGCCCCCACTATACGCATGGCCCGACCCCCCCGCAGGCACCGTCCCACCCCGCACGGCGGCGCCGGGGCACGAGCGGGGGAGGCGCAGGGCCCCAGCTCCGCCCTGAGCCCGGGACCCCTCCCCCACCCACGTCAGCGACCCGAACCACGTGCCCGCAGCGCGGCCACGAGGGGGCGCTGCCGCCAGGCTCGCAGCCCCGCCCCTTTCCCAGCGTGCTCCGGGGCACGGCGCGGGGCGGCCGCTGCTTACACAAAGGGGCTGCGCGGAGGAAATGGCGGCCGTGGGGACTGAGGGCAGCGCCAAAATGGAGGAGACGGCGGCGGCGGCCAACGGGGCGGGCAGCGCCGGGGACGGGCCCCCCAAGAGGTGAGGCGCCGCCGGCAGAACCGCGTCCCCACGGGGCTCGGGCCCTGGCGCGTCGCGGGCGGCCGCCTGGCCGGGGGAGCAGAAGGCCGCGTCCCCGCGTGTGTGGCCCGGGGCCTCGGGCCGGCTCGGCTGCGGGCGGGGGGCTCGGTGGACGGAAGGAGTCGGTGCTGGAAGCGGCGGCTGAGGGCGTCGGGCCTGGCGGGATGCGGGTGTAGGGGCAGGGGCGGTGCAGGAGGCGGAGGCTCCATTTGGGTGAGGGCACTGGGGGTGGGACGGCATTGGTGCAGCAGGCTGGGGGTCTGGCTGAGTGTGGGTAATGGGGGTGGGACGGCATTGGTGCGGGAGGCGGGGGTCTGGCTGAGACAGGGCACTGGGGGGTGGGATGTGATGGCATTGGTACGGGAGGCTGGGGGTCTGGCTGATGAGTGGGCAAAGGGGGGGGTGATGGCATTGGTGCGGGAGCCTGGGGGTCTGGCTGAGTGCGGGTAATGGGGGGTAGGATGGCATTGGTGCAGCAGGCTGGGGGTCTGGCTGAGACAGGGCACTGGGGGGGTGGGATGTGATGGCATTGGTACGGGAGGCTGGGGGTCTGGCTGAGTGCAGGCACTGGAGGAGTGGGGTGGGATGGCATTAGGGTGACATTAGGGCAAGTGTGAAAAATCGGGATGGGGGGGGGGAATAGGAGCCTATATAAGAAAATGCTCCCCAAATCGGACTGTCCCTATAAAATCAGGACATCTTGTCACCCTTGATGGCATTGGTGTAGGAGGCTGGGGGTCTGGCTGAGGGAGGGCACTGGGGGGTGGGGTAGGATGGCATTGGCATGCTTCCCCCTCCCCACAAGGTTAGTTTGCTGCTTGGGGTGCTGTCCTCTTATGCTTGTTACCTTTTCCTAATGCTGGTCCTGCTAGATTACTTGATTATATAGCCAAAAACAGGCAAAATAGCTAAGTGGCATGGCTGAGGCAGCTAGGGATATTAAATTTGAGACTGTTTCATGCAATGCAGTAATGTCATTCGGGTCCCATGTTTTTGGTCTCTAAGATTAGGTGTGATCTTAAAAAATCCCTACTCTTGATTATTGAACCTGCTAAGCAGGTTTGGGATTCCAGATCAGCTTCTTGGCATCTGGATACTATTCCCTGGCTGGAGGGTGAAGCAGAAGAGTCTTGGTACTGACAAATTCTCTTGTTCCCATCTTGATGTAAAGGAGGGTGTAGGTCTTGGTGTCCACTGCTAGTGTTTCTTCTGTGTTGCTGCCTTGGTATCAGGGACTGGAAGCTCTGCTAGTTACCTCTGATACTTCCTCCAGTAGGAAGACAGGAATGCATACTAATATGCCTCCATTGATATATAAAAAAGACTAGTTATGTCATATTCAGTCAAGCTTAGCTGCTACCACTTATTTTGTAGGTTTCAGCATCAGGAAAAGTGAGATGCTGGTTCTCAGTGAATGGGGAGGGATAGCTCAGTGGTTTGAGCATTGGCCTGCTAAACCCAGGGTTGTGAGTTCAATCCTTGAGGGGGCCATTTGGGGATCTGGGGCAAAAATTGGGGATTGGTCCTGCTTTGAGCAGGGAGTTGGACTAGATGACCTACTAAGGTCCCTTCCAACCCTGATATTCTATGATTGCCATTAGAGATGCAGTTTGTGCCATGGTTTCATGATGCCTTGAATCAGTCAGGTCTTGTTATCCTAGCTTTATTGAGTTAGACCATAATAAGGGTCATTACTCTTAAACAGTATTTACTTAGCCTCTGTGTTTATCTCTGGAGTTTAAACTGTATAGATTCTTATACTAGACTCATCACCATACTATCTGAGCACCTTCCACGACTAACATCTGCCATATGTTGTGTTCTCACATCCTCTCTTGAGGGGGAGAAGTGTGCGCAGGGGTGTGGCTTGTTTTGGAATTCTTTTCATGCGCATATACACATAACTGGTATTTTTGTTCAACGAGGGAAGGTTAAAGTGATGTGCCTTGCACTTCCAGTGGAAGGTGGGGAGGTATGTGACAGTCCTTAATTCCTCTGGGAGTTCATTCTAGTCTTGGGTCAGCCACTGAGTTGTCTCCCACATAGATTACTCCTGAGGGAATTCTGTGCTAAAAAATGTAAAGTACTGTGCTCAATATTTTAAAATGTTGCAAAATTCTGCATATTTTATTTAACAAAACATGATATTTTCAATTATTTAAAATACCCATCAGCAAGTATGTTTGTAACAATACAAACAACAACAAAAAATTCAGGAAATGTCTTTTGATAAATAGATTCCTTACTAGGCATATTAGCACATCTCTGTGGTTCCACAGTGAGCCAGAGTGACAGTCATGCATACCCAGCCCTGCCCCCCTCATCCCATCCAGGTGTCGGGCAAGCAGGTCCAGCCCAGCAGGATCCAAAGGTGGAGGGGCTGAGTGTGTGGAGGGGGATTGAGGTGTGGGATGAATTCTGTATGGGTCAGTCTTGGTGTGGGTGGTTTTGTGGAGGATGTGCGCATGAGGTGAATCTCAGTATTAGGGCTCGTTGGAAGTGCAGGGGGAATGGGAATTTCTGGGGGGCGGTGAAGTCCAAGTGAAGGTGGTTGGGGCTCGGGGAGGGAGCGGGGGAGAGGATGGGGCTTGGCAGGGGGGGTCCAGGTGTGTGTGTGTTGCATGGGTGTTGGGCAGATGAGGGGCAGCTTCCCATACAGTGATCCCTCACCCTGTGGCTGGGAGCGATGGGTTCAGGAAGCGGGGTGTGTGTGCAGAGCTTTCTGAAATGGGGGAGGTTCCTGGAGGTGGGTTGTGCAGGAGAAGAGGAAGTCCTGTCTCTGTCTCTCTCCCCTCCCCTAACCCCCTGAGGTGGTGGTTTACATCCCCCTTCCCCCCGGCTGCTCCAACCAGACGTGCCCCCTTCTCGTCTCCCCCCCGACTGCTGCTCGGAAAGTGCATGTGAATCAATTTATCTGCGGGAGACACTAATTCTCTGCTTGTTCAGTGATGCAGAATTCCCCCCTGGAGTAATAGATCACCTTCCCTTATTAGGGATGGTCTAGACAGTAATTGGTCCTGCCATGAGGGCAGGGGGCTGGACTCGATGACCTCTCGAGGTCCCTTCCAGCCCTAGAATCTGTGAATCTATGAATTGTAGAAAGTTCACTTAGGCCCAAGGAGTGAAGTGGTTGAGAATAGTCTTAATCTTAGAACGTTAGGGCAACCTCTTAGATGTGCTGGGCCCAGGCCATCAAATTCCTTGAGGATAAGGACAGAGACCTTGAACTTCATTTGATATTCTATGAGAAGCTAGTGTAGGGAGCAGAAGATAGGTGTGATGTATTAATGGGAGCCACTGTTTCTGAGAAGATTGCCACAGCATTCTCTATCAGTTGGAGTTCTTGAAGTGTGGAATACTGCATGCCCAGGTATATTGCATTGCTGTAGTCCAGCTGAGAAGTAACAGGTGTTAATAATGGAGACTAGATGATCATGATGGTCCCTTCTGGCCTTAAAGTCTGAGACCAGTTTTCCTAGTGACTGCATGCAGATGTTGAATAGGAAGAGGGAGAGATCCTTGTGTTTTCTTCTGCTGACTTTTGAGTTTTCATCCATCTTTTCATATGGTCCAGGGTGTCAGAAAATTAAGGAGATCTCTGTGTGTGTGATAGAGAGGAAAGGCTGTTTGGAGGCCAGCTTACAATGGTAGCCAAGTCTAGCATATATAATTTGCCAGATCCTTGACTCCTTGTCCTGTCGGTGGAGAACAGCTGTCCTTTGGCATGCTTTGGAATTTGGAATCCTTGAGTCCTTATGGTTGAAATAAGATCATGGGACTGTTCTGTTGCCTTGGAGCTGGAAGAGCTCTGACCATTGACTCTGGACTTTCTGGCCTACCATAAATTTATGGCAACCAAAATTTGGCTTATAAACAGCTGTCATCTCAGTCTTAGGGGCTCAGTAAAACAGGAAGATGAGTATGTGGAGGCTGAGCCAGAAACACTTTTCTTCTTTGTCTCCACCAGAAAAGCAGCCAGTGCTTCCCCTTCTGGTGATATGAAGGCCTTTTTGAAGCCTTAGACTTAGAACTCACTGATTCAGCAAAAAAAGCCCATAGATTTCTTTTATTCTGCAGAACAAGCAATTGGGGATGTGATCACCTTATATGTAGCTCACTACCCCCAGTGTCTTTCCTACTCCCTCACTCTCCTCTCCCTTTCAGAACCAAGCACACCAAATTCGGTCCTTGAGAAAGGCTTGAATATTTTCACTTGTATGACCTTTCAGCTCTGATAGTGACCAGAGCCTCTTGGGATGTACGCTTAGTTTCTGGCCACTTTGCAGGTGAGACTTGGCAGTTATTGAACAGCGATGGCCTTTAGTGAGACATGCTGCTTTATACATTTGGCTCCTGGAGGAACAAAATAAGGACATCCACTACTTTTGGTTAGTGAGGCAGAGTTCTTCCTGACTTCATGTGAGACTGAGCTTTTTTCCAGAGGGAGGTTCTCTGCCTCTAGAGGCAGGTCATCAGTTGGATCAAGCTCCATACAGCGAAGTTGAGTCACGATATGAAAGTCAGTCATTTAATATATTTCCAATCTTGTCCAGGAGAAGGACTCTACCGGTACTGCTTTCTAACCTTTGGTGTCTTCACCACCAGCTTTTCATGAAACATCTGCCTGTGGCAACGGGCTTTCTTGGATATCTGGATATTTATCTGACTTTACCTAGCGCGCACACTGCAAGATGTACCTTAGCCAGGTCTAAACTCAAAAGTTAAGTCAACCCAGCTACGTTGTTCAGGGGTGTGAAAAATCTACTCATTTGAATGACGTAGTTAAGCCAACCTAACCCCTGGAGTAGATAGTACTAGGTTGCTGGAAGAATTCTTCCATTGCCTAGTTACCTCCTCTTGGGGAGGTGGGGGAAAGTGTTTACACTGAAGTGCTACAGTGGCATAGATCCAGTGCTGCAGCTATGCCACTGTAGCATTTCAAGTGTAGTCAAGCCCTCAGAAAAGTGTGTAAAACATCCTGAGTCCTTAGGGTTTGCCTAAACAAGTCCACTCTCATTCCACCACAAAAGGGTGAATTCACTGGAGCCTTAAGAGATGCCATAGCTGAAAAGCTTTGCTTAAGAGGATTTTTCATACCGTTAGGGAGACAGTGTCCTTTGAGAGGTTCCCGTCGTAAACGTGTAGCTTTTTTTCTACAGGTTGTAAGCCTTGTGTTCATGTGACACTGTTTACCAGTCTACATCTTGGGAGTCTGCATGGTGTACTGCCTTAACTGCTTGGATACTGGGCCACAGTACCTCAGAATACTAAAGATTCTCTTCTGTTGGTGATGAAAGAGGAACATTGCTATTGGGATTTCTAGCTTACCTACCTCACTGGCTTTTTTGCAGTATTAGTCATGTTTCAGGGTTGTTGGAGGTACTTAAACTTGCCTCCTGGGGGATCACTATGGCTTGTTCATCCAAGAGTTGGGGATTCATAGGAACAGTTCTTAAAGGAAAATAACTCTCTTAAATACCATAGTTACTGACTTTTTTAAACTGCCCAAATGGATCTCTGCTCATGTTCCCCACTTCAGAGCACCAAGTTAAAGATTCCTAAATCACTTGAAAGAAAGTAGTTGAAGCCACTTTCTTGAGGTTGTTTGTCCGAACAGACACTGGTTTCTAGGAGAGCTGAGCATGTGCGCCATGATTTCACTCACGGAAAGAATTTGGATCCCTATAGTCAATCATCCTAAAAAAACCATGCTGAGGTCTTGTCTATGCTACAGAGTTTTGTCAACACAAGTTACACTGATGATCAAAACCAGTATAATTACATCCCTTGTGCATGTTCGTACACTGCTCCTTCTGTCGGCAGAGTGCGTGCACAGTTGGTGCTCTAGCATTGACGGAGAGCAGTGCACTGTGGGTAGCTATCCCACTGTGCTACTTGCCACCTTCTGCAGCCAGGAGTTGTGGGAAGGCGGATGGCAATGCATCATGGGTGTGGACTCAACGTCCCATGATGCAGTATTTTCTGTCCCATCGTTCCACGGGTTTCTGACTGCATTTCGTGGCATTTTCAACAACCCCTGTCTACTGTGTGCCTGCCATCTCTGTCTGAAAGGATGGATTCTGCACTGCTCTCAACTGTTGTGATCACTGTTATGAACCCATTGTGGCTGGTCGTGCAGTATATCATGAGCACTCAATCTGAACAGGAACCAGAGGTTCCTGATCTGCTGTGTGCCATGGAAAGAAACACCAGATTACTTTTGGTATTCACAGAGCAGCTGCACATGGACTGGCGCAGTGTTATGCAGGTCTGGGATGACAAGCAGTGGCTGCAGAACTTTCGGATGCGGAAAGCCACCTTCCTGGAACTTTGTGCGGAGCTTGCCCCAGCATTGCAGCGCAAGGACACCAAAATGAGAGCTGCCCTCTCGGTGGAGAAGTGCATGGTGATTGCTGTGTGGAAGCTGGCAACTCCAGACTTCTACCGGTTGGTGTGAATCAGTTTGGAGTTGTAAAGTTGACTGCTGGGGCTACATTAATGCAAGTGTGCAGAGCCATTAATCACATCTTGCTACGAAGGACTGTGACTCTCCTGACAAAATGCATGAAATGATGGATGGCTTTGCAGCAATGGGATTCTTTAACTGCAGCGGGGCGATAAATGGCATGCATATCCCATTTTTGGCCCTGGACCATTTTGGGATGGAGTACATCAATAGAAATGAGTACTTCTCTGTGGTATTGCATATATGGTTTCGCTGACATCAATGTGGGGTGGTCCAGGAAAGTGCATAACGCACGCATCTTCAGGAACACTGGCCTGTACAGAAAGCTCCAAGCAAGGACTTCCTTTCCAGACCAGAATATTCCAATGGGGGGATGTTGAAATGCACATAATGATCCTGAGACCTAGCATACCCTATACTACCATGTCTCAGAAAACCTTACATGGGAAACCTGGACAGCAGCAAGGAGCTCTTCGACAATAGGCTGAGCAGGTGCAGAATGACCGTAGAATGTTTCTTTGGCAGATTAAAAGCACACTGGTGCTGCTTTTATGCAGATTAGACCTAAATGAGGAAAATATTCCCATGGTCATAGAAGCCTGCTGTGTTCCATAATGTTTGTGAAGCTAAAGGCGAAAAGAATTCTTTGAGGGGGTCAACAAGCATGAGGACCAAGGAGATTCAGTGGATATAGTGTACTTAGATTGTCAGACGGGCTTTGACAAGGTCCCTCACCAAAGGCTCTTATGCAAAGTAAGCTGCCATGGGATAAGAGGGAAGGTGCTCTCATGAATTGGTAATTGGTTAAAAGGATAGGTATAAATGGTCAGTTGTCAGAATGGAGAGAGGTAAATAATGGGGTCCCCCAGGGGTCTGTTCTGGGGGTCTATTCATAAATGATCTGGAAAAGGGGGTAAACAGTGAGGTGGCAAAATTTGCAGGTGATGCAAAATTACTCAAGATAGTTAAGGCAGACTGCGAAGAGCTACAAAAGGATCTCTCGGAACTGGGTGACTGGGCAACAAAATGGCAGATGAAATTCAGTGTTGATAAATGCAAAGTAATGCACATTAGTAAGCATCCCAACTATACATATAAAATGATGGGGTCTAAATTAGCTGTTACCCCTCAAGAAAGAGATCTTGAAATCATTGTGGATATAGTTCTCTGAAAACATCCACTCAATGTGCAGCAGCAGTCAAAAAAAGCAAACAATGTTGGGAATAATTAAGGGATAGATAATAGGACAGAAAATATTATGTTGCCTCTATATAAATCCATAGTACGCCCACATCTTGAATACTGTGTGCAGATGTGGTTGCCCCATCTCAAAAAAGATATATTGGTATTGGAAAAGGTTCAGAAAAGGGCAACAAAATGACTAGGGGTATGGAATAGCTTCCATATGAGGAGAGATTAATAAGACGGGGACTTTTCAGCTTGGAAAAGAGATGGCTAAGGCGGGATATGATAGAGGTCTATAAAATCATGACTTGTGTAGAGAAAGTAGATATGAGTAGTAGTAAATAAACTTCCTTAACACAAGAACTAGGGGTCACCAAATGAAATTAATAGGCAGCCGGTTTAAAACAAACAAAAGGAAGTATTTCTTCACGCAGTGCACAGTCAACCTGTGGAACTCCTTGCCAGAGGATGTTGTGAAGGCCAAGACCATAAGAGGGTTAAAAAAAAAACCACTAGATAAATTAAGGGAGGATAGGTCCATCAGTGGCTATTAGCTAGGATGGGCAAGGAAGATGTCCCTAGCCTCTGTTTGCCAGAAACTGGGAATGAGCGACAGGGGATGGATCACTTGATGATTACCTGTTCTGTTCATTCCCACTGGGGCACCTGGCACTGGCCACTGTCGAAAGACAGGATACTGGGCTAGAGGGACTTTTTGGTCTGACCCAGTAGGGCCATTATGTTCTTAAATTTGCCCTGGGATGGTGCAGAGAGGCAGATCGCCTGGCAGCTGATTTTGAGTAGCCAGATACCAGGGCTATTAGAGGGTCACAACTGAGGGCTATTTGAATCAGGGAGGCTTTGAGGCACCATTTTGTCAATGAGCTCCAGTGATGTCTTTCTGTACAGCATTCTGCAATGCTTTAATTTGCCACCTTGCATGAACATTTTGATTCCTGACCGTGATTTGTACTCAGCAAATGATCAAATTGCCACTGTGTATTAATTTCAGCACCAGAACCACTGTGTAGGAGACAGATTGGTTATCTTTCAGAGTATATTTTTATTAAATACCAATTCTCTCTCTCACACACACTCCCCCACACCTATCTGTGGGGGAAAGATAACAGTGAAGGGCAGTGTAGGCTCTTACAGCTGTGTGTAAGTCCAGTTATCATTCTGGAAGACATCCGAAGGGGTGGAATGAATGGGGTACTGAGACAGGCCAGGAAGTTGCAAGAAATGTGTGTGGGGAGTTTGTGGAGGGCATGGAAAGCCGTTCTGTATTGGATGCCGGGGGGCTGAGCATGCATGAATTCAGCCTGCAGCGCGATTAGGGACTTCAACATCTGTTTGCTCCTCCATCACTTTTATCATCCGCTCCTGTCCCATTAAAATTTGCTCCTGACGCTTTCTGTTCTGCCTTCTATTTTATAATTTCTTTTAAAGTCTCTCTCCATGCCCTGCGTTCTTGTTTTTTTGGCTTTTGAGGATTAGAGCACTTCTTAAAACATGTCCTCCTTGGTAGCTTCCTTATCTGGCAGAGGCACTCCACTGGTGTGTAGGGGAGGCCCTGAAGGCCACATCTGCAGAAGCACAAGAAACAATAAACAGAATCATGATTGTTAGTGCACACTTCACATCACATCGTTATAGTAAAATGCACCCCCTTTTTTAAACATCAGTTTCTTTCTGTCCCTTGGCAAGCACACAGCTTGATGAACACCCTAAACATGGTGAGTTCGAGGATGGGAGGGAAGCAGGCACTCAAGAGGGGGCAAAGGATTTTGAGCCTTTTTTTTTTCTTTTCTTTTTAAGATCACTGCAGGCAACTAGGGACAATATTGTAAATTTTGCCACGATTTTCCACAGACAGGGGTCATTGAAGCCAGTATGTCACTCCTGAGGGTAAGCAAGGATGCATCTCCTGCATGTGTGTGGCTTCAGGCCAGGTCCCTATCCTGCTCACCTGTGTACTGCTTTGGTCCCTGTGCAAATGACTGCTGATTGGCATGGGAAAGTTTCCTACAACAGGGAAGGAACAAAGCAGCTCTGCCAAGGAGTCCTTGGCAGAGGATTGGTGGGCACCTCCAGGAAAGTTTCCTAGGGATCTCTCGAGGATTCCTGTGAAATCTCGGTGTGCATTAATGTGCATTAACACACTGTTCTGCCGCACTGCTTAGTTGCCCAGGGGAATGTGAAGCACATGCAAACACAGCTAGTCTTGTACGTTTCTGTCCCTTCACCCACTTCTAGAATATACAAAGCAAAGGACAGCTCTACCTCGTATAACCAAGAGAAATCAATTAAAAAAGATCACTTACCAGGGCTCTTCTCTCCTGCATCATGTGTGCCAGAGATGGACTGCTGGGATTGGCTAGACCCCTCCAGAGTTAAGGTCCTGACTTGCTGTGCCACCAGATGACCCTGTTATGTGCTCCACATCATCCAACTCGACCGCTTCGTCCTTGGTATTGAGTCTGCTGTTCGCTGTCTCCAGCCCCACCGAAGTATCCGTGGCTCTTGGCAGTGGAGGTGGGGGTCACCGCTGAATATGGCGTTCAGCTCTTTATAGAAGCGGCAGGTCTTTGGCATAGCACCAGAGCAACGGTTTGACTCCCTTGCCTTCTGGTACGCCTGCTTCAGCTCCTTTATCTTCGGACGGTACTGATGTATGTCCCATTCATAGCCTGGGATGTGAACATGCCACGAGAAACCTGCTTGTAGGTGTTGAAGTTCCTACAGGTGGAGTGTAGCTGGAACTACACAGCTTCCTCGCCCCACTGTGCCAGCAGATCCAACAACACAGGTGTGCTCCAAGTGAGAGAGTATTTGCTATGTGGAGCTGCCATGGTCCTCTGGGAAGATGCAATGGGAGCTGTCCATCCCAAACAAACAGAAGTGGAATTTCAAAAATTCCTGGGCCTTTAAAGGGGGAGGGGCAGAAGCCTGTGTATCTGGGTGCAGGGCAGTGGAGTTTGAGCTATTGACCAGAGTGGCTAGGATGAGCATTGTGGGACACATCCTGGAGGCCATTTAGAGTGACATAACGAAGCACGGTGTCTACACTGACACTTTGTCTGTATAACTTTGCTGCAAAAAACTCTATGCCTCTCGTCGAGGTGGTTTTATTTTGTCAGCAAAGCAGGAGAGTTTTGTCAGCGGAAGGAGCATTGTAGTCTGAACACTTCCACTGTTTTGTTGACAAAAGCTGACTTTTTTTTGTCGTCAAAACTCTTGTAGTGTAGACAAGGCCTATGGCTACGTCTTCACCTTTGAGTCTGAGATATAAATTCCACCTTGAGGAGACATGCCTGTTAGTTCTGATCAAACTGTCCCGCTAAAAAAATCAGTGTAGCCATCATGGCAGGCAGGACTAGCTGCTGCTCCTATATTGCTTATTTTAGTGAGGCGTCTCCCTGTGCTGGGCCCACTGCCCAGGGTCCCCCTCGCTCTCCCCAGCTGCTCACCGCACCCAGCTCCGGACTGCTCCAGCTCCACTGCTCTGCCTGAGCTCCAGCTCCTCTGCCTCAGCACGGCTGGTGCTGCTCTGCCTCCAGCCCCCTGGGCTGCTGCCCTGGCCCCTCTGGCTCAGGCTGCTGCAGCTCTGCTCCCAGGGCAGGTCTGTCTCTCAGCGCTGCTTTTCTGGCCCGTCTGGATCTGGCCCAGCTCAGCTCTGGCCTCTGCCCTCTCCTCAGCTCGGCCCCACTCTGTCCGACTCAGGCAACTCCAGCTCACATGGAGGATGGGATCCACCCTGACCTCCTGATTCGCCTGCCCGCCCTGTCAATCAGGCTGTCCTGGAGCATTGGCCTCTCCCTATTGCCCCTGGGGACTGTCAGTCTCAGGGTCCTGATGTCCCATTGACCCTTCCGCTTTTGGTACTGGGAGCTAGCAATCAAAACACCCCCACTGAATGTTAGTAAGGGGATAACAGTCCCCTTACACAAGGGACAGCATCATAGGTCCTAATCACATCAGCCACACCATCGGGCTCATTCACCTGCACATCTACAAATGTAATTCATCTCATATGCCATCATGTGCCAGCAATGCCCCTATACTATGTACATTGGCCAGATAGGACAGTCTCTACACAAAAGAATAAATGGACACAAAATCGGACGTCAATAATTAAAACATTCAAAAACCAGACGGAGAACACTTCAGCCTCCCTGGACACTCAATTACAGACCTAAAAGTTGCAATTCTTCAACAAAAAAACTTTTTAAAAACAGACTCCAACGAGAAATTTCAGAACTGGAATTAATTTGCAAACTGAACACCATTAAATTAGGCTTGAATAAAGACTGGGAGTGGATGGGTCATTACACAAACTAAAAACTATTTCCCCATGTTAATTTTCCCCCTATTGTTGCTCACACCTTCTTGTCAACCGTTTGAAATGGGCCATCCTGATTATCACTACAAAAGCCCCCCCCCCCCCTGCTCCTGCTGATGATAGCCCGCCTTAATTGATTTGTCTCGTTAGAGTTGGTATGGCAACCTGCATCTTTTCATGGTGTGTGTGTGTATATAGCTTCCTACTGTATTTTCCACTCATGCATCTGATGAAGTGGGTTTTAGTCCACAAAAGCTTATGCCCACATAAATGCGTTAGTCTCTAAAATGCCGCAAGTAGTCCTTGTTCTTTTTGTTCAATCTCTTCCAACCCTAATTTCTACAGTACTCCTGCCTGATTAGGTACGGAGGCTAGATGGTGTGCAGCAATGGCTAACAATTGCAGCAATTGAAAGGAGTCCTGGGGATCTATGCCTCACGTGCAGTTAAAACTGTAAATGGAGGAAATGTATTGAAATTATTTTACTTCTAATTTACACCAGTGCAATTGAGCAGAACTGGATTGGAGAGCATAGTACTAGAGTGTGTGTAGTGAAAATGAGGGGTCTGCTCAGTGTGGACATAAAAAATAAAATGCTTGCTTATTTCACTACACAACATCAACCTGTGCACTGAATGAAATGGGTGGTCCATGGAAAGAATAGTATATATTGGAGACTTCATCAAGTTCACATCTGTGGGAGAAAAAGCTAGGATTACTTGTACAAACCTTTATTCTGGGTGCTTAAAGGGACAGATTACTCAATTTTAGGTTTAAAGCTTATGGAAGATATATGTTTGAGTCTTTTTACAAATTTCTGTAGTTCACAACCTTTCTTTCTTTCCATTTTCTCTTTGAACACTGCTGTCAAATGCACAAAATAAACTAGAGAAAATATTTCTCATCCTCCTACTTGCATCCAGGATTACTACGCATTTTCACACTGTAGTGACTTCTTAAATCGATGTTCTTTTCACTTGCAATCCTATGGCTTTCTTAAATGGCTTTTTGAACTAACACTTGGTGATCAGTGGCAATTGGCCTTATGTTAATGGAGGGTGAATTTTAGGCCAAAATGCTCATCGAGTTACCAGAAAAATGCCAGCTTCAGGTTTACTTTAAAATATCTACTATAGCAGAGCTGCCTCTCTGCTGTAGTTAAGTTTGTGTTACTTTCTGTTTCAAGGTGGACTACTGTAAGTGGTCTAAAATCTTCATGCAGACTCCTATTTTACTTTAGTAATATTGTCAAGGAAGACAGTCTATAAGGTGTTCCAAGACTAACAGATATCTTGGCACATAAGCTTTCGTGGGCGAAGACCCACTTCATCAGATGCATGTCAAAGAAATTAGCATTAATTAGAATAAAGACTCTAGTACGCAGTGGTGTTGTAGCCATCATGGTTGCAGGATGTTAGAGAGACAAGGTGGGTGAGAATATCAGATAACAGAGGTTATTGGACTAACCTCTGCTGGTGGGAGAGACAAGCTTTCCAGCTTAGACAGAGCTCTTCTTCAGGTCCCTGTGTAAGCTTGAAATCTTCTCTCCCCAACCAGTTGGTCCAATAGAAGATATTACTTCACCTACCTTGTCTCTCTAAATACTCTCTAGTAAGCAATCGGGGTAACATAATCATCCCGAACAATGGAAAAAGTAATCAAAGAAAAGCAAGTTGTAGGGTCACTTGGCCAAGGTGTTCCTGATACACAGCACCTCTAACATAGGGTTTTTTTGGAGCAGCGTGGGGAAGTGGAATGGAAAGGAGGGGGTATTCTCCTCCCTTCAAAAAGTCTTCACCGACTCCATGCTATTCTTTACACTGTCCTGCATTCTCTATCCTGCTCTTCAACCTGTGGGTCTCATGCCAATGACTGCTTGGGGTAGAGGCAGAGCCAGCCCATGCTGGACATGCAGAAAAATGGACAAAGAGGTGATGCAGGGGTAGCAAAGGGACTAACATTCAGCCAGTTATTTTGTGGCCAGGGTAATCAGTTTCAAGGAGCCAGAGGCAGTGGAGTGGGAGAACAGGGCAATGGTATGTTGTGAGGGGTGGGGTGTGCTGAGAAATCCCTTTTAAAAAAACAAACAACCCCACACAGGGAATTAAATGCCACCAAACTTAAATACAGTTAAGATTGTCCAGTGGTGCCTCCTGCTCTTTTGTAGAATGAAGAGAGCAGCTAGACTTGAACCTCTGAAAACCAGGAAATGAAGAGTTACAGTGCACAACCGTTGCTCTGTAGTAGCCCCGGGAATGATTTAGTAATGGGAGTGCAAAAGTTAACAAGCTACTAAGCTGAAGGTGGTTGGGGCTCAGTGGAGGCGTCTGGGGGTGTGTATCTCAGTGGAGGGGGCGGGGGGTCTGGATGCTGGGAGAGTGGGGCTGGGTGCAGCTAGTTGTGGGTCAGTGGCATTGGGGTCTGGATGTGAGGGCTCAGGGTGGTGTCAGGGGTCAGGCATCAGGGGTCCAGAGCAGTGTTCCTTCTAATTTTTCCCACCCGTGTGCGGAATGAATTTTGTTATGTGCACCAATATGGAGGTGGGGCCGAGGAATGCATGAGAGAGGGGGCTCAGAGCTGGGGCAGAGGCTTGCGGTGCAGGGGGTGAGATTTCTGACTGGGGGTGTGGGCTCTGGGGTGGGGCTGGGTATGAGGGGTTTGGGATGCAAGAGGAGAGAGGACTCCCCGCAGCGCGCTCTCCCCGCAGCAGCACCTGGGCTGCCGGGGGAGAGGCGCCTGTCCCCGCTGTGGGAGCTCTGGGGCTGCAGTATAGGCGTCCCTCCCCCGGCCCCAGCAGGTCTGGGCCGGGGGAGGGCGGCTCAGGCTGTGCCTGGGTCTGGGCTGCTCTGCACCACCCCAGGCTGCTCTGGGGTCGGGGTCGGGCTGCGCCGTGCCGGCCACGGCTGCGT
The DNA here is from genome assembly GCA_037349315.1 of Chelydra serpentina. Lineage (NCBI taxonomy): Eukaryota > Metazoa > Chordata > Testudines > Chelydridae > Chelydra > Chelydra serpentina. The sequence continues at coordinate 2,106,121 of JBAIAC010000192.1, forward strand.
CCGTGCTGCTCTGGCCGCAGCTGGATCCTGGCCATAGGGTGAGTTGGGGCCTGGGGAAGGGCGCCCCTCCTGTGGCACGTTGGGGTCCAGGCTAGATGGCGCTAAATAGGCGGCCGTGCAGCTTACAGGGAACTTGGGTCCGGAAGCAGGGGGGCTCCAGTTTCAGAGGTTCATAGAATCATAGAATATCAGGGTTGGAAGGGACCTTAGGAGGTCATCTAGTCCAACCCCCTGCTCAAAGCAGGACCAATCCCCAATTTTTGCCCCAGATCCCTAAATGGCCCCCTCAAGGATTGAACTCACAACCCTGGGTTTAGCAGGCCAATGCTCAAACCACTGAGCTATCCCTCCCTCCCAGAAAAGAAAAAAAAAAATAGCAGGACCAAGTACTGTCCCCTGACAGATTTTTGCCCCAGGTCCCTAAATGGCCCCCTCAGGGATTGAACTCACAACCCTGGGTTTAGCAGGCCAATGCTCAAACCACTGAGCTATCCCTCCCCCACTACTGAGCTATCCCTCCCCCACTACTGAGCTATCCATCCCCCACTTGAGGTTGAGGTTAGGTGGGCTGGGGTTTGGGTATGGAGGGCTAGGGTGGTTCTGGATGTACTGGGTGAGGCTTGGCAGGGGTGTCTGGGTATGGGACGTCCAGATGCACGGGGGTTGGGTGGATGGGGGAGCAGTTCCCCCTCGCCCCCCCTTAGTGGCCCATCCCCCCCCCCTTAGCTGAGGAGCGATGGGGGCAGGAAGCAGGGGAGGATGCTGAGCTTCTTGCAGCTGGTGGTTTCTGGGGGTGGATCTGACATAGCCGCAGTATCTCCTTGCAGGGGAAGAGAAAGTTCTGTCCTCTCCTGCCTCAAGCCCAGCCGGGACTTACCTCTCCGCTGGCTGCCTGAAATTATGTACCTACACTGCTAGGGGTTGGTGCATGACTGCTCTTGCAGGTTTCTTTTGCTTCCCTGTCAGTCATTTTTCTGTGGGGAAGCAAAGAAATCTGCTGGGGACATGAATTCTGGGCAGGTGCAGTGGTGCAGAATTCCTCAGGAGTAATGTTAAAAATAATTTTGAAGAGTGAATAAAAATCTCTTCCTTCATACCTGACTCCAAATGCCCATGGACTCTTCCAGGGTAGATAAAAAATTAAACTTTCATTAATTTTTTTAAAAAATGCTGCTGTTGGTGAGAAACGTTCCCTTAGGCTCACTATAAATTAGAGCTAAACGAAGAAGACTTTTTCAGTTCGTCAGCTGAATAAAAAAAAAAAAATCCAGTTTGATTCAAACCAACGCTTTTTTTTTTTTTTTTTTAAAGTCATCAAACAAAACACACATTCATTTTGAAGCTACAAAAAAAATCTCATGTTTCAATTTGGCCATTTTCTGGTAGGTTTTTTTTCACTCTGTTTTTAAAAATTGACCAAATTTGAAAACGAAATGCTGATTTGAAAGAGAGTCAAAATGTTTCCATATTAGTGGTAGGCAACCTACAGCACAGGCACTCTCACTACCTGAGTCCTGGCCACGGGTCGGGGGGGCTTTCCATTTTAATTTAATTTTAAGTGAAGCTTCTTAAACATTTTAAAAACCTTATTTACTTTACATACAACAATAGTTTAGTTATATATTAAAGACCTAGAAAGAGACCTTCTAAAAACGTTAATGTATTACTGGCACACAAAACCTTAAATTAGAGTGAATAAATGAAGACTCTGCACACCACTTCTGAAAGGTTGCCCCATCCCTGTTCTATATGAAGTATTTTTGGCTAACTGAGTTCTGTCTGAATTTGCTAAATAGTTCAGGAGTCCTGAGAAAAGCATTTTTGGCAAAAATTCTATTTAGTGAAAAATCTGCCCAGCTGTACTAAAGACATCATAAAAGGGTTGCAAACTAGATGGGTGTATGTGTGGGTGGTTTTTTTTTTTTTTTTGGTGTGTGGGGGTGGGGTCACCTTTTAATGTCCCAACTTAGGGCAAGAAAGCCATTAGGTTAGGTATGTGTGGCCAGATGGTAGACAGTTCACAATCTCTGGGACCTACTGATCTGAGCTGCTGCAGCTGTTCAATAATTAATGTTAATGAGACAACCTGCAAGTCATACTTTTATCATCAAACTAAAACTTGTGAACTGAAGTTAATATTAGTTACTAATTTCTATAGTCTCAAGCAACATAGTGGTATATGTGCATGAACTGTTTCCTTATGTATTTAAAGGCATGATATACTGACTTCATCTAATGCTGTAATTGCTGATATGTCTGAATAGTTGTATTTTTCTTGCAGTGAAGGTGAACGACCAAGCCAGAATGAAAAAAGAAAAGAGAAAAGTGTCAAAAGAGGGGGAAATCGTTTTGAGCCATATGCCAACCCTTCTAAAAGATATCGAGCTTTTATTACAAATATTCCATTCGATGTGAAGTGGCAATCTCTCAAAGACCTGGTCAAAGAGAAAGGTAATGGATACTTTGGGTGGCAGAGTGGTGTCTGTCATCTTAACTGTGGCTGACTTTTTGTCCTGAAAATTTTAATTAGTTGATGTTGTTCTGGATAGAATTAGTGACACGAGTTTTCTAAGGGGTCTAGATTAAAGCCTTTTTGGTGTTGCATGATATCTGTTCTTAGGCAGCTTTCCACACAGGATAGTTCCTGTGTAGGCATGTTGGCATGTGGTTAATAGTGCTTCATCAAAGCGTGAAAGGTGCCATTGTCTCATTGAAAAACGTCAGACTTTCTACATCAGGACTTGTTTTTGAGGTACTATAACGTGCTCTGAAGCATGTAATGTTTTTGGGTAATGTAGGTTGTCCTGCTGATTTAGTATATGTAGTTGTGTCCTAGAATCAAAATTTAATAGTCCGACTTGTGTTTAGATAATATCCGTATTGTTGTACAATATTCAGGAGAACTTAAATGTATTTAAGGGTGACCTGCAAAGGAGGAAAAATTGGTTTGTGCCTCAGCATTTGCTGCATTACATGTAAAGGAGGCCTTGAAAAAGTGTTCGTGTTACTCTTCCCCTTTTTCACCCCCTCCCAAAACCTTTTTTCATATTGAATGACTGATTTGTGTATTTGGGAATTCTCTCATTGATAGATTCAGCATCCTTACCTCCTCAAAGGTGAAAAAAATCTGAATTACTTTAAACTTCTGCCAGTATTCTAAAATGCTTCCACTCAAATAAGTTTTACTTGTTTGCTTTTATTGATATTGGACTTCCTTGTTTCCAGTCTTCCTGGAAAAGCAGAGGAGTCAAGATCTGAATTTCTAATGTAGTACAGTAGGGGCTCCCTACTTATGATTTAGAGGTCTCCAATTTTTAAAGATGCATAAACGCATACAGATCATTTTCTCTTGTAGGTCACTTCTTAAATACATAGCAAGAGAATGATCCATAAATTGATATGTCTTGCAAATTAGTGACCAATGTTTAATTGTGGCATAAACTAGGTAAGGAATGTTAGGTAATGTGCTCACAGGCTGTGGCCTAAATGAAAGGGAACACACATTTCCAAAAGGTTCTTAAATGTTTTTTCTTTGGAGGCAAACTGGAATTGAATGCATATAACTAAATCTTAAGGACTGTAGGCCATGGGGAACATTCATAATTAAATGTCTGGACTTGAAACAATAAAATAGTGATACCTGAATTTAACAACTGAACTACTATCGATAATCTTAGTTATTGCTCTCCTTTCAGTTGCCTTTGCTTGCCTGTAGCATTGTTACATTAATTATGAATGATCCTATGTTTTAGAACTCTATTATAATTTTTCTTGGATGTGCAAGAAACATTGGGTAACAGGAGTATCTCTATGTGTAGATGTCTTTAAGTACTATGCTGAATTCCGTTCCAAGTGTCTTGTGGTTTTTCTCCAGTTCACGTGGATGGAAAAGTCCGATGTGAGATTGTTTCCTGCCTTGCTGTTCAGCTACTCATTCCTGCAAATGCTCCTAGGGGAACAGTGAAACCTCTTCATTCTGTCTGCAGGGCTTGTCATGTTAAATATCCAGATGCATTGTTCTTGGTTTTTGGGACTGCTCAAAAATATTTAACAGTTTAGATTTGCTGTGTAGTTGGGATCCATTCTAACTAGTCATTGATTTTACCCAAATTGGTGTTCTTGTGCTGTGCTTGAACTTGCTGAATTGGTATTTCTTGATACAAGGCGTAGTAGTTCCAAGAACCAGGAATGTGGCTTTGAAAATTCTGTTAGAACTCTTGGTTTGTATGTGTAAGAATTACAGGCCCAAAATGTAATGTTTTGGGAGCATGTGAAACAGCTTTGAACATAAAGGATAAATGTAGGTGGCGTTTTTACTGCTCTATCACTCAGCAATCATGTAGAAGATTTTAAAGCTATTCACAACAATGGCATAGCAGGTTGCTGAACATAGAAGCAATTCACCTCAATCAGCTGTTTTGTGCCAGTAAGTATGGTTTAGGAGACACGAGCTTTGAGGTCTGCTCATCTCTCCAAATTGTTTTTCAGATGTGTACATCTGAAATCTTTAAAAGGTGGCATATCGCTCTGAAGAGTGATGCCTCGGTTCAGTCATTTCAGTGTATTGTTTGTTGGTGAAACTTAGAATTACAGGTGTGCAGTATCACCATTTTTAATAAAGCTCACAGATGTTCTTGTTTGAAACTCCCTTGTATTGGTTAACAAACCCTGTTGAGCTAAATTGATGTCAATAGCAAGCATTGTACATTGGTAAAAAGGTTCTGTAGCTGAGCGAGGCTACATACAGCTTTTAGTGAAATGCCATTTTAGTATGTATGTGAAGTCTAAAAGTGAAAAAGGTTCAATGCTGAATAGCTCTCTGTATCCTGTCCACTGAACAACTGAAAAAGTGGGAGAGAAAAGCTAATGTAGTTTCCCTTTTCATCTGATATTTCAGAGCAGTTAGTGGCTCAGAGCTGTTAGTTCAGGTTACTTTCTCATCTGGGGTATGATGACATGCAACATATTAAACTCACTTTTACATGAAGTATTTGATCGGACTCTACTAAAATACAGAATTTTCTAATACAATTTTCTAACCCTGGGAGGAAGTAGCTAGTACCCTCAATTGTGAGATGGAGCCACAATATGTTAATAAGAACTTAAGAGAAAATAACTAGCTGTTAAAGAAGCACACTGGCAAGAGCTGTAATTGGAAGTACCCTCAAGTCCTATTTAAGACTGCGGTAGATAATGGTTATGAATCATTGACTACATCTGCAGTAACCCTGGCTGCATCCTTTTTCCTAATTGCAAGAAATAATACACTCTGGATTTTTATTCAGGGGTAGGAAGAGAAGCAATATGTAAAACTGTTTCTTAAGATATAGTCAATAGATTTATGTAGATGAGCAAACATGCATAAATTTCCAAGAGTGAACATACACTGAAACTTCATTGTTTAAACATTGTCTCCCCACTCACCCCATCAACTCTTCAGATATTCTTGTTGGCTTTTCTCTTCCTAACTCAGTATTTACTGATGCAGCTCATGCCCAGGTTTGTGGGTGGTGTGATGTAAACATTTTTTTTTTTTTTTTTTAAACCAACAACTTGAATTGAGTACTCTGGTCTCAATTTTGTGTTCTGTGGGTTTGTCACTTTCCTATTAAACATTTATATTACAGTAGTGCACAAAAGCCCTAATCACTATTGGAGGCTCCACCATAGAGTGCCTACCACAAACACACAGTCTGGTTGGTAGGCACATGTCTTGTTCTCTCCTTTTATTAAAAACAACGTATTAATTTTAAACTCTAGCCTGTTTTTAACTCCTGCCTATCCGTCTTTTGTTGAAATAAATCAGTATTCTAAAATGTATTTTAATCTGTTAACCTTGGAAACCAGCATCTTGGCTGTAAGATCATATTCTATACCCCTTTGACATACTGTAGTCATTCTACACTAGGAGACTTGTAGTGTGCAGTGGCAGGGTCCACACAGATAGTAAATGTGTGGAACCTGGAGCTCTGTAGATTTATAGCCCAGCTTACCATGCAGTAAAGGTTCATGTAGACACACCTGTAACCATAGTAAGTCTCATTACACTATTAAATATATAAAATTTTGGGGTCGCTAGCTCCAGGAATTTAAAGCTCCAGTTCAAAAGACATAAAATGCCCTCATAACTTGAGAAATAAGTTTGCATAAGTGTTTCATCACAAACACTACAAATCAAGGAAATCACACGTTAAGGAAACAGTTGAATTCAACACAGTACCAGTTTTAGTGTACTCCATCATGAATATGTTGGGTGTGCTGCTTTCAGTTTTTTTATTACTGAAGAATGTTTGGGCAATACTGATTCTCAATCAATCAATCTTTTTATGGTAACACATTTCACCTTTCCTTTATCTGATGCTCCAAGATTTTCATATGAAACTGGGGGAGCATGAAAAGCTTTGAGCACCATCGAGCAACTGTTTGAGCAGTACTTGGACTTCTCTGTTGGAACTCTGTAAACCATCTCGGATATGGTCAAACTGATTTGCTTCTGGATGGTAGCAAAAACTATGGTATCGATTACTTGGAAGTGTATTAAATGGGACTCTGATTTAACTGTTCATAACATCATGATTATAGTTGACAAATTTTCTGGTAAGGATATTTGTCATCAGAAGAATGCTCCATGATCTAGGCTTTCATGTCAAGTTTTCTAAACCTTTATAACCTTCATGGCTGAAAAATGAACCAAGTATAACCAAGGTTCTCATTTTCAGGTTTGCTAAACAACCATTAGGGCTTGGGTGGATTAGATATCAACCTTTTATAAAAAGCAGTGCCTCTGGAATATATCTTTTCATGTCTGCCTGCTTAAGACCATGACATTTGGTAATCAGTTCCAGAAATAACACTTTATTTCAGCTCTTACTGTATTGCATATGTCTGGGATAGTCTAAAAATTAATGGGTGAGATCTAGCAAAACTTGTTAGGAAGACCCTGCAAAAGTCAAACATGTCTTAAAAGAACACTTGTTAAAGGCTTTCTCTACAAAAGTGACAATTTTAAACTTCAAAAATCAAAGAAAAAAAATTCAGTCCCAAGCTTGGAGACAGCATTCAATCAGTAAGTAAGTAAAGTATAATATGACTTTTAGCCCTGCTTTAATTGGAAATCATAATGCAAACTACCTATGGAGTTAATCACTGTTTTGTAGTGTGCATGTATATCTTGGAAGTCTTAATTAATATCTATTTATGGCATCTGTTTAAAAAGAGCTTCAATTAAATATTTTAAATCAAGCCCTAGTGAGGTGAGGGCTGTTTTTATAATGGGACTCATGAGTCTAATGTAAAAGGAAGTCTTTACATTTTCCTAAAGATTGGATTTATATAGAATAGTGGACAGATTTTTAAAAAAATGACAAGGAAGCTGAAATGTCCTTTTTTTAAAAGCGAAAACAGCACCCATTTTGCTCAGAGCAGGCTTTGTGCTTAATGGTTATTTCTGAGCCATCATCTTGTGGGAAGGGCCAAATTTTGTGGAAACTTAAATTGCCATGACTGTCTTGTACGGCAAATTTCAAATGAATGAACACTTGTTTAATAAAATCTTCGATTGACTTTAAAATAAAAATGACACTGCATCCTCTTCCTTCTCCCCAGACTACTTCTTTCCAGATGAAACACAAATGTACAATAGGTAATAATCCTTTGTTGGCAGGGAGATGGAACAAACCTATTAGTTCTCCTGTTATTTCATGTTTAAGGTTTTCTCCCTTCCTTTCCAAATTCTTAAGTTGAAAACTTACAAACAAACAAACTTTGATAGTTTTGCATCTTTAATATTTTTAAACTTCATATCGCATGTCCTTTCAGATGAATCCAAGATGATTGTCAGTTCATGCCTCTCAGAGTTAGTCTCTCTGAAGACTAAACTTGTAATTTCCTACTTGGAAGAATCTTTGTAACTTGGAAACTAACTTTTTATTTAAAGTTAAATTCTGCCAAAAATGACTATAGCAAATACCCACATACTCACTAAACTTGTTACAATGCAGAATTCCTGGGGCATATATTTTCAGTTGCTGTAATAAGTCTTTCTTCAAACTTTGTTGTTTTGCATTTTTGTAACACTATTTAGTTCCTTTCACTGAGCTTCCCACCTTCTCTTCAAAATATGGTATTCAAAACAGATTCTTACTCCAAGTAAAGTGTTAGAAGTACCAAACCAGAGGGGCAGTAGAAATATACCTAGATTGCGCAAGACTTGTTAGATCACTGAGCTCATCCTTGTTGAAAGTGTAGGTTATTTTCCCCCCGATACTAGTCCATAAGCTTTAGTAACCCGCGCTTATCCTTATCTGGTACCTGATGATATTTCTTAACTTAGTAGTTGTGCATGCAGTGGTTCTTTCCTATGTGAACAACTTTATTTTAATCTTTGTTAGAATCTTTTAAAGAAGAACAAAACAAAACAAAGCTGTTTTGTCAGGTCCCATAGTATATTAGTCTACTATTCAGGCAGAAAAACACTGATATCAGATAGCATTGCCTCTGTACAGTAGCTGAAAGGGTGGGGTTCCACATCAGGGTTTATGTACTATTCTGTGTTGGCTCAGTGCAGTCTGGCTACTGGCATAGGAGAGCATTGTGACCCTTCCTTTTTTTTTTGCCTTTCCTTTTTCTCCTCACCCACTCCCAAAAAGGGAAAAGGAAATGGTGTGCTGATATATGGTAAGAGTACTTCCCTGACTGACATCTCACTCTCCTTGTGTACTTTGCAAGTGGTACTTGCCTGCTACTCGCTAGCCAGTGATTCTTTTATCCCTGATGCCTCTTCTGCTCTTCTAATAAACAGACTTCATGTTAACAAAAATATTGCTTAGTTTTGCATCTAGAATGAGTCATGGGGGGGCCTTTTCTTTACCTTTCAGATTCTAGGAACTGGATTTTTTTATGCCATCTCATATCAAACATAGTTTCCCCTGTAAGAACATCACCTGGACCATACCACATGGCTTACTAAGTACAGAATGCACCTTTCACATTTCTTCTGTAATCTGGACTTGTTATCTTGGATGTTGGGCTAGCATGTCACTTGTCACATGTCCCTAGTCCCTATTCTGAAATTTGGCTGCTCCTAGAAGGAGGCTCAAACAGGATTTTTTTTAAAGTGTAACTTTTGATACAGATGACTTTTTAAAAATGTGAATATATAAAACTTGAACACTGAGAGCTCAGAGCAAAATTGGTACAAACTTTAAGGTTCTCTGTAAGATATGAAATACCCACTAGAGAAGACTTCAGTAAATTTTGTGCTTCAAAGGTCAGAACTCCCTTTAAAGGCCATTAGGCTGATTACAGGGACATATGTTAAATCAGCTTCTGGCTGTGTTGAGCCTATGACCAAGGAAAAAAGCTTGTTTGGAGGAGTTTGTGTAGATTTTTATGTATCCGTTGCAGCTGATTTGATAAGTAGTTTGGACTGCAGAGCAATATCTTTCCAATGGACCAATAGTGCTACTGGGAGCATTAGGTCACTGCCGATTTCTAACCTTGTGACTTTAACTTTTGGCCTTTGAAATGGATTGTCTGTGTTGCAGGTCATCTGAGAATTTTGTTCTTTTAACTACATAAATTGTCAAATCAAATTTGCATTCTTGTAAAAACACGGTGTGGTTGGACTCTGGCTGCTGCTGTTTAAACGAATGGCTTTCAGAATTTCCTGGTCATGCTGAATATTTATGCCCAAAGTAGTTGGAAGCTATTTTTTAACTGTATTGGCAGGCGCACTCAAGGGCTGTGCTTAGTGTGCACACAAAGCAAGTGAAGGCTGCCCTCCCAGTACAGAGGTGTAGGCCATAGAGACTTCAGCTCTAGGTTTACGATGCTCTTGATCTAAGTGACCTGGCTGTTTGGATACAAATGTTGGCAACTATAGTCTCCACAGATGGTCCAAGTACTGAAGATGAGAATGGTAATGTAGCTTAGAACCTTGGCTATAAACAGACACTTGTGTTTAAGCTTCTACTAGGTTCATAGTAATTAATGTAATTCTGGGGTGTATTGTTCTGCTCTACTTTGCACTGGTGAGGCCACAGTACTCCATCTGAGTCTCGTTCCGGGCACCACACTTTAAAGAAGATGTGGACAAACTGTAGAGTCCAGAGAAGAATAACAAAAATGATAAAAGGTTTAGAAAACCTGACCTCTGAGGGAAAGGTTAAAAAACAAACTGGAGATGAGCATCAGAGGGGTAGCTATGTTAGTCTGTATTCACAAAAACAACGAGGAGTCCAGTGGCACCTTTAAAGACTAACAGATTTATTTGGGCATAAGCTTTCGTGGGTGTAAAAAATCTGCATTTGAGGAAGTGGGGTTTTTACCCACGAAAGCTTATGCCCAAATAAATCTGTTAGTCTTTAAACTGGAGATGTTTAGTCCTGAGAAAAGAAGACTGAGGGGGAGACCTGATAAGTCTTCAAATATTTTCAGGGCTGTTATAAAGAGGATGGAAATCCTTTCTAATGATAAGGACAATTGAGAAGTGGAATAGGCTTCCAAGGGAGGTTGTGGAATCCCCCTCATTGGAGGTTTTTAAGAATAGGGTTAGACAAACCTCTGAGGGATGGTCTAGGTTTAATTGGTTCCTCCTCAGCATGGGGAGGCTGGACTAAATGACCTCTTGAGGTCCCTTCCAGCCCTACACTTCTAACATTATCATAGAATCAGTAATGGATCAGTATTCCTTTAAAATCTTTTTTTAGTTCCCTTTCAATTTTGACTACTGATCCTGTTAGTTTTTGATCAATCCAAATGAAGGAGAGGGTGAAGCAACACCTCTCAAGGTTTAGAGATTCTCCTAAGGTCTCCTTTCCAATTGTTTCTGTAAAGGAATCTCAAAACCCTCCATTTAGATATTTGAGTAGATACTTCATACCTTATAAAAGTGACAGTCATTCAAGTGGGAGATGAAATTGAATATTCTTTCCCTATTGCATCTGCTGCCAAGAGGGAAAACATTAGAACTTCAGACTACAATTTCTTGTTCAGTGTTATCTTCCTCTATTAAATAACAATTCTTAGAACAGCCTATAGGCCTTCTAGCTTCCAAAGTAGATGATTCTCCACATAAACAAATACAGTTGAAAATCTACATGGAAGTCCTCTCATTTTAAGGTTAATCTGTAAGTAGTTGTGCTAGGAATTTAAAGTCTGTTTGGATACATTTATTTTTAGATAAATAAGCCAGAAAAGTAAACCTAAATGGGTTTCTTCAGCTATACTTCTGTATGCCATTTGCTTCAAACTCAGCAGCCATTTTGGTAGTGGTATTTTGGAGGTATACAGTCTGGTTATAGTGATCATGAATTGGCAATCCTAATCTTTTGTGGAGAAATGCAGATTTAGTTTTCCTACAAATTGTACTCTTTGCTACAGATTTTAAGATAATTACTTGTCTTGGGAATAAAAATTGTAACGACTTTCCTAATGAAGACTATCTTGAAGTTAGTCAGATTTAAACACCTAAATAATCTAAAAATGAAGTCCGCCTTCCCCTTCAGTTTAATTGGGAGGTTAATAATCTAGCCTAAGTAAGCACCTAGTTGAGTCACTGACGCTTAAATAGTTGGGTACAGTTTTGGTTTTGGAGACCCTTCTAGCTGTCCCTTGTAGAAATCAGAGTGAAACATAAACTTGTGGCTGGTTAACGTCTGGAATATCTAGACAGAAGGCTACATACTATGTCAGTTTCCAATAGAAATCTGATTCTTTCTGTGGAAAAAGGAAAACTATCATTGCAGACCATTTCCCATGGGTTTGGATTGCCACAAGTGATTTGAGTATTAAAGACTGAGGAAACTGATATTGTGGAAATAGCTTGTTTTTGAGTGGAGGAAAATCAAGAACCTGTTTAATTACCTTTTTAAAGATTTTACTGCACACCTGTAATGTCCAGCTTGGTGGTTTAGAGAATATGGAGTGTTTCTGGGCTTTCTTATAAGGCAGAGGCTCCATACAAGGTTGTTGACTGTTCTAAATTCCCATTGTTTTCTTGGCTTTTCTCCCTTGGTATATGTGTCGTCTGGAATCTGATTTGTAGTTGGTGAGGTAACATACGTGGAGCTCTTAATGGACGCTGAAGGAAAGTCAAGGGTAAGTGATTGAGAGAATTTCTTCTGTGGATTTTACTACATGACAAATGTAATTGTATGGTGGCGTGGAACCGAATGAAATCAAGAAGGTAGTGTGTATGGATAGTGGCTATATATCTAGGCACTGGCCAAAGCCCCTTGTGGGATGGGGAGGAGGTGGGAAGGGACGTGCAGATAGTATCAGTATTGTGCTCAGTCGGTGTTGGCTGTGAGTGAATTATGCATGGACCCTAGCAGTATCTACAGTGGTATGTTAACGTAAAACGTGTCTTTGAAAATGTCATTTGTAGTTGTTGAATTTATAAGTTCAGTGTGCAAAAGCCGGTTCTTTAAACATGACACTTCCCATGCCAGTAATATAAGGCAAATGTCTAAACTTAAGACATGTGTAGCTTTAGTAGGTGTCAAGCTAAGTGAAGGAATGTTTTAGAAAAATCATAATAGGAACTCAAGTGTACTGAAAGGATATGGATTTAGGATGAAGGAACGTGGTGAGGATTTTGACAGGCTACAGAGGACAGGAAATGTTAAGTGTGTGGTGTTTTCTTGGAGAACCTGGACTTAGTTTTGCTTATTACAACTTCAAAGACTACAGTATAATCCTGATAATGTGTAGGAGTTAGTATTTTATGGAATCCAGGTAACTAAGGTTATATTGGGTAAGCTTGTATTTTGCTCTTACTATTTTTTAGAGTTAAATTATAAACCAAGTAGCTTTTAATGAATTTTAAATCTTTTTAAAGTGGACTTTTGGCATTTTGTGCTTTACTTACTTTCTTCTCTCTCTTTCCCTCCCCTCCTTGTTACTCGTCCATGAAATCACCACATCAAGGGATGCGCGTAAGTTTATCAGTTATTATGGGGGTGGGAAATTTCAAACTACAAGCGACATTCTTAATAATCTATCTTGTCTCCTCAGTGTTGTTGAATTTAAGATGGAAGAAAGCATGAAGAAGGCTGCCGAGGTTCTGAACAAGCATAGTCTCAGTGGAAGACCTCTGAAAGTGAAAGAAGTAAGACTTAAATCTGCTCTGTCTTGGTTTTTAAAGTGCTTGTTCTTAATCTAATGAACTTTATGCTTGGCTAATTGGGATATGAAATCACCAAAAGGGTATGTACATAAAATAATAAACTAAAACCTCTATATGAAATCAGTTCACCAGCTAAGGTGTGGGCTGTCAAAACGTTTAGTTGTAGGTATATGCTTTACTTAACCTGAGGCACTGTTCTGAAATTCAGGTAAAAGTGAACATGTGCGCACTGGCTAAATTTAAAGTCTAGGTGTTGAATGTGACAATTCAGAACTGATTGACAAAAAGATACCAAGCAAAAGTGGCCATTGTTGCTAGTACACTTCCGTGTTTTGACTCGCAAAACATACATGTACTTTTCTTGACTACACCCCTCTGAATCTTTCCATAAATCTGTTCCATAGAATGTTATGGAAGTGTTTGTAAAACGTGTGACTCTGAACACCAAGTAAGCCTGTTCCTGTAGGTCACTGGAGACTTATTGCCATTTTAAATATAATTTCAGAGTTAGAAAATAATACTACAGATATTCAGAGTTTTGGTACAGTAACTACTACTGGCAAATAACTCATAATTGAATATTATAGTTCTAGCATTGCAGAACCTGAATCTGCCTTTGAGACTCATTTAATCAGATATGGGAATGTAACTTCAACACTACACTTGGGGTAGGAAATCAAGCTGCCCCCTGGATAACTATAAATGGAAATGCTATCTCCAACCTTACACAGATTATGACTACCTCTTTTCCTAACTTTCAGTTAAACTCTGCCATCTAAACTTTGGTATTTTCGTGCTGCTATAGAATCATAGGACTGGAACGGACCTCGAGAGGGCATTTAGTCCAGTCCCCTGCACTCATAGCAGGACTGAGTATATCTAGACCATCCCGGACAGGTGTTTGTCCAACCTACTCTTAAAAATCCCCAATGATGGAGATTCCACAATCTCCCTAGGCAATTTATTCCAGTGCTTAACCACCCTGACAGGAAGTTTTTCCTAATGTCTAACCCAGACCTCCCTTGCTACAATTTAAGCCTTTGCTTCTTGTCCTATCCTTGAAGGTAAAAGAACCATTTTTTTTTCCTCCCTCCTCCTTTTAACAACCTTTTATGTACTTGAAAACTTATGGTGTCCCCTCTCCTTTGTCTTATCTTCTCCGAACTAAAGAAACCCAGTTTTTTTCAATCTTCCCTGATAGGTCATGTTTTCTAGATCTTTAATCATTTTTGTTGCTCTTCTCTGGACTTTCTCCAATTAGTCCATCTTTCCTGAAATGTGGCGCCCAGAACTGGACACAATACTCCAGTTGAGGCCTAATCAGCACGGAGTAGAGCGGAATAATTACTTCTCATGTCTTGCTTACTACACTGCTGCTAATACATCCCAGCATGATGTTTGCTTTTTTGCAACAGTGTTATACGGTTGACTCATATTTAGCTTATGGCCCACTATGACTCCTTCCTAGGTAGTCATTTCCCATTTTGTATGTGTGCAACTGATTGTTCCTTCCTAAGTGGAGTACTTTGCATTTGTCCTTGTTGAATTTCATCCTGTTTACTTCAGACCATTTCTCCAGTTTGTCGAGATCATTTTGAATTTTAATCCCATCTTCCAAAGCAGAGTTGACATTCTGTGGATAAATTAGGTGACTGTTTTAATTTGGTCCAGTACAGGAGGTAGTGAAATTGTTGCCATCTGACTGCTGTCTGGTCTCACTTCAGTTACCAGTGATCAGTTGTTAACATAGAAAAATCCACCATCCCAACTGATATTAATTAGCGCCCCTTGCTGGAAGTCTTGTAGGCTGAATAAATGAACTAACCTTTAATTACCTTTGCCATTTGATGGCTGAAGCGGTGCGAAGCTTCTTGCTCTCTGGCTAAATGGAGGACTTCAGTTTGCATGTGGCTACTGCTGTCTCCGAACTACTATAAGTGGTCCATAGGGTCAAACAATGGAATAAGAAACTTAAACTCAGGCCACTCCACTTCTGTGGCAGGCTTAGTATATTCTCCAGTTGTTTTGACCATTCCTATTTAATTAGCTCCAGCAATAGGGATTTAGCCACTTCGCTTAGGAGACCATTCAAAACAGATTAACTGATCCTGGCTTAGAAATGGTTTCCTAACCCTCACATAAACTTACTTATTAAGGGATCATGCCTGATAATAGCAGCCTATTAACACATTTTAACTCCTTTTTGTTACAAATATTTTCTCATTAAAACTGAGTTCTGTATTTGTTGGAACACTCCCCCTTGCCAATTTTCACTTTTTTTCTCATACGCTAGTGCAATGCTGCAGTGTTCAAATTACCAGTTGCTACAAGGAAATATCTATTGGAACCCTCCATAATCAAAACCCTCCATAATGAAAACATTTTAATTAGTATTAGCGTTTTAAAACCCACATTTTATGCAACCTAAGATGTAGTCCAGAAATCACTGGTGGTCCAATAAAAGATATTACCTCACCCACCTTTTTTGTCATCTCATTACATTTAGTTATTGTCTAGGTAGCTTGGAGTCCAAACTACTGCTGACATGTGAACTTGGGCAAATCACTTAATCATTTCTGCCTTAATTTCAAATCTGTAAAATGGTGGTGTTACTTGTCCTCTAAAACATTTTGAGATCCTCTGATGAAAAGTGTTCTTGCCCTCCTTGAAGTGTGACTATACAAGTATTCTCTAGTAGGTAGCCAAGTCATGGAGACAAACAGGCTTTTCTATAGTTAACATTGAAGCTCTTTCTGGTAAATCTTTTTTTAACCATCTTTCCCTAATAATGCTAAAACCAAAGTAGTCCACCTGAAACTGTACACACCATATTTGTCTGAGTCAGATTTTTATGCGGAACAGGCAAGGTGTATCATAGCTCTGAGGGTTCCAAATCTCAGCTAAGAGTCATTTTATTAAATTTCCCAATGTGCTTCTGGCTCTTCGTATCTCGGGAACAGATTTATCTACATCTCTGTAATATTTTACAAGCCGAAGAGCCCTTTCAAAACCAGTGAAAGACAGATATTACCATGAATACTAAAGCACAGGTGACTTAGTCACCCCGATTTGCATGCTTTTTAGAGTGTGGATGGTTGGAGTGACTGGCAGTGAATCCAAATGAGAGTAGGTGTGGCTAGTCTTGAACAAGAGCGAGAAGGAAAGGCCATTTGAGGAGCACGGGGTCATGAATGGAGAAAGCCGTATGTGGAGCTAAGAGGTTGTCTGGGAGACCCTGGGATTGGTCCATGCATGGCTTGCAAGGTTTGTCGAGAGAGCTGTTATTGAGGAATCTCTTGAAGACTTTTAAAAAAACTAAACCTTAACCCAGAATTAAAGTTCCAAGAATGTATCCACTCTGCCAGAAATCCTAGATAGTTGTGATTGTCAAACTAATGCTTGTCTGGAAATTCCAGGCTAAGGAACCTTTTTACAAAAATACCCTGTATTATTGACAAGTATGGAAACAAACTTCTAAAGTTATTCAAAGAATCCCGTTTATTTCCTATTTATTGGGTTTTAATGATCTCCTGGGTGGGTGTGTGAATCAGTGGATAATGTCTGTTTCTGGTTGTCAATGTTGTCCACAAATGTCACTTGTCATTTGGGTGACCTTAACTGAGCATTTATATGCCTTTGAATGTCTTGGGTTTTTTTTAAACTGTATTTCCTCTCAAATTAACCTTTCTAGTCCCCTCATCCACTTAATTCTTTTCTGCATGTACTGCAGCTTTTCCTCTGGTGGATAGCTTGCTAGAACTGCAGAGTAACGTAAGTACAGTCTCACCATACCCATATAGGGATCACCAGCTCCCTGCTTCAAACTTGATGGCTCTGTAATTTTGTGTTACATGTGCTGTAGTTCTCTTAAATGAAAATAAGAAAGAAAAACTTGTAGCACCTTAGAGATTAACAAATTTATTTCAGCATAAGCTTTCGTGGGTTAATACTCACTTCATCGGATGCATGGAATGAAAATGTAGTTCTCTTGTTTCATATTCCATATTGCATCACAAGCTTGTATCTACAACGTGCTGTCCACGGTCTCCTGTATAGATCTTTCCCCATGTTAATTCTCTTCTGGATATTTTTCAGGTAGAAGCTTTCTTTGGCTTGTCTACACAAGGTGCTCAGTCAGCTGTACAACAATATTGGTGTAGCTGCTCCAATGGCTAAAACTAATGTAGACCGGGCTTCTATTCTGTGCTGAATCTTAATTTCCTGCCTCTCTGGTTCCCTGGTATCCATCTACACTGATGTTCACTCTCAATTTAGAATCCTTTGCACATGTAGCTTGCTGTTAACCCAGGTTTCAGGTTCTTTAAGCCTTTATAATTTGTATCCCAAGTACCTGAGTAGGTAGGTTTTCCCTCCTTGCTATCTGGAATGTGCTGTCATTTATTTATCAGAGGGGTAGCCGTGTTAGTTTCCACTGCTTGCATCCGAAGAAGTGGGTATTCACCCACGAAAGCTTATGCTTCAATACCTCTGTTAGTCTATAAGGTGCCACAGGACCCTTTGTCGCTTCTGTCATTTATTGCCCTTCATGCTCCTTCAGACAGCTTTCAGTGAATCATAGAATCTCAGGGTTGGAAGGGACCTCAGGAGGTCATCTAGTCCAACCCCCTGCTCAAAGCAGGACCAACCCCAACTAAATTATCCCAGCCAGGGCTTTGTCAAGCCTGACTGTAAAAACCTCTAAGGAAGGAGATTCCACCACCTCCCTAGGTAACCCATTCCAGTGCTTCACCACCCTACTAGTGAGAGAGTTTTTCCTAATATCCAACCTAAACCTCCCCCTCTGCAACTTGAGACCATTACTCCTTGTTCTGTCATCTTCTACCACTGAGAACAGTCTAGATCCATCCTCTTTGGAACCCCCTTTCAGGTAGTTGAAAGCAGCTATCAAATCCCCCCTCATTCTTCTCTTCTGCAGGCTAAACAATCCCTGTTCCCTCAGCCTCTCCTCATAAGTCATGTGCTCCAGCCCCCTAATAATTTTTGTTGCCCTCCGCTGGACTCTTTCCAATGTATCCACATCCTTCCTGTAGTGTGGGGCCCAAAACTGGACACACTACTCCAAATGAGGCCTCACCAGTGCCGAATAGAGGGGAATGATCACGTCCCTCGATCTGCTGGCAATGCCCCTACTTATACAACCCAAAATGCCATTAACCTTCTTGGCAACAAGGGCACACTGTTGACTCATATTCAGCTTTTCATCCACCGTAACCCCTAGGTCCTTTTCTGCAGAGCTGCTGCCCAGCCATTCGGTCCCTAGTCTGTAGCAGTGCATGGGATTCTTCCATCCTAAGTGCAGGACTCTGCACTTGTCCTTGTTGAACCTCATCAGATTTCTTTTGGCCCAAACTTCTAATTTGTCTAACCCATATTCAATTCAGTTTGAGCTTTTCAGGTCTGATTCTTGAGTCACTATCAGATTGTTCCTCTTACCTATTAACTTTTTTCAAAAACAAGCAGTGAAGTGGTGCCTGATACAGGCTTATGAACTATTTTTTACTGCTGACTTTGTTATTGAATCATGGGAGTCTTGCGAGTAATACAGGGGTGATTTAATGGGAGTAAAATGTTGGCTCTGTAGTGTCCATACTGAGTTTAGTGAGTTTTGCCATAACCTAACCAGATCAGCCACACCATCACTGGTTCATTCACCTGCACATCCACCAATGTAATATACCCCATCATGTCCCAGCAATGCCCCTGTGCTATATACATTGGCCAAACTGGACAGTCCCTACGTAAAAGGATAAATGGACACAAATCAGATATTCGGAATGGCAATCTACAAAAACCTGTGGGAGAAGGCTTCAGTCTCCCTGGACACACAATAGCAGATTTACAGGTAGCCATTCTGCAGCAAAAAAAACTTCCAGACCAGACTTGA
Organism: Chelydra serpentina; assembly: GCA_037349315.1. NCBI lineage: Eukaryota > Metazoa > Chordata > Testudines > Chelydridae > Chelydra > Chelydra serpentina. The sequence goes on from JBAIAC010000192.1 coordinate 2,125,155, forward strand.
AAGAGAAATTGCTGAGCTACAGTTTGTTTAATCCTGAGCTGATGGTGTCAAATTTGCAAATAAAGTCTGTGAATGGCTAGCCAACTACAAAAGCAGTTTCTCCTCTCTTGGTGTTTACACCTCCAGATCAGCTGCTAGCAGTGGACCTCGTCCTCCCTGATTGCATTATTCTCATCTCAAACCTGATTCTTGCCTGCATATTTATACCTGCCTCTGGAAATTTCCACTACATGCATCTGACGAAGTGGGTCTTCGCCCACGAAAGCTTATGCTCCAATATATCTGTTAGGTTATAAGGTGCTACCGGACTCTGTCGCTCTTGCCATCTTGTTGTACATGTTACTCTTACTGTTTTGCAGGATCCTGATGGTGAGCATGCCAGAAGAGCAATGCAGAAGGCCATGGCAGCAGCTGGTGGCATGGGTATTGGCCCAGGACCAGGTGGTCCTGGAATGATCAATATACCACCCAGCATCCTCAATAATCCCAACATACCCAATGAGATTATCCATGCTTTACAGGCTGGGAGACTTGGGAGCACAGTATTTGTTGCAAATGTAAGTACAGTGTAGTGTCTGGGCAGAAGATTTTGGGATTTAATTGGATTAGGCACTGCTCTCCAAATGAAGAGCTATCTGCCAAGGATCAGGCTCTATTCTGGCAGATTTACTTACATTGAGTAATCAGACTAGATGATCATGATGGTCCCTTCTGACCATATTCTGTTAATAGTGTCCTACTCTGTAACTAGTCCTGTCTTCAGTTGGACTACCTGCTGAGGAAAGTATTACTTGACATGATGGGTGAGGTTGTATCTTTTATTGGATCAACTTCTGTTGGTGAGAGATGCAAATTTTTGAGTTTACACAGAGCTCTTGAGGTCTGGGACACTCAGTGTCACAGCTAAATACAAGGAGGAACAGATTATTTAGAATAAGTAGTTAATACATTTCAAGGTACCATTCAAGGTGAAGTGGTCTGTTAACACCCTTCCAGTCATTGGGGGGGTGGGTCTGTTAGTGGAATATAGATTGTTGTATAAGCCATAAAACCAGTGTGTCTATTCAGCCCCTGATTTTTAGTGTGTAGCAAATTTATGAATTTAAGCTCCTATGCTCGTCTTTTGAAAGTGTTGTGCAGGTTTCCTTTGAGGATGTGAACTAATAGGTCAGATATAGTGTGATCGCTTTGTGAAATGCATTTGCTCACAGGTAACATGGTGTTTTTGTCTTGTCTTATTTTCCTGTGCGAGTTCATTAGAGAATAGTGGTGATTGGTTTGGTTTCACCCACATAGTTGTTCAGGCATTTAGTGCATTTATTGGGGCCACTTCACCTTGAATGATCCCTTGACATGTGTTAACTACTTATTTAAATAATCTGTTCCTCCTTGTATTTAGCTGTGACAGTCAGTACATTTCCCAGACCTGAAGAAGAACTCTGAGCTGGGAAATTTGTGTCTCTCTCCAACAAAAGTTGGTCCAATAAAGATCTTACCTCACCCACCATCTCTCTTATATCCTGGGACCAACACGGCTATAACAACATTGCCTACATACTTGACATGAGTAGGGGTGACAGTATCATGCCTCCAGATGAAATACCGTATTCACGTGACATACAGCCAAAAAAGTGCGCATTCCACATGATACCTCAGTACTGCACCGAATCTCCAGACTACTACATTAAGTATAAATTAAAAAATGACATCTAGCTGTATAAAGAAACATCGCTTTATTATGGATTACTTCTTGCTGTGCACTTACACTGTAGCAAAACTCAGTAACTCAGTTACAGGGTATTCTGTCAATACTGTTCAGTGGGATTCTTCTAGAGTTAAGGTACTCACTGTGTGTGAACGGCTTGTATTCACTTTGCTCTGGTTTAAAACTTTCATAGCTGACTTTCTGCCATTTTTGCAAAGATTATTGAATTTATTCTTAAATCTATAGTATCCTAATTCAGGAAGCTTTCAATAAACAATATTTGGGGCTACTTGGTGGTGAAACTTTCTGTAGTGTTTCTAAGCAGTATGTTGTGCTTTCAGTTGGATTACAAGGTTGGCTGGAAGAAACTGAAGGAAGTGTTCAGCATGGCTGGCGTGGTGGTTCGAGCTGACATACTAGAAGACAAAGATGGCAAAAGTCGTGGGATTGGCACTGTTACTTTTGAACAATCTATTGAAGCTGTTCAGGCTATATGTATCCTTTCTGAAGAACTTCTGCAATAGTGAAGCAAATATACTTAAAATGAGGCTTTCCTAGGTACCAGACACAACTTCCAGTCTATCGTGTCCCATCTGGTTTGTCGTGTGAAAGCAAATGGCAGACTAGTAGAATTAACATTAGTTAAGCACTATATTTTCAGAGTTTCTTCTGTCTCTCCTATTGAGTTTAAGCACCGTCATCTTGCCTCGTGGTAATATGTTGGCACCTGGTCATAGACACTTAGGAAATCGGTGACGAAACCTGGGTGTAAAGGAAACCTTACTTTTGCCTAGCTTAAGTAAACTGACTTGAGGAAACAAGAATGTATTGGAAAGGGACTCCATTTTGGAACAACATACTGCGCATCTTTGACTGGAAATAGACACAGCTGCCTCTTAGGTGTACCTAATAATTAAACACAATATTTTAAATCCCTTTACGGATGACCAGTGAGGGAGATTGGGGGAGAAAGGTTTGTGTCATTCCCTGTTTTATGATGTATGAAGGTCTGGACCTTTTTAAACGTACCTGCTTTTTATACTGTAAACTCTGGCCCTGTCTACCCTCTCTTTCTTGGAAGACAGCTAATAAATGTGATGATATAGATGCCAAGCAAGTGATCCTGATGGAGAGGGGAAACAAATTTTTATTCAGATTTTTCTCTGAGTCCTTGTAACAGATGAAGAAAGAGAAATTTACAATTCAACTTTTCAGTTAAAGGCTGAGCGTTCTGAGTACTGTCTTCCAAATCAGGCATCCAGATAAAAGGTGGGGAGACAAGATTTGATAGCTATGATGTTTTTAAGATGGCTCACAATGGGAGGGTGGACTAGCGAATGAGGTGTATGTAAGGAATGAGGCTCATATAAGACTAAGTACTATGCCATTTTATAGTAGAAGTACATGTGTCAAACTGAACATGTCCTGAAACTCTTAACCTCAGACTAAGAGCAAAGTTACTAAAGTTTCTGGAATACAGAGTTGATGTTTGGAGAAATTTAAACTGTCTTCTAACTTTCAAATGCATCGTTTTTAATGATATATAATGTCTTAATGACTTTTTTTTTGTTAGGATTAAATATGTTTATAATAATATTTCCCAACCAAAAAAACACTGATTAAAATACCTTTGAATCTTCAACTGATAGATTTTAAGTTCCAGGGAGGGAGACAAAGGATGGCCATCCTGGGACAGACCAATGCTTCAGAGCGAATGTATGGAACAGGGCACTTATTGAATGATCCATCTCCTATCGTCCAATCCCAGCTTCTGGCAGTCAGAAGTTTAGAGACACCCAGAGAGCAGTGGTGTGCTCCTTAACATCTTGGCTGATAGCCATTGATCGACCTATCCTCCATGAACCCAGCTATACTTTTGGCCTTCACAATATCCCCTGGCAATGAGTTCCACAGTTTGTGTGTTGTGTGAAGAAGTATTTCCTTATGTTTTAAACCTGCTGCCTATTAATTTCATTGGGTGGCTCCTGGGTTCTTCTCTTATGTGAAAGAGTAAATAACACTTCCTTATTGACTTTCTCCACAACATTTGTGATTTTATAGACGTCTATTGTTTCTCCTATTAGTCTTTTCTAAGCTGAACAGTCAGTCTTTTTAATCTTTCCTCATATGGTAGCTGTTCCATACCTCTAATCACTTTTGCCCCTTCTCTGTACTCTTCCAATTCTAATATCTTTTTTGAGATGGGACGGTCATAACTGCATGCAGTATTCAGGGGGTGAGCTTACTATGGATGTATATAGTGGCATTATGGTATTTTCTGTCTTGTATATCCATTTCCTAATGGTTCCTAACATTAACCATTTTGGCTGCTGCTGCTGCACGTTAAGCAGGTGTTTTCAGAGAACTATCCATAATGACTCCAAGATCTTTGAGTCAAAAAAGCTAATGTAGACCACATCATTTTGTATGTGTAGTTAGGATTGTTTTCTAGTATTCATTACTTTGTACTTACCAACATTGAATTAATCTGCCATTATTGCTAGTCACCCAGTCTAGTGAGATCCCTTTGTAACTCTCAACAGTCAGCGTTGGGCTTGAGTAATTTTGTATTGTCTGCAAACTCTGCCATCCCACTGACTCCTTTTTCCAGATCACTTATGAATGTGTTGAACAGCACTGGTCCAAGTACAGATCCCTGGGGGGGACGGGGACTCTGGTATTTATCTCTCTCCTCTCTGAAAACTGAGCATTTACTCCTACCCTTTGTGTCCTATCTCTTAACCAGTTACTGATACACGAGTTACCAGTTACTTATTCCATGGCTGCCTATTTTGCTTAAGAGCCTCCCTGCAGTGGGGTGGGGCTGACACACTGCCAGACATCTGAAGCTGTACTGCTGTTAACTTGAAGTTGTCCTTTTTAGCCGTAAGATTTTTGGACTAACATTTTGAAAAACCATCCTTAACTTAAGTATTAGCAATGTTCAACGGGCAGCTGCTTTTCGACAGACCAATGCATGTGAAAATGGTAAGTATATATTCAGTCCTCTTACTATGTAATGTGATATCAGTACTTGTGTTGGATATCTAATGGCTGGCGTTCAAACTGTGGTCCATGGAATACTCACAAGCAATGTGTTAATCTGGTGTGGCAGGGGAAGGGAAGGCAAGAAATGGAGATGCAACTGTGAGGATTGTTTCGTCACATTTAGTTTGGAGGATGAAATGCGCGAGGTCATCAGACTGGTTAAGCACTCAGAACGCTTCACCATCATGCTGCTGCTTCAAACCCAGCCCAAGCTTATAGGAAACACAAGCAGCTACCATAGAATGGTGATGTCGCAGCATAACAGAGGCAAAGGATCAAATGAATCTGGATTTTGAACTGGTTTCATCACTTAAAGCTGGAGTAACATTTTTGTTTACTGATACATATCTGTCCTATGGATCTCTGTTTGTAGAGCACTCTTGAGGACAGCTACAATTGCTTTAACAGAACGCTTAAGTGCAGGTTAAAATAATTTTATTTACGCCATCAGCAAGCACCTTAAGATCAAATGTATTTAAATTGTTTGCGTAGCTAAACGCAAATTTCCAAGTTTCCCCTACTGCTATTTCTCAAGCTGCATTTTGGAGGCCGAAGTGCCAGTGCCTTGTCCATAGAGAAGTCTCTTACAGATTAATCCCCCAAAACGTAACTTCAGGAAATGGCCATATTTCTGCATTACCTACTTGGCAGTAAGTCCATCGTGCAGTTATGAATGTTGTTCAGGAATTGCCATAGCTTTGAGTGCTGGTTCCATTAAAAGATGCTGCCAGAAATCTCGTGTGTATGGTTTAAAGCTGTTTAACTGTTTTTTCAGGATGAGCGAGCCTTTCCAAAGGGAGACTTCTTCCCTCCAGAACGACTGCAACAGCTTCCTCGTAAGTGTCTTTAAAATTAACACCTTGAATTTTTAGCTTTGCTGTACTGCAAGAATGGTGCAGAAATCCTCCTTGGCAAAGAGTGCCATAAAGCTGATGTTGCTAGGTGAGGTGGGGAAGGGCTTTTATTCCAGATACTCCCTAATACTCAAGGCACCAGGAGGATTTAGCCTCTGGTTTGGGGACCCCTTTAATCAGTTCTGGGTCAAGAGAAAGTCAAGATGGTGTCTGGAAACATCATACCTCTTGAAGGAAGGAGGCTGGCTTTGTGCTTTGGACTCTATAGCATTTAAGTATCCACAGGGATGCATCTACAATCCCTAGTAAGTGCATCTGTATGTGGGAAGGAAGTTGGCTGTTTCCTTACCTTGGCTATTGAATGATCAAGAACAATATTCTAAAAAGGATGAGGTGTTTCCCCCACTGGATTCTCACTGATTTCAAATGGAGGGGTGCTAACTTTTATATTGACTCATTTCTTATCCTCCATCATCCTAAAGTAAATGTTCATTCTTTTTTCCATCTTGCTCTTTAGAGGACTTTCAACTCTTGTGTCAGGGCTGACCTTGGAAAGTACCTAGATGGGGGGAGGGAGGGAGATGCTTGAGGAAGTAGAGGGAGGTGGTATCACACCACCTATCATCTCCATTTCAGATCCAACTTCAAAGCTTTGAGAGTTCCCATTTACTCAAGTGCTAGAAATACAGACCCGAGAGTGGGAATCCACTGAGATCTTCAGAACAAAATAGTAATTTTGTCACTTTAAGAACAAAACTTGCTATTATCTGTGCCAAAAAATAAATTACTTTTTTCTCTAGATGGGCTTGGTGGTATTGGCATGGGATTAGGACCAGGAGGTCAGCCTATTGATGCAAATCATTTAAACAAAGGCATGGGAATGCCCAACATGGGACCTGGAGGTAAGAAAATCACACCTCTTACTGTGTGTGCGCTTCATTAAGTCTTTTTCCTAGCTTTTCATATGACCTAGGGTTGCTGTCTTTCCAGTAAAGAGAACCCAAAATGTGCTTCAAAAAATCCAAACTGCTAAAGTATTTCTCCTTGATGATCCAAACTAGAGTGAATTCATGTACCACCTTAAATTCTGTTGGTTCATTTACCACCTTAAATTCTAAATGAATAGATGGAACGTCAAGCTCACATCACCAGTGGTACATATACCACACTTTGAGGAACCCTTTGTCTAGTACATACCTCATTTTCTGGTTCTTGTGCAGTAGGAGCAAAAACTACAAGGGGATGTTAAACTTTCAAAGTAGTCTTCTATTGAAAACTTGTTAATGAGTTTGGAAAGCCATTTGATTTCAAAAATCTGTATTTAGACCTCTTAACTACTTGATTCAGTGTTCCTCTGTGGTAATATTCTGAGGTGGGATTGTTTGTGCTTGGGTCAGGCTTTCTTTTTATGTCCAACAGGGAAGTGGCACTTCACCTCAGGCTATAATGAACTGTAGCAGGGGTTCTCAAACTTCATTGCACCGTGACCCCCTTTCTGACAACAAAAGTTACTACATGACCCCAGGAGGGGGGACCAAAGTCTGAGTGCATCCGAGCCCCATCGCCTTGGGCTTGTAACCTGAGCCCGATTGCCTAGTGCTGAAGCTCTCAGGCTTTGGCTTGAGTCCCAGGCCCCAGCAAGTCTAAGCCAGCCCTGGTGACCCCATTAAAATGGGCTTGCGACCCTCTTTGGGGTCCCGACCCACAGTTTGAGAACCGTTGAACTGTGGTTTTGCTTCTTGTCAAAATAGAACACAGAAGTTCCAAGTCAGATACCTGAAGGTGTTGCATTTCAAAGTATTGTCAGAATTATGGATTCTAAATGGAGGCCAAATTATCAGTCAGTCATGTTTGGTATGTAGTAGGAAGCCACAAATCACTTATGAATTATAAGTTGCCTGGAAAATGAATACTGGATTCATTACATACTACTGTGAAAGAACCAGTTGAGAAGTTGCATATCTTAACAACTTTTTCAATTTGTGTGTGCTCATGATTTTTTTGCTTCTTGCCCTTTTAGAAAGGATTCCATGTCATCTTCTCCCCAAAGAGCTCTTATTAGTAGATCCACTCATTCACTACTTTTCTCAGTAGAAGCTTTTAAACCAAAATCTAAGTCCTCATTCCTGCAAAGTAACTTGAGAAGCTCGAACACCAGACCGATTGTATGCATGTATAATTCCACCTGTAAATAAAGCTCTTTTTTTTAATTTTATTTTGAGGAATGGGAATGGAAGGCATGGGCTTTGGAATGAATAAAATGGGAGGTAAGCTACTGTACATGTAGTTCTGAAGTGCAAATAGCTTTTTTATATTTAGCTTTTTTTATTTATATAATATATCTTTATCTGTGTTTGGTATTAGCTAAAATGTACATAGGCTGACATTTGCATGGAAGGACCTTTAATTTAGGGAGAATAATGCCAGGTAAGCATTTGTTAACTTGGAAACAGTCACTGAGTCAGTAGTGACCCTTGTTTTTAAAGCAGTAATAAATTACGATATGTTGCGCTAATGGGTACTGTGCTCCTGGAGGGGTGAGATCTTCAGATGAAATATAAACCGAGACGTTAACCACTTGTGACTCTTAACGACTGCTGGATATTACAAAAGTTAGAGCATGGGCTTGTGGCCATATTCCATCTTGAGACTAAACTGAACAGTTCAGTTACAAGGAATTTCTTCATTAATGCCCTTATGCCTCCAAGGCATTTCCTTATGGCTGCAAGGTGTACCATTTTGAGATGGCTGCTTTTCCTAGAATATTCCTAGCAATATTACCAAAGAGTAAATAGGTGGAATAACGCATTCTGGTCTAGTGTGGTGACTTGCTTGAAATGCACTTTTTAATGTTACCTTTATCTTAGAGATACTATAATTTGTTTCAGGGATGGAGGGTCCTTTTGGTGGCATGGACAACCTGGGTCGCTTTCCATCTGGAATGAATATGGGCAGAATGAGTGGTGAGGCACTGATTCCTACACTGTAGATCCCCAGCCTCAGTAAATGTCTTGTCATGGAACTCTTTTCAAATTTGGATGGTCTGATTGAATTAGTAATGGTTGGCAGACCTGTTGGAGCATTGTATGCTTTAATGCTACCTACAAAAGAAAGGAAAAGAACACATTTCCTTTATATTGTGTAAAGAGAACCTCAAAGCTTTATATATTTTTGCTTGTTTTTATCACTAGCCGTAACAGCAGTGTCAAGGTTAACTCTTACTGTAGGTCTCCCTGGGAAAAACGGGAGTCTTTTTTCAATCTTTTCTTGTAGGAATGGGAGTGATGCATCTTCAACAAAGATCTCATTTTCCACTTGTTAAACATTTCAGTTAAAAATGCCAACAAACAGTTCTAAGCAGCTTGACTAAAAATTCCTTTCCCCTCTGTTGCTCAGGTTTTACTTGTGATAGCCCTTTTTATTCGGTTCCCTAGTCTTCTGGGATGGATAAGACCTTACCTTCACATGTAAATAAAATTGGGAAAACCCTTAAGGTTTTGAAAACTCATTCAGCTTTTCTTTATTCATCACGAAGAAGCAAAAATTATTACAATCAATCTTTCCCTTGCAGATTCACATTTAAAAATAAATACTTGTTTGCTCTTATGGGATATAAAACAGCCTAACATTTCCAGAGCTTTTCCTGACCACTTTCTAACGTTGAAATATTAAATCCTAATTTTGAGAAAATCTTGGCTAGCTCTTGGGAGGACCTGGCTAGAGTAGTATTAGAGTTGTATCTGACAAGGTTTGGCTCCCTCATCATCATAAGTAGGTTGAGAGAGGAGTGTTGATGTTCTGTTAAGGGACAGAGTGGGATCTTGAGTTAGGCCAATGTAATCCATAGATATAGGTCCTCCAAACCCCTTGCCAAGATCCATTAGGAAAAGGAAGTGCGAGGCTCTGAAATTTCAAAGTGTGTGTGTAAAAACAAACAAAACAAATACTCCACGTGTATGGGGTGTGTTGTAGGTGTGTATCTCAAGAAGCAGTACATGGCAAAAACACTTGTTTCACAGTTCACCGGCTAAAATATTACACGAGACACGTTCTCTTCAGGATGTCTAAGTTGTGCTGGAAATAAACTAAATTAATACTTTCTGCAGAGATGGATCGTGCAATGGGTGGAGGATTTGACAGAGACTTTGGAAGAAATGAGATGGGAATGTCTCGTAGTTTTGGAGACACCCTGGATAGGGGAATAGGTAAGCAAACAAAGGCTATATTTGTGCTATGCACTATTCATCTGAATTGTGCATACAATAGTTACTAGTAATGTTTGGAATAATCTCTTATGCTGTGGTATGAGAATCTAGTTACAACTTTGACTAAAATTTAGTGTACTCCCTAAAATGTATTTGAAACCATGCCTTTTAAGAAACCATAGAATATCAGGGTTGGAAGGAACCTTAGGAGGTCATCTAGTCCAGGGGTCTCAAACTCAAATCACCAGGAGGGCCACATGAGGACTGGCACGTTGGCCCGAGGGCCGCGTCACCTGGCTCCGCCCCTCCACCCCCATCCCTGCCGGCAGGGTGCAGCAGGGGGCTCGGGGTAGGGGGTTGGGGTGCAAGAGGGGTGCGTGGTGCGGCAGGGGGCTCAGGGAAGGGGGTTGGGGTGCAGGAGGGGTGTGGGGTGTGGCAGGGGGCTCTGGGCAAGGGGTTGGGGTGCAGGTGGGGTGTGGCAGGGGGCTCAGGAGAGGGAGTTGGGGTGCAGGGCGCAGGAGGGGTTCGGGTTCCAGCCCGGTGCTGCTTACCTGGAGCAGCACCGGGGTGGCAGAGGGGCCGGGGCAAGGGCGGGCAAGCAGGCTGGCTGGCTTCCTGCCTGCCCCCAGCCCCTCCGCTCCAGAGTCCGGGACACTGCGTCCCTACGGCCCCGAGGGGAGCAAAGAGCTCCGAGCTCCTGTTGCCTGTGGTTACCTCCCCCGAAGCTCCCATTGGCCGCGTTTCCCCATTCCCGGCCAATGGGAGCTTCAGGGGAGGTAACCACAGGCAACAAGAGCTCAGGGTGCTGCTCCCCCTCCCCCAGGGGGTTGCAGGGACGTAGTGTGTCCCCCCAGGGCTTCCCAGAGCAGCAGCGGGGGGCCCTCAGCACCATGGGGTGAACAAATCTGCGGACCGGATCCAAAGCCCTGAGGGTCCGGATCCGGCCCGGGGGCGTAGGCTGCCCACCCCTGGCCTGGAGGTAGGTTGGGGACGTGGCGCGCTGCAGAGGGGAGGGGAGTGGGGGGGGGGCCTGCGGGAGCTTGGCGGGCCACAGGGAAGAACCCTGTGGGCCACATGAGGCCCGCGGGCTGCGAGTTTGAGACCCCTGATCTAGTCCAACCCCCTGCTCAAAGCAGGACCAATCCCCATTTTTTGCCTCAGATCCCTAAATGGCCCCCTCAGGATTGAACTCTCAAAGCTGGGTTTAGCAGGCCAGTGCTCAAACCACTGAGCTACCCCTCCCCCCCCCCCCTTCCCCCCCCCTCCCCCCCCCCCCAGGCCAGTGCTCAAACCACTGAGCTACCCCTCCCCCCCAGCCCAGTGCTCAAACCCCTGAGCGATCCCTCCCCCCATACAGCTCTTGAGAACACTGGGGGGATCTCAAACGGAGTGGTTCTTCAGGTGATGACAGGTGTGCATTCTGCACACAGTCATCAGGAATTTCTCCGTCAATGGTACCTGCTCGCCTGACTCAAGTTCTCTCTGCTGCTGCACACGATTGTGTTCTGGTATAAAGAGCCGCTGTAGTTCCTCCTTACCACCTAAGACAGCACAGTGAACAGGTAATGAGAGCTACGTTTGGCCTGTCAGCAGCTTGTTGGGCTTTCAGAAAAGATATGACAGTAGTAGCTGCTTTCCTGAGGAGGCTCTGAGTATAGGTCTACCCTTACCTGGATGACTGGCTAGTCAGAGGCCGGTTCAGGGCTCAGGTACTGTCCAGTCTATCCCTCATTTAATCAACTTGTGAAACCCTGGGTCTACTGATCAACTTAGAAAAAGCTACTTTGCCCAGATCAGAGGCTAGAGTTCATAGGAGCAGTGCTGGACTCTACTCAGGCCAGAGCTTTCCTTCCTGATACAAGGTTCCAAACAGTTCAATCCCTTGTTGCAGACCTCAGTGCTTACCCAAAACAGCTCAAACCTGTCTGAGGCGCTGGGGCATATGGCCTTGTGCACATACATAGTCCAGCATGCCAGCCTACGTCTCAGGACTCTTCAGAGCTGGCTGACCTCTGTTTATTCATCAAATCGTCAACATCCGAACTCCGCTAAATGTTCTGAGTATTAACTTCTCTAGACTGGTGAACAGACCCAGTCGGTGTTTGTGCAGGCGTTGCCTTTGTCCACTCTCAATCTTTGCTGATGGACATGTCCCTCCATACTCAGGGTTATGGCCCTCAAGGGGACCTCGCTCTACACATCAGCATCAGGGACCTACAGGCTGTCTGCCTAGCCTGTCAGGCTTTCCTGTGTCCGGTCAGGGGAAAAGTCTGTTCGCTGACAACACAGTGGCAATGTTTTACCTCAACAGGCAGGGAAGAGCTTGCTCTTCCCCACTGTGTTGAGGCAGTTCAGAAATGGAATATTGGAGTGCCAGTTCAATCATTCTTGAAGCCTCTTACCTTCTAGGGCAGAGAATGAGTGGGCAGACTGCTGAAGTGGATCGTTTACGAGTCCCCATGAGGGGTCTCTCCGACCAGACGTAGCCAGATGCATTTTACAGAGTGGAGGAATCCCCACATGGGTTTTGGTTGCAAGTAGACCTAACTGGAAATGCCATCAATTTGCTATCTACCAGGTGGCAGTCCCATTTCCATCAGACACTTTCCTGATACCCTGGAAAAGCCCTACTATACTTTTCCCCCAATTCCACTCTTAGACAGTGTTGCTAAAGATCAAACGGGATCATGCCGTCTGTTAATAGCCCCAGAGAGGCCCCGGCAGCACTGGTTCCCCATTCCCCTAGGTCTGTCACTGGAGGCTCTGATTGTTTCCATTGGACCTAGACTTAATCTCGCAAGATCACAGTCAGCTGTTGCACCCAAACCTATGGGCAGGCACTTAAATTAACAGCCTGGACGCTCTATGGCTAAATCCTAGACGAGTCTGTGAACTTGTTCCAAGCAAATGACTTGTTGACTAGTAGAAAGTCCTCCACCGTGTCGAAGTGTTTTTTTCCATCTGGTTTTTTGCCAATGCAGTCCTCAATTCAGCATCTCCTCGATAATCTACTGCACCTAAAACATCAAGTTTTGGCAGTTAATTCCATTACTTAGTAGCGATATTGGCTTTCCTTCCTCATATGGACAACCATTCTATATTTTCTAATGATATAACAATGAGATTTTTGAGGGATTAGTGCCTCTCCTAGTCCATTTAGAGCTCATTGTTATGGCTCTAGTCAAATCTAAATTTTTTTAAATAAACACATACCTCTATCTCTCAAAATAAGGGGAATGTGGAAATAATTTCACACTTTCATAACACATTATACATTGGATATGGCATCCAATCCCAGTGTGGTAGAGCGGTACTCGAATCCTTGTGCAAGTAGAACTCCACATTGCTCCATCCAATTTACTGTGTTGGTTGCCAAACTGTCCCAAGAGTAGGAATATGCAAAGGACACTTGGAGAAATGAAGATTGGTTACCTGTAACTGGAGTTCTTTGAGATGGACTCTGCATATTCACACCCTTTCCCTGTTCCCGTGGAGTCCAAATTAAAATATCCTAGTTTTTCTGCAGTCAGAGAACTCTGGTTACTTGTAACCAATCTTCATTTTAAATGAGTCTGTGTTTAAAATCTACCCGCTAACCACATCAGTGAAAGGATGTGAACCACTCTGATCCACTTATGTACTGCCTTTACCTTAGCTTATGTTAGTTAAAGTTTTACAGTTAGTAGTCAGTTTTTAGAGTAAATTTAGTTTAGATTTAGACTAGATCGTCAATTTAAGGGCAGCTTATTGTTCAGTATGCTTGTGCAGTGTGAAGAAACTTTTCTTCCCAGTGTGAAGAAACACTAGTTCAAGCGGTGCGCATTTTGCACAGCGCTCTTCCTGGCATCTCACGCACACTGGATGTCTAAAATGATTCAGGGAGAACCATTCCCTGGCACGTTGTGCTATCTGTACCACATTCGCACCTCTGGCGCAGAAAGAAAGACCAAATAAACTTCAGGCTCTTTCATTACTGTTCAAATTTTGTGGTGTACTATAATGTCAGCACTGTTTGCAAAAACGTCAGACTACATCAGTGTAATCATTCTTCAGAAATACTGGGAAATTATAAATGAGCCTGAGCCCAAACATGCCTTTTTTCTCCTTTGAGTCACAGTGGAGTTCAAATTCATCTTAAGATCCAAATGAGCATGCAACATTTAAATACCAAGAGCTTATCCCTTCATAGTAAAACACACCTGCTAGCTGAGACTACTCCCTAGGCATGAGCTGAAGATGTTAGCTGTCAGTAGTACAAATATCATATGTTCTTTAAGCTACAATTGCTCAGTAGATGGCAGCATGCTCACACAAATGCATATAGTGCCTAATTCTGCTCAGACAGTTGCCAAAAGTCAAACAATTGTTAAGTTAATCACAGCTTGCTTTCTAGCCAGTGCACATCTTTTCAAGGAGATGAGGGAAAGTTTTGGTGTGGCATAGCTGATTTTTGGAGCTAGATGTGCTCAAAGAAACTTTAGACATGGGTGGTAACTGAAATTACTCCTGTAGTTTGCAGAAAACTTGTCACTAGTGTTGCCTTAACAATAAACCTGACACTTTTCAGGCCAAACAGATTTTCCAAGCATAAATTATTGGTGACAAAACCAGGACTTGGTTGCAACCCTAATATACACTCGGCAGACATACAGAACTTTAAAAAGTAATTAAGTTATCTATAAACTCAACTGAGACCCTGTATTCCACAGCAAGTGACACCCAAATTGTATGGAAAGGCCCTCTGGTTTCTGTAACCGACACATTTTGTAGCAGATTTAGGAGCGTTCAGAAATGGAGGAATACACGGAAATGATACAATCAGTACACTAAAATCAAAGAAATAGTTAAAACATATTTTTGCTTCTCTCCACATTAAAAAGCTAAATATACTGCAGGCTTTTGCCTTGACAGTGAATACTTGCACTGTTGAAGTTATTACTTGGAATCTGTTGGTTTTGGCACCCAGGAGAAAGCTAAAACTCTTGGATTGCATCTCTTTACCATTTCTGGCTGGCAGGAGCAGAGTCTACTCTGATTCTTTTTGGAGAAGGGTCTTGAACTCATTCTACTTCCAGCAACTAGCTACCTCACTGCCCAACCCCAGTATCTGCCACTGCATGAGCAGGCTTATGTTTTGACCGCTGAAATGACACTTAAAATTGTTGATGTGAGCTGTGAACACAAATCCAACAACTGTTCTCTTGAATTTGCAAACTGCATCTCTTTACATTTGGTTCACATTTGAAAGCTTTATGTATAAGGGCTAGAAACTTGACTTCTAATAAAAAACCTAGGTTCTCAGGCACAGTTCTGCTTCAGAATCTGCAACTACAGAATACACAGGACACTAACAAATTGTACAGTTTTTCAAACATCAAGAATATGTTTTTTCATACATAGGGATAGCTCAGTGGTTTGAGCACTGGCCTACTAAGCCCAGGGTTATGAGTTCAATCCTTGAGGGGGCCATTTAGGAATCTGGGGCAAAAATTGGGGATAGGTCCTGCTTTGAGCAGGGGGTTGGACTAGATGACCTCCTAAGGTCCCTTCCAACCCTGATATTCTATGATAATATCCAGGTGCATCACATTTAATATCTTCTTCACATGATCACAGATAATGAAGTCTCAATGTATTGTGTTCTAGGTGGAAGTGCCAGCATTCCTGGGATTGAGAGGATGGCACCCGGCATTGACCGTCTGGGTGCGGGAATAGAAAGAATACCTTCTGGGATGGGACATGGGATGGAGAGAGTAGGGTCTGAAATAGATAGAATGGGTCTTGTTTTGGATCGCATGGGTTCTAATGTAGATCGAATGGCCCCAGGAATTGATCGAATGGCCCCTCTGGGCATAGACCACATAGCTTCCAGCATTGACCGAATGGGCCCAACCATTGAGCGAATGGGTTCTGGAATAGAAAGAATGGGTTCTGGAATAGGTTTTGGTATTGATAGAATGGGTACTGCTATTGATCGTGTTAGTACAACTATGGACAGAATGGGATCAGGAGTAGATCGCATGGGTTCTGGCATGGATAGGATGGGTCTAAGTATGGATCGTATGGTACCTGCTGGAATGGGAGCTGGAATGGGTCAAGTTATAGATAGAATGCCAACTGGACTAGATCGCATGGGTGCCACTAGTATGGAGAGAATGGGATTGGATCGCATGGGTGCCACTAGTATGGAGAGAATGGGATTGGATCGCATGGGTGCCACTAATATGGAGAGAATGGGGCCTACGATGGGGCAGGGAATGGGGGCAGGTATAGATCGGATGGGACTTGCAATGGGAAGCAGTTTTGAAAGAACAATGGACATGGATCGTGGAAACTTCGCAGGCAGTTTTGCAGGCACTCTTGGAGGAACCGGAGGACCTACAGCTGGGGTGGCCAGAAAAGCCTGCCAGATATTTGTGAGAAATGTGAGTAACACTTTCCTAATCTAGATAACTGCACAGAATTCCTGTGTTGGTTCTTAGAGGATGAAGACATGCTAGTACTAAGTTGTTGCACATTTTGATGGCTTCAGTTAGACTATCTTAAGTATTTGTGTAATCTCCATCAAATGTATTAATGCTGCACAGGGGACAGTTATATAGTCTTGAGTAGAAAAATCTTTCATTTAATTGATACTGGACACACTACCCTCTGGACCTGTAAGTGTGGACAGTGCAAAGCTGTGTGTTCCATGTGTTTTATACTTCAGTGCTAACAACTCCTAATTATTGTATTGATAAACCATGGAACAGATTCTCAGTGAGTGACTGCTTTCTTTCTCCAGCTTCCTTTTGATTTCACATGGAAAATGCTGAAGGACAAATTTAATGAATGTGGTAAGTTATTTTATACTACTGAAGAACCTCCAAAACAACTGCTGCCTGTACTACTTCATACAAACCTAGGAAAATATTAGATATTGGCAAAAACTTGTATTTTTAATAAATGCTTGTTACACAGTCATCAACTGTATCAGGTTTTTATCCTCTCCTATAATTCTGCCTTCTAGTGGCAATACTCTCCACCAAAAGTAACATGCAATAATGTGCATCTTTCTTTCAATAGTTGGAGACAGCCTGGGTACATCAGGCTTACAAGTAATCCCATCCGTACCAGTAACTGTAGATAATTGTTTCTTACAGGAGTTTAATAGATCAGACAATTCGAAGTACTCCGCTAATGGAAAACTTTAGTGTAAATATGCCCCAAAGCCATGAGCCCAGAATTCCACTTTCTAGTTATAGGTTAATACCAACTTTTCATGACTCTTCTTCACTTTAAAACTCTAGTCCTCTGTTTTACCAGATTCATCCAATAAAAGATTAAAGGAATTTGGTTAGATTTCAACTTAATCTTTAAATCATCTCCAGTAATATAACACTACTGTGAAAGGAGGAAATGGCTTCATTTACAAGAGTTCATTATGAACATCATGGGGTCTCAACATGGAGAGGGTGGCAGGTCTCAAGTAGGTCCAGAAGGATGTGTCTTTTTGACTAGATGGGAGACAGATTCAAAAATTCTTCCTCTTATTATGTAGAGTCACAGTATGGAAAAGATTGAGAACTGCTGGCACAGATGATATATGCCTTCCATGTAGAAATATTTCCGAACACAAATTTAGAACCATTCAGTTAATTGACACGTATTTTCCCTGCAGTGCTGGAAGGATTTCTGGATGTGGGTAGATTGATCCAGCAGATTAATCTTACAGTGATGTGGCTCATGTATTTTGCTGGAATGGCTTTGTAGGGATATCTTGGAAGGAGGATGCCAGATATGAAGCTGTTTGACGAGTTTGAGTTTTACTTATCTATAGTTAGTCCCATATGCTGACTCCTTGTTCATTCCAACAGTGAATAACAACAATATTGCACTGTGGCCTTCACTACAAAATAGAGAGGAGCATCTATGCACCCTTCCTGTGAACTCCTTAAAAAGGGACAAGTCTTGTCTGGCTCTCTGAAAACTGAGTCAAGCTGCATCTTCCTAAAACTGGGAAATGCTTGAATGGGGTAGATCAGTGGAAAGAGAAACCGATTCAAATCAAATATCTTACATGAGGCAAATGTTTAATTTTGAGAACAATCCTTTATATAAAAGTATAGTTAATCACACCTGAAATGTTTCTGCTGCATTTGACTCTAAAATATGTTCTAAATGTACATCTTTTTATCACTGTATTTGGAATGCTCTATTGGAGGCCTTTCAGAGTCTTTTAATCACAAGATCATTTCATGTAGGATCCTGGTTAGGTATTGAGCTTAATACAATGATTTCATTACACTAAACACATACCCTTTTTTTGCAGGTCACGTGCTGTATGCAGACATCAAGATGGAGAATGGGAAATCTAAAGGATGTGGTGTCGTTAGATTTGAGTCCCCAGAAGTGGCTGAGAGAGCTTGCCGAATGATGAATGGGATACAGCTTCGTGGCAGGGAAATTGATGTGCGAATTGATAGAAATGCTTAAATTGGTTGCCTTTTTAAACACTGATACCAGATGTTTTCAATTTGTATTTTTCTTGTTAACCATTTTAATTTGACTGGATGTAAAGACATTACAACAATTCAGTTGCTTTCTGGAGTAATTTTAATTACTTTTTTTAACAAATGGATTTCCATTTTACTGTTTTGCATTGAAACTGCAATGTGCACAATCTTTTTTGTAGTTGTGGCATCTTGTTGACATTACAGATGTATACGGTATGACTTTGATAATAAATGCCAGTTACTGAAAGCGTTCAATCATTGATGCATCAATTACTGGCAGTAAATCTTGTGCTTAAAAAGTCCTTGGTATAAATCGAGCAAGTAATTCAGAAACCTAGAATGCATGTGCTGTGAAATATAGCTCATGTCTGGAAGCACCTAGGAATGTCTTAAACTAGCTTTTAAAACTTTCAAAGATGTGTGAGCACAACATGAGAAAATTAAAATTAATCCTGGTTCTTGCATTCTAGCCTGAATAGCTGAATGTCTTTGGAGAATGGGTGGCCCCACCTCGGTGGATTTCACTCTTAGGCCTGGTCTACACTGGGGTGGGGGAGGGAAGAGAGAGAAGGTGTTGATGTAAGGTATGCAACTTCAGCTACGTGAATAACATAGCTGAAGTCGACATACCTCGATCGACTTACCGCGCAGTGAGGATGCCGCAGGGTCAACTGCCGCCACTCCCCCGTCGACTCCGCTTCCGCCTCTCACCTTGGTGGATTACCGGAGTCGATGGCAGAGCGATCGGGGATCGATTTATCGCTACACTAGACACGAAAAATCAATCCCCAAAAGATCGATCACTACCCACCGATTCGGCAGGTAGTGTAGACCTGCCTTTAGTCTCATGCTGGAAGCAGGAACCCAAGTGGATTCTGCCATAGTTTCAAGAGACATCTTGTAACAGGGTGATCTGTCCAAGAACTGCATTGTAGGGAACAGGCTTTCTTGCCATTCCCTAGGCTCATGTAAGGGAGTAGACCATGTTGCAGCATGCTGTCGTTCCAACCATACCCAGAGCAGAAAGGAAACCATTCTTTATTCCTTGTCGAAGATGTTAACTAAGTAGTGAAGTGTGATGATAGCACAGGTAAAGCTAGGAGGTACTTCTAGTGAAATGCAACAAATTAGCTGTCTCCCAGTGTGTGAAAATGAAAACTTGTCTGAGATGGGTGGGGAGAAATAGATTGTGAAACTGATTCTCACTCCAGTAGTTACTATCTGGTTCTTTGGCTCAGATCCACAAAGGGATTTAGGTGCCAAATCCCAGTTTTCAGCACCACTGTGATCCAAAACCCCCTGTTCAGCAGTTGCCTAACTTTGTAAGTGCCTAGACTCACTCTGCACATGGGCCCTGCTGCTTTACTCTAGGTGCCTGCCTCATACCTAATCCCCAGTGCAATCCACAAACCAGGGAAAGATAGGCATTCCTCTATCTTCCCTACAGGACCCATGCTGAAAATATGCCTACCAGCTCAGGCCCTGATCAAAATCTGGCTGGACATGTAGTGTTGCCTCCCTTAACTTTCAGTCCAGGGGTTAGAGCACTCGCCTGGGAAGTGGGAGACCCAGGGTCCAGTTCTCTGTTCCAATGACCTAACTCTTACAAGGTGGAACAGCTTCAACTGGGAGACCCCCATCAGAATGTCCCATAGGCTAACGGTTAGGGCACTCTCCCGAGAGAGAGGATTTGAACAGGGCGCTCTTCCCTGTCAGGCAGAGGGGGAAACGGAACCTGGGTCTCCGCAGCCTGGGTGAATGATTTAACCACTGGAATAAAAGTTATAAGGCAGGCACTACTACCACCTCAGGCATAAACTCCTTAGATATCTAAGCCACCTGACCCCAGGACAGGGTTCTCCACTGTGGATTGCAAATAGTGATAAGTGCCTCCTGGCAGCACAGACTTGGTATCTTGTTAGAGGTGCAAGGCCTAGGACACACCCCTCTCATAAGCCCTCAAACTGACTACCTTAAGTGGCTCCCCAACTAGTATGCAAGCTATTGTGGGTTCCATTCTTAGGTACCTATCTCACTCCATTGATTATACAGGGAGCCTAGGTGCCTAACTGAGGCTTGGTGGATCCCACAGTTTATGACGGGGGGAGAGGCAGGGATTCCGTGCCATTGCATGCACAGAATTTGTCCCCTGCAGATTTCTTTGCTTCCCTGCAGAAAAATGACTTTCTGATGGGGAAGGAAAGGAAACCATCAGAGCAGTCACACGACTCTCCCTGGCAGTATGTTTCAGGTGCCCAGGGCAGCTGGCAAAGAGGTAAATCACTGTGGAGCAGGAGGCAGGACGGGGGAAGACCTGGCTGATGGCTCCTACCCTGTGCTGGGCTGGGGAGGATGGGACTTCCTCTTCCCCTGCATGGCATCGGGCCAGGTTAGACTCACCCCGGCTGCAGCAAGCTCCCCCTGCCTCCCTTCCTGCACCCATCACTCAGCTGCACAGGAAGGATGCCTATACAGGGAACTGCTTGCCTGTGCATCCAGACTCCCCTGCTGAGCCTCATCCCCTGCACCTGGACCACCCTGATGAGCCACCTGGATCCCCACCCCACTGAGTCCCAGTCCCCCAGCATCTGGACCCCCCCACACCCAGACCCCCCTTGTCCTGCTGAGCCCCAACCACCTTCACGTGGGCCCCCATGCAGAGTCCCATTACCATTGCACCTAAAAATCTCCCAACAAGCCCCTGTGCATCCAGATCCCCCACTGAGCCACCCACACCCAGATTGCCCCACACAGAACCCTCTCAACCTGCACCTGGATCCCCCATACTAAGCCCCTCCACCCTTAGATTCTGCCTTGCTGAGGCTGCCCACCTACACCTGGCATGGAGGAGCAGGCCCGGTCCCTGTAACGTGTCAGGGTTGGGTGCAGCCTAACCACTGAGTCTGTATCCTGGGAGGGTGGGGAGAGCTGCACAATGATCTCCTGCCTATCTTCAAATGTGGGCAGAATTTAAATTTTGTTAGCACAGAGTGCACTCGGGTACACTGTTCCAGTGATACTAGGCATCTAAAAGGTATTGCGATGCTCCAGTCCCTTTGTGGAGCCAGGGTCTTCCTGAGTACTGAGCTGGAAAAGTCAAAGCTATATAGAGAATTCTGGGTGCTTTTTATACTTGGAAATTCAGCAAGGTGTATAAAACTTAAAACCCTTGTAACTACTTACAAAATTACTTATTCATAAAAAGTACATACGGTGGCTTTGGATCATGGTTGCTAACTTTCTAAATACTTAAATCTTCATGGCGAGAGATGGGCTTAACTAGGTAATTTTAAGTGTTGCACCTGCCACATTAATCACTGCAAAAGAGAGAGAGAATGGGTAACTGCTGCTTCATCTGGTGTTGGATCATGTTCCCCAAGCACCTTATTTTGGATGGGTTGAAGGCAAAAAGCACACTAATTTTATCCTACCTTCTGCAAAAGTGATAGAGTACATCTTCCTAAAGCTGCTAGCAGCTATGGTGAGGATTGAGTGGCCAACTAATGGTATAATAATCCCAGACAAACTGAGATGGTGTTATGCCTTTTGAAAAAGGGTTTGCCCTCCTGCAATAGAAAAAGCCCCCTTTATAACCAGCTTAAGCTACAGAAAAGGATCTCCTCCATCCCAGGGACAACACTAATTTAAATGCTTGTTTGGCTGTCTCCACACTTGCTCCTCTGATGCTGGCAATGGTGAAGAATTGTATCAAACTAACACAGTGCCCGAACACTTTAGAAAGGAGGAGGGCAAAAAGAGGAAGCTAGACAAAAGTGAGGAAATAAGCATATCACCCCACAGGCCGATAAAGGATTTTTAAATTGCCATGACTATTTATCCAAAGAAGTAAAAAGACCAGGAAAAACAGCAAGGTACAAGAGGTTATTCAAGACAACAGGTATCATTCAGGAAAAGGAAGTCCAACCCTAGCAAAGCTTATATGAAGGATTGTAAACTATGGTAAGTAGAATATAAGAAAGAATTGAGAAGGAATCTGAAGAGCAATTAAATTCTATGCAAAATATATCAGAATAAAAAGCAGGCAACATACTCTGGGTTTGTTGGTCTGTCAATGACATAAAGGGAGAAATTAAGGAAGAGAAGGACATAGCAAGGAAGTCAGTTCTTTGCATCGGTCATTACCACAAAGGATGATAGGGAAAATATCTAGCCTACACCATCTCTAGGTTAGTTGAGACCAGAGAAATATGTTGAACTGACTTCAGCAGAGTAGCATGACGGCAGATGAAATTCATTGCTGATAAAAGCATGGTAATGCACATTGGAAATAAATCTCTGAACTACTGAGATACATTACTGGGTTCAAAATTTAAATACTGAAGAAAAAGACTTGTCTATCATCGTCCAAAGTGAGTTACGTTAGGCTGCATAAGGAATGCAATGGAAAAATAATACTGAAAAAGGAAACAGGAATGTAGGGATGAGAAAGGAAAACGATTAGAGGTCTGGATAGACTTTTGTCATGAGGAAATGAAAAAGTTGGAATTGTGCAGAAAGGAGTAAGAAGGAGCATGAGAGAACACTACAAAACGCTGAATTGTGTAATAGAAAAAAACAAACACGCCAAGCTGGGAGGGGAAGATCAGGACGATAAACTTGAGTTGGGACTGGGACTGGCTAGATGAGGAGAATAGGACTGGGATGAGGAGTTGGTCGTGGGGAAGACAGGTTGGAGGGAAGAGAGGGTCAAGCTTTGGAGAAATGGGCAGACGAGTCTGGCCACTAGAGCACACTCCCCTCTAGACCTTAATCATTGCTCTGCTGTCAGCAAATATCTGTGAAACCCTTTGACAAAGTGTCTCATCCTCTAGTGCTGGTCCACATAGAAGATAACAACCTACTATTATCATTTACAATGTTAGCTCAAGTGGTGGATCCAAGGGTTCCAACCATGCTGCTGAACCCTGTGGGTGTCAGTATCATGTCACATGATAGAAATTGGTTTTTCAGTTTGCTTTTTTAAAAATGTAGGAGACTACACACAAAAAGCTACATTAAAAACATTATTAGTGTTGCAAAGTCAAGTACTCAAAAGCTATGGGTTTTAGAGTAGCAGCCGTGTTAGTCTGTATCTGCAAAAAGAACAGGATTACTTGTGGCACCTTAGAGACTAACACATTTATTTGAGCATAAGCTTTCGTGGGCTACAGCTCACTTCATCAGATGGGTGCCACAAGTACTCCTCATTCTTTTTTCAAAAGCTATGAAATGTCAAAATTAGGGTTCCTTGTGAAACCTTAATTCGGCCCCCCTGGTGCATTCATTATGGTATAGTCTGCAAATGCATGATCACATACTACTTTTTCCATCGCACCCCTGCCTCGTTCATTGCACAGAATGGACCTGCTCTTGCGATGGAGCAGGTTTGTGTAGTGCAGGAGGCAGTAAACTGCAGGAAGAGAAAGGTTGGTCAAATCAACTGAATGCTGCCCTGGATAATTGGATTTTGCAGCTGATACTGGGTGAGTCACCAGACTTTTCACAAGTGGTCACTAATTGCATCGTCCTCATTTTTTGGGTGCCAGACTTGAGACCCTGGAGTCTGTTTTTCTGGCCATGCTGAGCACTCACAGTGGTAGCTGAAGTCAAGGAGAGCTCTGCTTTGAACATATAAAATGATATGCACTCTGAAAAAAAAGGTTCTAGGCATCTCAAATTGAATACCCAGAATTAGTGGAAGCTTGACCATAATCTCTGTGCCTCAATTCCCATCTGTAAAATGGGAATAATACCACCCCTTCACCTGACAGGAGCGTTGTGAAAAGAAATTAAGGTTGGTAAAGCACTTAGATATTATAGTGATGAGCACCACAGAGGAAATTAATAATTGTGTCCTCAGAGCAAGGTCCAGTACCTAAGGCCTGGGGACAAACACTGAAGAGGAGAAAACAAAATATTTAATAACAGCTCATGAAGTGAGCACTGTCCATTCTGTGCGTTGAATGAAAGCATCCTGTGGAAAATCTGGTTTGTGAACAAGTAATCACAGTTGAACCTCAGAGTTACGAACTGACCAGTTAACCACACACCTCATTTGGAACAGGAAGTACACAACGAGGCAGCAGCAGAGACTAAACAAAAAAAAAAAAAAAGGTACTGTGTTCATAGAATCATAGAATCTCAGGGTTGGAAGGGACCTCAGGAGGTATCTAGTCCAACCCCCTGCTCAAAGCAGGACCAACCCCAACTAGATCATCCCAGCCAGGGCTTTGTCAAGCCTGACCTTAAAAACCTCTAAGGAAGGAGATTCCACCACCTCCCTAGGTAACCCATTCCAGTGCTTCACCACCCTACTAATGTGGTTTATGTTTAATCAGTGTTAAACATAAACTACTGACAAAATAAAGGGAAGCAGCATTTTTCTTCCCCATGGTAAAGCCCCAAAGCCGAATTAAGTCAATGTTCAGTTGTAACCTTTTGAAAGAACACCCATGATGTGTCGTTCAGCGTTACGAACCCCCTCCATTCCCGAGGTGTCCCTAACTCTGCGGTGCTGCTGTGCAGCCCTCACCATGCTGCATGTGCTCACGGAGGGGCAGAGTTAAGGTTGCCTAACTCCGGCATACTTGACTTTGCAAGGGCGCTAAGGCTGGGTTCCTGTGGCTTGTGTGCGGGACTGGACCGGTTCGGCTCCCCCTTAGCCCCGCAGTAGGTGGGCACCGGCCAGTCGGGATTGACGGATGCAGTTCACCCGGCCCGGGGGTTCGCCGGCGCTGCTGCTCGGGGCGCTAGGCCGGGCCCTGAGCTCCCGGCGCAGGCGCTGGAACTCGCTGCCACAAGACACCCACCGGCTCTGGCGCGGCCTCCTCCCGACTCCCGCCCCGCCCCCCCGGCGCGAGCGGGTGACGCCATCACGCGGCGCGGCGGGCAGGTCACACACATGCTTCGCTCCCAAGATGGCGGCGGCCTGGGGTTGCCGGGTGAGCGGAATAGGCCGGGCAGGGCTGGGGGCGGTGAGCGAGGGGAGCGGGCCGGGCCGGGCCGGGCCGGGCCAGGCCAGGCCGGGGGAGGGGGTTGAGCGAGGGGAGCGGGCTGGGCCGGGCCAGGCCGGGGGAGGGGGTTGAGCGAGGGGAGCGGGCCGGGCCAGGATGGGGGAGGGGGTTGAGCGAGGTGAGCGGGCCGGGCCAGGCCGGGGGAGGGGGTTGAGCGAGGGGAGCGGGCCAGGCCGGGGGAGGGGGGTTGAGCGAGGGGCCGGGCCAGGCCGGGGGAGGGGGTTGAGCGAGGGGAGCGGGCCGGGCCAGGCCCGGAGGAGGGGGTTGAGCGAGGTGAGAGGGGCGGGCCGGGCCAGGCCCGGGGGAGGGGGTTGAGCGAGGTGAGCGGGCCGGGCCAGGCCGGGGGAGGGGGTTGAGCGAGGGGCCGGGCCAGGCCGGGGGAGGGGGTTGAGCGAGGGGAGCGGGCCAGGCCGGGGGAGGGGGGTTGAGCGAGGGGCCGGGCCAGGCCGGGGGAGGGGGGTTGAGCGAGGGGCCGGGCCAGGCCGGGGGAGGGGGTTGAGCGAGGGGAGCGGGCCGGGCCAGGCCCGGAGGAGGGGGTTGAGCGAGGTGAGAGGGGCGGGCCGGGCCAGGCCCGGGGGAGGGGGTTGAGCCAGGGGAGCGGGCCGGGCCGGGGAAGGGGGTTGAGCGAGGGGAGCGGGCTGGGTCGGGCGAGGCCGGGGGAGGGGGTTGAGCGAGGGGAGCGGGCCGGGCCAGGCCAGGGGGAGGGGGTTGAGCGAGGGGAGCGGGCTGGGTCGGGCGAGGCCGGGGGAGGGGGTTGAGCGAGGGGAGCGGGCTGGGCCGGGCCAGGCCGGGGGAGGGGGTTAAGCGAGGGGAGAGTGCCGGGGGCACTGCCCCGGGGTCTCCTCGCAGGGCTGCCAGGTTCCTGCCGCAGGCTGCTCTCCCGACTCGGGCTGGGCCCTCGGGAGGCGGCAGAGGCCAATAGCGGCTGTAACTCGCCCCAGTCCCCGGCAGCGGCCCGGGCAGGTTCCACGGCGCGTCCCGCGCTGGAGGCGGAAGCCCTGGGGCTGTCCAGCGCGCCGAGGGCAGGCGATAGAGGCGGGAACAAGAAGCCCCGAGTCCAGGCCGGTGCCCTTGGTGCTGAAAACAGCTGCAGGGACAGGGACTGAGCTGAAACCATCCAGGTCGGGTTTCTTCAGAGCCGAGCAGGGAAGGTTCTGTTCTGAGGGTGTTTTCCCGAGAGCGGCTGGGCTCGGGCTGACCCCTCTGGGGAGGGAAAGGCAAAAAGCGAAGGTCAGAGGATGTTACAGCCCCAGTGGATCAGAACTGTGCCCTGGGTGGCCCTGCTTCACCTTCCTCAGCATTCTTGGCTGTCATCCAATAAATATAACCCACTGCCTCAGTTTGCCTTTATTTCTCCAAATGGGTTGCTGCCCACACGTGTCATCTCATGGAATAAATTCATATAACTTTTAGTGTTGTTAGACTGATTTTTGATGAACTTTGATAAAAATGTTACATTCTTCTTCGAGTGGTTGCTCATATCTATTCCAGTTAGGTGTGCGCGCGCGCGCGTGCACGGACGTCGGAAACTTTTACCCTAGCAGCTACCCGTCGGGCCGGCTGGGGAGCCCCCTGGAGTGGTGCCGAAATGACGCTCTATATAGTCCCCTGCCGGCCCGACCCCCCTCCAGTTCCTTCTTACCGTCGGTGACGGTCGTTGGAACAGTGGTTCTCTTGTTCGCAAGTGCTCCACTACTCCCTAGCTATCCGTTTGTTCTCATTGTATTTAGTGTAAATAGTTCTCATTGTTATAGTAATTAGTGTAGTTTAGTTGTAGTTTAGTAGTAGTAGTTTTCTACTGTTACTGGGCTCCTCCCGAGCCCTCCGGGCATAGGGCATGCCTTCGCAGGGATTCAAGTTGTGTGGATCCTGTAACAGGCCCATGCCCACCGGGGACCCCCACGACTCCTGTCTTCGGTGTCTGGGTGAGTCTCACACAGCGGACAAATGCAAGCTGTGTAAGTCCTTCAAGCCCCGCACCAGGAAGGACAGAGAGATCCGCCTAAGACAGTTGCTCATGGAGGCGGCACTCTGCCCCTCTCAAGGTGTGGGCTCTAGTGTCTCGGTGCGCAGCGCGCCTCCATTGGCGCCGGCTGCGGCACCGCGGAAGGACTCCCGCCTGCCTCGGGGCCTGGCGCCGTCGGGAACCCGGGGCCGTCCCCGGCACCGCTCCTTTTCTCCTTCCGGCCGCAAGGCACCGGACATCGCTGCGGCACCACCCGGCCCCGCTGTCCCGGAGCATAGGAGCGTCAGCCCGCGCCCGCAGACACCGCCATGCCCAGTTGTCGTGATCGCACCCTCGACGCCGGACACCTTCGAGGCTGCGAGGGGCTTAATCGAGATGACGGCGTCTCCCGTGCCGACAGCAATCCAGGCACGGCCCCCGGTCATCTCCAGAGGCAAGCCGACGCTCCTCGGACCGTCAGCTCAGCTACAGCCTCCTACACGCCGCTCTTGAGTCCCGGCGCCGTTCGGAGTCCCGGCACCGTATGGTGTATCGGTCCGACTCCCAACGCCGGTCGGACTCGCGGTGCGGGTCTCATAGCCCGGAACCTCGGAGCCGCTCACGCTCGAGGTCTTCCTCGTCTGCCAGATCATGGTCCCGCTCGGTGTCCAGGATGAGCGTGACGCCTTCCCGGCACCGCTCTCCACCTCGGACTCGACCCTCGGCAGAGACTACACGCCGGAGCCCATCCAGGCGCCAAGAATCGCCTCGACGGCGAGCCTCACCACAACGTGAGCTCCCATCTCGGCGTCAAGACCTGCCGCGCCGGTCTGAATCCCCACGGCACTGGGACTCTCCACGGCGCCAGCCCGAACGACAACACGGGTTCTCACCGCGGTACCGAGACTCGCTGCGCCGGGACGCGTCCCCACGCCACCGGGACACCCCGCGGCGCCGGGACGCGTCCCCACGCCACCGGGACACCCCGCGGCGCCGGGACGCGTCCCCACGCCACCGGGACACCCCGCGGCGCTGGGACGCGTCCCCACGCCACCGGGACACCCCGCGGCGCCGGGACGCGTCCCCACGCCACCGGGACACCCCGCGGCGCCGGGACGCGTCCCCACGCCACCGGGACACCCCGCGGCGCCGGGACGCGTCCCCACGCCACCGGGACACCCCGCGGCGCCGGGACGCGTCCCCACGCCACCGGGACACCCCGCGGCGCCGGGACGCGTCCCCACGCCACCGGGACTCTCCACGGCGCCGGGACGCGTCCCCACGCCACCGGGACTCTCCACGGCGCCGGGACGCGTCCCCACGCCACCGGGACTCTCCACGGCACCGGGACTCTCCACGGCGCCGGGACGCGTCCCCACGCCACCGGGACTCTCCACGGCGCCGGGACGCGTCCCCACGCCACCGGGACTCTCCGCGCTGGGACACTCCGCGCAGGGACATCTCCCCGCGGCGCCGAACTCCACCAAGGCACCGCGAGTCTCCACGGTACCGTGATGAGAGGGTGCGGTACTGGTCCCAATCAAGGTCGCGTGATTTACACTCTGCACGCTTTAAACCTTCCAGGGACCACCCAACATCACGCACCGCCCCTCCTTGGCCGTCCCGTGAACCATCGTCTACCAGTTCGGCCGGGCCTTCAAAGACACCCGAGGCAACTCCACTGGCCCCAGTGCGAGACCTGCCGGCTGCCTGGCAGCCCCAGTGGCCATTCTGGACACCCTGGGCATACCATGAGGCCCAAGGTGCACCTCTGCCTCCCTACCCGGTGCTGCGTACCCACCCTCCAGTGGCGACCATCACCCGCCCACCTGTAGAGGAGGCTGCACCCGGCGACACAACCTCGGGGCAAAGGGCGGCGCCTTCCCCACCTCAGCAGCAACCCACCCTTGAGCGGGATGACTTACCTGAACCTCCCCATCCTCTCACAACCTCCTCCTCCTCACCCGATGAAGCCGTGGCGGGAACATCCTCATCCGCGTCTCCGCCTATGGATTTTAAGGTCCTGCAAGAGCTACTCCGGAGGGTGGCTCTTAGCATGAACCTGTCCATAGAGG
Organism: Chelydra serpentina; assembly: GCA_037349315.1. Taxonomy (NCBI): domain Eukaryota; kingdom Metazoa; phylum Chordata; order Testudines; family Chelydridae; genus Chelydra; species Chelydra serpentina. The sequence goes on from JBAIAC010000192.1 coordinate 2,154,495, forward strand.
AGGAGGTGGAGGAGAAGGACGACCCTATGGTGGATGAAATTCTGAAGCCAGAGGGTCCCTCCAGAGTTGCTTTGCCGATGAATAAAACCATCCGCGGCAATGCTACGGCACTCTGGCAAACCCCTTCCTCTATCCCCCCAACACCTAGAGGGGTAGAGAGAAAATACTTTGTTCCAAACAAGGGGTTTGAGTATCTCTTCACCCATCCTGCACCTTGTTCCCTCGTGGTGGACGCTGTTAACGCCAAGGAGAGGCACGGACAACAAGGTCCAGCTCCCAAAGACTCCAAGCGCCTTGACCTCTTTGGGAGAAAGGTATATTCCACCGCAGGACTTTCCCTAAGGATCGCCAACCAACTAGCGATCCTTAGTAGGTATGCCCACAACACCTGGTCAGCCGTAATGAAGTTTGAGGACCAACTTACACCTGAGTCCAAAACGGAACTTAAAGCCATGGCTGACGAGGGCAAGTTGGTGGTCCGTACCTCCCTACAAGGCGCCCTGGACTCGGCTGATGCGGTAGCCCGGACGCTGGCAACGGGCATTTCTATGCGAAGGAGCGCATGGCTGCAGTCATCAGGTTTGCCAGCGGAGGTCCAGAACACCATCCAGGACCTCCCCTTTGATGGCAAGGGTCTGTTTGCCGATCTGACTGACTCACGGCTGCATAACCTCAAGGACACAAGAAACACCATTAAGTCCTTGGGGATGCACACATTCAAACCCCAGCCATTCCAACAGCGCTCCTTCCCTCCTCGACCACGTCAGGACTTCCCACGACGCAGAACCAGTTTGGCTCGCCGCAGGCCTACCCGCCCTCCCCAGAGGCAAAACAGAGGCCAACAGAAGCCATCGCAGGGCGCTAAGCGTCCATTTTGATGGGACTTTCGAGGACGGCCTACCTTTCCCGCGCAGTCCTGCCTCTCTACCTTTTCTGGATCGTCTGTCCCGATTCTACCATGCCTGGTCTCATATTACATCAGACCGGTGGGTCCTTCGGACGGTAGAGGCGGGATATTCTATCCACTTCCACTCTACCCCTCCTTCCCACCCCCCCTCTCCATCCCTCTTCAGGGACCCTTCTCACGAGCAACTTCTCTATCAAGAGGTACAAGCACTCCTCGAACTCAGAGCTGTGGAGGAGGTGCCTCACGAATTCAGGGGAAAGGGTTTCTACTCCCGCTACTTCCTTGTCCCCAAGGCCAAGGGGGGTCTACGACCCATTCTGGACCTGAGGAACCTCAACAAATACATCGTCAACCTGAAGTTCCGCATGGTCTCCCTGGCCACCATCATTCCCTCCCTGGACCCCGGGGACTGGTATGCCACCCTCGATATGAAAGATGCATATTTCCATATCTCCATTACACCGGCTCACAGACGCTTCCTCCGGTTCATCGTCTGCAAGACACACTACCAGTTCACAGCGCTCCCTTTCGGCCTGTGTACGGCTCCCCGTGTCTTTATGAAATGCATGGCAGTAGTAGCCGCGTTTCTTCGCCGCCACCACGTTCACGTGTTCCCGTACCTCGACGACTGGCTAGTGCGAGGCCGGTCCCATCAACAGGTGCAAACGCACGTGCAGATGATCATGGACACCTTCTCTTATCTTGGTATCATCCTAAACACCAGCAAGTCAGTGCTGGAACCGACTCAGTCCATCCAGTTCATCGGAGCGGTCCTCGACGCAACCAGAGCTCGGGCGTTCCTCCCAGAGGCTCGTCACCTCGCCATCGTGGGGTTGATTACTTCACTCCGTCGGTTTCCAACCACGACCATAAGGCAATGCCTTCAGCTGCTGGGTCACATGGCGTCCTGCATGTACGTGGTCCAACATGCCCGCTTACGACTTCGCCCACTGCAAGCTTGGCTGGCTTCTGTCTATCGACCCAACCGAGACAACTTGGACATGGTCGTCACAATTCCGCCTCACACGTTGAACTCCCTGTCGTGGTGGCTAGACCCACTGACGTTACGCGAAGGAGTCCCGTTTCAGCCTCTCCTCCCCACGCTAACTCTAGTGACAGATGCATCGGCGCTGGGTTGGGGCGCACACCTCGGGCAATTAACAACGCAGGGCATGTGGCTACAGCACGAGCTCGACCTCCGCATCAATATCAAGGAGCTCAGGGCGATTCGTCTAGCATGCCAAGCGTTCCTGGCTCACCTACAAGGCCGCTGCGTCGAGGTTCTCACAGACAATACAACTTCCATGTACTACCTGAACAAGCAGGGCGGGGCTCGATCATCACTGCTGTGCCGCGAAGCCCTTCTACTGTGGGACCTCTGCTTGGCCCACTCCGTCTCTCTCCAGGCGTCTTACCTCCCTGGAGTCCAGAATGTCCTGGCAGACCAGTTGAACAGACACTTCCTGGTCCACGAATGGTCCATATGCCCAGACGTGATCCATTCAATCTTCCGCACCTGGGGCTTTCCCCAGCTCGACCTGTTTGCCTCTCGAACCAACAGGAAGTGCCCGAGTTTCTGCTCCTTCAGAGGACACGGCTCGGGCTCCCTTGCGGACGCTTTCACGATCTCGTGGTCACGTCTTCTCCTTTACGCGTTCCCGCCTTTCCCGCTAATCCACAAGGTCATCCTCAAGATTCGCAGGGACAAGGCGGACGTCATTCTGGTAGCCCCTGCCTGGGCACGACAGTGCTGGTACCCGACCCTGCTGGACCTGTCGATACAGCCCCCCATTCCTCTCCCAATCAGCCACGATCTCATCTCCCAAAATCACGGTCGTCTTCTCCATCCAGACCTCCACTCGTTGCATCTGACAGCGTGGAGACTTCATGGTTGAACCGGTCGGAGATGGCTTGCTCGGATCCAGTTAGACGAGTACTCCTTGAGAGCCGTAAGCCCTCCACAAGGCTCACGTACGAGGCAAAGTGGAAGAGGTTCTCTCTCTGGTGCGCCCAACAGCACATATCTCCACACCTTGCCTCCGTGCCGTCTATTCTGGACTACGTGTTACATCTCAAGGATAACCACCTTGCACTTGGATCCCTGAAGGTCCACCTTGCTGCCATCTCGGCTTTTCATCCAGGGACAGAGGGCCACTCAATATTCGCGCACCCCATGGTGCGTCGTTTCCTCAAGGGCCTGGAAAAGGTTCATCCTTCAATAAAGCCACCTGTTCCAGCATGGGACCTCAATCTCGTCCTCTCTCGACTTACAAGCCCTCCTTTTGAGCCAATGGCCTCCTGCTCCCTCCTCTATCTATCGTGGAAGGTCGCCTTTCTAGTGGCTATCACATCAGCCAGAAGGGTATCCGAGCTAAAGGCTCTCCTATGTGACCCTCCGTATACCATCTTCCATAAGGACAAGGTCCAGCTTCGACCCCATCCGTCCTTCCTCCCAAAAGTGGTCTCACCCTTCCACATGTCACAAGATATTTTTCTACCTGTCTTCTTCCCTAAGCCTCATGCCAACTCCAAAGAGCAACGGCTACATTCATTGGATGTCAGAAGAGCACTCGCCTTCTACATAGAACGCACAAGGCCGTTCCGTAAGACATCCCAGCTGTTCGTCGCTCTCGCGGAACGCTCGAAAGGCGCTCCGGTCTCTTCGCAGCGCATATCATCATGGAATACAGCCTGCATCCGTGCCTGCTACGACCTGGCGAGGGTACCGATGCCAGCAGTCACAGCCCACTCTACGAGAGCGCAAGCTTCCTCGGCGGCTTTCCTGGCCAACATTCCCCTTCAGGAGATCTGCGGGGCCGCAACCTGGGCTTCGGTGCACACCTTTACATCGCACTACGCCATCAACCGTCATTCTCGTAATGACGCGGCCTTTGGTAGGGCTATCCTACAAGCTGTTTTCCCGTAACTCTGAACCCGCCTCCAAGGTAAGGCTTGGGAATCACCTAACTGGAATAGATATGAGCAACCACTCGAAGAAGAAGAAAAGGTTACTCACCTTAGTAACTGGTGTTCTTTGAGATGTGTTGCTCATATCTATTCCATTCCCCCCCACCTTCCTCACTGTCGGAGTAGCCGGCAAGAAGGAACTGGAGGTGGGTCAGGCCGGCAGGGTACTATATAGAGCGCCATTTCGGCGCCACTCCAGGGGGCTCCCCAGCCGGCCCGATGGGTAGCTGCTAGGGTAAAAGTTTCCGACGTCCGTGCACGCGCGCGCGCACACACCTAACTGGAATAGATATGAGCAACACATCTCGAAGAACACCGGTTACTAAGGTGAGTAACCTTTTCTTCCAAAGGTGAGCCTTTTCCTGTGCTCAGCTAGTTAGTGAATGAATGAAACAGATGTCAAGTTTCTTTTATCAAATTGTTCTGGATAATTTTAAATTGCATTCAAGAGACTCATGACCTTTTGTGACCCCAGATACAAAGAGCTGACTGGACTTTTCACCCTGTTTCAGGGCATGTCTACACTTGAAATGCCACAGTGGCACAGCTGCACCTCTGCAGCAGCGCCAATTCTGTATAGACCCTACCGACTAGAGGGGTTTTTCCTTCGGCGTGACCTCCTCCTCCAGAGGTCAAGCGAAGAATTCGTCTGTCAACCTAGCACTATTTACATTGGGGGTTAGGTCGGTTTAACTACTCTGCTCAGAGGTGTGGATTATTCACACCCGTGAGCGACATACTTAAACTGACTTAATTTTCTAGTGTAGACCAGGCCTTAGACAGTTTCCAGTACCATCTGCTTCAGAAGAAAGTTCAAGAAACCTTGTTAAGGACAGCGGTGGGATAACTTGCCCATATAGGGAAAGTTTTTTCCTAGCTTCAGGCTTTTCGTGGTTGGCTTAGGCCAGGGGCTCTCAAACTGGAGGTCAGGACCCCTCATTGGGTCATGAGGTTATTACATGGGGGGTCGTGAGCGGTCAGCCTCCACCCCAAACCCCGCTTTGCCTCCAGCATTTATAATGGTGTTAAATATAATTAAAAAGTGTTTTTAATTTATAAGAGGGGTCACACTCAGAGGCTTGCTATGGCAAAAGGGTCACCAGTACAAAAGTTTTGAGAACCACTGGTTTAGACCCTGAAGAATGAAGTTTTATATTTCCTATTTAATGTAACTGTGGATGTTTTCACAGCTCTTCAGTGATATCTGCTGAGCTCTTCAGTGATATCTGCTGAGCTCTTCAGTGATATCTTGTGGTAGTGACAGGTTTCAGAGTGGTAGCCGTGTTAGTCTGTGTCAGCTAAAACAACGAGGAGTACATGTGGCACCTTTAGTCTCTAAGGTGCCACAAGGACTCCTTGTTGTTCTTGTGGCAGAGAGTTTCACAGGCAGAAGGCATAGAAAAGTATTTCCTTTTATCAGGTTTAAATTGATTATTTCTCAGTTTCTGTAGCCGTCCCCTTGAACTTGGATAGAAAAAGTAAATAGGGTACTGAGTTGAAAGATGATGTCTCATTGCAAACATGGAAACTAATTGTCAGTCACCCTGTTACAAGGATCTTTGTATCAGATATTTTTGGGGAGTTATGGAGTACCCTTTCTCAGGAATAAGCCTTGCCTTCAGCTGGTGATATTTGGGATGGGGCTCCTTCATAGCAGCAGTGACAGCAAGGGAAAACAACCTGACTGCTCAAGACAAATTTGTAAGTGACTTTTTAAAAATGCCTATATTTATACTTCAAGTGATTCTTTTCCATTCCCTGTTACTCAGGAGGCAAGAAGTGTTTGTTCCTGGCCTCCACCAACAGAGAGCTCATAGAGGTGGGATGTTGTTCCTGGCCTCCCTACTTATCTCTTGGGGGCCTCATCCTTCCTTTTGGGTAGGAGACAGTGCTTGGCCTTGCCTTCCTCCAGGCTGACTGTATTGAGACTCTGGTGCTGGGAGACCTGGGTTCCATTCCAGGTTCTGACAGACTCACTATTCTGTACTTGAATGAAGTAGAGATAATGTGGCTTGTTTAACTGCTGTGAAATCTCCGTATAGAAAGCATGTTGTTTCCTCCACCCCAAGTTCATTGATGCTCAACATTTTTTGTTCTGTGTGGTCAGGCTGCCTTGTCTCCCTGCCACTAGCATAAAGCTGTAGAAGGCTCCTGCTCACATGTTGTCAGCGGGGGGAGAGGCTGGTTTCTGAAATCAGGAATTTGGCATGTGTCTTTCTAAGAAGGGGATTACTCCTGGTGGAATTTTGCGCCAAAAAATTTAAAATTCTGCACAGAAGATTTTAAAATTGTGCATATTGTATTTGTTAAAATAACACGCTATAACTATGCCAGTTTCAATTATTTTGGTAATTTATTTCAAAATATTTGTCAGCAAGTATGCCTGTAACAATACAGACAACAAAAAAGAGCCGGGAAATGTTTTTTGACAAATAGATTCCTTACTGGACATATTAATACAGATCTTTGAGTAATAATTCATTTAAACTACAATACAGAAACTTATTTTCCACAGCCCTAAGAAGCAGTGCAAAGGCTTGGGGGGGGGGGAGTCAGGATAACGGAGGAGCTGAGGGAGAGGGAAGTAATTGCTGGGCAGTGGCCTGGGAGTGACTCTGGAGGGTTGTTGGGTATGGGTGGGAGAAATATATGGAACAGGTTTTTGGGTGAGGTATTGTGAGGGAGATGGGGAGCCTCTGCCATACAGACCCTGGCTGACCCCTAGCCTTTCCCATTCAGTTAAGCACATGTGCCCCTCTTCTCCTGTGTCCATGCACCTCCCTCCCTCCCCGTCCTGCACCCCCATACAGCCAGGCATATCTGCACATGTCACCATGTGGCCCTGCACCCACACTCAGCCAGGCATAGCTGCCTCCGTCACCGTGTGGCTCTGCACCTGCCTGTTCCCATGTGGCCCTGCACCCCCGCTCCCATTCAGCCCCTGGCTCAATGTTGTCACCCCATTAGCTCCTGTGCCCTTGCCCCAGTCTGTCCCCCCACTAGCCCTTCTGAACCCCAGTCTGTGTGACCCCCCCAGCAGCTTCATGTGCCCTGCTATGTCCATCCCCCCCCCCCCCCCCAATGCCACCTCACCTGGCCCCACAGGCAGTGCGCTGTGAAGAAGGCATCCTCTGCCCCTTCCCTCTCCGCGGCTGGTTGCTCTGGCCCGTGAGCCAGCTGCCGTCTCTTCTGGTGCCACATCAGCCCATGGTGGACAAAAGGTGTAATTGCAACGTGAACCCTCTCATGGCTCCCCATGAGAATCAATTATACTGCAGGGGAAAAAAATGCAGGGGCCATTTATTCTGCACTTGCGCAGTGGCGCAGAATTCCCCCAGGAGTGGGGGATGTAGGACTGAATCTGCAAGCAGTGATAGGCTGTCCCACTGCATTTCAGCAGAAACAATTAGTTTTTCTTTACAAAATTGTTTCTAGCCCTATAAATTGCAAAGAAATAATCCAAATATCACTTAAACCAGTAATGACTGAGTTTGCGAATAGGAAGTTATTCTGAGGTGTGAACGTCCCTGTTCATCCTGTTTGGATGTTAACTCTGAAGATTACAGATGGGAATTTAAATTGCACCATGAGCTTTTAACTGCTAATAATAGCAGAAACATCTAGCTACTCTGGGATGGTGGGTGGCACTTGGCTAGAGCAGTACCATGTCCACCCAATTCCCCTAAATAAGAACATGTAGGCCCACCCATATTGGGGTATAGCTTACAGTCTGACCCTCGAGTGTTTTGTACAAGTGAGTGATAGGGATGCGGCAGTGCTTTGTTAATTCATAATAAAGTTGTGATGTGCTGGTTTGTTCTGTGTATCCAAGCTCTGGTGAGCGAGTATTTCCAGTATAGCTCCCAGCTTCTGTTCCCCAAAGATTAGCCAGAAATGCCCCTTTTTGGTGTGTTCTTTACTTCCCTTTTTCCACTGGCTCTTTGGGCACTGAGCATGGCCCAAGGAGGTTTAACGAAGTTTTGTTTCTGTTCGCAGAAATGCCTTGTCAGTGGCACGAGATTTATATCTGGAAGATACCCAGCTCCGGTACTCCCTAGTGGCATTGTTTGTAGAATGGGCAGGCCTGTTTTAGAGCTAAATCAGGTATGTTAATGGGCAGGGTTTTTATGCATGCATTAAACTGAAAGTACGTTTTAGCAATGATCAGAGTATTGGGGTCTACTAGAAATTGATATGCTTCTGATAGGTGGCCACCGTAGGTTATAGACTTCATAGAATCATAGACTATCAGGGTTGGAAGGGACCTTAGGAGGTCATCTAGTCCAACCCCCTACTCAAAGCAGGACCAATCCCCAATTTTTGCCCCAGATCCCTAAATGGCCCCCTCAAGGATTGAACTCGCAACCTGGGGTTTAGCAGGCCAATGCTCAAACCACTGAACTATCCCTCCCCCCCTTCAGTATGGCTTTCAAAGATGTGACAACAATTTTTTTTGGATTTGTCAAATACCAACTTTCCCTCCATATATTTGATTGCCAGCAATGAGCCCAGTTGATAAAATCCAGTAGTGAGGCTCCAGTCGTGTGTGCAGCCACAAAAGCAGAAATCCTCAACAGCAGAAATGGACTGGTTATCGAAACCCATCAGCTCTGTCAGAGCAGTGTGACTCCTTTGCCTATGGGAGAGAGTAATTTTTTTGCTTGGCTGTACATTTGTCTCCACTGCTGTGTGCAGTGTGAGAGATTTAATTGCTATTCTGAAGGCACAGTGCTCCTTGGCTATGGTATTTTGGCCATGCTCAAGATGCCTAATTTCCACATCCTTTTGCATGGCAGACATGACGTGTAAATCTACCTGGCTAAGATACTTAATGTCTCTTTAGATTGTAATAATTATTTTCTTTTTAGTCTAGATATTATTCTTCTGGAGGCAGAAAAGGCTTTATATCAGGGTTTGTGGACAACATCAAACAGGAATTAGCAAAAAATAAAGAGATGAAAGAAAATATTAAAAAATTCCGGGATGAAGCTAAAAAGCTAGAAGAATCTGATGCGCTCCAGGAAGCAAGGAGGAAATATGTAAGTCTTCCTCATGAATTATTTCGTTGTCTAACACCTTCATTGGCCAGTAACCTAAGCTTCTGTGCAAATGAGCTGTTGGGTTTGCTGTATTCAGGAAAGGTCTGGGCTGACTGATGGAAACACCAGTAGGTGCAATGAACTAGTGTAAATAGTGTAAAGAGTTAAGTATTTCTATAGTTTTTGGTGGCATTTCTTTCCAACAGACATTTTAATAGAAATCACAAATAATAAGCAGGTAAAAAGTCACTTATCTATAGACATGGAGATAGAAATTAAGGCCTTTTCACTTTAATTGCATTGATTAGACATAATCACATTCTTAATGGATTATAAAACAGCAAGTGCTTTCATTGCACTAATGAGGAACTGAAGTCTGTTACCACAGATTGCACATTCTTTCAGTGGCCAGATTCAGTACAGTGAAGGAACCAGGGAAGTGTGAAAGTGGGAATTAATAATAATCTTGAATTGCTTCACATTTATATTATTGCCTTTTAACATTTGTTTCTTCTTCGAGTGATGGTCCCTATATGTATTCCAAACCTCGGTGTGCATGTCTGCCATGTGCTGGGGCTGGATGTTTTTCCTAGCAGTGTCTGCTGACCTGCATGTGTGTCATGCATCCCCTCGTATCCCAGCCAAGGTTATCCAGGAGCCGTGCATGTCAACGCCTCCTGTTCCCTCTTACTGCTGCATGGCCTGAATTAGAGCCTCTGTTCCTTTGTGCTCTGAGTCTTTTAGCTAAGAGAGTGACCTGCCTTCTGTGTGTATAGTTCTTGTTTGTTTTTTCTTGTAGATGGCTAGTTGTATATAGTAATTAGTGTTAGAAGCGACAAAGGGTCCCGTGGCACCTTATAGACTAACAGAGGTATTGAAAGGTTTCAGTGTAGTAGCCGTGTTAGTCTGTGTCAGCAAAATGAAAATAAGAAAGAAAAACTTGTAGCACCTTAGAGACTAACAAATTTATTTCAGCATAAGCTTTCGTGGGTTAGTACCCACTTCATCGAATGCAGTGGCCACTGCTTGCATCCGAAGAAGTGGGTATTCACCCACGAAAGCTTATGCTTCAATACCTCTGTTAGTCTATAAAGTGCCACAGGACCCTTTGTCGCTTCTACAGATCCAGACTAACACGGCTACCCCTCTGATTAATTAGTGTTAGTTGACCCTGATTGGGGTACGATCCCTCTGCCCCACTGGAGTCTATGCCGTGTGTTCCGGGGTTTAAAAACTGACTCTTGCCCATGCTCGTTCTCCACGAGCAACAAGCACCGGCGGTGTCTTTCCTGCCTCGGGGAGGCTCACATCATCACTCATTGCGTGATTTGCAAGTCTTTCCTATCCTAGACTCGGAAAGCGTAGAAGCTCCACTTCCGAAAATACTGGATGGGGGAAGCCATGAGACTCTGCATCCACTTGGATCCGGAACCATCAGTACAGCATCCATCACTGGTGGTGAGCGCTTCTTCCAGCACTTCTCATGCCCTGGATATGGCGATCAAGGACAAGCCCAGATGTGAGAGTAGAAAGCACTGTCATGGGCATAGGAGCAAGTCCCTAATGACTACTTCTAAGTGCAGCATTTCCTCCCTGAGCCGGGCCAGGTCAGGTGAGATGTCACGCCTTGACATTGTGACACCAGCACCCAAGCTTCCGTGCATCGAGGGTAAAGCAAAGCACAGGAAGGATCCAGCGGTACAGCTGGTTGCCCCAGTACCAACTCCGTTGGAGCAGTCCCTGGACATGGCACCACCTGTCCTGCTGCCATCTCCACGTCCTTTGGTCCAGCTGGTCCCATGGACACTGCCTTGGTCCTCCAGCATCTCCAAAGGCACTCCACGGACTCCTGGTTGTGTGGAGCCCCTTCTCTCGCTGAAGGAACTGGATCTACCTTACCCTCCCTCTCCGCTTCTCTCAGGTTCCCCACCCGCCTGCGAGGTTCCTACTCTGGCGGACATCCGCTCCTGCTCCTTCTGGACCACCCCTGCTGACTCTGGCTGGCCCACTCTGTTGGTTCCATCACTACCCGAGCCGTCTTCGAACTCAGAAGACTTTTCTGAGCTGAAGCCCTCCTTCTCCCCTTTGTCCAGGCACAGCTCGGACTCGCATCCCTGGCTGCCTTATCCTCCGGGTTATGGCCCGGCAGCGACTGTTTGGTTCCGGTACCTCTGGGGCCCACCGCACCCACAGGTCCCGATCCCTTAGCCACACTGGGCGTTCTGGGACCCATATCGCCAGCGATACCCACCCTCCCAAGCCTGATACCACTCGGGCAAGGCTCCTTCACTGTTGAGCTCTGAGGAAAAGGCAGATGTAGAGCCGGTTCCTCATCACCGGGCGAGGTGCTCATCCCTCCTCCCCTATCTCCCTCTGATGATCACAGGCAATACCAGGACATGTTACAGGGGGTGGCAGCAGACCTTGGAACATCGCTAGAGGAGGTTCAGGACCAGCAACACCAGCTCCAGGACATCCTCCAGCCTCAGGGACCATCAAGGGTACCGCTCCCCATTAATGACAGCATTGTTCAGCCTCCAACCCTGTGTCGCAAGCAGCAGCTCCAGCAGTTCTGCCCCTGGCCATATGCACCCTACCCAGCCTACTACCAGCGGCACCAGAAACCTCCATCCAAGTGCTTCTGGTCCCACTGGACCACAGCCACCTCCTCGTCCCTTGCCCACCAACAGGCTAAAGAGTTTTGACGTGTCACTCGAGAACTGAGAACTCTCCCTATTGCCACCCACGTGTCATCTTTGGGGGCCGTCGTGTTCTGTTCGCCCACAATTGGGACAAGATCACCGCAGACCTTTGGGTCCTGGTGATTATCCAGCACGGTTACTCCATAGAATTTTTCTTTTTCTCATCTCCCCCCCTCTGTCCCCCTCCCCCTCCGACTGGACACCTCCATGAGACCCTTCCCATCAGTCCTTCTCCAGCAAGAGCAGATGCTCTTCTTGCAAAGGGCACCGTATAGTGCATGGCACCTCCCTACCAGAGGAGAGACTTCTACTCTCCATATTTCCTCATCCTGAAGAAGGGTGGAGGGCTCTGCCCCATTCTCGATCTTCAGTGACTAAACATCTTTATCAGGAAATCCAAGTTCTTCTTCGAGTGATTGGTCACATGCATTCCACATTAGGTGTGTGCGTGCACTGCATGCACCATCGCTGGAAATTTTCCCCACAATGGTATCCATTGGGTCAGCTGTAGTGCTCTCCGGTGCAGCGCATGGTCCCGCACCTTCTCAGTTCCTTCTTCCTGCCTGTGACGGTTGCTGGAACAGCTCCTTTTGCTTCGGCAAGGTGTGTATTCAGTGGTTACTTTCTAGTTTAGTTATATTTAGTCTTAGTTTTAGTAGTGTAGATAGTATTAATGTATATAGTTAGACCCTCTGTCTTAGTTAGAGGTGCTTCCTTCCTTCGCTCCTGGGGCTGGGCATGTCCCGGTCTCCAGGTTTCAAGCCCTGTGCCTCCTGAGGCAAGCCTATGCTAGTGAGCAACCCACACCCCAGTTGTCTGAAGCCTCTGGGAGAGGCTCATGTATGAGAGTGTTGCCAGATCTCTTGGGACTTGAAGCCTTGTACAAAGGACAGGGAGGCTAGACTAAGGGCTATCCTAATGGAAGCCGTGCTTAGACCGTCGTTGGAGTCAAGCTGGTTGGACTCATCACCGAGCACCTCGGCTGGGCTGCGAAGCGCCCCTTTGACACTGCGTGTTTCTCAGTACCGTTTTCCATCTCCAGTATCAAGAAAGAAACATAAGCAGCAATCCAAGGAGGGACGCTCCCCAGTACCAAGGAAGGACAAAGAAGGGGAGTGCAGTGGAGTGCGACCTGCGTCGGACCCTCCTACACCCCCCAGGATGATAGTGGCACTGTCGACTCCACCCTGCTCACAGGTGCCATTGAGTCCAGCCATGGATGCCGGGGAGTCATCATAGCACCAGCGGGATCGTGGTGCCTTCCACCTTTGCAGTGGCCAGGGACTTAATGACACTTCTGGTACCGCCGACCCCAACGGGTCAACTATCTGCTCCGATGAGTGTGTTGAGCAGAAGGGAGCATGGGGCCTCGAACTTATACTCTGCACCAGAGCCTTCGGTACCAAGCAGAGGCAACCCGGCTCCCCTGTTGTTGACGAGGACTTCCCCTATCTGGCACCGATCTCTGGACCTTAGGCACCGACTGGCAGAAGTGAGGTGTAGCGCCCCCACCATGGTCTCCTCAGAAGGACTCTTCCTCGGAGTCAGAGGTGGAACCCTACACGGGGGGAGGGATAGCTCAGTGGTTTGAGCATTGGCCTGCTAAACCCAGGGTTGTGAGTTCAATCCTTGAGGGGGCCATTTAGGGATCTGGGGCAAAAAAAAAGAAAAATCTGTCGGGGGACAGTACTTGGTCCTGCTGGTGAAGGCAGGGGACTGGACTCGATGACCTTTCAAGGTCCTTCCAGTTCTAGGAGACAGGCATATCTCCATTTATTTTATTTTATTTATTTTTTTTACACTCAAAGAGCCCCCGCCGCTACCCATCCTACAGCCCATTGGATCTTGGCTCCTCTGCAGGCCCCTGGCCTGGATGAGAGCGGCTGCTGCAGGTCCAGTGGCCGTACTGGAATAAGTGGGGCTTTCCCCCAGTACTGGGACCATGTCCAGTCATTCCTCTCGGTAGCGTCTGAGAGGAGGGCTCCTCCACCGCACCATCCAGCACCCAACCCGAATGCAGATACCAAGCCTGGCACTGAGACGCAGGACTTGACCCAGGGGAATGTAAGCGGGGCTGAAGGCCCCCCCACCTGTTCAGGCCTCTTCCTCCTCCTCCCCAGATGAAGCTGTCTTGGGACCAAGTGGTTTGGTGCCACAGGATGACATTAGAGCCCACCAGGAGCTTCTAAAAAGGGTGGCTGCTAGCCTGGGTCTGGAGGTGGAGGTACTTAAGGAGTCCTCGCATACTCTCATTGATGTTTTGGCTGCGGTAGTCCAGTCAAGGGTTGTTCTGTCCCTCAAGGTCGTTATGGATCCGGTCAGATCCCTATGGCAGACTCCATCTTCTCTCCCTCACACTTCAAAGAGGTCAGAGAAGAAGTACTATGTGTCTGCCAAGGGGTCTGAATATCTGTGCTCTCATCCTCCTCCTGGGTCCCATGGGTCACAGCGGCCAATGAGAGGACCAGGCAGGCACTACCCCCAAGGAAAAGGACTTGAAAAAGCTATACCTGCTCCGAAGAAAAATGTACTAAATGGGTGGGTTATATTTCCAACCAACGAGCCTTGCTGGGGAGGTATGATTACAATATTTGGGACTCCCTGGTAAAGTTTAAAGACTTGCTGCTTCAGGCAAGAGTTTTCCTCCCCTGGATGGATACTCCTCCCCACTCCATGTGTAGCATCCAGCTACCAAAATGGAGTTTTGGGCTCACATGGGCAAGTCACATGTCCATGCACCACTCAGTTCCAAGCCCAGCTACATTCCTGGCCAAGCTCAGATGTGGATTGGTGTCTGCAACTTCTTTTGTCTGTCAAGAGTTTCTTGATTGGGCTCTCAACCTGCACATTCCTTTCTCCAGACATGATCCCATGCTCTTACAAAGGCTATGTATAAAACCAGCAAATATACAACCAATGTTCATAACTTCGACTACAAAAATGATACATGCATACGACCAGGAGGAATAGATTCAGTAGATCATAACTTTTACAGAGATATGTTACATGGCACATGTAGCATAAAACATATTCCAGTTACATCATATATACATTTATAAGCATCGCCCCATAAAGTCTGATGGGGGACACCGTCACAGGCCATAGTTGTGAACCTCCGCTACAACCCTCAGATGACGGTGTGCCATTGCCTCTCCCTCCTGAGTCTGGTTGTTATGGGACCTCGGGGCTCAAGTTACTTGTGACTGGTTTGCTGTTAAATCCTTTCTCCGATTCAGTTTGAAGCCACTTATCCTGTTACAGCACTTATCCTGTTTGCCGCCTCCATTATCGCTCTTTCATATTTAAGGCAGCTATTGGTTTACACTGCATTGATTTGGGCACAATTTTTAAATATCTAAAAATAGAACATTATATTCTGATTTTCCATGTGACTGATCCCCATTTCTGTTCCTTTCACTTCATATAGTTAGAAGAATCTATGGATCCTATTCAGGACAGAGTTTAACTGGGGCTGTTCTTCTGTCCTAGAATAGTATGTCATCCGGAGAGTGCTATATGCTGGACTGTATTGTGATGCAGTGCTATAAAATCCTCATGTAGTTATAATTCTGATGGATGCATTGATTCCTGTTAACATTTCTGTTTGTGCTGCAGAAAACCATTGAATCTGAAACGGTTAAGACCTCTGAAGTGATTAAAAAGAAGCTTGGAGAAATAACCGGATCAGTCAAAGAGGTACAGTATAACCTTGCAAAAATCCGTCCGTTTACTTGTGATTTGCACTTTGCGTTAAATTAATGTCCTTTATCTCTTTCTTCTAGTTGAAAGAGAGTCACTATTGCTGCCCTTACAGGTCAGGGCCACTCAAGAGACCTGCAGTGGTAACTGCTGGAGAATTTTTTGGTGTGACTAGTGTGACGGCAGATGTGCAGGCAGTATCAGCACCCCGTGTTTCTTCCTTGCTGCAGGGTAGATGAGTGTGTACATGGGGGTCTGACTATCTGATAGCTGCAGAAGAGAAAGTGCCTCAAGGCTTTGTCTTCATTGGGGCATAGGCAAGTCAGATACCAGCACCAAAGTGGAAGAGCCCACTTGGGAACATGGCTAGGAACAATGTTCTGCTTAAGCTGTGCACATGGGGTCCTCAACCTACCAGAACGGAAGGCAGCTGCTCTCCGTACCGTAGACCGGCAGAAAGCTTTGAGCCAGCAGGGAGGAAGGGTACAGAGTGGGATAGAGGAAGCAGGGTCTCTGGAGGGGGTGCGACTTGCACCTGGGTCCTGTTTTACCTGCTGGGCCCTCCTGCTGGATCCTGTGGCAGCTCCTCTTGGTGCTGTGGGAAGCCTTGAGCCGGTAGGGAGGGCAGGGAGAGAAGGCTGAGGGTGCCGTTTAGATGAGGAGATGCTGTTCATGGTTGAGTCCCTGTGCGCATAGCGCTAACTGGTGAAGGTGGTCCCTGCCGCTGGCACCAGCGTCCAAGGGCTGGCAGAGCTGAAGTGAGCCTCCAGCAGCCTGGCTCGGAAAGGATGGGGGGAGGCAGGAACCTGTGCTACCACTGCTGCTGGGCCAGGGGTGCCTGGTCTGTGTGCTCCTACCCACTCCCAGCTGCCATGGCAACTCCCTCCTGGCAACCAGGGCGCAGAAAGGAAGGGGAGGAGTGCTGACTGAGGGGCAGGGGAGCAGGGCTGGCTGATGGGGAAAACACCTGGTGGTACTGTCCACCTGGCAACCCCTTCTCTGTGGGTTTATCTTTCCACCCACCCCAGAATCAGCTGCCCAGTGCCAGTGAAGTCTCTGACATCCCTACAAAGAGCATCCGCTAAGCCAGCTGTGCTGGTTCAGAACGAAATGGTGATCAGTTGTTTGTGGAGACGTTTTAACCTCTGGCCCACCACAGCCTGTGTGTAGCACCCCACCCCCCAGGCACTCTCAGGTGGGATAGCTCAGTGGTTTGAGCATTGGCCTGCTAAACCCAGGGTTGTGAGTTCAGTCCTTGAGGGGGCCATTTAGGGATCTGGGGCAAAAATTGGGGATTGGTCCTGCTTTGAGCAGGGGGTTGGACTAGATGACCTACTAAGGTCCCTTCCAACCCTGATATTCTATGATTCAAGAATCTATGATTCAAGAGGTGTATGTAAAGCTTTTTTTGTTGGAGTGGAAGAAAGTATTTGGAACTTCTTTCCTGGTGGATCAAAACTTAGTGCACAGAGCTCTCTCCAGCAGAGATGCACAGGCCTGGATTGCATTTCCTTCTCTCTCAGAGAATTAACCAGCATGTGGGTATTTCAAAGGAAAGGTCTAGAGTATTTTAACTGCCAGGTGGCGCAGCAAAAAAAAAAAAGCCAGTGTGTTGGCAGGAGCGCGTGGTGGCCTCCGGGCAATGCAGGAGTCCTGGGAGGCTGTAGGCAGAGCAGCATCTGGGAGGGAGGACCTGCAGCCTGGAAGCTGAGGTTTTCCACAGGCAGCAGGGACTGCAGGGCTGCACAGTACCTCTCCCTGTGCTGTCAAGGAGGTGTCCTGCCCTGGCACCAGCGGCCCTGGACTCGCTGTGTCCCAAAGCTTCTTTCTCTGGCTGCAGCCCCACAAACCTGCCTTCCACTTATTGGCAATTTTTGGATAATAGCAACTTTTTGCTGGAACCGAGAGGTTGCTGTTAAGCAGCATTCACTGTGTATAAGTAATTGCTAGTCCAACATATGTTGTTCTATATCTGGCCAAAAACATCGTCATTGCCAATGATCACAGCACAGCTCTGGGAATAGTGCTAACGCTGCAGCACAAAAGTCAGGCTCTCTGTGACCTGTAACTGCTTAAGACAAATCAAATATTGCTCCTACAGACCTTGAACATGCTACTAACTTGCTGATTTTCCCTGGTGGTGACTTGGGACGTCTCTAAAGGCCAAAAAGAGGAATCTCTTTCAAATCCAGGTGAGTGATCCAGGTTTCTCACATCATTTTCCTTCCATATTATTGCAGAGTTTGGACGAAGTAAGTAGGAGTGATATTGGTCGGAAGATAAAAGAAGGTGTGGAAGAAGCTGCCAAAACAGCAAAGCAGTCTGCAGAATCAATGACCAAAGGAGGGGAGAAACTGGGCAAGTCAGCAGCATTTAAAGCAATCTCCCAGGTACACATGCAGGTGACATGTCTCCACATTCACTAACAAGAAAGCTGTTTGGGGGGGGGGGGAATCCTCTCAAACCGTAAATGTCAAGTCATTCTGCTGCACTTTTCAGCATTAAGGCTTTTTTCACCTTCAGGTGAATATAGTTTCAAGAGCAAAACTCTTCCAACATACAGGAGGTACTTAGGAGGTGCTGGAATAAACTGGTAAGTTTACAGAGCTGTAAATCACCAGGATTGGATAGTGTACATCTGAGAGTCCTGAACGATCTTAAGCATCAAGTGGTTGAGCTGCTATTAAAAAGGCAATCTCTCAGAACAGTTAGCTGCTATGCTGGGGATTACCTGCTGTCACGGATCCACAAGATCGATGCCATGTCCCAGCTTTTAAATGGGCTCTGGGAAGAACCCGTTCAGTAATGAAGGCATTCTCCCCCCCAAGAGACTCACTCTTCCTTCAAGGTAGGCCAGGCAGCCTCACTGCCTCCGAAATTGAGCCTGTGGGCTCTCACACTCCCACTTCCCGCTGTGGGATGGGAGTCCACTCTGAGTGCGACTCCTGGTCAGATGCTTGTACGCTCTGCAAGGATTAATGCACCTCAGCAAGTATTTGCAGTGACACCAATCAGTGGTTTAAAAACAGAGTAGGTTTTATTAGGCAACTGGAACACAGCATTGGATGTCCTTAGATTAGCATAAATAAATGAAGGTTAAAACATAGTCCATCTAGCCAAGCCAGCACAGACCCCAGCCAATCTGTAGTGGATTCCATCTCAGGCTCTGTCTCTCCCTGACTTCTTTGTCAGTCTCAGGTGAGAGCAGTCAGCTTCTTCCAGAAGCCCACACTTTATCCTGTGCTGGTCACCTCCCAATCTTTTGTCTCCAGGCAAAGCCATGCTATGTTCACAACCCCGTCTACTGGAGCTTCCCAGTGTTGAGTGTCGATTGTTGAGTCCTTGGGGCTTTTCGTTGTCCCTCTGGGCCCTCTGTTGATCTGGATCAGTTTCATTTCAGCTCAGATAACAAAGCAACACCCAAGCCCCATGTCCTGCGCTGCTCCGAGAGCAGACTTAAACCCTTTTTCCCTCCATGGGGTTGCAATGCAAAGGACAGGGCAACTGAGACACACACCGGCTCCATAAAAATATTACAGAAAAGCCTCATTTTGTCACACCTACCACTTCGGCACCAGGTAGGGCCCTTTTTTTTCCCTAGAAGGGATGTAAATACTCCTGTGTAATGGCATAAATGTAAATGGTGGATTCTCCATAACTTGAAGTCTTTAAATCGTGATTTGAGGAGTTCAATAACTCAGCCAGTGGTTTGGGGTCTGGATAGGTGAGGTTCTGTGTCCTGCAATGGGCAGAAGGCCAGACTAGATGATCATGATGGTCCCTTCTGGCCTTAAAGTCTGAGTCTTATAAGCTAACCACTAACTGACTGGATTCGAAGAACTTTCTAATTGCAAGTGTATTGCAAATAGAGAAGCATCTGATCCTAGTGGCTGTTGGACAGGGTACTAGGCGAGCTGGATCATTGATCTCATCAGTCGTGCCAATTCCTGTGTTTGTGTTCCTAATAAGATGTCATCTGCTAAAGGTCAGCTTCAGCTGCAGTAGCAGATATTATACAGTGGCATTTCTATAATGAAGCCTGTTAGCTACATCTGCTGCAGTAAGATAACTCCCTTTTCAGACCTGCCTGCTTTTTTTCTCCAAAGCAGTCTGCCAGGCCATTCCTTCCAGGCAAGCAGTCATTTTGCAGGATTTGCTAGTCTTACCGTTTACTGAATTTTCTATAGGTTACAAATAATTTCCCCATACTCTAACATGTTTTTGTTGTTGTTGGATTTAAGCTACCTGACTCAAAGGCCTTTTTATAGGCAGAACTGTTCTTTTAACTTTATTTTCTATATGCAGAATGCAGGATTTTTTTGAGTTAGAACAGCGTACATTCTTACTGTAGACCAGCCCTTATTTTAAAGTGGAAAGTTTACTCATGAAACATAAGAAAAAGAAATTAAAACGCATTTATATTGAAACTGAAAGTATGTGATTGTGCAAAACAAACAAAACCTTTAAATTCTTGGAGATGAGATACTAGTCTTATTTTTAGAACAGCCTTCTTGATGAAAAGAAAGGGGTTAATTTTATTTTTAGTTCTGATTTGTAAAGGGGCTTCTATTTTGACTCATTTTACTTCTGTTTTTGGAGTAGAGAGACTATGGAAAAGGTGGGGGAAATATGGCTTTTGATGATTTTGGAATACTGGAGGGCTGGTCAGTTACAAATGGATGCTTTGGCAGGCAGGTCGACCACAGCACCTATTCCTTGGATCCTGGTTCACATTCCGGTCAGGGAGGACCCATCATGATTATCTAGTCTGATCTGCACATTGCAGATCACAGACCACAGAACCTCACCCATCCACCCCTGGAGTAGGCCATAACCTCTGGCTGAGTTACTGAAGTCCTCAAATCTTGATTTAACATCTTCAAGTTACAGAGAATCCACCATTTACTCTAGTTCAAACTAGCAAGTGACCCATGCCCCATGCTTCTGAGGAAGGGTCTCAGCCAGTCTGCCCTGGTGGAAAATTTCTTCCCGACCCCAAATATAGTGATTAGTTAGACCGGGGTGGGGAACCTCCGGCCCGCTGCTTAATTTAATCCGGCCTGTGGCAAGTCTCCACACCGTGGGCTGAAAGTCCCGAGCCTCGGCATCCTCCCCTCCCGCCCCCAAGCTCCCGGGTGGAGGACGATCAGGGAAATGCGGCATGCTGCCCCCACCCCCCCAGGGCCGGCTCCACAGCTCCCACTGGAACTGCAGGGGTGGACAAAATATGGCCCACGGGCTGGATCCGGCCCGTCTAACATTTCCGTCCAGCCTCCCTTGCAATCTCTGGCCTGCTAAAAATCCCGTGGTGCAGCGGGTGCTCAGGCAGGCTGCCTCCCTGCCGTGGCCCCAAGCCGCTCCCGGAAGCGGCCGGCTGTTGCTGGCATGTCTCTGCGCGCCCCTGGGGGTGGGTGGGGGGGTGGCTCCGCGTGCTGCCGCCAACACTGTCCTCACAGCTCCCATTGGCCACAAACCAATGAGGTGCATGGATTTAAAAAGATTTGGGGCATTTGAATGGGATTTAAGACCTTTGGGGAGAAAAATGGTGGTGGATAGGGAGGGCGTTATGGGCAAGAGCAAGGCCTAATGGACTTCCTCTTAGGAAGAAAGTCTTTCAGTTTGGTCTGCTCCTTCTGTCTTAGAGTCAGGGAAGTGAGATGAACTGTATGATGAGGGGTTGTTTTTTTTTAAAGTTTTTGTAAGAACCCCAAAAAGGGCATAAGTGGGTGACATAGTTCATCCCCTCATTATGCTCCGGGGGCAGTGCGTGCACTAGGTTAACCACAGCCACTGGACATGACCGAGTTGATTTAGGGGATCTAAAATCTGAAAGCTTTGGCGATGATGGGGTTGAAGAAAGTGGTGGAGGGGGTGGAGGATATGCAATGAACCCGCATTTGTGTTGGATTATTTGTTAGCTCATGTTTTGCTTTTTTAAATATATTCACATGATCATTAATCCCCAAATTTTAACAATATTAACAGTTAAAATAGCAGCAGCCTTTTGCCAATGATAAATTATTATTGCTTAGGGTCTGTAAATTCTGTGCTTCAAAATTGGGGTTTAATTCTATTCATTCATTGGGATTAGATTCCATAAACAAATTAACCTGATGGACATTTTTTGTAACCAGCAACGTGTCAAACTCAGAACTTATTGGTATCTTTTGTTCTTTAAAAATATTAAGAAGTTGCATTTTAACTCTGAGCTAGATTCCAAAGAATACAAAACCTTTTCCCCAAGGTAAAGCAAGGATTTCTTTGGAACAGTGATTAAATATACTTTACACAGCAAGGTGGTAATACTTTTTACACCATTTACTTTTTTTATACCCATATGCTTTAAGGTTTTGCCAACTAACTGTCTTATAACTATAGATGAAATTACTACTTTGTTTTTTAAGACGTTTAGCCAGACTTATTTTACATTTTTTTAATGGTTTCTTGAGGGTTGAGACCACAGGGTTTTTTTTTACAATGGATTACCGTTACGTATTCAGTTTACTGGATTTATCCATTTATATTTTATTAGATCAGAAACTAGATAGTTCTGTGTGGTGGTTATGTTGTTAAAGTAGGCAACCAACTCTGGAGTACATAAGAGAGGCCATACTGGGTCCAAAGGTCCATCCAGCCCAGTATCCTGTCCACCGACAGTGGCCAATGCCAGGTGCCCCGGAGTGAGTGGACCTAACAGGTAATGGTCAAGTGATCTCTCTCCTGCCATCCATCACCCCCTCTGACAAACAGAGGCTAAGGACACCATTCCTTACCCATCCTGGTTAATAGCCATTAACGGACTTCATCTCCATGAATTTATCCAGTTCTCTTTTAAACCCTGTTATAGTCCTAGCCTTCACAGCCTCCTCAGGCAAGGAGTTCCACAGGTAGACTGTGTGCTGTGTGAAGAAGAACTTCCTTTTATTTGTTTTAAGCCTGCGGCCCACTAATTTCATTGGGTGGCCCCTAGTTCTTCCATTATGAGAACAAGTAAATAACTTTTCCTTATTCACTTCCTCCACACGACTCATAATTTTATATACCTCTATCATATCCCCCCTTAGTCTCCTCTTTACCAAGCTAAAAAGTCCTAGCCTCTTTAATCTTTCCTCATATGGGACCCGTTCCAGACCCCTAATCAGTTTAGTTGCCCTTCTCTGAACCTTTATTATTTATGGGTATGTAGTTACTTAGGGCTGGTCTACACTAAACCCCCCTGTCGAACTAAGATACGCAACTTCAGCTACGTTAATAACGTAGCTGAAGTCGAAGTCTCTTAGTTTGAACTTACCTGTGGTCCACACGCGGCGCGCAGGCTCCCCCGTCGACTCCGCCTGCTCCATTCGTGGAGCAGGATTACCAGCGTCGATGGGGGAGCACTTCCTGGTTCGATTTATCGCGTCTAGACAAGACGCGATAAATCGAACCCAGAAGATTGATTGGACTCCTCCGACGCGGCGGGTGAGTATAGACGTACCCTTAGTTATTTTAGCAGTAGTATTATTAATGCAGTGTGGATACCAGTTACTTTAGTAACTACTACTTAGGGTAGATTTTATTTCTTGCAAAGACTTTTTCTGGAAATGTAGCTGTTCCTGTATTTTCCTTTTTAACGATGTTTAATTGATGCTGAAACATTTTACTCTGAATTATAATACCTACTTTTTCAGCAAGATTGATTTCACCAATTGATTTACTAGCTTTGGCTTTAGCATGTGCAATATGACCAATAACAGATAAAAATTCTTAATTGAATAATATCCTTCCGTCTATCTTTTGAATGTAAACAAACTTTTAATTGGGGAACAATTTTATGAAGTTTGATAATTGTTTTATTGACGTAATTTGTTTTATTGGAATAAGTGAAACGCCATTTTTGAAAATAGGCACGACTGAATATGACAAACATTTTTGCCGGTAAAGTCTGTGTATTAATGGAGATTAATGTTGAATTAATATTCTGGTGTGAGTAATTAAAGTTTCTGGTTTTTTATTAATGCAATTCTGGAGTTTAGTCCTGGAATTATAGGGTTTTTTAATTTTTGTAGGTAATGTGGCACAGAGCTTATGCTGAAATAAATTTGTTAGTCTCTAAGGTGCTACAAGTTTTTCTTTCTTATTTTCGTTTTGCTGACACAGACTAACACGGCTACTACACTTAAACCACGCATAAGTAAAGGACTTCTCGCTTTAATTACATTAAAATTTGTTTTTTAACACGAATAAAAATTGTGTATTTAAAACTCATTATACTCAAAAGCCAAGAAAAGAATTCTTTGCCAATGGATGTTAGTTTATTTGTAAACATAAATTCTTATTTTTGCCGTGACAGAACACCCAGAAGTAATTCTTTCTTTTTTGCAAAATCAAAATAAAGGAACAAAGGAGAAATATTTTTTTTTTCTTGAGTTAATTTTTGTTTTTAAAAACACTTGTACTTGGTTGATGTATATTCATTTCAAATTGTCTATTATTTATTTTAATTCGATAGGTAACAGGAGATTTTTGTCTGTCATTTTAAATGTACCAGTTCAGATAAATGGCTCTGAATTCCTGGGCCCCTTCTTTTTCCTTTGATAGTTTAAAATAAAATACTTGCTGTCCTTCTTGGTATTTCTTAGGAATACAGTTATAGTTTACTTCAGGAGCACATTTTCTATAGTTTGTTGCACAAAGGAAAAAATGCTTTAGTTCTGTTATGTATTCTGGTGTGGATTTAAGGCAGGAGATGGGTTATTGTCTACCATCTTTCGCTATAGAAGGTGAATTGCTAGTACAATGGATTTTTCTGCCACAAGTTTAAATGGAGTGTATACCCAGTCATTTGGCTAGGTATTGAGCACATGGCCCATAAAGTTAAAGGTAATTTAATATTTCAGCCTTGTGGATTGTCCAGCAAGCCTTTATGCAGCATAGTGATAATTTCTTTTATTGGTATTTTTAAACTTAATTTTCAAGATTTAGGGTGATAGGAAGTACGCAATTTCTTTTTAATGTGTTTTGTACACTTGGGACATTACCTACTTAAATAGGCAGCGGGTTTAAAACAAACAATAGCCATCAGGTTTAAAACAAACAAAAGGAATTATTTTTTCACACAGTGCACAGTCAACCTGTGGAACTCCTTGCCAGAGGATGTTGTGAAGACCAAGACTATAATAAGGTTCAAAAAAGAACTAGATAAATTCATGGAGGATAAGTCCATCAATGGCTATTTGCCAGGATGGGCAGGAATTGTGTCTCTAGCCTCTGTTTGCCAGAAGCTGGGAATGGGCAACAGGGAATGGATCACTTGATGATTACCTGTTCTGTTCATTCCCTCTGGGGCACCTGGCATTGGCCACTGTCAGAAGACAGGAAACTGGGCTAGATGGACCTTTGATCTAACCCAATATGGCCGTTCTTATGTAAAAGTAGAACCTCTGTCAGATTTAATTTTTAAGGACAGTTCTCATTTGGTAAAACCACTCACCAAAAGAGATGCTGTAGTGACAGCATTGTCATTGGGGGCAACATTCCACTCATTTGGTGAAAAGACAGATCACAGTTTAGTAAATATTTGTTTTCCCATTGAGATGTTGGCATAGGTCTGTCTGATGTAGTTCACTTGTAGGATTGTCCAAGGCTGACAGTCCATTTTTATGTGGAGTGGAGCCTGAAATAGAGGTTTGGTGGTTTGGAACTTGTGACATGCAGTACAGGTCTTTACATAATTTTGCACATTTTTATACAGTTTTGGCCAGTAAGCAAATTGTTTTGAGGCTTCATAGGTGTCTTTGGCATCAGGAGGCCCTTTCCATACCGTATGATTATGCTGTAGCATAATTTTTTGATAAGATGTTGCAATTACAAATTTATGGTGTTTGTCATCTTTGTTTTTAAAAACCAGCATTTTCTTTTTAATGTTAAATTTGGGTTTTAAATTAAGTATAGTTCATAGTTATGGTTTTGTTCCAGATTGTTTTCTGTGATGGAATATTTAGTAGGATCCTGGACATAACAGTAGAGTTTGGACACATTTGGATTATTTAGTTGGGGTTGGACTACTGTTGAGAATTATTTTTTAAAAAGTTACACCGCCTTTGTTTAAGTGATTAGCATTTGCAAAGTAGGAGCAGTGACTTCATCAGTACATGGAGCTTGTGCTTTTTTTGCCTGACCTTAAATCAATATTCCCACGTGGCAGTAGGGATTAGGTGACACACATTTTTATTGCGCTTTAGTCAAGGAAGGTACACTAAATAATGTGTTAGCTTTATTATTCCTCATATGATGTTGCCCATTCACATGTGAATGGTTTTTTACCTTTTTAAAAATAAATGGTTAATTTATGTTCCTGATCTAGTTGATTTATTACCTTGATTAGTTGAAACAAATCAGACATTTTTATTTTTAGCATTTTGGAATTTATGCCAGGAAGGCACTTGAGTTTGTACATAAAACCAAAGCTGACACATTTGTTTTTATGGTTGATTTTAAGGCCAATAAATAATACAGGAGCAGTTTCAGCATATTGACTGGTGGTGACTGACCTAATTTAATAATTTTTTGAGATTCCTTCCTTTTCCCAATACGTTACTGTGCCGCTACACTGGACCTCATCTTGATGGAATGAGCCATCATCTGTGTATGCCATGGGTAAATTGGCACAAACATTTTTTTATAAGATTGGTATTCAAATCGAGTGGAAAAACAGTTCCCCTTAGTCATTGTCTTTAAATCAACATTCTGACATTGGTGCAGTTGAGCTAATCCTTCTGCTCTTAAAAACCTTTTGTTTTTAACACACTTAATTTTTACGTAATTTTTTTCATTGCCAGAATTGAGGAGGTTAGTTTACACTTGACACTTCACTCTCTTTGCTTTGATTGGGTTTCAGGTACTGTATTTTAAAGACTGGTGGCTGGTTTTAATGATGACCTTTTTTCCATAAATGATGTAATTGAAATGTTGTAGAGCCCAGATTGTTACCAGTATTGCCTTTTTATAATCTATTTTTCCTTTATAGCACTCAGTCCTTTGCTTGCATGAACAATAGGCTAGGGGTTTGAGTACATTTTTTTGATATAACACAACACTTACACTGTGTCCTATAACTGCAATTTTCAAATAAAACTTTTTGCTTTTTGAGGGTAAATTAAGCAAGGGGCTTTATTTTGTTTTGTTTCTAACTTTTTTTTCTGGGCTGATTTTGTGCAGGTTCCCAGTTTCAAGTCTGATGTGTTCATACTAGTTTACTGAGAGGTCTGGCAATTTTGTCATATTCTGGGATAAATTGCCTACAGTAATGGCAGGTTCCCAGAAAACTACGTACCTCTGATACATTGGAAGGGGGTTTTTAATTCTTCAGTGCTTGCACTTTGTGAGCTTGGGGTTATAGACCCTCAGAACAAATGTTAAAGCCTAAATAAGGTACCTTTTTTTCTGGCCCTCTGACTTTTTTGCTAAGATAATTTTGCCCTAGTGCTCTTTAGTTGTTCCAGCACGTTTGATGGATTCCATAGGCTTTTTAAAAGTTGTACTAGAAATTGAAATGTGATTAACATAAATACTTATGCCTTTTTCCTTTGCTTTAGATAAAGCCTTGTGAATGAAATAGTTAAACTCACTTGGGGAAACTTTTAACCCATGTGGCATTTTTTCAAACATATATATATTTTTTTTAAGTAAAAGCTGTTTTGTGTTGGTCCTTTGGGACCATGTCCAGGGTCCAAAACCCTTTCACTACATTGAAAGGGGTAAAATACGTGTTTTCCCACTTAGTGTGCCTAAATTTTGATTTATACATTGCATGGGCCACCTGCTTAGGAGCTTTTATTTAGTTGTCTATAATCAATTGTTAACCTCTATCAATGAGATTTTTTTTAGAATTAGCCATAGTGGTGCATTATGCAGAGAACGTCATTCTTTTGTAATTCCCCTCTGAATCAGGGAATCCAAAAATATTTTTCCATGGATTCCTGAGCAGCTAAGGGAATACAATATTGTCTTGCATATGCTGGCCTCAGTCCTACAGGGATTCTGATCCTCGCTTTGTGAAGGTGTTTTTCTAGAGACAGCCTGGACTGTGAAAAAATGAGACTCGTAGTTTTGAATTAGTTCCCTTAATTCTGTTTTTATTTTTCCTCCTAAGATTAAACAATTTGGAAGTTCTGTCATTTTCTTTACCTATTTTGGAAACTCATTTCCAGGTTCTGGGGGAGAAATTTGTTTTCTCTTCAACTTTACTCTGTATATGAGATTGTTGAACTGATATTTTACCAGAATTAAACAGGATTTTGTTAGTGGTTTTTTTTATATAACACTAGTTCTTGCTATACAATTAACCAGGTGTAGAGAGAATTTTGTAACCTTCTAGAATAAATCCCAAGTTTAAAGGGAGGAAGGTACACTATAACACATACCCTCTTTATTCAGATTTTTGAAGTTTAATACTGGGACTTCCCCAATTGTGGTGACTGGCAGGATTAAGTCCTGTCCTTCCTGGTACCTAAATTAAATTTTAATAGTTTTAGACAATGGATTATGCACTAAAACAAAGGTACGAATTACCCTCCTTAAAATCCACGAGATTAACTTCTTCTTTAGCTAACATTGGACCAATTTTCTGGAAATTTTGAGTGGATGGAAGTAACCCATAGGGTAATTCACACTTGTCCTTTCTGAATTACCACGTTTACAGGGAAATTCTCAGCAAAGGGTGGAATTTCTATTAAAAAATTAATCAATTACATACAATGCCTCTGGAATTGTTTGACCAGATTTTTACAGGTCTTTGGGCTTCAAGGATACAGGATTGTCTTCCAAATAGGTAAAAATCTGCTTGTGTGTTAAACTCAAAACTGTAGCTATTTGTACCAATACATCTATTCCTATGTACGTTGGGCATGGTAGATCTCAGACCAGAGCAATGGGTGAATTTTGTATCCCCTACTTGGATGGGGAGGCAAATTACTCCCAAAACCTGAAAATTTTGAGCTTATGAAATAGATTATGAAAGAAAACCCTTTCCTAACCAGGCAGAATTTTGGATCACTTCTGTATAACTGTTTATAGATTTCCTTATTTATTAAAGAATTTTTAGAAAGGAAAGAAAAACTTCTGAATTACTTCCGGTCAAAATACAAAAAGTGCAGTTTACACATGTTGTTTTTACTCCGCACAAATTTGTCCTTGCACAGACTGCAAGAAGAAGGGTTGGCTGGGAGATGAAAGAGGTGGAACGGGAGGGGTTATGGAAAAGAGGAGCGAGGAACAGTTGTGTGGGGAAGAGAGAGAGGCACGTTTATATGAAAAAAATCAGTTATTTCTTTTATATTTTGGATACACTTTCCCCTCTATGGTGGGGGAGGTAAAATTCCTCCTTCCTTGACAGACATTTTTTAAACCTTTATGACCGGCTTACCAAACAGACTTAAAACTATTTTTATTTCTATAGGAAGAAGATTTTACTTTTAATTGTAAAATCCTGTCTTTCCAATCCACTTGTGCTTTAAAGTGGGTAAAGAAACTTGCCCCCCACAACAGTGCTGTCTCTAGAACAGGAGTGGGCAAACTTTCGAGGTTGCAAAATTGAATGGAGGGCCGGGTAGGAAAGGCTGTGCCTCCACAAACAGCCTGGCCCCGCCCCCATCCGACCCTTTCCCACTTCTCGCCCCCTGACTGCCCCCCTCAGAATCCCCGACCCATCCAACCCCCCCCCCCGCTCCTTGTTCCCTGACCGCCCCCTCCTGAGACCCCCCCACCCTAACTGTCCCCCCAGGACCCCACCCCCTACCCAAACCCCCCCTGCTCCCTGTCCCCCGATTGGCCCTATCCATACCCCCACCCCCTGACAGACCCCCGGGACTCCCACGCCTATCCAACCCCCCCATCCCCTGACCGCCCCCCCCCCCCCGAACCTCCGCTCCATCCAACTGCCACCTGCTCCCTGTCGCTGACTGCCCCCCTGGGACTCCCTGCCCCTTATCCAACCTCCTGGTCCTTCCCCCCTTACCATGCCGCTCAGAGCAGCGTGTCTGGCAGCCACGCGGTCTGGCCGGAGCCAGACGCTGCTGCGCTGCCCCGCAAGTACGTGCAGCCCAGCCCCCCAGAGCACTGCCCGCACGGTGTCGTGGCTGCAGGGGGAGAGGGGACAGCGAGGGAGGGGCCGGGAGCTCAGGGGCCGGGCAGGAGGGTCCCGCGGACCGGATGTGGCCCACGGGCCGTAGTTTGCCCACCCCTGCTCTAGAACCTTTAAAGACATAAAAGAGGTGAGAGACTTCAACCTCGTGAAAACACATTAAATTACAAACAAATGTAATTGAAAACTTGGTTGTATTAAAATTTTGTGTGACAATGTACATTTCCTTTTCTGGAGTGATGTATTAGGAGTCAAGGATTTTGCAGTGGCATTGAAAACAAAGGAACTCATTAAACATTCTTCAGCTCCACAGTCTAATAGTGCTTTTAGGATGTTATTACCTTGGATTGTTAGATTAAATTTTTTTTTTTCTGTTACCAGGTTATTTTCTTTAACTTTGTATATACCACTATTCCCTCATAGGCATTTCTTCTGTGGAACCCGAGGTTGAGAGTCGGAATTAATTTGGTTAGGCAGAATTGATATAGTCCTAGGATTTATCATGGATGGAAGTAAAGGAGGGGATAGGGAGAAAAAAGGGGGATAGAGCAGGAAAAAGGCCAGGTCCTGTGTTTTCTACAACAAAAATTTTTTTATTCAGTTTGCTTATTTTAGTTAGTGCTTTATTTATTCTTTTCTCAGCTATTGGGAAGCTCTTGGTGTATTTTACAGTGGAGTTGAGCAGTTTCCTTCCCTTTATTCTTTGATTGGTTATATTAGATTGTGCTTCAGGATTTCATTTGTTGAGTTTGTCGTAGGGTTTACCCATCCAAGCAGAGGACTCTGTATTTGATAATTTAATCCCCTGATAAAAAAGCACCTAAAAATTACACTGCTCACTCTGAGGATGTTTGTCCTGCAAAAAATAGGCTTGCCTTAATTTCTTATATTACTTAGAAATATTGTGTCCTTCCTATTTAATATTATAAGTAAGCCTAAGATTTTGTTCCCGGTTATTTTTAGTAAAAGTCACGGACAGGTCACAGGCAATAAACAAAAAGTCATGGAAGCCCATGACCTGTCCCTGACTTTTACTAAAAATAGCTGTGACGGAATGGGGAATCCAGCACCCACCACTGCTGCCACTCAGGGCGGGGACTTGGAACTTCGGGGTCCTCCCTCCGCTGGCACCGGCTGGGAGCTCTAGGGGCCTCTCTTCTCTCTCTCTCTCTCTCCCCCCCCCCCCCCCACCCCGCCCCGGCAGCTGGGAGCTCCCCATGGCAGCTGGGAACTGGGAGTCCGCTGGCTGCCCCCTGTGTCTGGGAGCTTCAGGGATGGGAGCTGGGGCAGCCCCTGCAGCTGAGAGCTCTAGGGCCTCCTGGCTGACAGCTCCAGCCCCATGGCTCCAAGTCTAAACAGAAAATGTCATGGAGTTTTTTGGAAGTCATGGATTCCGTGACTTCTGTGACATAATCATAGTCTTAATTATAAGCCATTTGTCGAGCTGTTAAGGAGTTTTTGAAGATACAATATTCTCTCCTTCAAGCAAGCAACATTAATTTAAAACTCTGCTGACACTGTTAAAGATGTCATCCACTCTGTAACCTCCAGGTTACAATTTTAGGAGGATGTAAAGGATAACATAAATTCAAATTTTTGCTGATCTTTAACAATGTTACCTTGTTCTTGCAGCACTGTACTTTTAAAAGTAACTTCCTTCTTAAATTTCCTAGCCGTTCTTAGTCTCACTTGAGCATTCAAAGTGTTCTGCAATTTCTTTTTAGTACCAGTTAATTTTTTTCCTTGCTTCTGCTCTTTTAATTGCATTTTTCTTTTTACTGATTAATTTAATCTCAGCACTCTGTTTTCTATTTCCAATTGCAGTTATGCTAATTGATGTTTATCTCTTTCCTTTATTAAGTTTAAATAGTTTGATTCCTTGACTGCGATGTTTTTTAGCATCTCTTCATGTTCCTGAATTGCAATTTGATACTCCAATTTCTTTCCAAATAAAATATTTTTTTTCTCTCGCTTTTAAACATGTTCTTTTTAGATTCCAAGTTAATATATATATTTTTTTAAACTAGAAACATAGAATCATAGAATATCAGGGTTGGAAGGGACCTTAGTAGGTCATCTAGTCCAACCCCCTGCTCAAAGCAGGACCAATCCCCAACTAGGCCCTTCTGTGCCTCTTTCAGAATTGTTCTCATAGAATTCATTTCTCTATCTCTTGCTTGTGACATCCTTTATAAGTCTGTTTGCAATGTACCCACATTTCCTAAGAACCTGCAATGTTTTTCCCAACAAATTATTCAACTCTGGACACAGAGTGTATCTTATCTCTATACTTCAAATTAATAAAACAGTTATTTCCAGCCAATATTGTTAAAACAGAAATTAGATGTTTCTCTTTCTTACACAACCGGTAATTTTCCAAATATGCGTAGTTCCTTTCAATTAAATCTCCTGTTGCAAACTTCCTTTTATGCTTAAGCCATACCTCAAAATAATTTATATTTCTTGGAATGATCTCATACATCCAAGCTAGAATCTTTTTTTTTCCCCTAGCAAATCCTTATTCACTCCATCATCCCTTATGATAGTTAATTCATGGGGGACTGCTTCATTGGAACTAAAACTCCTGGAATTATCTAAAAGAGTGGCACCTGGGGACAATGGGATAAGTTCCATTACCAACGTTGTTCTTTCAAGGGGTCTTTTTGAAAAACATTTAAACTCACAAGTACTTACAAACCCTAAACAACCAAACAGGAGACAACCAAGGCCAGAATCAAAATGCAAAAATAAAAATGAAAACACAATTAAAACAAGGCAGTCAGATAACATGATTGAAACGAAAATAAAATCCTGTAACAGAGTGAAACAAGTGGTTTCACATGCTTTAAACTAATTTTTAATTTTTTTATTTTTCACATTCAATTATGAAACCATTCAGTTTGCCAAGCAATCCAGTTGCCAAGTTTGTATTAACTGTTCGAGATCTGCGACATTTACTGTTGTATTAATTTCAAGGATTAAAAAAGTTAAAGGTGACAAACTTTCACTGTTCAATATAAAAACAATGATACAAAGATCTTTTTTTTACAGAGACCATGGTTTACTTAATTTCTTGGCAAATAGCCAAAATCACGTACTTTACAGTTGAAAGTTTGATTAAATATAAGAAAACAGGAAATTAAAACAAGCATGTATATTGAAACTGAAATTGAGTGATTATACAAAACAAACAAAACCTTTAAAGTCTCTCTCCCTTTGGAGGCAAAGTATCAGTCTGATTTTTCGGAACAACCCTTTTTGATTAAAAGGAATGGTTTCATTTTACTTTCAGTTCTGATGTGCAGAGGGTATTAATTTCTCCTGTTCTAACAGACAGTGTACTCCTGGGGGAATTCTGCACCAAAAATTAAAAATTCTGTACACATTTTAAAATTCTGCATGTTTTATTTGTCAAAATAACGCAATATCACTCTGTTTTCAATATTATTTCAGTAATTTATTTAAACTACAATACACTGGATGGAGAATGGGAGTGGGGAGCACTGGAGGAAATCCCCAACCCCCCATACGTAATAGTAATGTAGCTAGGTTTTACCCTTTATTTCTAGTTATTACTCAAAAAATATATACAGCCATGTGCTCAGTGTTACAGCATAGGCAACTGAAAAGCAAGTGAGGGCTGGGGAATCAAACTCACAATTTACATTGGCTACTGATCATCTCCAGAAAGGTCAGTACCAAAAAATTCATGGAGCAGTTTGATAGGAAATTTTTTTCAGTCCAACAATTTAGACCAGTTCTAATCACTAAAGCACCATAACCATTTCTAAGGCCATACTGTCCTTTATACCATTCTGGCAATGTGAAGGAGCCTTAAAACTTTTATACCTGTTTTGTACTCCTGGGGGAATTCACAGAGACAATGGGAACAATTCACTAAGCAGGCAGGCTGCTACATTCTGCTCTGCCTGAGGGGATTGAGCCTGCACCATGCCTACCTCCTCAGAAACACGCTGAAGTCCTGCTCCTCCACGCTGAGCAAGCTGGAATAGCAAGCGAGAAGAGCAGCGTGTCTCTCACATGCACAACTGCCCAGCCCAACCCCCCCCATCCCCGGCGGTGATTTATGTCTCTACCGGCTGCTCCGGGCGCCCGGATCAACCGGCCTATACTGCTGGGGAGGGGCATGTGATGGCTCTTGCAGCTTCCCCATCGTAAGTTTTTTTTTCTGCAGGGAAGCAAAGAAATCTGTGGAGGACATGAATTCTGCGCACACACAGCGACAGAATTCCCCCAGGAGTAGCAGTGGCAAGGTGGAGGAGAGAGAGGATACAGCTTTTGTCAGTATCTTTGGAACACTGCATGGCTGGTCACTCATGAATGGGTGCTTTGGCTGGCAGGTCTACCACAGCACCTATTGTTTGGACCCTGGTTCACAATCTGGACGTCTAGTTGGGTTCTCCTCAGACAGGGTAGGGTTGTGGTCGGGTCATCTCGCTGTGCCGATGCAGCGCAGTTGGTTTTAGGGTTTGATGGAAAGCTGAGAGAGTGAGTTATAAAACGGGAGGAAGGAAGGGGGAACAGAAAGCAACCCAAAAGAAAGGGAGGCAGAACAGGATCTTACATGCCTTTACGGTGCTGGCAATTAGGTATTCCCACTGATGGGCTGAAGTCTGGATGTCAGAATAATATGATGATTTTCTCAAGTGAAAAACAAAGTTCCTTGAACAAGAGGTCTTCCTCTCAGGAAGACAGTCTTTCCGTTTGCTATTCTTCTGTCTTGGGGCCAGGGAAAGTGAGATGAGCTGGGATGCATTGGGACGGGAGAGCACTTTAAAGTCCCTTTAAAAGCCCCCCAAAAGGAATAAGTGGGTGGCATAGTTCATCCCCTCATTTTTATTTTTATTTTTACAAATTAGACCTAATATCCGCCCCACATTTTCTGTTTTTACCAAACAAGATTTTAACAGTTCTTGAACCATATTAGCATGCCCTTTTTGTTTGGACTAATTTAATTTTTTGTCTGTTTTATTTCACTTATTTATAACATTTATTGAAAACAACTTAACCTATTTTTTATGATTAATTTTCAAGCAGGCAAAAAGTGATGTTATTGTGACATTTTATAAACTTGCACATACTTTTTACATTTGAGCTTACAACTTGGGTAAATTTTAAGGTCCAATAATCACAACAGGCCTCTCCTTGGTAGAGGCTGCCCAAAGATTACTTGTATCAGAGGGGTAGCTATGTTAGTCTGGATCTGTAGAAGCGACAAAGGGTCCTGTGGCACCTTATAGACTAACAGAGGTATTGGAGCATAAGCTTTCCTGGGTGAATACCCACTTCGTCGGATGTCCAGGGGCAGATATAAATATGCAGGGAAGAGTCAGGCTAAAGATAACGAGGTTAGCTCAGTCAGGGAGGGTGAGGCCCTCTTCTGGCAGTTGGGGTGTGAACACCAAGGGAGGAGAAACTGCTTTTATAGTTGGCTAGCCATTCGTAGTCTTTGTTTAATCCTGAGCTGATGGTGTCAAATTTGCAAATGAACTGAAGCTCTACAGTTTCTCTTTGGAGTCTGGTCCTGAAGTTTTTTTGCTGCAGGATGGCTACCTTTAAACCTGTTATTGTGTGTCCAGGGAGGTTGAAGTGTTCTCCTACAGGCTTTTGTATATTGCCATTCCTTATATCTGATTTGTGTCCATTTATCCTTTTGCGTAAGGACTGTCCAGTTTATTACTTGTGTCTCAGTCCAGAAAGTCCCTTCCCTAAACAGAAACTCAACCAAGAGAGAGAACATATCCACCACTTCTTCCTCCAGTTTAGCTGCACTATTGAGACTTCTCCATACAACCCCATGTGGTCCAGCAGCATGACTTGAATTCAGTCCCAGAACCGGTTTTCTAACCAATGGTGATGCAGTTTTGCTGTGAATAATTTGGCTGCCTGTTTTTTGGCTTACAGATGCACATTTCTGGTGACCAGAGCTTTTTCTCTTGCTTGGGTCTGGACTGAGAACTGGATTTGGCTGACCTTGAAAATATGCTCTCCTGTACAGTAACTCCTCAGTTAATGTTGTAGTTGTATTCCTGAAAAATGCGACTTTAAGCAAAACGATGTTAAACGACTCCAATTTCCCCATAAGAATGAATGTAAATAAGGGGGTTAGGTTCCAGGGAAATTTTTTTCACCAGACAAAAGACTATATTACACACACAAGTTTTAAACAAACAATTGAATACTGGTACACAGCAATGATGATAGCGAAGCTTGGTTGAGGTGGAGGGGTCAGAGGGTGGGAATTTCCCAGGGAATGCCTTAAAATGAACTAGCACTCCACTGAGTCCTCAAGGGTTAACTCTCACACTCTACAAGCCAGCAGGAAAGGAAGGAGGGCGCGCGCGCACACACACACACACACACACACACACACACACACACACTCTCTCTCTCTCTCTCTCGTTTGTTTCAGAGATAGAGATGCGCATTTCCAATTAGGTATCAAGAGTGGGGTCAGAAGTACACTGCCTTGTTAATTAGATCAGCAAGCCCGCAGCTGCAGCTTCTGCCTAAGGCAGCAGCTCCCTCCCTCGTGTCCCCCCCCCCCGCTCTATGGAAGATGGGGTAAGCAAGGTGCAGGGGGACATTGGCTCCCCTCCCCCCACACAGCAAGCAGGCACACTGACATTAGTCCCCCTCTTCTTCCCTTCCCCCCCACACAGCAAGCAGGCAGGAGTCTCGGAGAGCAGCACATGGCAGTGGGGGAAGGGACAACTGAACTGCCATTGATAGCCTGCACATGACTAGAAGGGAGCATTTCACAACTGTAAACGAGCATGTTCCCTAATTGATCAGCAACGTAAGAACGAAACAACGTTAACCGGGACGACTTTAAGTGAGGAGTCACTGTAATTTTGGCTGCCTCCCCCTGTCCTTAATATCAGATACATTTGTCGTTTCAGTCCTGATCTCCTGCATTTTCTGCGGTCCTGTGGCTCCTTTCTTCCTAACTGGAATCGTAGCATTCAGGACTTAGAAATTTATTCTTCCTTAAAGCCAGGCAAGTCAGCACTATCTTTCAGTAAGAATTCTTACCTGAATTGCCAAGGTTTCCACTCCTCCTCCCTTCAGAGACTTCTTTACCAAGTGTCTGTTAGTTTGGTTAGTTCCCCAGGTTCCTTGCCACTGTTTTATTCTCAGCCTGATCCAGGCAGCTGTTTTATTGTATGTCTGCTGTTAACTTCCCAAATGTAGGGCCACATTTAACCTTGTTTTAAGTGTGTGCATCTCCACTGAAGTTGATGGTGTGTTTGCTTACAACAGGGCTGAATGTGGACCACAGACTCTATCTTCTTTTCAGCTGAGGTGATAGAGTGGACTTGTTGCAGAAATCTAACAGGAATGCTTTTCCTTTCAGGGAGTAGAAACAGTGAAGAAGGAAATAGACGAAAGCATTCTAGGGCAGACGAGTCCTTACAGACGTCCTGAGCGACTTAGGAAAAGAGCGGAATTCGCTGGAGAGAAGGTCAAAGAGAGAATATTTGAGGCTAATGAGTATGTATTGAATAAAGAGAGACTGTTACCATATATGATCTGCTGAACAT
This sequence comes from Chelydra serpentina, assembly GCA_037349315.1. NCBI lineage: Eukaryota > Metazoa > Chordata > Testudines > Chelydridae > Chelydra > Chelydra serpentina. Next base: position 2,191,496 of record JBAIAC010000192.1, read on the forward strand.
TATCTGATGAATGTTTTCAAACTTGGGCCACAGATTGGGAGGTAGAGTCTAGAGGTGAGGTCAGGCTTCAGGGATAAGAGATGGTTTGAGGGAGTGATCTTCTCTGAGTATTGGTCTGAAGAAGCAGAGCAGGGATAGAAGATCAGTGGCACTCCATTTCTATGGGGAAGAGGGGTGGTGCAGTTACTGTGATTGGCAGATTCTCTCTAATCAAGACTGCAGCCAGCTTCTCTTGGAAAGCTATATTTTATTCCTCCTATAACTTTGGTTTGACCTGAAGATTGGCAAATTTATTCTGAAGGCAAAATACAATATTTCTGCAAAGTTGGAAGAAAATGCATCAGATGTTTGAGTTACTGGGCATTAACAAAGAATATATTGTCCTGACTTGAAATTTTGATTTGTGTATTCCAGTATTTTTGTCTTCCTCACCTCAGACATTTGAGCAGGTCTCTATAATATTTCCTGGATGTCTCACTGTCAACATAAGCTTAATGGGATCAAATCTGAACTCCTGATCTTTCCTTCCAACCCCTTTCCACTCCACCCATTCACCCAGGCTCACACAATGCGTGTCCCAGATGTCCGCTGCAGTCTGCACAGTGAATGATCATCACTATCTTTGTCCTTGTCTCCAGGCTCATTAAGAGCTCGGCTGTTGATTCATGAAATACTTGCCTTTTGCTCTTCCCTAGGGAGGTGATGGGTGTGGTGCTGCACAAGGATTCCAAATGGTATCAGCAGTGGAAAGATTTCAAGGACAACAATGTGGTCTTCAATAGTAAGTGTTCCCAAGGCTTAAGGAACAGAACTTCATTTCCAGTTATCTCTGCTCTGATGCCATCTGTGCAACTAGTCTCACCATAATACAAATCACAGCCGTTTTTGTCATTGCTGCTGTTGTGAGGCGGTGTGAGATGGAAGGTAGGTGTAGCTGCTGACACTGCAGTTATTCCGGCTGCTCCATCTGTGTTGGGACACACCCCCGCAGTCTTCAGCAGAAAGATATTTTTCCACTGCTCCAAGTTCTTGAAATCTGAATTCCCCACTGCATGTTTCCATCTTGTAGATGGCTGTGACCGACAGCCATAAGAGTACTGAACTCTGAACATGGTCCTTCTAATCAGATGCATCCTGGCAATGAGGAGAGGCCAGAGCACTGTATACAACCTGAGAGTGGCATTAAGCCTGTGACTTGTGTAATCTGAGTGTGGGCTTCTTTCTGACACAAAGCGTATGCCACAGAGTCTGCCTGCAGCAAGCCAAGTTCTTTTTTTGAATTGGTCCCATCTGTGGGATTGTGGGCATTTTTTTTTGGACTGTTTGTAATCCCAGTTTCCCATCAGCACCATTAGCTGTCAGTGTTGCATCCTGTACTTATTGGGTAATACATGATAAGTAATCTAGCTTGTTAGTAAGGCTGAAAGGAGTAAAGCGAGCATGCTGAAGACCTAATATTTCAATGAATCAGAAATAACTGGACCAAAGAAGACTGCCTGGTGTCCGGCTTGCCCCTGTGTTCTCCAAGATAAATCACAAAGTCCTTTAACCTCTCCATTGCTCTGACTGTTAAGAATATTTTCCTAATATGTGCCCTGAATATTTCCTTATCTTTTTGCTCACTTGCTCCTTGTCCCACTCTCTTGTGAGACAGGATTCCCTTGAAAGTATTCGTTGGTCACCCTAACATCCCCCAGAATAATCTCTGCTAGACAATACATATTAGCTCCTTTAGACTCCCCTCATGTTACACAGATTGTGCAGTGATTGGAGATTAATTGCTTCTTTAGAGTCGTAGAGTTAGAAGCGACCGCAGGGGTCGTCTAGTCTAACCCTCACCAAGATGCAGGATTGTCTTTTTTTCTAGTTTTTCTATATCCTTCCTGAACTGTGGGACCCAGAGCTGCACATAGTAGTGCAGGTGGGTTGTACCAAGGCTATGTAGAGCCGAGCTAGTTGTTTCTCCCTTTATATACTGTATACGGTATATGTGAAGATATCCGATAGTAAAACTAGTTTTTATAAGGAGTAAGATTCAGAGCTTAAGCCAACCATTGACTGATATGCTTTGGGACGAAACTTCCACTGTGGGCAGGTTTTCCCATAACTACCTAATGCAGCTTCTTCTGGAACTAGCCGCTGTCAGAGAATACTGGACTAGATGGGATACTGGTCTGATGTGGTATGGCAATTTTAATCTGTTTTTGCAATGGGATTACACTGTCAATTCCCTACTTTTTTAACATCCGCTTCTATATCTGTCTTGGAGACTCTGCTTTTCAGGATCTCATCTCCTTCCTTCCTTCCACTAATGCCCACCCTTCTGATCTCTGGTTTCCTAAGAACATCTACAAAGAGCTGTAACAGAGAGGTGGATATTGCCTTTTCATCCCAGGAGATTTATTTCTGTCTTACGCTGTATCTTTGTCCTCAAGGTTTGGGAGTGCATTGCCGCTTAGAGCCTTGTTGTCCTTGCACTACAGTAGAACCTCAGAGTTATGAACACCTCCGGAGTGCTTTTTTTATTTTTTCCCTTTTTTCTCCTTTGGTCTCTGCTGTTGCCTGGTTGTGTACTTCCAGTTCCAAATGAGGTGTGTGGTTGACTGGTCAGTTCATAACTCTGGTGTTCGTAACTCTGAGGTTCTACTGTGCTTTCCCAAACATAAATCAGCAAGGTTTTCTCTTGGATCAGGAACCTGCTGAAAGGTGTTGGCCTAATGTTAGTATCCTGCACTGCCACTGACCCGGTTTTGAATTATATTCCTGGACACTTGCTTTCTGGGTGCAAGTGGTGTGCTGTGGGGAGGGATGGAAGGCCTTACACCAGTGCTGTAACCCGCTGAGATGATTCAGGAGCACTATTTGCTGAGTTGGCAGATACTTTAGTTCTCCTAGGCCAGAAGAATGACAGCTGTATGATCTTTGGGCTCTGACTCTCATGCAGAGGAAAAATTAATCTGTAAACATTATGGAAAAAGATTAATGGTTAAAGATAATTTATCCCTAATTGTGGGGAAAGTAATGACAAAATTTTTTTTTGTCACTGAAGTATTGAAATATATTAAATAATAAGACCGATCTAGAAAGGATTTCATAGGTAAAGTCCAAACCCCTCCAGTCTTGCACTTGAACATGCTAATTCCAATTTAAGATGCACAAAAGAGTGAAATGGCAAGGCAATGATGCTGATCTCCCCTCTTCTTTCAGGGTTCTTTGAAATGAAGATGAAGTATGATGAAAGTGATAACGCCTTCATTCGGGCATCCAGAGCTGTTACAGACAAAGTCACCGATTTAATAGGTAGCATTTCATCTTTGTTGAGAAGAGTCTCTCAAGGGTTACATGACACATAGCTGAGACTCAGGATTAACAATGGGAGTAATAGTGCTGCTGCCCTCAGTGTGTTACTAGCCTTTGGGAAGGAATTTGCGGCTTCCTGATATTTTGCATATATGTATCATGTGTCTTGTGGAATGTTGTAGCAACCAGCCGCTGGATCAGGAGTGGGCAGTTATGACAAATGGGGATGAAATTAAAACCCCAAACACAATGTTTAGCTCTGTCCCGGCAGAACTGACTTATGTGATAGATATGTGAAGGCTGTGTCTCCCCATTACCTTTTGGCAATACTTGTGCCAACAAAGGCTCATTGAATTGAATTGCCTTGTCAGGTGGGCTGTTCTCGAAGACAGAAATGTCAGAGGTTTTGACAGAGATTCTCAAAGTGGACCCAGCTTTTGACAAGGATCAGTTTCTAAAGCTATGTGAGAACGACATAATCCCCAATGTCCTGGAGGTGAGTTAGAGGGGCAGGGACATGATGCACTTATTTCTGCTCTTAAAGTCTCACAGAAGGCTTCCAACTCAGACTGTTTGATTTTGCTAAAGATAAAACTCAGTGCTGGGTAGCTGGCTTTTTGCCCCTCAGACTCAGGGTTCCAGCCAAGCTTAACTAACTGGAAGAAATGACTTAGTGTAAGGAGTGATGGATCTCAGGTCAGGAGAACCATTCCACCCAGTCCAGCAGGTTTTAGGCCCTGACCAGACTGGAAAACAAACTTCCTCTCCCCCTGAGTGATGAATGCTAAGAGCTCCAGAGGGACCTAACATAGTTAGATGAATGGGTAGTATTGTATGCAGTGTGGTTGTAGCTGTGTTGGTCCCAGGATATTAGAGACAAGGTGAGTGAGATAATATCTTTTACTGGGCCAACTTCTGTTGGTGAAAGAAACAAGCTTTCGATCTTACACAGAGCTCTTCTGCAAGTCTGGATCTGAACTGGACCAGACCTGAAGTAAGCTCTAAAACTTGTCTTTCACCAACAGAAGTTTATCCAATAAAAGATATTACCTCGCTCTTAGTAGTGCAATGACAGGCAATATATAGTGTTGACAGGCGAGGTGGCAAAATGAATTACAGGCCTGAAAGGACTTTGTAAGGAGAAGTTGAAAAGATTGGGACTGTTTAGTTTAGAGAAGGAAAATGAGAATGGTATATAAACCCAGGGATGCTAGAGTAAATAAGAATGCTATTCTTTATTTCTCATGATGTAAGAACAGGGCGATGTGCAATTATAGTGCAAGAGGTATATTTAAAACTGATAAAGGGAAATACTCCTTAACACATTTCACAGTTTGTCTGGAGCTCGCTGCCATAAGAGCTCATTGAGCCAGTTGCTTAGGATGATTCAAAAAACGATTTGATGTTTATGGGTAAGCAGGACATCCACAGTGAGGTGTCGTTATATTTTGAAAGCAGATGTTGTGTGGTCACATCTGTGTGTAATAACTCATGAGTTGAGTCTCTCTCAAACTGGTTAAACACATAGCTGTATCTGTAGTGTAGACAGAGCCTAAAACTACGGAATATAGGAATTGTAACACGGGATTGGACCGCCTTTTATCATGCTTCTAACAGTGGCCGATGCTAAATACTTCAAGGAAGGTGCAGAAACCCTTAGATGGACACTTATAGAATAGATTGTCCATGGGGAAGGGTCTTTTTAACCCCAGGCAGTAAGTTCACTTATGACTTGAAGCTTGAAGATTTTTTATGTCTATTGCATTGAAAGTTATCCTGCCTAATGGAACTCTAGATGATGTTATCCATATACATATCCAGTTCTCTCTTGAATCCAGCCATTTCTTGGCTTCAATAATATCTTATAGGAGTAGGTGCCATAAGTTAATTATGCCTTTTTTTTTTTAATCCTGCATTAATTGGAAATGTATTATTGCCTTTCAGTTTAACTGAATGTGCATTGTTGACCTTTTGCCATGCTGAAAATTGAGCGTTTGTTCCTGCTGTTTGCACCCGCTTCCATGTTCCTGCTAAAATACATCTCCCAAAACTTGAAAATTGCTGGAAGGTATTAACGCAGTTTGGTGCATGTTACCTACTTAAGCCTAAAATCTGTGGTTATCTCAAGCAGTGTGTATTTATAGGTACTTCCGTACTGCTCATCACCTTAGTGACTGAAATTTCATCTCACTCCATGTTGAGGTAGGTTAGGAGAAAGGTCCTGGCATAATGTAGGATTTAAAGGAGGTCACTTTTCAAGAGCTGATCGTTTGACAGATGCTCTAGGACAGATGTTTTAAAAGTTCCGTTGTTTGTATTGCTTATATATTACTTCCTTTTTTAGGCTATAATATCTGGAGACCTGGATGTCCTCAAAGATTGGTGCTATGAAGGAGTAAGTATAAATATTAATAATGGGTCTTAAAAGGCCCATTCCCCTCTGGCAGGGCTGGCTCCAGGCACGTGCTTGGGGTGGCCCCTTCTAAGGGGCAGCTAATATAGGGGCAGCGGGGCGGCGCTCAGGGTTTGGTTTTGTTTTGTTTTTTTACTTCGGCAGGACGGCGCTCCGGGGGGGCGTGTGTGTGTGTGTTTTTCTTTTTGTTTCAGCGGGCGGTGCTCGGGGGGGGGGAGGGGTTGCTTTTTTGTTTTTGTTTCAGCGGGAAGGTGCTGGGGGCAGTGGGGTTTTTTTTGTGTGTTTCAGCAGGGCGGCACTGGGAGGGTTATTTTGGCGGGGCGGCGCTCGGGGTTTTTTTTTGGTGGTGGTTTGTTTCGGCGGGGTGGCAGTCATTTTTTTTGTTTTTGTTTTTTTTGCTTGGGGCAGCAAAAAAGTTAGAGCCGGCCCTGCCCTCTGGAGCCTTCTGGTGTTACTTTTGGGCCTGAAATGTCCCAAGATTAGGTTCACCATGGCCCTAACCTTGGCCAAACAGCCACCATCCCCATTATGATATTGCTGTGTGCCTTGCCCTTCCTTTCCCCAGCCCCTCCCTCATGTTTATCCCTGTCGTTTGGTCTTCTGAGAAACATCTACCTTGCTCTTGTGTGCTATAAAATAGCAAATAGATGTTTTCCCAGGTGTCTACTATGACACAAATGTATGTAAACTGCATCTGATCTGTAACTTCAGCAATAACTCCATCATCACATTTTTTTAAATTTGTGGAAGCAACCTTTGTCTGAAGATTCATTTATTCTTTAAATGCCTTTAAATGCTGTCTGTTTCTGCTGCCCGTCCTGCTCCAGAATAATTGGGCTGTTGACAACACACAGAAAACTGTATCCTTTTGTTAAAAAGGACGTGCAATTGCTCAACATTTTTAATGTTTTAAAGTTGCATCAATTTCCACCACAAGAGGGCTGGAAATTCACATAAACCAGATAAGCTTGTGGAAGGAATCTTTCGCATTTTGAACTTGGCAGTTCCTTTTCATAGAGCTTCAGTCTCTTTTGATTGTTTGTGTCTTTATTCAGAATAAAAGTATCAATATCTTGGTATAACAGAGCGGGATGTTTAAAGCCTTCTGCAAGCATTTCAGCACTGATTTATACGTCCTTTAGTTTACTCTGTAGAACAACCCTCTTGAAAGGTTTGTAGAGGAGGCAGTAGGCTTACCCCCATGCCTGAATTACTCAGAGGCAAGGGTTTCCTACATGTTTTATTTTAAACTTAAAAATAAAACTAGCCAAGTTGAGAGTCCGCTTCAAAACCAGCTGAGGAAATGAATAGCGTGTCCCATCGATGGGAGAATCTAGGACATCGGGGAGGGAGGTCTCAAATGCAATTGTGCAAATCGCTATTTGTAGCAAACAGCACCATGTGCTAATGCTATAGAGAACAAGGGAAATAGCCTCTGAGTGCGACCCCCCCCCCCCCCGCCCCTTATAAATTAAAAACACTTTTAAATATATTTAACACCATTATAAATGCTGGAGGCAAAGCGGGGTTTGGGGTGGCGGCTGACAGTTCGCGACCCCCCATGTAATAACCTCGTGACCCCCTGTGTGAGAATCCTGTGCTAATGGATTCATCCTTGGTGAAAGTCCATCATAATAAATTTAGTGCAAACTTCTGTGTGTATAATAACTCTAATAAACAATGGGCCAATGTTCAAATCAGGTCTGAGAATAACTAAATACAACCCCTAGCTCTCAGGGTGCAGTTCTTGGTAAGGTTTCCCTGTCTAATCTCCCTTCAGAACCCTCTGCTTTGACTCCTGTTAGTCTAACCACCTTACCAGTAAGCTTCTGCAGGATATTTGCACTTTTAGGATTTGTGATGAAGATTAGAAGCTTTTCAAGGCACAGACTGTGCCTTCCTTTTTGTTTGACCTACACCTAGTATATTGCTGGAAGCAAATAGCAATTCAACATCCAGGACAACAGTTTTTGATGCATAAATAATAATAAAGCATGTGCGTCTAAAAAGGAGCCAGGAAAAACTGGGCTAATCTCCAAGTTCTGTGTACTGGGGAAATGGCTAGAAAGTTCACTTGCTTTCCAGACTGTTTCCATGTTTGCCGTCAGATCAGAACTGTAAATACTTTGGCTAGCAGGTGCTCTCAATGTGTATGTTTTGTGTCATTAATTATATGCCTACTGTTATGTCCAGCTGCATCACAGAGGGAGTCCCAGACAGGGCTGGATTGTGAGAGCCCCCCTGAGCATTTAATGAAACCACCTGATATTTGCATGAATATAATAATCACATTTGCAAAGAACCGAGATTGTTCAGTGTGTTCACTTTGGTTTGTTTCTTTTGAAATGTTCACTGTAAGGAATCCTCCCTCTTCCTTTCCTTTGTCACTGATTTCCTAGGATATGAGAAGTTCAAACATGTAACCAAAGTTTATATTGCTTTATTTAGCCTTACAGTCAGCTTGCTCATCAAATCCACCAAGCCAAAGCAAAGGGTTTCCGGTTCCACTCCAGAATTCTTGACATTGACAACACTGATGTAAGTTTCCCATTTTCTGTTCCTCCTCGGAGGGTGGGTCAAATCCTGAGCTCCAACTCAGACTTGCCTTCTCACATTGGCAAACTCCTATTCTTCTTCGAGTGATTACTCATGTGTAGTCCACAGTAGGTGTGCATGCTCGCCACGTGCACCGGTGCGGGAAAGTTTTTCCCTTAGCAGTACCCGTAGGGGGAGCGCTTCCCGCAGCCCTGGGGTGGTGCCACTCTGGCACCCTATAAGGGGCGCCACATGCTCCCCTACCCTCAGTTCCTTCTTGCCGCCAGTGAAGGTGCGTCAGAACTTCGCCGTTCCAGCTTCGCTGCAGCTGCAGTTAGAACTAACTTCGGAACGAGTTAGAGTGCCCGGGCCGGGGCATGCCCCGAGCCCAGGGTTTTAAGTCATGCAACACTTGCAGGCGGTCGATGCCCCGGAGTGATCCGCACACAGACTGTTTGCGCTGTTTGGGTGAAACCCACATCAGCGACCGCTGCAAAATCTGCAGATCCTTCAGGCCCCGGATGAAGTGCGAGTGAGATATTAGTCTCCGGGCTATCCTAATGGAGTCGGTGCTGACCCCGACCCCGGTGTGCCGCTCCGAATCGGCACCAGGCACCATGACGTCGACGCGCAGCGACCCCCCAGCACCCTCATCCAGTCGGCACTGGTCCTCGTCTGCGGGCCGCAAGAGGACGAAGAAGATGTCCTCCTCGCAGAAGTCCCGCGACGCACCGGGGACAGAGGCTAGACCCTGTTGGGCACCCCTCGATCCCCCGCGGGCCCCAGGCCTCCAACTCGTGAGGAGCGGAGCAGCCCGGTCCCATTGCCGCAGACCTCTCCAGATGTCCGGATGCCTTCCACGCCAGAGGCTTGCAAGCAGCCCGGGTTGTCTTGTCCCTGCCCATACCTGGAGCACCACCGACGTCGGTGCCACGCTCCAGAGGCAAACCTCCGCTCGGTGCCCCACAATCGTCCCCGGAGAGATACCGGTCGCGGTCAAGGGAACGTTCCCGACACCGGGCCCCAGTCCACGGTGGGATCCATGTGGGTCTCCTCCGACGCCCGCCAGACTGTCAGCTTGGGTACCGTCAGCCCGGAGCTCCCAGCACCGCTCCTCTTCAGAACCCCACTCCACGTCGGCGCACCGCTCTGCGTCAGAACCCCACTCCACGTCAGCGCACCTCTCTGCGTCAGAACCCCACTCCACGTCGGCGCACCTCTCTGCGTCAGAACCCCACTCCACGTCGGCGCACCGCTCTGCGTCAGAACCCCACTCCACGTCGGCCCACCGCTCTGCGTCAGAACCCCACTCCACGTCGGCGCACCGCTCTGCGTCAGAACCCCACTCCACGTCGGCCCACCGCTCTGCGTCAGAACCCCACTCCACGTCGGCCCACCGCTCTGCGTCAGAACCCCACTCCACGTCGGCGCACCGCTCTGTGTCAGAACCCCACTCCACGTCGGCGCACCGCTCTGCGTCAGAACCCCACTCCACGTCGGCCCACCGCTCTGCGTCAGAACCCCACTCCACGTCGGCCCACCGCTCTGCGTCAGAACCCCACTCCACGTCGGCCCACCGCTCTGCGTCAGAACCCCACTCCACGTCGGCGCACCGCTCTGCGTCAGAACCCCACTCCACGTCGGCCCACCGCTCTGCGTCAGAACCCCACTCCACGTCGGCGCACCGCTCTGCGCCAGAACCCCACTCCACGTCGGCCCACCGCTCTGCGTCAGAACCCCACTCCACGTCGGCGCACCGCTCTGCGTCAGAACCCCACTCCACGTCGGCCCACCGCTCTGCGTCAGAACCCCACTCCACGTCGGCGCACCGCTCTGCGTCAGAACCCCACTCCACGTCGGCCCACCGCTCTGCGTCAGAACCCCACTCCACGTCGGCCCACCGCTCTGCGTCAGAACCCCACTCCACGTCGGCGCACCGCTCTGCGTCAGAACCCCACTCCACGTCGGCGCACCGCTCTGCGTCAGAACCCCACTCCACGTCGGCCCACCGCTCTGCGTCAGAACCCCACTCCACGTCGGCCCACCGCTCTGCGTCAGAACCCCACTCCACGTCGGCGCACCGCTCTGCGTCAGAACCCCACTCCACGTCGGCCCACCGCTCTGCGTCAGAACCCCACTCCACGTCGGCGCACCGCTCTGCGTCAGAACCCCACTCCACGTCGGCGCACCGCTCTGCGCCAGAACCCCACTCCACGTCGGCCCACCGCTCTGCGTCAGAACCCCACTCCACGTCGGCCCACCGCTCTGCGTCAGAACCCCACTCCACGTCGGCCCACCGCTCTGCGTCAGAACCCCACTCCACGTCGGCGCACCGCTCTGCGTCAGAACCCCACTCCACGTCGGCCCACCGCTCTGCGTCAGAACCCCACTCCACGTCGGCCCACCGCTCTGCGTCAGAACCCCACTCCACGTCGGCCCACCGCTCTGCGTCAGAACCCCACTCCACGTCGGCCCACCGCTCTGCGTCAGAACCCCACTCCACGTCGGCCCACCGCTCTGCGTCAGAACCCCACTCCACGTCGGCGCACCGCTCTGCGTCAGAACCCCACTCCACGTCGGCGCACCGCTCTGCGTCAGAACCCCACTCCACGTCGGCGCACCGCTCTGCGTCAGAACCCCACTCCACGTCGGCGCACCGCTCTGCGTCAGAACCCCACTCCACGTCGGCCCACCGCTCTGCGTCAGAACCCCACTCCACGTCGGCGCACCGCTCGATGTCGGGGCACCGCTCGACTTCGGGGAGTTCACACCGGCGGGACTGAAGGGGACGTCACTTAAGGTCTCGACCCAGGAGGAGTTACCGCAGTCGGTCGTGGCATGGACGTCGGCGCCACCCTTCTCTGGAGTCCTGGTCAGAGTCTCCACTACTTCGCCCCATAGTCCTGGGCGTCGATCGCCGGCACCGCGCCCTCGCGGGTCCGCCCATCGCGGTCGGTCTCGGAGCAGCAGCTACAGCCACTACTGATCGAGCTCCAGATCGTGGTCTCGTGGTCGGCGTCGAGCCAGTCACCACCGCTCCACACGGCCGTGCCGCAGTAGGGACTCATTCGCGAGCCCGTCCCCAGCCAGGAGCTGCTCCTCCGTCAGCCAGATCACCTAGGCGACCAGCCTGGGTCGTCAGCACCACAGCAGGCGCCGTGGCACGGGGCCCCGTGGCCTGGCCAGTGGTACCAATGGACACCGTGGGCCCTGACGCAGCTGCAACCGGGACCTCAATCGGCGGCCGGGATCTCGGAGGCACCGCAGGCCTCCCTCCCCAGGCCCCCCAAAAAAGCATCCACGGGACACTCGTCCTCAGTGCTGTGTCTGGAGGCAGAGTCGGGAATGGGCCCTCTGAGGCCGCTGGACGCCCAGAGTTCGGTGCCACCCTCCCCTCCATCCCAAGAGGAGGTAATAGCAGCCCCGCCCCCGTGGTCCCGCAGGAGGACTTCCGGGCTCACCAGGCGGAGGAAGTTGAGGAGCCTCGGACACCCTATTTAATGTCCTGTCCTCGCCAACCCCGGGTAGGGTGGCCCTCCCCCTCCATGACAGGATGGCAAAAATCACCCAGGCCGGATGGCTGATGCCGGCCTCCCTGGCTCCCATATCTAAGAGAGCAGAGCGTAAGTACTTTGTACCAGCAAAGGGGCATGAATACTTGTACACCCACCCGGCGCCCAACTCCTTGGTGGTGGAGTCTGTTAACCACAGGGAACGACAGGGACAGCCGGCCCCTACCCCAAAGAACAAGGACTCGAAACGGCTGGACTCTTTTGGGAAAATTTTTTGTTCCACTGTCAGTTTCCAGCTGCGGGTAGCGAACCACCAAGCCTTACTCGGCAGATACGAGTTCAACCTCTGGGGCTCTGTGCCGAAGTTTGAAACGTATATCCCGGAATGGGGAAGGAATTCCAAGCGATGATTGAGGCGGGCGCGACGGCAGCCAAGGCGTCCCTGCAGGCAGCATCCGACGCAGCTGACACGGCCACAAGGTCGATGGCGTCGGCGGTCTCCGTGAGACGGGCTTCATGGCTCCAGCTGTCGGGCCTGTCCAGTGAGGCCCAGTCGGCCATCCAGGATCTCCCGTTCGACGGCAAGGCCCTGTTCGCGGAGCAGACGGACGTTAAGCTGCATGGAATGAAGGACTCCTGCACGACCCAGCAAACCCTGGGTCTATATGTCCCGCCGTCAGCAAAACCCAAGTTCAGGGTGCCACAGGCCTCTGGGCAGTCTACCCAGCGTAGGGCCGAGCACTCCTACAAGAGGTTGCGGGACCATGGAAGAAGGCCCCACAAGCAGTTGTGACTGGGCCCGCAGCCGGGGCCCTATAAGGGCAAGCAAGCGGGAAAGAAGCGTTTTTGACCAGACGCTCAAGGGCGCCCTGCCAGTTCCACTCAGGGATCCACCTGCAATAAAGCTTCCCTTTGTCAACCGGTTGTGTGCTTTCCTGCTGGAATCGTCGCGATTGACCTCAGACCAATGGGTCCTCAACACCATCTCTAGGGGGTACACTCTCCAATTCACTTCCCATATGCCCAACCACCCCCCGTCCCCATTCTGCCTGTGGGACCCCTCCCGCGAAACCCTGCTCAAGCAGGAGGTGGGGTGGCTCCGGGGCCTACGCCCCGAGGAGTTCTGGGGCAAGGGGTTCTACTCCCACTGTTTCCTCATCCCGAAAGCCAAAGGGGGTCTCAGGCCCATTATGGACCTGCGGGGTCTCAATTGCTTCATGGTAAAGCTCAAGTTCCGCATGGTCTCCCTAGCTTCTATTATCCCTGGCGCGCTGCCCTCGACCTTCAGGATGTGTACTTCCATATCCACATATTCAAGGGACACAGACGGTTCCTCCGTTTTGTGGTGGGTCGGGAACATTACCAATTTATGGTCCTCCCGTTTGGCCTGTCTACCACCCCCAGGGTGTTCACCAAGTGTATGTCAGTAGTGGCAGCCTACCTCAGGCGGAAGGGGTCCCCTAGCTGGACGATTGGATGGTGAGGGGAAGCTCCCGGTCACAGGTCAGGAACCATGTGACGCTCCTTTTGTCCACTTGCACCTCCCTGGGCCTGTTGGTAAACAGTGCGAGATCCACCCTAGTCCTGGTGCAACGCATAGAGTTCGTCGGGGCCCTCCTGGATGCCTCCTTGGCCACAGCCTCCCTTCCGAGGGACAGGTTCAAGGCCATTCGGGAACTCATCAACACGGTCACATGGTTCCCGATGACCATGGCCAGGACGTGTTTGCAGCTCTTGGGTCACATGTCGGCGTGCACCTACGTGGTCCTCCATGCCAGGCTTCGGATGGGGCCCCTCCAGCTTTGGCTGGCCTCAAATTTCTCCCAGGCCAGGGACAGGATGGACAAGATCCTCACCGTCCCCGGCTCAGTGGCCGACTCCCTGAAGTGGTGGTCTTTCCCTCCAAGAACATGCTCCAAGGGGTCTCGTTCAGGGACAGGGACGCCTCGGACCTGGGTTGGGGGGCCCATGTGGGGAGTGTTCAGACCCACGGTTTGTGGTTGGCCCAGGACTTGACTCTACACATAAACATGAAAGAACTGAGGGCGGTGCGCCTAGCGTGCATGGCGTTCTGCCCATTCCTCAAAGGGAACATCGTACGGACAATATGGCCTTGATGTTCTACATCAGTAGGCAAGGCGGAACCTGCCACGAAGCCCTCAAACTCTGGGATTTCTGTATAGCCCACGATATCTCCCTCAGGGTTTTCCACCTACCAGGCACTCGCAGTGAGTGGGTAGATCACCTGAGCAGGGAATTCTCCTCCCAGCACGAGTGGTCCCTTCACCCAGAGGTGGCCCACCAGCTCTTCCGAGAGTGGGGTACTCCCCAGGTGGATCTGTTTGCGACCCGGCAGAACTGGCGTTGCCCCCGCTTTTGCTCCAGGGGAGGGCTGGGGAGGGGCGCCATCTCCGATGCCTTCTTTGTGCTGTGGTCGGGCCAGCTCTGTTACGCCTTTCCCCTGATCAGCAAGGTGCTGCAAAAGATAAAGATGGACAAGGCCAAGGTCCTCCTGATTGCCCCGGCGTGGCCGAGGCAGCACTGGTACGGGACTCTCACGAGCCTGGCTATCGCCTGGCCGCGGCCACTCCCATCTCGCCTGGACCTGCTATCGCAAGATCAGGGCCGGCTCCTCCACCCCAACCTGGCAACCCAAACCTTCTTGGCCCTCCACCTCACAGATTGACTGCTCCATGGTTAGGTAGGGAGGAGAGGACATGCTCGGAAGAGGTACAGCAGGTTCTCCTGGAGAGCAGGCGCCCCTCTACAAGACTGGCCTACTCGGCGAAATGGGCACGCTTCTCCTCATGGGCTGTCAAAAAAGGGATCTCCCCTCTGGCCTCCCCGATCCAGTTCATTCTGGACTACCTCCTGCACCTTAGGACTCAGGGCCTGGCGCCCTCGTCTGTCAAGGTGCATCTGGCGGCCTTCCCGGCCTTCCACCCGCCGGTGCAGGGCCATACAGTATTTTTCCATGCCATGACAGGCTGATTCTTCAAAGGCTTGGACCGTCTCTTCCCCTATGCTAGGCCCCCCTGTTCCTCAATGGGATCCAAACCTGGTACTGTCCCACTTCACGGGGCCCCCATTCGAACCCCTGGCCACATGTTCGTGGTCACACCTCTCCTGGAAGGTGGCCTTCCTGGTCACAATCACGTCAGCCAGATGGGTCTCAGAACTCAGGACCCTGACGTCTGAGACCCTGTACATGGTCTTCCACAAGGACAAGTCCAGCTCCACCCACACCCGGCATTCCTCCCGAAAGTAGTCTCCGCCTTCCACATGGGCCAGGACATTTTCCTGCCAGTCCTCTGCCCCAAGCCGCATGTGTCTAATGAGGAGCATCGTCTCCACACGCTCGAGGTGCGCAGGGCTCTGGCCTTCTACCTCGAGTGGACCAAACCATTCAGAAGATCCTCACAGCTGTTCGTGGCGTCGGCCGAATGCATAAGGGGTCAGCTGATCTCCACACAACGACTGTCCAATTGGATCACTTTGTGCATCCATACTTGTTATGACCTGGCGGATGTCCCCCTTCCGCCAATTGTGAAGCACATTTGACTCGGGCACAGGCCTCGTCCGCAGCCTTCTTGGCCCACATCTCTATCCAGGACATCTGTATGGCTGCTACCTGGTCTTCGGTTCACACGTTCACCTTGCACTATGCGATCATCTCCCAAGCCAGGGATGATGCCGGATTCGGCAGGGCTGTTCCTCATCCCGAGAACTTGTGAACTCCTACCCACTTCCAACAGATATAGCTTGGAATCACCTACTGTGGAATACACATGAGCAATCACTCGAAGAAGAAAAGACAGTTACCTTTTCCGTAACTGGTGTTCTTCGAGATGTGTTGCTCACGTCTATTCCACATTCTGCCCTCCTTCCCCACTGTTGGAGTAATCTGACAAGAAGGAACTGACGGTAGGGGAGCGTGTGAGAGTGGTACTACCCCAGGGGCGCCGGGGGGAGCATTCCCCCTACTGGTACTGCTAAGGGAAAAACTTTCCGGCACCAGTGCACATGGTGAGCACGCACATCTACTGTGCATTAGCAGAAAATGGCTGCCCAATTGAATTCCTGAACTGGCACATGACCGTAAAGTCTGGCTTTAGACACATGGGATAAAAGTGCTCAGATCTGAAAGTCTGGTTCCCTGCCTCAGTCCTGACTGAGCTGGTGGGGAGGTGCCAATATGATTTATTGCTGTGCTAGAAACTTAGGGCTGGTCTACGCTACAGCCTCTCTCCCGCCGATGTAAGTGCCCCACTACACCGACGACATAACTCCAGCTCCACCAGAGGTGTGAGGCTTATGTCGGTTACTTACATCGGCTGTTGTCTTGTCACGACAAGAAAGCTGGGCAGCTAGAGCGCAGCTACCTCCCGCTCTCCTGGAGAGCTGGGCCTGCTCTCCAGAGGCGAGAAGCCCCAGATGGCTTCACTCCCGGCGGGGAATGGAGAGGTGAGAAGCCCTGGGCGGCCTGCTTGGGAGCCCGGGAGCCTGTGGGGCAGCTGGACTCCTGGCAGGGAGCTGAGACCAGGCTCTCTGCTCCCCACACTGCCCCTCTTAGGTCAGTGGAAGCGCTCCTGGTAAGGATGTGCACCACTGATCCAAGGAAGGTCGTGTGGATGTACCCCATGGCAGAATTACTGTGGGGGCTGTAAGTCAACCTAATATAGGTCGACTTATCTTTCTAGTGTAGACATACTTTTAGGTTCAAGTGCAACTAGGAAGGCTTCACTTGCCAGGCGGATGAAGTGCTGAGCTTAGTCTTGGCAGAGTGAGAGACTCTCCTTTCCTAACGTTGTTACTCCATAGAGAATGACAGGTGAGGCTGTGGCAGAGTTCTCTGCCCACTTGCCTGGGTGAAGTCAGTCCGTGGCTGTTTTAAGGGGAAGGACATGTACAGTGAGTAACTTGCCTGCCCTCTGTGCCGCACGCAGGTGGGAAATGGAGTCCAGCAACTTGCCTTAACTTTTTTTTTTTAATAAGTGCTCCAATCCTGGAAACGCTGCTGCTGTTCATTTGAACACGCATCTTAGCTCTGCCCTGTGTGTGCATTATAATGCAGTCTTTAATTAAATGATCAAATACTACTGCTTAATAGTAATCTGTGACTTTTTCTACTACCTTAGAGACACATTACTTCTGAGGTAATACAATCAAGGATTTAAAGACCATGGGTAAAATTTTCAGTAGCTCCTAAGTCACTTAAGCACATATGAACAATTGACCCTGTATCATAATAGATTCCTGCCAGAGGGGAGCATCGTGATTGCTTCTCAGCTTTGCATTCTTAATAAAGCAACTTTAATTTTGCATTGTCTTTTGCATTTAATTTCCTAGGTTTTTAGAGAGGTAAGGGATGTCAGTGGAATAGAGGACAGGAAAAGGGGGAAAAAGGCATTGGCCTTCATGGCTTCTATTCCACTTAAAGTTCCTTTACCCCATTGGGACTTACCTCGTTACGGGCTATTTACTTACGAGGTGGGAAGTGTCAAAGTTGGAGGTGGATTTGAGTTATTTCCCTGGAAAAAGTATACTGCTGTTTCTTAAGACTTTTTTTATCATCCTCTCATAACTTAGGCTAGGTCTACACTAACCCCCCCTATCGAACTAAGATACGCAACTTCAGCTACGTTAATAACGTAGCTGAAGTCGAAGTACCTTAGTTCGAACTTACCTGTGGTCCAGACGCAGCGCGCAGGCTCCCCCGTCGACTCCGCCTACTCCGCTCGTCGAGCTGGATTACCAGCGTCGATGGCGGAGCACTTCCTGGTTCGATTTATCGCGTCTTGACAAGACGCGATAAATCGAACCCAGAACATCGATCCCGCGCCTCCGACGCGACGGGTAAGTATAGACATACCCTCAGAAATAGCTGAAAAGATCTTGTTCACATTTTCCAAAAAAATTCAACCCTCATAGAATATCAGGGTTGGAAGGGACCTTAGGAAGTCATCTAGTCCAACCCCCTGCTCAAAGCAGGACCAATCCCCAATTTTTGCCCCAGATCCCCATATGGCCCCCTCAAGGATTGAACTCACAACCCTGGGTTTAGCAGGCCAATGCTCAAACCACTGAGCTATCCCTCCCTCCTCAGGGAAATAAGAATGGAAAATTCCTGCCCAAAAGGGACCATTTTTTCTGAAAGTGAGGTATAAGTATTTAAAAACATGGTTATAATGAGGAAACATTTTGCTACAGTGTGCTAGTACAATTGACTCAAGCAATTGTACTAGCAGAACTGGTATAATTCAGTCTAGTAGCCAGAATCAGCCTTGAAATTGATTACAGACTAGTGATTTACTGTGCAAGTCGTAGTGGTCATCTTAAATTCTTCTGATGTTAACATGCAGAAAGACACCTCCACTTTCTAATAGAAGATGTTTCTCTTGTTACAGATTGCTCTGGGGAAGATGATGGAGCAGAGACCCGTATTAGTTATCGCTTTCTATGCTCAAGTTGTTCTGGTGACTAAAAATCAGAAAGGAGAGGTGGTAGACGGAGATCCGGTAAGTGATGCTGTCAAGGCTGATTCCCCACTCTGGCACTGTGAGTGCAGAAGGTGGGGCCCGCAAGGATTCTAACAATTAATACTGACCACTCCAAGCTGGTATTAAACTCCCAAGGTTACAGCTTTTCTCTGACCTTGGATGGGTAGATGCTGCCACCACCCAAGTGCAAAAACCCCTTTGAGAACCCAGGAAGGCACACTTGGAAATTCCTTCCTGTGGGGTACCCTCAAGCCCTTTCACCCCACCCCCGGGGAAGAGCTGAGAAAGAAAAACAACGGAAATCAGCTGTTGCCATCAGCTAATTAAACAGCATGTGCACAACCCTCTTAGGACACAAAAATCCAATCCTGTTCTTAAAAAAGGTAAATTTTATTAAAACAAAAAGAAAGAAAAGACATCTGGAAACTCAGGCGATTGCTAGATTTAAAAAGAGCAAATACAAGGATTAAGCATCAAGAATAGTTCTTGAGGTCCAGCTTAAAGGTTGCAAGCAAAACAAAAGCACCCGGGGTTAGCACAGAGGTGTCCTCAAGCCATAAAGAAATTAAAGGAGGTAAACCTAATCGTGTCTTCCTAGACATTTCCTGATCTCCTTACATATCCGGGATTTCAAATGAGTAGTTTGTAGGTATGATACCGATGATTTTTCATACCTAGCCCCAAGCTTTTTACCGCATAGTTTCAGCCCTGTCTCTTCTTTTCTCTGAGAACAACAGACAGACAAAAGGGGAGTCTTGTTTCAATTTCAAAAAGTTCTAGCCTTCCCATTCACTCTTTGGGCCAGGTGCTGACTTACTTCCTTTTGCCTATGCATAGCAGTGAGACTTTTTAGCCCTTTACAGGTAAAGCAAGTAGAGAAGAGCTACTAAGAGGGATTTTATAGCTAACTGGTTGGGTCCATAAAAGGGAGCTCCCTCCCCGTCCCCCCCTTTCATTTATCACGGATACCCTGTACTGTGTGTGAAAAATGAAGTGCTTTGCAGTCAGTTCTAGTGAGATTATGTGCATTCACTTTTAATCCAGTCATCACTGTGTAACACACACATCTGCCATGGAGCCTGGCTAATGTGCATTTAACTAATCCATACTCTCCATAATTCACCCCCACAAACACATGCCCTCTCCGCTTCTGAGCAGAGATGAAATAGTGCTCTAGCGAGAGGTCTGTCATTACTGAGCCCTCATTACTTCAGTATGTTTGCTAGAACATCACTGATTAAAACTAAGCTTGTCAAATAAATGAACAAGTACATTTTGTGATGGAGACCCGGGCTTTCTTTAGAATGATCACTTACTAATAGATGAAGTTCAGTGCTTCACAGTGGGTCTCCAAGTCACCAGTGTGAAGTACCAAGGTCCTGCACTCAAAGCACACATGAAAACTTTGCACTGTAAGCATGTCCAAACGTCTTGTGTGTCCCAGAGCTCAGATGCTTTCACTGCTATTAACAGAGATCTAGAAAATGGAACAATTGATTTAAAAAAAATCCACCAACAGAAAAAACTGGAGGGGGGAGTACTTGGAAAAACAAGATATCTGATGGTAAGACCCTTAGCAGCCATCTTAAAAAGTGCTCAGAATGAGAAAGGTGTAGTGAGCTGGTGTAGAGCTAATGGGATTTGGGTTTTTATAGTGGGAAATGGTGATTGGGTCCAATAAGTTACACTTGAATCCCAGGTGAAATCATGGAACCAAATAATGAAAGGGCAAAGCATCCAGATGCATCTAGCACAGCGGGTTCCTGCCCCTGGGTACACCTGCTCCCTTCCTGTGCCTGGCCTGGCTCAGCCACTCAGAGCTCTGTCCTTGTCAGATGCAGGGGGTGGCAGGTATACTGCCTGAGATCGTTGTGCTGGTGCATTTGAAATGCCAAGGGATCCTGGGCAGCAGTTGGGAGTAGCAAAGGATGGGATTATGGTTTAGAGAAGGTTGTGAAACCCGAGGAGATGAGTGCCATCGGCAGCATACCGCTCAGAGGATTACACAGAATTACTCTCAGCATGCAGCTTGATTGCATTGCTTTAAAGTCTAGTGACAGAGCTGCTAGACAAAGGTGGAAAGTCCCAGCAGTGGCTCAAGCCAAATTGGAAATAAGCAGGACTGTTACTATCTATCCAGGATTGAGTGCAGAGAACAGGGGCTGCTACCTTTACAGATCTCCCTGTTTGGGACTGTCATCTTGGTATGCGTTTTGAACAAACTATCTCACTTTACCGTCACATACATCCCGTCACTTCATGGCTGAAATGTAGGACCTTTCTGAGCAAAAAAAATTTCGCATATTAAAAACTTTGGGAAAAACAGCAGGGATAGAAGTAAAAACAGTAACCTCCCCCCCACCCCCATCCCAAGTTAGTGAATCAGCCTTACTCAACATGCCTCAGTTAATCAGCTAATCACTTCTTAATGTGGCTGCTTTACATAGATACCAGAACTTGATACACTTGGTCTGTTCTTCATGCACTTGGTTTTTGTGTGCACCTGGGTTGTCTTAGATCAGCTGTTTCTGGACTGCATGGAAGTGTCTGATAGGAGAGTCTCATGTGACTCTTCATGAGAGAGAAACCATAATAAGGAAAGCGTAATTATGAATAATAATGGCATCTGCTTCGGGCCCTGTAGGGCCATCTGAAAGGAGCAGTGAAAGCCCATTGGTTAAGTAGGAGAATGGTGCCAAGCTAGGAGGTGCTGTAAACACCTGGCAAGAGGGAGAGATGAAAAGGGAGTGGCAGTATTGTGGTAGCCGTTCTGACTGCTGCTCCACACACATGCACTCAGCTGCCTGAGATGGTAGCTCTATACTGCAGCTGTAAGTAATATCTAGCTCTCATCATTAGGTCTCAAAGCGCTTTGCAAAGGACGTCAGTATCATTATCCCCATTGTAAAGATGGGGGAAACTGAGGCACAGAGGAGAGGGAAATGATAAACCAGGGCACATTAGGACCTTCATTTCCTAGCGGGGCTCTTTCCTGTTTTTATATTTAATTTGTTTATTTCTATGTTTTGGGTGCATGCTTTCTTGCCTTTCTCTGTCCCTGATGAGAGGGACCTCTGGGTGTGAGGAGCCCAGAGGTACTGGATACTTGGGGGAGAAATTAGCAAAATTGAATTGAAGCGGGAGAAATGAAAACTAATAAATTGCAAGAGGGGTGGGGAATAATCTCAAGCCCAGTGAGTTTAGGTTCTGGATCCACTGTAATTACCTGGTTTGAGCC
Source organism: Chelydra serpentina (assembly GCA_037349315.1). Lineage (NCBI taxonomy): Eukaryota > Metazoa > Chordata > Testudines > Chelydridae > Chelydra > Chelydra serpentina. Next base: position 2,212,994 of record JBAIAC010000192.1, read on the forward strand.
AGAACCTTAGTACAAACTGTGTTCCTCTCCTCGTGCTAGACCCTGCACATGGCACAGTCCGGTGTTGGGATCTCTGAAGCTACTCTGAGGATGCCTGACTGACCATGCCCTGTCCTGGAATCTGTGGGGGAATCACTTCTTGCAGTGCTTTCATTTGTCCTTGTAAACTGTCATTCACTTAAGCACCGTCTGTGGATAAATTCTGTCAAGCTCGTTTTGGGAGTTAATGGGGTTTAAGAGCTTGTGAAATTTTCTGGAAATGCCCGTGTGGCTGAGTGGCAGGCTCTCCAGACGGCTCTCGCGTGCCTGGGCAATGTTTAAGTAGTTTAATGATGTATAATAGGTGACGCTGCAAGGAGCCTGGAGCTGGCAGTTTCCAAGAGCCTTCCATTAAAATGAATACATGTGTTTAATAAATATTTGCTTTTCTCAGCCATTCTTCTAAGCCAGGGGTCTCAAACACGCGCCCCCCCCCCCTCCGCGCCCCTCCCGAGTTACGTTCTGAAGTTCTGCCGCCAGAACAACTGTCTGGCGGCTTCGCGGTTTCTGGGAGGGAGAGGGGAGGAGCGGGAAGCGTGCACACAGGGGAGGAGGGGGAGAGAAGAGGCGGGCCGCCGGGCTCCCCCCGCCCCTCCTCCCAATTACGTCCTATGGCTGGCAACTCCCCTCACCCCACCCCCCCAGTTACATTCTGTGGCCGCCAACTCCCCTCACCCCCACCCCCAGTTACGTTCTGTGGCCGCTAAGATCCCCGTTCCCTCCGCGCTGCTCCCCCAGGCAGTTCCCGCCGCCAGAAGAGCTGTCTGGCGGCTTCGCGGTTTCTGGGAGGGAGAGGGGAGGAGCGGGAAGCGTGCACACGGGAGGAGGGGGAGAGAAGAGGCGGGCCGCCGGGCTCCCCCCGCCCCTCCGCTCAATTATGTCCTATGGCTGCCAACTCCCCTCACCCCACCCCCCCAGTTACATTCTGTGGCCGCCAACTCCCCTCACTCCCACCCCCAGTTACGTTCTGTGGCCGCTAAGATCCCCGTTCCCTCCGCGCTGCTCCCCCAGGCAGTTCCCGCCGCCAGAACAGCTGTCTGGCGGTTTCTGGGAGGGAGGGGAGAGGAGCGGGGAGCCACGCACTCAGGGGAGGAGGCGGAGAAGGGGTGGGGCCTAGTGGAAGGGGTGGAGTGGGGGCGGGGCCAGGGGCAGCGAGGGGGCGGGGTTAGTGATGCGGCCCTCGAGCCAATGCACTAGTCCTCATGGTAATTTGAGTTTGAGACCCCTGTTCTAAGCCCAGACTATAGGTTTACAGAAAAAAGGACTACTTTTAATGATGGGCCCATCTGGACTGATTTGCAGCCTGTCATATTGACTGCAGGGGGAAGAGAGATCTATTTAGTGATTTCTCACATTAAATTAGCCCATTGGTAAAAGATGGGTATCGATGGGATAATTATTAAAGGGGATATCAAAGCCCGTTTTCTCTCTGGTTCCTTGAGAACAGCAATAAATCAGGGAGATGCATTAAAATTCTGTAAAGGAAATGAAACTTTAGTTTTAATCCAATGTCAGCTACAGGCCGGCGGGCAGCCATGGTTCAATATTACTGTTGCACTTCTCTGCCGTGCCTTGGAGTCATGAGCAAATCACCTTCTAGGTAAAAGAGCCTCAAGTTGTAAACTCGCTGAATAGAAATCATGTGCTTGTTCCTGCTGCAGTATTGCCCTGTTTGCACTCACCCACTACAGTGCTGCAAACTCCCCCTCAGTGGGATACGTAGGAAGTTTGGGAGCATCTGAAATGATTGTCAGGTGATCTAGCAAATACGCCACTTTAAAAAAAAGAGCAGGAGACAGAAGCTTGTGGAGTTTTGCACAGTTGATCTGGGGAAATAGGCCTTTAACCATCCAGCAAAGCACTTTTGAAAGGTCCAAGGAATCCTCTTTAAAATTAATCCTGAGAGATTGTGGTACCACAAATTTTAATCTTAAATGCACAACTACAGTTTAGAAATCCACTTCTGGGAGTCCACAGATGTTTGCTGTCCCAGTTTCTTTGAATATATGCAGCAACATGCACTGCATATCCAAGATTAGGATGTAGCTCTATTAATAAAAATGCAAAATCAGTCACCCAGAACTCCCACAGTGCAGATAACGGGTTGTTTTCTTTGTTCTGTGATGTCTCATTCCCCAGTAAGAAAGCCATCTTCCCTGTGTTTTGATGTCACACGATCCCTATAGTTGTCTGCCACACTTCCAATAAAACACCCTATTTTTCAGGAACCTAAACCTTTCCAGATAGATCATAGCTTTGGTGCCAATTTCTCCTTTCTTAGTTTGCCTCTCTCATTACAGAATGTAATGAAATGGAGTTTGAATGTCACAGATAGCTAGAAAATGCAAATTAAGGTTTCAGTGGCAATTAACTCAGTCCCATTACCAATCTTATATGTTTATACACTTACCAGCATAGACTTCTTCAGGAAAATACCGCAGTAGAACCTCAGAGTTATGAACACCAGAGTTACGAACTGACCGATCAACCCCACACCTCATTTGGAACCGGAAGTAAGCAATCAGGCAGCAGCAGAGACTAAAAAAACCTAAAAAAATACAGTATAGTGCTGAGTTAAATGTCAACTAACAACAAAATAAAAGGGAAGCAGCATTTTTCGTCTGCATAGTAAAATTTGAAAGCTGTATTAAGTCAATGTTCGATTGTAAACTTTTGAAAGAACAACCATAACGTTTTGTTCAGAATTGAGTGTTTCAGAGTTAGAAACAACCTCCATTCCCAAGGTGTTCATAACTCTGCGGTTCTACTGTATACGTATTGACCCAGGATAACAGGACTAGAGTGAGTACTACATGTGTGCAGGGCTTTGATCTGGATGGAAATGGAATGATTGCATTTCCTGCCGTTTCGTGACTTTTCATAGTACAGGTTAAAGTTGTATTAAGAGGTTTTTGTATTGAATTTCCTCAATTATTAAGGAGAGAAGGACGGGCAGGGGGTGGGGAGACATGGGGAAAAGATAAAAGGCTAAAAATGACAGAAGATCAGGGTAAACATGCTTCCTAATGGGCACCAGCCAGCCCAAGGCTGTTGGAGATTGCGTACTTAGGTGTTCGCATTCACACAAGTCCATATTCAAATGCTCTCAGCTTTATGAAAGCAGAGGTACTAACTGCAGGAGAGTCCATGCGGAGTTCAGCTGCTCCTTGGTTATCTGTGTTACACACATTTTCCTTGTATGTGTTCTTGTTGCCATATAACTCAAATGGCTTCCTAGCTCAAATTCTCAAGCATCACAACCCTTTGGGGCAAAAGCTAAGTAGGGAAAATTCAGCCCAAAAGGTTAAGTTTTTTAAACACTGCGCAAGAGAAAGTGAGCTATTGATATACGGCATTTTGGTAACCTTAACTAAAGCAGATAAAAAACAAAATCAGTGTGGGACTTATATAGCAGCACTGTTGTTCTCTCTCTGGGTGGGTGGGTGGAGGAGGGGGTGACTCCTAGCCCAGCAGCGGTGCTGTGTTCTCCGTGGTGGGTGGAAGGTGGAGAGACTCTTAGCCCAGCAGTGGTGCCATGTTCTCTGAGAGGGGGAGGGGAGTGACTCCACAGTGTTCTTGCCAGCAAGTTAAAGTAGTATGGGCTGGATGAATGGACTGTAAGGTGGATAGAAAACTGGCTGGATGGTCGTGCTCAACGGGTAGTGAGCAATGGCTCCATGTCTAGTTGGCAGCCGGTATCAAGTGGAGTGCCCCAAGGGTCGGTGCTGGGGCCGGTTTTGTTCAATATCTTCATTAACGATCTGGAGGATGGTGTGGACTTCACCCTTAGCAAGTTTGCAGATGACACTGAACTGGGAGGAGTGGTTGATACGCTGGAGGGTAGGGACAGGATACAGAGGGACCCAGACAAATTAGAGGATTGGGCCAAAAGAAATCTGATGAGGTTCAACAAGGACAAGTGCAGAGCCCTGCACTTAGGACGGAAGAATCCCATGCACTGCTACAGACTAGGGACCAAATGGCCGGGCAGCAGTTCTGCAAAAAAGGACCTAGGGGTTACAGTGGACGAAAAGCTGAATATGAGTCAGCAGGGTGCCCTTGTTGCCAAGAAGGCTAATGGCATTTTGGGCTGTATAAGTAGGGGCATTTCCAGCAGATCGAGGGACGTGATCATTCCCCTCTATTCGGCACTGGTGAGGCCTCATTTGGAGTACTGTGTCCAGTTTTGGGCCCCACACTACAAGAAGGATGTGGATAAATTGGAAAGAGTCCAACGGAGAGCAACAAAAATGATTAGGGGGCTGGAGCACATGACTTATGAGGAGAGGCTGAGGGAACTGGGATTGTTTAGCCTGCAGAAGAGAAGAATGAGGGGGGATTTGATAGCTGCTTTCAACTACCTGAAAGGGGGTTCCAAAGAGGATGGATCTAGACTGTTCTCAGTGGTAGAAGATGACAGAACAAGGAGTAATGGTCTCAAGTTGCAGAGGGGGAGGTTTAGGTTGGATATTAGGAAAAACTTTTTCACTAGTAGGGTGGTGAAGCACTGGAATGGGTTACCTAGGGAGGTGGTGGAATCTCCTTCCTTAGAGGTTTTTAAGGTCAGGCTTGACAAAGCCCTGGCTGGGATGATCTAGTTGGGGTTCATAGAATCATAGAATCTCAGGGTTGGAAGGGACCTCAGGAGGTGTCTAGTCCAACCCACGATTGGGTTAGGGTTGGTCCTGCTTTGAGCAGGGGCTTGGACTAGAACCTCCTGAGGTCCCTTCCAACCCTGAGATTCTATGATTCTATGACTCGTAGCCCACTGTGTTCTCTGTGAGGGGTAGGGGGGAATTCGTAGCCCAGCAGTGGTGCCGTGTTCTCTGTGAGGGGGGAAGGGAGTGACTCATAGCCCACAGCGGTGCTGGGTTCTCTGCAGTGTGTAGTTTCAGTTCTCACAAGTGAATTTTTGTTTCAGGACAAAGTTCAGCGGACGCTGTATGTGTGGGCGTTCTGCAGAGACCCGAATGAACTCAACCCGTACGCTGCCTGGAGGTTATTGGACGTATCGTCTTCAACCACAGAGCTGATCCTCTAAGAATACCATCCAAGAGCTTCCTGTACCTCTCACTTGCACCAGTGCCATGTCTGAACTTGCACCAACCTACAGTGTAAGGAGGGAGCTGTGGGGAACAGTCTGTGTTGGTTCCTTTTCAGAAGAGGCAGCTATTGGGTGTGCCATCACTTCACCAGTCCCTGATGTGACCTGCCTGGGACCGACAGCTGCCCTGGGCACGGCGCTAGCGTTACGCTGTAAGAATGTGCAGTAGATTTAAGTGTGACTGATTTAAGACACTAGCAGCTGCTGTTGGTTCCTTTTTAAATCTTGGCTGGAGGAGGCTGGCCTCTTTCCTCCCCATGTTCCCTAGTGCTTCCTGACATGGATCCAGGTGGGTACTGGGCAGTAGCAAAGTAACGTGTATCGTTTGCAATGTCAGCATCTATAGTAGCCCAAAGGCAGCCTCCCCAGCTCCCTGCAAGGCTCTCAAAGTTCTTTCAGGACATGCAGGTCTCAGCTGCTCTCTTACTAGGTTGCACCAATAAGCCTTCTGTTGATAGTGTCATGCACTTTACCAAACCAAATGCGACCATGCCTCCACACATGCACCTTCCGCAGAGTCCTGCGGGGCCATATCAACACCGGCCAGGCAGGTTTGCAGTGGAGTTACACCGTTCTCTTCTGATGCAGGTAGGACCCACTGCTTAGAGAGTCCTTGGTTTTGAATCTCCCCAGATCCAGGGGTGGTGACATGAGCTGTTCTTACCTGGGCAGAGTGCCCGTTGTGACTGAGAGAAAGGGGCAGCGCTGTAGAATACTGACCAGGGACAAGAGGAATGGACACAAGCAGTTGGCATTATTTGCTGTAGATGCAACAAAGAGAGCAAATAAGGTGCAAAACCAACTTGGGACATAGCCCCCCCCTCACTCCCCTCCCCCCACACCCAGTTATTTATTGCTAAGACTGAGTGCAGAGATATGATTCACTTACCTACTCTCTATGAATGGAAGAGTACAGTCTCCTGCCAGAGGTGGAGGTGCACACCTGGCCCCTCACTGGGACCTGTGTGATGGCTGCAGAGCTTGGGGGAGGTTTACTGGCACAGAATCCAAACTGGTGCTGGGTAAATGGAGGTTCAGCTGAGATGTTCTCATGTTCATAGATTCTTCTGCTGCCTCCTTCAATAAAGAGTGAAGGTTCTTGTAAGGGTGTGACTTGCTTGGGCAGAGGATAACTTACCCAACAGGGGATTCAAAGGAATGTTGAGCCCTGGGTTTTTCCAATTCTCCATGCGCACAAAGGAGAAGAGCTGTTTTTTGCGTTGTTAGTCAAGACAATCATTCTGTCCCTCCCCCTCCCGCTCCCCCCGTTGAGTGTCCAGAGCATTCTTTTGGTGAATCTAAATGGAATCAAATGTCTAGCCCAGGCGTCATTATCATTCCTGTAGCAGCTGTTGCAGACAGTCTGATGTATGCGGCAAGTTCAACAGCGCCCATTATCTTAGCCCGCAACCCTAATGCACAACTCCGCCATGCCGGGCTCTCCCGCTCTCAGGACAGGGGAAGGTGTGCGCTTTACAGTCCAGCCAGTTTTACCCTGGTGCTCTTACCAGTGGAGTCATTTTAGTGTTTTTAAATTGTCTTAATTTATGTATCGGTGCCTAATATCTGAACAAAATTAATTCCACACTGCAGAACCCAGTAATGGACTGGGTGAGTCCCTCTGTCTGACCAGCTCCAGCAGTGAGAGGACAGATGGTGGCCTTGTCTTGTTCAGTGGCCGAGGAAGGTGTTGCTGTGAAAGATCACCTTCATAGAATCTCAGGGTTGGAAGGGACCTTAGGAGGTCATCTAGTCCAACCCCCTGCTCAAAGCAGGACCAATCCCCAATTTTTGCCCCAGATCCCTAAATGGCCCCCTCAAGGATTGAACTCACAACCCTGGGTTTAGCAGGCCAGTGCTCAAACCACTGAGCTATCCCTCCCCCCCCCCCAAACAAGCTGATTGGAATTCACTCACATCTCGGCACCGGGGCTGGGCCGTGTGTGCAGACACTGCTTTATTCACTGCTGGGAGAGCAAAGGTTAGGCGAATGTCATGTTTTTTAGCACTGGCACGACTGTGAGAACAAGTCAGAGAGGTGATCAGTAATCTGCCAGGAGCCCCTAGCAATCTGCTCTGCACTGGCTCTGGGGTTTAATAGCCTTCTCATCCTAGCACTTGTATGACTAGATAAAAGCAAAGGCCCAGCATGCTGCTGGACTCTGACACACTGCACCTGTCGGGTGAGAAGCAAAGCAGAGGATCTGCCCTCATCGCCATGTGACAACACAGCATACCTGAGTGCACTGGACGTGCTGCTGTGCTCCCCCGATTACACAGACATGGCACATGCTTTATTCAGCCAATCATGGCTTGAATTTATAATACCAAACCTGAGCACCTGGCGCAGTCTGTAACCAATCCAGAGAATTCTAACTACCCAGCCATGGATCAGACAGCTACCTGAGGCGAGCGCTGTCTGCTTGGGGATTTGGCTGGTGGAAAATGACTGAATTCCCTCGAGAAATGTTGCACGTTCCTTGCCTGGCTTGATCCATGAGCCCTGTCCCTTGGCGTAACCAGCATGGTTGGAGAGCAAGCCTATGGCTGCCCAGCAGGGGCTTGCACAGAAGGCTGGGCCCTGACTCCATCTCCATTACTCAGTGCCTCGGCCAGCGTAACACGGAGGCTGCGAAGGGAACCCATTTGTCCTACCAGGCTTCTGTGTTAATTGACGGAAACCCCGCACCACACAGGCCAACACGGGTGCACACTGGCTGCTGCCCTTGTGGGCTCCCAAGCTACTGTTCTGCAGTCTCTCTGTGTGTTGTTTAAACCTACTCAGAGAAGCACCTTCCCATGGGAGCCGTGCTCCCCCTCAACTCTGCTGAGCAGCTGCCCAAGAGTTCTTGCTCTCCTATGTCTTGCAGTGTGCTCGTCTCTAGGCAAATAGTTCCCAAAATAAAATCAGACAACCCCCAAATAAGCCCCCTAACCTCAAAAACACCGTGGGCTTGTCCTGGCTTTGCCCTAAATGCAGCCTTCGCTAGGCTGCTGGGGGGCAGCTTCTCTGCATGTTGGCCAGGGCTCTTACCCGTTCTCAGGAGCCTGGGGCTCTTAGCACTGCGGGACCGAAACCACCTTGGGCTTTGAAGATCAACGTCGAAGACTTGAGCTGCCACCAGCATGCTGCTCTACACCCTTCCTTGAATCATCAGCAGGACTAAAGCATTTGGTCCTGGACAATGACTGTTCACGTCCATACAGCAGCTAGACATCCGAGCTGACGCGGGCTCCAGGCTGTTACATCACTGTGTAGACTCCCTGGCTCAAGCTCTGAGACCCTCCCACCCCGCAGGGTCCTAGAGCCTGGGCTACAGCCCAGGCTGGGCAGTCAACACAGTGAAACAGCCCTGCAGCCCGAGTCAGCTGGCATGGGCCAACCGCAGGTATCTATTTGCTATGTGGACGTGCCCATGGTATCCTAGGCCCTGTGCAGGGCAAGGGGACCTGCTCTGGCCGAGGGCAAACCAGCCCAGGCAGCTAGGAGATGATGATGATGCTTTTTCTTACTGGGAAGAAAATGTCAGCCAAACATCTCCGAATTCTCAAGTTGAATCAGACGCTGAAGCAATTCCCTGGCTGCATTTTGTTGTGTTTGTTCTCTTTAATGTCGGGGAGGGGGGTGTTTGGACAGGGGGTTCACACAGGCAGTCACTCTGTGCTTTGTTTCCCTACAACCACCTTTGTGCTTTTTTCCTGTGCTACCCCTTTATGGGTGTAAAAATCCCTACAGTCGTGAGCTAGCTGCCTTCATCGAATCAGAAATGTCATGCTGGAAGGGAGCTCAAGAGGTCATCAAATCTAGCCCCAAGGCAGGATCAAGTAACCCTAGACCATCCCTAACAGGTGTTTGTCCAACCTGCTTTCAAAAACCTCCTGTAACAGGGATTCCACAACCCCCCTGGGAAACAGATTCCAGAGCTTAACTGCCCTGAGAGTTTTTCCTAATATCTCACCAAAATCTCCCTTGCTGCAGAGTAAGCTTCTTACTTCACGTCCTACCTTCAGAGGACGTGAAGAACAACTGCCTGCCATCAAAACAGCCCTTAACGTATTTGAAGACTTACTAAGTCCTTCAGTCGTCTTTTCCCAAGACTAAACATATCCAGGTTTGTCACCATTTCTCAAATTCTGTAAACCCTATTCTCATAGCTGGGGGTTGCTAAACCCATCGTTTTCCTTGCTCTCCTCTGGCCTCTCCAATTTGTTCACCTCTCTCCTAACATGAGGCACCCAGAACTGGGGACACTACTCCAGCTGAGGCCTCACCAGGGCTGAGTAGAGCAGTACAATTACCTCCTGCGTCTCCCATGACACTCCTGTTAACACCCCCCCCCCCCCCCCAGACTATTCACCTTCCCTCCAACTACACGACATTCAGCTCTCTCCTTAAAGCTCCTCTCGGCCATGGTGCCTGTGGACCACGCCAGTGGCGGGGGTGCTGTGTCTAGGGCACCTCGTGTAAATCAGAGTCGTTTCACTGTTAGCCTGTTTCCCGCCTCTGTCTTACAGACATCTGCTGTGTCTTGTCTTAGTTGAGAAGTCTCTGAGGACAGGGACGGCCTTGGGTAGGGGTGTGTACGGCACCTAGCGTCCTGGGGTCCTGATCGCTGCTGGGGCTCACTAGCCACTCTCCCAATAAGTGGCCGGACTTGTCTGCGGGCGCTCTGCCGTTCCCGCGCTGTCGGCGGTCCTGCCGCCGAATCTGCGGGACCAGGGACCTCCTGCAGAAACGCCTCCGAAGGCTGCCTGCCTGCCTCATGGCGACTCACGCTGCCCCCCGTGGCTTGCCGCCCCAGGCACACGCTTGCTGTGCTGGTGTCTGGAGCCGGCCTTGATCATGGGACTGGGGCTGGCTGCAGAAGCCCCATGGGAGTCCGTGGGCCCTGAGAGATAATAAAAATGACCTGCCAAAGGCATGGGGCAGCCTGGGCGGGTCTCACTGGCTGGGCTGATGGCCCACGGCGCTGGCCGAGGGAGGGAGTCCCAGTGATCTACTGAGGAGACGCTTCATCTCCCAGACGAGTTAGAGACACCAACCAGGCTGGGGAATGAACCTCTCAGCTGTGCGTTGCCCGGCTCCGCCCCACTTCACTGCATCCCTGCCTACTCCCACTGCATATCTGTACACACCCGCTGCACCCCATACCCACGTATCCCCTCCCCCCAGCACTCACAGCCATCCCTTGCACCCCGTACCCATGTATCTCCTTCCCCCAGCACTCACAGCCCCCCCACTGCACCCCACCCACCCCCACTGTACACCTGTACCCTGTACCCACGTATCCCCTCCCCCCAGCACTCACAGCCCCCACACTGCATCCCACTCACCCCCACTGCACCCCATACCCACATATCCCCTCCCCCCAGCACTCACAGCCCCCCCACTGTACACCTGTACACACCCACTGCACCCCGTACCCACGTATCCCCTTCCCCCGGCTGGTTCTGGGTGTCGGGTTGCTCTGGTACTGAGTGCGAGCTGATCCTGATTGAGCTAAGGGCAGCCTGTGCTCAGCCTGCCCTGGGGGGCGGGGGTCACTCTAAGCTGAGCTCACTTGCAAAGCAGGGGGTCAGGATGCCGAATCCTAGTGGGCAATGGGTGTTTGTACCACGGGCTAGCCGAGCCTAGAGCCCTAGATGCTGTTTGAGCTGCCTCTCTCCAGTGGGTAAGGACAGAGCTGATTCGACTCAGGTGGGAGTCCTTCTTTCTGGGTGGTGATTCCTGGAGCTGGCCTAGGGTGACCAGGCAGCAAGTGTGAGAAATTGGGACGGGGTGGGGGGGGTAATAGGAGCCTATATAAGAAAAAGCCCCAAATATCGGGACTGTCCCTATAAAACCGGGACATCTGGTCACCCTAAGCTGGCCTCACTGCTGGGCCAGTCGAGGGGCTCAGCCACAGAGTGTGTGTGTGGGGGGTCAGTGACCACAGAGACTGCCCTGGCTGTGGGGTACCCAATCACTGTGGGCCGGGCCTGGGGTAAGTGTCAGAACCTCAGAGCAAGCAGCGGTGCCCCCCCCCCCTCTTGCAAACTCCCCCCCCTCCCCCGAACGCTGGGTCCGCACTAACCCAGGACAGCCCCTGGGAACGGGGTGCCACGGGCAGAGATGTGTTAAGGGACATTCCTTCGGGGCAAGGGACACGGCCCAGTGCGCGGCAGGTGGGGTTTGCTCCTGGCCACATGGTTCTGAACCTGGTCGCGGGGTTTTCCCAAATGAAGGCTGGGTTCTCTTCCCCTTCTATACCGTTTTATGCACACTGAGTGCTTCCTACGGGGGACGTTTGGCCTCTTAGCTGTGTCCGGGTGGTGTTAGGGTTGCCCAGGTTACCGGGTGGGGGCTGGAACCGGTTCTGTGTTGTCATTTTAAGAGACACCCCCAGGTATTGAACCTGGTCCTTGTTGCTGCCGTCTCCACTGGGCAGAAGGGTGACACTCTCACCCAGTGCACGTACTCAGGTACACCCACTGTGCGCACACACCTGTACACACATGCCCCCTGCACACACCTGTACACACACACCCTGCACACACCTGTTCACCACCCACATGTCCACTGCATGCAGACACCTGTACACCCACTGCACACACACACCCCTCTGCACACACCTATACACCCACCCACCCGCCCCCTGCACGCACACACCTGTACATCCACACACTGCGCACACCTATACACACTCTTCACATCCACACCCCTGTGCACACACACTGCACACAGCTGCACACCCACCCACACCCCCACTGCATGCACACACCTATACACACGCACTGCACGCTCACTGCACATACCTGTACACCCACACACACCCTGACTGCACACACTGCACATACACTGTGCACACTTGCTCACATTCACCGCACGCACACTGAATTTCATTGTCCAGTGAGTGACGCATTTCACACCTGAGGGCGGATGGTTCGTCTCCTGGTGGCTTTGTCCTTTGCACACGTTTCTCTTGCTGCCCATCCTGGTCTCTTCCCTCCACAGCCCCTTCTTGGGGGGAAGGGGGGGATCTTTTTCTCTCCCTTTGGTTTTGTTAATGGTTTTCTCCCCCAGTGTATTTTCCTTCCCTATTTTCTCTCTCCCCTCCTTTCCTCCCCACACCTTGTCCCGCCCCTCTCTCCTGTCCTCCCTGCCCCTCAGAGCCCCCCGCCCATGTCCTCCCCTAGGCAGTGTCCACCATTCAGAGCCAGCAATGAGGCTGGCCGCTGGCCCATCCCAGCCCCAGCCCCAGAGCAGACAGGCAGGGAAGGGCCCGGGCAGCTAAAGCTCAGCCCCAAGAGTTTACTCAGGCAAAGAAAGCCCAGTGGAGACGTCTCCTAGCAAGGGGCCGCCTGGCTGGGCGGTGTCAAGGCCATTCCCCTGCTCCTCGCAGACAGTGACAGTGATGCTCCCTCCTGGGACTTGCCTTGCAGCCGCTTTCAGCAGGATCTCCGCTCCTGCCAGGGCAGCCAGCGCTGTCGGTTCTCCTGCAGGGAGCAGCTGGCCAGACTGTGCCGGGTTATAGGGTTGCTGTGGAGAGGGACCCTATTCTAACCGCCTGTGTGTGTGTTTGGTCCCGGCTCCGGCTCGTACCATGCTAGACCCAGAGCTGGAGAACAGAGAGGCTGCATTGGGATCAGACATCAGAGCCTTTGTCTTTGTGACATGGGGTGAAATCCTGGCCCTAGGGACGTCACTGACAAAACGTCCATTGAGCTCACTGGGGCTGGGATGTCACCCAAGGAGAGTAGGTGCAGGGTTGGGGCCAAGCGACTGGCTTTGAGTCTTGACACTGCTTTACACCACCCTGGAGCACACGAAGGCTCATTTCAGAGCCTGTTCTGGTGCCTGCTGGGCTCCCCCGAGGGCCAAACGGAGCCGGACGTGGCTGGTTTGCAGCTTGGCCGTACCTCACGAGGGTCCCTGATTCTGGTTAGTCTGCACGTGAACCTTGATCTCTTGATCTAGCCCTAAGTGGAGCACGGGGTCCGGTCCAAGATGTGACTGTAGCTGAACCGCTCGGAAATAGCGACCATCATGTAATTCAATTCAGCATGCTCGGGGGGAGGGGGGAGAATACCAAAGAAACCCACCACCGCAGCATTTAACGTCAAAAAGGGGAACTACACAAAAACGAGGAAGCTAGTTACACAGACATTAAAAAGAACAGTCACAAGAGTGAAATGCCTGCAAGCTGCATGGAAACTATTAAAAAACGCCATAACAGAGGCTCCAACTCTATGTACCCATGTAACACCCTGGCACCCCCTTATACACCACTGTCATGTCATTAGGATATGCCTTATACAAAGTCTGCCTTGTGAGATTAGGGTGGCCAGACAGCAAGTGTGAGAAATCCGGACAGGGGGTTGGGGGGTAATAGGAGCCTATATAAGAAAAAGACCCAACAATCGGGATTGTCCCTATAAAATCGAGACATGTGGTCACCCTATGTGAGATGTCATTCTAAAAGTCTTGATCTGCTAGACAGTAATATCTCATTGGCGTGTCTGTGCTATCGTCGTATGTGAAGTTACAAAGTTTGGCTAGGTATGTGTTACTGAAACATATTGTGAGGTTGAAAACACCCACAAGCAGCCTTTCAGGTACAATGGTAAAAAGGCCAAACATTGTTAATGACTTACTGAGGAAATGCCCACAAGCACAAGGATTACCCCGGGAACTGTGTACAATAGAAACCTCCCACTACACAGTGGGAACTGTTTGACCCAGGTCCCAGCAGAAGAGCTTTCCAGCAAGTGGGAAGAAAATATAAAAGGGGGAAATGACATCATGACGGTACCTCACTCTGTCTACAACACCACACCTGGAAACACTTGAGGAACAAAGACTGGATGGGGGCAGTGGTGGACCCATGTCAGATTTCTAGCCTGTGTAGGAAAACCTGGGAAACCCAAGATGCGAAGCAAAGGCAGCTTGTGCTATAAGAATCTGCCAGCCTGTTTATCACTCAGGGTGAGAATTTGCTAATTCAGCTCCTACCTATCTAGTATGCTATGCTCAGTATGCAGTTTATTTACTAGGTAATCTGCTCTGATCTGTTTACTATCACTTAAAATCTGTCTTTTTGTTGTTAATAAAATTATTTTATGTTTTAATCCAAACCAGTGTGCGTTTGACTGTGTCTGGGGGAAATCTCAGTTTGGTTACCACAAGTGTGCATGGTCCTCTTCACATTGAGGGAGAGGCAGACCGGGTGTTAAACTCATACACTGGTCAGATTTGACCTGGGCAGGATGGTGCAGCTCTGGGGTCCTAGGCTGGAAGGCTGGTGGTCTGAGAGTCTGCATGCAACTGCAGCTGGGTTTGTCCCTACCTGAGTGAATGCTGGTAAAAGTGTGCGCTTGGAGGGTTTTGCAGATTGTCACAGCAGCACAGTGTGAGAGGGAGTCCAGGGTGGTGGGTCAGAGGGCTCAGTGGTACCCCCGTTCCAGGTGGCATTCCAGGGGGAACCTGTCACAACCCCCCAGATAAAAAAACAAAAACAGGAAGAGGACCAAAAAATGCCACCATGGCTAAACAACAGAGTACAAGAAGCGGTTAGAGACAAAAAGACATCTTTTAACAATCGGAAGTCAAATCCTAGTTAGGAAAAATAGAAAGGAGCATAAACTTGGGCCAGTCAAGTGTAAAAGTATAATTAGGCAGTCCCCCCTTTCCCCCCCCAAAAAACAAACAAACTTGAAGAGCAACTAGCAAAAGACACAAAACCTAACAGCAATTTTTTTTAAAGTACCTCAGAAGTAGGAAGTCTTCCAAACAATCAGTGGGGCCACTGAATGATCAAGGTGCTAAAGGAGCACTCAAGGAAAACAAGGCTGTAGCGGGGAAGGTAAATTAATTCGTTCCGTCGGTGTTCACTGCAGAGGATGTGAGGGAGATTCCTACACCTGAGCCATTCTTTTTAGGTGACAAGTCTGAGGAACTGTCCCAGATTGAAGTGTTGACAGAGGAGGTTTTGGCGCAAATTGATGAATTAAACAGTAATAAGTCACCAGCACCAGGTGATATCACCCAAGAGTTCTGAAGGAACTCAAATGTGAAATTGCAGAACTATTAATTGTGGTATGTAACCTGTCACCTTAAATCAGTCTCTAGACCAGAGGACTGGAAGGTAGCCAATGTAACACCAAATTTTAAAAAAGGCTCCGCAGATGGTCTTGGCAATTACGGGCCTAACCTCAGTACCAGGCAGATTGGTTGACACCATAATAAAGAACAGAATTATCAGACACATAGATGAACATGATATGTTGGGGAAGAATCAAGATGGCTTTTGTAAAGGGAAATCATGCCTCACTAATCTACTAGAATTCTTTGGTTGCTTCAACAAACATGTGGACAAGGGAGTTCCAGTGGATATAGTGCACTTGGACTTTCAGAAAGCCTTTGACAAGGTCCCTCACCAAAGGCTCTTAAGCAAAGTAAGCAATCATGGGATAAGAGGGAAGGTTCTCTCGTGGATCACTAACTGTTTAAAAGACAGGACATAAAGAGTAGAAATAAACTGTCAGTTTTCAGAATGGAGAACAGTAAACAGCAGGGTCCCCCAAGGATCCATACTAGAACCAGTCCTATTCAACATATGCATAAATAGGGCCCAATAAAATTCATGGCTGTGAAAAACACGGCATGGCACCATGAAATCAGACCTCCCCCGTGAAATCTAGCTATTGGAGGACACGGGCAGCGTAAATGATGAATTAGCTGTTACCACTCAAGAAAGATCTTGGAGTCATGGATAGTTTTCTGAAAACATCCACTCGATGTGCAGCAGCAAGCAAAAAAACCTAAGAGAATGTTATGAACCATTAGGAAATAAGACAGAAAATATCATAATGCCACTATATAAATCTATGGTACGCCCACACCATGAATACTTCATGCAGTTCTGTTTATCCTGTCTCAAAACAGACATATTAGAGTTGGAAAAAGTAAAGAGAAGTCCAACAAAAACAATTAGGGGCATGGAACAGTTTCCATATGAGGAGAGATTTAAAAGACTTGGACTAGTCATCTTGGAAAAGAGACGATTAAAGGGGGATGTGATAGAAGTGTATAAAATCATGACTGGGGTGGAGAAAGTGAATAGAGGCGTGTTATTTACCCCTTCACATAACACAAGAACTAGGGGTCACCCAATGAAATTAATAGGCAGCAGGTTTAAAACAACCATAAGGAAGTATTTCTTCACACAATGCACAGTCAACCTGTGGACTTCATTGCCAGGAGATGTTATGAAGGCCAAAAGTATAAATAGATTTAAAAAAGAATTAGATGGATTCACAGAGAAGAGGTCCATCAATGGCTAATAGCCAAGATGGCCAGGGACGTGACCCCATACTCTGGGTGTCCCTAAACCTCTGACTGCCAGCCCCAGGGACTGGATGACAGGATGGATCACTCAAGCATCTGGCACTGGGCACTGTCAGTGACAGGCTACTGGCCTAGATGGACCATTGGTGTGACCCTGTTCTTATGTTACACACCTGGGACGCTGCACAGCCCTTTGTCTACTGGATTCGACCGCCAGGTTATGTGACTGGTCACAACCTCAGAGTGGGGGCACCTCATGTAGCAGCAGGGGGGGCTAGTTTGTTTCACTCACATCACTGGCTGAGGTCTCAGTTCATAATGCCAGGGCTCCAGCCAGACGTCAGAGTGAGACAGCAACGCCCACACTGCATTACGGGACAGGCCCCGGATGCTTTCGGCGCCTCTCCAATGCCACTGCCCTAAGGGAGCTGAATCTTCCGGCGCTCGTCTCCAGCCCACTGCAGGATATGTCCTTGGGCCAGGCCTGCTCTGGATTCCTGCAGAGATTTTGCCTCATGGACGCTGCTCAGGAGTCACCGGAGGAACGAGGACGGCAGAGACGCTGGACACAGATCCAGGCGATACAACCTGGGCATCACTAGGAGAGGCACTTGGGACAGAACCGGGCGGGCTGTATTCTTAGAACAAGGATACGCGCTGAGGAGCCTGTGCAGTGACACGCCGGCCTGCGGGGGGCTGAACCCTGGTGCTCTGAATCCCAAAGGACAAGTGACTCTGGCTCCAGCCAAGGGAGCGGGGCACAAGCACCTAGTTATGAGAGGCCTGGTTTGGTGGGGTGGCACCATAAATCCCCTTCAGCTGCTTCCCTTGCGCGGGTTCACTCATTGTGAGCCTGCCCTGAATGCCCAGTTGGTACCGGCTACCCTCCCCTTACGCTCGACCCATTTGCTGGCTGGGCTGCACCCCCGAGCTCGTCACTGGCTGGGAACTGCAGCTTCCTTTGACTGCAGTGCAGGCAGAAGTGGACAGAACTTGTGGGCGGCACCTTGCGTGGTCCCCGTGGGTAGGATGTGATGTGTAAAAATGTATATTGTAGGTGTTGGGACATGTGAACAGCCGCCTGCTTGTCTGGCAAGGAAAGAGAACAGCCTGGTGAAAAGCTGAGCCAGCAACCTGATCAGGTAAACACCAGGGTCAGCAGTTCAATCAGGTGAACATCTGAGTTAGCAAACTGATCTTAGTGTTAGGCAGAAAAGGGTTTATATAATATATAATTAGGGCCCTATCAAATTCACAGTCCGTTTTGGTCAATTTCACAGCCAGAGGGTTTTACAATTAGTGACCTCCAGAAAAGGAAAGAGTATGAGACAAGTCCATGTACCAGAAACGCATATTCAGATGAGCAACCGTTTTCATGTTCTCTCCACAGGCACTAGTGCAGAGAGTGGAGTGAATGATGCATCTGAGGGAACAGAACAGAAGGAGACTCCACTGATTGGAAGGCATGAGATGCACAGTCCTAGGGATGGGGGTTCCACGACCACCACTCCCAAGAGGAGGAGGAGGGTGGTGGTGGTTGGGGACTCTCTCCTCAGGGGGACTGAGTCATCTATCTGCCGCCCTGACCGGGAAAACCGAGAGGTGTGCTGCTTGCCAGGGGCTAGGATTCGTGATGTGACGGAGAGACTGCCGAGACTCATCAAGCCCTCCGATCGCTACCCCTTCCTGCTTCTCCACGTGGGCACCAATGATACTGCCAAGAATGACCTTGAGCGTATTACTGCAGACTACATGGCTCTGGGAAGAAGGATAAAGGCGTTTGAGGCGCAAGTGGTGTTCTCGTCCATTCTCCCTGTGGCAGGAAAAGGCCGGGTTAGAGACCGTCGAATCGTGGAAGTCAACGAATGGCTACGCAGATGGTGTCGGTGTTAAGGGAAGTTAGCATATGTGACTCCATTTTGAGGCTCCTGCCGCCATTAGCCAAAGGCGAGCACACCATGTACTAAGGAGGAGGGGGGGCAACGCCTCCAGAGGGGACATCTGGAGTCAGTCTACGATAAGGGGAACAATGGACACTGGATATAAGAATGTATTGCTTGTCTCTTACTTTGCTGTGTCAGCCTGTTGCTGCCTGCCTAAGGATGTTGCTGCTTCAGCTTGGGTGCACGGGGTCGTGACCATAAGGGATTGGCCATAGATAAGGGGAAGGCTCGTTTATTGGTGTGAACCCCCGATGCACGCAGGCAACATGCTTTGCCAATAGTATATAACCTTTGTGTATTCTGTAATCAGGGTCTCGTGCTGCTTAACAGACGATACCACATTTGCAAATGTAATAAATCTAGTAGTTTTGGAAACACTCTGCAGATTGGTCTTTATTTGGGAGCCTCAGCCTAGAACGAACCGTACGTGTCCTAACAGGAGTAATTCGTACCAACTGTACGTGTCCTAACAGGAATAATTCGTAACAGTTTTGGCGACCACGAAGGGACTCTAGGCTCGCCCTTACAAGCGAGACTGCACTCCTCCCCTCGGACAGCTCCAGCCGGCACTGGGTGAGTTCACCTTCGAGAACTCCGAGGAGTGGGAGTGTGGGCCGTCGCTTAGGCGATAAGGTGGCACATTAGGTGTTCTTTTGGTAGCCCTAGAATGGGCTTTGGGCAGAGTGTGAGTAAGGGGACCCCTTTGGCTGAAATTCTTGAGAATTGGAAAACTGTTTCTGGTACCCATGGGTTAGGTAAAAAGAGAGCTGTGATTTTGTGTAAAGTCGAGTGGCCAGCGCTGACTATTCAGACGCCCTTTGAATGGCCACCCGACGGAACTTTTGGACAGGATAAATTAACCTGTCTTAGGCAACAGCTGGAGGACCTGCATCCAGCTCTAATGGATTATTGGTATGTATGGGATGATTGGGCATATACCCGAGATAAGGGGCGCCCCTCGACTCCGGGCTCTGGTACCAGATCTAAGGTTTGTATGCTGCTTGCGGATTCCGCTCTGCCCTATGCTGCTTTCCCTCCTCTGTCTCTTCCCCCTTAGTGGGAACAGTTTGTTTATTGTTTATTGGTGAGAGTGAAGGCTTTGTCTTCCACAAATTTGGTGTAGGATTTAAAAAGCATCCGGATGCCTCCCTATTTCGAACTACTTTGTTAATCCCCTTGGCTTATTTATATCCCCCAATTAGTTAAGGATGAAAAGGAAGGAAAGGAACAGGTTAATTTGAAAAGGCAGCTTGGCTTAGAGATAAGGAGAAAGCTGCTTTGCGTTCAAGGTCAAGAAGTGACACAGACCATGCCAAGAAGAAAAAAAACACAAACAAGACAAAACCCACCACAGTTGAGAGGTTGTAGAAATGGAAAACACAGACGAAACAGTGAAAGGGGGAGCCAAGCTTTGCGACCCTGGAACCGGTGTGGTTTGGGGAAGCTGAAGAAGCCACAGACAGCTGGCCTAGACTGGAATACCGAGCGAAGGTCTCTGAAAGGGACGCCCCAAGAGACCTGAGGCTGTAAATAACCCTCTCAAGAGCAGAAGCAAGTTGAAGAGTTGCGCAACATACCTCTGGTTAATTTGAGCACAGAATAATCTCCCATTCATGTCCCTTTTGTTTCTCTTATCCCCGGGTCTGGCCAGCCCCCAGCGTGTCTGTGAGTATGAAAGTGGGTTAGGGTTTGAGCACTAAGGCTTTTTCTTCCTTTGAGTGCTGCGGGAATGTTCTTAACGCTCCCTGTTGTTTATTATTTATTACTGAAGTTTTAAAATTTAGTCACATGGTGTGTCTTCACCTCCGCCCCTGCGATCCTGCGGTCTTAGCCTGATCAACTAAGATCTAGATTGGTAACAAAATTCTGTCACAGTTTTGGTGGAAAATTGGGTAGTGGGGGGAGCCCTGCAGAGGCACACCATCTGTTTGTTTTGCCCTTGTTATTTCATGTTCGCTTAGTTTGATATTGTTGGTATTATATGTTGAGGATTGCATGATTAAAGGTGTGCCCTCTCTCAGCCATAGTAGGTCTGAGACCCGGAGAGGGGTTTAGCATTCCTCTCTCCACCCCGGTCGACGGGGAAGGGTGCACCTGCGGACTCGGGAACACTGCAGTTGTGGGTGATGGCATCAATGGTGGATTCTAGACCGGACGTGCGGGCATTAGGGAGCGCAGACACAGTAGTCTGGCTGCCTGGTTAGCAAGCCTCACAGGGAGGACTCAGGCGGCCCTTGTGAGTGAGAATGTTTAAGAGACGAGACCAGGAAGAGTGGGGGCTGATTGAGAAGCTCACTCTCCTGGCTGAAGTGATAGTGGAACAAGATAGCGAGAAAAGCAGGATCGGGCCCAGGCAGACAACAGACAGAGATATTGGAAAAACAGGTTGGAAACTTTGAGGGTATTGTAAATTACAGGCATGGGAAACTTAAATCCCTAGAACAATAATTGAAATGGTAAAATCTGAGTTGATTGAGTGTCAGTTTGGGAAATAAGCAAGTGATTTAAGAAAAGAGAGTGAGAAGTTAACTCTGTGGTTGCTGGAGGGAATTTAGCAGTTGAACTTTGTAAAAACGCTAAAAGAAAAAGAAGCAGAAGTTAAAAGTAAAAGGCAGTCAAAATTCTGGTAAAGGTTAATTGTGTCCCTTTTAAGTAACAATCTTTAAGCTGAGGATAGCTTTGGATCCAGAAGCAAGCCAAAAAGCATCTGTGTTAATGTAAATGACCTAGCTGATAAAGGTAAAGGTTACTAAAACCTGGTCTGCCTATGAAAGAAACACAGGAACAATGGGGGTAATTCCTCTGTTTTGCCTGCAATCAACAAGGGTATTTGTATAAAAAAAAATATTTTAAGCAATGACTAATGGCCCCAGAAGGGGTAGACATATGTTCTTTTTGTCTTTCGGAAAATCAGAGAAAGCTGATGCCAGCTGAAAAGCAATCAGTACCATGCATTTACTGGCACAATAGGAATTATGTTTTGTGTTTTATGTCCTGTCTTGTCTTGTGGCCGAAATTGTTGTGTTTAATATTTTCGTAGGACAGTCTAGTTCAAAATCAAATAGCAGGGTTAAATCAAAATGTAGATACTTTTTATTCAACTTGGAATATAAAATGTTTTAGATAATATCAGGACATATGGTATACTAAAGTCTAATACACTTGCTAAAGTAAGAAAAAGAAATTCATTGGCCGGATCTTTTAATTGGAAAATTGTTGTCAAAATTGCACACCAATAGACTTTGGAAGCAATGACATGAAAGGTTAACCCACTCCCCATATTGCACATGGGATCGTTCTGGCTACCTCAGATCTCTAGCCAGAGGGCTGGGGAGGGAGGAAAACTATTGGACACCAGAGGTTGTACTGAGTGGACTCCTCAAAAGTGGGTTTGTTTGTCCTGGCTTGTTGCTCCAAAGCTCTGCAATAAAGTCATTTTATTAGACAGGTGTCTGTGGTATATATTGAATAATAAGACTACAGTGCTGTATAATGGGTAATGTATATGTGTTTATTTTTGAACAAAGGTGTGAATGGAGAGTGGAAATTTCCTTTGTAGGTTCCAAGAAGCCGAGAAGGACAGAAGAAAAGAACAGAACGAGTTAATTGTAACTAGAAAGCTCAGTCACAAAAAACAACAAAAAACTGATAAGACTCAGGCCTCAGCCAAGGACACTGCTCACAGCTAAGACCTGACTGGCGGCCAAGAAGAAGGGGGCTGAAATGTACCCGAAGCAGATGTAAAATTTACAAATCACTGCCAGGCATTAATGAGATGTGTTAGGTTTCTTTTCCCACAGGTAAAAGAAGCGTTACCCAAAAACCCTAGCAGCCCTGCCACTCGTTGGAACCAAGTGACTGGGTCTACATAAAGGTCCACCAATGAAAGACTGACTGCCTGGACCCATGCTTTTCACTGCAGGAAAAGGCCTTCCACCTCGAGATGACTCCATCTCGACTACTGATTAGCCTGTCTCTCCTTCTGGTATTTCTTTTCCTCCTTCTGGACAGCAGGAGAAAAGGACAAGGTGAAGTGCTGGTAACCTCTCCCTTGTCCACTGACAGAGCTAACCTGCATTCAGTATTTGCTAAAGAACCCAAAGCACTACAGGGTGACGTGCTGGTAACCTCTCCCCTGTATGATGCTGAGCCACGATTGCTCCAGGAAAGAAGAAGGAATGCAGAGAAGAAGAAGAAATGTCCGCTTCGCTGAATCTGCCCAGGCCCAGGAGTCCCTAACCCCGAAAGACATTAAGAACTGGCCCTGGTGGAAGAGACGGAATA
The DNA here is from genome assembly GCA_037349315.1 of Chelydra serpentina. Classification (NCBI taxonomy): domain Eukaryota; kingdom Metazoa; phylum Chordata; order Testudines; family Chelydridae; genus Chelydra; species Chelydra serpentina. The sequence goes on from JBAIAC010000192.1 coordinate 2,235,690, forward strand.
TTATACACTGGCAAGGGAAAAGTTGTGGACTTTTTGCTTGGGAATGTGGTACTACTTGGTATTTGGGGTTTCTCCCGGAGGCTGCAGCATGTGCTGTTGGACAAGTGCCCTGGGAATGTACTGCTCTCCCTAACTGGCTTTCAGATAAGGCCAAATTGCTTTAAGGGGGGCTGCTATCCAGCTAGCACAGCACAGGGCATGGGTCTCCTCTGGGAAGAAAAGAGATTTAACTGGACATTTATGGGATGGTGCAAATAGTGCCGCGGCAATTTGGAATATTCTTAAAGGCCAACAATATAATGAGAAATTAGGGCAATTGGAGCAAGCTGCTAATCTTATCACTGGAACACAGCTGACCCAGGTGCAGGCTGAAGTTGGTGAATTGCATGTTATTTCTGCCCTTAGTTTGATGACCCAGGAGCTGTTGACACAGATGGTATTAAAATTCACTGAGGCTGGAAAGGAATTGCAGTGGGCTCTAGGACGTTCGGAGATTCAGGATTTCCTGAATGACCAGCTGATGGCCGTTCAGAATGATCTTAAGCATCAGGCTAGGCCCACTGCCCTTGCTAGAGCCTCAAGAGTACCATCTGATTTGTGGCCATGGAGACATACATGGAGATTTTCAGGATGGATGTGTAAGTCCTCACAGTGCTCCTTCCAAGCATGTGGGCCGGTCAGAGGGGTGTGGGCTCCCACATACCGAATCCGGCCGGGCCCATGGGGAGGATGCCTGTGGGACGGGATTATTCACTGTGACATTTGGGAAATTAGACCACCTGGTTTGCCTAGCCGATTTATTGTTAGTGCTCCTGGAATAACGCGGTTATTCGACCCCGTCTAGCTTACTGACGTACAAAAGAAAAGGAGGGACTGTTAAGGGAAGTTAGCATATGTGACTCCATTTTGAGGCTCCTGCCGCCATTAGCCAAAGGCGAGCACACCATGTACTAAGGAGGAGGGGGGGCAACGCCTCCAGAGGGGACATCTGGAGTCAGTCTACGATAAGGGGAACAATGGACACTGGATATAAGAATGTATTGCTTGTCTCTTACTTTGCTGTGTCAGCCTGTTGCTGCCTGCCTAAGGATGTTGCTGCTTCAGCTTGGGTGCACGGGGTCGTGACCATAAGGGATTGGCCATAGATAAGGGGAAGGCTCGTTTATTGGTGTGAACACCCGATGCACGCAGGCAACATGCTTTGCCAATAGTATATAACCTTTGTGTATTCTGTAATCAGGGTCTCGTGCTGCTTAACAGACGATACCACATTTGCAAATGTAATAAATCTAGTAGTTTTGGAAACACTCTGCAGATTGGTCTTTATTTGGGAGCCTCAGCCTAGAACGAACCGTACGTGTCCTAACAGGAGTAATTCGTACCAACTGTACGTGTCCTAACAGGAATAATTCGTAACAGTCGGAGAGAAGGGCTTGGATTCTTTGACCATGGGATGGTGTTCCAAGAAGAAGGAGTGCTAGGCAGAGACGGGCTCCACCTGACGAAGAGAGGGAAGAGCATCTTTGGAAGCAGGCTGGCCAACCTAGTGAGGAGGGCTTTAAACTAGGTTCACCGGGGGAAGGAGACCAAAGCCCCGAGGTAAGTGGGGAAGTGGGATACCGGGAGGAAGCACAAGTAAGTGAGTGCAAGAGGGGAGGGCTCCTGCCCCATACTGGGACAGCAGGACGATCGGTGAGTTATCGTAAATGCCTATACACAAATGCAAGAAGCCTGGGGAACAAACAGGGAGAATTGGAAGTCCTGGCACAGTCAAGGAATTATGACGTAATTGGAATAACAGAGACTTGGTGGGATAACTCACACGATTGGAGTACTGTCATGGATGGATATAAACTGTTCAGGAAGGATAGGCAGGGCAGAAAAGGTGGGGGAGTTGCGTTGTATGTAAGAGAGCAGTATGACTGCTCAGAGCTCCAGTATGAAACTGCAGAAAAACCTGAGAGTCTCTGGATTAAATTGAGAAGTGTGAGCAACAAGGGTAATGTCGTGGTGGGAGTCTGCTACAGACCACCAGACCAGGGGGATGAGGTGGATGAGGCTTTCTTCCAGCAACTAACAGAAGTTACTAGATCACAGGCCCTGGTTCTCATGGGTGACTTTAATCACCCCGACATCTGCTGGGAGAGCAATACAGCGGTGCACAGACAATCCAGGAAGTTTTTGGAAAGTGTAGGGGACAATTTCCTGGTGCAAGTGCTGGAGGAACCAACTAGGGGAAAAGCTCTTCTTGACCTGCTGCTCACAAACAGGGAAGAAATAGTAGAGGAAGCAATAGTGGATGGGAACCTGGGAGGCAGTGACCATGAGATGGTCGAGTTCAGGATCCTGACACAAGGAAGAAAGGAGAGCAGTAGAATACAGAGCCTGGACTTCAGAAAAGCAGACTTTGACTCCCTCAGGGAACTGATGGGCAAGGTCCCCTGGGAGAATAACATGAGGGGGAAAGGAGTCGAGGAAAGCTGGCTGTATTTTAAAGAATCCTTATTGAGGTTGCAGGAACAAACCATCCCGATGTGTAGAAAGAAAAGTAAATATGGCAGGCGACCAGCTTGGCTTAACAGTGAAATCCTTGCTCGTCTTAAACACAAAAAAGCAGCTTACAAGAAGTGGAAGATTGGACAAATGACCAGGGAGGAGTATAAAAATATTGCTCAGGCATGCAGGAGTGAAATTAGGAAGGCCAAATCACACTTGGAGTTGCAGCTAGCTGGAGATGTTAGGAGTAACAAGAAGGGTTTCTTCAGGTATGTTAGCAACAAGAAGAAAGTCAAGGAACGTGTGGGTCCCTTGCTGAATGAGGGAGGGAACCTTGTGACAGAGGATGTGGAGGAAGCTAGTGTACTCAATGCTTTTTTTGCCTCTGTCTTCACAGACAAGGGCAGCTCCCAGACAGCTGCACTCCGCAGCACGGTATGGGGAGGAGGTGACCAGCCCTCTGTGGAGAAAGAAGTAGTTCGGGACTATTTAGAAAAGCTGGACGAACACAAGTCCATGGGGCCGGATGCACTGCATCCGAGGGTGCTAAAGGAGTTGGCCGATGTGATTGCAGAGCCATTGGCCATTATCTTTGACAAATCATGGCAATCGGGGGAGGTCCCGGATGACTGGAAAAAAGCGAATGTAGTGCCCATCTTTAAAAAAGGGAAGAAGGAAGATCCGGGGAACTACAGGCCAGTCAGTCTCACCTCAGTCCCTGGAAAAATCATGGAACAGGTCCTCAAGGAATCAATTCTGAACCACTTAAAGGAGGGGAAAGTGATCAGGAACAGTCAGCATGGATTCACCCAGGGCAAGTCATGCCTGACTAACCTAATTGCCTTCTATGATGAGATAACTGGCTCTGTGGATGAGGGGAAAGCAGTGGATGTGCTATTTCTTGACTTTAGCAAAGCTTTTGATACAGTCTCCCACAGTGTTCTTGCCAGCAAGTTAAAGAAGTATGGGCTGGATGAATGGACGGTAAGGTGGATAGAAAACTGGCTGGATGGTCGTGCTCAACGGGTAGTGATCAATGGCTCCATGTCTAGTTGGCAGCCGGTATCAAGTGGAGTGCCCCAAGGGTTGGTGCTGGGGCCGGTTTTGTTCAATATCTTCATCAACGACCTGGAGGATGGTGTGGACTGCACCCTTAGCAAATTTGCAGATGACACTAAACTGGGAGGAGTGGTTGATACGCTGGAGGGTAGGGATAGGATACAGAGGGACCTAGACAAATTAGAGGATTGGGCCAAAAGAAATCTGATGAGGTTCAACAAGGACAAGTGCAGAGTCCTGCACTTAGGACGGAAGAATCCCATGCACTGCTACAGACTAGGGACCGAATGGCTGGGCAGCAGTTCTGCAGAAAAGGACCTAGGGGTTACAGTGGACGAAAAGCTGAATATGAGTCAACAGTGTGCCCTTGTTGCCAAGAAGGCTAACGGCATTTTGGGCTGTATAAGTAGGGGCATTTCCAGCAGATCGAGGGACGTGATTATTCCCCTCTATTCGGCACTGGTGAGGCCTCATTTGGAGTACTGTGTCCAGTTTTGGGCCCCACACTACAAGAAGGATGTGGATAAATTGGAAAGAGTCCAACGGAGGGCAACAAAAATGATTAGGGGGCTGGAGCACATGACTTATGAGGAGAGGCTGAGGGAACTGGGATTGTTTAGCCTGCAGAAGAGAAGAGTGAGGGGGATTTGATAGCTGCTTTCAACTACCTAAAAGGGGGTTCCAAAGAGGATGGATCTAGACTGTTCTCAGTGGTAGAAGATGACAGAACAAGAAGTAATGGTCTCAAGTTGCAGAGGGGGAGGTTTAGGTTGGATATTAGGAAAAACTTTTTCACAAGTAGGGTGGTGAAGCACTGGAATGGGTTACCTAGGGAGGTGGTGGAATCTCCTTCCTTAGAGGTTTTTAAGGTCAGGTTTGACAAAGCCCTGGCTGGGATGATCTAGTTGGGGTTGGTCCTGCTTTGAGCAGGGGGTTGGACTAGATGACCTCCTGAGGTCCCTTCCAACCCTGAGATTCTATGATTCTATGACTTTCACATGTTGTAATTGTGGGGGTCCCCAGGGGGTTGAAAAGCTGTTGTAGGGCCACTGTGTTCCAACCTGACCAGCTGGTGCCGCCGGTGCTGCAGCAGGGTCAATGGCAAAGGGCTCCGTGGCAGGGACAGTGGTGCCAGTGGACCCCTTGGCCCCCGGGACAGGCCCAACCAGATACTCGGTCGGTGGCAGGAGCATCTGAGGCTCCCTCGGCCACACTATCCAGGGCCCCAAGGGACAGTTCTGCAGACCAAGGGTCCTCGGCACCACACGGAGACTCCGAACAAGGTGTCGACCCTGCGGTGCCAGCAGACGCGCAGAACTCTGAACCGACATCCTCCCCCGTGCTGGAGGACAAGGTCACGGTCCCACCTCCCTCCGCACCTCAGGAGGACTTCAGGGCTCACCAGGAGCTATTGAAGCGAGTAGCCTCAAACCTCCAACTCCAAGCTGAGGAGATGGAAGGGCCTTCAGATTTGTTCTTCAATGTCCTTTCATCCTCGGCACAGGGCAGAGTGGCGCTCCTGCTACATGAAGGAGTTGCCAACATCTCAAAAGCCCTTTGGCAAACGCCAGCCTCACTTGCGCCCATATCCAAGAAGGCTGAGTGGAAATACTTCGTTCCCACGAAAGGGCACGAATTCTTGTATACCCACCCGGCACCCAACTCCCGTAAACCACAGGGAGCGACAGGGTCAACCAGGTCCTACACCCAAGAATAAGGACTCAAAACGGCTGGACTCGTTTGGCAGGAAATTGTATTCGTCCTCGAGCTTCCAGCTCCGGGTGGCCAATCACCAGGCCCTCCTCAGTTGCTATGACTTCAACCTGTGAGGGTCGCTGCAAAAATTTGAGCCCTCCCTCCCAGAGCGCGAGCGGAAAGAGTTCAAGGCGCTGGCGGAGGAGGGGGCTGCCGTCGCAAAGGCTGCCTTGCAGGCGGCGCGATCCATTGCCTCGGCGGTGTCCATGCGCAGAGCGTCGTGGCTCCTCCTGTCGGGATTATCCATGGAGGCGCAGTCGGTGATGCAGGATCTCCCGTTCGACGGCAAGGACCTGTTCGCAGAGCAAACAGACGTGAGACTCCATGGCATGAAGGACTCACGTACCACCCTGCAAACGCTCGGGCTCTACGTCCCGCCGGCCAACGAGAAGCCTAAGCCGCAGGCTCCCGCCCAAGCACCCCAGCCACGATACGAGCCAGCCTATAAGAAGTCCAGACCATAAAAGAGGTGACCTCAAAGGCAGTCCCGCTCCGCCCCGCAACCTGGGCCCTCCAGGGGCAAGCAGCAGGGCAAGAGGCGGTTTTGACTGGGAGCAGGAGGGTATCCGGGTAACCCCCAAGAGAACCCTCCTACAAATAAAGTTGGCCTTCAGCAACCGCTTGCGTCCGTTCCTTGTGCAATGGTCCCGTGTAACGTCGGACTGTTGGGTCCTGAGTACCATTGCCCGGGGCTACACGCTCCAGTTCGTGTCACCCCTGCCCTCCCACCCTCCACCGGGGTGCGGTACGGTAAACCCATTACATCTACCCCTGCTGCACCAGGAGGTGGGCCGGCTCCTCAGTCTGGGAGCCGTAGAGGTCGTTCCAAGGGAATTTCAAGGAAAGGGATTCTACTCCTGTTATTTCCTTAGCCCGAAAGCGAAAGGGGGCCGCAGACCTATTCTGGATTTGCGCGGTCTCAATCGGTTCATGGTTTCCCTAGTAAAAATTATATCCTCCTTGGACCCGGGCGACTGGTATGCGGCACTGGACCTCCAGGATGCATATTTCCACATTCACATATTCGAAGGGCACAGACGCTTCCTTCGCTTCCAGGTGAGGCGGGACCACTACCAGTTTATGATCCTCCCCTTTGGCCTGTTCACCGCACCAAGGGTATTCACGAAATGTATGGTGGTCGTGGCGGCCTTTCTCAGGTGCCGAGGGGTCCAACTATTCCCGTACCTCGACGACTGGCTGCTCAAGGGCAACTCGAGGTCTCAGGTACAAAGCCACCTGGAGCTGCTCTTGGCTACCTGTGCCAACCTGGGTCTCCTGGTAATCGAGGCCAAGTCAACGTTGGTCCCGGTTCAGTTCATAGAGTTCATAGGTGTGCTATTGGACTCATCCAAGGCCACGGCCTCTCTCCCCCCAGGCAGATTCCAGACCCTCAAGGGGCTCATAGACACGATCATGGAGTTTCCCGTGACCATGGCCAGGGCTTGCTTGCAGCTCCTGGGCCACATGGCGGCGTGCACATACGTGGTACGCCACACCAGGCTTCGAATGAGGCCCCTCCAGCTCTGGCTGGCCTCAGAATTCTCCCAGGCTTGGGACAGCCTGGACAAGGTCCTAACGGTACCGGGTCGGGTAATAACCTCCCTCCAGTGGTGGCCCTCCCCAGCCAATATGCTGCAAGGGATCCCCTTCCGGGACCCGCTTCCATCGCTGGACCTAGTGTTGGATGCGTCGGACTTGGGCTGGGGGGCCCACATAGGGAGCTCTCAAACCCAGGGACTGTGGTCGGCCGCAGAGCTATAAATGTCACATAAATGTCAAGGAGCTCAGGGCAGTCCGCTTAGCCTGTGTGGCGTTCAGCTCGCGGCTGAGCGGCGGGACGGTCAGGGTCCTTACGGACAACATGGCTGCGATGTTTTACATCAACAGGCAGGGCGGGACACGGTCCTCGGCCCTCTGCCAGGAAGCCCTCAGCCTATGGGAGTGCTGTATAGCCCACAACATCTCCCTCAGGGCTTTCCACCTGCCGGGCATCAGCAACTCCCAGGCCGATCGCCGAAGCAGGGTTTTTTCCTCCCAGCACGAGTGGTCGCTCCACTCGGAGGTCACAGGTCAGCTCTTCCGAGCCTGGGGCACTCCCCAAGTAGACCTGTTTGCGACCCGACAGAACCGACGTTGCCACCAGTTCTGCTCTGGGGCGGGGGGCTGGGGAAGGATGCAATCTCCGATGCCTTCCTCTTGTCATGGTCGGGCCAGCTCCTCTATGCGTTTCCTCCCTTTCCCCTCATAGACAAGGTCCTGGAAAAGGTAAAGAGGGACAAGGCCCGCATCCTCCTGATCGCCCCAGCTTGGGCCAGACAGCACTGGTACGGGACCCTCATGGGATTGCTAGCGGCCCCGCCGCATCCGTTGCCGCTCCGGCCAGACCTCCTGTCCCAGGACCTGGGCCACCTCCTTCACCCCAACCTAGCCTCCCTTCACTTGACAGCGTGGCTGCTCAGTGGCTAGACACGGAGGAAACAATGTGTTCGTCAGGAGTCAGGAGCGTCCTCCTAGAAAGTAGGAAACCTTCCACATTCTCTATTGGAAGTGGTCCAGGTTCTCTAGATGGGTGGGTGAGCGGGATACCTCCCCGAGGGGCGCCCCGCTTCAGCTTATCCTCGAGTACCTCCTTCACCTTAGAACTCAAGGTCTAGCCCCCTCCTCCATCAGGGGGCACCTGGCGGCTGTATCGGCGTTCCACCCGCCGGTTCAGGGCCGCTCGGTCTTCTCGCATGCCATGACCAGGCACTTCCTCAAAGGTCTAGATCAGTCCTTCCCGTATGCTAGGACCCCCGTTCCCCAGTGGGATTTGAACTTGGTGTTATCTCACCTCACGGGGCCCCCGTTCGAGCCCCTGGCCACATGCTCCTGGTCTCACCTCTATTGGAAGGTAGCGTTCCTCGTTGCCATTACATCAGCCCGACGGGTGTCGAAGCTCAGGGCCTTGACCTCAGACCCCCCCTTTACGGTCTTCTATAAGGACAAGGTCCAGCTCCTCCCACACCCAGCTTTCCTTCCTAAAGTGGTCTCCGCTTTTCACATGAGCCAGGATATTTTCCTCCCTGTCCTCTGCCCGAAGCCTCATGCCTTGGGCGAGGAGCGCCGCCTCCATATGTTGGACGTGCGCAGGGCGCTGGCTTTTTACCTGGAACGGACTAAGCCGTTCTGTAGGTCTCCGCAACTCTTTGTTGCCTCAGCCGAGCGTAGGAGGGGTCAGCCAATCTCTACCCAGAGGCTTTCCCGGTGGATCACTTCGTGCATTCACACATGCTACGAGTTAGCAAAGGTTCCCTCACCACCTATCGTGAGGGCACACTCGACCAGGGCGCAAGCCTCGTCGGCAGCCTTTGTAGCCCATGTCCCTATCCAGGACATCTGTAGGGCCGCTACCTGGTCCTCGGTTCACACGTTCACCTCGCATTATGCGATCGTCTCCCAGGCTAGGGATGACGCTGGCTTTGGTAGAGCGGTGCTCCGGCCAGACACGGTGTGAACTCCTACCCACCTCCAGGCATATTGCGTGGAATCACCTAAGGTGGAATAGACCTGAGCAATCACTCGAAGAAGAAAGGACAGTTACCTGTTCCGTAACTGGCGTTCTTCGAGATGTGTTGCTCAGGTCTATTCCACATCCTGCCCTCCTTCCCCTCTGTCGGAGTTGGTCCGGCAAGAAGGAACCGAGGGTGGGGGGAGCGCGCAGCCCCCTATATAGCGCGCTATAGCGGCGCCACTCCAGGGACCGCAGGGGCGCTCCCCCCTACGGATACTGTTAAGGGAAAAACTTCCGGCACCGATGCACGTGGCGAGCACGCACACCTACGGTGGACTAGACCTGAGCAACACATCTCGAAGAACGCCAGTTATGGAACAGGTAACTGTCCTTTCCTTTGGGGCAGTAGCGGAGGAGCTTGGGTGAGTGGGTAGGTACTCTGTTCTGGGGGCGTTGTAGTGAGCAGCCCTTCATGTTTCATCTTCACTGTATCATGGGAACTGCTCCGGACGCTCTTCCCTACCCCAACTATTCAAAACCCGTGAGCTTGGTTTTCACATCATAAGATGTTAGAATATAGTAAGTTCAGGGTACTTGTTCTTCACCTCCTGCCTCTGGAGCCTGTCAGGGTTGTGCTTTCGAGCTTTTCTTCTGCAGACACCAGGACTAGACACTTCCTTTGTTTAACGAATGAAAGCCGAGATGCCCCTGACTCCAGGAGCTGGGGCTTTAGGAAAAATTCCACATATCACAAGATTTGCAATAAAATTATAAGAGCTGGCAACTCTCGCTGAAGCCAAACGTAGCATGGCCAAGCTAACACCCATAACGGTCATTGGAAAGAAACTCTCAAGGAGTAAGCCGACAGCTCAGAGGGGTTCCGTCAATTGGCTAGTAAGGGTCTGAGAGTGCCTGGAAGTGTGGGGCTGGGGGAGGCGGCATGGCAGATCAGGCACTCAGCTGAACACAAATGCTCCAGGGTAATGCTCGGGGGGAACAGCTGGGAGTGGGGAACACACGCTGCACCCTGCCAAAAGCCAGCTGGGTGCAGAGACCTGCATGAGCTCCCAGTGCCGTGATACTGCAGCACGATCCTGGGGTGTAAACCAGGGGCTATCGAGTAGGGGTCCGGCGGCGCATTCCCTCTGTATGTGGCTTTGGGGAAGCCAGGACTGGTTCTGGTGTTCACACTTCCGAAAGCTGCGGGAGACTGGGGAGTATTCAGAGCAGAGCTCTCAGACCCTTTGGAGGTCTGGAACCTGCCTCACCGCGAGAGTAGAGCACATATCCAAGAGCGGGCGAACCCACATGTGGAGAAGTTCTCTGAGAGCACAGGCCTCTAATGTAACAACCAAGGGAACAACAAGCTCCAGGGGCTGGAAATTGGAGGCAGAAAAATTCCCAAATAAGGCAGAAAATGTTTAGAGGGAGGGAAATTAACCATTGGCCCAACTCACCCGGGGCCATGGCGGTTTCTCCTCCAGAAGGAGTCGTTAAGCGGAGATGGGACATCCGTCTAAAACACGCTCCCTGGCTCAAACACACGGTGGGGGGCTCAAGGCAGGAATCCCTGGGCTATGCAGGAGCTCAGACTAGACAATCTGAATGGTTCCCTCTAGCCTGAAATCCGTTCTGCTAGACAGCCACAATCCCTGCCCCTGCATGAGGCTCCCAGGCGGGAATCCCCCTCCACAGACTGTGTGTTGACGGTGCGTCTAGAGGGCTCTGGCTCCATGTGTCTGTGAGATTGGGGCTGCTGCTATTTTGTGGAGCTGCAGGCCTGGAATGAGGGTCTCTGGCCAGCACTGGCTGGGGCTGAGACAAGGTCCTGGAAGGTTGTGGCCAGGATCGCGCTGTGTCTGTCACGGGGGGCCTGAAACCAGGACAAAGCCTAGAAAATGGGGATGCTCCTGTGCTGCTCTGGGGACCCAGGATCAAGGGCAGGTCACCCCCACCCCCAACCAGTGACACTCACATCTCATTGGTTCAGGAGCCTAATTAGCGATCAGCGTGTTACCCAGAAAAGCCACTGTCCTATGAAGTCATTGTTTCATTTACTATTTATATCTATTGTTCTCACAGCAAAGAGACTGACCAAGTATTATTGTTTTAGCAACTACGCTTGGGTAATAATATAGGAGAAGCATCCTGATTGGTTAATAGCTTAGATTAGTTAATCATTAAATCACACAGGGGTTTACTCTCACGTGCTGCAAAGAGCCACAGGACACACAGGAAAGAGCCACTTGCGGATCCCGAGCCTCAGTCTGAGTATCGCTGCCCTAAGCGCTGACTCCCGGGGCCGAGAGGAGCTGATTCCACTCTCCCCGCCCTATCGCCTAGCACAGGAAAAATGGTCAATGTGATGCTCAGGTTGTGGGTATAACTGCTCCAAAGTCAGGAGCTGCCACAGTTCCCAGTGTCTGTGCAACCTGGACTTGTACAGGGAGAGGGGTTCTGGCGCAGTGGGGTTACCTTGGGGAGCACACTATCTGGGGCAGGCTGTAGTTTACCCCGAGTTACAGGTTAATTATGCAACAAACGAACAAACAAAGAGTTCTGGACAAGATAAGCCCTCAAGATTCAGTGGTTAGACCAATCTCTAGCTATTAGGGGCTAGATTATCCCACATCTGCTTCTGCAGTGCTCATGAATCGTCTCTGAAGCCTCTGGTACAAGCCACTGGCAGAGATGGGATATTGGGCTAGCTGGGCCTCTGGTCTGATCTAGGCTAGTGATTCCCTGATAAACTGTTTCTCAAACACACATTTCTTTCCAAACCCCCAGATATGCTTTTAGCCTCTTTTAATATTTTTCTCATCCTTCTGTAACTAGACAATTTATATGGGACCTTTTCTTCTCTATAAAGATATACTGGAGTGTTATGCCAATGAAATACATCTTTAAGTCAATAAAAATGTTAGGTACTTTAATAATGTTGTCGCCATGTTTGTTCTACATATTGAAAGAGGAGATTTATTTCCTTTCGTGTACAATCCACCTGTGAACAGTATTTATTACTGCAGGCTCGCACGAGCTGTTGCTCCGAAAAATTACCTTTTCGCTTTTTATCACCAGTGCAGTGTTTTATGATGTCATGTTGCACTACGACTCTTGTGTAGAGTTTAGGGAGTGGCTATTTTTCATTAAACCAATTCTCAAACATACTTAATAATGCCAAATACTATTTTCACCAAGTTCTGGATGCAATTTTATAAAACTTGGTTAATTTCACGATGCTATTTTGTCTGTATAGGACTGATGCTTTTACTACACTAATTTGAAAGTTTGCAATTTACATGTTCTTGTCAAGTTAGAAATATGTATACAACTGATTGAAATTGTACGTGTGTTTTCAGCTGCTAAATATGTACATATAGTTACTGGTATATATGTAGCCCCCCCTCTTCACCTGGTTACCTCCTTTAATGCCAATCTGCTTACAGGTTTTGATGGACAGGTCTGGGTTCTTCTGGATCCCGCCACCCACTCAGCAGGGTGTATCTTCCTTCTTGTTTCCTATGAATTTATTTGGCGGTGCCTCCACCCCCGTCACTCCTTCCTGGCAGGATCACCAGGACAGCTTGGGAGGAAAATTCTAACTACAGCATAATCCCCACTTACTGCCAGATAGTTGGAGACTTCCAGGAAATAACACAAACACATGCAATATATTCAACACAATAATTATATTAAACAGGAGACAAATACAACATACCAGGGTAAAACACTATGTTTAGGGTCACCGGTGCCCACACTGATAAATACCCATGACTTGATGTAGCAAATGTAAGATGTGTCCCCTGTTGGTACGCACACTTTGCTGGGGCCCTTGATGACCTATAACCACAAAATTCTTCTCTGCAGTGGTTTAGCAGTGTGGCTGACTGGGGTCAGTACAGCTCAAAGGATTCACAAGTGGGAGAAGGTGGTAAATCCCTTCACAGGTGTAATATGCAGCAAGTTATAAAATCCTCAAACCCTTACTCCCTGGCTTGAGGACACAGTTCAGGGAGTAGGAGGTCCCCAAAACAAATTACCTGACTACCTAACTAAAAGATGGCGCACTCACAAACTCCATGGATGATCCTCAGGTTCAGAGATGACTCTGGACTCCTCAGTCACTGCAGAGGGGCTGCTCTCTGCTGGCAGGGATCCTCCTCAGGCAGGAATCAGGCTGCGTCGGTCCCAGGATTTCCCCTCCCCACAAAGGGGTGCAGGGATCAAAGTGTAGGTTACCCAACTACACTAACATCCACACTGTAGCCTCCTAGCCCAGCCTCCAGACACACTCAGCAGGCAGCTTCCCTGGACTCGCAGCCAGAGCAGAGCTGACCATGTGGTGACTGGTCTCACCTAGGGAGCCTGAGAGCTGAAGCAAATCAGAGATCAACAGTGGACCCTGTACGGCCTGTGCACAGGACTGAACTCTCATCCACTCTTCCCCCTCGTCTTCTTACGTTACACCCAGGCTTGGCCAGCCTTGGGTTGTGTGTGTGTGAGTACGAAAGTGGCACTAACGCTTCCTTCCTTCCTCTGAGTGACATGGGGAACATCCTGCACTCGCCACTGTTATTTTACTTTATTTTATTAATAAAGCTTTAAAACGTAGACACCTGGTGTGCTCCTCCATCTCCTCCCCTAACGGTCCTGCACATGGTGTCAGAAATAAACTAGTGCCAGAGGAGAACAGAAACAGAAGGAAAACAGCAGAAAGGTTGCAGACAGCAGGAACAAAGAAACAAAGGCTGCAGGATCTCATCAACATGCCACTCCTCAGTGCCCCAGAGACATTCAGCGTTGACAACCCTTCACAATGGAAGAACTGGAAGTGTATTTTGCAAGATTTCAAATTGCAAATAAAGACCACAAAGAAACTAGAGATATTCAGGTATCTTCTTATGCTATGGGGAAGCAAGCAGAGCATATCTTTAAATCCTTTGACTTTACTGAAGACAGTCACAAAGCTGACTATGAAAGAGTTCTGACTATGTCTAATACCTCTGAGAAATGTGGTTTATGAAAGAGCAGGTTTCCACCAAAGAAGTCAACAACCAGGGGGAAATGTTGAATGTTTTTATAAGAGCTTTGCATGCACTGGCTGAAAACTGTGCTTTTGGAATGCAAAACACGAAAATATCAGAGACAGGTTGGTTATTGGGTTCACAGATAAAAGCCTTTCACAGAAGCTACAACTGAAGAGAGATTTAGCTCTAGCCACAGCTATCCAGATAGCAAAGTAGTCTGAACTAGTCAAACAATAGAACAAAAGTCAGTAACGCCTTGAAAAACCTGAAACTATCTCGAAAGCTATAAACAGACATTTGAATATTAAAAGATCGTGCCCCAAGGGTCGGTCCTGGGGCCGGTTTTATTCAATATCTTCATTAATGATCTGGAGGATTGCGTGGATTGCACCCTAAGCAATTTTTCAGATGACACTAAACTGGGAGGAGTGATAGATACGCTGGAGAATAGGGATAGGATACAGAGGGACCTAGACAAATTAGAGGATTGGGCCAAAAGAAATATGATGAGGTTCAACAAGGACAAGTGCAGAGTGCTACACCTAAGACAGAAGAATCCCATGCACTGCTACAGACTAGGGACCGAGTGGTTAGGTAGCAATTCTGCAGAAAAGGACCTAGGGGTTACAGTGGACGAGAAGCTGGATATGAGTCAACAGTGTGCCCTTGTTGCCAAGAAGGCTAACGGCATTTTGGGCTGTATAAGTAGGAGCACTGCCAGCAGATCGAGGGATGTGATCATTCCCCTCTATTCGGCACTGGTGAGGCCTCATCTGGAATACTGTGTCCAGTTTTGGGCCCCACACTACAAGAAGGATGTGGAAAAATTGGAGGGAGTCCAGCGGAGGGCAACAAAAATGATTAGGGGGCTGGAGCACATGACTTATGAGGAGAGACTGAGGGAACTGGGATTATTTAGTCTGCAGAAGAGAAGAATGAGGGGGGATTTGATAGCTGCTTTCAACTACCTGAAAGAGGGTTCCAAAGAGGATGGATCTAGACTGTTCTCAGTGGTAGCAGATGACAGAACAGGGAGCAATGGTCTCAAGTTGCAGTGGGGGAGGTTTAGGTTGGATATTAGGAAACACTTTTTCACTAGGAGGGTGGTGAAGCACTGGAATGGGTTACTTTGGGAGGTGATGGAATCTCCTTCCTTAGAGGTTTTTAAGGTCAGGCTTGACAAAGCTCTGGCTGGGATGATTTAGTTGGGGATTGGTCCTGCTTTGAGCAGGGGGTTGGACTAGACAACCTCCTGAGGTCCCTTCCAACCCTGATATTCTATGATTCTAAGACATTATCATAAAACTCCTGAGGCAAGGAGAGAGAACTCCCAGGGTAAGAGGGACAAATTCCCGCCTACATGCACAGGGTGTGGAAAAAGTCATATTCCAAGACATGATGCATGACCAGCCAGAGGCACATGGTGTAATAAATACATGAAATATGGACATTTTTCAGCTGTTTGTCTCACAGTCAGGGAGTTGACTCATATTACAGACAATCAAGAGCCATTGTTTCTGGCATCTATCACTTGTGATGATGCAGAGCTTGCTTGGCGTGTGAATCTGAATGTGCATGGAAAGGCTATTGACTCTATCCCACAGGGAGCGTGTGGAGAGAGTTGGATCCTCCAGGCGATCACTAAGCAAGCTGACTTGGTTAGTGATCTTAGTCAAAGGTCTGGTTCTCAGGGCAAAACACGGTTCAAGGGTTGCGAGACTGATGATTTTTACATTGCTGACCTTTGCAGTTTTACTAGTTTTGTTTGGCTTAGTTTTTATTTTTGAAGCCTGCCCGGGGTTGACACACAGGCTTTTGGCTGTTTGGCACGCAGAGAGCATGTTTGTGTGAGCAGGCCTTGGGCTGCAGTTAGTTTTTTATTTTTGGGCCTGGCTGGATTGTTGAGTTAACCCATTTTAGACTCATAGACTCATAGACTTTAAGGTCAGAAGGGACCATTGTGATCATCTAGTCTGACCTCCTGCACAATGCAGGCCACAGAATCTCACCCACCCACTCCTGGAATAATCCTCTCACCTATGTCTCAGCTATTGAAGTCCTCAAATCATGATTTAAAGACTTCAAGATGCAGAGAATCCTCCAGTAAGTGACCCGTGCCCCATGCTGCAGAGGAAGGCGAAAAACCTCCAGGGCCTCTGCCGATCTACCCTGGAGGAAAATTCCTTCCCGACCCCAAATATGGCGATCAGCTGAACCCTGAGCATGTGGGCAAGACTCACCAGCCAGACACCAGCCAGACTCCCCCCCTTCCTTCCTTCCGCTTTGGCCTTTTGCAACCTGCAAAGACATTTTTTACTTTACACTTATACCTTTAACCCTTCCCAAAATACTTTTCAATACATATAAAAGAGTTAGCAATACACAATGCTGGCGCTTACCCAGGGGACCCCATGCGGGGGCGGGGGGGAGGATTTTTATTGTGACAAGGACAGTATCACTGCCCTACCTGATGGGGAGGAGCTTCAGTGTTGTAGTAATGGGGGCCAGCTAAGTCTCGGAGCCAGAATAAAACACTTCACTGTAATAAGTAGTGACTAAATAAAGCGACTCCTGGGCAAAGTCAGTTGCCATGGTAACAAGGCACTATTAGCTATGCCCAGGTTTAGCTGGTGTTGTGTTTCACTCCTAGAACGGGCGAGTTGTGACAGTTAAATCAAATAACAACGTGTCCGTAAGTCTGTCTATATTGATCAATTCGATAAAACAGAATATGCCGGCTGTATGGTGAAGCGTTTGGGAATTGGTGGTAGGCTGGGCCTCACTCGTCTGGGCTGATGAGCTGCCCCTGAGGTAAATAAGTCAAAGAGCCGTGGACGTAGCAGTTCTGAGCTGGCTTCGGGGTTACCTGTGGGCCCACATTATTTGTTGTGTGCTAGTCATTGGGCAACACCTGTTATTGTAAATACGTTTCTGAATGTTTCCCCAAAGCTTCACAAATTCTAGGCAGATTATTATTGACCCAATAATCCCATTGCAGAGTGTGTTCTTCAGTGTTTGTTTTTCTCCTCTTTAAAAAGTTCCACTCATTCAATTAGGGAGTAGAAATAAAACCACGTGACTTTGGTGACCAATCACACCCCAGGAATAGCAAACACTCATCACAGACTGCAAATGGGATACATTTTTTTCACCAGCCCTTCATTGGATACTTTGAGTAACCAATCTGTTAAAGGAAACTGGGGTCAATGCCAGCAGGGGTCGCGCACAGGACAAAAGGGTGACATTAATCATGGATGCTATTGGCAATCCTAATTTGGCCAGCTCTGTTCCTGAAGGTGTCCAGTCTCTCTAACGTGTCTTTGAGATGATTTTGGATTTGCAGCTCCAGCCTGTGATCACATAGGGGCAGGAGTGTAGCCGGGGGGGGGGAGCAGGTGGAGCGGCCGCTCCCCCACTGAGCAGAAGTGGCGCCTTTTTTTGCTCCCAACGACTTTTGCTCCTACGCTGCAGCCAGAGCGGAGCATTTTTTTTTGCTCCCAGCGCCAGTTTTTGCTCCCGACACTTTTTGCTCCCGGCGCCTTTTTTTAGCTCCACTCCCCCTGTGCTCTAAACCTGGCTACGCCACTGCATAGGGGAGCTCAGGCTTGGCAGTGCGATTGCACAGCTAGGCTGTCTATGTGCTATGGGAGAATGTTAGTGTGACAGGCGATGTCTCAAATCGTATTTCTTTGCAAGAAGCCATTTATCAGCAGCTGATTTTCATGGAAGCATGTTGAGAATTTACATTGTTACTCCCAGACGAATGGGATCATCATCTGTGCCCACGGTGCCTTCAAGCCTCCAGAGTCAGAAGCTCTAGCCAAGGTCCTGCGCTCCTTACTCAGCAGAGCTGCCACTGACCTCAGCGAGAGATTTGGCTGGGAAAGGGCTGCGGAATCAGGATTGCTTATTTTCATTGGTTGAGAACAATGAACAATGCTTCCCGGCAGCACCATGTCGCTCCATGGGGAGGGCAGGGACCAGAGACACCATGCTTTGATACAGCCTCCATGTGGGACCTCACAGGGGAGACTTCAGAGGTGGGATGGGGCTGGGCCTGGGAGTGGGGCTAGCATGGCGAGTGGGTCAGCACCCTCACAGCCCCAGTGGCCTCAGCTGGGGGGGAGGGATAGCTCAGTGGTTTGAGCATTGGCCTGCTAAACCCAGGGTTGTGAGTTCAATCCTTGAGGGGGCCATTTAGGGATCTGGGGCAAAAATGGGGGATTGGTCCTGCTTTGAGCAGGGGGTTGGACTAGATGACCTCCTGAGGTCCCTTCCAACCCTGATATGCTATGCTATGATAGTGGCTGCACAGTGGACCAGTGGAGCTGGGCAGGGGCAGTTGCTGGGTAGGTGGATGGCAAGTTGCTGGTAGCAGAATGACCCACGCAGCTACCCCATGATCTGCAACATCCAAAGGCCACAGCCACCCCACAGGTTCTGCCCTGCTTTCCCTGGTGCTGTCCACAGTCAGGGCTAGCAGCCTGCTGTCCATCCATCCCCGTCTGCCTCCTCCCACGGGACTGCAGGCTGCCCATCTACTGCTTGCCGGGCTGTCTGGTGTGCAGCACTCCCTCTCCCCATGAGTCTGGGGGCAGGAATCATCCAGAGCCATGGGGCAGCAGAGCTTAGGGGCAGAGATGCCTTAGAATCCCTGGCATGGTAACCAGGACACTGCTGGGGTCATGTCTCCTGTGCTAGGGACCATGGTGTGTCAGCCCTTGGGCTGATCCAGTCAGCTAGCGGGAGTGCTGCCTGCTCCGGCTGCCCTGTTGGGGCTGGAGGGGGCTGGCCCACGCAGGGGGCCCTGAGCAGACCCTGCTGGTGGGGGGTAGTCTGCAGATTGTGGGGAGGTGACTGTCACAATTGCAGGGTAACTTCGCCTGGATCTCCACTGCTGAGGTCCGCTCCAGGAGGGTCCAATCTTGTCTTGGGTCTCCTGCCATCACATGGCTCTGAGCAGAGACCCTTGTCTCACTCCCTTTTAAGGCTGCCCTGCTCCCTGCCTTATGTTGTGATAGCCCCAAAAAGCAGTCCGGTCAAAGGCAGCACCTGTGCTTTGCTTTCTCTCCGATGGTTATGAATAGTGTATTGCCAGCAGATACAAGTTGCCACCCAGCAACTTAGATAAGTGAAAACAAGGCAAGTAACGAGCCATTAGTTTTCATGAAGTTTAACTACCAAACACTTTGCTCTATACTAATACACAAATGAGTTGGTCTGGGGCTCTGACTTGAGCTGGCACCAGACTGCCAGCATCACACAGGGCACTGGATGTGGCACTCAAAGCGATTGTCTTTGCCCTGACCTGTGTTGACTCGCAGACCCTCCTGGGTGCAGTGATGTGCCTGTGAGCTGGGACGATCTTTCTCAGAGAGTGTCTCCAGTTCATGCCAGGGTTCCTGGGCTGGATGTAGAAATCACTGGGTGAAACTCTCTGGCGGATGATACAAGCAGTCCACCAAGTTTCCATACACAGGCACGTCCACCAGTTCAGTCTTTGTTCCTTTGTTTCAAACTCAGTTCCCAGTCCAGTTTGTGGAAGAATACAGGTACCAAAATGGAGTTCAGTGTCATGTAGTCTGGTCACATGTCCTTGCATACCTTGCTGAGTCATAGCAGCCGTTATCCATAGGCTGTCTGGAGCATTCTCAGGAAGGCTCTACCAGGTGGGGAATAAGCTTCTCCTGAGGCCTATTATTTCCCCTAATGGCCCATTACCTTGAATAGGCCCTTCACAACCAGCTGTCTAGACTGGAAGCATCTTGCCTAGTGGGTGTCACCCAGGTGTAACTACATTTGAATTACAGATACACAGTCAATATTCATAACTTTAGATTCAAGAATGATACATGCACACAAATAGGATAGTCATATTCAGCACATCATAACTTTTCCAATGACACCTCACATGCCACATTTTGTACAAACGACAGAGTCCTGTGGCACCTTATAGACTAACAGACATATTGGAGCATAAGCTTTCGTGGGTGATGATTATGTCATAATCATACCACAGGGATGAATTTGGGGTGTAGTGTCATAATCAGAATGGTCTCTTCTGCCTTACCATGTCTGAATCTGCCATGGTGTGGGGAGGGCACCTCCTCCTTCTCTCGAGAGTGCAGTGACAGTCAGGAACACGTAGAGCCCTGGCAGCTGTTTGAAGCACTAGGGGCTTGTCTTCACTACCCGCCGGATCGGCGGGTAGCAATCGATCTATCGGGGATCGATTTTTCACGTCTCGTTAAGACGCGATTAATCGATCCCCGATCGCGCTCCCCGTCGGCTCCGGAAATCCACCTCATCGAAAGGCGGAAGCGGAGTCGACGGGGGAGCGGCAGCGATCGACTCGCCGCCGTCCTCATGGCCAGGTAAGTCGATTACGATACGCCGACTTCAGCTACGTTATTCACGTAGCTGAAGCTGCGTATTGTAGATCGACCCCCCTCCCCTAGTGTAGCCCTGGGCTAAGTGTCAGAAGCATTTCCTGATGGGTGGATGGATGACCTGATAAACCACCCTGTTCTGTTCATTCCCTCTGAAGCACCTGGCACTGGTCACTGTCAGAAGACAGAATACTGGGCTAGCTGGGCCATGGGTCTGACCCAGTCTGGCTGTTCTTATGAGCTATGCATGTGTGGGGGAATAAGTAAACCAGGCTTCTGTATCTGGGGGTTGGAGGCTGCTTAGACCCAATATATCTGGACACAGAGCTGCCAAGGAGCCATGGGCCAGTGCTGCCATTGCTGCAGATTCCAAATAACACTGCACCTGGAGCGATGCGAGAAGATACTGCAGTGTAGTCAGTGCAGCCTATTACTGTAATACTACAGGAAATGGGCTTGCTGTCCTCTTCCCCTCCCCTCGACCCCACCCAGCCAGTGGCCTCCTTTCCCATCCCGTACTGATGCCAGGGCTGCACCTGCACCCAGCAGCGTGCCCACTGCTAGTCCCTGGCCTAAGGCCATGCAGACAGTCTGTGCTGGCAGGTTCAGTGCGGATGGTGCATTTCGTTTCTCCAGCTCCAGCGCTGACAAAAGGAAATGCCTCTATAGTCACAGCTTGTTTTATAGTAGGAAACGTGTGCAGATAGCTCCCTGCTGCCCACACTATTTCTGCTACTGTCCCTTTTCCAAGCATCCTAAAAAAGAACATTAGGAAAAGTTCCATCCCCAGGGCACCCTCCCTTCCCCGCCTCAGCTATTGCTGGACACGCAGCTTTGGTGTGTGTTTACGCATTTGTACGGCATGTTTCACTAACTGAATCAGATGCAAAGTGACTGAGCCAGCTCCCAGCCCAGCCCAGAGTGTGATGTGCCCCTGCTCAGAAGGGGGATGAGGAAGAGCGACCTGAAGGAAGAAAGGAAGCAAGGACGTTTCTTGGGTCTACTGGGAGATGCTCCCTGACCAGAAGCACATAGGCTGTAGCTAGGAACATAGGGCCTCACATGAATAGTGTCTGGGGACTGGGATCAGGTGCACATGTAAGAACAAAGCCCCTCAAACACAGGCTAGGGCCCATGTGGTGTAGGGTGGGCAGGGCCAGATTAACTCTCCTGTGGGCCCAGGGCTAGTTGGGGGCTGGAGAACCGGGATGTGCCCTGTTGGGGGCAGGAGAGTGGCTTGGCCCTGCCTGAGGCTTGTCTGCAGGCTGGGTTACAGCCAGGCCAAGGCCAGGTGTGGAAGGGCCGAGATGGCCAGCTGTAGGGAGACTCTCTCCCCTCTGCCCCGGCTGGTCTCTGCAGGGGGAGCGGGGAATCCGGGCTGTCCCCAATCTCCCTCCTGCCCTCCCAGCAGCTGGCCAGGCTCAGAGGGTGCTTACTGTCCACCCAGCTGTCTTCCGCCCTCTAACTGGCTGCTGTGGAGTGCTGCTGCCTCCCCCACTCCCACTGGTTGAGGGAAAAGGGTTGCCAGGGTGACTAGGGGATCAGGACTCTGCCACTGACCCCACAGGGCCCAAGAGGAGGTCTCCTCTCTTGGGGCACCATCCCCTTGTTAATGGGGGCCATCCCCAATTTCCAGTTGAGTTTGTCGATCTTCAGATTCCAGCCCCTGGATCTTGGTCTGCTAGGCTGTTGAGCCCGGCAATCTGCCCCCCAGGATCAAGTCACCTCCTAACTTTCTCATTTCGATAAGCTGGATGGACTGAGCTCTTTCAATCTGGCTTTGTCAGGCAGGTGTTCCAGATCTTTAATTAGTTTTGAAGCTCATCTCTGAACCATCTCCAGTTTTTCAACATCCTCTTTAAAGAGTATGAGAACTGGACCAGTATCCAGCAATGGTCTCACCCTTCTGGACACTGCCCCTACTAAGTATTGCCTGTTTACACACCTTAGGATCGCATTAGCCCTTGTGGCTTCAGTGTCACACTGAGAATTCACATTGAGCTGGTTTCCACCATGACCCAAGGGCTTTTCAGCATTACTGCTTCCCTAGATCCACTCCCCAGCCTGTACATGTGATGTGTGTTCTTTGCTCCTACATGTATGACCTTGCATTGCCTGTATTAAAACGCTGCTTGTGGCCAGCTTACCAAGTGATCCAGACAGGGTCGGCCCACAACATTTTGGCACCTGAGGTGGGGAGCTCAAATGACACCCCCATACCCCCTCAATTGGGCCAAAACTTTGAAAGGTCTCAATTCTGCCTTCTTCCTGTTCTACTCCTCTCAGGTACTGCTCTGCTACTTACCCCAATAAAGGAGAACTAACAACTTAAAATGCCTTGTTCAAAAATTTTAAGTAACACTTAACTTTCAAATGCCTGAACAGCAAATATAACTTTTCTTGTCTGCATAGTAAACACTGGCATTTTTAACTGTTTGAATAATCAAAGGTGTTTTCCATGCCTTCTTGGTTGCAAAGATTTGAACTGCTTCCTGAAGGTCCACAGTCTGGGCCAGCTCATGCGCTATTGAGATGGTTGCAAGGCCAACCAGCCTCTCCTGTGTCGTTGTGGAGCATAGATGTGTTTTTATTAACTTCAGCTTGGAGAAGCTGCATTCTCCACTGGCAACTGTTACAGGAAGTGTTAGACGTATGCGCAGAGCAACAAAAGCATTTGGAAGGAGGGTGGTCATCTTATTTGTGCACATATATTCCAGAACAGCCTTTGGAGTTGATCCTGCTGAAATGTATCTTGAAAGGGCTTTCAGTTCATCACCTAAATCACTCGCATCAATATCGCGCATGTCATCATGTGTCAACACTGTTTCTAGTGCCCTGCATTGCTGGGGTAGGTCTTCTTCAGGTATAGTGAGGAGTTTTGGAATATCATACACACTTCCCAAATATACTGCTGTGTTCCTTGAGCTGCATGAAACGTTCTTCAACTGACTGGTAGCACCTGGTTAAAGAATTCAACTTTGAATTGTTGTTTGGGGTCTCATGTGGGATTATCCTGCGCCAAGTAATCAAAATGTCTTCTTTTTCGGTGACTCTTGTATTCTTGAATGGGTGGGAAAATAGCCTCAGTGTGAAGTTCCTCTGCCAACTTCTGTGCACTCTTCAGAACATTTTGAAATCCCTCATCTGATCGGTAAGACTGTAGGTATGACTTTGCTTTGTCCAGTTGTTTTATTGCTCCAGATATATCAAGGTCAACACCTTGGAGTCTCTTGCTTACAACATTTATTTCAAACAGTATGTCATGCCACAACACTAAGCCACACAGAAATTGGAAGTTATGTATGTTTCTGGTGATTCCATTTCCCTCTGCCACTGTTCTCCCATGAACAGTTCCTGTCATAGCATTATCTTCCATAATGGCAACTATGGCATCATCTATCTTCCCAATTTGGTGTTTGATAGAATTTATCGCCTCCACTCGACTTTCCTATCATACGGCACTCAGTGGTTTCGGTGTCAGAGAGGATGTTCCCAGATGTTGCTTCAAAATTTGCCATCGATGAGTTGATGCAGAGAAAAATACATAGATGCTTTGAATTACATTAAAAAATTCAGCAGCCTCACTAGAAGCTGATGCTGAATCACTGACCACCAAGTTCAATGAATGAGAACAGCATGGGACAAAAAGAGCTCGAGGGTTTAACTCTCTGATCCGTGTCTGCGCTCCTCTGTTCTTTCCTCTCATGTTGGCACCATTATCATAGCTCTCTGACCTCTCATGTCAGCTATCGCAATTCCCGTATCTTCCAGCTTTTTAAGAAGCACATTTGTCATACCAGCTCCTGTAGTATCCTCAATGTCAATAATTCTAGTATCCTCATGGTCAATAATGCACCATGAAAGTCATTTGTTCCGTATGGCTGATGTCAGGTGTGCAGTTCAGAGTAACAGAGTAATATCTTGTTGACTTCAGATCTGCCACAGTCTTCTGTTTGACTTTTGTTGCCAGTAATTGGATGATGTCATTTTGAATTGTTTTTCCAAGGTAGTGGTGTGTGTACATTTCTTGGGGGTGGCTCTTCTTAGATGCTCCTGGAGTACAGCATCAAACTCAGCCATCAGCTCCACAATTTTAAGGAAGTTTCCATTGTTTGGCACATACAGCTGATCTGAAGTGTGACTCAGTGCTAGGTTTTGGGTAGCAAGCATTCTCACAATGGCAATGAGCCTTTTCAAAACATTTTGCCAGTAAAGAGACTCTGATGCAATCTTCTCTTGATGCTAATCATCTATGGTGGCCTTTAACCTTAGTCTCATCTCAAGCTCTTTCCACCTATGGAATGCTCTCTGGTGATTTGCTGCCTTCTCATGGCATGCCAGATTTCTAGCCAGATTTTTCCAGTCCTTTGTTCCTGTAGAACCCAATGTGTCTGGAACATTAGACTGGAAGAGTTTGCAACAAAAACAGTATGCAGCATTCTGGGGTTTTGAGTACGTAAGCCACGGCCTCTCCACTTTGTCACCATTGGGGATTTCACGCCAGTAATGTGTTGGATGGAAACTTCTATTTTCATTGTCTTTGGGGAACATGAAGTTTTTCACTTGCTGTGGCCCATGCAGTCCAAGGAAGTCCCTCAGGCTACTGCTCAAGTGGGTCCACAGTCCTGGATCATCTAGACTTAAGGAACTAAACTCAGCAGCAGCTGTTTCTTGCGCCTCCACCACACTCTTCTCTTTTCTTCAGGAATGTGCATGGTTACATCCATTTGAGATGGAGA
Source organism: Chelydra serpentina (assembly GCA_037349315.1). Classification (NCBI taxonomy): domain Eukaryota; kingdom Metazoa; phylum Chordata; order Testudines; family Chelydridae; genus Chelydra; species Chelydra serpentina. Next base: position 2,260,645 of record JBAIAC010000192.1, read on the forward strand.
TATGGATGCTTCAGTAGCTGCCAGGTCAGGGCCTGAGTGAGGGAAGATATCAGCATCTTTAGGGCCTAACTGGCTCCTACTACTTCAGTTGACTGCCTGTTCTCCTCAAGTGGGTTCAGGGAAGCAGCAGGAAACAGGAAGCTCCCTGAGAAGCTGGTGTTAATCAGTCAGGCTCCTGGGGGTGCTAGAGAGGTACATAAGAGGCTTCTCCTCCTCTCTCTCCCTGCAGCTCCTGCTGCTTTCTGTTCTTCCCTCTCACCTTTTCTCCTGCCTGCCTGTTACGTCTCTTGTGCTCTCCTTCCTCCAGCACAGCACTCCCCCATCTCTGTGCATCTAGAGCAGAGAGAATACATATTCACTAGCAGCAGACACAATTTTCTATCCTCTTGGTCCTAGTGGCGCCCTCCCGCCCAGTTTGGCACCTGAGGCGGCTGCCTCAGTTTGCCTCAGGGTAAGACCAGCCCTGGATCCAGATCTCTCTATATCAGTGACCTGTCCTCAGAGCTATTTACCAGTCCTTGTGTCACCTAAGGACTAATAGGAAGCAAGCATTTATTGACTGTAAGAGTCAGTTGCTATCAAAGCAACTTCCACTACAATCATCTGATACAGTACCTGTAATCTGTCAGTGCTAATTTAACACACTGTGATAGCCTGAGCATTAACAACTATGTGATCGGTCATTAATTATTGTGGCTTTTAATTAATTTCTTTGTAATAATGATCAATTACATAACTGATCCCATGACATACACTGTTTCTCCCATTAACCCTACGTGTACAGTGAACAAGGAGAATATCACTGTATGTGATATTAATGACCACTGATAATTTACAACATTTATTCTAACTGCTGTGCAGTCTGTGCACACAAGGGTGGTATCTGTAAACATGGAGCATTTCAATAACCGAGAACACTTTACTGTCTTTCAGCTTCATGAAATGTCCAAACAACGACAATAAAAGCTATTGATCAGCTTCATTCATGAACGGTGCAGCTAAACACCCTGGAGTCCTGGTCTTGGAAGAATTCTTGTCAGAACTATGCTCCTTTCAGATCCTGGCTACATCCCTCGTGAAATGCTGGGTGAACTCTCCCTCAGGCTAGGTGTGGGGAGGTGGGAATCCTGCTTAGGTCTCCTCAGATGCTGTCCATGGCTTTCTCTGGGACCATGCTCACACTGGCGAGCAGTTAGGAACTACTGAAGCTGTCACCTGGTAGTCAGAAGGGTACAAATTGGATCAGGTGGGTGAAGTCTAGTGAAAGCTCAACTTGTCCGTCCCGCAGAGGTGCTGCTGAGGTGCCTTCAGGATCATGGCACATGCACAGCTTTAAAGGACATGTAATGTGGGTGCATAAATCCCTTTGGATTGGGATTCTAACTCTCAGGCATTGGGCCAGGTTTGAAAGTTAGCTTCTCCCCTTGTTGGTGTAGCTGATTTCCCAAAGGGAAGCTGAGTTGGGAGGGAGAGGAGCCCCATGGAGCTGGGCATTGGGAGGAAGCACTAACGTGCAGGATTGCTGCCTAATCTGCCTAGAAACCAGCTCTCTGCTGCTGATTCCAGTCCAGACGGGCTTTGGTGCCAGCTGAGGAGCACAGATCTGGAAGTGGATGTTTCTTGCTGAGCTGCCAGGGTGTAATAAGCCTTCTCTAGGGGTGAGTTTGTTCTTCCCACCAAGTACGTTGGGATCAGGAAATGGTCCAGATGCTGCAATGCTGTCATATTCCAAACTTCATAAAGTTTCCTAGAGCCAGTGACCAGAGTGGGGAGCATGGGGGCAGCGCTGTCTGGGGCAGGAGGCTCATGTTCGCTGCCCATGTTTCACTGGTGACCTTTCACTACAGGACATTCTCACTAGGCACTGTGCTACTTTCTACCATTTCCAGTTCAGAGCTCAGATTAGGCCTTTGGAAAGAAGAGGTGACACATTTTTTTTACACAACAGTGAGTTTCTGCATAGTGATCAGGACTCTGCTTTTCCTGCTGATGAATAGGGTTTTGAATGAGCACTGGCAGCATAAAGACCAATGAAGCCTCATGGGATACATCCAAAAAGCAGAAGTTTAGATCTACACACAAACAAAGTGAGGGGTATTTTCAACCATGGGTGTCTAAAGTGAGACAGTTACCTCAGTCCATACTGAAGCACCTACACGCTGATTTGAGTACCAAAGAGATGCAGCATTTGAGCTGGCTGGAAAACTATTTTCATCCTGACAAAAATTCCAGTATTTCAAAATTTGCTTTTGTTCCAAATTGGAACAAAAACTCAAAAATTTCAATTTTTTTGCGGAAAGGAAATTCTGAAAAGTTTGGATTTGGAAACATCCGAAGGGGCAGCCAAGGAGGCTAGGCTAGGCCTCTCCCTTCCCAGAGACCCTGTTCTGTGGACAGACTTTGAGGAATGGAGAAGTGAGTCGTTGGCTTTGTGGCCGGAGGCATCATATCCACAGAGAAGGAAAAAGTGGAGAAGGTCCCAGCTTGCAGGAAAATACAGAGTGGAAATGCCAGCCTGATGCTCGATGGGAAGGAGAAGGATCATTAATTGTTTATATAGCACTGAAGATGTACACAGTACTTTAAAAACACATGCACAGAGAAGGCTCCTGCCCCCAGAGCTTTGTCTAAACTAGGTCAAGGGCACAGCAAAAGAAAGCAGACTATGAACCTGTTACTAATGGGGCTGCCAAACAGATGTGAGGGCGGGCGGGGAGAGGGAAGGAATTTGTTACCTGAAGCTTGGTATTCCTAGAGCTTTCCCAGCCCCATTAGACTGGAGGCCAGAGGGCTGCATGATTTAATCATTTCCCCGCTGTTTTGGTTTCAGCCACCCACCTGAGTACCACACCATGTCCCGGACTCCCGCTCCAGACAGAGTGGCTCTCAGGGCTGTCTGCTGATGCTGCAGCCAGCGTGAGCTTGGCAGGGCCCTGCTCCAAAGAGACACTCATTCATAGCCAGGGCATCGCTGTCATATTTATTGAGCGCTTAATAATCTGGCCCTGGAAGGCTGAACTCTGCAGCTTTTGACTCCTATTGGCTAATGCCCTGTTCATTATCATGGTGGCACCTGCAATTTAGAGACAGCCACTTGCAAAGGGCTGGGAAGGATGGGGCATTCAGTCAGGGCCCTGCAGCCTCTGCGTGCCATGTATCCATGCCAGCGGCTGGCAAGAGGATGAGAGCGGTGGGACCCTGGCCGGCGGGGGTCACTCCCAGCACGGCAGACCTCTCTTTGCATCACACTGGCACACCTTGTTTCTATGCACTCCTGCTCTCCTCCCCGCTAGGCGAGCTGGGAGGGGCAGCAGGAGTGCGTCTGTAGATGGACAAAGGGTGGTGGGAGCCTCAGAGTCCGGCTGCCCAAAGACGAATGGAAACATTTTCGCTTGTAAAACGAAAATAAGAAAGAAAAACTTGTAGCACCTTAGAGACTAACAAATTTATTTTAGCATAAGCTTTCGTGGGTTAATACCCACTTCGCTTGTGTTCCTGGTGTCAAGATAAATACAGTAGGCGCCTTACACGCCGCTAACCAAACTGGCCCCACTGACATGTGCATGAGGAGAAGCTGCCACAGAGAGTGATGGAGGAGAACAAGGTTTATGGCACCTCGAGGCTTTCTTGGGCAGCTGCCCTGGGTGTGAGTTGCCTCTGGTGATAAATGACCCACCGTGGCCTGTGAGCTCTGTGCCCATGAATTACCTCAGGCCTGCAAAACTCGTAAAGCGGCGAGGGCCATATTACTCCAAAGAAAACAGCTGAGGGCCCAAACCCCCCGGCCCCGCGGAAACACCCCCCCGCCCCCAGCGCCGCCTGCCCCGCGGAAACACCCCCCCGCCCCCAGCGCCGCCTGCCCCGCGGAAACAACCCCTCCTTCCCCAGCGCTGGGGTGTGGAAGCCTGCAGAGGGGGAAAGAAACAGTGCACATAGGGTGACCAGATCACAGCAGTAAAATAGAACCTGCCCCCTCCCTGCTCGGCCCCACCATCACACCCCTCTTCACCCCCCCAGGGGTCACTATATTACTGCACACAACAGTCAATCAATGCAGTGGTAGATAAATCTCTGCATTATGCATTTTTGTATAACTTTTATATGACTTTGTTTTGAACCTTGGTAATATGTTATAGCGGGCCCCTACGGTAGTATAATTAAGGCAAAAGAAAAATGTCATTTTGCTAGAAGTAGAATAAGATCTTCCCCCCACTTTGTATTCAATTGCCCTGGTGAATGAATGAGGTGTGAATGAGGAAGGCGTGGAAGGCAGCACCTCCAGACAGCTGCAACCCTTGGAGAGGGGATGGGAACCAGACCAAGGACTATCAAACTTGTCAAGTGGGCTGACTAGAGAAGAGCAGACATACTGACGGCCTCGGGGGTTAGAAGCAAGCACCTTCCTTTGGGAACACCCTCTTTACAGCATTGGGACAACCCCCAGCCCAGAGACAAGCAGCAAAAAGGACCAACGGACACAGTCCCAGATTCTGAATCTGGGAGATTTGCCCCCCTCCAGCCACTGACTCGCTGTTCGCCTCCTCACCCCTTACCCCAGTATAAAGCCTCGCCACCACTGCCCGCCTGCTCGGCTCACCATCCCCCCACCCACCCCGGCTCGCCTCCTCAGCACCCCCTGCCGCCCGCTCGCCTCCTCAGCCCCCCCTGCCGCTGGCTCACCTGCCGTCCTGCCACTGCCCGCCCACTCGGCTCGTCATCCCCCTCCCTGCCCAGCTCGCCTTCTCACCCCCTGCCGCCCGCTCGCCTCCTCAGCCCCCCCGCTGCCATCTCACCAGCTCCCCCTGCCACCAGCACACCTGCCTGGCCGCTACTGGCCTCTTACCTTGTGCCACTGCCCCCGCCCCCTGCCGCTGGCTCACCCTCACTCCTCAGCCTGCCACTGGCCTCTTCATCATCCTGCCCACCTGCCAGCCGGCCATTGGCTTGCCCCACCCTGCCGCTTGCCTACCCACCCCCACCCCGCAGGCCGCACAGTGAGCCCACGTGGGCCGCATGTTGTGCAGGCCTGAAGTACCTGGATCTTGCAGACAGATAAACAACACACATCATGGAGGCTTCCTGCTGCCAGCCTGGTGCAAGGGCTTGGAGTCAGCCACACGAAAAGAAGACTGTGACATCAGACTGACCGTGGGCAAAGAAATGCCAGCATTTGTTTCCTGTCCTAGCAAGGTGCTGCTGGGGGAGCAACTAGGCAGTAGTGTAGCCACGGGGGGAGCAGGGGAAGCGGCCGCTCCCCCTTGACCAGAAGCGGAGGAAGCGGCACCTTTTTTTAGCAGCACTAAAACAAGGCGCCGCTTCTTTTTAAGTGCTGCTTCTTACACTCACCCGGCGGCGCTCCGGGTCTTCGGCGGCATTTCGGCAGCAGGTACCACTGAAGACCCGGAGTGAGCCGCCGAAGTGCCGCCGAAGACCCGGAACGCCGCCGGGTGAGTACAGGGGGAGGCGCCTTTTTATAGCGCCGTTCCCCCTGCGCTCCGGACCTGACTGCGCTACTGCAACGAGGGCCAATGTTCTGAGCATGGAGATTTAAAGTGTGGCACCAACAGCCAGATTTAGGCCTTTGAATGAAAGTGGCCTGATCCTCAGAGGTTCTGAGGACCCACAGCTGCGCCTGACTGCCCCTGGAGTTGTGGGGTGACAGGACTCCCATGCTGGAGAATCATGGCATATGTTCCCATGGACCAAATGATGTGCCTGGGGCGGAGAAGGGCAAGGAACATATTTGGGAAATGGGTTAACATGAAACATGGGTTTATTGTATTCATGAAAAAAGCAAAAACCAACTGATTACTTACAAACCATTCCCAATAGAGTTTTGCTTCCTCGCTGTGGGCTATGAAACAATGCCATGAATATTCATTCTGCCTGCATCTCATTCCACCCACCATCATAACACTGTGTAACTATTGTTGATATAAATAAATCCCTCATCTGCTGAAAGCTGTATTTGTGCTTTCTGGAAGTCAATGACATTTATGAGGAGTGTTTTTTGCTATTCAATTCTCTCTTCTATGATTACTCTTAGGGTGAAAATCTGGTTGAGACATGATCTTCTGGGTTGAAATCAAGCCTGCGCTTTCCTTCCTTTTGCTTCAACTGCTTCCTTTATTCTGCTTAAAATGATACTGCAGAAGACCTTGTATATCTCTGGGAGGAGGGTAACACGTCACCAATAATTCCAGTCACTTGTCTCATTTTTCTTTGGCATTTTGACTATAATGCCATTTTCCATTGTTCTGGAGGCCTTTCCTGGTGCCATACTGTGTTGCAAAGTTCACTGGTTTTATCAGTGGTCTCATCATCGCAAGCTTTCAACTTTTTCCCATGGACCTTGATCTTCACAGGCAGCTTTCCCAAGTTTTACGATTTTTACTGTGTTTTTGTCTTATTTGCTTGTGATGCAAGATTTTTCGATGTCTAGTTCTGGGTTTTTAAATTCTTTGTCAAAGTCAATAATTTCTGGTGATGTTGGCTTGATTTAAATATTTCCAGTGATGGAGAATCCACCATGACCCTTAGTAGATTGTTCCAGTGTTTAATGTTACCTGTCCTGTTTAAAATATATGCCTTATTTCTGGTCTGAATTAGTCTAGCTTCAACTTCCAGCCATTGGACCTTGTTCTACCACAGGTACTTGCCTTAGAAACTCCCAAAAGCTTCCAACTTGCAACTTTACACCCAGCCATAGGGTCAGTTAAGGATAAAGTGTTTCACTTTTTTCAGCAGCCACTTCAGTTGCTTTGGCAATGTTATCCACGGGTAACAGGGTCATCTTCTCAGCGTGCCCCTCATGGTGTGGGGTGGCCCTGAAGGCACCCCTCACACCTCAGGTTCCCCCTTTCAGGGCTCCTCAGAGATACTTCTCCAACATTCTCTTAGGCTAACAACACCCAACTCACAAGGGTCATTTCTTATAGGGATACCTCAAATCACAAAATAAAGTTCAACACCATAACCCAGAAGGTTCCTGCTCTACCGCCTTCTGTGACACAGCTGTTTGTCACTCCCCATTCTTTCTTCGAATGAAGCAATAACATACAAAAAGTCCATCCACCTGGGGCTTAATAAAAGTTTCACGTCCTGTGATGGTGCACCCCATAAGGCTTTATGGAAATATGCTTATGAATGTATATATATGACACAACTGGAATATGCTTTATGTTACATATGCCATGTAACATATCTCTGTAAAGGTTATGATCTACTGAATCTATTCCTCCTATTTGAATGCATGTATCATTTTTGTATTCGAAGTTATGAATACTGGCTGTGTACTTGCTTGATTTTTAAGTGGCTTTAGTAAAACATTTGGTCAGCTTCTTGAGAAAGGAATGTGCAAATTAAGCGCCCAGTCAAGAAACACTTAACAAACAATGGATATTGGGAGGCTCCAATCCGCATAAGAAGTCTTCCTGGAGACAGTCAAGATAGCATGTGGGCAATGGCTGCTTCCTGTAAAAACTGAGTCATGCATGGACATGTGACTTGCCCATGTGACTCCAAAATTCCATATTGGAGCTGGACTTTGCATAGAAGAGAGGAGGGGGTCTCCACCCACAAGAGAAAGTCTATTTAAGCCCATGGGAGATCCCTCCATTTTGTCTTCAGCTGGCTCAAGAGGTAGCATCTCCACCCTCAAGGATACCTGAAAGAAACTGGAACAAAGGACAGGAACTACAGGGGGTGTGAGTGATTGCTGGACCCAGACTAGAAGGAGACTAGTCTGTAAAAGGAAGCTTACTGGAACACCTCTGAGGGCGAGGTTTTATCTGTATTCAGTTTTTTTACTCTATTAGGCATAGACTTGCGTGTTCTATTTTATTTTGCTTGGTAATTCACTTTGTTCTGTTACTACTTGGAACCATTTAAATCCTACTTTCTGTATTTAATAAAATCACTTTTTACTTATTTAACCCAGAGTAAGTATTAATACCTGGGGGGGAGGGGGAACAGCTGGGCATATCTCTCTGTCAGTGTTATAGAGGGTGAACAATTTATGAGTTTACCCTGTATACATTTTATACAGGGTAAAACGGATTTATTTGGGGTTTGGATCCCATTGGGAGTTGGGCATCTGAGTGTTAAAGACAGGAAGATTTCTTAAGCTGCTTTCAGTTAAGTCTACAGCTGTTAGGGGACGTGGTTCAGACCTGGGTCTGGGTTTGCAGCAGGCTAGCAGGTCTGGCTCAAGCCAGGAAGGGTACTGAAGTCCCAAGCTGCCAGGGCAGGAAAGCAGGGGCAGAAGTAGTCTTAGCACATCAGTTGGCAGCCCCAAGGGGGTTTCTGTGATCCGACCTGTTACACATCCCTCCTAGGTTCTTTCTCAGGTCCCTCCCCCTTGTATGGGACAGTGGCTGCAGGGTCACTCCCATGAGCATTCCCTTCTGTAGTCCTTTCCCTGCTCCAGGGACTAGTGCAGGAAACTGTCCCTTCCTGCTGCTTCTCTGCAGACATCCCTCTCTTACAGCTTCCTGCAGTTCTTTATAGGAAACACCTGTGTCTGATCAGAGACAGATTAAGCTACATTGAGGCCTGGGAACAAAGAACATTGGGGCCCCACACATCCCTCCTCCCCCACCATGGGGCCCTGACCAATGTTCCCTCTAATTTTTAACAGGCTGTGTGCGCAAAAAATTTCTTCTGTGCAAATTTTTGAAGTGGAGGTCAAATTTGTGCGCCATGAGGCAAATGCGCCCAAGCGAGTAAAATGATTATTTAAAAAGTTTTAATTTGCAATTTGTGTCAATTTATATGGGTTTTCAGATAGAGACATCATAAGTAAAAAAAAAAAAAAAGTTTTGTGTTTTAAATTTAAACATTTCCTAAAAAATATCAATAAATGATCAGCCAAGAATAAGATATGCAATTACAAATGCATTTTAATTTCCTTATTGGTCGAAATGTCAAAGATTGCTAAACTAACTTTACTATTTTTCCCTGCGATCTTTTTCATTTGCCCATTCAATATAAACTCTGTCCAGATCTATCAGTCCTCCCTCCAGCTGGTAACTCTTAATACGCATCAGCATGTCCAAATGATCTTCTTGTAAACGATTCCATCGTTTGTTTTTTAGAGTGTCCATTAAGCTAAAGCCACGCTCACAGTCTGCACTTGATGCTAGGAATTTTCCTCCAATATCCATCAACTTTGCAAGATCCTGAAACTGTTCGTTCTGGTGAGCAAATGTCACCATATCAGGGAAACTTGAAACCAATTGGCTTTTGATTCTTTCAGCTACTGCAAACTTGAAGTCATTGTACTGACTGACTATAACAATCTCTTCAGCAAGAAAGTCTTTGTATTTTGAACATAGGGATTTGACCTGATGAATTCCAAAATTGAAGTAACAAAGGGTCCTGTGGCACCTTATAGACTAACAGAGGTATTGGAGCATAAGCTTTCGTGGGTGTTTGTCTATAAGGTGCCACAGGACCCTTTGTCGCTTCTACAGATACAGACTAACACGGCTACCCCTCTGATACTCCAAAATTGAAGTCACACTTAACTATTGCTGCACAATCAAAAGCAGACCACTCCTGGACTTCATCCTCTGGAAACCTGTCTGCCAAATGTGCACACAAGATGTTTATGAAAGTTATTATGGAACTGGTATTCATTTCATTATTTTCTTGAGAGCTCATATCTAAGAGAGCCTTAACTTTGTCACTCCATAAGACTGAATCTCCAAGGTACTGTCTTCTGATTTTGTTCAGTTTACCTCGGGCAAGGTGAAATGCTTCAAGAGATGTAAGGCTCCGTTTCTGGAGCAGCGTGGATAGTGAAGCCAGCTCCGAAAAAACATCATTCAAAACTTCTAATGTTGTTCAGTATTCCATGGTATTCCGCTTTTTGTGGCAGTATTTAGAAACTAGATCAGTACCTTTGTCTTGCTCAAAATATTCCAGAAGAGGATCATAGTTGCGAATAATTGCTCGAAGTGCAAAGTGCCTAGATAATCATCGCACTTCATTGAGTGGCCTGAAAGCCACTGACTCGCATTCAGAAGCATCCACTATTTCCTGAAATTTGCATTTTCTCTTGGATGATGGAAAGAACACCGTGTAGACAGTTCTCATTAAGGTTTCGATGTCTCAGCTTGACCTCTTTCCATGCATCGGAAATCCCCAAGTCTTCCTGGTGTGCAACGCAATGTTGCTGGACTAAGTGTGGAATCTCACGTTTCAGCTGAGCCGCCACACCATTGAGTTTGCCCAACATCACAGAGGCCCCATCAGATGTGAACATCACCATTTTCATTAGATCAAGTTGATGTTTTTTATAAAACTCTTTGATTGCAGAAGTGACAAAGGGTCCTGTGGCACCTTATAGACTAACAGAGGTGTTGAAGCATAAGCTTTCGTGGGTCAATACCCACTTCTTCAGATGCAAGCAGTGGAAATGTCCAGGGGCAGATATAAATGTGTAGGGAAAACTTAGACTAGAGATCATGAGGTTGATGGATTTCCACTCCATACAGCTGAATGCAGTGCCTTGCATGGAGTGGGAATCCATCAACCTCATGATCTCTAGTCTAAGTTTTCCCTACACATTTATATCTGCCCCTGGACATTTCCACTGCTTGCATCCAAAGAAGTGGGTATTCACCCACGAAAGCTTATGCTCCAATACCTCTGTTAGTCTATAAGGTGCCACAGGACCCTTTGTCGCTTCTACAAATCCAGACTAACATGGCTCCCCCTCTGATCTTTGATTGCAGACATTATTGAAACAGCATCACATTCTTGCAATCATAATAGTCCACCAAATGAAGTTTTATAGTCTGCAGAATTTATGGATCTATATTTAAAGTACAGTATCAAGTATCTGTTAATGAATATATCAGTGCTTTCATCAACAGCTAGAGTATGAAATATTGCCGATGCTATTTGATGTATGAGGTCATTTTGGACAATGTGGTTGATAATTTCAAGAAATTCAAAAGCATAATTTTTACTTCTCCAGCTCGCTGGTATGTGCACATACTTTTCCATATGGTCATTAATATCCTGAACAGAAAGCACTGAGCTGTTCATTTTAATAGCCAACAACACATTGTCAATAAGTATCTTGATTTCTTCTGGGTTTGAGCGCTTGTGTTCAAGATTAATTTGCCTCCTCTCCTTTTCAGCTGGACTTTCAAGAATCATGCTAAGCAATCCACTCCGTAAGGAAGGGTTTTTGTTTCTAAGGCTAGGTCTACACTAACCCCCCCTGTCAAACTAAGATACGCAACTTCAGCTACGTTAATAACGTAGCTGAAGTCGAAGTATCTTAGTTTGAACTTACCTGTGGTCCACACGCGGCGCGCAGGCTCCCCCGTCGACTCCGCCTGCTCCGTTCGCAGAGCAGGATTACCGGCGTTGACGGGGGAGCATTTCCTGGTTCGATTTATCGCGTCTAGACAAGACGCGATAAATTGAACCCAGAACATCGATCCCGCGCCTCCGACACGACGGGTAAGTATAGACGTACCCCAAGTCTTGTTACACCATCTATATGAGACTTATTTGACAGATGACTCTTTAAGAAATCCAACTTCCATACATCGTTCCACATTCTTCCTGTTGAAAATTCTCCCAGCGCTCTGTTATCTCAACAATATACACAAACCACTCCGTTGTCCTCATCATATGTGAATATTTCACATATGTGAATATGTGAATATCAAGTTTACACTATTGGCATTACACTATTGACTTCGGTGTAACCATCTCTATAGTCTCATCTAGCCATCCAGATTTAAGTTAAGTTGCTGTTCTTTTACGCTTTTGACCTCTAGACTGTGACATCCTTCAGTTGCCAAAAACCTGAATAAATAAAGTAAAAAAATGTCCATAGAAATCATAGGGTTAGAAGGGACTGCAAGGGTTTCTGTTTTTCTACTAACTGCCCCTAAACATTGACTGAAAGTGGAGATTTCCCACATACATTTCTCTTTGGACAACAAAGCCAATTTTCACAGACAAAAGCATTTTGAACATAAAATTGTGACCAGCTCCACTTCCCCCATTAGACAGCTTTGGAATCACACCGGGGATGCCCCCAAATGCAGACAGACACAAGCACAAAGGGACTCACACTGGTGCAGGTCAGTTTGGTATGGCCACATCATGTCAGCTTTGCAGCATTAAGCATAGCAGTGGGGTTCTGTCCAGGTGAATTTCCTTAACACAGACAGGGGATCTGTTGGCTCAGAGAATCCATTCACCACTCTGGGTTGGGTTTACCCTATTAAACAACAACCAAGCTTCCCTCCCACCCCCATCTTGGAATCTGCCAGGTCAGGAGATATTCTCGAGACCCGGATGACAACTGTATCACTGGATGAGCTGCCTACGATTCCTCCTGCCACTAAAAGCTCAGGGACTGGTGCTCAGCAAAGCATGTGGGATATTCAAAAGGCAACACGCACCATGTGAAGGTAAAGCCCTCTCCCTCCGCCCACCGTCCCAAGTGGGGCACGGGCCACAGAGCCCTCGAGTGCCGCCGCTGCCCCCCCTGCCCCAAGCGGTGCACAGAACCCTTGAGTGCCGCCGCCGCCCCCCCCCGCCCCAAGCGAGGCATGGAGCCCTCGTGCACCGCCACCCCCCCCGTGCCAAGCGAGGCATGGAGCCCTCGTGCACCGCCGGCCCCCCACAGCCCTCAGAGGGGCACAGAACTCACCCGTCCTGAGCGCTTAAAAGCCTGGGCGTCCGGAGTCTCCCCTTCATGCGTGCGCGGTGTTTCCCTGTGTGCACAGGGTTTGGAATCTCTGTGCGCGCACACACGCGCACAGCTTAGAGGGAACAGTGTCCCTGACCCCTGCTCCTCCCCTTCCCCCAAGGCTCCACCGGACCACGGTAAGAGCTGCCAAGGGAGCCCGGGTCACTTTGGGGAGCCCTGGACCCTCCACCTGCCCTGGGCAACATGCCCTGGGGGTGGGGACATGGGCATCCTGGCCCCCTGCCCAAGGCAGGTGCAGGGTTCGGGGCTCCCCACACCTGCCTGGGCTCCCTAGGAGGCTCTTACCACAGCCTAGGGCATTGGTCCACAAACTGTGGGGCACGCCCCCCTAGCGGGACATGAAGGAACGCTTGGGGGTTGCTGCAGGGCCCAGGCCTGCCCTGCCCCCATCTCCACTCCAGCCCCACCCCAGCCCTGCCCCCAGCTGTGGCTCTGCTCCTGGCCGCACCCCCACTCACAGCCCCTGATACAGGCCCTGGCCCAGCTCCTTGCTCCAGCTCCCGGCGGGGTGGGGGCATGACTGACACATTTTGGAGACCCCTTGTGACGAAGTGGGGGATTTTCTTGGAGTTTTACATGAATACTGTGCGGGTCTCAGTTTTCACTGTGTGCTGTGTGTGTAATGAGGTGGTGGGAAAGGGTTTGTTGTTGCAGAAGACTCTGTGACCTCGCCTAGCAGCCGGGACACCGGACAATGGCCTGAGGAAGGGGAACCCTAACAACTGGTGACCAGGAGGCCCCCCCATCTTGGCAACCAGCTGGTTCTGGCCAGTGGGAGGACAAAGGGCTGAGGAGAGAGGACCCCGGTGACCTGACCAGCCGGTTCCAGACAGAGGGGACCAAAGGATGGAGGAGAGAGGGCCCCAGTGACCTGTTTAGCTGGGACGGAAGACAAAGAACAGGGGAGGGGCTGTTGGGGAAGATATCGGATGATCGGCTGGAAGGAGGGGACTGCTGGACTGGAAGGAGAGAGCAGCCAGAGCCCATCTGCATGGAGGAGAGACCTAGATGTACTGTGCTGAGGGATGCTAGGCCGGAGGGCCCAGAGAGTTTCCTGTGCTGGGTTCAGATGCTCAATAAACCCTCCTGTTTTATGCTGGCTGAGAGTCACTCCAGTCTAGAGATCAGGGTTGCATCATTCCCTCTGGGAGTGGAGGCCGCAGGGGTCCAGAGCGAGGGGACTCTCTGAGGGGGCCCACGGCGAGAGACAAGTGTGCTTAGGGCTAAGAGAGATGCGGTTCCAGGAGGCGGAGGGGCCTACAGCTTAACCCCTGAGAGAGAGTGGACCCCCGAGAAGGGATGTCACACTGAAGGGGGTTCCTCCCGGGGACCATATGGAGCCAAGAGAGAGCACGAGTTCTGTGAGTCCGTGACACTTCTGGCCTAGGGTGAGCATACGTCCCATTTTGGCCCCAGGCGTCCTGACTCTTTTGGCAAAACTGAACATTTGTCCCATTTGCTCTTGCTAACTGATCACCAGAGGAGAGAGGGCCAGTTCCAGGGGGTGGGGTGGGGGGGGGGAGAGGGGCTTGGACCAGCTCCACAGGGGAGGGGAAGGGAGGGGAGGGGGAAAGGGAGAGGGGCTCAGGTGAGTGTCGTGCCATGAGAAGGGGGGAGGGAGAGGGGCTCAGTCCAGCCCTGCACTGCGCGGGGCAGGGGTAGGGGCCCTCGGTCCAGTCCTGCGTAGTTCAGGGTGGGGAGCCCCTCAGTCCAGTGCCATGCAGGGTTGGGGGGGCCCCCTCGGTCCAGTGCAGCGTGAGGCTCGGGCGAGCAGCTCAGCCAGCTCTGCTTGGGGGCTGGGGGAGTATGCATTGCTCAACCTACCACAGGAGATGGGGCCTCAGGGGGAAGAGGAGGAGCAGGGCGGGGTGGGGAAGAGGAGGAGTGGGGCAGGGCAAGCGTTCAGGCCACTCCTGCAGGACCCAACAAATTGTTCTGCATCTGCCATCTGTAGTTTGCTCTGTTGATTGTTCTTTCTGAGGAACATGTTGTAGATGCCGATGGTTTCTATTGAACTCTCCACTGTCAGTGTCAATCACATATGATCTGGGCACCGAATACTTTTTCTTTACGACAGCTGGAGTTCTCCAATCTTTTTCTCCTTCCAATTTGACAGGAACACGGTCACCAGATTCTAGACCTGGCTAGTCTCTAACTGGGTGAAATCTGCTGTAAAGTGTTCATAAACTCTTTTAGCCTTTTTCTCCCAATTTGCTACTCTCTTCATGTCTGGCCGGTTTCCAAAGTTGGAACAGTAGTTCTGAGTTGTTTCCCATGAGGAGTTGTGCTGGACTGTATTCAGTAGCTGTGATCAGCATTGATCTGTAACTCAGAAGAGCAAGGAATGGATCTTCCTGCTGTAGGATTTTATTGGCTGTCTGTACAGCTCTCTCAGCCTTTTCATTTGCTTGTGGGTAATGTGGGCTGCTAGTAACATGATCAAAATCATATTTTGTTTGGAATTATTTAAATTCTGTTGCAGTGGTTGGTTGTCCATCACTAGTTGCTCTGGAATACTGAAATGAGCAAAAGTGTACTTCAGATTCTCAATAGCACTGCAACATGTTATATCTTTTAAGTACATTATTTCTAAATACCAGGAAAAATAGTCCATGGCGACCAGGTAATGATGTCCTCTGAATTCGCATAAATCTGCAGCTAGTCTCTTCCAAGGTCTGTCCAGCAGAGGTGTTGTTATTAAAGGTTCTTTGTGTTGTTCTGGTCTGTTAGTTCTGAAATGTTCACATGCAGATCCTCTATTCTTTATATCCTTGCTGATGCCCATCCACCACACTGACTGGTTGGCCTGTTCATGGCATTTAGTTAATCCTTGATGTCCTTCATGGATGAGGTTTAGGATTTCTTCTCTCATTTTGTTTGGAATTACGATGCAATTACCTTTAATCACAAGTCCCTTTGACTTGCTTAATTGACCATGCACTGCAAAGTAGTCTCTTGTCACTTCCTTAGTGTCCTTTAGATACTTGGGCCAGCCATCACAATGGAACAAAACTTTCTGAACTTGCATTACTGTTGAGGTTGCTTTCTGCAGCGGGAGTAGTTTCTTTTCTGACACTAGTTTGCATATGTCCACAGCATCAATGTTCACCTTTATCTGATCTTTGAGCTCACAGGAGTTGAATGTGATGCAGGGCTCTGTGACAGCGTGTCTACTACTACCAGATTTTTCCCATGAACATATTTAGCAATCGGATTAAATTGCATTAACCTTAGCAATAGATGTTGGCATCCCCGCAATGCCTGATCCAGGTCTTTTCCGATGATGAGGGCGACAAGCGGTTTATGGCTGTTATCAGTATAAACGAATCCAGTCCACACAGATATCTGTAAAAGTTCTCACATGCCCATACACTTGCCAGGCACTCCATTTCAATCTGTGCATATCCTTTTTCTGCTGCTGTGAATGTGTGAGAGAAAAATACAACTGGGTTCTACTCCGAGCCATGTTGTTGTAACAGTATACCACCTAAGCCAGAGCTGACTGCATCCGCACTGACCACTGTGGCTTTGTTCACATTGTAGTACTTGAGAATTGGAGCTGTTGTGTTACATTTGTTTTATTTTTGAAGGCAATTTCTTGGTTTGGCCCCCATAGCCAACATGTGTTGGACTTTAACAGTTCATTCTGTGGTTTTGTCACTGTAGAAAAGTCTTGTAGGTATCGACCAAGGTAATTTACCATTCCCAGTATACATCTGAGTTCTGGTACATTAGCTGGTGCATTCAATTCTTGAATTGCTTTTCCTTTGTCAGGGATAGGACTGATTCCATCTTTGTTTGTCTGTCCCAAACACTCGATTTGGGGAAGGCAGAAAACACATTTTTCCTTGTTTAGCTTCAGTGCAGGCTGATTTATTAGGCTATGAAAGCAAAATCTCCCAAAGGGTGTGATAACTGGACTCAGTTTAGCACTTTCTTTGGCTAAAGGAATTTGCCAGTATCTGCTCAAGGCATCCAGTTTGGAGAATACTGTAGCTCCTTTCACTTTTGGGAGGAAGTCATCCAGTGTTGGGAGGATAGATTTTTCTTAAGTCTTTTAAGATCCACACAGATTCATATTTTTCCATTTTTCTTTATAACTGGTACCGATGGGGAACACCATGTTATTGGTTTTTCTCGATTATGCCAATCTGCTCTGGTTTCTTTAACTGAGTTTCCACATTATGAAGTAAGGAGATAGTGAACCTGTGAACATCTGCTCTTTCATAAGCAGAGGTATAAAGTATGCATCAAACATTGCCAGAACTCCTTTCATAGTCAGATTTGTAACTGTCTTCAGTGAAGTCAAAGGATTTAAAGATATACTCTGCTTGCTTCCCCATAACATAAATTACAGAAGATACCTGAATATCTCCAGTTTCTTTGTGAAGTTTGTTTGCAATTTGAAATCTTGCAAAATACACTTCCAGTCTGTCAATTGTAAGGTTTGTCAATACTGAAGTTCTATGGGGCATTGAAGAGTGATATGCTGATGAGATCCTGAAGAGTGGTATGTTGACGGGGAGGGATAGCTCAGTGGTTTGAGCTATCTAAACCCAGGGTTGTGAGTTCAATCCCTGAGGGGGCCATTTCAGGATCTGGGGCAAAAATTGGGGATTGGCCTTGCTTTGAGCAGGGGATTGGACTAGATGACCTCCTAAGGTCCCTTCTAACCCTGATATTCTATGATCCTCCAATCTTTGTTCCTCCTGACACCACTTCATGTCCCTGTACCAGATATGGACTGGTTACATACATACTGGCTTCATCTTGTGTGTATTGCTCATATACACCACATATCTTAATCTAACATCCTTTAATGCTCTACCATTAGCTTAAGTAACGTATTACACACACTACCAGCTAGTGGCTGGCCATATAATATAGTTTAGTGTTCCATTACAGAGCTAGTGATCCGTTCGTTCATTGAGATTTCCTCTTCCTAGCAGCTTTATCTGCTCCATTTATCTGTAGGTATCAAAACTTCTCAGAGATCCTCCTGGGGAGACTCCAAAGTGCATTGGCAGCAGAGCCATACAGAAAACGCATATTCTAAGGAAATGCAGGAGCAGACAGAAGACAGGGAGATTTACAGTTCCTGGAGTAACCCTCGCACTCCAAGCCAACTGCCAGCAGCAGCTAGCAGGGCATGTTTTAGCCTTTTATATTACTCAGAAGATTGAATTAAAGAATGAGTGTGTCCAGATTTGCTGACGGCAGAAAATGAGATGAAAGAGCAAATAACTCAGCCCTTATTGGTCAGCTTCAGCAGGATTGTGACATATTTACGGACTGGCCTGCTAAGTGAGAGATGGTATTTAATGAACCTAAATGCGAGAGGTTGCTTGTCAGGGGAAATGGCACCGTTTAAAAAGAGGTGATTGCTGTGTCCCCAGGGTAAGCTGAGAAATCTGCCTCCCCGGGATGCAGAGAGCCTTGATGTGAGAGCAGATCCAAGGAAATGCAGGGGGTAGAATCAATTCGGATCTTTAGGGTGCCAGCAAGGCTAGTCATGGGGTGAGCTGGGGACCTGCTTGCCCCCCGAACCTTGATGTCCCGATCAGTGCACTTGAGCTGCAGGATATGCAGCCCTATATATTCAAGAGTGTCCCTGTGTAAGAGACCCTTTGCTAGGTGATACTGTGAGACCATCTCCATCACATTATTTAGCTAGACCTGCATTTCTGACACCATCCCTTATCAGGTCAGGGCCGTGCTAAGGAATAAATGAGTGAGAGAAAGGAGAGATGTTACTAGGAGCTAGGAGCATGGTTGTGATGCACCAGCTCCTTGGTACCAGCATGTCACATTTAACTACAGAAGTAGGAGGTTGGAAATAAGGCTATTGAGCAGGGTCATTATGGCCATTTGGGTGGGGGGCGGGAAGGGGCGCTTAACCCCATTAGTTATGTGATGATGCACCTTTTATGGTGCTCCAAGGGCCAAGACAGCACCAGAGGGAACAGAGTCCCATGGCTGGCCAAGTCTGCAACCGCAGAGAAACAAGCAAATTGGTAAAATCAAACAGTTATGCCATCCCCTGGACTTTCTGGGGTCCCAGACTGCAAGCCCATACAACCATAGCCCAGGTGTGATGGATGACAGCTGCTCTGGGCAAGTACTAGTGATTTACAACAGTTCACTATAACCTCAGGGCATACTTGAAATGGCCTCCTGTGACATTTTCTGATTAGAAATATGACCATGCAAATCATTGTTGCTACCACTGTTATATAATTGCAATGACTCTTATACAAAGGGTGACACGTGGCTAAAAAGGGTTAAGCAGCTTGCAGGCTAATTGACCCAGATTCAAACTTTAGGAACATATTGGTAGATAATGTTTGCGGTTTTGTGTGTTTACATATATATTGTTAAAGGTTGCCAATGTGATTAAACAGTCCCTGTCTCTGCTGTATTCTGTTAATTAAGAGATCTAAAGGAAATATTAACATTTAAATGAACTGTAAATGCAGTGATATCACTGATTTCATTTCTTTTTGAAATGTTTAGCAAATCACCTGAGGATGGTGGAAAACAGGCACTTGCCTTATGTTAATCTGTATAGCTAATTACCGGCGATGCTTAGGAAATAGGTCTACTTCAAAGTCTCCATGATTGCCTATTGTTTGCCTAAGGACTCTGACCTGTCAAGAGAAGGCCTGGGACTGTATAAAAACCCCTTGGGTCTGGATCCTTTTTATCTTTGACAGACTAGAAGGAGGCTAGTCTGTCAAAGAAGCATATTGGAACAACTCTGAGGGTGAGATTTACCTGCATTTAGTTTCCTACTGTATTAGGTTTAGATTTGCGTGTTTTATTTTATTTTGTTTGGTAATTTACTTTGTTCTGTCTGTTATTACTTGGAATCACTTAAACACTACTTTTTGTATTTAATAGAATCACTTTTTACTCATTCATTAACCCAGAGTAAGTATTAATACCTGGGGGAGGAGGGGAACAGCTGTGCATATCTCTCTATTAGTGTTATAGAGGGCGAACAATTTATGAGTTTATACAGGGTAAAACGGATATATTTGGGGTTTGGACCCCATTGGGAGACAGGAGCACTTCTTAAGCTGTTTTCAGTTTAGCCTGCAGCTTGTGGGGGACGTGGTTCAGACTTGGATCTGTGTTTGCAGCAGGAAAGCGTGTCTGACTCAAACAAGGCAAGGTCCTGAAGTCCCAAACTGGCAGGGAAAATGGGCTCAGAGGTAGTCTAGGCACATCAGGTGGCAATCCCAAAGGGGTTTCTGTGATCCAACCCATCACACCCACCCGCTCCTAGGCCTCAGAGCCCGAGCCGCACCATTTACACAGCTATTTTAGTACACTAGTGTGAGCACCGCAATCCCCAGTCTGGCGACCCGCGCTGGCGGCTCACTGCCATTGAATGTGCAGATGCAACCACAGAGGGACACTCACTACCCAGTACTGGAGTGGCCCCAAAACCTCCAATCCCCCTGTAGATCTCCAGTCCCACCTTTCTCTGCTGCTGCCAATGGGTCAGTGGGCTGCACGCCCCCCGGCAGCCCATCGCCATCACTCAAATGTCAAAACAAACATTTCAAGCCTGTAAGTTGTGAAATCACCCTCCGTATGGGACCCAGGGCAGCAGCATCTTCCAGAGCCTGAAACAGCCAGGGAGTGTGGCTGGCTAGCCTGGGACAGAGACGGGCCAGGCCATGCGGGGTGGTACAGCCCAACTCTCTCTGCAGCCACGGAGAGAGCAGGGGCCTCTGATTCCAGCCTTCACGGAAACAGTGGCTGTTGGGCAGTGTGCAGTGGGAGGGGACTAGGGCCTGGACGGAGTGGATTCCAGGGGCGAGATGCCTGTCTTTGTAGGGAATGAGGGGGTCTGAGTGGGTGATGGAGAGGCAGATCAGCATGGGTGATGGAGGAGGTGCTGTTACCTGGGGTTTTCAGAACCCCCTACAGGGGTAACGTAACTATTTCACTACAAGGGGGTGTCAGGAATAAATCAACAGGAACACATCAATTCTGTCTGATCAAGGATTAAAAGCAAGTAAGCATGCTCTTATCTAACACTACAGGTTATTAGATTTACGCACACACAGACATAAGCAATAGGTTTAGAACAGGGGTCTCAAACTCAAATTACCACAAGGGCTGCATGAGGACTAGTGCATTGGCCCGAGGGCCGCATCACTGACCCTGCCCCCTCGCTGCCCCCGGCCCCGCCCCCACTCCACCCCTTCCATTAGGCCCCGCTCCTTCTCTGCCCCTTCTCCGCCTCCTCCCCTGTGAGCATGGCTTCCTGCTCCTCCCCCCTCCCTCCCAGAAACTGAGAAGCTCTTCCCATGTGGCCTGCGGAGCTCTTCCATGCAGCCCACCAGGCTCCCTGCGCCCCCCCCATTTAAAAAAAATTTTTTTTAAACCCCCGGGCAGTTCCCGCTGCCAGAACAGCTGTCTGGCGGCGGGAACTGCCTGGGGGTGTAAAAAAAAAATAAAAAAAATGAGGGGGCAGGGGCCACAGGGAGCCCGGGGGGCCGAAGGGAAGAGCTCTGCGGGCCTCATGCGGCCTGTGGGCCGCGTGTTTGAGACCCCTGAGCTAGGGCCTAGATCTTTAGAACATCCCAGATATTTACCTAACATGTGGAACAGTATTGAGTAATTAACAGCAGGTCCGCAGAGGCCAATTGCTCGCTTGCCGGGGAGAAAGAGTGTCGGGAAAAACGTCTCTCAGGATGGCTTCAGAGGACTGCTCCAAAGTACACTCTATTAGCTGATCTTTTATAACTAACTTCTACAAAACAGATAGATCATAATGACCCCGACTGGATCATCACTTTTCTAACTTTCAATAAACTTCTAATATCAGAGGTGTCTAGATTCAAGGTTTTCCAACCGCCAAGGTTTTCAGTCTCAGTTGTTTACTTGTCTGTTCCCTCCTCCCATTCTGATTAGCAGAAACTGCCAGCTAGTTTTGACTTTGTCTCTAAAAGCCTGTTTTTCAAATTAACCCTTAACTATGTGGTGTTCTATTTAATTAATTCATGGTGGCTGAATGTACATAATATGGTTGGAATTAGCTTGATCACTTTCTGGGGTATACACACCCATCAAATCCAGGGCAACAGTGCCAGGACAGAAATCAAGGAAATCCCTCACTCCATGAGCATTAACCTGTAGAAAGGATCTGGATGGAAGAGCCTTGAGGGGAGGGGAGAGCTGCTGAGCCAGGGCACTTGGCATGAGAAAGCAGATCTGTTTGTGCAACAGAGGTGTGGGGTGGCACTGGGATGGCAGCAGAGAGCAGGAGGGGACCAAGGCATTTTGAGCAGGAAAAGCATTCCCAGGGCTGGGTCCAAGTGTGATGTGATGCTACCATACAAAACACAGCCAGTCCCACGAGACCAGGGGAGATCACGGCTGCTGCCCCCACTGTTACCTCAGAGGCCGGTTATGAAATCCCTTCACCGACAGCAAAGGCATCGTGGCCTTTCCCTGACAGGGAGTTTATTAAATAGCCCCTGGGAATGATAGATCCATAGAATATCAGGGTTGGAAGGGACCTTAGTAGGTCATCTAGTCCAACCCCCTGCTCAAAGCAGGACCAATCCCCAATTTTTGCCCCAGATCCCTAAATGGCCCCCTCAAGGATTGAACTCACAACCCTGGGTTTAGCAGGCCACTGCTCAAACCAGCTTTATCTGGCCGAGCTGCAGCTTAAGGCTACTGCACCAAAATGTCTGTTCTTCTTCCCAGTGACATGGAAATCAACTGACTGCACATCCACCTCATAAATGCTGAGTTTTCATCATGGAATAACAACAGATGGTGAAGTATATGTGGAGTTTGAGAGCCTGAGGTCAATTCAAGCCAAAGCAAAGGGCCACGGCTGCTTTTGGTGGCTACTGGAAGATGTGCAATTGCTGAATGTGGACTATCTGAGCTCCTCAGCATCATGACATCTAGGCCCCTCCAATGGCTGGTGTCACCTCCTCTCCCAGCTGGCAGGCAGCCAAACATTCGAATGGAACTAGAGTGTCCTCATGGCCTAACTGGCGTCTGCTCTGCGGAAGCATTCTCAGTATCCAACCCACATGCTCCCAGGGGGTGGAACAGGTTTCCATGGAGGCAACTCACCCCTACATTACCCCAGAGATCCGTAGGCCACTGGATTCCCCCAAACAATCATTCGTCAGCACATGCCTGGGTTGCTCATCCCTGGAGAATATCTGGCTGTTGGGCATCGGCTGATGTGTCACCACAGAACATGGAGACAAGATGACAGGCCCTTGAAGCATGAAATTGAGGGCGTCAGGTTTAAAGTGGCCATTCGGAACACAGGGTTCTCTTCCCACATGATCCCTTCTTCTTCGCGCCTCCTCTTCAGGTATCTCTTAAATGAGATTGTGGAATGGGGGTGGGTTTGGGGCCTGCTCCCACAGTCACAGTCACCACAACATCATCCCACTTTGTTGGGTGCCCTGAAGGATCTGGTCCAACCTAGTGGAATCAATGCACTCAGGAGGGATTTCTTCCTTCTACACTACCTGCCGCAGCAAGGCCTTGTCTCTTCATGAAATCTGAGAACCGTTCGCAGGGCACCTGATAGGTATGGCTGAAACAATAACACAGGTCTTTGCTACTGTCAGTGGTGCCATAGAGGCTCTCAAGAGTGGGTGAATCATCTTGCACCATCGCAGCCGGTTGGGAATCTTTCAGGGCATGGACAATTTGCACAGCGAGTCCCCGCAAACTCTCGAGCACCCGTGTCCACTTCTTGGCATTGTAGGTGCCACTCTTGGGCAAGGGGCACCCTCTGTATCTCATACTCATCCCCCCCCCCCAAGAGTACAGGTGATACCCCTGAGAAACAGCAGAATTTCTCGTAGGGTGCACTTTCAGACACGGGCATCAATGCAACTTTCATGGTGTTCCTCAGCACTCTGGCCCACTCCACCAGGCTGTTGCTGCAGGTGTTGGAGCACTTCTCAATGCTGAGATTAATTCCTTTTGTGTCGCTTCTCATCCACCGTCAGAGTCTGCAGATCTGCTCTGATGGCTCCACCCTGAGTGGCGTGGGTGCACGAGCAGAGGGCTGTTCTGGCCCCAGGATTTTCTGGGGGTACTTCCCACTTTCACTTCTTTGGGCACCTTATCAATGTCTGCTTCCTTGGAGACTGTACATGGTGCTCCCATGCCCCCCACTACGCAGCTGTAAATTCGAGAGTGGACCTTCAGCCTCCCCAGTATTCACACTGCCTCTAGGCTCTGCTCAATTTCACTGGGTTTCATCTCCTCCGACAACCCTGCCACTAGCGCAGCCTTGGTTACTGAGATCCACACCCCTTGGCACAGGTCTTCTAGTAACCCCTGTGACACCCTGGCACCTGTGTTCTCTCTAAGCTATGTGGTTGGGCGGCCGCCCAGGAGTGATTCAAGTGCTGTGCACTTGATTAGCAGAGCCGCGCACATCCAGCAGCGTGTTCAGGTGCCCCTCCCCCCACTGCTTTACAGCCACGTTGCTCCTGCAGCTGCTCCCGGGACCCTCCTGCTGGCTATGCAGAGTGGGGAGTGGGGTGGAGGGTGCTGATGTCAGGGTGTCTCCCTTCCCCTGTCCCTGTGCCCCATCTCCACAGAGCAGGGGAGAGAGGACAGGGAGCTCAGGAGAACTTGATCAGGAGAGAGCTGCTGTGGTCTGAGGTCTGAACCAGCCTTCCAGGTGAGTGAGTGTCTTAGCTCAGGGCTACACTGGGGGGGGGGGGATCGATCTACGATACGCAGCTTCAGCTATGTGAATAACGTAGCTGAAGTCGGCGTATCGTAATCGACTTACCTGGCTGTGAGGACGGTGGTGAGTCGATCGCTGCCGCTCCCCCGTCGACTCCGCTTCCGCCTTTCGATGAGGTGGATTTCCGGAGCCGATGGGGAGAACTTTCGGGGATCGATTAATCGCGTCTAAACGAGACACGAAAAATCGATCCCCGATAGATCGATTGCTACCCGCCGATCCGGCGGGTAGTGAAGACAAGCCCTGAAAGAGACAGCACACGGTCTCTCAGAGACTTCCCCAGGGCCAGCAGACAGCTCATACAATCTCTCCCTCTCTCTCTCACACACACACACACAGAGTTCCTCCCCCTCCCTCCCTGCCCATGTACCCCATCTTCACAGAGCGGGGGAGGGAAGACAGGGCTTAGGCCAGAGCAGGAGAGCTTTCAGTAAGTGCTTTAAAGAGACAGTGAACGGCGTCTCTCAGAAACTTCCCCAGCACCCAGAACACATACTCTCTCTGTGTCACTCTCTCTCTCTCTCTCTCTCTCTCTCTCTCTCTCTCACATACACACACAATCTTTCACACTCACCTCTCAACACATACTTGTATTATTGTTTTTGTTACTTCTCTGCAATGCACATATATTCTCTATAATTTTATTCTTTCAAAGTGTTATTTTAGTTTTTTGACTGGTCTGTGCATTTCATAATTTTTATTTCTCTTACACTTGAATTTAATTCTTTGAGTAGTGACTTCTAAAATGCCTAACTGGTCCTGGCTGGAGTAATTATCCTTATGGTAACTTTTAAAAATATATATTATATCTAGGCTTTTTGTTTATACTGGTGGCGCACATCCCCAGATACCTCGGTGCACATAACAAAGTTTATTCCACACATGGATGGAAAAAATTACAAGGAACATTGCCTGGTGCGCCAATATTCACCACTGTCATGTAATTAGGATATGTTTTGTACAAAGTGTGCCTTGTGAGGTATCATTCTAAAAGTCTTGATGTGCTAGACAGTAATATCTCGTTGGATTGTATGTGCTATCATTGTTTATGAAGTTTGGCTATGTGTGTGTGTGATGGGGCAGACTGGCCCCGCACTGGCCGTGAGAGGGTTAACCCTTCTCTGCTGGCAGAGGAAGCCACGCCCCTGAGGCCCTGCTGGGCATGCTCCAGCAGGGGGCCAGGTATAAAAGCCTGCAGAGCTGCTCAGTCAGGGCTGGCTGCTGAGGAGGAAGGACGCCCAGCAGAGGCTCCAGCCCAGGAGCTAGGGCAGCCCTTACCAGGGAGAGCTGAAGAGCCCAAGACCGGGACTGGAGGCCAGCCGCTACTGGAACCCCAGGGAGTTCAGGGAGCTGAGGAGCCTGGGGGCTCAGAAAGCACATGGACTACTGCATCAAAGGAGCCGATAGGAAGTGACCCAGGAGGAGTGTGGGAGTGGTACCTACCTCCCCAGTGAGGGCAGCGTGTTTCGGTGGGATTCCCCGCTCACCCTGGTGGGCTGTGTTACCCGCTGTTGAGACCCTGGGTTGGGCCCCGGGTCCCCTACCGAGGGCCGCTGCCCTTGGGGGACGGGCCCCAAGCTCAGAACTCAAGACTGCCTTACCTGACTGAGAAGGCATGCTGAAGTAACTCAGGCCACTAAGCCGGGCTATCCCTTCAGGGGAAGAGACTAAGGGGGACTCTGGTCATTGAGTCCCGCTGGACGGGCCACCAGGAGTGGCATAGGAAATGGACCAGGAACTAGACAGGTGGGGTACCTCCTAGCCCCCCTGCGACTCAGAGGGGTGACAGAGTACGAACCCCGCCACAGTGTGTTACTGAAACATGTCTTGAGGTTGAAAACACCCACAACAAGCCTTTCAGGTACAACAGTAAAAAGGGCAAACAATGTTAATGGCTTGTTGAGGAAAGGCACACAAGCACAAGCACAAGGATTACCCCAGGAACTGTGTACAATAGAAACCTCTTAGAGATAGCACCACTCAATGGGAACTGTTTGATCCAGGTCACAGCAAATGAGCTTTCCAGCAAGTGGGAAGAAGATATAAATGGGGGGGCAATGATATTATGCTGATACCTCACTCTCCCTACAACAACACACCTGGAAACACCTGAGGGGTGAGGACTGAACTGTGGGAAGTGATGGTCCCAGGCTAGAGGGATTTTTAGCCTGTGTATGAAAACCTAGGAAAGCCAAGATAGCTTTTGCCTTAAGAATCTGCCAGCCTGTTTATCACTCAGGGTGAGAATTTGCTAATTCATATCCTACCTATCTAGTATGTTAAGCTCAGTTTGCGGTTTTGTTTATTTACTAAGGTAATCTGCTTTGATCTGTTTGCTATCACTTATAATCACTTAAAATCTATCCTTTTGTCATTAATAAATTTGCTTTTGTTGTCTAAAAGCACTGCGTGAAAATCCTAACTTGGGGCAGAAAGCTGTTGTATCTCATTCTCCACATTGAGGGAGGGGGCAAATTTTATGCGCTTACGCTGTACAGTTCTCTGTGCAGCACAGTACGGTATAATTTTGGGTTTACACTCTAGAGGGGGGTGCGTGCCTTAGCAACTGGGGGGTGCCTTAGCTGAGCTGATCTCAGCATGTGTGTGTGTGTGAAGCTGCAGCTGGGTGTGTCCCTATCGGTGTGTACGCTGGTGAAAGAGCGAGCTTGGAGACTGTGGCAACTTATCACAGCACCACAGTGTGAGAGGGAGCCCAGGCTGGTGGGTCAGGCGGGCTCAGTGGTACCCCAGTTCCAAGTGGCACCCCAGGGGGAACCCGTCACAATCCCCTCTCAATATTTAGAATGGGAGGAAAAGTCACTTGAGTGCCTCTGCTCTGTGAAGGAGCACCCAGTGCGTGCAACACATGTGCACGTGTGTAGACTGCACATCTCTGTACCAGCCACCAAGTCCGCTCTGCAGGCAGCTCTGGCCAAGAAAAGGTGTGCACAGGGATACAGCAGGGAAACTTGGGCCCTTTCACACTCCTGCAATACAAATAATACTCTAGCCAGCATTCTATCCACCTTATAGTCCATTTATTCAGCCCTACTTCTTTAACTTGCTGGCAAGATTACTGCAGGAGGCCATATCAAAAGCTTTGCGAAAGTCAAGGAATAACACGACCACTGCTTTCCCCTCATCCACAGAGCCGGTTATCTCATCATAGAAGGCAATTAGGTTAGTCAGGCATGACTTGCCCTTGGTGAATCCATGCTGACTATTCCTGATCACCTTCCTCTCCTCAAAGTGCTTCAGAATTGATTCCTTGAGGACCTGTTCCATGATTTTTCCAGGGACTGAAGTGAGGCTGACTGGCCTGTAGTTCCCTGGATCTTCCTTCTTCCCTTTTTTAAAGATGGGGACTACATTAGCCTTTTTCCAGTCATCTGGGACCTCCCCCAATTGCCATGATTTTTCAAAGATAATGGCCAATGGCTCTGAAATCACATCCACCAACTCCTTTAGCACCCTCAGATGCAATGCATCCGGCCCCATGGACTTGTGCTCATCCAGCTTTTCTAAATAGTCCTGAACCACTTCTTTCTCCACAGAGGGCTGGTCTCCTCCCCATACTGTGCTGCTCAGTGCAGTAGTCTTGGAGCTGACCTTGTTTGTGAAGGCAGAGGCAAAAAAAGCATTTAGTACATTAGCTTTTTCCACATCCTCGGTCACTAGGTCGCCTCTCTCATTCAGTAAGGGGCCCACACTTTCCCTGACCTTCTTCTTGTTGCTAACATACCTGTAGAAACCCTTCTTGTTACTCTTAACATCCCTTGCTAGCTTCAACTCCAAGTGTGATTTGGCCTTCCTGATTTCACTCCTACATGCCTGAGCAATATTTTTATACTCCTCCCTGGTCATTTGTCCAATCTTCCACTTCTTGTAAGTTTCTTTTTTGTGTTTAATATCAGCAAGGATTTCACTGTTCAACCAAGATGGTGTCCTGCCATATTTACTATTCTTTTTATGCATCAGGATGGTTTGTCCTGCAACCTCAGTAAGGATTCTTTAAAATACAGCCAACTCTCTGAGGGAGTCAAAGTCTGCTTTTCTGAAGTCCAGGGTCCATATTCTGCTGCTCTCCTTTCTTCCTTGTGTCAGGATCCTGAACTCAACCATCTCATGGTCATTACATCCCAGGTTCCCATCCACTTTTGCTTCCCCTACTAATTCTTTCCTGTTTGTGAGCAGCAGGTCAAGAAAAGCTCTGCCCCTAGTTGGTTTCTTCAGCACTTTCACCAGGAAATTTTCCCCTACACTTTCCAAAACCTTCCGGGATTGTCTGTGCACTGTTGTATTGCTCTCCCAGCAGATATTGGGGTGATTGAAGTCCCCCATGAGAACCAGGGCCTGTGATCTAGTAACTTATGTTAATTGCCTGAAGAAAAGCCTTGTTCACCTCATCCCCCTGGTCTGGTGGTCTGTAGCAAACTCCCACCACGACATTACCCTTGTTGCTCACACTTCTAAACTTAATCCAGAGACTCTCAGGTTTTTCTGCAGTTTCATACTGGAGCTCTGAGCAGTCAAACTGCTCTCTTGCATACAATGCAACTCCCACACCTTTCTGCCCTGCCTGTCCTTCCTGAACAGTTTATATCCATCCATGACAGTATTCCAATCGTGTGAGTTATCCCACTAAATCTCTGTCATTCCAATCACATCATAATTCCTTGACTGTGCCAGGACTTCACGTTCTCCCTGCTTGTTTCCTAGGCTTCTTGCATTTGTGTATAGGCGCTTGAGGTAACTCACTGATTGTGCTGTTTTCTCAGTATGAGGCAGGCGTCCTCCCCTCTTGCCCTATCCTGCTCATGCTTCCTCCCAGTATCCCACTTCCCCATTTACCTCAGGGCTTTGGTCTCCTTCCCCTGGTGAACCTAGTTTAAAGCCCTCCTCACTAGGTTAGCCAGCCTACTTGCGAAGATGCTCTTCCCCTTCTTTGTTAGGTGGAGCCTGTCTCTGTCTGGCAATCCTTCTTCTTGGAACACCATCCCATGGCCAAAGAATCCAAAGACTTCTCTCCGACACCACCTGTGTAGTCATTCGTTGACTTCCACGATTCGACGATCTCTACCTGAGCCTTTTCCTTCCACAGGGAGGATGGACAAGAACACCACTTGCGCCTCAAACTCCTTTATCCTTCTTCCCAGAGCCACGTAGTCTGCAGTGATCTGCTCAAGGTCATTCTTGGCAGTATCATTGGTGCCCATGTGGAGAAGCAATATTATCACCAATATCATCAAATGCATATTATCAATAGTGATTGCATGATGATCTAATAATAAACTGCTAATGCCACCTCCTGTTTTAACTGCTTTGCCTATTCCATTCACAATGGTGTTTATCTTTAAATTAAGATTTTCAATATCCGCAGAGTCCCATATGGACATGCCAAGACTGGGGCCTCCCAACTAGGGTGACCAGATGTCCCAATTTTATAGGGAGAGTCCCAATTTTTGGGTGTTTTTCTTATATGGGCTCCTATTACCCCCCCACCCCCTGTCCCGATTTTTCACATTTGCTGTCTGGTCACCCAACTCTCAGTGCTGTTCCTAATAAATCCCTCCTTTCTCTATCATGTTGTAGGGCGATTTGGGAGCCCTTCCAAAATTGTAATTGCATCTCTGTTTCTGAATTAAACCTGTCCTTATAGTGTCTGGGGCACTGTCTTGGCATAGTCATACCAGTAAAATCGAGTTTTAGTGGCACATAGATCCATCCTACATTTTCTACCATATACTCTGCAGTGGGGTGTAGAAAAATTCCTGAAGGAGGCCAAGGTTGTACAGTGGGACACTCCCTCCTTGGGGCAGTGTCAGTGTGCGGAGGACTGGAAGGAGGTGGCATTGGGGCTGTTGTTGGACAGGCATCTTCACATACCTGTACATGGTAGATGCATTTACTGATGCTTAGGGTTATTGACCAAGTTCCCGTATATGTTCCTGTATCTTTTAATTGAACATTACGAATGTGAATAGACGCACTCCATTTATCCTGCAAGTCAGTAAACTCCACCCTGCTTGTCCAATCTCCGAATATTTTTATACTTCCATTTATGTAACTAATTACCAATGTCTACTGCTTGAAACCAGTCCAAGTATACTGTGTCAGTCTCAAACTTGTGTGCTTGGACAACACATACCAGAGTCAGATCCTCCCCCACCACTACTGTGAGATATCACCCCACTACTTGCTTTGGTGCCACTAGAATGCACTCTATTTCCAGAGCGGCTCGTTTTCTTTCCTTACTTTGTATATGTTCATGTTCACTTGGTGTATTACTGTTTGGAGTGTTAATGGAATCTGCATGGGGAAGTACAGTAAGAACAATAGTCTGATCACAATTAACAACAATATCAACCTTCCAACAACATGCATATTCTCCCTGTGTCTCTTTACTCAAAATCGGTTCCTTTTCAATCCATCGTCGGGCATCATTGACCTCCTGGACACTGTCGGGGGGATAGAATGTAGTATGAGGCGTAAGGCCTGAGCTAAAGTAATGGTCAAGGCTTTGCTAACATAAAACAAAGTTCAGCTGTGAGCCGGAGCAGGCCCTGTTCACAGAAGCTGGTAAGGAAAGGGCTGATGCTGCAAAAACACACATACCTAAAAGGTACTACTGGACACTAGAGATATAAACACATGCTAGGATGGTACCAGAACACTCCAATACTTGCACATTCCACACAGATAACAAGGAACAGGGTGACCCATCCTGAAGTCAGGGGAAAAAGGGTAATATGAGGGATAGAGTTGTTTAGTTCGAACCAACATGTACAAGGTGAGAGGCGGCATCTTATTGCGTAGAGGGGTTGTACCTTGCTACGTAGAGGGGTGGCACCTCAATACGTCAAGAGTGATGTGTAATTTGTGTGACGGGGCAAGGCCAGAGGGCTATAGGAAAGTGGTAAGGAACCAGTATGCTAGCCCCAAGCTAAACAAATCCCTGATACCTTATGGCAGTTGCTCCAGGTTAATCAAGACACCTGGGGCCAATTAAGAACTTTCCAGAAGGCAGGGAGGTTGATTGAGACACCTGCAGCCAATCAGGGGCTGGCTGAAACTAGTCAAAAGCCTCCCAGTGAGTCAGTGAGGCGCGCATGTCAGGAGCTGTGGAAGGAGGTTGCGTGTGAGGAGCTGGGAGCAAAAGGCACTAGGAGCTGAGAGTAAGAGGGCGTACTGCTGGAAGATCCTGTGGTGAGGATAAAGAAGGTGTTGGGAGGAGTCCATGGGGAAGTAGCCCAGGGAGTTGTAGCTGTCGTACAGTTGTTCCAGGAGGCACTCTAAACAGCTGCAATCCACAGGGCCCTGGGCTGGAACCCAGAGTAGAGGGCGGGCCTGGGTTCCCCCCAAAACTCGCAACTCCTGATCAGACACAGGAGGAGTTAACCTGGACTGTGGATTCTACTAGAGGGGAAGATCTCTGAGGCAAGCAAAATCCGCCAATAAGTGCAGGACCCACCGAGGTAGAGGAGGAACTTTGTCACATTTGTTTGTACCTGTGTATAAGAATGCAGCCCTGGGGCGGTGTCTTTGTCTGGCCTAGGGGGCAGTGGAAAATCCTGGCACTGACAGCTGGTCCATTGTCAAGGAGCACATATGTACTAGCAGAACTGTAGACATCTGATATGGGGAGCTAGAGACTGTGTTTTGTTTGGCAATAAACCTGGCCGGGTGCCTTCGTACGTTATCAGAGTCTGTGGTCATTGGGGGTTCTCTCGGGGTCTGCTGTGCTAGAGATCTGTGCAGAGCCGGGGCAGCACACAGAGGGAACACACATGCACGCAGCCGACTGTTATCAACATTGAACAGAGCAGAGCACCACACTGGTGACATCTGACAACATTGGTGACCGCGACCAGTGATCTGGTGAGTAAGCGAACTGTCCGCTGTAGGAATCGCAATCTAACATGACAGAAAACCATGAGCTAGGGAACCCCCTTATTCCCCTCCCTTCAAATCCCCACAGAGTTTGATAACTCATGGACCTGCTTGATTGCCAGTAAAGGGGGTCCATATGAATTTTAAAAAGAAAGTAGGGAAACATGGACTGGCATGTGTAAGGCAATGGAAGAAACAGAGATAGTAACAAGAGTACAAAAGCTACAATTTTGCAATTAATGTTTATGGCAGTGAGATGGCTTAAACAGCATGTCACTATACTGGCCAGGCAAGTAGAAGAGGTAACTAAAGCTTTGGAGGAAGCAACCCAGGCAGTCGACCATTGGAAAGCCCAAGCTCTTTTAACAGGGCAACAGGCGGTCCAGACTCATGATATGCTTGAACAGGCAAAGCAGGAAAACAAGAAATTGGAAACAGCTGTGGAAAACCTGCAAAAGAAAACGGTACCGGTCCCCTGTTGCTCAACAGACTTCGAGTGCTTTCACAGTACCTGAAGGATGGGGACAGAAATGGAAGCAGGTAGCCCTCGCTAAATTGCAAGATGGAACATGGGACAACTGGAATGGATGCTGCAATGGGGACTTGTGGAATGACCCAGGTGGATCATCCTCTCTTGACCCGTGGGCAAGGGCTACAGCACTGCAGCCCCCATTTTATGATGAGAACCAGGTTTGGGATAAACCCTCCCCAAAACCTAGATCAATTCCAGTTAAAACAGGAGAAATGGGGGAGAAAGCCCTACCATGGAACCTGACCCTAACATCCCACCTACACCCCACTTTACCCTTGACGTTACCCCACAAAGTGGTGTTCCACCTTCATTGGGGTTATGGAATGCAGTGGACATTGCAACAAAAAAATTAACTGACAATTTAAGGGAGCAATGGCCCTGTGGCAATTATGCATAAAGGAAATGAATCAGGCCCCCAAGTGCACCTCATCTTCACCTGGCCCACCTCAAGTTAGCAGCTTAACAGCCAGGCTTGACGCCTTAAAAATGAATGAGCTAATGGCATTAGCTGGAGCTGTCGGCCCGCCGCCTGCTGAGAACTTTAATGAGTTTATGGCCTGGCTACATAAGTGCTTGCAGTTGTTAAAGGCAGTGGGAATTGACATGTTGCAGGAACCAATTCTGGTACATACGCTGTTGGGACCATTGAATTGTCAGACCCCTGGTTTTAATGATGATGTTACGCAAATGGTTAAACATGTGGCTCAAAAGCATGTGAAGTTATCCAGTGAATTAGCTGCACTCAAAGGAATTACAGGAAAGCCGGGAGAGGCTCTGGCCAAGCTGGCTGACAGAAGACAAACATAGGCTAGGTTAACAGCGGCGGCTCCTGATCTCGAGGATTTGAAGCAACTTGTTTTGGAGGCGCTGCCTTCTGGGGTGCTAGAATGGATGAATGTCTGGTGTAAGAATGGAGGCAGAGAGAGACCTTGGAATGAATGGATTGAAAAAATGGAGACTGCGGTTAAACAGCAGGAAGGAGCTCTTGTCAGTGAGCTGCTAACACAGGGCAGTGGAAAACAGAGGGTCTTGGATACTCTCCCTGTGACCGTGGCCGGGGTTGGAGAGGTCCTGGAATGAACAGAGGCAGAGGAGTAAATAGAGAGTGAATCTCCTGGAGTTCTGAAACAGGAGAACTTAGACCTTAAAGGAGGGAATGAGAAGCTGCTCATGCAGCTACAGGCATGTATGATTGGCAAGAAGTCTCAAAAGGAGGAAGAAAAGGGAGTGATGAAGGTGGCCAAGGCGACTGTCTTGGCATCTGGATTGAATGATCCGATTGCTAGTAATTCAGTAGCATAGGCCAGCCCTCCCTGCAACTCAGAATGCATCTTCCAGCAACCCATGACAATAGATGTCTGGGGATACCCCCACTTAAGCATCCGAGTCGGGGATGGGCTTGTAGATTTTCTATTGGACATGGGGGATGGAATTCCTATAGTAAAAGATGTATTCAATATATATCCAGTTGTGAACTCTGTACAAACACAGGGCATAACAGGAACTAACCAGATGACTGGAAAAAAGCTAATGTAGTGCCCATCTTTAAAAAAGGGAAGAAGGAAGATCCGGGGAACTACAGGCCAGTCAGTCTCACCTCAGTCCCTGGAAAAATCATGGAACAGGTCCTCAAGGAATCAATTCTGAACCACTTAAAGGAGAGGAAAGAGATCAGGAACAGTCAGCATGGATTCACCAAGGGCAAGTCATGCCTGACTAACCTAATTGCCTTCTATGATGAGATAACTGGCTCTGTGGCGGAGGGGAAAGCAGTGGATGTGCTATTTCTTGACTTTAGCAAAGCTTTTGATACAGTCTCCCACAGTATTCTTGCCAGCAAGTTAAAGAAGTATGGGCTGGATGAATGGATGGTAAGGTGGATAGAAAACTGGCTAGATGGTCGGGCTCAACGGGTAGTGATCAATGGTTCCATGTCTAGTTGGCAGCCGGTATCAAGTGGAGTGCCCCAAGGGTCGGTGCTGGGGCCGGTTTTGTTCAATATCTTCATTGACGATCTGGAGGATGGTGTGGACTGCACCCTTAGCAAGTTTGCAGATGACACTAAACTGGGAGGAGTGGTTGATATGCTGGAGGGTAGGGATAGGATACAGAGGGACCTAGACAAATTAGAGGATTGGGCCAAAAGAAATCTGATGAGGTTCAACAAGGATAAGTGCAGAGTCCTGCACTTAGGACAGAAGAATCCCATGCACTGCTACAGACTAGGGACCGAATGGCTGGGCAGCAGTTCTGCAGAAAAGGACCTAGGGGTTACAGTGGACGAAAAGCTGAATATGAATCAACAGTGTGCCCTTGTTGCCAAGAAGGCTAACGGCATTTTGGGCTGTATAAGTAGGGGCATTTCCAGCAGATCATGGGATGTGATCATTCCCCTCTATCCGGCACTGGTGAGGCCTCATTTGGAGTACTGTGTCCAGTTTTGGGCCCCACACTACAAGAAGGATGTGGATAAATTGGAAAGAGTCCAGCGGAGGGCAACAAAAATGATTAGGGGGCTGGAGCACATGACTTATGAGGAGAGGCTGAGGGAACTGGGATTGTTTAGCCTGCAGAAGAGAAGAATGAGGGGGGATTTGATAGCTGCTTTCAACTACCTGAAAGGGGGTTCCAGAGAGGATGGATCTAGACTGTTCTCAGTGGTAGAAGATGACAGAACAAGGAGTAATGGTCTCAAGTTGCAGAGTGGAAAGTTTAGGTTGGATATTAGGAAAAACTTTTTCACCAGTAGGGTGGTGAAGAACTGGAATGGGTTTCCTAGGGAGGTGGTGGAATCTCCTTCCTTAGAGGTTTTTAAGGTCAGGCTTGACAAAGCCCTGGCTGGGATGATCCTGCTTTGAGCAGGGGGTTGGACTAGATGACCTCCTGAGGTCCCTTCCAACCCTGAGATTCTATGATTCTATGATTCTAAGCAAACATATGACGTTAAAAACCCTCCCTCTCCAGTTTGGTGTACATATCATTCAGGAGAAATGTGCTATTTCAGGGAGGGAAAATCTAATTGGGGCAGAAACTATCGGACAATTGGGAATAAGCCTGGATTTCCCAAATATGTGTATCAGACAAGTTCTCACTGTAATGGGAGAAACAAATGAGGCTAATCTGATCCCAATGGGGCTTGCTACTCAGACGGTAAAAGCGATAAAGCCTAAGCAGCCACCTCCAGGCTGGGATAGCTGGTGGGCTGAGATTCAAACTGTCTGGGCAGTGGACTCCCTAGATACAGGGAAAGTAGAAACCTCCGTTACAATAGAAGGAGACATGCCCCCATACATCAAACAATACCCAATACCCCAGGAAGCAAAAGAATCTTTAAGGCAAGTTATAGAGGAATTCAAAAAAACGAAAATTAATTCAATGGTGTTCAGCGCCTAATGTGGCACCAATCTGGCCAGTTAAAAACCTGATGGAACAGGGAGATTAACTATTGACTATCGGGGATTAAACAGAACTGCCAAACGGGGGGCACCAGTAGTGTCCGCTTACCCAGAATTGTTGGAGGTAGTAATCCCTGACAAAGTGGTCCTCAGTACTTGACGTGGCAAATGGCTTTTGGAGTTTACCTTTAAACCTAGAGTCCCAATACGGAACATCTTTTGTATTCCAGGGTATGCAATATTGCTGGAATGTTTTGCCTATGGGGTACTGTGATGCCCCCACAATATTTCATGCTGTAGTGAGAAATATGTTAGAGAAGGAGGGACTGTTAGAAACAGGAAGAATAGTCCAGTACGTAGATGACATCTTAATAGTCAGTGAAACAGAACAGGAACATGAAGCGTTACTGCAGCAGTTACTGACTAGCTGCCAAGTGTACGGCTTGAAACTTAACCCCTCGAAATCCCAGATTAAACAGAGAGAAGTGCAATACCTTGGGATTCGACTCAGTACAGGGGGAAGGTCTGTGGATAAGGAAAGGGTGAAGAGTATTGTTAACCTCCCTATGCCGGTAGATACTAAATCTTTGCAATCTTCTTTGGGGCCCACTAATTTGTGCAGAGAATTCATGGTTGGGTATGCAGAGAAGACAGGTCCCCTCAGGGCCGGTGCAAGGATATTTTGCACCCTAGGCGAAACTTCCACCTTGCGCCCCCTCACCCGCCAGAGCATGTATGTAGCAGGCTATAGCCATAGATCTCAAATGCTTTACAAAAGCAGGAAAGTTTCATTATACTCGTGTTACAGATGGGAAAACTGAGGCACAGAGCCACCCTGACTTGCCCGAGATGACACAGTAAGTCAGTGGCAGAGCTGGGCACAGAACCCAGGTTCTCCTCATTCCCAGGTCTGTACCCTTTCCACTGAATCCTGCTGCCTGCTTCCCTCCTGGGTACAGCGTTGGGACGAGGGAGGTGATCTGCTACTTTCCCCTTGGTCTCTCCACTGCAGCAATGGGGCTGTTGCTGGGTTATCTGATGAGCAGGTCCTGACTCTCTCCTCTGCCTCAAAGCATTTATAACCGAATTAATCTGGAGACAGGTGCGGTCTGTCCTTCAGGCCTGACCCAAAGGCCAATGGAAGTTTTGGATCCATGTCTTGGTCACTCGGCAAAGCCGCAGATCTCCGGGCTCCCCTCCCTAGGCCCCAGGTGGAGCTCGCCCGGCTCGGGCTCGTGGCCCCGAGGGTGCTGGCGGCAACGCGGCCCCATGGCCTGCGGGTCGGGCCGGGAGCCTGCAAGTGACCGACTCAGACACGCCGTGCGGCCCTGCCCCTGGGGCGGACTGAACCACCGCGACCTCTAGCAGGGAATACAGGGCTGCGCTCTCTGCCCTCCCCGCCCCCCCGGCTGGAGAGATGGTATCACCCGCAGAGCCCCGCGCTCAGCTGGTTGCTGCTCTTTGGGCACCGCTTTTTGGTGCCCCCAACCACTAGGCGCCCTAGGCAGCTGCCTAGTTCACCTAGTGGTTGCACCGGCCCTGTGTCCCCTGTACAAGGTACTTAAAAGACCACAGTGGACCTGGACAGAGGAGGCAATTAATGCATGGGAAAGCCTGAAAAATGGGTTAATGGAGGCACCTACCTTGGCCGCCCCTAACAATGAATTCCCCTTTGTATTGTACCCTAGTGTTAAGAATTTCTGTATTGTTATTAGCATGCTTACATAGGATACTGGTGCTGGGGAGAGACCCGTTGCTTATTATAGCAGAGTGTTAACAGGTCCAGAAAGCAAACTGGGAATTTGTGAGCAAACTTCTCATGCTGTCTACTGGACACTACAGAAAGCTCAGGAAATTATTGGAGCAAGCAAGGTGATTGTAAAGAGTCACCATGCACTGGGAAAATTACTCGGTCAGGAAAATCTGTCTAAGGGACATGTGAGAGTAGATAAGGCCATTCAGTGGGTCTTTGCTCTCATGTCCGAGAATGTTCAATTAGTCCCACTAAAAGAACCTGAAATATCCGTATGGGGATTGACTATAAATGGCCGAGAACATGTTTGTGAACCCCAATGGAAATCCAAAGCACACCCTATCTTTAAAGCAACCCCAATTGAACAGGTGATTGGAAAAACCATTTGGTTTGTGGACGGTAGCTCATATTACACTGAAGGAAAACGAGTCACTGGTTTTGCAGGGATTTATTTAACTGAAAACCTGCCAAGAGTTGACTTCTTCCAGTACAAATTGAGCAAAGGGGGAACACAGTCCACAGAAGTGTCAGTGGTCTTAGAAGTTTTAGCTAGAATGAGGAACAAGCAAACAGAGCTAATAATAGGAACAGATTCAGATTATGTTTATAAGGGAACGACCATTTACCTACCATGGTGGAAAAGTGTAGGTTTTACAGGAACTGATGGATCCAAAATTAAACACAAGACCTTATGGCAGAAAATAGAGCAATTGGCAGGGCAGTATCAGAGGATCCGAATGGTAAAATAAAAGCCCATAAGAGAACAGGTCCGTTGAAAAAGGGAAATGAACTTGCAGATAAATTGGCTAAGGAAACAGCCCTCACTGGAATACTGTGGGAGCCTACACATGTGGCAGTAACCATCTGGGCACAGGCAAAGCAAAAACAAGAAAGTGAGGGAAACAACCAGTAAGAGCTTCAGTTTTTACAGGACCTGCAAGCAAAAGATGACTTAATACAGCAGTGGATAGTAGAATGCTCCTCACAGTGGCAGGGTGTCCCGTTGAGAAAGGAGGGAGATCTTGTGATGTTGCACCTCATAAGGCTTTATGGAAATATGCTTATGAATGTATATATATGACATAACTGGAATATGTTTTATGCTACATATGCCATGTAACATATCTCTAAAGGTTATAGAATCATAGAATCATAGAATCTCAGGGTTGGAAGGGACCTCAGGAGGTCATCTAGTCCAACCCCCTGCTCAAAGCAGGACCAACCCCAACTAGATCATCCCAGCCAGGGCTTTGTCAAGCCTGACCTTAAAAACCTCCAAGGAAGGAGACTCCACCACCTCCCTAGGTAACCCATTCCAGTGCTTCACCACCCTACTAGTGAAAAAGTTTTTCCTAATATCCAACCTAAACCTCCCCCTCTGCAACTTGAGACCATTACTCCTTGTTCTGTCATCTTCTACCACTGAGAACAGTCTAGATCCATCCTCTTTGGAACCCCCTTTTAGGTAGTTGAAAGCAGCTATCAAATCCCCCCTCACTCTTCTCTTCTGCAGGCTAAACAATCTCAGTTCCCTCAGCCTCTCCTCATAAGTCATGTGCTCCAGCCCCCTAATCATTTTTGTTGCCCTCCGTTGGACTCTTTCCAATTTATCCACATCCTTCTTGTAGTGTGGGGCCCAAAACTGGACACAGTACTCCAAATGAGGCCTCACCAGTGCCGAATAGAGGGGAATAATCACGTCCCTCGATCTGCTGGAAATGCCCCTACTTATACAGCCCAAAATGCCGTTAGCCTTCTTGGCAACAAGGGCACACTGTTGACTCATATTCAGCTTTTCGTCCACTGTAACCCCTAGGTCCTTTTCTGCAGAACTGCTGCCCAGCCATTCGGTCCCTAGTCTGTAGCAGTGCATGGGATTCTTCCGTCCTAAGTGCAGGACTCTGCACTTGTCCTTGTTGAACCTCATCAGATTTCTTTTGGCCCAATCCTCTAATTTGTCTAGGTCCCTCTGTATCCTATCCCTACACTCCAGTGTATCAACCACTCCTCCCAGTTTAGTGTCATCTGCAAACTTGCTAAGGGTGCAGTCCACACCATCCTCCAGGTCGTTGATGAAGATATTGAACAAAACCGGCCCCAGCACCGACCCTTGGGGCACTCCACTTGATACCGGCTGCCAACTAGACATGGAGCCATTGATCACTACCCGTTGAGCACGACCATCCAGCCAGTTTTCTATCCACCTTACCGTCCATTCATCCAGCCCATACTTCTTTAACTTGCTGGCAAGAACGCTGTGCGAGACTGTATCAAAAGCTTTGCTAAAGTCAAGAAATAGCACATCCACTGCTTTCCCCTCATCCACAGAGCCAGTTATTTCATCGTAGAAGGCAATTAGGTTAGTCAGGCATGACTTGCCCTTGGTGAATCCATGCTGACTGTTCCTGATCACTTTCCCCTCCTTTAAGTGGTTCAAAATTGATTCCTTGAGGACCTGTTCCATGATTTTTCCAGGGACTGAGGTGAGACTGACTGGCCTGTAGTTCCCCGGATCTTCCTTCTTCCCTTTTTTAAAGATGGGCACTACATTAGCTTTTTTCCAGTCATCCGGGACCTCCCCCGATTGCCATGATTTTTCAAAGATAATGGCCAATGGTTATGATCTACTGAATCTAGTCCTCCTATTTGTATGCATGTATCATTTTTTGTGTTTGAAGTTATGAATACCGGCTGTGTACTTGCTTGATTTTTAAGTAGCCTTAGTAAAGCATTTGGTTAGCTTCTTGAGAAAGGAATGTGCAAGTTTAGTGCCCAATCAAGAAGCACTTAACGGACAATGGATCTTGGAAAGCTCCAATCCACAAGAGTCTACCTGAGGACGTTCAAGGTAGCATGTGAACAATGGCTTCTACCTGTAAGTTCTGAGTCATGCATGGACATGTGACTTGCCCATGTGACTCCAAATCTCCATTTTGTAACTGAATTCTACACAGGGGGAGGAAGGGATGTTCACACAGAAGAGAGTCTATAAAAATCCCTGGGAGACCCCTCCATTTTGTCTTCAGCTGGCTTAAGAGCTAGCCTCTCCACGCCCAAGGATACCTGAAAGAAACTGGAACAAAGGACAGGAACTACAGGGGGTGTGAGTGAGACTAGAAGGAAACTGGTCTGTAAAAGGAAGCTTACTGGAACATCACTGAGGGTGAGGTTTTATCTGCATTCCGTTTTCTTACTGTATTAAGCTTAGACTTGCGTGTTTCATTTTATTTTACTTAGTAATTCACTTTGTTCTGTTTGTTACTACTTGGAACCACTTAAATCCTACTTTCTGTATTTAATAAAATCATTTTTTATTTATCAATTAATCCAGAGTATGTATTAATACCGGGGGGGGGGGGGGGGGGGGGGCATGGGACGGGACAGCTGGGCATATCTCTCTGTCAGTGTTATAGAGGGTGAACAATTTATGAGTTTACCCTGTATAAGCTTTATACAGGGTAAAATGGATTTATTTGGGGTTTGGATCCCATTGGGAGTTGGGCATCTGAGTGTTAAAGATGGGAACATTTCTTAAGCTGCTTTCAATTAAGCCTACAGCTGTTAGGGGACGTGGTTCAGACCTGGGTCTGGGTTTGCAGCAGGCTAGCAGGTCTGGCTCAAGCCAGGAAGGGCACTGAAATCCCAAGCTGCCAGGGCAGGAAAGCAGGGGCAGAAGTAGTCTTGGCACATCAGTTGGCAACCCCAAGGAGGTTTCTGTGATCCAACCCGTCACAGATCTAATTCTGGCAAAACCAGAAAATGAATGGGTTTTGATAATCCCTCAGCAGATGAAGTACCTCCTTTTAGGACGGGTACATGGTTAATTGGTGGGAGGTCACCCAAAACAGGAAGAGGCATTGGAAAAACTTAAAAAACTGGGATGATGGCCTGGAATGAATGAGGATTTAAATCTGCATATTCATAGCTGTTTAACATGTGCTAAGCAAGATCCTGCTAGAAGAAGAAGATGTGGAGAGTTAACACATCAACACTTACAGGTTGATTTTGTAGGACCCTTGCCTACTATTCCTAGGGGAAATAGATTTTTGTTTGTAATCGTGTATAGTTCACCATGAGGATCACCAATGTTGTCTGATTTCACCGGTGTGGTGCTCTGCTCTGTTCAATGTTGATAACAGTTGGCTGCGTGCGTGTGTGTTCCCTCTGTGTGCTGCCCCGGCTCTGCTCAGATTGCTGACACAGCAGACCCCGAGAGAACCCCCAATGACCACAGACTCTGATAAGGTAAGAAGGCACCCGGCCAGGTTTATTGCCAAACAAAACACAGTCTCTAGCTCCCCGGATCAGATGTCTACAGTTCTGCTAGTACATATGTGCTCCCTGACAATGGACCGTCTGTCAGTGGCAAGATTTTCCACTGGCCGCTAGGCCAGACAAAGACACCGCCCCAGGGCTGCATTCTTATACACAGGTACAAACAAATTACACATCACTCTTGACGTATTGAGGTGCCACCCCTCTACGTAGCAAGGTACAACCCCTCTATGCAATAAGATGCTGCCTCTCACCTTGTACATGTTCGTTCGAACAAAACAACTCTATCCCTCATATTACCCTTTTCCCCCTGACTTCAGGATGATGTGACGGGTTGGGGTCACAGAAACCTGCTTGGTGCTGCCACCTGATGTGCCAAAGCTACTTCTGCCCCTGCTTCCAGGCCTTTTCCAGCTTGGGACTCCCGAATCCTGTCTGGTTTGAGCCAGATTCCACTGATCTGCTGCAAACACAGACCCAGGTCCGAACCAAGTCCACTCGCCATTGTAAGGCTCCTGGAAGCGCTCTTGCCTTTGACACCCAGCTGCTCAACTCCAAGGAGGCTCAAACCCTTAATAAATCCGTTTTACCCGGTATAAAGCTTATACAGGGTAAACTCATAAATAGTTTGCCTTCTATTTCAAAGATAGAAAGATATGCACAGCTGTTTCTCCCCTCCCCCCCCGCCCCACCGGGTACCAACTCGTACACCAGGAAACTTAATGATTAAAAAGTGATTTTAATAAGTACAGAAAGTAGGATTTAGGTGATTCCAAGTGGTGACAGACAGAACAAATTGAATTACTAAGTAAAATAAAATAAACCACGCAGGTCTATGTCTAATCAAACTTCACACAGATATCAAAACCTCACCGGCTCCAGCTTTCTTTCTTTCACAGGCTCTAAAGCTTCTAGCCTGGGTCCAGCAGTCACTCACACCCCCTATTGTCTCTGTCCTTTGTTCAGTCTCTCTCAGGTATGTCCTTGGGGGGTGGAGAGCTTCTTTCTTTAGCCAGCTGAAGACAAAAGGGAGGCGTTTCCTAGGGGTTTAAATGGATTTTCTCCTCTGGGTGGACACCCCTCCCTCTCCCTGTGTAGCATCCAGTTACCAAATGGAGTTGGGGTCACATGGACAAGTCACCTGTCCATGCACAACTCAGTTC
The DNA here is from genome assembly GCA_037349315.1 of Chelydra serpentina. Lineage (NCBI taxonomy): Eukaryota > Metazoa > Chordata > Testudines > Chelydridae > Chelydra > Chelydra serpentina. The sequence continues at coordinate 2,304,159 of JBAIAC010000192.1, forward strand.
CTTCTCAGACCAGCCACATTCCTGGCAAAGCTCAGATGTGGATTGGTGTCTGCAAGTTCTATTGTCTGTTAAGTGCTTCTTGATTGGGCACTTAACCTGCACATTCCTTTCTCAAGAAATACAACCACTATTCATAACTTCAACTACAACAATGATACATGCATATAAACGGGAGGAATAAATTCAGTAGGTCATAACTTTCACAGAGATATGTTACATGGCACATGTAGCATAAAACATAGTCCAGTTACATCATATATACATTTATAAGCATCTCCCCATAAAGTTTTATGCGGTACACCGTCACAGATGGGTCACCCTGTTCCTTGTTATCTGTGTGAAATGTGCAAGTATCGGAGAGTTCTAGTACCATCCTAGCATATTGTGACGGGGCAGAGCAGCCCTGCACTGGTACCGCAGGGGTTAACGCTTCCTTCCTGGCAGAGGAAACCCCACCCTGGAAGCCCTGCTGGGCATGCTCCAACTGGAGCCTAGATATAAAAGCCTGCGAGGCTGCTCAGTCTGGGCTGACCACCGGGGGAGAAGGAAGCACACCGCCAGCTCCCGCGGAGGGGCAGCCAACTCTCCAGGATCCAGGGGCCAGCCAAGCTGGGACGCACACTGCATCCCAGACAGAGGCCGCGACAGGAGGGGACGGACCGGAGGACCCTTCTCCCCCGGAGTGGAGAACGCGACGTTGAGGGTAGGAAGTGTAGAGACTGGCAGCGTTAAAGCTGCACTGACACTCGGCGTGCTGCGGGCGGATCCCTGCTGAGCTAAACGCAAGGGGGAATCCCGCCAATAGGTGAGCCCTGGGTCGGGACCCAGTGGAGAGGGCAGGCTTGGGTCCCCCTACTACTCCGGCCATTAGGCTGCACTTCCCCAGAGGGGAGAGGGAAGGCTATGGACTCTGGCCATTGGGCCACGCTGCCCTGATCCTCGGGGCGAGTTGTATGGACTCTGGCCATTGGGCCACGCTGCCCTGATCCTCGGGGAGAGTTGTATGGACTCTGGCCGTCGGGCCACGCTGCCCTGATCCTCGGGGCGAGTTGTATGGACTCTGGCCGTCGGGCCACGCTGCCCTGATCCTCGGGGCGAGTTGTATGGACTCTGGCCGTCGGGCCACGCTGCCCTGATCCTCGGGGCGAGTTGTATGGACTCTGGCCGTTGGGCCACGCTGCCGTGATCCTCGGGGCGAGTTGTATGGACTTGGCTGTCGGGCCACGCTGCCCTGATCCTCGGGGCGAATTGTATGGACTCTGGCCATTGGGCCACGCTGCCCTGATCCTCGGGGCGAGTTGTATGGACTCTGGCCATTGGGCCACGCTGCCCTGATCCTCGGGGCGAATTGTATGGACTCTGGCCGTTGGGCCACACTGCCCTGATCCTCGGGGCGAGTTGTATGGACTCTGGCCGTCGGGCCACGCTGCCCTGATCCTCGGGGCGAGTTGTATGGACTTGGCCGTCGGGCCACGCTGCCCTGATCCTCGGGGCGAGTTGTATGGACTCTGGCCGTCGGGCCACGCTGCCCTGATCCTCGGGGCGAGTTGTATGGACTTGGCCATTGGGCCACGCTGCCCTGATACTCGGGACGAGTTGTATGGACTCTGGCCATCGGGCCACGCTGCCCTGATCCTCGGGGTGCGACACATGGGCTCTGGCCGTTAGGGCCCGCTACCCTGACCAAGGGGCAAGCGAGGGGAAACCGGCCATTAGGCCACAACAGGACACCCTTAAAGGGACAGGCGTGAGGACTTAAGAGTGGTGAGGCCCCGACACCTCAGCCACCCCTGCCACAAAGGAGCGCTGCGGTGCCGGACCCGGCACAACTGGTGGAGAATGCGGGCAGCGATCAGGGCCTGAAGTAAGGACCCAGACGCTCAGGATGCAACCAGAGAAGCTCCTGAAGTGGCTGCTGGAGAACCAGCAGCAGCAGCAACAAACACAGTTGCTCCAACAACTAGCAGCCCAACAGGAACTGCAAGCGGCGCGGCAGCAGGAGCAACAGCAGCAGCTGATTAGGGAGTTGACTGCCCCACAACAGGCCAGTCAGGAGCGGCTATTCCAGCAGATGGCAATGCTGTTAGGAAGCGCACCACGTCCTCCCCCAGGAGTGGCCGGGGGCAGGGCCGGGGATGGCCTCGGAGGGCTGCCGGTACGCCTAAGCAAGATGGGGCCCGGGGACGACCCCGAGGCCTTTCTCGTGACGTTTTAGCGGGTGGCCACCGCCGTCCAATGGCCCAACGCACATTGGGCCACTATTCTGGCCCCCTACCTGACTGGCCCGGCGCAAGCCGCTTATGGCAACCTCGACCCACAGGAGGTGCTAGACTATTCCAAGGTCAAGGCGGCCATCTTAGACCAAACGGGCCTCAGTCCCGAGACTTACCGCCAGCAACTCCGCAGAGAATGGTACGCGATGGGGACTAGACCACGAGCCATGGCAGAATGGATCCGCGACCTCTGTTGGAGGTGGCTAGAGCCAGAATGCCGGTTGAGTGCTCAAGTAGCCAAGGCTGTGGCCCTAGAGCAGCTCCTGCAGGCCCTTCCTACCGGGGGGAAGGAGTGGGTGCAACAGCACCGCCTGAAGACCCTCGCGGAAGTGATGTCTCTAATGGAGGATTACCTGGCCGCGGAGGGAGAACCGAAAGCCGGCTCCAAAGGGGGAAACTCGGGTGAATGGAATCCAATCCCGGCACGGGGGGTCTGCAAGGTGGAAGGGGGGAGCTCCCGTCCACAAACCCAGCCCTCAGGGACCCCACCGACCCACGGTGCAAGGGACACCCCCGGGGTGACCCCCATGCGAAGCCAGGATGATTCGTCGGGGAGGCAGAACATCCCCCTGAACACCCCACCCGGAGAAGGAAAGCGGGAGCGGTGTTACGAGTGCAGACAGACAGGGCATTTCCGGAGGGAATGTCCATACATGGATTATAATTATGGCCAGGTTTGGGCCGCCGGTCAATGGGCCCGGAGGGGGGAACCGGGGAAGATCGTTGTGGCGGTGAGAGTAGATGGGATGCCTACTATGGCCTTGGTAGACTCCGGATGTAGCCAGTCAGTCATCCGGGCAGGGCTGGTAGAGCTCACCAGCCCCACGGGGCCCCCATACACCTGCAGTGTATCCATGGGGACGTGAAGCCCTATCCCACCGTCTGGGTGCTGCTTGAGACGGCACAGCAGGGAGGGTGGTGTCTGGTTGGGGTGGCCCCAAAGTTCGCTTACCCGGTGATCCTGGGATGCAACTGGCCGGGCTTCGCTGAACTCCTGAAAGAATGGAGTGCCCAACCGGCATGGCAAAGCAGTGGGTGGGCCAAAAGGCCGGGATTACTAGGCCAAGCCACACCAGACAACCCCATGGAGGGGCCCTCGGAGAATTCCGAGATAGATGAAGGACGCCAGACCCTGGCCGAGACCCGAACAAGGGGGAGCCAGGTATGGCTGGATATCAATGCGGATTTCCTAGAAGCACAGAGGGGGGACACCACCTTCAGCCGGGCCTGGGAGCAAGCAACGGGCGCCCCGGGGGAGGAGGACCCGCCCGGACGTCGGCAGCAAGGTCCCCGCTTTGAGATCCATAATGACCTACTCTATCGGGTGGTCCAGGAACCCCAGACGAAGGAAGAATTGCGCCAACTGTTGGTCCCAAGGAGGTTCCGGCGGAACTTGCTCAGCTTGGCCCACTCAGTACCCTGGGCTGGTCATCTGGGGAGGGAGAAAACACTACAACGGGTGGCCCAGAGGTTCTTCTGGCTGGGCATTCACAGGAGGTGCGGGAGTACTGCGCCTCTTGCCCTGAGTGCCAGAAGGCCAGCCCAAAGGGGGTACCGAAAGCCCCCCTGGTGCCCCTGCCGGTTATTGGAACGCCTTTTGAGAGGATTGGCTTGGACTTGGTGAGGCCCTTGGAAAAGAGCAGTGCGGGCCACAAGTACATCCTTGTCATGGTTGACTATGCCACACAGTACCGGGATGCGGTGCCACTACAGACCGCCACGGCCCCGATCATCGCCAACGAGCTCCTACAGATATTTGCTCGGGTCGGCCTGCCGTGGGAGATATTGACTGACCAAGGGACTAACGTAACCTCTAGGTTGATGGCGGAATTATGCCGGCTGCTGAATATCCATGCACTTAAGACCTCCGTCTACCACCCTCAGACGGATGGGTTGTTAGAGAGATTTAATGGCACCCTGAAAGCCATGCTGAGAAAGTTTGTGGACGACGACCCTCGGCACTGGGATAAGCTGCTTCCAGCGCTCCTCTTTGCCGTGAGAGAGGTACCACAGGCGTTCACAGGGTTCTCACCTTTCAAACTCCTCTACGGGAGGAGGCCCCGGGGAATCCTGGATCTCCTGAAAGAAACATGGGAAGAGCAGGAGACCTGGGTCAGAGGATCCGTTCAATATATCCTCCAACTACGGGAACAGCTACACGCGTTGGGAGCCTTGGCACAAGAGAACCTGGTGAAGGCCCAGCTCAGCCAGGAAGCTCAGTATAATAAAGGACCCAAGAGGAGAAGTTTTGAGCCTGGGGACTGTGTCCTCTTGTTGCTACCTTCCTCTAAGTCCAAGCTGTTAGCAAAGTGGCAAGGCCCCTTCGAGGTGACTAGACAAATAGGGTCTGTCGACTACAAAGTCCGGCTGTCGGGCCAAAGAAGGGACACGCAAGTCTACCATGTGAACCTCCTTAAGGCCTGGAGAGCCCGCGAAGGCCTGATGATTGCCCTGTACCCACCAGAACTGGAGTTGGGGCCATTGGCCGGGGAACCCGTGGAACCAGGGTCGGCAGCCATAGGCCCGGGGCTTGACCGGATACAACAGGAGCAGGTACGACAGTTGATAAGCGCCTTCCCCACAGTTCTGCCAACCCAGCCAGGGAAGACCACGTTGACCAGCCATCATATCGCCACCATCCCTGGCCACAAAGTAAGGGAGAGCCACCGCCCGCTCCCCAAGAAGATGTGGGAGACCATGCGGAAGGAGCTGGAGATGATGTTGGCCCTAGGAGTGGTCGAAGAGTCAAGTCAGATGGGACAGTCTGGTTCTGCATTGACTTCCACAAGGTAAACACGATCTCTCATTTTGATGCCTATCCCATGCCCCGGGTGGATGAGCTGCTGGAACGATTAGGTAAGGCAGAATTCATCTCCACCCTAGACCTGACCAAGGGATACTGGCAGATCCCTCTGACACCCACCTCCAGAGAAAAGACAGCTTTCCCTACACCTTTCGGCCTCTTCCAATTCACAATGATGCCTTTCGGGTTACACGGGGCCGCAGCCACTTTCCAGCGGCTCATGAATCAAGTGCTGAGCCCCCACAGTGCGTAGGCCGCGGCTTATATCGACGACAGTGTCACTTACAGTTCCAGCTGGGAGGAACACCTCCAGCACCTTGCTGATGTGCTACAGGCCCTAGGCAAGGCAGGTCTCATCGCCAACTTGGCCAAATGCCACTTGGGCCAACGAGAAGTGACCTACCTGAGCTATACGGTGGGTCGGGGGAGACTCCGCCCTTTGGTGGATAAGGTAGAGGCCTTGAAAAGCTATCCCACACCCATGACAGAGACAAGTTCGGCAGTTCTTAGGGCTGGCCGGAAACTACCAACGGTTTGTACGTAACTTCGCCACACTCGTGGCCCCCTCACAGACCTGACGAGAAGCTCCCAGCCGAAGAAGGTCCAGTGGTCGAAGTCCTGTTGACCCGGGAGCCTATACTGAGACAGCCTGACTTCACAAAGCCCTTTATTCTCCAGACCGACGCCTCTGAGGTAGGGCTGGGAGCCGTGTTGTCCCAAGAGGAGGGGGGAGAGGAGCACCCCATCTTGTATCTAAGCCATAAGCTGCTTCCCCGAGAAACCCGGTAGTCCACCATAGAGCGGGAGGCCCTGGCGGTTAAATGGGCGGTGGAGGCACTGCGGTACTACCGGTTGGGGAACACCTTCTCCTTGGTGATGGATCACGCACCCCTTAGGTGGATTAATAGCATGAAGGGATCATGCGGTGGTATCTGTCTCTCCAACCCTACTCCTTTCACGTGTCACACTGGCCAGGGAAGGCCCATGGGAATGCAGACTTCTTTTCCCGCATCGGGGGAGGGGGAATAAAGGCCCCAGGGACCGCCGGTCCCGGCTGTGGTCTTAAGGGCGGGGATGTGTGACGGGGCAGAGCAGCCCCACACTGGTACTGCAGGGGTTAACCCTTCCTTCCTGGCAGAGGAAACCAGGCCCCGTCACACACATGTTTATATCTCTAGTGTCCAGTACCTTTTAGGTATGTGTGTATTTGCAGCATCTGCCCTTTCCTTGCCAGCTTCTGTGAGCAGGGCCTGTCTCTGGCTCACAGCTTAACTTTGCTTTATGTTAGCAAAGTCTTGACCATTACTTCAGCTCAGGCCTTCGGCCTCATACTACAGGCATTAGATCATGGGGCCTCAAACGCTGTCGATAAAAAGCCCTCCCTGAGCAAGTCCCAATCCCTGCGATGAACTGCTGCTGTTTGAGGTTTGGGCAGGGAGGCCAAGGCTTTCACCACCACAGCTGATGGGTGAGGTGGGCTGGGAGTTTGCTGATTTTGCTGGGTCCTGTTACACAAATGGAATTCCATCACAAGGGTGCTTGGCACCACTGCAATACACTCGCTGTTCACTAGGGGGTAGAGCCCCCACGGTCAGAGGATGGCTCAGGGAAGCTCTGGCAAGCAGGATTTTCCTATGGCTGGTTCCCTCATTGCTCCAGGGTCCCGGGGACCATACTGGGAGCTGAGTGCATTGCTGGGCTGCCACACCCCTTCCAGGAGTGAGGGCATCTTCACCGGCAGGATCGGGACCTGGAAGTAGAAGAAGTGAGCAAATTCTCCTCTTGCCTCTGGCGGGTTTGCTGGGAGTCAACTTTGGAAGGTTGCGATGGCATTTGTTATTTCCTTTAGATGCACTTGATTAATCTTACAGCCCAGCTGCTCCACTGTCCCCCCCGCCCCAGGAAAAGCCCTCTCCTCTGCACATTTCTGGTATGTGCTGGGCTTTGTGCTGGTTTCTCTGCTCTGCCCGTACAGAATCCCAGCACCTACCTGCTCCTGGCTGCTTTCAATGCAGCCCCTTCTCTCACCAGGGTCAAGGAGCCCAAGTCCTTCTGTTTTCTTCTTTGATGCCTCCGGTGAGCTGGTATTCCCTTAGTACAGCAGAGAGGAATCCCCAGCTCACTGGCCTCGTTCCACAGAAAGTCACATGGGGGATGATCTGAACTCACTGAGGCCTTGCTTTCGATGCCTGCAGACTGGCTGCCCCAAGACAAGAAGAGGACCATGTGCCTGCAGGAGTGACTCACAGAGCTGGATAGATTGTTATCATTAAAGCACAATCATAGAATCATAGAATCTCAGGGTTGGAAGGGACCTTAGGAGGTCATTTAGTCCAACCCCCTGCTCAAAGCAGGACCAATCCCCAATTTTTGCCCCAGATCCCTAAATGGCCCCCTCAAGGATTAAGCTCACAACCCTGGGTTTAGCAGGCCAATGCTCAAACCACTGAGCTATCCCTCCCCCCATTTTCCATCAAAACCTTTTTATATATAAAATGGTTTTTTTTGGAAAACAGAAACTTTAATGCAAAATTTTCCATTTTCATTGAACACTTTTGGGTTTCCTGCTCCCCAATCATAGAGTCCCATGCATTTAACCAGCACTTCCAACCATCGCTCTGGCCCCAAGGAGCATATAGGCTAAGGAAGGAAAAATAAATCGACACCGTTTGCAACAGACAGAGGGAGGGGAGAGGTTTCTGGAGAGGGGCTCGGAAGAGGGTGCCTCTGAGATGGGCAGTGGGGTGTAGGTGCAGCGTGGGAGATACGTGGAAGCAGGAGATGAAGGGAGGAGGGAGGTACAAAGCCTGGGAGAAAGGTGGGGAGCAGAAAACCCAAAAGTGTTCAATGAAAATGGAAAATTTTGCATTAAAGTTTCTGTTTTCCCCAAAAAACATTTTATATATAAAAAGGTTTTGATGGAAAATTTTCACCCTTCAGAGGCAGGCTCATATAGAATCATAGAATCTCAGGGTTGGAAGGGACCTCAGGAGGTCATCTAGTCCAAACCCCTGCTCAAAGCAGGACCAACCCCAACTAAATCATCCCAGCCAGGGATTTGTCAAGCCTGACCTTAAAAACCTCCAAGGATGGAGATTCCACCACCTCCCTAGGTAACTCATTCCACTGCTTCACCACCCTCCTAGTGAAATAGTTTTTCCTAATATCCAACCTAGACCTCCCCCACTGCAACTTGTTCTGTCATCTGTCACCACTGAGAACAGCCGAGCTTCATCCTATTTGGAACCCCCCTTCAGGTAGTTGAAGGCTGCTATCAAATCCCCCTTCACTCTTCTTTTCTGCAGACTAAACAATCCCAGTTCCCTCAGCCTCTCCTCATAAGTCATGTTCCCCAGCCCCCTAATCATTTTCATTGCCCTCTGCTGAACTCTCTCCAATTTGTCCACATCCTTTCTGGAATGGGGGGTCCAAAACTGGATGCAATACTCCAGATGTGCAATACTCCAGAGCTGAATAGAGGGGAATAATCACTTCCCTCAATCTGCTGGCAATGCACCCACTATTGCAGCCCAATATCCAGCTTCTCGTCCCCAGGTCCCCTGGGGTTGTAATCCCCAGGTCCTTTTCTGCAGAACTGCCGCTTAGCCAGTTGGTCCCCAGCCTTTAGCGGTGCATGGGATCCTTCTGTCCTAAGTGCAGGACTCTGCACTTGTCCTTGTTGAACCTCATCAGATTTCTTTTGGCCCAATCCTCCAATTTGTCTAGGTCACTCTGGATCCTATCCCTACCGTCCAGCATATCTACCTCTCCCCCCCAGCTTAGTGTCATCAGCGAACTTGCTGAGGATGCAATTCATCCCATCATCCAGATCATTAATGAAACTGGCCCCAGGACCGACCCCTGGGGCACTCCTCCTGATACCGGCTTCCAACTAAACATCGAGACATTGATCACCACCCGTTGAGCCCAATGAGCTAGCCAGGTTTCTATCCATTGTGACAGACCCAGGCCAGTTGGGTACAACAAAGTAGCAGTATGCAGATATACTGGCCACTGGAGAAGCAGGTGTCTGTTCCCTGACTGACCAGGATAGGGGCTGCTCCAGGCTAATGAGGACACCTGACTCCACTTAACCTGCAAAGAGTCAGGTGAGGCCATTAAGGTGATGTGAACACCTGACTCTAATTAAAGCCTTTCTGATACTATAAAAGGGCTCACTCCAGTCAGGCTGAGGAGAGCCAGGGAGCCAGAGGAGAGAGCTGTGGGGAAGTGGCCTAGGGAAACATAGCAACTCTGGCAGTGAAAGGTCGGCTGCCAACAGCTGCTACCACTAGGGTTCCTGGGCCGGAACCCGGAGTAGAGGATGGGCCCAGGTTCCCCCCAACCCGTCACTACAGAAACGCCTCCTGGGAGGGGAAGACAGGCCCCTGTCAGGACAGGAGGCTAATCTGTTCTGAGATAAGCCCACAGGGACAACAGAGACTGTGGGAGTTCTCTCACCAACCTTGTGCTGGCTTATGATGAAAAGGGCTCAGTAGACTGTAACCCTGGCCCTAGAGAGAGAAGGGCTATGTGGAGGGTTGCAGTGAGCCTCTGAGGCTACCATAAACCGCCTAGAAGCGCAGGACCTACCGGGACAGGGTTGGAGCTCTGCCACACCATCTTATAGTCCATTCATCCAATCCATACTTTTCTAACTTGCTGGCAATAATACTGTGGGAGACTGTATCAAAAGCTTTGCTAAAGTCAAGATATATCATGTCCACCGCTTTCCCCATATTGACAGTGCCAGTTATCTCATCATAGACGGCAATCAGGTTGGCCAGGCATGACTTGCCCTTGGTGAATCCATGTTGACTGTTCCTGATCACCTTCCTCTGTCTACTCCAAGTTCTTCAAAATGCATAGGTTGTTGCATTATTGGACCCAATGACCCATTCTGGGGCCACAGGCTCAGACCCTCCTCCTAGAGAGCTGGGAATTTGCATTGTTAGCACTGAAGGACGATCCTATAGCAGGGGTGGGCAAACTACGGCCCACAGGTTGGATCTGGCCCGTCAGGGCTTTGGCTCCAGCCCACGGGATTCCCACCCCTGTGGTGCTGTGTGCCCTGCGCTGCTCCCAGAAGCGGCCAGCACTGTGTCTCTGCAGTCCCAGGGTAGGAGGCGGGCAGAGGACAGGGCGCGGCGCCCTCTGGTCCCCATCCCCGAGGGACTGCACAGACGTGGCGCCGGCCACTTCTGGGAGCAGCGTGTGGCCAGGGCAGGCAGGCAGGGAGTCTGCCCCGGCTTCACTGCATGCTGCTGCCACCCCAGAGCCACTCCAGGTAAGCGGCGCCAGGCCGGAGCCCACATCCCGAGCCTCTCCTGCACCCCTCACTCCTCTTGCACCCCAACTCCCTGCTCTGAGACCCCTGCCTCACTCCCCACCCCGTCCTGCACCCCAACCCCCTTCCCTGAGCCCCCATGTACACCCTGCACCCCTCCTCTTCCCCAACCCCTTGCCCTGAGCCCCTTCCTGCACACTACACCCCCCCAAACCCTGCACTCCCTCCCGCACCCCAACCCCCTGCCCCAGCCCTACATTCATGGCCCTGCATGCAATTTCCCCACCCAGATGTGGTCCTTGAGCCAAAACGTTTGCCCACCCCTGTCCTATAGCATGCCTCTATTTCATGACATCCAGTGCGACAAAGCTGTTTAATTACCACATCTTTTGTCCATGAGCCTGGAACAGACAGTAGATTATTATATGTGGCCTTGATTGTATGAACTCTTAACTTAATAAAAGATTTGTGCATCCATGGAGACCCTAATAAATTTGAGATTTATCCTCACTGATAAAGAGTGGGCAAGGAAATACTTGGAAAATCAGATCTAAACATACATGAATCATCCAGCTGGGATGCCCTGCCTCCGAGGTGTCATAGGGCATGCCTGCCCCATAGCATGCCCTGCTGACCGAGTGTGGTGCTGCAGGCACGCCCTGCCTCAATTCCCCCTCACTAGGGTTTTCTGTCTCTCCTGGGGATTCCTGTGGCTTTGTCCCCTGGCTGGGTCACTCTGAGTGGGTAACCAAAGTCCAAACAAACCCTGGAGGCAGCTGATTATGGCTGAGGCAGGGCTGATTGAACAGGGCCAGCTAACCCCTGGCCTCCCGGCCCTTTATGGGCCACTTTCTTATGTTAGACTCATAGACTTTAAGGTCAGAAAGGACTGTTGTGATCAGGAGGGATAGCTCAGTGGTTTGAGCATTGGCCTGCTAAACCCAGGGTTGTGAGTTCAATCCTTGAGGGGGCCATTTGGGGATCTGGGGCAAAAATTGGGGATTGGTCCTGCTTTGAGCAGGGGGTTGGACTAGATGACCTCCTAAGGTCCCTTCCAACCCTGATATTCTATGATTCTATGATCTAGTCTGACCTCCTGCACTTTGTAGGCCACAGAACCTCACCGGCTCACTCCTATAATAGACCCCTAACCTCTGGCTGAGTTACTGACGTTAGGATATTCAAGGAATTAGCAAACCACCATACTGAGCCACTGACAGTTGGGTTTGTAAGATCATGGACAGCAACGGAGGGCCAGGGAGACTGGAAAGAAAAGAAATGTAGCATCTGTTTCCAAACAAAAGTGATTTCTGCAATTCCACGTGCCTACATCTAACCTTTATTTCTAGCAAAATTGCTGCCTATCTAGAGGGCAATGGAAGCCTAAGCGGAAGGCAACGCAGGTTTATAGGGACACAGCTTGCCAGAAGGATTGATTGCTTTTTTAAAAATAGCTTTAAAAAAATCTGTGGGTGAGGCGGATGCAGCAGATGTGATCTATTTAGATTTGAGTAAAGCATTCGATGCTTCATCTCCCAAACACCTAACTGAGAAATGAATTCAAGTGAGAACACTGCAGAGCCTCCCCTTGTTGAAGGAGCGTGAAGAAAAGGTAATGATGCTAAACAGAGCAGAGGGGGTGGGAAGTGTGGAGTGGGGTGCCGCGGGGGATGGTTTGAGAGCTGTTCTTATTTAACAGGCTCTTACGCTGGGTGCATGACTGCGCTATCTGGGCAGCATGCTCCAGGAGGGTGAGAACCACCATGCTAATGAAACCCGTCGATGAACCGAGCTCTAACCTACAGCTGGGGCGAGTCACAAACCCAAACCCAGAGAAATAACACAGAGGAGCCACCTGCGGATGATCTTGGAAAAATGCTGTCAGTACAGCTGGGGAGGTTCCATTTCAGCACAAGGGTGAGAGTGGGCAGCAGATGAGACTTCATACGAACTTGATGCTTGAAATGAGAAGATGAGACAGTTCAAGCATCACAACCCAGTGCCTAGTCTCTATGGTGACGTGTGCTGTAGAAATGTGATTGATCATCATAGCATAGCTTCCCCAGAGCACCCAGCTGCCTTGGATAATCCATGCACCTCACCTGTGTAGCGTCCCTTTCCACCTGATGACCTCCTTTAATGCCAACCTCCTGATGGACTTTGATGGACAGGCCTGGGTTCCTCTGGATCCCGGCTGCAGTGCCACCGGGTATAACTTCCTGATTTTCTTCCCATAGGAATTGATTTGGCGGTGCCTTCACCCCTCTCGGTTCTTCCCCTGGCAGGGCCACCAGGGCAGCTTGGAAGGAAAATTCTAAACACAGGGCAACCCCCACTTACTTGCCAGATGGCTGGAGACTCCCAAGAAATGACAAACACACACAATGTATGCAAGAGTAATGATATTAAACAGGAAGTAACTATAACAGAACAGAACAAAACACTACTGCTAGGGTCACCAGTGCCCACACTGTTAATACCCATGAATTTCCCCAGTCACATGACCTGAGAGAGCAAAAGTAAAATGCAGTGTCGCATTGGTACACATACTTTGTAAGGGCCCTTGATCACAGGTGCCTACTTTCCAATGTGCCAGGGGGTGCTTGACCCCCCGGCTTTGCCCCAGGCCCTACCCCCACTCCATCCTTTCCCCCAAATCCCCACCCACCCCATTCCACCTCCCCCTCTGAGTGCTCCACATCCTCACTCCTCCCCCCTTCCTCCAAGAGCCTCCTGCATGCCGCAAAACAGCTGATTGCGGCAGACGTGAGGGAGGGGGAGGCGCTGATTGGCGGGGCCCACCGGTGGGCGGGAGGCCCTGGGGGAGGAAGGGGAGGCTGATGGGGGGCTGCCAGTGGGTGCTCAGCACCCACCATTTTTTCCCCGTGAGTGCTCTACTCCTGGAGTACGCATGGAGTCGGTGCCTATGCCCTTGATGACCTGTGACAATGATCTCTTCTAGCTGTAATCCATGTGCCTAATAGGGAGATACCTCTTTAAGAGACCCATGGGCAGGAGTCCAAGTAGAGCAGTACCCTCCAGTATGCAGTACCGACAAGAGATTTTTAGCAGGTACAGAGTACCAGAAAGACGTGGGGCTAGCCTGCCACCCCCTACGGAGGGGGTAACGGTGGGGCTGTGCTCTGCTCCTTAAAGGCTTCTTTAAATGCCTTTAACAGCACAATGCATATGCTAATAAACTTAAACAAAGGCTTTGTTTAAGTTTTTTAGCATATGTATTGTGCTTTTTGGTCCGGAGTCCTTAAGAGGGGAGGGGTGGGGGGCAGTGGAAGGTGTTTAAACAGTGGTTTTGATTCTGTTTCTCCCCATGGGTTTGAATTATCCATGACATCCATACTGCATCATAGAATCATAGAATATCAGGGTTGGAAGGGACCTTAGGAGGTCATCTAGTCCAACCCCCTGCTCAAAGCAGGACCAATCCCCAATTTTTGCCCCAGATCCCTAAGTGGCCCCCTCAAGGATTGAACTCACAACCCTGGGTTTAGCAGACCAATGCTCAAACCACTGAGCTATCCCTCCCCACATCACATCAAGTCCAAATCATTAGAGAAATGCCTCTCCTTGCACTGACCAGAGGATGTTTGGATTCTGATGTCAGCCCAGTTCTGCAGCCTGATGAGAATCAGGTGTTGTCCCCAGTGTACCTAGAATTCATCTTTGCAGCCAAACTAGTCTAACATGCAGTTTGTTAACTGGAACTAGAGCAGCAAAACAAAGAAAACAAATGCCTCATTTTCCAGCTTTGTGGGTGAAAGAAGTATAAGTGATGATTAGAATGCCTGACACTGACGGTTTTAAACCAGTTGCCTCAGAATCTGCCAAGAACTTTGCTGAAAATACGTCCCTCATCTTAGCAATGGAGCTAAGACTTCTCGCACATCTGCCCACCTTTATTCGAATGAAGCTCCTTCTGAACTGACAGCTCAGGCATTGTGAGTTTCATCCAGAACAATTTACAAATTTGGAACCTAATCCTGTAAATCCTTAATTTGAAGACAATGGGACTATTTGCATAAGTATGGACCACTTTTGTGGACTGGTAAGAGTTTCAGGAGTCTGTTCTGTTCCTATAAAGGAAGTTGAATCCCCCATTGAAATGCAATGATTGGGTACAATACCATAGAATCATAGAATCATAGAATCTCAGGATTGGAAGGGACCTCAGGAGGTCATCTAGTCCAACCCCCTGCTCAAAGCAGGACCAACCCCAACTAGATCATCCCAGCCAGGGCTTTGTCAAGCCTGACCTTAAAAACCTCTAAGGAAGGAGATTCTATTACCTCCCTAGGGAACCCTTTCCAGTTCTTCACCACCCTACTAGTGAAAAGGTTTTTCCTAATATCCAACCTAAACCTCCCCCTCTGCAACTTGAGACCATTACTCCTTGTTCTGTCATCTTCTACCACAGAGAACAGTCTAGATCCATCCTCTTTGGAACCCCCTTTCAGGTAGTTGAAAGCAGCTCTCAAATCCCCCCTCATTCTTCTCTTCTGCAGGCTAAACAATCCCTGTTCCCTCAGCCTCTCCTCATAAGTCATGTGCTCCAGCCCCCTAATCATTTTTGTTGCCCTCCGCTGGACTCTTTCCAATTTATCCACATCCTTCTTGTAGTGTGGGGCCCAAAACTGGACACAGTACTCCAAATGAGGCCTCACCAGTGCCGAATAGAGGGGAATCATCACATCCCACGATCTGCTGGAAATGCCCCTACTTATACAGCCCAAAATGCCGTTAACCTTCTTGGCAACAAGGGCACACTGTTGACTCATATTCAGCTTTTCGTCCACTGTAACCCCTAGGTCCTTTTCTGCAGAACCGCTGCCCAGCCATTCGGTCCCTAGTCTGTAGCAGTGCATGGGATTCTTCCGTCCTAAGTGCAGGACTCTGCACTTGTCCTTGTTGAACCTCATCAGATTTCTTTTGGCCCAATCCTCTAATTTGTCTAGGTCCCTCTATATCCTATCCCTACCCTCCAGCGTATCAACCACTCCTCCCAGTTTAGTGTCATCTGCAAACTTGCTAAGGGTGCAGTCCACACCATCCTCCAGATCGTTAATGAAGATATTGAACAAAACCGGCCCCAGCACTGACCCTTGGGGCACTCCACTTGATACCGGCTGCCAACTAGACATGGAGCCATTGATCACTACCCGTTGAGCGCGACCATCCAGCCAGTTTTCTATCCACCTTACCGCCCATTCATCCAGCCCATACTTCTTTAACTTGCTGGCAAGAACACTGTGGGAGACTGTATCAAAAGCTTTGCTAAAGTCAAGAAATAGCACATCCACTGCTTTCCCCTCATCCACAGAGCCAGTTATCTCATCATAGAAGGCAATTAGGTTAGTCAGGCATGACTTGCCCTTGGTGAATCCATGCTGACTGTTCCTGATCACTTTCCCCTCCTTTAAGTGGTTCAGAATTGATTCCTTGAGGACCTGTTCCATGATTTTTCCAGGGACTGAGGTGAGACTGACTGGCCTGTAGTTCCCCGGATCTTCCTTCTTTCCTTTTTTAAAGATGGGCACTACATTAGCTTTTTTCCAGTCATCCGGGACCTCCCCCAATTGTCGTGATTTGTCAAAGATAATGGCCAATGGCTCTGCAATCACATGGGCCAACTCCTTTAGCACCCTCGGATGCAGTGCATCCGGCCCCATGGACTTGTGCTCGTCCAGCTTTTCTAAATAGTCCCGAACTACTTCTTTCTCCACAGAGGGCTGGTCACCTCCTCCCCATACCATGCTGCGGAGTGCAGCCGCCTGGGAACTGACCTTGTCTGTGAAGACAGAGGCAAAAAAAGCATTGAGTACACTAGCTTTCTCCACATCCTCTGTCACTAGGTTCCCTCCCTCATTCAGCAAGGGGCCCACACTTTCCTTGACTTTCTTCTTGTTGCTCATGTTGGGTTATATTTGGGCCAAGTCCCGAGGCTAGGCCTGGTCCCTCATCTGTCTTCCTTCAAGGCTAGGCCTGGTTCCTTATCTCTCGTCCTTCCCTTGTTATGTAAAGTCAAACCATCTGCTACAAATAAGGGCAAAGTGTTCCTGTTCTAAGGTCCCTGTGCGAACCCTCACAATAATATTTTCCAAAAAGCACCTAATAATTTATTATTCCTTGTAAGTGTTCCCGTCATAAAAGGAACCACTTCTGTCGTGTGTAGTGTATAAATATCCAGCTTTTGTTCCAATAAAGTTGCCATACGCCCTCAATGCTACCTGCTTAAGGGGGGTATAAGCCCTTTAATCAAAGTTACAAGTGTTGGTGCACTTCTTTCAATGGTCTCTGACAGCTTTAAAGTTCCAAACCAACTCCGCCTTTCCCGGGCAGTAAGGGGTAAGTAGGACAAGCTGACTTTTACCTAACAAATTTGGGGGCTCGTCCGGGATCCTTCTGGTGCGGCTCCTCTGTCTAGCGGTGGCTCACTCTTTCTCAGACTGGCAGGCACCACGGGAAATTTCTCCCAGTCACTCTGAGATCGAGGGGTGGACCGCCGGACAGCGTCTACAGCATCCCAGCTCCACTAGGCCTGTAACCCTGTCAAAGAAGGAAGTTCGATTGGTTCGGCACAATTTGCTCTTGACGAAGCCACGTTGGCTATTCTTTATAACCCTATTATCCTCTAGATGCTACAAATTGATTGTTTAATAATTTATTCCAGTGTCTTTCCAGAGATTGAAGTTAGACTGACTGGGCTATAATCCCCTGGGGTCCTCTTTGTTCCCCTATTTAAAACCCCACACTGTGTTTGTCCTTCTCCAGCCCTCTGGAACCTCACCTGTCCTCCAGGAGTTCTCCAAGATAATTGCTAACGGTTCTGATTCTTCAGCCACAGTGGAACATTTTCAACAGGAGAGAGAGGGAGCCCCACATCAGAATATCCCATAGCCCCGTGGTTGGAGAACGAAGCTGAGAGGTGGTAGATCCCTGCTCAGATCCCTGCTCCCTCTCAGGCAGGGGGGACTTGAACTGGGGTGTCTCCCACATCTCAGCTGAGTACCCGAACTGCTGGAACAGTTTTGAGGGAGGTTACCCTCCTCCTTCCACAAATGACAGAGGCGCCTGCCTCCAAAGAGGGATCCTGGCCATGGACTGGAAGCATAGCTTGGCACCTTCCTGCAGCCGGGACTTAGGTGCCTATTTCTGGGAAAGGGTTTTAGCACACACCCCTCTGGTTGGCATCTCCCATTGGCTAGCATAGGTGGCTTCCAGCCTAGCATGCTGGCTTTTGTCTCTCTCTCACCATTCTTTGTATAGGGAGCCGGGGCATCTAGCGTGGATCTGTGGATAGCGGCGTTGTTTCTGGGATTTTTGAGGTGTCTAAAAGTTAGGTGCTGTGACGCTCAGCACCAGAACGCCCAGCTCCTTTTGAGCATCCAGGCCTAAGTGTGTCAGCCCCAGGGAAGGTCAGTGCTTTGCAGAATGGGGCCTTAAACATTTATGTTTTATACTGGGCAGGAGGGGGAGCTTAGTGGTTTGAGCATTGGCCTGCTAAACCCAGGGTTGTGAGTTCAATCCTTGAGGGGGCCATTTAGGGATCTGGGGCAAAAATTGGGGATTGGTCCTGCTTTGAGCAGGGGGTTGGACTAGATGACCTCCTAAGGTCCCTTCCAACCCTGAGATTCTATGATTGTTTCTCACAAGAGTTTCAGGGCCTGGTTTTTCTAGTGCTCAGCTCCAAGAGTCAGGGCTGGATTTCAGGACAGCCTTACCCCCAAAACGCCGAGCCCAGCTGGACGTCGGGGCTCTGCTTCTGGTGCCTGAAGGGGAGTGGAGCTATCGTGGAGATCTGACCCATGACGTACATTGGAGAAGCGGGCCTTGTCCATCACACTATCCAAAACACTGCCTGGGTAAAGTCTGGAATTCATTAGGCAGCCTAGGAAGATGTTGCCTTTACCTCCCCCCAAGGCAGAATTTGGATATGAATGCAGAGTGTGCGCACAAATGCACCGTTGCTTTCACAGCGGGAGGGAGGGATGGGGGGTGGCTTGATGACATGTACCCAGAACCACCAGCAACAATGTTTTCTGCCCCATCAGGCATTGGGATCGCAACCCAGAATTCCAAGGGACAGCAGAGACTGCGGGAACTGTGGGATAGCTACCCCCAGTGCAATGCAGGCAGGATAGCTCAGTGGTTTGAGCACTGGCCTGCTAAACCCAGGGTTGTGAGTTCAATCCTTGAGGGGGCCATTTAGGGATCTGGGGCAAAAATTGGGGATTGGTCCTGCTTTGAGCAGGGGGTTGGACTAGATGACCTCCTAAGGTCCCTTCCAACCCTGATATTCTATGAACACTCTGAAAGTCGATGCTCGCCTTGATACTGTGGACACAGTCCCCCGACTTAATGGACTTTAGTGGGGGGACACACAATCGAATCTATAAAATCAGTTTCTAAAATATCAACTTCTATACATTCAACCTAATTTCGTAGTGTAGACATTAGAGAAACAAGCATCAATTTTCACAGGTTAGGACAACACCAAACTCTGTTCACCTCTTTTTAGTTTGCAAAAATGAGAAAGCCAGAGCCACTGACAGAAATGGCAAGATTTTCTGATGTTCCAAATCTGTAAATTCTCCCAAACCCCATGATTATTATGATGCCTTTTTGTACTGCGGTGGGGCCTAGAGGCCGGACCACACTGCGCCAGGTGCAGTACAAACATATAACAAAGAGACAGTCTTTGTCGCTAAGAGCTGACAGTCAGCCGCCTAATATGGTCCAGCTCTTGTCCCAAAGCAGGACATGACTGGGAACAGTTGGTGAAACTGACATTGCTTTGCATTACATAAAGTTGCATTGAACTATTGTCTGTGTATCCAAAAGAGCATGCTGGGAGCAGCAGGGAAGTCACCAGGCCAGGCTCACTCGGACCCGCTAAGCAGCAATTTTGCAAACTTAATGCAACTTTCTTAAACCCTGATTCAGCAGACACTTAAACACATGTTTAAAATTAAGCACGTACTCAAGGGTTTTGCTGTCCTGGGGCCTCCGTTGGTGTTCTGCATAGAAAGGTTGATTCTGGAATCAGCAGCTAGCCCTCCCCCTTAGAGCCAGGAACAGTCATTCATTTATTATGAAATGTATAGATATGACCATCAAGAAATCTACCCAGTTGGCATTCTACAGCACTGATGCCAGGGTTGTCCAAGCGCTCTGGTTACTATAAGTGGGGATCACGGTGTGGCCTTCACGTACCCAGGGCACCACAATCCAGAACCTCTCACCAAGTCCCTGTGGCCTCCCATACACATTTAACAGTAGAGGCGACAGGACAGAACCACATGGACCCCCGTTATCAGAGACCAGAGGGCAAAGGAGCCGGTGCTCAGCATGGCTCTTAGCAGTGTCTCTTGGGCATTGAGAAAGCACAGTTTACCCCTGTCCTTAGAAGAGCAAATGATGCTGGTTTTGTTGGGATCACTGTGTCAGGAGAGCTGGGATGTCAGGGCTTCTGCAGTCCACAAGGACAGAGAAAAATACCTAGTGTGAAGATGTGATGCAAACCTCTTTGGAGCCTAGGTTGGGGATGGAAGCAGGGTTTGGATCTGGTTCTCATCAGAGCCAATTAGCCTGTTCCTTGCCCTGGCATATGATGGGGAACCAAGAGACACTAGTTGTTTGTCCTACACCGCTGTCATTTTCATTGTGGTTGGGAATCCATCCCTCCAACAGGCAGCTTTGCTCCCCTCCCTCGCGCTGCACCCACCAGCTTCTCCCTACTTTACCTCCTGGCTGTCGTCTCTCAGAATCACTTATTGGGATCCAGGTTTGTGTGCAGGGAAAATCAAACCAAGGAGAAATTGACACTTTTTGTAATAGCTTCTGAAAGGGGCCGAATTCCCTTGTCTCGTATCTGCTTCCCCTGGCTGTGACAAATCACAAAGACACAGTGCCACCCACGCACTCCCTGGCTGGCTCTGATGACTGGGCCCCACCAGCTGTAACCTTTTCTTTTCTCAGTTCAGTCCTTTGCAAAGATTCCTCTTAAAAACCCAGCCCTTCGCTATCTAGCGAGTAGCACACTTCCCTCCACACACCAGCAACAAAGACGGTTAAAATTAGACATGGGGTTGTGTGTGTTTCTAAGACAACTGCCCTTGACAGAGCGGCGCTGCAGGGTGGGGGTTTGCAGCTTGTGCAGCTTTTTATTCTTTGATTTAGAGAGAGAGAATCATGTGGCGTTTTTTCTCATCACTTTGAACCAATGCAACAGGAGCCTCCTCCGGAGGGCTCATCACAGAACAAACAGGGGCCTCGACTAATCAGACAGGGTTTAAGAAAGTTGCATTAAGTTTGCAAAATTGCTGCTTAGCGGGTCCGAGTGAGCCTGGCCTGGTGACTTCCCTGCTGCTCCCAGCATGCTCTTTTGGATACACAGACAACAGTTCAATGCAACTGTGTCAGTTTCACCAACTGTTCCCAGTCATGTTCTGCTTTGGGATGAGAGCTGGACCATATTAGGCAGCTGTCTGTCAGCTCTTAGCGGCAAAGACTGTCTCCTAGCAGGGGAGATATTCTTACCAAAAGCTGTGACAACACTTTCCACTGCATGTGAGAGGAAGGACAGTCTTGGGCCTATAGGACCAGGAGATCTAGGTCTGTTCCCTGCTTGTCAGCCACTTCCACTTTGACCTCAGCTAAGACACTTAGTCTGTGGTTTCCTTCTCTTTGAAGTGGGGCAGTAACACTTTTCTACTGCACAGGGGTGCTGGAAGGTGTGTGAAGGGTTCAGGTACTGAGGGAGGAGCCCCACAGACAGTGCTGCCTAGTCTCATGGTAGCATCCATCAGTCTCTGATTCGCTCTCTATCTTTGCTCCCAAGGAGCAGGCACGTTTATGTATTTGTTATTTCTATTGTGGGAACAATCCTCAGTTCTCCACTAGTGGTTTCCAGCCGCGGCTCTCAATGGCTTTCCAAAGGAGGGACGTGTCTGTGACTCAAAGCAGCCTGTATTCGCACACTGGTGTGATAATCATTGTACAAAATAAGCCGTGTGAGGTGTCATTTGAAATCAAATAACCCACTAGTCACTAATATCAGGGTGAAATGTGTGTAGCAGCATGATATATAAAATTACAAAATCCCCTTGTATGATGTTATTAGCACATGTTCAAAACCAGACAGCCCAGCCTAGGCAAAGGTTGTTAAATGGGATCTATCCTAAGTGCTTACCTCACTTTACATACCCATAGTAAACAGGGTCCCTGAGGCAGTAGGGGAAGGAGATGGCAGGAAACAGAAAAATTTGCATTTTAGCAAACACAAGTTGGGGGGAGGAAAGAGCACGGCGCATCTATCAACTCCAGACTCCATGTGGCCTGCCTCCCAGCTTGGATACACCTTACTTTGAGGGGTGGCCTTCAGCAGAGTCCATTTCAAAGGTCCACTAGGCTATGAAAGCAAGGAGCAGATAACTCAACTTTTATCTCGTTTACCCAAGAAAACAAAGGCACCAGCCCCGGGGAGAGATCTGACCAAGGAGAGGGTCAGTCACCATCTTGCTGGAAGACATGGGTGAGAAGGATCATCTCGGCCAAAGTCTGGAACCAACCTTGCTAGATTAAAGTTTTAGACTTTTTGGTGCGCATTTTTGCTTCTATTTGCTAGTAACCACGTCTAACTGTATCTCTTATACTTGAACTCGCTTACACTCCAGTCTCTTTTTGTTAACTTGTTTCACTATTGATCTCAACCAACAGTGCACTGTGAAAATCAGCTCCGGTTACTGTAGCAAGCTCGTGGATTTGGTCTTCCTAAAGGAGCAAACGCATCTCATTATTCCTCTGAATGTCACAGGAGAGGGCTGAACATTGCAGTGTATGCAGGTCTGCAGTGTGTTGGGGTTACCTGCTAATGTTAACCCAGGCTGACAAAGACCAAAGTATGTCTGTGGTTACTGCTGGCTGGCTGCTGGACTCCAAGTGGTTGAATCAGGGCTGCCCAGTGCCCAGAACATGAAGCACATGCTGACTTCTGGCGGCGTGAGCGTCCCAGGCAGCAGAAGCATTTTTGGGCACTCAGGTGACACAACCTCTCACTGCTCTGAATTGCACCCCAGAAAGTGACCCCCTTGGACAGAAGCTGCCCTGAGATCCCCCCGGGGTTAGCACTATACACACATCACAGAAAACCTTCTCTGCTACAGAGAGCATCTGGTTTACGCCTAAGACCCAAGGCAAGAGCTGGACCCAGCCCAGTGGGGAGGGGAGCGCAAGGAGCAGTCGTCCGATTACAGTGAACATAACAGACAAGTGACATTAGCCAGGAGCCCAAGTTACTTTTCTCCCTTGTCTATACACCTGCCTATCCTACCTCCGGCACGTTGCTAGAATCTGCCTGTGCATTAGCCTTCCTTTGCTGACTCCCAGTGACGCCTGTCCCTCCGGGCCTTGTCCACACTAAGGGGCGACCCCTCTCCCTTCCCCAGGGGCTCCAGTGCTGCAGCCCAGCTGGCCATTCACTGCAGGAAGGGGCCTTGTTCTGCAGCCCCAGACCTGTTATTATCACTGTCCTCTGTCATCTGCACACTCCCTCGCCTGCTCCTCTGCCCCTCTGGCATCCTGCTCCCCAGCTAGGGGCGTGTGCTGCGGGGGGGGGGGGGGGGTGAAGGAGGCTGCAAGGATTCCTTGTATTGTTCTGTTTGACGTTTGACGTTAGCACTCCGAAGAGAGCCAGAGCTTAGCTGGCTTCATGTGCATGCTGTTGTGTGTCTCTGATCACATGCAGTGTGAATTCTAGCATCTTAGCTGAAGGGAGCAAGAACAATCAGTCTTTGAGGGACTTCTTTTCTCCATAGTGTTAATTGGACATTGGAGTTAGATAGACGTTAAAACCAAACAAAAAGCAAAGGAAGAGTCCGACCTCACCTCCCTTCCCCTCTTCTCTTGCCCGTGATGTCACATCTCACAGGTCCTCCACTTGCGTTAGAGGCTTCCAACGTGCACAATTTCAGAGGTACCCTCCTCTCCTCTGATAGAAATGTTCAGGCCCCCTCTGCATCACTCAAGAATCATCTCTTGCTGTTCAATCCTCTGTGCTTCCCCACTCTCCTTCCTCATGCAGGCCCCAGGGGAGCCCAGTTCCTTAGGTCAACACCATTAAACAGGGCTGTCTAAAGACCAGTACCCTCATTTGTCCAAGTGCTGAGCCCCCAGAGTGACCAGGCCTCAGTGAGTTTTCTCAGTGCTCAGCGTGTTTGAAAATCGGGCTCTTTGCCCAGGTGCCATGGGGGACTTAGGAACCAAACTTGAAGCACCCCTTTTTGCAAATCTTGGCCCACGTGCATAATGTTAGGCTCTCAAGTTTGAATACATCGGCCGTCGTGCCAGATACTCTGGGGATGGGCACTTTAGAAATGCCAGATAAATAGACACAGAGAAGATAGATGCAGCCGAAATCTTGAGAAACAGCCCTGCTTGTGGGGTCAAAGTCGCAGAAATCTCCTGAGATCAGCTCCCAAGATTTTGGTGCCATCAAACCCAAACCTTAGAATCATAGAATCATAGAATCATAGAATCTCAGGGTTGGAAGGGACCTCAGGAGGTCATCTAGTCCAACCCCCTGCTCAAAGCAGGACCAACCCCAACTAGATCATCCCAGCCAGGACTTTGTCAAGCCTGACCTTAAAAACCTCTAAGGAAGGAGATTCCACCACCTCCCTAGGTAACCCATTCCAGTGCTTCACCACCCTACTAGTGAAAAAGTTTTTCCTAATATCCAACCTAAACCTCCCCCTCTGCAACTTGAGTCCATTACTCCTTGTTCTGTCATCTTCTACCACTGAGAACAGTCTAGATCCATCCTCTTTGGAACCCCCTTTTAGGTAGTTGAAAGCAGCTATCAAATCCCCCCTCACTCTTCTCTTCTGCAGGCTAAACAATCCCAGTTCCCTCAGCCTCTCCTCATAAGTCATGTGCTCCAGCCCCCTAATCATTTTTGTTGCCCTCCGTTGGACTCTTTCCAATTTATCCACATCCTTCTTGTAGTGTGGGGCCCAAAACTGGACACAGTACTCCAAATGAGGCCTCACCAGTGCCGAATAGAGGGGAATAATCACGTCCCTCGATCTGCTGGAAATGCCCCTACTTATACAGCCCAAAATGCCATTAGCCTTCTTGGCAACAAGGGCACACTGTTGACTCATATTCAACGTTTCGTCCACTGTAACCCCTAGGTCCTTTTCTGCAGAACTGCTGCCCAGCCATTCGGTCCCTAGTCTGTAGCAGTGCATGGGATTCTTCCGTCCTAAGTGCAGGACTCTGCACTTGTCCTTGTTGAACCTCATCAGATTTCTTTTGGCCCAATCCTCTAATTTGTCTAGGTCCCTCTGTATCCTGTCCCTACCCTCCAGCGTATCAACCACTCCTCCCAGTTTAGTGTCATCTGCAAACTTGCTAAGGGTGCAGTCCACACCATCCTCCAGGTCGTTGATGAAGATATTGAACAAAACCGGCCCCAGCACCGACCCTTGGGGCACTCCATTTGATACCGGCTGCCAACTAGACATGGAGCCATTGATCACTACCCGTTGAGCACGACCATCCAGCCAGTTTTCTAGCCACCTTACCGTCCATTCATCCAGCCCATACTTCTTTAACTTGCTGGCAAGAACACTGTGGGAGACTGTATCAAAAGCTTTGCTAAAGTCAAGAAATAGCACATCCACTGCTTTCCCCTCATCCACAGAGCCAGTTATCTCATCATAGAAGGCAATTAGGTTAGTCAGGCATGACTTGCCCTTGGTGAATCCATGCTGACTGTTCCTGATCACTTTCCCCTCCTTTAAGTGGTTCAGAATTGATTCCTTGAGGACCTGTTCCATGATTTTTCCAGGGACTGAGGTGAGACTGACTGGCCTGTAGTTCCCCGGATCTTCCTTCTTCCCTTTTTTAAAGATGGGCACTACATTAGCTTTTTTCCAGTCATCCGGGACCTCCCCCGATTGCCATGATTTGTCAAAGATAATGGCCAATGGCTCTGCAATCACATGGGCCAACTCCTTTAGCACCCTCGGATGCAGTGCATCCGGCCCCATGGACTTCTGTTCGTCCAGCTTTTCTAAATAGTCCCGAACTACTTCTTTCTCCACAGAGGGCTGGTCACCTCCTCCCCATACCGTGCTGCAGAGTGCAGCCGCCTGGGAGATGACCTTGTCTGTGAAGACAGAGGCAAAGACAGTTTGCCTGGCGCTCTGGCTGAATGTCAGACCTGAAGCTAGCCCTGCACTGAACCCCATCAGCCCCACCTTGTGTGAAACCAGGAGCTTTCACCAGTGACACCCCCACAAGCTTTGTTGCTCTCATCTCAGATATTAACAGCTGGGTCCTGGCTTCTGAGGTAACTGGCTTCAAAGGAACCATTTCTTCACACAGCGCACGGTCAACCTGTGGAACTCCATTCCAGAGGATGTTGTGAAGGCCAAGACTATAACAGGGTTCAAAAAAGAACTAGATAAGTTCATGGAGCATAGGTCCATCAATGGCTATTAGCCAGGATGGGCTGGGATGGTGTCCCTAGCCTCTGTTTGCCAGAAACTGGGAATGGGTGATGGGGATGGATCACATGATGATTCCCTGTTCTGTTCATTCCCTCTGGGGCACCTGGCATTGGCCACTGTTGGAAGACAGGAGACTGGGCTAGATGGACCTTTGGTCTGACCCAGTATGGCCGTTCTTATGTTCTTCTTATGTAACACTTTTGCTGTCCAGTGTTTGCTGGAATGCTGACTCTGGTGCTGATGTTCCAGACAGGATCGCAGGCACGTGAACGCTCACGTTCTGCTCCCCCAGGAAAGCAACTAGTGGTGCTCACCGGTCCTGCTGCTGGAGATAGAACATTACACTGGTGACCAAGGAAACAGCTCCCTGCATCATGGGACTGACTCTGGCAGGAGCTTTGTGGGCTGTGGTGAGCCCCAAACACTTTCCAGGTGACCCCGTCCTGAGAGTGCCCAGAGTGGGTAGAGCTGGCTGCTGCTCTCGGCAGGGCTATCACTCTGCTCGCCGGCAGAGCTCCATGCTGGCTGAGTCTGTCTCACGGAGGGTGAAGGTCTTTGTGGCAATAGCTCAGCAGGTGCAAACGCCCAGCCCCATGGAGCTAGGCTATAGGTTAGCACACACCCCAGCCAGGATCAGCTTTCCTGGGTGAGATGCACACATGACACGCTGAGCTGCTTTGAGAGCCTGGCCCTGTTCAGGTGGGAATGTCTGGTGGGAACTGGGAGTGCTTTGTTCCAGGTGGGCCTTGAGTGGTTGATTGGAGGGAAGGCTCTGAGCCGGGGCAACTGCTTCGAGCCAGCAGCCTTATAAAAAAGCAGCCAGTTGCGAACTGAGTGAGCTGCGAACAGAGGAGAAGCAAGCAGGGAGTTTGCCTAGGAGTTCGCCTGGGGGGAGTTCCCACAGAGTTTTTGCCTTTCAGGCTTCTGTGAGCAGTAAATACAACATCTGAAGAGGCTCATAGAAGGAAGACAATATGGATAGTGAGCGAGCAGCTGTTGTGACCTGCACAGGATGTGCCATGTTTGTCTTTCTCCCAGAGGACAGAAGCGACTTCGTCTGTACGTAGTGCATGCTGGACTCCATATTGGAAGAGAAGGTTAAAGGCCTAGAGACCCAAATATCAACCCTGTGTCGCATCAGAGAAAGTGAAGAGTTTCTGGATAGAAGTCAGCGTTTGGTGCTGCAGGCAAAGCATGCTGAAGTATCAGAGAGGGCAGTGCAGAATGGGGAAGTGACCTCCAGAAGAAGAAAGAGGAGAACCCATGTACCCACAATGCAGATAGAGGTAAGAAACCGTTTTCAGGCTCTCTGCACAGGTACTACGTCAGAGAATGGTTTGGAAGAGTCATCTGAGAGAAGGGATCAGAAGGAAACCCAATCGACTGGAGGGCATGGGATGCATTGTCCTAGGGATGGGGTTCCACGACCACCACTCAAAAGAGGAGACAGGTGGTGGTGGTCGGGGACTCCCTCCTAACGGGGACAGATTCATCCATCTGCTGTCCAGACCGGGAAACTCAAGAATTGTGCTGCTTGCCTGGAGCTGGAATTCAGGATGTGATGGAGTATCTGCTGAGACTGATCAAACCCTCAGACCGCTACCCCTTCGTACTTCTCCATGTAGGCACCAATGATACTGCCAAGAATTACCTTGAGCGGGTCACTGCAGACTATGGGGCTCTGGGAAGAAGAATAAAGGAGTTTGAGGAGCAAGTCGTGTTATTGTCCATCCTCCCTGTTGAAAGAAAAGGCCCAGGTAGGGACCATCAAATTGTGGAGGTAAATGCATGGTTGTGCAGGTGGTGTCGGGGAGAGGGCTTTGGATTGTTTGACCAGGGGATGTTGTTCCGGGAAGAAGAATTGCTAGGAAGAGATGGGATCCACCTAACGAAGAGCGGGAAGAGCATCTTCACAGGCAGGCTGCCTAACCTAGTGAGGAGGGCTTTAAACTAGGTTCGCCGGGGGATGGAGACCTAAGCCCTGAGGTAAGTGGGGAAGTGGGATACTGGGAGGAAACACAAGGAAGAGGGTGCAACAGGGGAGGCCTCCCGATTCACACTGAGAAAGTAGAGCAATTGGCTAGTTATCTTAGATGCCTGTACACGAACGCAAGAAACCTGGGACACAAACAGGAAGAATTGGAAGTCCTGGCACAGTCAAGGAACTATGATGTGACTGGAATAACAGAGATTTGGTGGGGTAACTCCCATGACTGGGGCACTGTCATGGATGGGTATAAACTGTTCAGGAAGGACAGGTGGGGGAGGAAAGGTGGAGGAGTTGCACTGTATGTAAGAGAGCAGTATGATTGCTCAGAGCTCCAGTATGAAACTGGAGAAAAGCCTGTTGAGTATCTTTGGGTTAAGTTTAGAGGTGAGAGCAACAAGGGTGATGTCGTGCTGGGCGTCTGCTATAGACCACCAGACCAGGAGGATGAGATAGACAAGGGTTTCTTTGGCCAACTAACAGAAGTTTCCAGAACACAGGCCCTGGTTCTCATGGGGGATTTCAATCACACTGACATCTGCTGGGAGAGCAATACAGCGATAGACAGACAATCCAGGAAGTTTTTGGAGAGTGTTGGGGACAACTTTCTGTTGCAAATGCTGGAGGAACCAGCTAGGGGCCATGCTCCTCTTGACCTGATCATCACAAACAGGGAAGAATTGGTAGGGGAAGTAGAAGTGGGTGGCAACCTAGGCAGCAGTGACCATGAGATTGTCGAGTTCAGGATCCTGACAAAAGGAAGAAAGGAGAGTAGCAGAATACGGACCCCGGACTTCAGAAAAGCAGACTTTGACTCCCTCAGGGAACTGATGGGCAGGATCCCCTGGGAGCTAATATGAGGGGGAAAGGAGTCCAGGAGAGGTGGCTCTATTTTAAAGAAGCCTTATTGAGGGCACAGGAACAAACTATCCCAATGTACAGAAAGAATAGCAAATATGGTAGGTGACCAGCTTGGCTTAACAGAGATATCTTTGGTGAGCTTAAACACAAAAAGGAAGCTTACAGGAAGTGGAAACTTGGACAAATGCTAGGGAGGAGTATAAAAATATTGCTTGAGCATGCAGCGGTGTAATCAGGAAGGCCAAAGCACAATTGGAATTATAGCTAGCAAGTGATGTGAAGGGTAACAAGAAGGGTTTCCACAGGTATGTTAGCAACAAGAAGAAGGTCATGGAAAGTGTGGGACCCTCACTTAATGACGGAGGCATGACAGATGATGTGGAAAAAGCTGAAGAACTCAATGCTTTTTTTTGCCTTGGTCTTCACAAACAAGGTCAGCTCCCAGACTGCTGCACTGGGCAACACAGTATGGAGAGGAGGTGAGCAGTCCTCAATGGTGGAACAGGTTAAGGACTATTTAGAAAAGCTGGACATGCACAAGTCCATGGTGCCGGATGCAATGCATCCGAGGGTGCTGAGGGAGTTGGCTGATGTGATTGCAGAGCTATTGGCCATTATCTTTGAAAACTCATGGCGATCGGGGAAGGTCCCGGACAATTGGAAAAAGGCAAATATAGTGCCCATCTTTTAAAAAGGGAAGAAGGAGAATCTGGGTAACCTCAGTTCCTGGAAAAATCATTGAACAAGTCCTCAAGTAATCCATTTTGAAGTACTTGGAGGAGGGGAAGGTGATCAGGAACAGTTAATATGGATTCACCACGGGCAAGTCATGCCTGACCAACCTGATTGCCTTCTCTGATGAGATAACTGGCTCTGTGGATATGGGGAAAGCGATGGATGTGATACACCTTGACTTTATCAAAGCTTTTGATGTGGTCTCCTGCAGTATTCCTGCCAGCAAAATAAAGAAGTATGGTTTGGATGAATGGACTATAAGGTGGATAGAAAGCTGGATAGATTGTCGGGCTTAACGGGTAGTGATCAATGGCTCAATGTCTAGTTGGCAGCCGGTATCAAGCGGAGTGCCCCAGGGGTTGGTCCTGGGGCTGGTTTTGTTTAGCATCTTCATTAATGATCTGGATGATGGGATGGATTGCACCCTTAGCAAGTTCATGGATCACACTAAGCTGGGGGGGAGAGGTAGATACGCTGGAGGATAGGGATAGGGTCCAGAGTGACCTAGACAAATTGGAGGATTGGGCCTAAAGAAATCTGATGAGGTTCAACAAGGACAAGTGCAGAGTCCTGCACTTAGGAAGGAAAGATCCCATGCACCGTTACAGGCTGGGGACCGACTGGTTAAGCGGCAGTTCTGCAGAAAAGGACCTGGGGATTACAGTGGATGAGTACGTGGATATGAGTCAACAGTGTGCCCTTGTTGCCAAGAAGGGTAACGGCATATTGGGCTGCATTAGTAGGAGCATTGCCAGCAGATCGAGGGAAGTGATTATTTCCCTCTATTCGGTGCTGGTGAGGCCACATCTGGAGTATTGCATCCAGTTTTGGCCCCCCTACTACAGAAAAGATGTGGACAAATTGGAGAGAGTCCAGTGGAGGGCAACAAAAATGATTAGGGGGCTGGGGCAGATGACTTCCAAAGAGGATGGATCTAGACTGTTCTCAGTGGTGGCAGATGACAGAACAAGGAGTAATGGTCTCAAGTTGCAGAGGGGGAGGTTTAGGTTGGATATTAGGAAACACTATTTCACTAGGAGGGTGGTGAAGCACTGGAATGGGTTACCTAGGGAGGTGGTGGAATCTCCTTCCTTAGAAGTTTTTAAGGTCAGGCTTGACAAAGCCCTGGCTGGGATGATCTAGTTGGGGTTGGTCCTGCTTTGAGCAGGGGGTTGGACTAGATGACCTCCTGAGGTCCCTTCCAACCCTGAGATTCTATGATTCTATGAATTCAGTGGTTGCCTGGGCATCAGGACTATCTAGCAGTGCACAGTGTGAGCTTGGTTTGCTCTGAGGCCCGTAAGATGGAGGCAGCAGGGCTGAGCTCCAGGTGAAAACAACTTGAATGTAGTAGTTTGTAGTGATGGCCCTCGGGAAGAGTCCCTGTGGGCCTCTGGAGCTTTAAAAAAAAAAAGCACTGTTTGAGTTAGAGCCAGCCCAGCAGCAGAGCACCAGATGCAGACTCACAAACCTGTAGAGTGGGTACCACTACTGGGAAGACAAAGAACCCCCAGTGTCAGACTAGGCTACACCTGAGCTGATTGGAGGCATAGCTCAGTTCTGTCAAAATCAGGCTTTTTTTTATTTTTGTTTTTGTTTTTACATGACTGTTGGTTTTAAAGTGTTGTATGATATGGTACATTACAGTGTGGTGCATTGTGATATATCACACTGTAACATAGCATATATCACGATACATCACACTGTAATGTACCATATATTCTATGTGTATGCTATGTACATTACAGTGTACATTACAGTGGGATGCATTGTGATATATGGTACATTACAGTGTGATATATCGTGATATATGCTATATGACAGTGTGGTATATTGTGATATATGGTATATTACAGTGTGATGCACTGTGATGTATGGTACGTTACAGTGTGATGTGTTGTGATATATGTTATGTTACAGTATGACGCACTGTGATATATGGTACGTTACAGTGTGATGTGTTGTGATATATGGTATGTTCCAGTATGATGCACTGTGATATATGGTACGTTACAGTGTGATGTGTTGTGATATATGGTATATTACAGTATGACGCACTGTGATATATGGTACGTTACAGTGTTATGTTATGTTACCGTGTGATATTATGTTACAGTTATGTTATGTTACAGTATGACGCACTGTGATATATGGTACGTTACAATGTGATGTGTTTGTGATATATGGTATGTTACAGTACGACGCACTGTGATATATGGTACGTTACAGTGTGATGTGTTGTGATATATGGTATGTTACAGTATGACGCACTGTGATATATGGTACATTACAGTGTGATGTGTTGTGATATATGTTATGTTACAGTATGACGCACTGTGATATATGGTACATTACAGTGTGATGCATTTTGATATAATACAAAATAAAAAGAAGTCAAAATTGAAAGAAAATGTTTCAAATGATTTGAAATGTTTTTTCCGCTGAATTTTTCTTTGGAGAGGATTTGGAACGTTGGGTTTGTTCCTGTTCAGACTGAAGCCAAATTCCCAAACCCTGCAGGAAGCGGAGTGTCCCTCCAGCGCCCAGCTCTGTGTACAAACACCTGGGCTGGTCGCAGCAGAGCCATGTCTAGGCAGGAACAGGAGTGTTGCCAGTTTCTCTTAATGGGGAGCAGAGCAGGGCTGGTGTCTGGTGTCTTTGTTTGTTCCTATCATTAATCCAACAGCAGCCAGAGGCCTCGATTGTGCTCAGCTCTCACATTCCCTACAATACTTGTTGGAAAACTATCTTCCCATCCTTGCCACCCCTGTCCCTGCACATGTATTTCCAGCGGGAGGATTTTCCCTCTGCCCTGATAATCTTGCTTTTGTCCCCTCCTTTCACCCCAGTTCCTGGATGGACTAAAGATGCTCTCCTCTGTGCTCGCCTCTCTGCTTCCTTCACTGAGCCCTTGGGTCCAGCTCTCCTTGGCTTTTCTCCCCCGCCCCACCCCGGCCCGCCCCGCCCCGCCTCCATCACACCTCTTCATCGCAATTGCTTCCAGGTGCTCTGCAGCCTGGGCCATGGGCTGGAAGTCAAGGGGGAGACGTTCTGCTGGGAGTCCTGTCCCTTGGAAGAGGAGGAGGTGTCCTGTCGCTCCATCTGGTGATTTGTGTTTTGAACCAGAAACTAAACACAAGTTTCAACCAGGAACATAATAGTTTTGTGTGTGTGTGTGTGTGTGTGTTGGTGTGCACACAATGGGTGGGCTCTGTGTGTGCGCAGTGGGGTGATAGGTGTGTACTGTGTGTGTGTGTGTGCGCACAATGGGTGGGCTCTGAGTGTGTGAAGTGGGGTGATAGGTGGGTACTATCTATCCGGGGGGGATAGCTCAGTGGTTTGAGCATTGGCCTGCTAAACCCAGGGGTGTGAGTTCAATCCTTGAGGGGGCCATTTAGGGATCTGGGGCAAAAATTGGGGATTGGTCCTGCTTTGAGCAGGGGGTTGGACTAGATGACCTCCTAAGGGCCCTTCCAACCCTGATATTCTATGATATGGTGGGTGGGTGGGTGTGCACACAATGGGCGGGCCTGTGTGTGCTCAGTGGGGTGATAGGTGGGCTCTGAGGGTCTGAGATGTGGCTCTCCAGTGGCTCCTGCTTCCAGCAGCAGACGCCCTTTCCAGGAGTTCCAGGGCTGCATTCTAGCTTCAGCTCCCCAGGGGTGAGCAGTTTAGGCAGCAATTGAGTCTCTTCTCTCTGCTCTCCACAGAGAGAGTGGTCCTGAGTCTTCAGCACAGAACAATAGACTGGGATTCAGGACTCCTGGCTTCTTTCTCCAGCCCTGCCAATGACTCACTGGGTGGCCTTGGCCAAGTCACTTAGCTCTCCGTGCCTGGGTTTCTCCATTCATAACATGGGACTAACAGCACATGGGTGGGGTGTTCATTAATGTCCAGAAGCCCCAGAGATGTTCCCACGGAAGGGTCGCCAGACACACAAGTCTCACGCAGTCATCCTCCCTGCCAGAGAGCGAGGCCGGTGCCAGTCTCAGTGTTTGCTTCCTCACGTCTGTCTGGCCCCCTGCTCCTCCCAGCTCCAGCAGGCGCTTCAGGAAGGGGAGAGAAGAAAACTCACTCTGACTTTTCTATTAGTTAAAAGTAAAGGACTAGTCAGGACCTGCTAGCTGGGAAGGCCCCAGCTGCCACTTAAGAGCAGCTCATTTACATGCTAATGAGGGCCCTTCAGCCTGAGGTCTCCAGGATGCAGGCAGACTTTCCTGATGGATGAGGTTGTGCTCCCAGATGTTCTCTCCGCAGCTGTCTGGTGAGCAGTCTTGTCTCCATTTCGGAGGTGAGTGGAATACAATCAGCCAGGAGCATCCTAACTGCTCCTGAGCCCAGGCTGCCACTAGCCCGGCCCACGGCAGCGGGCCCTGGGTGCTAGCTGGGAGGAGCCCTGCATGCTGAGCTTCAGGTCACAGGCCTCTCTCCCACCCCCTCAGCTGTTTTTCCTGCACAAAGATAAAGATTCAGTCCTATGACTCCTGGCTGGGCAGAGCACAGGTGGAACCAGGGCCACCAGCGAGCCAAGGAACCCACAGCCCCGCGAGCTCTCTGCCTCCTAGCAAACAGGACGGTTTCAGGCGAGGAAACAAGTCCTGAGCTGCCATGGCAAAAGTGACTCTCAGCAGCCACTGCCAGCCAGCAGCCGCCCTGCAAGGACTCATGGTGCTCCGCAGAGGTACATGATCACGGCCCCAGCTCCAGGCTGCCCTGTCTGCTCCGCAGAGCAGGGACTCCTTGCACAGC
Organism: Chelydra serpentina; assembly: GCA_037349315.1. Lineage (NCBI taxonomy): Eukaryota > Metazoa > Chordata > Testudines > Chelydridae > Chelydra > Chelydra serpentina. The sequence continues at coordinate 2,338,384 of JBAIAC010000192.1, forward strand.
GACAGAGAGCAGTAACCCAGCCAGCCAGGAGGCCGGCCAGTACCACCAGCCCCATTTTACAGGGCAGACAATGAGACCCGAGAGTGAAAGTGACGTGCCCAAGGCACCGCAGGTTAGCGGCAGAGCCAGACCTAGAGCCACAGGGTCACCACTCCTGGTCCCTTCCTCTAACACACGCCTTGGACACTGCCCCTCCCCTGAGTGCTGCATCAACCCAGGCCCTTGAGCTAACAGCCCTGGCCGCTGGCATGGCATTCTCACTGCCCCAGGGAGGGTTCTTGGCTTTGGAATTCAGGTCCCCTCTTGGTTCCCCAGAGCCTGGATTTGGTGACCATCAGGGGATCTGTCCTTCCAGGTTTTCCAGGGAAGGGAGCGGCTGGCTGGACTGTGCAGTGCCCTGATTGTCGGATTGTGGGAACTTCCACTACATAAATGGGTATGTCATCGCTCCCACTTACTGGGCTCGTCAGTATCACTGACCTGGGAGGGGAGAACTGGTCCCTCCGCTTGGGAATCACCGGGGATGATCTAGGGCCTGTATTATGCAGGAGGCTCAGGATCAAATGAGGATAATTATGGTCCCATCTGGCTTTAAAGTCTGTGAATCCATGAAGTACATCTGTGTCTCACCATAGGTTTGACATGCGACCCATGGGGCAACAGTGAGGCACTGCCTGGCGCAAGCCCAGCGAGCACAGAAGAAAGGAGAGAAAGGGATCATGAGAAAGACAGCCGGGGCAAGGGACTGCACAGGGAGGGAGCTGGCCTCAGACATATGCAACCCAGACAAGGGGAACAGGATAGTGTGCTGCCTCTTGGGTGTCACAGGCTGACATCACATGCAGTGTACGGGTTGTTAGGGGCTTTCCCTTCACCCTCTCCCCTGGTTCTTGTCACACAGATGGAAAGCAGAAGACCAGAAGTCCCAAGTGCCGGCAATTCAGTGTTTATTGGGGTTAGTGCCAAGCAAGTATATCCAGAGCTCTACACGCCGGCAGCGGCTGTTTCCCAGGGCTCCGGTCCCAGCTCTGACGCCGCAGAGCCTTGCCTGTGTCCCCCTCCCACCTCCTCCTTCTTAGCAGGCCCAAGTATACCTGAAATACCCTAGTCCCACCCCTTACCATTTATGGTCATGTTCCATTTTGGGGGGTCGTGAGTCTAGGGTCTTCGTCCCACCTCTTTTGTATCCCATGGGAGGGGTGAGGAGTGAGGTTGGTCTATGCACAGGGACGGGCATTTCTTTGGCCTTTTAGTGTTTGGTACCTTGCCCCCGACTCCCCTTTGCCCCTCCCGACTGGTTGCTTGACCTTGCCTTGAGATGGGAGTTGAGGCAATCTTAAAGTGTGTGCTCCAGTAACACCTTAACTGCTCTTGTCTGTTCCCCCTGTACTAACAAACCCATCTGGCTAGGGAGAAGCAACACACACACGGTGTCTTTGTTCTTTGTTCGCACGTATTAGTATAAGGTAGGAGTAGGAGTATCAAAAGGTCAAACCCAAAATTCTGTCTCAGGCTGACATGGTTACCCTGGCAGGTGCTGTGGAGACCCATGTCCGGTGTGGTGAAGCGAGAGAATCATAGAATATCAGGGCTGGAAGGGACCTTAGAAGGTCATCTAGTCCAACCCCCTGCTCAAAGCAGGACCAATCCCCAATTTTTGCCCGAGATCCCTAAATGGCCCCCTCAGGGATTGAACTCACCCCCCTGGGTTTAGCAGGCCAATGCTCAAACCACTGAGCTAGCCCTCATGGGGGAGGGATAGCTCAGTGGTTTGAGCATTGGCCTGCTAAACCCAGGGTTGTGAGTTCAATCCTTGAGGGGGCCATTTAGGGATCTGGGGCAAAAATCTGTCAGGGGACAGTACAGGGGACTGGACTCGATGACCCTGTAAGGTCCTTCCAGTTCTATGAGATAGGCATTTCTCCATATATTGAGAGAACCTGGAGCATGGGGCCTGGGGCACAGTCAGCAAAGCCAGGCCATGCCGGGAGCCAAAGTCAGTGTCTGGCACATGCGCTTGGCAGAGGTGCGGTGAGCGGGGGTAAGACACGGGCACTCTGAAGAAGTACCAGGCACTGGGCATTCCCGAGCACAGTCTACCCCAGCTGAGCAGAAGACAAGACAAGACGTTTGACACAATAAGTGCCTGCCACGGGGCACTCAGGTGTTAGTGCACCTGTAGCTCCGGGAAACCTGGCTGAGCACCTTCACCTCTGTACGAGCAGGATCAAGGTCTGCTGAAGTAACGCACTGAGCCGTGTGCTAGTGCAGCGACACCGGAGCTCCGAGAACAGTAACAACCCTGCAGCAACAACAGTCCTCAGCACTGCACAACACCCGGAACCGACCTCTGGGAGCGGGGAAGAGAAACGAAGCTGGGCAGGACCGGCGCCGGCTTTTTTGCCGCCCTAGGCGGTGGCGCCGGGAGAGGCTGCCGCCGAAGTGCCGCCGAGGACCCCGGCCGCCGAGGGACCTGAAATGCCGCCCCCCAAATCCTGGCGCCCTAGGCGACCGCCTAGGGTCGCCTAATGGTAGCGCCAGCCCTGAAGCTGGGAGCAAGGCCAGTCAGTGCCAACCTGTGAGAGGCAGGAGATGGCTGAGCTGCCAGGCTGCCTGGTGTCAGAGCCAGGGGAGGGCAGGGAGCCTTCTGGGAGAAAGCCCTGTTGGGCTGGGGAGCCTGCATGTAAAACAAGTGAGCCCTAAAGACACAGCGCCAGGGCTCGTGCCCTGCTCTGCACCTGGGGCTGGAAGCTGGAAAGGTCCCCGCCCGCCTCCCCCCATTTTTTTCCTGATTGTTTTTCACACTATAAATCCCAGCTGGTCCAGGCTGCAGACTCTGTGACAGCTGGGGACGTGGGGACATCGCAGCAGCCAGAGACGGAAAGTTGATCAATTTGGAGAAGGGATATTTAGTCCTGCTGTTTGATGGCAAAACTGACTGTGATTGCAGCTCCCCCCTCCCCCGGCCATGCAGCACTCCCCTCCCCCGGCCATGCAGCTCCCCCCTCCCCCCGGCCATGCAGCTCCCCCCTCCCCCGGCCATGCAGCACCCCCCTCCCCCGGCCATGGAGCACTCCCCTCCCCCAGCCATGCAGCACTCCCCTCCCCCGGCCATGCAGCACTCCCCTCCCCCGGCCATGCAGCACCCCCCTCCCCCAGCCATGCAGCACTCCCCTCCCCCGGCCATGCAGCACCCCCCTCCCCCGGCCATGGAGCACTCCCCTCCCCCGGCCATGCAGCACTCCCCTCCCCCGGCCATGCAGCACTCCCCTCCCCCAGCCATGCAGCACTCCCCTCCCCCGGGCATGCAGCACCCCCCTCCCCCAGCCATGCAGCTCCCCCCTCCCCCACCCATACAGCACCCCCCCCCCGGCCATGCAGCACCCCCCTCCTTCGGCCATGCAACACCCCCTCCCCCGGCCATGCAGTGCAGGGAGGTGGGGGTCACTTGCCAGGTGCAGGAGGAGAACCCTAGGGAGGAAACACTCTCCATCCCAGGAGTTACGCAGAATCTCTGGGTCATGCTGTGCCCACATTCGCTCTCCATGGTCAAGGCTGGCATTGCTAGCCCCCGGGCCATGGGGGAAGCAGAGGGAGGCTTAGATCCAGAGTGCGGGTGCCTGGATATAGTGTGGGTATGTAGCCAGTGTAAGTGTTGGAGACCCAGGACAGCTTTCATGGGACACCACCCCTGGGCCGGGCCTCTCCTTGTCCGGCCCAATAAATATTGAGTGGGAGTCAAAGAAAGGGGGGGACGCTAGCAGGAGCGCTGGGCACTCCACAGCGGAGACACCACTTTCATTATTGCTCCTGCCAGTTCTCAGCTGACATCTCCCCAGACCTGTTAGCTTCCGCTGCACATAGACGTCTGTCTGGCCAATTTCATGAGACTCAGGCTCAACGCTCCACAAATCCTGACATCAATAAAATGTGTCACAGTGCAGCTCGGCCCCAATCACGATTCATTAGCAATTCCCAAACCCTCGGCATGCACAGAATCGATTCCGGGAGCAATTCCTACCCTGCTGGGGAGCCCCACTGGCCCCACTGGGGGATGGCCGGTCTCAGCTGGGGCACATGGGGTGAACAGACACAGTCCAATGGGCTAGGAAATAACCACTGAGCTCATGTAGACGTAGCCCAGCCAGCATGAAGCGACTTAGCTCGGGTCCCTGAGCAGGGACTTCAGCACCGGCTAGGCACCTGCGTGAGGGTCCCAGGTGGGCTCATGCAGTCCGCGCTGAAACCCGTGGTGCTGCGACATCACTTGCACTACCCACGCTGGTGCCACACAGCTAGCTTGGGTACATCTCCAGGAGCTACGCCCTCACTGGGGAGCGCGGTGTGGACTCACCCTTCGAGAGCCCTGCAGTCTGCAAAGCTGGGCACCTGGGGACCCAGGCCGTTTGTGCCAGGGCAGCTCACCCAATGCTAGACTGTCTGAGCCCCAGATCAGGGCCAACCCTGATATTTTACCACTAGCTGGAGTAGGGGCCATGCAGGGAGGCCCTGCCCAGTCCTGTTCCCTATTGGCCCTGTGTGCAGTGGGACTGTGCAGGCCGGGTATCCTGTATCCAGCCTGCTCCCTAGGTGTCATGGGATGCTGTGACCCCGCTCCATGGGAGAAGTTGTCCAGGTGCCCCAGCAATTGTGTGTTACACTGTTCAGCCACTAGGTGGCGCAGTGTGTGAAATGCCTCATTTGACTGAGCTCATAGACTCAGACTTTAAGGTCAGAAGGGACCATTATGATCATCTAGTCTGACCTCCTGCACAATGCAGGCCACAGAATCTCACCCACCCACTCCTGCAATAATCCTCTCACCTATGTCTCAGCTATTGAAGTCCTCAAATCATGGTTTAAAGACTTCAAGATGCAGAGAATCCTCCGGTAAGTGACCCGTGCCCCACGCTGCAGAGGAAGGCGGAAAACCTCCAGGGCCTCTGCCAATCTACCCTGGAGAAAAATTCCTTCCCGACCCCAAATATGGCGATCAGCTGAACCCCGAGCACGTGGGCAAGACTCACCAGCCAGACACCCAGGGAAAAGTTCTCTGTAGTAACTTCTAACAAGCTGGCCAAGCAGTGCTGGATTTTGCAGAGAACCCATCTGGTGTGTAAGCAGGCGCAGTGCCCAGCCCAGCTCTGGTACCGAAGTACACGACAGCAGGCCGGGCGCTGGCCACTCCAGGACAGGGGCACTGCACCGTCTGGCCCTGCCTGAACAACTGACATTCACTGCGGGGGGTCCTGAGCAGTGGCGTAGCCAGGTTTAGAGCACAGGGGGAGCGGAGCTAAAAAAAAGGCGCCGGGAGCAAAAAGCACCGGGAGCAAAACCAAAATGCTCCGCTCTGGCTGCAGCGTAGGAGCAAAAGGCGTCGGGAGCAAAAAAAGGTGCCGCTTCTGCTCAGTGTGGGAGTGGCTGCTCCCCCCCCTGGCTACGCTCCTGGTCCTGAGAGCTGGGGCGGGCCCTGAACCTGGTGAAAGGGAAAGCAAGGAAAGGAGAGCAGTGCTAAGGATTACCTGCCTGGGAGTGTGTGTCTGGGGAAGAAATCTGTGTATTACCTACCCTGGGGGGGGGAGCGGGAGAGAGTTTCCATGTGTCACCCACCCTGGGGGAGGGGTCTGTGTATTACCCACCCTGGGGGGGGGGGGAGAGTTTCCATGTGTCACCCACCCTGGGGGAGGGGTCTGTGTATTACCCACCCTGTGAGGGGTCCATGTGTCACCCACCCTGGGGGAGGGGGTCTGTGTATTACCCACCCTGGGTGGGGGGAGAGAGTTTCCATGTGTCACCCACCGTGGGGGAGGGGTCTGTGTATTACCCACCCTGTGGGGGGTCCATGTGTCACCCACCATGGGGGAGGGGTCTGTGTATTACCCACCCTGTGTGGGGGTCCATGTGTCACCCACCCTGGGGGAGGGGGTCTGTGTATTACCCACCCTGGGGGGGGGAGAGTTTCCATGTGTCACCCACCCTGGGGGAGGGGTCTGTGTATTACCCACCCTGTGAGGGGTCCATGTGTCACCCACCCTGGGGGAGGGGGTCTGTGTATTACCCACCCTGGGTGGGGGGAGAGAGTTTCCATGTGTCACCCACCGTGGGGGAGGGGGTCTGTGTATTACCCACCCTGTGGGGGGTCCATGTGTCACCCACCCTGGGGGAGGGGGTCTGTGTATTACCCACCCTGGGGGTGGGGGGAGAGTTTCCATGTGTCACCCACCCTGGGGGAGGGGGTCTGTGTATTACCCACCCTGGGTGGGGGGAGAGAGTTTCCATGTGTCACCCACCCTGGGGGAGGGGTCTGTGTATTACCCACCCTACGGGGCCAGAGCATGTTTTACCTGCCCAGGGTGTGTGTGTCTGTTCTTTATCTGCTGGCGGGGGGGGGGGGGGGGGGTTGTCCGTGTATTACCCCCATGGCTGTGTGAACTGCCCATCCTGGCGGGAGCCTGTGTGGGGATCGCTGGCCCCAGACTGCCCTTTGTTTGGCTCCCAGGCCCTGCACACAAGGCAGAGAGGCGCTAGGACAGTGCCCAGGGGTGCTGATAGCTACGGCTGGTTCTCCCGCTTCTCCTGCGGCGCGATACCCACCTGTGGCAGGCATACTCTGGCTGTCGGTCCTAGAGGCTGATTAAGGTCTCCTGGGGCCCTGGGCCAGAGCAAGAGGGGTGGGGGTGGGGGGTGAACTGTGCCCATGCCCATCCCTTCCACCACAGCCCTGCCCCTTCCTCCATGGCCTTGCCCCGTCCCGTCCCGTCCCATTCTGCCCCCCCCCACATTCACGTCTTTCTGTCCCCTCCGCCCCAAGACTAGAGAAGCTTTTTCCCCCCTACCATGGCCCCAGGGCCACTGCGGGGAGCGAGAGCTTCTCCAACCGGGTGCTGGGACTTCCCCCGCCCATCCGGACCAGGTTCAGGGCACTGGGCTGCCCCATGGTTTCTGCCAGGACTCTGGGCTTCTGCCACCCTGTGGCAGATTTCTGCTGGGGGCTGGGGCACGCGTTTTCCAGAGCCCCCCCAATTGGCCAGGGCCCCTGGGCACAGGCCCCTATCCACCACTAGTCGGTCCCCAGGGCAGTGCTCCATGGGGCTGGTGGCAGAATGGCCTCAGGAGCTGGGCCTGCCTTATGGGCTTCACACTGGCCAGGAACCAGCCAGAGCCCACGTCTACCCCTAGGAGCATGATGTGAGGGGCCCGGGCTGGCCCTGGCGGTAGGGCTGGGTTCCCCGGGGAACCTGTCCTGCTGGCAGTTTGGCCTCATTTATAGGGACCCAGAGAAGATCTCCTCAGTGTCCAAGAGCTGTTGTGGGGCTGAGGGGCCCAGCTGCTGTGGCTATGGGGCTGGCATGGCTGGGATCATGGTGAGGCACTGACCTTTCCCTCCCACACGTTTCCGGTTTGCTCCCTTTCTCTGCTGTGCCCCGGGATCATTGCACCTCCTGGATCTGCTGGCCCAAGCGAGGCAGCTAGATGGGCTCTGACGTGCCTAGGGGCAGGCGCAGGCCACCAGTCCCCGGCTCCCGTGAGTGGCATGTGGAGGAAGACGCACCAGGAGTCTCCAAGTGGGGACCAGTGGAGTGCGGGAAGACCAGCCAAACCCTGCCCCCTGCACAGCCCCAGGGGCCAGGGAGGGAGAGGATGGCATGAGCTGGGATAGACCTTTGGCGTGATGGTGTAAAGGGGGCACTGCCAGATGTGTGGAGGGGGCCTGCTGTGAATTGGCACTGGGCCCCTCCCCGACCCAAACGCTGACTGTGGGTTTTCTGAGCCCATTGGCAGCTGCATACATGGCTTGTGCCTTTGGGGATGTGGCAGCCTGGCAGTGCCCTGGGAGGTGCCTTTCTGGAATGAATCCTGGCCCCAGTCACTGGCAGAGGCTGGGTGCACTGCTGCCGCCCACCCGCTGCCAACTGGGGTGTTGGAGGCTTTCTGCTGAGTGCAGAGCGGCTGGGCCCGGGGGGATCAGGGGCCATTAGTCACCCGCCCCTCGCATGTGAGCTTCCCCGCTTGGCCTCCTCTGCACAGCCAAATGCAAAGGGAACCTGTGGCTGGGGAGTTCGCCCTGACCGTTGGCTGGGTCTGACTCTTGGCAGAGAGCCGTCCTTGGCAGCCGGCTTGGAGCTCGCTGCTCCAGGAGCTGAGGCACGTTCCCATGTCCTTCGCATATAGCAGCTCTTAATGCTTCTCATCCCCGGACTCCTTCCTGTCTGCCCTTGGAAGGCTCCTTCCCAGCCGCCTGGTTCATACCAGCTCCAGCTCCAGGAACGTCCTCGCAAAGCTGTTCTTGGCTGGTCCCTGCCCATCACGTCCAGACATGGCTGCACTGGGACGAGGGCTGAGGTGGGGTTGGGGGTGAGATCCCCCTGCGTGCGCCACCTTGACAGTGGCAGGAGTCACTCGAATACAAGCTGGGCCAAACCCAGCCCTGGGGCAAGCAGCCCACCCCACCGAGGTCAACAGAGCTGTGCCGCAGAGGGCCAGGGCTGAGTACAGTTCTGAGCGTGGCCCCCGGCCGGCTCCTGGCTAGCAATAACCTGGAGACACGTCCCAGAGGCCTGGAAAGGCCTGTGCCCCATGCTGAGATTCTCAGCCTTGGACAGGACATCGCAGACTCCAGAGCTGCTCTGGGATGCTGGCGGGGACGCTGCGGTCCCACTGCTGCTGGGCTAGGTGACGAGCGGAAGCAGCAGCGACTGGTTACCTGAACTTGCCTCCCCCCCAGCCTGCTGTCCTGGGAGTGGTTCCCAGCGGAAGGGTTCCAGTCACTTAGGCTTCACCCCAGTAATACCCCAGTAAAGCAGAGCAAGGCCAGGCAGGGGACAGACCTTCAGTGCAAAGAGCTGCATCTAGCTGGTTGCAATTTCTGACCCTGCCTAGGGGATTTGGGTGCCTCCCCCCCCTTTGGTGTAATGGGGGCTTAGAAGAGGGGCACGATGCTGACTCCAGTTTGCCCCTCTGATAGCAGCAGGGATGCAAGCAGACGTTTGTCCTGGCCAGCCAAACCAGACGCCCGTTAGACTGAATCGTTAGACTGAATGCAAAGCAAGAAAGATGGGAAAGAGAAGGAATAAAGTGAGGAAGGAAACTGACCCGCTGGGGCAGTGGTAAAAGCAAGAGCCTCAGGGTCACCTCTCGGTGTTGCTCAGGGTCTAGCCAAACCTGATGGAGGTGGAATGGCACCTCGCTGGGTCAGGACAGTAGTTGAGGATCAGGAAAACATTGTGGTGGCAACTCTCCAGAGGCCGCTGTGGAGACCTGCAGCAGCCAGCAGTCTGGCCTACTGGGTGGAGCCCTGGCCTGGCACTCAGGAGACTGGGTTCCATTCCCAGCTCTGGCCTGCTGGGAGACCTTGGGCCAACCCCCTTTTTGCCTCAGTTTCCCCCATCTTCCAAATGGGGATAATGACGTTGACTCCTTTGCAGACCCACTGATGCTAGGAGCTGGGAATTACTCCTCTTATCATTACTCCGGGTGCTTCCTGAACATCAGCGTCCAAGAATCCAACCCTTTCCAGGGGACCCAGGTATCGACTCTGCTTCCCACCGGGACACACCTGGGCCGGCAGGGAAAGCAAAGGTCTAACGCCCCAGACGGCTGATCGGTTGTTAGAGCAGCCGCATCTGGGCACAGCAGCCTGTCCAGCGCCGTTCCCGGCAGCCTTTCAGAGACCATCACTGCGGATTAGCAGGACTCTGTGCCGCCCGCCACCCACAGCTGGTCTGGAGCCCAGATGAGACGTGTAGGTGGGGCAGGGCAGGCAGAGGCGTTTCTGGGAGGGTTCTGCAAGGATCGGTGCTAGGCCCAGCTCTGTTCAGTGTCGTCATCAATGATCTGGGAGTAGGGATAAAATCACTGCTGGTGACATTGTCAGATGACTCAAAGATTGTGGTAAATGACCATGAGGACAGGGCAGTTCTACAATGCGAGCTGGGCCCATTCAAACACAATGGATTACAGTGCAGCCCAGGAGCAGGGAAAGCCAGCCATGCCTCCAAAGGGGGGGCTGTATGCTGGGAAGCAGGGGCTCTTGAAAGGATTTAGGGTCATAGCAGACAAGCCCCTCAACCTGAGCGCCCAGTGCGCTGCTGTGGCACCAAGGGCTAATGTGATCCTTGGATGGATAAACGGGGGAGGAGTAAAGAGATTTCATCTCGATGTACAGCACTGGTGAGACTGGGAGTAGAATACTGCGTAAGAACAGCCAGGCTGGGTGAGACCAAAGGTCCATCTAGCCCAGTGTCCTGTCTACCGGCAGTGGCCAGTGCCAGGTGCTTCAGAGGGAATGAACAGAACAGAGAATCACCAAGTGACCCATCCCCTGTCACCCGTTCTGGCAGACAGAGGCTAGGGACACCATCCCTGCCCATCCTGGCTAATAGCCATTGATAGCCCCATTCTCCATGAGCTTCTCTGAGTTCTAGTTTTGGCCTCCACAACATCCCTTGGCAATGAGTTCCACAGGCTGACTGTGTGTTGTGTGACAGGGTGTAAGAACCTTCCTGGGGAGGAAATCCCAGGTCCTCACGGGCATAGGCAGGGCAAGCACCAGTGGAAGCTGATGCCAGACACATTCTAACTGGGAATTAGGCGCAAAATTGTCCAGTGAGGATGAGCAACCATTGGGCCAAACTCCCAGGGAGGCTGTGGATTCTCCATCTCTTGACATCTTCAAGTCAAGGTCTGCTTTAGCCAACCCCCAGTCACTGGGCTCAACACAGGGACAACCAGGGGGAATGTGATATACAGAGAGTTAGCTAGATGCTCTAAAGGTCCCTTCTGGCCTTAACCTCTAGGACTCTATCAGTGGGTTTCTGACCTGCAGGTGGAGGCTGGGGGCATATGGAATTAGAGATATGCTCATTCATGGACCCTGTGATGGGCTTTTGTGCCCCGCACTAGCCCAGGCAATGTCAGGCCTGTGGGATTGGCAGCAGAAGTCCTGCCTCCCCGGCAGGACTGGGCATGCTCCAAATGCTCTGAGAGTATAAAAGGAAGAAGCCCAGCTCATTCTGGGCTGGCAGCTGTGGAAGGAGGACCTGTCTGGGAAGCTCCTGTGGAGGACCAGCCACAGCCCCTGACTGCACCGGGAATCAGAGCTTCCCCAAGCCCTCAGGAACCTCAACGACTGGAGGAGTCAGAGGAGGCGGCCCAGCTCAACTACCCACAGGGAGCCTGAAGGTTCGTGGGAGACCCTGACGCAGAGGCAGGTAGGAAGTGACCCAGGGAGGGTGACGGAGTGGTATCTCCCACCTGGGAAACCTCAGCGTGTTTCGGTAGGACCCCCCCGCTGAGTCGGTGGCAAGGTGCTATGCCACTGTTAGGGCCCTGGGTCGGGACCCGGTGGAGTCGGGTGGACCCGGGCCCCACTACCAGGGCTGCCACACCCCTTGGTGGGCGCCCCCCACAATTGGACTCTGGCCGCTTGGCCACACTGCCCTGTACAGCAGGGCTGATTTATGGACTCTGGCTGCTAGGCTACATTGCCCTGTACTGCGGGACTGCTTTATGGACTTTGGCCGCCAGGCCAGACTACCCTGTACCTTTATAGACTGTGACCATTAGGCTGTGCTGCCCAGCCCCGGGGGCGAAAACCCTCACAGACCCTTATGTTCAATTTTCTTATATTCAGATGTTCAGGTTCTTTACAATGTTGTACCCGTTTTTGGAGGGTGGGGGGGGGCGTGTTTGTTTTTTGGTACATTTACCAATGTCGTTTTCTCGTCTGAACAAAATGTTGATGGTTTATGATGAGGGCGATAGATTTTAAACATCTCATCAATAACTGGGGGGTGTGTATTTCTATCTCATAGCGCGGCACAATAAATTAGTGATGCAGTCTCTGAGTTGGCAGTTTCAGTTGTCCTCCACAGACTCTCTGATGCAGAATTATTTCTCTCCAGACTTCTTAGCATATAAAGAATTCTCTGCCAGACAGTTATTCCAGAGAATGTTCTGTGCCGACCGATGCACAGGCAATTTTGTTTACAAAGTCCAGTGGATCTTGAAAGTTTCTGGAACCAGAACTAGTTAGTGTACAAAGTCTGCCGGCTTTGCCAAGGTGTGTGTTCATGGAGCATGTTCATTCTCTAAAACTTACCGAGATGTTTATATCTGCCAAGACCTCTCAGCCATCGTAATTTAGTAGCAAATAACTCCAGAATTACCCACCAGCTTTACTAAAAACAGCCTCTTGTAAAGCTAATGAACAAAACAAACTCAAGTGTCTTGATTGAGCTGTCTTTGAGGTCCGACTTGACAGATAAATAAACACACCCTATTGACTTTTCCAAATGGGAAAATTCCTCCCTGTCCAAATCCCATGTTTCAAAAAAAAGCCACAATTCATTAACTGCGAAATTTGTCCAGAAATATTTCCCCATGTGTCTGGAAACCAGTTAGAGCAACTATCAAGTGGAAAGGTTTCAGAGTAGCAGCCATGTTAGTCTGTGTCAGCAAAATGAACAGGAGTACTTGTGGCACCTTAGAGACTAACACAATTATTTCAGCATAAGCTTTTGTGGTTTAGAACCCACTTCATCAGATGCATGGAATGGAACATACAGTGAGCAGATATTTATACATTCCGAGAAACATGAAAAGGTGAAAGTGCCTATACCAACTTTAAGAGGCTAATTAATTAAGAGGAACTATATCAGCAGGGGGAAAAAAAACTTTTGAAGTGATAATCAAGATGGCCGATTGCGGACAGTTGACACAAAGGTGTGAGTGAGGATAGTTAACTAAGGGAAATAGATTCAATTAACGTAATGGCCAAGCCATTCCCAGTCTCTGTTCAAACCTGAGTTGATGGTATCTAGTTTGCATATTAATTCAAGTTCAACAGCTTCTCCTTGACTGGGAATGGCTTGGCCATTATGTTAATTGAATCTATTTCCCTTAGTTAACTATCCTCACTCACACCTTTGTGTCAACTGTCCGCAATCGGCCATCTTGATTATCACTTCAAAAGTTTTTTTCCCCCCTGCTGATATAGTTCCTCTTAATTAATTAGCCTCTTAAAGTTGGTATAGGCACTTCTACCTTTTCATGTTTTTCCGAATGTATAAATATCTGCTCACTGTATGTTCCATTCCATGCGTCTGATGAAGTGGGTTCTAACCCACGAAAGCTGATGCTGAAATAAATGTGTTAGTCTCTAAGGTGCCACAAGTACTCCTGTTCTTTTTATCAAGTGGAAAGGAGCTCTCTTAAATCAAATGTCAGTGGATGTGTAGGAGGGCAGGGCTGCAGCTTTACGCCCCTGTGCAAACCCTGCTAGCCTGGAATATTGTTTCCAGAGAGAAATGGGATTTTTAAATTGTAGGTATTTTTTGATCCCTTAAACTATGGAGTCGCTACTGTGACTCCATAATGGGATCTGGCAGGACAGTTTTGTTCTCACGGCTATCTGAACAGTATGAGATTCAGGACACAGAGATTGCTAAGAGTATCAAAATGAGGATTTTCAAATGTCTCTAGTGATTTTGGACGCCCCGCTGGTGATGCCATGAATAATCTGATCTCCAGAGTGCAGCTGCTCAGCACTTTCTGACAATCAGGCCCCTTGAAGGGGTCTCAAGTCAGGCACCCCAAAATGGAGACATCCAAAATCTCTTGTCACATTTGAAGATCAGGGCCCAGCGCTAGGCCTTCTGGAAATTATGCCTGGAGCTGGGGGATGTATTTTTTAAAACATGACTATTTTTTAAAAATGTGATATCATTTTTGTTTAGTTAGCTTTGAAACGTGATGGATTGGTCACTTTTGAAGCGATTAACAATTTTTAAGTGTATCCTAGTTTTACATTGATCATTATTCATATTTGAAATAGGGACTTTTCTAAACGGGATTTCCCATTTTCATTTTGCTGCGGGGTTGCTTTCATTTGCTCGGCTGGGTCACATGGTGGGATTTAAAAATATTTTCAAACTTTAAAAAATCATTTTAGAACATTCCCCATTTTTTAAATGAAAATGAAACAAAAATGAAAAGTCAGCAGAACATTGATAAACATTTTCACTCCAAATTAATGGAAAAAACAGAAAATTTTGAATGTGTGAAAAAATTTCTCCCTAAATTTTATTTTTGAAGAGGGATTTTTTCAGATTAAAAAATTGTCATTCAAAAAGCTGTGACCAGCTCTAATCACAACACGGTAGTATTACATGATCCCGTCAGCCCAGTTCAACAAAGCACTGAAGCACACACACAAATGGAACTTGAAGCATGTGCTGAGGGTTTTCCTGAGTGGGGACGTGTTCCTGGGTTAGGGCACCAGCATTGGCTCTCCAGTGCCCCTCACCCCCACTCAGCATGCAGGATGGAATAGGCTCTAGATGGTCAGCATTCCCCATGCTGCAAACACAGAGCAGCATCCAAAGCCTGTGGTGATGGAGGACAAGATCCTGCAGCTTTCATTGACACCATGTCTTATTTCTCCAGTACCATTATACCGTGTAACCCTTCTGCCAGGATGAGCTGACAGCAGCAAGGGCTGGGTTCAGTACATAGGGGTTCCCTTTTCAACAATACAATGTAAAACTGGCTCGAGCCCCCACCCAGTAACCTGGGAAAATCCTTACACACACCCCTGGGCACCTCAAAGAGGCAATACTTTCCCTCTCGCAAGCACAGAGCCTCGGTGTAACAGAAAATCTTTAATAACAGCAGGTAAACGACACCAGCATTAAATTGGGAGAACACCGCAACTAGGATTCATAAACCAAACTGTGAGCAAGACCCACCCCAGCCAATTGGGCCATGTCTGGTCCCTTTGGTTCTTGAGTCCAGCAATCCAGAAATCACCCATAGTCCCCAAAAGTCCAAGAACCCAGAGTTCAAAGGTTCATCAGTCTGGGCAGAAATGGGGAGGGGAGAGGTAAGGGGCACCTTACGTGGCTTGAAGATGATTGCCTCACCCCTCCATGGGGCTTCGCCCCGCTCCGCCAGCCATCCTGCAAGCTGCGCCGATGGTCTCCACGAACAGCTCCGCTCCGCCAGCCGTCCTGCAAGCCGCGCCAACGGTTCCCCCGAACGGCTCCGCTCTGCCAGCCACTCAGCAATAGATCTTTAGGCTTCCCCACTACTTAACACACTGCTCAGTGATTTCAGCTCATAAGAGTTTTAGCTCTTTAGTGATTTCAGCTTGTAGTTAGGGGAACCCTAGTGCTCATTTGCACCCTTAGCCCAGAGTGATTTTAACTCAGCAGTCTGAAACCAAACTTCTAATGAACTTAACATTAGCTCTGATATTCTACAGTGGAGAGAGATGTAATTGGTGTCTCAGACCCTTACAAGGAACTTACACCACCAGGTACTATGCTTGCACTATAGCCAAAAGACATCATCAAAAAAACCCTATCCCCAGCCTTTCTCAATTCACTAGGTTTTGGAACACATGTCCCTTGGCTGGCGAGTGCTTCTTCGTTGATGGTGAGTTCCCCTTCATCATGACAAAAGGCCAAGTACAGTTCCACTGTCCTTGATTTACATAAGCAGTATAACAACAGTTTATTCTTCTGCCCCAATAACAGAAATTCCTGCCCCAATACAGAAAGCTGGGGATCCTACAGCAGCCCAACATGCCCACTGGGCTATTATGGGTTCGTACTCAGTGGGGTGGGTGTGCCTATGCAAATGGTATCAGCCCCTGGAGTGCTTTGCCACGACTCACCACCAGATGTCAGGGTGGAGCTCATCCTGACTGCTTACACTGTATCTGACACTATTTCCTGTAACCATGGCTACACTGGTAGCATCTTGCAGTACTTTGTTTTTATTCTTGCATCCTCCCTGTTTTCATGGGCATAACACTCCAATAGCTATTGATCTGGATTTCTTATCTGGCAGGTTCTTCTCTCTGGAAGGCTAAGATTGAACGACTCCGCACGCCTACACACTGTGTATGTTCTTCCCCCCAGCGGCACAGCCTGCCTTTGGTGCAGCTCAAGCCAGGAGAGTGCACAGCCCTTGCTCTGGCACACCAGAAGTTTTCCACCTGCCAGGAGCCTTCCCCAGTGCTGGGGAGCCCAAGTTGCCCCATGGGCAAGGCTGAGCCGTGGCTGAGGAAACCGTGCTGCCAACTTGCTGACAGGGGCCAGATTGTGGGGGAGACACCCTGAACCCCACTGTAAATGCCTTGGCAATGCCATGCCCCTAGGCATTCATGCCAGGCAGAGCTGAGGGCGTGACGGCCCCATGTGAACCCGTGGGGGTGGGGAGATGCCAGCTGTGCCAAGACTACTGCTAAATTCAAACTAGCTGCAGAAATTTGGCATCATTTGTTCAGTGCCTGGCCCGTAGGGGGGCCCAGTCGTGTGAAAAGGGCGCTGAGAGGATCCAGCAGCTGGGCGAGGGAGCCAAAGCCAGGGGCTGGTCCTAGAGAGGGGCGGTCAGTCCACTGGCCCTGTGCAGCACTGGAAGGCCGCTGCTCGCTCTGTCAGCTGCATTCTTGTCCCCGTGCCCCTTACAGAGCCTGGCAGATGTTGCCAGCGCTGGGCACTGCTGAACGAAATGCTTCTGCATGGCAGCATCTTCCTACCTGCGCGTCACGCCTCCCTCCGTCGCTAGGCAGCGCTAATTAGCTGGCACTCCTGGCCTCCACGCTGGGTTGTCCTGGTAACTTGTTTCTGCACCCCAGGGATTTACAGCTACGGTTCCTGCTCTTCGCTCTCTCCAGGGCCTTCCCCACAGGTGCCTGGATTTTCCGTAAGCTATGCCCGCCCCTCCCCCTTTCCAAGTCCAGATCCTCCCTTGAGAGCAGGACAGCCGGATGGCAGCCAGCCCCCATCTCTGAGCACCCCAGCCTGTGGGGGCTGGGGAGGAGCTGGGCTGGTTCTGGCAGCAGGGACCCAGCCTCAGGAAGCAGATTCTTTTATGGAGAGAATTCCTCAGCCTGGTGAGAGAGAGTCTGCAACACCCCACACCAGGAACCCACAAAGCAGAGCCCCACCCCTGCC
The DNA here is from genome assembly GCA_037349315.1 of Chelydra serpentina. Taxonomy (NCBI): domain Eukaryota; kingdom Metazoa; phylum Chordata; order Testudines; family Chelydridae; genus Chelydra; species Chelydra serpentina. The sequence goes on from JBAIAC010000192.1 coordinate 2,355,345, forward strand.
AGTGATGCCCAGCCCCTGCCCCAGGGGACCACACTAGCCCCATTTCACAAAGGGGAAGAGGCACAGGGAGGGGAAGGGCCTTGCCCAAGGGGTGGTGGTGGGGCTAGGACCCACATGTTCCTGGCTGCCTGCCTGCCTCACGCTCCCTCGGTCAGAGTGTAGTGTGTCTGCAGGCCGTGCAGCCCAGGGGAGAGAGGAGGACACACACACCCATACCCACACACACTGCACTCCCCAGACTGTTGCCTTTCATTGGCAGAGGGAACATTCAGCATGGGCGTGTGGACAATGTGTCTGGCCCAGCACAGCATGGAAGGAGCTAGGGGCCCTAATCTAGGACCCCCATCTACAGGCGCCACTAGGCAAACCCAGGGGCCAGCAGATGACACAGCTCTACCTTCCCTTCTCCACCCAGGACCACACCACCACCACACACCAGTGCTTGCATGAGATCAGCTACTTGAAGGACCTTCGCCAGGCACAGGTGATGCTGGTGGACAGAGCACACTTGCAGTCACCTTTGGTTGAAAGTACAGACTTTCAACCAAAGTACAGTTGGTCACTTCAGTCTGTAGCTTAGGCGCGCACCTGGATACAGTAGGAAGCATTGCTCACAGATGTAGCTCTCTCCAGTTGGGTAGGAGAGTGGAGACTCCACCCCACCCTGACAAATCATGGCCCGGCCTCCATTATTCACACCTGTTACTTCTCTGCTGGACTACAGCAATGCAATATACCTGGCCACAGGGGCCAACTTTCAGCTTTCCCCAGGGGTGCGCCACCCCCACTCTGCCCTGAGGCCCTGCCCCCACTCCACCCCTTCCACCAAGGCTCCATCCTCAATCAGTCTTTCCTGCCCCTGCTGCACCCCTCTCCTGAGGCTCCACCTCACCCTGCCTCCACTCCTCCAGCACCTCCTGCAGAACAGCTGAGCAGTGGCAGGTACTGGTCAGCAGGGCCTGCTGAACAGCTGATTATATATGGAGATATGCCTGTCTCCTAGAACTGGAAGGACCTAGAAAGGTCATCGAGTCCAGTCCCCTGCCTTCACTAGCAGGACCAAGTACTGTCCCCTGACAGATTTTTACCCCAGATCCCTAAATGGCCCCCTCAAGGTTTGAACTCACAACCCTGGGTTTAGCAGGCCAATGGTCAAACCACTGAGCTATTCCAGCAGGTGGCTGGTGGGTGCTCAGCACCCATTATTTTTTTTCCGTGGGTGCTCTAGCCCTGGAGCACCCACCGAGTCAGTGTCTATGTACGTGGGCATGCAGTATTCCACACTTCGAGAACTCCAACTGATAGAGAATGCTGTGGCAATCTTCTCAGCAACAGTGGCTCCCATTAATACATCACACCTATCTTCTGCTCCCTGTACTAGCTTCTCATAGAATATCGAATCAAGTTCAAGGTCTCTGTCCTTATCTTCAAGGTGTCGATGGCCTGGAACTCAGCCGGGAGTGGGGGGGCTGCTGGCCGTGGCTGACACCCACCTCCCGACTCCACAGCTCATGGGGGGGTGGGGGGCGGCTGGTCGCGGCTGCCTCCCGCCCTCCCGGCTTTGCCAGGAGTGGGGGAGGGAGGCTGCTGCCAGTGGCTGCCTTCTGCCCTCCCGCTCTGCGGCCAGCCGCCCCCCGCTCCCGGCTGAGCCGCGGCTGCTGCCAGCCTCCACAGCTCAGCCGGGAGCCGGGGGTGGCTGGCCGTGGCTGCCGCCCGCCTCCCGGCTCCGCGGCTCAGCTGGGAGCAGTGGGGCGGCTGGCTGCAGGCAGAGGGCTGAGCTGCCGGCCCGCGGGGCGGGGGGGGGGGGGACTGGCTGCCGCGGGGGGAGGCGGTGTTAGATGGGGGGGCACAGGAAGAGCGGTGTTAGCTGGCTGGGGGGGGGGGGCACATGGCAAGTGCAATGAAGTTTTGCGCGAAACTTTCTTGCACCGGCTCTGCTTCTGACAGTGCCCAGTGCCAGGGCAATTTATCGAGTGATCCATCCCTTGCCATCCACTTCCAGCTTCTGGCAAACAGAGGCTAGGGACACCAAGAGCATGGGGTTGCGTCCCTTCCTGTCCTGGCTAATAGACATTGACTGACCTCTCCTCCAGGAACTTATCTAGTTCTTTTTGAACCCAGTTACAGTTTCGGTCTTCACATCCCCTGGCAATGAGATGCCGCAGGCTGAATGTGCATTGTGTGAAGAAGTGCTTCCTTATGGAAACCTGCTGCCTTTGAATTTCACCAGGTGACCCCTGGTTCTTGTGTTATGTGGAGGCAGAGCCGAACCGGGGCAACCACCCCAGACCCCGCACTCTGGGGGGCCCCGCGCTTCGGGATGCAGGATCAAGGGCAGCCTGGGAGGGTTGCAGGGGGCCTGACACCGGCAGCAGCGAGCGACCTGGCCCCAGCGCGCCCCGCTGGCTCCCGGTATCACTCGGAGGAGGGGACGGAAGCTGGAAAAAGGCGGGGAGGGAGCGGGGCAGGGACAGGAAGAGGTGGGGTGGGGGCTTGGGGAAGAGGTGGAGTGGGGGCATGGCCTGGGCCAGCGGGGGGATTGTCCTGGGCCCCGCACCCCCCTAGGAACGGCACTGTGGAGGGATAAAGAATACTTCCTTATTCACTTTCTCCACACCAGTCATGATTTTACAGACCTCTATCATATTCTCCCTTAGTCGTCTCTTTTCCAAGCTGAAACAGTCCTAGTCTTTTTAATCTCTCCTCGTATGGAAGCTGTTCCATACCTGTTGTTGCCCTTCTCTGTACTTTTTCCAGTTCTAATATAACTTTTTTTGAGATGAGGTGACCATAACTGCACACATTATTCAAGATGTGGACGTGCCATGGATTTATATAGTGGCATTATGATATTTTCTGTCTTGTTATCCATCTCTTTCCTAATGGTTCCTAATATTCTCGTTGCTTTTTTGCTTGCTGATGCACATTGAGTGGATGTTTTCAGGGAACTATCCACAATGTCTCCAAGATCTCTTTCTTGAGTGGTAACAGCTAATTTAGATCCCATCATTTTGTATGTATAGCAGGGATGATGTTTTCCAATGTGCATTACTTTGCATTTATCAACACTGAATTTCATCTGCTATTTTCTTGCCCAGTCACCACATTTTGTGAGATTTCTTTGTAACTCTTCACAGGCTGCCTGAGACTTGACTATCTTGAGTAATTTTGTATCATCTGCAAACTTTGCCACCTCACTTTTGAACCCTTTCCACAGATCACTTATGAATATGTTGAACAGGACTGGTCCCAGTACAGATCCTTGGGGGAACCTTGCTATTTACCTCTCTCCACTGTGCAAAGGACCATTTATTCCTATCCTTTGTTTCCTGTCTTTTAAACAGTTACTGATCCATGAGCAGGGCCGGTGCAAGGAAGTTTTGCGCCCTAGGTGAAACTTCCTTGCACCAGCCCTGCGTCCCCCACAGCTAACGCTGCCCCCCTGCGGCATCCAGCTCCCCTCCCGGTGGCAACTAACACCCCCCCCACCTCCCGCAGTGGCTTCCCACCGCCCTGTGATGGCTGCTCAGCCCCCGCCGCTTGCGGGCCGCGGCAGGCTCGGCTCCCTGCCCGCGGCAGTTCCCCACCCCCGCCCCCCCGTGGCGGCCAGCCCCCCGCCCCCGCCCATGGCAGCTCAGCTCCGCCGGCGGCAGCAGCTCCTCGGAAGCTGCGTTCTCGGCGGTGTTTCAGCGGCTGCTTTTATTGCTGCCTAATCGCCGCCGGGAGTCGCTGCCCCCCAAATCCTGGTGCCCTAGGCGACCACCTAGGGTTGCCTAGTGGGAGCGCCGGCCCTGTCCATGAGAGCACCTTCCCTCTTATCCCATGATTCCTTACTTTGTTTAAGAGCCTTTGGTGAGGGGCCTTGTCAAAGGCGTTCCACTGGTCACCCTTGTCCGCATGTTTATTGACCCCCTCAAAGAATTGTAGTCGATTGGTGAGGCCTGATTTCCCTTTACAAAAGCCATGTTGACTTTTTCTCAACATGTCATGTTCATCTCTGTGTCTGACAATTAAGGCTGAGAGTCTTTCATGGAGGTCATGGAAGTCGCGGATTCCGTGACTTTCCAGGATCTCCGTGACTTCTGCAGCTGCAGCGATTGACCCCAGGGCCCCCCAGGGCTCCCCAGCAGCTGAGGCCAGCCACACCAGCCGCTGCTCCAGAGCCCCCAGGTAACTGGTCCCAGGCACTGCCCCGGAGCAGCAGTCCGGGAGAGCAGCGGTGTGCCAGGCCACCCCCCACCCAGAGGAGCGGTGGCGGCATAAGCGTCAACTTTGTCAGCGCCAGTGGATGCTCGTGCCCCCGCCCCATCCCAACTCCACCCCTTCCCCGCCCCTCAGCCCCACTCCCATTCCAACCCCTTCCCTAAAATCTGTGCCCCCTCCCTGCCCCATTGGATCCCTTCCCCAAATCCCTGCCCCGGCCCCACCTCCTCCCAGGAGAGTGCCGCATTCCCCCTACACCCCCCCTCCCTCCCAGCCACGCTAAACAGCTGTTTCATGGTGGCAAGTGCTGGGAGCGAGGGGGGGAAAAGTAGGCATGCGGCGCACTTGCGGAGGAGGTGGAGCGGAGGTGAGCTGGGGCAGGGGTGCGGGTCAGGGAGCTGTCAGTGGGTGCAGAGCACCCGCCAGTTTTTCCCCGTGGGTGCTCCAGCCCCAGCCTGGAGGAGTGGTTGTGGTGGTGATGGAGTCATGTGCCCCCCCTTGCTCGGAGCAGTGGCGGCAGCAGTCAGGCCCCGGGCCGCCCCCCTTCCGGAGGAATGGTGGCAATGGTGGGGTCACAGGCTGCCACCACTCAGAGTGGCGGCAGCGGGACCCTGAACCACCCCCCAGAAGCAGCAGTGACCACTGCAGCACCCCTTCCTCACTCAGCATCTAAGACTTAGGCACAGGTATTTTTGGTAAAAGTCACAGATAGGTCACTGGTTGTGACTTTTTGGTTATTGCCCATGACCTGTTCGTGACTTTTACTAAAAATACCCGTGCCTAAATCGTAGCCATACTGATAAATCTGTTCTTTAGTTTCAACCAATTTGTTTGGTACTGAAGTTAGGCTTCCTGGGCTGTAATTGCCAGGATCACCTCTGGAACCTTTTTAAAAAATCGATGTCACATTAGCTATTAAGGGATAGGTTACATACCACCGTTAATTGTTCTACAGTGTCTATTTGAGATCCTTCAGAACTCTTGGGTGATATCATCTGGTCCTAGTGACTTTTTACTGTTTAGTTTGTCAATTTGTTCCAAAACCTCTTCTACTGACACCTCAATCTGGGACAATTCCTCAGATTTGTTATCTAAAAAGAATGGCTCAGGTGTGGGAATCTTCCTTATGACCTCTGCAGTGAAGACCGATGCAAAGAATTCATTTAGTTTTCCACAACAGCCTTGTCATCCTTGAGTGCTCTTTAGCACCTCGACCATCCAGTAGCCCCTGCTTCTGATGTACTTACAAAAAAATTGCTGCTTTGTTTTTGTGTGTGTCACGGAGTGTGGGGGAGCCCGGCCCTGCACCCCTCTTCCCTGGATTCACTGGGAGTCTCAGCCAGCCAGTAGAACAGAAGGTTTATTAGAGATGCCAGGAACACAGTCCAACCAGAGCTTGTCAGTACATCCAGGACCCCTCAGTCGGGTCCTTCCGGGGGGCAGGGAGCTTAGACCCCAGCCTGGGGGCTCCCTGCATTTCACCCCACAGCTCCAAACGGGGCAGGGAGGCCAGACCCTGTCTGCCTCTCTCCCCTCTTCTCCGGCCAGCTCCAAACTGAAACTATCCAGCCCCTCCTCCCCCTTTGTCTGCTTCCCAGGCCAGGAGGTCACCTGATCCCTTTGTTCGAACACCTTCAGCTCGCACCTTTGCAGGGGAGGGCCTGGGGCCATCGGTTGCTAGGATACAGAGTGTCGGCCCTTCTCTGTGTCCAGGCCCCTCTGTAACACTCATGCACCCCTGTTCCACCACCTAGAAACTCAAGCACTGCATAGGGGAAACCGAGGCACCCACACAGTACTCAGGGAAAACATTAACAACAGTCCTAGTTCGTCACAGTGTGTCGTTTGCTAGTTGCTCTTCAAATTCTTCTTTAGACTGCCTGGTTATACTTTTACATTTGGTACACGGTTTATGTGCCTTTCTATTTTCCTCAGTAGAATCTGACTTCCAATTGTTAAAGGATGCCTCTTTGTCTCTTTTACTCTGTTGTTTTAGCCATGATGGACTCTTTCTCGTCCTCTTATTGTTTTTCCTAGTTGGGGGTATACATTTTGTTTGAGCCTCTGTTATGGTGTTTTTAAATATTTCCCATGCAGCTTGCAGGCATTTCACTCTCATGACTGTTCCCTTGAATTTCCATTTAACTATCTCCCTCATTTTTGTGTAGTTCCCCTTTCTGAAGTTAAATGCTGCTTTGGGGGGGGGGTGTCTTTGTATTGCCCCCCCTTCAAGGATATTTACTAGCGAGAGCAACAGAGAATTGTGAGCGTTCACATTCAAAACCAATACACTCCACAGACCACAGGCCTCCCCCTGGGCGGCGGAGGAGAGAACAAACAAAACAGGACAGACGTTAGTGCGGTACTGGAAGGCGCTTGAGTCCTGTGGTGATGAATGTGGAGTAAGAATCTCTAGTAACTAGACTAGGGTCGGTCGGTGCACAGGACTGCTGGCCCAGGGACAGACAGCTGGCGGGGGGGGGGGGGAGTGCAATGGGGGGTCCCGCTGCTCCACCTCGCCCCGCTCCAGCAGCGCTTATAGCAGAGGGAGTCCTTGAGCCTGGGGGAGCTTATGCGGACCCCCTCTGCTGCTGAAGAGGCCCTGTGGGTAGGCTGGGGGCCGGGGGGGACTCTGGGGTGCAAGGGGCAGTGGTGGCGGTTGCGCGCACTCAGGCAGCAAAGGGGGCGGCGGGGGGCGGGGATCAGCCCCGCCTGGCCCCGCGGGGAAGGCGGAGGAGCTGCGGCAGCACCGCCCGCCTCGCGAATATTTGCAAATAAAGCGCGCGCCAGTCTGGGGCTGGTGCTTAGCGCGCAATGCAGCGCTGCCAGCCCCAGCCCCAGCCCCAGCCCGGGCATCCCTGGCCCACGTCAGGCACGGACCCCAGCGGTACATCTGCCCTGCCCTGGGCCTGGCGGCTCACAGCTGGCGGCAGGGGCTGCAGCTCCGCCCCCCCACCCCCCGCAGCGCCGACCACACCCCCTTCCCCCCTGCAGCGCCACCACACCCCCTCACTCCCACCCCGCAGTGCCACCACACCCCTGCCCCCCCCAGACAGCGCCACCGCACCCCCTCACTCCCACCCCCCAGTGCCACCACACCCCTGCCCCCCCCCTGCAGCGCCACCGCACCACCCCCCCGCCGGCGGTGCCACCACACCCCCTGCCCCCCCAGACAGCGCCACCGCCCCCTCTGAAGCGCCACCGCACACCTCCCTCTCCCCCCCCAGTGCCACCACACCCCTGCCCCCCCCAGACAGCGCCACCACCCCCCTGAAGCGCCACCACACCCCCTGACTCCCACCCCGCAGTGCCACCACACCCCTGCCCCCCCCTGCAGCGCCACCGCACCCCCCCCCCGCCGGCGGTGCCACCACACCCCCTGCCCCCCCCCGACAGCGCCACCGCCCCCCTGCAGCGCCACCGCACCCCCCCCCCCCCCGCCGGCGGTGTCACCACACCCCCTGCCCCCCCAGACAGCGCCACCGCCCCCTCTGAAGCGCCACCGCACCCCCCTCCCTCCCCCCCCCAGTGCCACCGCACCCCTGCCCCCCCCAGACAGCGCCACCCTCCCCCCGCAGTGCCACCACACCCCCTTGGCCAGTCCCCGCGAGCCAATCAGGAGCGGCTGGTGGAATTCAAACCCCCGAGCCTGGCAGCCGGGCCGGGCCGGGCAGCTCCGCGCTGCAGCCGGGGCGTGTTGCGCCAGGAGTCGGAGCCGGAGCCGCCGCGTTCGGGGCTCGCCTCGGTGTCAGCGCTGCCCGGTCCAGCCGGAGGGACCCGCCGCGCGAGGAGCCGGGCCCCGGCAGGTAAGGGCAGGTCCCAGCGGCAGGGGCATGGCCCGGGGCCGGAGGGCGGGCAGGCTCTGCCCGGGGCAGTGAGCTCCCCGCGCCGGGGGCGGGCAGATCAGCGGAGACTCGCCCCGGAATTGCAGGGTCAAGTTCGGTTCCGTTCCGCCCAGGTCGCTTTGGTGCGGAACCGACGTGCGACGCTCCGGCCAGGGCTTAAAATGCGCTGTCGGGCGAAATGCAGCGCTCGGTGCATTTCCTAGTGACCCGGGACGGAGGCTGCTTCCCTTGGCAGCGGTGTAAAGCGCCAGCTCCGAACCGATTGGCTCTTGTGTATTGATTGTTTCCTGCGGATTCGTGTTCCCAGCTGGACAGGTACCGATCGCGCGGTTGTACAAAGCGCACTAACAAACTGAGCAGTCTCGGGGCAAACAGCCGGGACCATTTCCTGTTATTTAAGAAATTATGGCAGTTCCTGCCGGTTTAAAAAATTCTTAACCATAGAATCTCAGGGTTGGAAGGGACCTTAGGAGGTCATCTAGTCCAACCCCCTGCTCAAAGCAGGACCAAACCCCAATTTTTGCCCCAGATCCCTAAATGGCCCCCTCAAGGATTGAGCTCATAACCCCGGGTTTAGCAGGCCAGTGCTCAAACCACTGAGCTATCCCACCCTGATCTGAGACATTGCCCAGAAGTCTCGAGGCTAAAGTCTCCGGGAATTTTCAGGCTGGAGCCGGTGGAAAGATGCAATTTCTGATGTTGTAACCTGGGAGGTGTGTCTCAGCCTGGGTCCAGTTCTGTGCGCTGCTACTGATGGGCTTTGAAAAGCCTCCGGGCTGTGGGCTCAGAACCTGTATAGAATTTGGGAAACTTTTTTGTATCAAGTAGTTTAATTTCACAAGCCATAAAGATCACAAGTAAATGTACTGACTCCTAGAGAGGCAGAGGACCAAGAGGAGCCTTCTATGCAAAGCCTTAAGCCAGAGGAGGATCTGGCAGAGTTGAAAAGCTGTAAATGACAGACCCTGTAGGAGAAGTCAGCGAGCAGGGACATGTGTAGCCAGGACAGGCCCACTGGCAATGCGCAGGCTAGGCTGGCCTGGGCTGTGCACTAGCCCCGCTCATCCCAGGGCCGGCTGACATTTCAGTTGTAACAACCCAAGGCGTGGAAGGAAGAGCCTGGCTAGCTGAGCTCTCGCCAAGCTCGCCAGAAACCACATGTGATGCAGGGGTTTACTGGGAAAATGTGCTTTTTAAAAATTGCTGCAAGTTCTGAAGGGCTGGGCAGGCCCCCAGCCCCCCTGCCTCCCCCAGGCTGATCCCAAAATCAGCTCTCCGGCTGCAGGAGCAGTTCCGTGCTCTCCTGGGTGTCAAGCAAAGACTTCTGGTTGCAGTGACTGATCCCAGCTGTGGCCCCGGGGGGTTTAGGAGCCGGCTTGTTCCATGGCTCTGAAGCCCCATTGAATGAGGCTGACGTGGGGAACACGAGCAGGCAGTGCCGTCTGAGGCATGGGTGTGAATTACCCCAGGTGGCCAGCTCAATATGTGGAGTCAGTGTTTTCTGTGCAGCTGTCCCTGGCCTAGGGGGATAGAGGCCCCAGGCTGCAGGGCTGTCACTGGGGGCCTCTCCCTAGCTTCATCCGGGAAATCTTTGAACCAAGGAGTGTTCCCAATTTGCAATGCCTTTGAATTGGGCCTGATTCCTGCTCTCCAGCCCAGGCACTGTGGGCCTGCCTGGGAGTCAGCAGAGGCTGCACTGTCTCCCTGGGTGAGCGAGGCCGGATCAGGCCCTCTGGACTGAGCCCCGTGTTCATGGCCCCTCACTCTTTGTGCTAACTCTGGCCAGAGAGCCTCTGGCACAAAGCAGGTGTTACAGTATCTGACTGCACTGTGCTGCCCAGGAACATAGGAACGGCCAGACTGGGTCAGACCAAGGTCCATCCAGCCCAGTATCCTGTCTGCTGACAGTGGCCAATGCCAGGTGCCCCAGAGGGAGTGAACCTAACAGGTAATGATCAAGTGATCTCTCTCCTGAAATCCATCACCCCCAACAAACAGAGGCTAGGGACACCATACACGATTCCTTACCCATCCTGGCTAATAGCCATTAATGGACTGCATGAAAGGATCACCCTTATTACACTGACACATGAAGAGAAGGGAGTTACCTTACAAGTGAAGAGCCAGTGTCAGTATATTTATACCGGCATCTGTGATTTTCACTCCGTGCATCTGAAGAAGTGGGGTTTTTGCCCACGAAAGCTTATGCCCAAATAAATCTGTGAGTCTTTAAGATGCCACCGGACTCCTCTTGTCTACTTGCTCCTTCCAGTCCTACTATCTGCCCCTTTAGCCCCCTCTCCTCCCAGCCACTGACCCTCCCCCACTCACCCCGTCACCCGAACCCTTCCCCTCACCAGATCCCCTCGGCCTGGTCTCCCACCTCCCTAGGGGTCCCACCCTTGTCCTCACGTGCTTGTTCAACTGCTTTTCACCTTCCCGGCTGCTGGGGGGGCGGGATGGGAGAGCGCCGCTGTTCTTGCCACTCCCCAGCCGCTGTTACATTTGGGTCCCACAAGTAACCCCAGTGGCTGCCTTTACTGCTGCTCAAAGCTTTCCCAAGCCGCGCAGCCTGCAGCGCAAAACTGACCCAAGTCTTGAACGTTTCAGTGCTGCCCACAGGACTGTGAGCATGGGACCAGTCTCGCAGTATTACTCCATCTGCTTGGCACAGCTCTGAGCGGCAGAGGAACTGGCACCATCTGCCTGCAGACTCAGGAAGATGACCGTGCATCTGTTACCCTGCCAAATGCTACACACCGGGGTCATGATTCTCTATTTCTCTGCACCTTGTCCAGTCATTTACATCAGCCAGCACACGGTGAAGGTGAAACATTCCCGGATGCGAAGGGCGGCGCTGCAAACAACAGTCCTGTTATTGTTGGCTAGTCTGGTGGTAAGCATGAGACCACACTCTGCTCCCAGAGCTAGGGAAAGAAACAAGGAATGCCGATGCCCATCATTCTAGTTGTGTAACCTACTAGAATGTGTGTGGTCGTCTCCTTCTATGGGCTGGGCCCAGAGATAACCGCGTGCTTGTCCCCACCAGTTACTCCTAACGGGCCATGATCAGTGCTGTGGATTAGAGAGGCCTGGGTTCCCTCCTAGCTGATGCCCCATGGGGTGTGAGATAACTTAGGTTGAGATCTTAATTTAAAGATGATGGTTGGCATGTTTTTATATTGCAATAACGGTGTTTAGAAGAGCATTTGGATGTTGTGTTCGTGATATTTGTAAATTGTATTGGTTATGTTTGTATTTTGGATAATTGGAGCTGTGCCTTTAAGAACAGGATGGAAAAGAGAGCTTTAGGAGAGAGGGAGTTAGAGGTGGTGAGCAGTGTGTGCGCGCGTGCACGTGTGTAGGTGTGTCTGTGTGCATGTGTGTGTCCACCGAAAGGAAGACCCAGCCTGTGTGAGCTCCCAAAAGCTCCGAACTTGATTTAATCAACATAACTCTGCAGAAAGCACCGTCTTCTCACGGGTGCCTCCTCCTCATCCTACATTAGCACACTGGCTGCCTCAGGATTCTGCTGAGCTATAGAGCCTGTCACCTGTAGGTGGCCAGCAGAGGTCACTGTACTGTGCACTAGGCTTCAGGCTGGAACTGCCTTACTCTGTACAGCACCCAGCACCATGGGCCCCAGACCTCGGGCAGCCTCTCTCAGAGCTGCTGGAGCAAGGGCTGACGTGCTGGGACTCTGTGTGTGGACACACGTGGCGGGAGAAGGGCAAGGTCGCTCAGAACTGCAGACTACAGAACAGGGTTCTGTTTTTAAAAAAAAGCCTGCCAATTTTTGGCCAATCTCATGATGTTACGGGGTCTGAGCGCTGGTGTTTGAACTTCCTGGCTAGTGTGCTGGGAGTTCTGGCCTTGTGGGGGATCCGACAGGTCGATGGAGGGAGCTGTCTGCATCCTGAATTTTCACCTGCTCCTCTGACCTGGGCCATGGCCTGTCAAGGTGCTAAGCGTGAGCTCAGCGGGGAGGGACTGCCGGGGAAAGTCCCTTCTCCTTTGGGCCGGACAAGCTTTATGGGGAACCCGGCCGTGCTCACACCTGAATAAACGCCACTTTCATTTCTCTATAGCCCAGTGAATCCTAAAACAGCAAGGGGAGAAAGTATGGGTTTTGGAGACCGGAGGCTCTGCCTGGAGGTGCATTGACCAGATGCTGCCCAGTGGTGCCCAGAGGCACAGAGCCCTGGGGGCTGTGCCCAGGGCGCATTGACCAGACGCTGCCCAGTGGTGCCCAGACAGCCGGGGCCTGTGACTGGATCCTGACTCTGTATGATTCCATGAGAGGGACCCAGCCAGCTCCCAGGAAGTGCGTGCTGCTGATCTGGGTGTGGTATGGGCATGTCCCTGACGGTGTGAGCACCAGGCACTTTGCTCTTGCTCCCCGCTGAGCCCCCCCCCCCCCCCCCCCACACACACCTTGTGTGGGCAGAACTGGAACAAACATGAGGCCCCAACTGCATGTCCTGAGGAGCCGTATGGACCCTGCAGGCAAAGCGTCCCAGTGGGCTCGGGTTCTGGAAGCCTGACTCAGGTGTTGTAGTCTGGGCACCCCACACAGAGCCCCTTCCAACGGCAGCTGTCCGGGCAGAGTATGTGGGACGTTTGCCTCGTGCCTGCAGGCGGACGGAGAGCTCCCTTCGCACTACAATGTTGTTTCTACAGTGAAATGTGAGGTTACTCAGGAGTATGCAAATTATTCCCAGATGTGCATATTAACTCATGCAGTGTTTTGCATTAAATAGTGATGCAGCAACAGGTGCCTCATTTGGTGGCAGGCTGAGTCACTGGGCTCCTTAGGCTGCGTGTAGCCATCTCTGCTGAACACTGGACATAGTGCTGTACGGATGCCTTGTGGCACCAGCTGGGATCACTGGGGCTTGCCAAAGGCTGGGTGGCAGGAGCTGTGGAGAACGTCCAGGAACACTCAGAACCTTCGACGGCCTGGGGAGTCTGAGCATGTCGAGATTGTTGTTGATAAATTGGATAGTCAAGTGCTTGGCCACCCTTGGGTTCGTTATTTTCCTATGAAATATATTCAAGAGATGAAATAACCGGTGTCAGGCAGGTTTATCAACATGGTACAGGGGAAAGGTTCTGTACGATACCAGTCTCCGAAGAGCCGTCCTGTTACATTCACCTTACTCAGGTGTGCTCCCCAAAGCTATGCCCCTGGAGCCTTTCACACCTTGCAGGAAAGGGTACCGCATACATCGTTTAGCTAGGCAGCTTTTTGCCCTGTTTGTTTTGGTACCATGGTTCACCCTTTGCAGTCCGAGTTACGCTGGTGCAGCCATTCCAGGTACTAAGGGGATGAAGGCACCTCCTAGGTTTGTATTTGGCAACTCCTTTCCTGTTGTGATGAAGAAATAATCATCGGTCCGGGTACCAGCAGTTTTCCTATCTATCCAAGCCAAGGCTTGCTCCAGCTAATGCAAGCGATTCTGGCATACTTAGCACAGGTGTTCGGGATGTAAAGGTGCAGGCCAGTTTGGGTGTATAACTGCTATACCAGTACTTAATATGTATACTTCAGGGGTTTAGCTGTGTGTATTGTGAGTCGTTCTCATCAGTATAATGGTCACCGTTATCTAGAGAACGGCTCACAAAGAGAAGCCCGTTGTTAGTCAGTCCAGTGCTGCAGAGAAATGCCTCTCTGGTGCATGTGAAATCAACACAGCAAACAAGGATCTTTACTACAGAGCACTCACTGGGAGCTGGGAGCAGGAAGAAAGGGAAGGTGGAACCATGCTCCTCCCTTGCCTGGGGAGAGCCTCCTCCCCAGCTCCAGGCATTTCCCCTGCTGCTCCCTATAAGAGCCCTCCATTGACCTCCGTGGGGCTGTGCTGACCTACCCCAGCTGAGGAGCTGGCACTGGCTGAGGGCTGGTCCCAGGCACTGCTTCCTCAGTGCTGGCTGGGAGGCTCAGACAGACCCCGTGGGGAGCCCTGGGAGGGGCCCAGCTGAAGCCCCGTGTGCTGGAGAAGGGGCAGCCTGTTGCCGATGGGAAGAGGGGGTGCAGGCTTTGTGCCAGACAGTCCATGTCCTAGGGCTGGGCTCTCGCACTCTGGGGCCAGGCTGGGCTTGGACGTTCCTTTCCTCTCAGGGCTAGGGACAGGCCGGGCTTGACAGGTCCCAGCCAAGGAGTCTGTGGGATCCAGGAGAGCCCAGACCAGCACAAAAGCCATATTCATAGCGCCGGCTCCTGGCCAGGCCTCCTGGGAACTAGGGGGTTTATAAACAGCAACCTAGCCCCAGGCCTGGGGGAGTCACAGTCTGGCAACCCTAGGGGTCAGAAATCAGGAGCCAGACACCCCCCCTCACCCCATCTCCCAGGTCACGGGAATGATTTAAAACTAATGAGATTTTTAGCACTAGTAAACATTGGGTCTTTTGCTTTGCCTTCTGGCAGCAGCGCCTTTAACGGGTCACGTTATCCAGCTTTTCTCCACAACCGCAAGCTAGAAACTTACCTTTCTGTTGTGAAAGCTGAAATTTTCACATAATCACCTGCCTCCAGAAGCAGGGGCTTTAAGAAAAACACCAAATATCCCACAACTCATGATAAAACTCAGGTGAGCTGGCAAGAGCAGCATGCTGTGTGGGAAGCTCGGAGAGCAGCGGGCAGTGCGGGAAGCTCGGAGAGCAGCGGGCAGTGCGGGAAGCTCGGAGAGCAGCGGGCTGTGCGGGAAGCTCGGAGAGCAGCGGGCTGTGCGGGAAGCTCGGAGAGCAGCGGGCTGTGCGGGAAGCTCGGAGAGCAGCGGGCAGTGCGGGAAGCTCGGAGAGCAGCGGGCAGTGCGGGAAGCTCGGAGAGCAGCGGGCTGTGCGGGAAGCTCGGAGAGGAGCGGGCTGTGGGGAAGCTTGGAGAGCAGCGGGCTGTGCAGGAAGCAGTGGCTGACGGAGCCCATCTCCGCCTGGTTTATCAATTTGTAGTTATTCTTTCTTTGCAGTGACTTGGCGGTGGGCTTAGGGAGAGTCTGGAAGTACCCTGGGACTGCATGCTGCTTTGTTTCCATGTGGGGTAGGTTAAACTAGTTCCCCTCGTGGGGGAGAGTTCAGTTCAGTCGTTCCCAGGGCGTATCCCTGAGCAGCTGCAGTAATGCCAATGAAGAGTTTTTTCCATGCTCATGTGGACCTGCGGGTGTTAGGCAGCACTGAGATCTCAGGCCTTGCTCACCATCCTTAGCACTGGCTGGCTGAGAAGAGGTGCATGCAATGCAGGGCACAGCCCTTGTGCCAGGAAAGTTCTCACCGATGGACATCAACAGGAGTCACGGGTGCTTGGCGCTGCTAGAGGTCAGAACCGAGGTGCCTGGTGTGGAGGAGTTCACTGCCAGACTAGGGTTGCCAACTGTCTAATCACACAAACCCAAACACCCCTGCCCTGCCCCTTCCCCGAGGCCCTGTCCCCGCTCACTCCATCCTCCCTCCCTCCATCCCTCGCTCTCCCCCACCCTCACTCACTTTCACCAGGCTGGGCAGAGGGTTGGGGTGCGGGCTCTGGGCTGGGGGGTGGGGCAAGGGTTTGGGGTGCAGGGGGAGTGAGGGCTCTATCTGGGGGTGCAGGCTCTGGGGTGGGGCCAGGGATGAGGAGATCGAGGTGCAGGAGGGGGCTCAGAGCTGGGGAAGAGGGTTGGGGTGCGGGAGGGTGCTCAGGGATGGGGAAGGGGTGCAGGGGAGGTGCGGGCTCTGGGATGGGGAGGGATGAGGAGTTTGGAGCATGGGCGGGGGCTCTGGGCTGGGGCAGGGGGTTGGAGCTCAGGAGGGGGTGAGGGGTGTAGGCTCCAGGCGGCGCTTACCTAGGGTGGCCTGGCTCCTAGTCTCGGGGGCAGCCAAGTGGCTCTGCACGCTGCCCCCACCTGCAAGCGCCGCCTCCACAGTTCCCATTGGCTATAATTCCCGGCTAATGGGAGATGTGGAGTTGGGGTGGGGGCAGCGCACAGAGACCCCCTGGCCATCCCTGCACATAGGAGCTGGACATGCCAGTCACTTCTGGGAGCCAGGGCAGGCAGGGATGGAGTGCTGCCAACTGGACTTTTAGTGGCCTATTAAAATCTCTCCGATGGCTTTCAATAGCCACCAGGAGACCGATGCCGATTCTGGGAGACTCCTGGCCAATCTGGGAGGGTTGGCAACCCTATGCCAAACTTTAGGCACCCGGGTTTGAATATTTTAGCTTCATGGGAGGGCTGCTCCCAACTGGCTCTGCTGAAAAGAGTCTCACAGACTGATAGATTCCAAAGCGAGAGGGGACCATTGTGATCAGATCTCCTGCACCCCACAGGCCAGACACCTGCCCTGAGTTCATTCGTTCATTAGCATAGAATCTCAGGGTTGGAAGGGACTTTAGGAGATCATCTAGTCCAACCCCCTGCTCAAAGCAGGACCAATCCCCAATTTTTGCCCCAGATCCCTAAATGGCCCCCTCAAGGATTGAACTCACAACCCTGGGTTTAGCAGGCCAATGCTCAAACCACTGAGCTATCCCTCCCCCCTACTTCAGCGTTACGCGACTCCACTTCCTCCGCACCCCAGGCCGGCTTTGAATCGGGGAAATCACATTTTCCCCACCAGGTCTGTCCTGTGCAAATGCAGCTGTTTTTCCTGGAGCCGGGAGGGTTTGAAGCTGCTGAAATAAACATGGCTCATTGTCAGTTACTTACTTGTTTATCTCACACTTCAGTATTATCAGTGATGCCAGCACACTCGGGGAGTGGGGTTTGTGATTTGGGCTGGCCTCTGCTTCGGCAGCAAACCTGTAGGTCCTACACAAATAGTAACTATGTCAACAAATCTGATTTTAGCAACAGAGTGGATATTTATACATGTGTATTTTTGCCTTCCCATCCATCTCTCTATCTCTCTATCTATCTATCATCCATGCTAAGCACCATGCTGTCTGAGCACCATGCCAATAGCATACCCAGGAGCCAGTAATCTGTGCCTCACATCATCACTGCTGGCTGAGGAGGATGCCTGTAAAGGCCAGTGACATGGCAACTGGCTCCTCTGCCGTGTCCATCAAGAAGAGCTGCCCCTCCCCAAGGAGAACTAGCCAGACACTCCACCCTCTCCGGGCAGCAAGATGCGGCAAAAGGCAGCTCTGGCGTCTCTGCTCGGAGAGGGCGTCGTTAAATGCTAATGCTTTGAGCATAGAAATTCATCAGTGCATCAAAATAAACCAATCAATCAATCCAAGAGATAATAAAGCAGAGTGATGGGCCAACAACAACCCCAGCCCAATAACTAGATACGTCCAACGCCTTTAGGGAAAAACAGTTCCTTCCCTTGTGCGTCTTGTCGCCCAACAGCCACACACAGAGGTAGGCACAAACATATACGCGCACACACACACACGCGTCTTTGTGAACCCCCAATGGGAGTGCCACCATCCCAGCCTTTCTCTGTGCCTTTTCCCTCCACCTGAGCTCCCCGTGAAGCCCATCCAGCTGTGGGTGGTGCACAATGGTTAGCAGCGTCTCAGCAGGGTGGGGGTCGGAGCCTGACACATCCACAAGGGGCTCGTTAGCAGTTAAAGGCGAGACCCATGGGCAATGACTTGCAAAGCGACACAAGAAGCCCAGGAAGGTCGGATTTTACTTTCTTTCTCGTGTTTTTCTCCTTTTCTCCTGCTTGGTTTTTACATCAGCAGTTCAAGCCTTGTCCACCCTGCTTGAAGTCTGAGCTCGGACGTAGTTTGGTGGCAGTGAAATCCGGCCCCTGAGAACAAAGCAGCCTTAACTCGGACCCTGTGCGTCGCTTACTGTGCTGACCCTGGTTACCTGGCCTCATGCCATTGTTCCCGCAGACCCGCTCCCCGGTTCATTGCTCAGGGCTGGCCGTGGGTGGGGTGTGCCCGGGCTAGAGAGCTGGGCAGGGCCGGTGGGTCCTTTCGCTTTGGGAGGGACCAGAGACCCAGCAGCGTGTCGGGGTTTTGTAGAGAAGTGACTGGGCGAGTTGTCAGTGCGTTGGTGCTGTTCGCTCATCCTCGCCTTGCAAAGACAGGTTGCCTTAGTTACCATGACTCACAATCACTAAATAGATATCGCAGGGCTACAGTAAGGGGGGGTGCTAAGGGCTCTGGGGAGGCCGCAGGAGTGGGGCTGGTGTGGGGCTGTAGGAAGGAGACAGACTGAAAGGAAGGAAAGGCAAAGCGGTGCCGAATACCTGGCCCCAAGCGGTGTGCGGACTCTGCAGGGCTGTTGGATTCCCAAGGCCGAGGTCTGCACATTCAGAGCTGCCGCGCCCGGGCATGGCTGCTGTTGATTATTTGGGCTGCAGTCGTGCCAGGAGGTGCCGGCCAGGGACGGGGCTCCCAGTGCGCACGGGTAGAAATGACGCCCTGCCACGAGGTCCTGGCAGTCTCCGCCTGTAACAAGAGACAGGCCAGGGCTACCAGCTGGGAGTGTGAGGGGGCAAGGTAACCGTGAAACCATCACGCTGGGGAGAAGAAGCTGCAGCCGCTCTCAGTGCAGGCCCAGGCATGGAGCAGCTGCGTGCTGGACCCCAGCCCACCCACGCCCTCCTGCTGTGGCAGCGTGTGCCAGACCTCCTGGCCCAGCACCACCTCCCAGTCCCTCCTGACCCCAAGAGCCCCTCCCCCTCCCCAGCCTGCCCCCAGCCCGAGCGCTGTGTGGGCTCCCTGGCCCAGCAGAGGGCAGTGCTGCACAGACACGCACCGCACACGCATGGCACGGGCTGCTGTCATGGCTGCTTCCCAGCCAATCCCATACAGGTGTCAGGTAGTGGGGCTGGGCCTTCCGCCTGGCACAGGTGCTTGTGCTGGCGACCACGTGTCCTCGGGCGCCCCCGAGACGGAGCGGTTACCGGCCAGAGCCCCAGGGTGTAAATCAGCATTGACATCCAGGGCACTATGCCACTTTACGCCCGCTGAGGCTCTGGCACCCAGAATCACAAGGTGGGGTGGAGAGCGAGGCTGGACTAGAGCTGGGCCCGGCCCGGCCCGGTGGCCAGAGAGCTGACCTGAAAGTCACCCTGGCTCTGGTCCATGCTCTGCTACAGACGGCCTGTGTGACCTGGGGCTACCCACTCTGGGCCTCAGGTCCCACCTGGCCAGTGGGGACCAGCCCTGCCCGCCCCCCAGGTCCCACCTGGCCAGTGGGGACCAGCCCAGCCTGCCCCCCAGGTCCCTCCTGGCCAATGGGGACCAGCCCTGCCCACCCCCCAGTAGGACCAAGAGAAGTGAACACACTGAAGATCGTGAGGTGTCACATCCCCGATAGCGTGGCCAGATAAGTAACAACTCAAAAATTTGATCTGAGCGTATGGAAGTCTGCCTGAGTCTGTAGAGAGCCTGAGACAGTCGCTCAGAGAGGTGGGTGCCCCCTGTCCTGCAATGTGCTGTTACCTTCAAGACCCATTGCTGTGGGGGCCCCAGCAGGGACTCCGTGTGTATCAGGAGAAGAAAAGCACAGAGTCCCCCCTGCCCCGCTCCAAGGAAATGTTCCTGCAGGGAGGGGGGTGCCGGCAGCTGCACAGAGGGGAGGGGGTTCCCTGCTCTCCAAAGGGGGGCGCTATGGGGCAGGCTGTGGTGTGCCTAGAGCCAGGACTGCCGGAGCCAGGCCAATGGCAGTGGCTGGGTACGGTGTGACAGCGGGAAGGGGTGGAGGCTTGGCTGGGTGCTGGGCACAGGAAGGGAAGGGCCGTGGCCCTGCTGGAGCAGTACCCGAGGCAGGTCCCGGCTGGTGAAAGTTGTGGCACTGCTGGGAGCTCTGGGATCGGGCTCCGGAGACACCTGAGCAGCCGAATGGAAAGTGCAGCCGGGTGACGCCTGGAATCGCCTCCAGCCGCACGTTGCCTTTTCTCTGTCCCGTTCCAGACGTGCTCTGAGAGTGTTTGCAGACCCCGTGCGATGAACCCTCAGCTGCCCGGACCAGCCCCCAGCTTTGGGGTGGATTAACCCAGCACCGAGTCCTGCATTCCGTCGGAGGGGGCGGTCAGCGGGAACCCTGCAAGGGACGCAGCTCTGGAGTAGCTGATTCCTGGTGCACAGGGTGGCACACGGCACTCGCTCATACGCTCTCTGTGTCCAGGGAACAGCTTGAACAAGGCGCAGACCTGTGGGCACTCCATGTGGAGCTGCACCAGCCGCCGGGGAAGGCGCTTTAGTTTACAGCTGTTGGGATGGGGCTGATGCTTCTTCAGCCGTATCTGGGCCCTGCTCCTTTTCCCCTGCAGTCAGAGCTCCCGTTCTGGTGCAGTCTGTTATTCCCCACCACTGCCAGGCGCCGCATGTTCCCTGCACTCTAGTGGAGTCCATCAACTCCCCCTAGCTAGCCTGTAGCTCGGTGGGGCATTCAGCTGGCTGGCTGCCTTAACTCTGAGCCTTCTAGGAGCTGATGGGGATTTTGACTGGCAGGGCAGGTCCCCAGAATCCAGAGTGGCACTGAGCGTCCTCATCTCTCTGTTCCTACCATGGCCCAGGAACCCTTCCCACTCTGGAGTGGCAGGGGTCCCTCTGCACTGATCACCCAGTAGTAGCAAGTGCAGCTATGGGTAATTTAAGACGCGGGCTGGAGAGCCTGTGGCATGCCGAGATAGCTGAGCTGGCTGGAGCTTTGAAAAAACATCAGTTGCACAGCCAAGCTCACCACCTCTGTGGCCATCAAAGACCTCGGTGAGCAGGAGGGGCCAGCCCCGCTGCCCTGCACAGACCGGGCCACCTCCAGTCCTACGATTTCCATATGACCTTCTTCACTTCCTGTCCCAAGCCAATGGGCAGCGGGGTAGGCATTGAATAGCTGCCAGTGTGCCACACTAGAGGTGGCTGCATTTCAGGGCTCAGCGGCGCAATGGGTCAATAGGGTCACCCCTTGGGTATGCACCTGTCTGTCAGGCCCACGGGGCTGAACAAGACCATGTGCATGCCAGGGCTGGGCGCTGTTCATAGAATCATAGAATATCAGGGTTGGTTGGAAGGGACCTTAGGAGGTCATCTAGTCCAACCTGCTGCTCAAAGCAGGACCAATTCCCAATTTTTGCCCCAGATCCCTAAATGGCCCCCTCAAGGATTGAACTCACAACCCTGGGTTTAGCAGGCCAATGCTCAAACCACTGAGCTATCCCTCCCCCCTGTTCGCTCAGTTGGAGTTTGATGGTCTCTTGGGACACTCAGGGTCATCCCCACGAGCAGTGAGTGCACAGCAAGCTGAGAGGTGAACCGTCCGCACTAGCTGGCCACACTCTCATGGGGATCCCACAACCACCAATGGTTCCCTAGCACGCTGGGATCTGCCCCTGTCCAGAGCTGGGTAGATTGACGTGCATGGCAGTGGGGTGCACATGGATAGCTAGTGCACAGCAGGCTGGGGCGGGCGAGATTCCCACCCCACCATGCCACCAACGATTGGTGTAGCCCAGCCCTCAGAATAGCAGTGCCAATGGGTAGAGCCCTACATCCGATCCATGACCTGCAGACATAGTCTGTGGATATCCGCAGGTTCGCAGGGCTCTAGCATTGGGCTTTGAATAGCACCTGGGACCTGGCCCTGTCACTGAAAAGCTTAACAGGCGGGGAGAGAGGCTGAAGAATACCTGTGTCACAGCTGCTGTGGCTCCATGCCTGTTGTAAGACATGCGGGGCCAGGCTCTCCACTGGTGTCAATTGGCATCACTCCTCCAGTCAGTGGAACTCCTGATGGACACTGGAGATTGGGGAAAGTCCACGGATGTGTAGCTGGCAGTTGGGTCAATCCCCCACCCAAACTGCAGGGCCTCCTGCAAGGCAGCACACCCGCAGCGTTACTGATCTGAATAGTTCACCGTGCTCGGGGAGTGGCGGGTGACATGAGCAGCCGGTGTCCTGGGCCTGCTAAACAGGTGGGGCTAGGTAGTCAGCGTCCCTTGTGGGCGGAGAACCTGCAAACTAGGAATAAACCCTCTGCAGTGACTTGGCCCTGGGCCCGGTACCTCTGTCCCTGCCTTAGCCCTGGTGTACCCCAAAAACCTGGCACTTCCCCTCCTCTCCCCACAAGGCAACTCCACACCCTCCTCCCAACAGCTACTCAGAGTATCTTCAGAGATACACACATAAATACAATGGGTAACATTGCAGGTCCCCTCACTCTCTTGTGACTCAAACCCTCTCACACACCCGCACGGGGCGCTTGTGTGTTGGTTGGTGGGCAGACAACTGCTGTATTTTCGACAGTTCTGATCTGTTCTTGCTTAAACTGGAAGTGGGAAAACTGCAGGCTCTTTAGCTGGACACAGAATCTTTTAACATTAGATATCCCAGTGCACTATGCGTCTCCCAGTGCACTATGCGTCTCCCAGTGCACTATGCATCTCCCAGTGCACTATGCTTCTCCCAGTGCACTATGCGTCTCCCAGTGCACTATGCGTCTCCCAGTGCACTATGCTTCTCCCAGTGCACTATGCGTCTCCCAGTGCACTATGCGTCTCCCAGTGCACTATGCGTCTCCCAGTGCACTATGCTTCTCCCAGTGCACTATGCGTCTCCCAGTGCACTATGCGTCTCCCAGTGCACTATGCGTCTCCCAGTGCACTATGCGTCTCCCAGTGCACTATGCTTCTCCCAGTGCACTATGCGTCTCCCAGTGCACTATGCTTCTCCCAGTGCACTATGCTGCAAATCTTTAGACCCACGTAAATAAAACCCAGCAGATTAAATTATTTTTCTGGCAACTGGCAAATCAATAAAAAACCCGGCCAGGCTAGTCAAATACCAGCCCAGAGGTGACCCTCACCCGGTGCCTCTGGCCCATCCTTAGCTCTGACGCTGGCACCCTGTGGCCCTTCGTTGTGGTGTTGCGCTGTCGCACACAAAGCCCCAGAGACATATGATCAGTTTCAACAAAAGCAAACCAGAGTCTGAGGCAGCCTGGGGCTCTGGTTAGCTCCATCCGCAAAAGGAGGCCAGGCCTCAAGGGCCTGTGGGTTCCTTCTTCTGGGCCTGACGTTCTGAGCTGCCAGCGACCCACGTGCCCGGCTATGGCGCTGCGGGTGTGCTGCCTTGTAGGAGGTCCTGCGGTTTGGGTGGGGGATTGACCCAAATGCCAGCTAGACATCCGTGGACTTTCCCCAAGAGGATGGGAGGTAATGGAGCGCAGGCTGCGTTCCAAGGCCGTTCATTACGTTCTCTTTCCCCTTCGGCCACACCACGCTGCTGTTCTTCACTCCAGGTCTGACTGTTGGCCTCTGAGTCCATGAAACGTCAACAGGGCGGAATAAATCACACAACAACAAACTGCCCAGCCCCTGACCTTGGGAGGCGGCGGTCTACTTCCTCTTGGCTCCGCTAACGAGATCGTTAGCCATGGAGGGCTATGCCTCTGGCCACAACTGATTCCTTTAGGATTATTACTAGAGGCTGGTTTGGCAGACGGAGCCAGGAGAGGTTGGTTTGACTCTCTTTGGGTGTTTTCCCGCCTGTTTGGCTCCTTGTAACAGCCAGTGCATTCGTCTGCTTAGCCTGTCCACTCCCACCCTCTCCAGGGCTGCCCCGGCTGGCCCCTTCTTCTGTCGCTCAGGCTTGGCTTCAGAATGAGCTGTTGGAAATAGGTGTTTGAGTAACACCAATGTCCCCATCAAGGGCTTAAACATGGCCCCAGGCATGGTAAATGCCCCCCACATCCCGCCACTCAGGGCAGTGTGCTGCCCCTCTGCGGCCGGCTGGGCCATGGCACAGAGATTGATGGGCCCGCTGCAGCCTCAGCTAAGGGAGGGCTGTGCTGTGCTGTGAGACCCAGACGCTGGGTCCAAGCTCTGCCGCTTGGCACTTGCTGGAAGGGATGGGAAAAGCCGCTAGCTCTTTGCTGGCACCTGCCACAGCTCAGTGATGGCTGTCTGGCCAACTGGGCTTAAATAATTTAGGCCCTTGATCAGACTGTGTTCAGTAACTGGGAAACTTGAGCTTGTGAGAATGGGCTGATTGTGTCACATGGAGGGTAATGCAGTTAATTTATGGCTCTCTCTGCGTTTGTTTAATATTATCCATTTCCCTTCTAAGCCCCAGCTGCTGCTGGATACACTGTCTGGCAAGCAAATTGGATTCGATTGCACTGGAATACTGTATTCTGTGCAGGAGACTCATCTATAAATGATCCAGTCTCAGCCTCTGAGGATGACTCTGTCAATCCAGTTCGTCCCTTTCAGAGTGACCTGAATACAAATCCTCCTTCCCGCTGAACCTCAGAGCACTCACCAGCACAGCCTGGCTATGGAGCCAGAGCCTCAGCCCTGCCTCCAGGCGGAACAAAACCAGTTCTCCGACAAGGGGAGGCAGATCCTCAGAGCTGCTGACGAGCCTCTGCCCCCGCTAGGCTCAACAGGGGCAGTCTGGGCCTTGATGAGAGAGAAAAACAGTAACAGGACCAAAAAACCACCACCATTGCTAAACAAAAAAGTAAAAGAGGTGGTTAGAGACAAATAGACGTCCTTTCATATGGGAAATCAAATCCTACTGAGGAAAATAGAAAGGAACATAAACTCTGTCAAGTTAAGTGAAGCAGTATAATCAGGCAGGCCAAAAAAACATTAGAAGAGCAACTAGCAAAAGACACAAAAACAAACAGTAATTTTTTTTAAGTACATCAGAAGCAGGAACCCTGCCAAACGGAGAGGCCACTCACTGCACAATCAAGGTGCTAAAGGAGCACTCTCAAGGAAAACCAGGCCATTGCGGCAAACAGGGGAGTTTGAGAGGGAGTTTGGAAGGGGAGTGCGAAGGGGGCAAGCTATCCTTGCCATTCCTAACTCTTTTTACCCAAACTAAAGGGAGAGGCAGAGCAACCAGGTGGCTGCAGACGGGGGAGTGAGTATCTGTTGAGGGGACAGTTTGGCACTTTGACCGTGTGCTTGAGTGTTTGATTTCCTGTTTGAATAGTGTGATTTGGGAGTGCTTCATTGTAGGCTCTTCTAAAAAGACAGTCAGTCAGCTGCGCACCAGCGGAGCAGCGCATAGCAGAGAAGCAAACAGGTGGAGTTAGCCTGGGAGTTTGCCTGGAGAGAGCCTACTGCGGCATCCCCTTGCAGGTTTCCCTGAGTAGCTTCTGCCACAAGTGAGGAAACTCTTCGAAGGAAGGAACTATGGATGCTGAGCGATCCGCTGTCGTGACCTGCACAGGATGTGCCATGTTTGTCTTTCTTCCACAGGATAGAAGCGACTTTGTCTGTACAAAGTGCAAGCTGATCTCCATATTGGAGGAGAAGATTCAAGGTCTGGAGAAACGAGTATCAACCCTGCGTTCCATAAAAGAAAATGAGGAGTTCCTGGATAGACGTCAGGATAGGCTTCAGCGGGCGCAGTGTTGTGAGGATTCAGAGCAGGCTGCGCAGTGGGAACAGAAGGCCAGCGAGGATAATTGGCGGCATGTGACCTCCAGAAGAGGAAAGAGTATGATACAAGTCCATGTACAAGAAACGCATATTCAGATGAGCAACCGTTTTCATGTTCTCTCCACAGGCACTAGTGCAGAGAGTGGAGTGAATGATGCATCTGAGGGAACAGAGCAGAAGGAGACTCCACTGATTGGAAGGCATGAGATGCACAGTCCTAGGGATGGGGGTTCCACGACCACCACTCCCAAGAGGAGGAGGAGGGTGGTGGTGGTCGGGGACTCTCTCCTCAGGGGGACTGAGTCATCTATCTGCCGCCCTGACCGGGAAAACCGAGAGGTGTGCTGCTTGCCAAGGGCTAGGATTCGTGATGTGACGGAGAGACTGCCGAGACTCATCAAGCCCTCAGATCGCTACCCCTTCCTGCTTCTCCACGTGGGCACCAATGATACTGCCAAGAATGACCTTGAGCGTATTACTGCAGACTACGTGGCTCTGGGAAGAAGGATAAAGGCGTTTGAGGCGCAAGTGGTGTTCTCGTCCATTCTCCCTGTGGCAGGAAAAGGCCGGGGTAGAGACCGTCGAATCGTGGAAGTCAACGAATGGCTACGCAGATGGTGTCGGAGAGAAGGGTTCGGATTCTTTGACCATGGGATGGTGTTCCAAGAAGAAGGAGTGCTAGGCAGAGATGGGCTCCACCTGATGAAGAGAGGGAAGAGCATCTTTGGAAGCAGGCTGGCCAACCTAGTGAGGAGGGCTTTAAACTAGGTTCACCGGGGGAAGGAGACCAAAGCCCCGAGGTAAGTGGGGAAGTGGGATACCGGGAGGAAGCACAAGTAGGTGAGTGCAAGAGGGGAGGGCTCCTGCCCCATACTGGGACAGCAGGACAATCGGTGAGTTATCTTAAATGCCTATACACAAATGCAAGAAGCCTGGGGAACAAGCAGGGAGAACTGGAAGTCCTGGCACAGTCAAGGAATTATGACGTAATTGGAATAACAGAGACTTGGTGGGATAACTCACACGATTGGAGTACTGTCATGGATGGATATAAACTGTTCAGGAAGGATAGGCAGGGCAGAAAAGGTGGGGGAGTTGTGTTGTATGTAAGAGAGCAGTATGACTGCTCAGAGCTCCAGTATGAAACTGCAGAAAAACCTGAGAGTCTCTGGATTAAATTGAGAAGTGTGAGCAACAAGGGTAATGTCGTGGTGGGAGTCTGCTACAGACCACCAGACCAGGCGGATGAGGTGGACGAGGCTTTCTTCCAGCAACTAACAGAAGTTACTAGATCACAGGCCCTGGTTCTCATGGGTGACTTTAATCACCCCGACATCTGCTGGGAGAGCAATACAGCGGTCCACAGACAATCCAGGAAGTTTTTGGAAAGTGTAGGGGACAATTTCCTGGTGCAAGTGCTGGAGGAACCAACTAGGGGAAAAGCTCTTCTTGACCTGCTGCTCACAAACAGGGAAGAAATAGTAGAGGAAGCAATAGTGGATGGGAACCTGGGAGGCAGTGACCATGAGATGGTCGAGTTCAGGATCCTGACACAAGGAAGAAAGGAGAACAGTAGAATACAGAGCCTGGACTTCAGAAAAGCAGACTTTGACTCCCTCAGGGAACTGATGGGCAAGGTCCCCTGGGAGAATAACATGAGGGGGAAAGGAGTCGAGGAAAGCTGGCTGTTTTTTAAAGAAACCTTATTGAGGTTGCAGGAACAAACCATCCCGATGTGTAGAAAGAAAAGTAAATATGGCAGGCGACCAGCTTGGCTTAACAGTGAAATCCTTGCTCGTCTTAAACACAAAAAAGCAGCTTACAAGAAGTGGGAGATTGGACAAATGACCAGGGAGGAGTATAAAAATATTGTTCAGGCATGCAGGAGTGAAATTAGGAAGGCCAAATCACACTTGGAGTTGCAGCTAGCTGGAGATGTTAGGAGTAACAAGAAGGGTTTCTTCAGGTATGTTAGCAACAAGAAGAAAGTCAAGGAAAGTGTGGGCCCCTTGCTGAATGAGGGAGGGAACCTTGTGACAGAGGATGTGGAGAAAGCTAGTGTACTCAATGCTTTTTTTGCCTCTGTCTTCACAGACAAGGGCAGCTCCCAGACGGCTGCACTCCGCAGCACGGTATGGGGAGGAGGTGACCAGCCCTCTGTGGAGAAAGAAGTAGTTCGGGACTATTTAGAAAAGCTGGACGAACACAAGTCCATGGGGCCGGATGCACTGCATCCGAGGGTGCTAAAGGAGTTGGCCGATGTGATTGCAGAGCCATTGGCCATTATCTTTGACAAATCATGGCAATCGGGGGAGGTCCCGGATGACTGGAAAAAAGCTAATGTAGTGCCCATCTTTAAAAAAGGGAAGAAGGAAGATCCGGGGAACTACAGGCCAGTCAGTCTCACCTCAATCCCTGGAAAAATCATGGAACAGGTCCTCAAGGAATCAATTTTGAACCATTTAAAGGAGGGGAAAGTGATCAGGAACAGTCAGCATGGATTCACCAAGGGCAAGTCATGCCTGACTAACCTAATTGCCTTCTATGACGAGATAACTGGCTCTGTGGATGAGGGGAAAGCAGTGGATGTGCTATTTCTTGACTTTAGCAAAGCTTTTGATACAGTCTCGCACAGCGTTCTTGCCAGCAAGTTAAAGAAGTATGGGCTGGATGAATGGACGGTAAGGTGGATAGAAAACTGGCTGGATGGTCGTGCTCAACGGGTAGTGATCAATGGCTCCATGTCTAGTTGGCAGCTGGTATGAAGTGGAGTGCCCCAAGGGTCGGTGCTGGGGCCGGTTTTGTTCAATATCTTCATCAACGACCTGGAGGATGGTGTGGACTGCACCCTTAGCAAGTTTGCAGATGACACTAAACTGGGAGGAGTGGTTGATACGCTGGAGGGTAGGGTTAGGATACAGAGGGACCTAGACAAATTAGAGGATTGGGCCAAAAGAAATCTGATGAGGTTCAACAAGGACAAGTGCAGAGTCCTGCACTTAGGACGGAAGAATCCCATGCACTGCTACAGACTAGGGACCGAATGGCTGGGCAGCAGTTCTGCAGAAAAGGACCTAGGGGTTACAGTGGACGAAAAGCTGAATATGAGTCAACAGTGTGCCCTTGTTGCCAAGAAGGCTAATGGCATTTTGGGCTGTATAAGTAGGGGCATTTCCAGCAGATCGAGGGACGTGATCATTCCCCTCTATTCGGCACTGGTGAGGCCTCATTTGGAGTACTGTGTCCAGTTTTGGGCCCCACACTACAAAAAGGATGTGGATAAATTGGAAAGAGTCCAACGGAGGGCAACAAAAATGATTAGGGGGCTGGAGCACATGACTTATGAGGAGAGGCTGAGGGAACTGAGATTGTTTAGCCTGCAGAAGAGAAGAGTGAGGGGGGATTTGATAGCTGCTTTCAACTACCTAAAAGGGGGTTCCAAAGAGGATGGATCTAGACTGTTCTCAGTGGTAGAAGATGACAGAACAAGGAGTAATGGTCTCAAGTTGCAGAGGGGGAGGTTTAGGTTGGATATTAGGAAAAACTTTTTCACTAGTAGGGTGGTGAAGCACTGGAATGGATTACCTAGGGAGGTGGTGGAATCTCCTTCCTTAGAGGTTTTTAAGGTCAGGCTTGACAAAGCCCTGGCTGGGATGATCTAGTTGGGGTTGGTCTTGCTTTGAGCAAGGGGTTGGACTAGATGACCTCCTGAGGTCCCTTCCAACCCTGAGATTCTATGATTCTAAGCTAATTCAATTTTTTGCATCAGTCTTCACTGCAGAGAACGAGGGAGATCTCCACACCTGAGCTGTTCTTTTTAGGCAACAAATCTGAGGAACTGTGACAGTTTGAGGCGTCATTAGGGGAGGTTTGGGAACAAATTAATACATTAAACAGTAATAAGTCATCAGGACCAGATGGTATCACCCAAAAGTTCAGAAGGAACTCAAATGTGAAATTTCAGAACTACTAACTGTGGTATGTAATCTATCATTTAAATCAGCCTCTGGACCAGATGACTGGTGGATAGCTAATACGATGCTAATTTTTAAAAAAGGCTCCAGAGGCGATCCTGGGAACTGCAGGCCAATTAGCCTGATGAGTACCAGGCAAAATGGTTGAAACCTATGTTCCCTGTAAGCTACGTGGCCATGCAGCAGGCTTTCAAGGGCCGCGCAGGCAGGCAGGGAGAGGCGCCCTTCCCCTGGCTCAGCCCAGCCCTGCTGGAGCTGCCGGGGAGAGGTCCCCCTCCCCCAGCCCTGCCCAGTCCCACTGGAGCTGTCGAGGAGAGGAGCCTCTGACCCGGCCCAGGTCCAGTACCGCTGGAGCTGCTGCAGCTGGGGAGAAGCGCCTCTCACCCGGCCCCGAGCTGCTGTGACGAGAGCGAGCTGGGGTGAGTCCTCTCTCCCCACTGCAGCCCCGGGGCAGCCTGCATCCCAATCCCCTCATTCCCGGCCCCACCCCAGAGCCCACGCCCCCAGTCAGATCCCTCACCCTCAGAGCACATAACAAAATTCATTCTGCACATGGATGTAAAAAATTCGAAGTAACACTGATTAAAACCAGGGCCGGTGCAACCACTAGGTGAACTAGGCAGCCGCCTAGGGCGCCTAGTGGTTGGGGGCGCCAAAAAGCGGTGCCCAAAGAGCAGCAACCAGCTGAGCGCGGGGCTCTGCGGGTGATACCATCTCTCCAGCCGGGGTGGGGGGGGGAGCAGAGAGCGCAGCCCTGTATTCCCTGCTAGAGGTCGCGGTGGTTCAGTCCGCCCCAGGGGCAGGGCCGCACGGCGTGTCTGAGTCGGTCACTTGCAGGCTCCCGGCCCGACCCGCAGGCCATGGGGCCGCGTTGCCGCCAGCACCCTCGGGGCCACGAGCCCGAGCCAGGCGAGCTCCACCTGGGGCCTAGGGAGGGGAGCCCGGAGCGGCCGGTGAACGGGGCTGGGGGCCCACTCACATCCCCTGGCGCCCGTCTGCAGCCACCCATGGGCTGGGGCTGTGTGTGGGGGGGTCCCCGCCTCGGGGTGCCAGCGCACAGCTGGCCGGAGAGGGGCCGCTGCGGATCAGCCCCGGGCCCGGCCGGGAGCTGCCTTCCACGTGGTGTCAGGTCGCGGGGGCCGGGGCACGTCCTGGTGCACTGGGGAGCCCAACAGGCCGAGGGCGGTGGGAGAAGGGGGGGTTGACGTGTCGGGAGAGGTTAGGAGATCTGCGGCTTTTCCGAGTGACCAAGACATGGATCCAAAACTTCCATTGGCCTTTGGGTCAGGCCTGAAGGACAGACCGCACCTGTCTCCAGATTAATTCGGTTATAAATGCTTTGAGGCAGAGGAGAGAGTCAGGGCCTGCTCATCAGATAACCCGGCAACAGCCCCAATGCTGCAGTGGAGAGACCAAGGGGAAAGTAGCAGATCACCTCCCTCGTCCCAACACTGTACCCAGGAGGGAAGCAGGCAGCAGGATTCAGTGGAAAGGGTACAGACCTGGGAATGAGGAGAACCTGGGTTCTGTGCCCAGCTCTGCCACTGACTTACTGTGTCATCTCGGGCAAGTCAGGGTGGCTCTGTGCCTCAGTTTCCCCATCTGTAACACGAGTATAATGAAACTTTCCTGCTTTTGTAAAGCATTTGAGATCTATGGCTATAGCCTGCTACATACATGCTCTGGGGGGAGAGGGGTGCAAGGTGGAAGTTTCGCCTAGGGTGCAAAATATCTTTGCACTGCCCCTGATTAAAACTATAGTAAAGAACAGTATTATCAGACACATAGATGAACGTGATATGTTGGGGGAGAGTCCACATGGCTTTTGTAAAGGGAAATCATGCCTCTCTAATGTATTAGAATTCTCTGAGGGAGTCAACAAACGTGGACAAGAGTGGTCCAGTGGATATAGTGCACTTGGACTTTCAGAAAGTCTTTCACTAGATCTCTCACCAAAGGCTCTTAAGCAAAATCAGCTGTCATGGGATATGAGGGATCAGCAACTGGTTAAAAGTTAGGAAACAAAGGGTAGAAATAAATGGTCAGTTTGCACAGTGGAGAGAGATACATAGTGGAGTCCTCCAAGGATCTGTACTGGGACCTGTGCTGTTCAATGTATTCATAAATGATCTGGAAAAGGGGGTAAACAGTGAGGTGGCAAAGTTTACAGATGACACAAAATTACTCAAGATAGATAAATCCAAAGCTGACTGTGAAGAGTTGCAAAGGGCTCTCACAAGCATAGGCGCCGACTTCGTGGGTGCTCCGGGGCTGGAGCACCCACGGGGAAAAATTGGTGGGTACTCCGCACCCACCGGCAGCTCCCCGCCATCCCCGGGACCCGCGGCCAGCTCCCCACCAACCACGGGGCCCGCCGCCATCTTACCTTAGCACCGGGAGACGTTGCGGGGCCCCGCCCCCGACGCTGGGCGACATTGCGTCGGTGTCGGGGGCGGAGCCCCGCAACGTCACCTGGCGTCGGGGGCGGGGCCCAGCATCGGGGGCGGGGCCCCGCAACGTCACCCGGCGTCAGGGGCGGGGCCCGGCGTCGGGAGTGGGGCCCCGCCCCCGACTCTGGGCGTGAGCTCCCACCGGCGCCACAGAAAGTCGGCGCCTGTGCTCACAAGACTGGCTGACTGGGCAACAAAATGGCAGATGAAATTTAATGTTGATAAATGCAAAGTAATGCACATTGGAAAACATCATCCCAACTATCCATATCAAATGATGGGGTTTAAAATAGTTGTTATCACTTTAGAACGAGATCTCAGAGACATAGTGGATAGTTCTCTGACAACATCCACTCAATGTGCAGCAGCAGTCAAAAAAGCGAACAGAATGTTAAGAACCATTAGGTTCCTAGATAGATAACAAGACAGAAAATATCATAATGCCACTAGATAAATTCATGGTACGCCCACATCTTGAATACTGCGTGCAGATCTGGTCGCCTCATTTCAAAAAATATGTATTAGAAATGGGAAAGGTACAGAGAAGGGCAACAGAAATGATTAGGGGTATGGAACAGCTTCCACGTGAAGAGAGGGTAAAAAGACTGAGTCCCAGTTCAGTTTGGAAAAGAGACGACTAAGGGGGGAATGACAGAGGTCTATAAAATAATGTATGGTGTGAAGAAAGTGAATAAGGAAGTGTTATTTACTCCTCATAACACAAGAACCAGGGATCACCCAATGAAATTAATAAGGCAGAAAGTTTAAAACAAACAAAAGGAAATATTTCTTCACAAAACAGTCAACCTGTGGCACTCCTTGCTGGGGATGTTGTGAAAGCCAAAACTATAACTGGGATTAAAAACAGAATTAGATCAGTTCCTGGCGCATAGGTCCATCAGTAGCTATTAGCTGAGGTTGTCAGGGACACAGCCTTGTGCTCTGGGTGTCCCTAAACCTCTGACTGCTCAAAAATGGGACTGGATAGCTCAATAAATACCCTGTTCTGTTCATAGAATATTAGGGTTGGAAGGGACCTTAAGAGGTCATCTGGTCCAACCCCCTACTCAAAGCAGGATCTATCCCCAATTTTTGCTCCAGATCCCTCAATGGCCCCCTCAAGGATTGAACTCACAACCCTGGGTTTAGCAAGCCAGTGCTCAAACCTCTGAACTATCCCTCCCCTCGCAATTCAGTCCTTCTGAAGCATCTGGCACTGACCACTGTTGGAGACCGGCTTTTTAGCTATATAGACCATTGGTCTGACCCAGCGTGGCCATCCTTATGTTCTTATGGTGGGGACAGTTTGGGCCTAGGCTCAGCAGGGACAGTTTGGGCCTTGGAGAAGATGGGAGGCGGGCCCCCTGCATCTCCACAGAGATAATTATTTCATACATTTTATATTTGAACAGTGCCCCAGATGCATGGCTGCTGATCACACACATAGGGAACCCCATTCCCAAGGAGCAAACAGCTCACAGTACAGCAGTAGCTCGCAAACTGCAGGGTGCGCTCTGGGGGAATGTTTGGGGGGCTTGCGGCTAGGCCCAGGGCAGCCCCCATGGGAGACGGGGAGGGAGCACTATGCTTCCAGCCCCGCTCTGCCCCCAGACTAGCTCCAACCCCAGCCTCACTTCTCCCCCAACCCTGTTCAGACCCCAGTCCTGCTCCACCCCCAGCCTCTGCTCCACCCCAGCTCCTCCCCTAGCCCCACCTTCAGCCCAAGCTCCGCGGCTGAGGAAGCCTTGGCTGTGCAGTGATGGTAAAGGTGGGGGACACGACTGGAAAAGTTTGTGCCCCACTGAGTACAGGCAGTCTCTGGCTGGGACTTCCTAACTTGCGAGTGTCTGAAACTGCAACTGGAACATTCTTTTCCCATAATTGTTAAAAGTCATTTCCTAGTTATTTTAGAAAACTGAAAAAAAAACAGAAATTCCATCACATTCAACCATGTTGACCCCCACACAGGTCAGCAGCAGGGTTTGGACTTTAGATCCACAGCACAGGCCTTTCTCACTTGAGCTAACGGAGTAACTGGCAGCAGTAGAAGGCTGTTATCTTCTCTGTGGCTCTGCCACTTGAGGAAGGGTAAAGACACTTTGACCGTGGATTTCACAGCTCTTTGCTAGACAGCTGAGGAATGGTGAGACTGGGCTCAATTCCAGATTCTGGAGAGGAATGTGCTCTAGTGGTTACAGAATTTTCTGCCCCTGTGTCCCCAGACTCTCCCCAGCCTCATCCTATTTACTTCAGACCATTTCTCCAGTTTGTCCAGATATTTTGGAATTTATATCTCATCCTCAAAAGCACTTGCAACGCCTCCCAGCTTGATGTCATCCACAAATTTTATAAGTGTACTCTCTATGGCAACAAAAATGATTAGGGGGCTGGAGCACATGACTTATGAGGAGAGGCTGAGGGAACTGGGATTGTTTAGCCTGCAGAAGAGAAGAGTGAGGGGGGATTTGATAGCTGCTTTCAACTACCTAAAAGGGGGTTCCAAAGAGGCTGGATCTAGACTGTTCTCAGTGGTAGAAGATGACAGAACAAGGAGTAATGGTCTCAAGTTGCAGAGGGGGAGGTTTAGGTTGGATATTAGGAAAAACTTTTTCACTAGTAGGGTGGTGAAGCACTGGAATGGGTTACCTAGGGAGGTGGTGGAATCTCTTTCCTTAGAGGTTTTTAAGGTCAGGCTTGACAAAGCCCTGGCTGGGATGATCTAGTTGGGGTTGGTCCTGCTTTGAGCAAGGGGTTGGACTAGATGACCTCCTGAGGTCCCTTCCAACCCTGAGATTCTATGATTCTATGATTCTATGATTGTCTAAATCATTGATGAAGATATTGAACAGAACTGGACCCAGAACTTATCCCTGCAGGATCCCACTCGTTATGCCCTTCCAACATAGAATCAGAGAAAAAACCAAGGAAAGAAGAGGTGGGACTGCTAAACACTGAGGATGGGGTGGAGATTAAAGATAAGCTAGGCATGGCCCAACATCTAAATGAATATTTTGGCTCAGTTTTTAATGAGGAGCTGAGGGACAGTGGCAGGATGATTAAATGAGGATATAGAAGTAGAAAATACCACCTCCGAGGTGAAAGTCAAACTCAAATGGCTTAATGGGACTAAATCGGGAGACCTGGATAGTCTCTATCCCAAAATATTAAAGGAACTGGCACACAAAATTGCAAGACCAGTAGCAAGGATTTTTAATGAATCTCGAAACTCAGGGGTCATACCCTTTGACTGGAGACTTGCTAATATATTTCCTATTTTTATGAAAGGGAACAAAAACGTGATCCAGAAAACTACAGGCTGGTTAGTTTGACCTCAATTGTATTCAAGGTCTTGGAACAAATTTTGAAAGAAAAAGTAGTTAAGGTTCCCCTGTGGGTCCGGGGACAGAATAGGCCCACTGCTCCTCCTGCATGTAGTAGGAGGGGGCTGCTTGGAGAGGGATGGGCTCCGCCAGGTTAGAAATTTGCCCCAGACACACCGTATGATGAGCAAGTCAACAATGTCCATACCGGATTGATCGCAGCCAGGGCAGACGCGACAAGTATACTACTGGTGTAACCCCAACAAAGAGGATCTGTGGAAGAGACAACATCTCCTTAGCCACATGGAATGTAAGGACATTGAGATAAAAGGGAGGTTGACAGAACTCACATACGAAATGGAACAATACACCTGGCACCTCCTAGGAATCTCTGAGGTCAGATGGAAGAACTTTGGAGAGGTACTAATGGAAGAAGGCCATGTACTTTATTACAGTGGAGAGCACCGATTCTGACTTCCGTCAGCGTCGCTGAGTGCTGACGCCGGGCCCCGCCCCCGATGCCGGGCCCCGCCCCCGATGCTGACGCAACGTCGCCCGGCGTCTGGGGCAGGGCCCCGCAACATTGTCCAGCTAGGCACAGGCCCCGGGGCGGGCGGGGAGCTGCCAGTGGGTGCAGAGCACCCACCAATTTTTCCCCTTGGGTGCTCCAGCCCCGGAGCACCCACGGAGTCAGTGCCTATGGGAGGACAAACATGTCAATGGCGTAGGATTTCTTGTGCATAGAGATATCAAGAATTCATTATTAGGATGCCACTCAATGTCCAGCAGGCTTATTTCCATCTGTCTGAAGGCAGTACCATTTAATATCACAGTGGTACAAGTCTACACCCCCACAACAGACTATGACGATGAGCTTTTTTTTTACAATCAACTCCAAGATGGGGGGGAGGGATAGCTCAGTGGTTTGAGCATTGGCCTGCTAAACCCAGGGTTGTGAGTTCAATCCTTGAGGGGGCCATTTAGGGATCTGGGGCAAAAATTGGGGATTGGTCCTGCTTTGAGCAGGGGGTGGACTAGATGACCTCCTAAGGTCCCTTCCAACCCTGAGATTCTATGATTGACACAGTACACAAGAATGATATCCTGATTGTACAGGGAGATTGGAATGCTAAAGTGGGTACTGACGCACAGGCAGATTGGTGAGATTATGGTGGCCCTTTCTGTAATGCGGTAACCAATGAGAGCAGATTGAGACTTTTGGAGATTACCAGCTATAACAATCTGGTTCATGCAAACACATTAGGAGCACATAAAGCATCCAGATAATCAACGTGGCACTCACCTAATGATCTACATCACAGCCAGATCAACTACATCATGGTGCAAAACTGATTTTGTTCTGGAATTAACAGAGCTAAAACAAGGAGCTTCCCTGGTGCTGATATTGGAAGTGTTCATGACCTGGTGATGGTACATTTTTGGCTGTGGCTAAGGAAAATTGCCAGGCCAAAATTCACCAGAACCAAGTTTGACTTAGAAAGACCCAGAAACCAAAATATTGTGGAGTCATTCTAAGCAATGATCGGTGGGAAATGTTTTATTTTGAATTTTCCAGTTGAAAAATTGGAAAATTTTGTCACAATCGACATTTTCCCTTGAAAATGTTTGATTGTGATGAACCTCCTTATTGTATCAGAGGGGTAGCCGTGTTAGTCTGGATCTGTAGACGCGACAAAGAGTTCTGTGGCACCTTATAGACTAACAGAGGTATTGAAGCATAAGCTTTTGTGGGTGAATACCCACTTCTTCGGATGCAAGCAGTGGAAATGTCCAGAGGGAGAGATAAATGTGCAGGGAAGATTCAGGCTAGAGATAACAAGGTTAGCTTAATCAGGGAGGGTGAGGCCCTCTTCTAGCAGTTGAGGTGTGAACACCAAGGGAGGAGAAACTGCTTTTGTAGTTGGCTAGCCATTCATAGTCTTTGTTTAGTCCTGAGCTGATGGTGTCAAATTTGCAAATGAACTGAAGCTCTACAGTTTCTCTTTGGAGTCTGGTCCTGAAGTTTTTTTGCTGCAGGATGGCTACCTTTAGGTCTGCAATTGTGTGTCTGCAATTGTGTGTCTCCTTATTGTGACAGTCCATTATAATTTCAGTGCACCACAAGTGTGCAAGTGCTTTACAGAGCCAATAAAAGCCACCCTCCCACCTCAGAGAGCTCACAAGTGCAGCTTTGGGTGCAATTCACTGGGTGAGATTAACATTAGAGGAGCTGATTCTGCCCTGGGGAGCTGTAGCATTCAGCAGAATGTAGGTCTCCTTTGCTGAAACACAAGAACAGCTCCCAGTCTAAGAAAAGGGATCCAGCTGAACAAGTCTTCTTGATAAGAGAGACAAGGTGGGGGAAGGAATATCTTTTATTGGACCAACTTCTGTCAGGGAGCATAGGCACAGACTCCGTGGGTGCTCTGGGGCTGGAGCACCCACAGGGAAAAATTGGTGAGTGCTCTGCACCCACCGGCAGCTCCCCGCCCCCCCGCCCAGCTCACCTCCTCCCCTGAGTGTGTCGCGTGCCCGCTTTCCCCCCTAGCTCTCAGTGCTTGTGCCGCAAAACAGCTGTTTTGCGTGGCTGGGAGGGGGGAGGAGGGGGAAAGCGGCATGCTCAGAGGAGGAGGTGGGGTCGGGGTGGGGATTTGGGGAAGGGATCCAATAGGGGCAAGGAGGGGGCAGAGTTAGGGTGGGGACTTTGGGGAAGGGGTTAGAATGGGGGCGGAGAAGGGGTGGGGAAGGGGTGGAGTTGGGGCAGGGCAGGGCCGGGGGCGGGGGGGTGCGAGCACCCACCGGCGCCACGGAAAGTTGGTGCCTATGTCAGGGAGAGAGAAACTTTCCCAGACACGAAGAAGAACTTGTGTAAGCTCAAAAGCTTGTTTCTTTCACCAGCAGCAGTTGGTCCAATAAAAGATATTCCCTCCCCCACCGTGTCTCTCTAATGTCCTGGGACCAACAAGGCTACAACAACTCTCCTTGATAAGAGTGCGCTGTGCAGCGGGTGTGAATGCAGTGTGTGATCCTGGCACTCTTCCTTGTAACACCAATAACTAGGCTGGAGTTGCTGGATAGTTCTCCCTGCAGATTCAATGTGTATGTCCACGAGGACTCTACTCACAGCACACATGCACACCCCCCCAGGCACACGCACCCCCCCCCCCCCCCACACACACCCCAGTGTCAAGCAAGGCCACACCCTAGCAAAATAAATGACAGAATCACTTGACAACAGCCGGTTGATTCTTTGGAGCAGTCTGAGAGGGTGCTCATTCTACAAACAATCCAGAGGAGTGCCTAGTAATTAACTACCAAGGAACTGATTTACTCAGCAATTAAATCACTGACTATTTAAATACAAGAATTTACCAATTACTTTGACTGCTAATTAAAAACAGAACAATTACTTGCTACAGCTAAGATAAATTGCTCAGTGTTTTTATATGGCGTATTGCACATTGCTTATATGGCAGATAAATTGTTGTGCTGTTCTTAAGCAATGACATTGCACACTGTAATAAATGTATTTGTGCTGATGCCACATCCCCGTATAATTTAATGACTATGAAAACCCCACGGAAAGTGACAACGCAAAAAGAAGAATCCCAGGCACCGACTGAACTGTGTGAGACACTGATAGCTAGACCCCCTCCCAGGTAAGGGGCGGGGAGCTCTAGCTGTCATCCCCCAGTGTGGGGGCGATAGCTCTGAGCCCTGCACTGAGCTGACAGCCAGCGGGGGCTGTAAGTAACGCAGAGTCTACATGGACACTGCATCCCCTCACTACATCAGCCTAAGTGCTCCGACCCTCACGGGGTGGAGTTATTTAAATCGATGTAGTGGGTGATTTACATGAGCCGGAACATCATTGCAGTGTAGACACAGTGTAGGTGGAAGTAAGCTGCCTTACGTCGACTAACTCTGTAGGGTAGACCAGGCCTAAGTGTCTGGAAATCATCCCCACAGGTGGGAGGCCAGGAGGGCACAGAGGAGCCAGGGCAAGAATTTCACAGCCACACAGACCCTGGGATCAGCAGGAAGGGAGCTCCTGGATGGGCAGAGGCAGGAGGCAGATGCCTGGAGTTTCCGGAGTCCCCTTTGTTTGCACTGTAGAGGGGAAGCAGCATCCATCCCTAAGGGAGTTGGTAGAACCAGTCAGGATCATGCCATGGAGAGCTGTCAGTCTCCAGGTCAACCCCGAATGTCATGGAACCATGTCCCTTGGTGCACGTCAGGGGGACTTCCATCACACCACAGCAATGGTGGGAGGGCTGCACCGAGGCAGTGCTTTGCTGTGTGTGCCCCTTGGTGAGCCCGGATGGGTCTGGGCCCCAGTACAGCCCTTTGCAAAGTACTGGTAGAACACTGGGAGAATATGAATTTTTTTAGGAATATAGCTCCCCTTTTCTAAGCAGTTGTGCATGTGTGCACGCACTTTGGTGTGTATGTGACTGTTTGTCATAAAAATAAAGGGACGGGGTGAGAGGCTCTGATGCAGTACTATAAAATCCTCTTACTGGTAAAGGGTTAAAAAACGCAGGTAGCCAGTCTAACACCTGACCATCAGAACCAATAAGGAGACAAAATACTTTCAAAATCTAAGGGGGGAGAAAGGTTTTTTGTTTGTCTGTGTGATCTCTTGGTAGGAGACAGAGCAAGCAAATACCCCATCCTTCTATAAAGTTAGTACGTATTTAGATATGCGTTAGGTTTTTTTCTGTTGTTTTTAGCTTGGGAAATTCGCTGTGCTGGAGGGAATGTGTATTGCTGTTTTTGTTGCATTTTTCTGTAACTTAGAGGTTTTGCCCAGGGGGGGAGCCCTCTGAGTTAGAAAATTAAGTATCCTGTAAAACAGTGGTCCCCAACCTTTCTGTGGCCAAGGGCACATTCATCCCTTCATCAGAGTGTGGCGGGCAGTGACACTTCTCGGCGGCATTTCGGTGGCGATGGTTCTCCGCCGGAAGCGCTCCTCGGTGGCATTTCGGCGAAAGCTTCTCCGCCGGAAGCGCTCCTCGGCGGCATGTCGGTAAAAGCTTCTCCGCCGGAAGTGCTGCGCTACGGCATTTCAGTGGCGATGCTTCTCCGGCGGATGCTCCTCTCCTCTTCCTTCCTTGGTGCCGGTCCTGATGGTGGGTGCACATAAATGCCCCGGCGGGCGCCATGGCACCCGCGGGCACCATGTTGGGGACCACTGCTGTAAAATATATACCATCCTGATTTTACAGAGATAATTTTTACCTTTCTTGTTTTAATAAAACCCTTCTTTTAAAAATCGAACTGTTTTCCATTGTTCTAAGGTGGGTTTTGAATCACTGTGTAACCAAGTGAGATTATTCTCAAGCTCCCCCAAAAAGGGGGTGTATGGGTTTAAGGGGCTATCGGGGGTGGGGAGGGAGGAGGGGAACTCCAAGTGGTCCCTTTCCCTGGTTCCTGTTTCAGTCACTTGGTGGTGGCAAGTGAGAACCTTTTATCAGGGTGCAGGGGAGTTTTAACCTAAGCTGGTAAAAATAAGCTTAGGGGGTCTTTCATGCGGGTCCCCACATCTGTACCCTAAAGTTCAGAGTGGGGAGGGAACCCTGACACTGTTTGTCCATGTGCACGCGCCCATGTGTCAGTATCACTTCTTGGCGTGAGGAATCCCCAAGAAATATCGCTCACGGCCTGTATTAGTGATTAAACATGCCCAGTGAATTGCTAACCCACAATAAGGGAGCCTTGCTCAGCATTGTTAATTACAGGGCTTCTGGGGGTTTCTTCTCACACATTAGAAATGACTAAGGAATATTTGTCTGTGAGGGGGCAGGCCAATGATCCACAGAGCCAGGGGCGGCTCTATGATTTTTGCCGCCCCAAGCACTGCAGTCAGGCGGCCTTCTGCAGCACACCTGTGGCCGGTCCGCTGGTCACACGGATCCGGCGGCGTTTCTGCGGGCGATCCGTTGGTCCCGCACCGTCGGCGTGCCCACTGCCGAATTGCCGCCAAATCCGCCGGAATGGCGGCCCTCCCGCAGAAACACCACCGAAGGCAGCCTGACTGCCGCCCTCACACGCCCCCCACGGCTTGCCGCCCCAGGCATACGCTTGCTGCAAGCAAAGGCTGTCGAAAGCAGGGTCCTGGGTCTATGAAATGAATCACTCACTGGGTCCCTTTTCTGAGATTACACACACATGCATGCACACACCCCTCCTCTATCTGAGATTACACACGCACATATGTGCACACACACACACACACACACACACACAGAGGCATATACACACACTGCTACCTGTATCTGACATTACACACACACACACACACACACGCACACACACGCAGGTGCAGATGGCATTTGTTCATCTCAAGCTGGTGAAATGTTGCTGCCATGGTGAGCCCATACCGTTCTGGCAGGTGTCATGGAGCCATGCAGGCATTCGCTGTCTTTCCTCACAATCTCCCATGGGTGACTGTGTTGGGTGTGTCCCATGTGGGGTTGTTACCTCTCTGGTGCTGTGCCATGGTGTCACCACACAGCCACACCTTTTGTACCAACATCCCAAACCGCTCTTTGTTGCACAGCACAAGAGCCCCGGGGTGTGTGCCTGAAGAGATTTCCCAAGCTTGCCCTCAGAGAATTGCCTGGATGGACTCTAGGCTATTTGAGGTACTGGCACCAGCTGTGCATGTGGGTGGTCCTGGCAAATGGGGGACCCGTCCTGCGATTTCTTTTGTGGAGTTGGAGTTTACTATTACCGAAGTGTCTAGAGACCCTCCTGAGATCAGGCCCCATTGCAGCAGGCATCCACAGATCCCGGGTAAGAGGCAGTCCCAGCCCCAGAGTTTCAGTCTTAACAGGCAAACGGTGCATGTGGGGCAAAGCAGGGCCGTGCCTCCAGTTGGATGAACATTTCCCGACAAAGGTTTTCATCGGAAAATGTGCGTTTGTCAAAATTTTCTGTGGCGAAATATCCATTTGGGAAAAATGTTTTGATTTTGTGAAGAGACATTTTGAACTGTGGTGGTTACTTTGGAATGTTGACGCCAATCAAAACAGTCTGATATATGTCAATGGTTAGTTTCAACATTTAGTTTTGAACTGTTCAGATGTCAAGTTCTGATTGACAAAGGGGACGATTTTGAACTGTTCAGGTGTCTCGTTGCGACTGACAAAGGGGACGATTTTGAACTGTTCAGGTGTCTCGTTGCGACTGACAAAGGGGACGATTTTGAACTGTTCAGGTGTCTCATTCTGGTTGACAAAGGGGACAGATTTCATTTCAATATTTCCAAATACATTTTTTTTGAACTCCTCATTCCATGAAATTTTCCAACAGAAATAACACCCCTGGGAGAGAAGCTGACATAGCAGGGTTACAGGTAGATCACAGTAAGGCTGATATGGTCATCACCATTCCTGCCAACAGACAAGGAAGGGGCACACGGTTTCCTTGGAATAGAGAACTATATAGGGAAATTTGTGCCTAATTTTGCAGCCCGAAACAGCAGCTTGTGAATACTACAGTGCAGTTGCCCAGTGGACATAGGATGCAAATCTTAATAAAGAGTTTGAAAAACTGAAGCAGATAATAAAGAAGCCTCAGTCCAGAGATAGTAGGATACTAAGTTGTCCAAGGGGGGCATTCGCACGTCCTCTTTACAACAGTTGGGTCAGAACTGAAGGCCTGTGTCACATGGATCATGGGCAGTCACCAATACACTCAGATGGAGCAGGAGGCTTTGGCCTTAGTCCATGGCTCTAAAGTTTAATCATGAATGGCTTTATTTAGGAGAGGCCTGTGTTAGCTGAAGCTGACCACAAACCACTTGTTGCCATGGCCAAAAGGGGCCTGGCAAACACGGCCCCGAGAATGCTGAGGTCATTTCTGCAGCTACAAAGGCACGAGTTTCAAATCGAGTACAAACTGAGGACAGATTTGGTGGCTGCAGACACCCGCTGAGAATGCAGGAAGATCACGTAGGGACGGCAATTTACGAGACAGGCTGGAGACATTTTATACTGGCCTCAAATGAACAGTGACATTGAGGAAGCTGTCAAGGCTTGTGACATATACAGTACCAAAAATACTGGGCAAGCCCAGCAAGAAAGCCTGTGATGGTGGCAGAGGGAAACCTGCCCCCTTGGAGCAAAGTAGGCCTAGATTTATTTACGTTGGCTGGATAAACAATGTACGTGTCCTAGACTGTCATTGTCATTTCCCCAAGACAGCCTCACTAGGACATACTGCTGAGACCCAATCTAGCCCTGCTACACTTGACATAGTGATGTTTGACAATGGGCCATGCTCTAGGAAGCTGGTGAGGACCCCGATGATAGCCAAGACTTGGAGGTTTACAGGACCTGGGTCAGTCTGGCTAATACAAAAGGACTCAAAAATCATGAGTCAGGTTGCCCCAAAATCATGAGATTTTAAAAAATCATCAGTGGTGGGTGGGTTCCTTTGCCGTTGGTCTCTGAACCTTCAGGAGCCACATTTTCCAGCTTTGCTCTGCCAGGGCCAACACTGAGTTGGCTTTCAATGGAAGCTG
This sequence comes from Chelydra serpentina, assembly GCA_037349315.1. Classification (NCBI taxonomy): domain Eukaryota; kingdom Metazoa; phylum Chordata; order Testudines; family Chelydridae; genus Chelydra; species Chelydra serpentina. The sequence goes on from JBAIAC010000192.1 coordinate 2,399,001, forward strand.
AGATTCCCACGCATTCCCCTGACTCCAGGAGCTGGGGCTTTAAGTAAAACATGAGACTCGTGATAAAATCATGAGAGTGGCGACGCTGGACCGAGGTCCATCACATCTGAAGAAAAATTGGAAACAGCACTGGTCCAAATTCGGTGCAGGTTTCAGAGGGGCACGTGGCCCCCTGACTGCTTTGCCCAACTTGCTCTCAGCCGCTGGGGATCCATGCCATATTCCTGCATCAAACCAGCCCCAGCCCTAGAATATCAGGGTTGGAAGGGACCTTAGGAGGTTATCTAGTCCAACCCCCTGCTTAAAGCAGGACCAATCCCTAGGCACAGCATCACTCACACCATTCCCTGCCTCCACCAGAAGCCGCCAGTGCATGAGGCAGCATGGAGATAAAAACCAATCAGGTGTTTCCCCAACTTCGCCAGCCCTCCCCAAACCCAGCCAAGCTCCGAGCAAACCTTAGCTCTGATCCTGTCTCCTCCAATGCACTCATTGGAGGAGACAGGCCCATTAGCCTCATTGGAGTCACTACCATCTCCTGCCCTCGGGGCATTCCCACCGCTGCTAGCAGGGGTACATGTGCCTCTCACGCTGGCAGCAACTCATGGGGACACCGGGCATCACACCAAGTGCAGTCCCCCTGGACAGATGGCTCCCTTGCAGCAAAATCATCTGCTCCCTGTGTAAGCTGTCATTGCCTCTCTGCTTTGCTGTCAGCAGGGCTGAGTGGGCTCCTGTCAGCCAAGCTGGAGCTCCCGATTTTCGGTCTGGGGAATCGTGTCCTGGAGTCGCTGTTCCCACGGTATGCCGGATACCGAGCCCCTGAGTTTAGAAATCCCTCCAAACCTGGGACTGAACCAGGGGACTTGTGAGCCTTAGCCGCTCTCCAGTAGGGACATGGCACAGCACTGTGCCCTTAGGGGGAGGGATAGCTCAGTGGTTTAAGCACTGGCCTGCTAAACCCAGGGGTGTGAGTTCAATCCTTGAGGGGGCCATTTAGGGATGTGGGACAAAAATCTGTCAGGGGACAGTACTTGGTCCTGCTAGTGAAGGCAGGGGACTGGACTCGATGAACTTTCAAGATCCTTCCCGTTCTATGAGATAGGCATATCTCCATATTAACCCTGCCCAGCCAGCGTGCTAATTAGGACATTTTAATTATTGAGGTTCTTGTTCTAATTGGGCTCCTGGGTTTCCATTGTGCTTAGGTAGCATCTGCTTGTCACACCCTGCATTTTCCAGAGGGACCAGAAGTGTGTTCTTGGCTTTCCTCCAAGCATCTCCTCCAGCTAGCCACATGGATCCTGCGTGGAGTAACTTGCCCAAAGGGACTGAGGCGGGCTGGTAGATTCCCCGCTTCCCCCCGACACTCGCTGTGCAGGAGGAGAGCAGGACACTTCAAAGGCCTGGTGCCTCTGGGCTTCTCAATGCCTGGCACTAGGCCATCAGCTTTCTGCCATGCTCACTTCTGAGCCTTAAACAATATACTGGTGAGTCCTTGGGAAGCTCTGCTCAGCCAGGGGCGGCTCAGGGCATGAGCATGCTGTGAGGTCCAGTCCGCACAGGTCTCCAGGATAGGGTTGGCCAACTTTCTAATTGCACAAAACTGAAATGTCCATAGTTAAGAGCAGGAGGCTGTTTGGTTCAGGAGATGAGGCAGGGGACGCTCAGTCTGGCATGTGAGGCTGGGCCATTGGGAGATATTCTGGGGCAGGCAGGTGATGATCAGCTGTGGGGCTGTAGAGGGAGGTTTGTGACCTTGGCAGTGCCACATCTCCAGATTTACAAAGGGATTTAGGATCCTAAAGATGCAGAGAGGAGCCTAGGGGGATTTCAGAAGTGCCATAGTTGCCTCTATGCATCTTTAGGTGCTTAAAATCTGGCTCTTAGTGCTTTTTGGCTGCAGTTTCCAAACAGCCTAGAGGAGTTGAACACCCAAACGTCATTGGAATGGGATTTGGGAGCCAAACTCCCTTTGGTAATCCCAGCCTGAACCCTCCCACATCAGTTAGTCCCTTCTGCTCGCAAGTCACTCTCCAGATTGAGCCACCCCTGCTGGGGAAGACTGGGAACGGGTTTGCCTTTCTTCTAATCTCCTGGGAGCATCATGATGTTTGGCAGCTAGTAACAACAATGGCAGTTTCCAGAGCATGGCACGGGCACCAGGAGAAAAGGAGGCACAAGCAGCGCATGGTCATTGCCAGGGCTGGTGCACAGAGCTGGTATGTTGCTGCCTGTCCCCTCCAGAGCCAGACCGTGAGAATTAATAATGTGCTAGGAAAAGACAAACGGCCCGTCGGCCGTTAGCTCAGGGAGAACAGCACGAGAACGAGCCTGGCCAAATCGTGTTACTTTATGGGCAGTTTTAGGGCTGGCAGAAATCAATCTCCCCACGGTTTATCGCCGTTAACAAATGCCTCCAGAAAGAGCCTGCGCTGGGATGGTTTCTCTTTATCGCCAGCGTCTCGGTGTGAATGATCTGTTCCCGGACTAATGGGTCCCAGCGACGATGTCAACACAATGTGCGTCCCGGACTCACCATGTCACATCGCACAGCTGTGCTACTGCCTCGAAGCTTCCTTCCCAAAGCCTTGGCTCCTGGGCTTGAGAGCGCCAATCTCAGACGGCATCGAGTGCCCAGGTGGATCCCAGACAAAAGCAGCTCCCACCTCTCAGCGTGGGTCCAGAATTCAGCTTCTCTTGCAGGCTTGTTGTGGAGGTTGGCATGATGCCCAGGTGTCCAGATGCCATGCTGATGGGGCCATATCCCAGGAGAGAGACGGCTCTGAAAGGGTTTAAACAGCTGGGTTGTAATGACTCCACCCACTGTCACCCCAACCGTTTGCAAAGAGCTCTCCTGCCTTGTGTGAGCGAAACCTGGACACCCAGCCATGAGGCAAGCCCTGAAGGCCCTCACTACCTGTCGGGGCAGCTGGAGTGGAGCTGCCCGCACTCCTGCTGTGCATGGGAGTGAGCACTCTGCTGCAAACACCTTCCTAGACAGTGCTGCACCCTGGCTCTCTGCAGCACGCTGCCTCTGCACGGCCGGGCACAAGAGCGGGATGTCAGGGCACATACCCCGTTCCTACTTCCTTCTGCCACAAACCCAGTCAGCTCTGGGGTTCCTCTGCACCAGCTAGGCTGGGGTAAAGCGCTTCCAGGACCAGCGCCTGGCACCAAGTCCCGGCTGCAGCAGACATTCAGGGGTGAGCCAAGGGCAGAGGAGGAAGGGGATGGCGTGGGGGCATGGGCAGGGTGAGCCCAGGGCCGGTGCAAGGATATTTTGCACCCTAGGCGAAAATTCCACCTTGCGTCCCCCACCCCCACCCCCTGCTGCACATCAGGGGCAAATCCCAACGAGCCTTTATAGACCCCAGGGGCTGCTCCCCAGACCAGGTTCCCCCCTCCCTGCCCCATCCACTCCCTCCCACTTCCCACCCCCTGACTGCCCCCTCCCAGAACCCCCAACCCCCTCTGCTTCTTGTCCCCTGACTGCCCCCTCCTAGGACCCCTACCCCTAACTGCCCCCCAGAACCCCACCCCCTACCTAAGCCACCCTGTTCCTTGTCCCCTGACTGCCCCCTCCTGAGACCCCCCCACCCAAACTGCCCCCCTAGGACCCTACCCCCTACCTGTCCCCTGACTGCCCCAACCCTTATCCACACCCCCACTCCCAGACAGAGCCCTGGGACTCCCACACCCCATCCAACCACTCCCCACCCCCTGACAGGACCCCCAGAATTCCCGACCCTTCCAACCCCCCCGCTCACTGTCCCCTGACTGCTCTGATCCCTCTCCACACCCCCGCCCCCAACAGCCCCCCCAGAGCCCCCGACCCTTCCAGCCCCCCCGCTCCCTGACTGCCCCCCGGGACTCCCCTTACCAGGCCCAGGAGCCGCTGGCTCCACGTGGAGGCAGAACACGCTGCCGGGCCCCGCGCACAGCCCCTCCCCCGCAGAGTGCTGAGCCAGCGGGAGGGGCAGCGACGGCTCACACTCCCGGGAGCCGCAGAGCCCGAGTGAGGGGGGGGCCGGGGGGGCGCCTGCCCGGGCTGCGGCCTGGAACTCCCCCCGGGGCTCCTGCAGTGGATGCATGCGGGCAGCGGCCCTGGTGCGCCCCCCCCCAGCGCCCCCCTCACCGTGCTCGGGCTCTGCAGCTCCCGGGAGTGTGAGCCGCCGTCGCTGCAGAGCCCCCCTGGGGTGGGCGCCGGAGGGATCTGGGTAGGCTGACCATACGTACCGTTTTAAACGGGACAGTACCGTTTTTTTCATATTTCCCGACTGTCCCGTCGTTTTAATATAAATGTCAATTTTGTCCCGTTTTTAATAAACTATATATAGTTTTTATTTTTTTGTAAAAAACTGAACGCTGGCTTGCTGCAGCTGCCCCTCGTCTCCTCGCCGAGCTGCTGAGCGGGGAGACGAGGGGCGGCTTGTTGTGGCTGCCCCTCGTCTCCTCGCCGAGCTGCTGAGCGGGGAGACGAGGGGCGGCTTGTTGCGGCTGCCCCTCGTCTCCCTGCCGAGCTGCTGAGCGGGGAAACAAGGGGCGGCGGCTTGCTGCAGCTGCCCCTCGTCTCCTCGCCGAGCTGCTGAGCGGGGAAACAAGGGGCGGCGGCTTGCTGCAGCTGCCCCTCGTCTCCCTGCCGAGCTGCTGAGCGGGGAGACGAGGGGCGGCTTGTTGCGGCTGCCCCTTGTCTCCCCGTCCCGTTTTTGCCATCCCAATGTCCCGTTTTTGTCTCAAGCAAATATGGTCAGCCTAGATCTGGGGGGCGCACAGGGGCTGGCGCCCGCATGCATCCACTGCAGCCTGCAGGATCCCCTCCCCCCCCCCCGCGGAGTGGGCGCCAGGCCGCAGCCTGGGCAGGAGGGGCGGGGGGCGCTGCTGCTCCACGCTAGCGGCGCCTTTGCAGAGCTGCTGTCCCCCCCTGCACCGCGCCGGCTCCTCCATGGCTGGGGCTCGCTGCCCCCGTGAGCCGACGCTTTTTGGTGCCCCCAAACAGTTGGTGCCCCAGGCGACCACCTAGTTTGCCTAGTGGTTGCATTGGCCCTGGGTAGACCTGCGCCCCTCCAGTGACACAGCTCAGGGCAGCCCTCCAGGCTGCTCTGGCTGGTCGGGGCTGGGGTTGCTTGGGGGCTCTAAGGGCTCCCACACTCCTGGCTGGTGAGTGAGCGAGGGGGGCTGGGACAGGGAGGCTGCAGAGGGCTCCCTGCACGGCCGTGGGGCTGGGACACCCAACCCCACAGGTGCCGGGAAGGCTGCGGCCCTGGCAGGCAGAGCAGAGACCCCTGGCCAGGGCTGGGAGGAGGACGAGCCCCACCTCTGCAGCCCCCCATCACAGCCCCATGTCTGCAGACCCCCTGTCAGCCCCCTGTCACAGCCCTACCTCTGCAGCCCCCTGTCACAGCTCCACCCAGCAACCCCACCACTCTTACCAATCAATGTTTTTTCATTGTTATCAATGTCAGCTGAAATCGATGTTTACCAACACATATCAGTGAAATGCCATGGTGCCAAGCCTAGAAATGCTGAAGAGGACAGGTCACTGACTCAGCGCGATCTGGATTGCTTGGTGAGCTGGGCGCAAACAAACAATATCCCCTTTAATTTGGCTAAATGCAAATGTATCCATCTAGAGACAAAGAATAAAACAATATATACTGAGATATGCTTATCTCCTAGAACTGGAAGGACCTTGAAAGGTCATCGAGTCCAGTCCCCTGCCTTCACTAGCAAGACCCAGTACTGTCTCCTGACAGATTTTTGCCCCAGAACCCTAAGCGGCCCCCTCAAGGATTGAACTCACAACCTTGGGTTTAGGCGGCCAATGCTCAAATCACTGAGATCGCCCCCCCCCCCGGAGGCCTTACTTATAGGAATAGGACTCTAGCCTGGGGATCAGTGACTCTGAAAAGGATTTGGGGGTCATGGTGGATAATCAGCTGAACATGAGCTCCCAGTGTGATGCTGTGGCCATAAGGGCTAATGTGACCCTCGAGTAGGAGTAGAGAGAATATTTTGCCTCTGTGTTTGGCCCTGGGGCGGCCGCTGCAGGAATCCTGTGTTCAGTTTTGGCGCCCACAATTCAAGAAGGATGTTGATAAACCAGAGAGGTTCAGAGAAGAGCCATGAGAAGGAGTAGAGCAGTAGAAAACATGCCAGGGAGTGGTAGACTCAAAGGGTATATCTACACAGGGATAAAAACCCCTCTCCTGGCCCGGGTCAGTTGATTCAGGATCGTGGGGCTCAGGCTCTGGGGCTGAAAAATTTCTGTGTAGATGCTTGGGCTTGGGTTGGAGCCTGGAGCTCTGGGACCCTGCAAGGGGGAGGGTCCCAGAGCTTAGCTCAAGCCCAAACGTCTGCACAGGAATTCTTCACCCCGCCCAAGCCCCGTGAGCCGGAGTCAGCTGACCCAGGCCAGCCACGGCTCTGCCATGGGGCTTTTATCCTCGTATAAACGTGCCCAAAGAGCTCAATCTGTTTAGCTGAATGCAGAGAAAGTTACTGGTAACTTAATTACAGTCTATGTGGGGAACAGCCATTTAACACTGGGCTCAGCAGTCTAGCAGGGAAAGGTCTAACATGAGCCAAGGGCTGGAAGTTGAAGCTAGACAGATTCAGACTGGAAATAAGATGTAAACCTTTAACAGTGAGCGTCATTAACCCTTGGAACACCTGACCAAGGGCCGCGGTGGGTTCTCCATCCCTGACTCTAGGAATGACTGGGGGGCAGTTCTCTGGCCTGTGCTCTACAAGAGGTGAGACTGGAGGTTCACCATGTCTATGGGTGGGATCCCATGGGAAATGGGTGCAGAGCGCCCCCTGCTGAGGGCACTTTGCACAGGGGGATGTGCTGGGTTGGAAAGAACCAGGCATTCAGTCCTGCAATGCCAAATCTCCTGCTCCCTCCTACAGCCTGCCGGCGAGAGCCACCTTCCCTGTACTGCCTGGCAGATGTTGGGGAGTCTCCAGGAAAAGCTGCAGGGAGTGAACATTAACCCTTATGCCTGGCCAGAGAGCGAGGGTTTGCTGCATGGCAGCACCCGCTGCTCCCGGCGAGCCAGGGACGGGATCCCCGGGCCCTGGCTGCTGCTGTGAACTCACCAGCCCTGCCATGGCTTAGCTGGCAGGAGAGGAAGGAGTAATTAATGGCTCTTGTTCGAAGCAGGGATTATCCCACAGCACAAAGCCCCCATTTGTCCCCTGGCCGGGCTGCTTTACCACAGCCATTGCACTGACAATGCTGAAGTCAGGGAGAGGGATGTTTTACTTGAGGATTAGAGCTAATTAGAAAGGAGCACGTGCCTGCCCAGCTTCCCGGCACAGCCGCAGCCTGGCTCCCAGGGGCACCAGAGGTTTGTTGGTGGAGGTGTGGCGAGAAAAGGTGGCTTTTCCTGCAGTTATCCGGGGCATTTGACTGCTCGTCTCAGCAGAGCCGTAACTAGGAATTGCTGCTCTCTGGCTTTTGTTATAGGCAGTGCAGCATGGCACAAAGGTCTTATAATGATAAGTGTTGGACATCCTTAGCTAGAGGATGTCCAACACTTATCATTATAAGACCTTTGTGGCGGTGTCCCCCATAAGACTTTATGGGGAGATGCTTATAAATGTATATATGATGTAACTGGAATACGTTTTATGCTACATGTGCCATGTAACATATCTCTGTAAAAGTTATGATCTACTGAATCTGTTCTTCCTGTTTGTATGCATGTACCATTTTTGTAGTTGAAGTTATGAATACTGGTTGTATTTCTTGAGAAAGGAATGTGCAGGTAAAGTGCCCAATCAAGAAGCGCTTAACAGACAAAAAGAAGTTGCAGACACCAATCCACATCTGAGCTTGGCCAGGAATGTCACTGGAATGGTTACTGAGTGGTGCATGGACATGTGACTTGCCCATGTGATCCCAAAACTCCAGTTGGTAACTGGATGCTACACAGAGAAAGGGAGGAGTATCCATCCAGGGGAGAAAGTCTATTTAATCCCCTGGGAGACCCCTCCATGTTGTCTTCAGCTGGCTAAAGAGAGCCTCTCCACCCCCCAAGGACACACCTGAAAGAGACTGAACAAAGGACAAAGACAATAGGGGGTGTGAGCGATTGCTGGACCCAGACTAGGAGGATTATAGCCTGTAAAGGGAAGTTTGCTGGAACTGGTGAGGTTTTTATCTGTATTCAGTGTGATTAGACATAGACTTGCGTATTTTATTTTATTTTACTTAGTAATTCACTTTGTTCTGTCTGTTACTATTTGGAATCACTTAAATACTACTTTCTGTACTTATTAAAATCACTTTTTACTTATTAAGTTACCTGGAGTACGTGTTAGTACCTGGAGGGGGGCAAACAGCTGTGCATACCTCTCTATCTATGAAATAGAGGGCGAACTATTTATGAGTTTTCCCTGTATAAGCTTTTTACAGGGTAAAACTGATTTATTCAGGGTTTGAACCCCATTGGGAGTTGGGCACCTGGGTGTCAAAGGCAAGAGCTCTTCCTAAGCTGCTTCCAGGCAGGCCTACAGCTGTTAGTGGACGTGGTTCAGACCTGGGTCTGGGTTTGCAGCAGGCTAACAGGTCTGGCTCAAAACAGACAGGATTCTGGAGTCCCAAGCTGGAAAAGGCAGGAAAGCAGGGGCAGAAGTCGTCTTGGCACACCAGGTGGCAGCTCCAAGTGGGTTTCTGTGATACCAACCCGTCACAACCTTGTTTTAGAATGATAGAATGATAGAATCTCAGGGTTGGAAGGGACCTCGGGAGGTCATCTAGTCCAACCCCCTGCTCAAAGCAGAACCAACACCAACTAAATCATCATTTTCAGTTGCTTATAGCTCTGCCAAACTTCGACCATTTGGGCTGAAATTTTTCATCCCAGGATCTTCCCCAGGCTGAATTTTTGAGAATGTTTCAGCTAAAATGGTCCAGTCATTTCCAAAAATTAGATTAGGAAAAAATATGTTGTTTTGTCCATGTTAAAACTTTCTTACAATCTTTTTGCTGAGACATTCCAGAACCTCCAGATCTTGGAGCAGGGACTGAAACTGGGAAGTGACATTGCCTTCATGTCAGGGAGGTGCCTGATAATGTTCTTGTGAAAATTTGCCAAAATGTGGCCCAATTATAAGCCTCTGAAAAAAATTCTGTTTGCACATGCTCAGTAGAGAGTCGTTAGAGTTTGCCTGCTAAAATCGCCAAAGATCCCATCAGCACTGAGCATGCTCCATGAGAGGGTTGTGGAGTGGAGCAGGACTTTCTCTGCAGAAACCAGTGTGGCACAGAACACGGGTATTGAGAGTGGGGAGACCACCTCTCCTGTGCTCTCAATGCCCCCTGCTGGTGCCCAGGTGGCACGGAGGAGGAGGATGCAGCCTGACTCAATGCACAGAGTGCGAGGAATGAGGTCGAAGGGGATGGAGCCAATGAATGGGGAAGGGGACAGGAGGTGTGTGGGTGGGGGGACCCCGCTAATGACACAAGTTGAGGGTCGGTATGGTTCTACGCAATGGAATTTCAGTTGTTTTGGTTTTAAAAAATTAGGAAATTACATCCAAAAAAATCGGAAAACATCACTAAGGTTGCAAAGTCAAGCACCCCTCAGTTAGGAAATGTCAGAATTAAGGGTTCCCATGTAACCTTAATCCATCCACTTGTGGGATGTATTATGATATAGTCTTTGATTCCATGATCACATGCTATTTCTTCCCCAGGACTTCTGCCTTATTCAGTGCATGGAATGGACCTGCTCTGAGGATGAATCAGCGTTGTGTAGCAAAGGCAACTGTTGTCCCTAGGACCCCTGCCTTGTTTGTTGCAGAAGTTGGAAGGTGTATAGGGAAGGAGGCAGGGGTTTGCAGGAAGAGAAAGGATGGTTTTGTGCTGATGGCCTGAAGAATTGGATTCTATTCTTGACTCTGTCACAGTCCCTGCATGGTGCTGGGCAAGTCACTTCAACCAAACTTTTCACTAGTGGATCGCCAATTGTGTGTCCTCATTTTCTGGGTGTCTGACTTGGAACCCTGTGGTCTGATTTTCAGAAGTGCTGAGTGCTCACAGCTGCAACTGAAATCAACGGGACCTGGGCTTTGAACATATAAAGTGCTGTAGGGCGCTAAGTACGCTGAACAATCAGGGCCTAGGGGTCTCAAGCTGAGCCCCTAAAACTAGTGGATACTTTTGCCCTTAATCTCTTTGTGCCTCACTTCCCCCGTGTGTAAAATGGGGACAGTCCCACCCTGGCCTCTCAGCGGAGTTGGGAAGAAGAATTACTAGTGCGGTGAAGTGCACTGCTGTTACGCTGAGGTCAGCACAGCAGTGCTCAGGAAGAAATGACTAGTGTGGAATTCAGCGCTGGTAAGTACATTGCACATTGAATGAGCGTGATATTGACTAGGGACTGAGGCAGGGGGTCTTGTGGAACATTAGTGTGTGATCCTGTAATTAAAGACTGGCATAATGTGTGTGCACAAGGGGGCCAGATTAAGGTTGCACACACAGCCTTCGTGCTGGCATTTCCTGACTTCTGGGTGCTGGACTTTGCAATCATAGAATCATAGAATCTCAGGGTTGGAAGGGACCTCAGGAGGTTCTAGTCCAACCCCCTGCTCAAAGCAGGACCAACCCCAACTAAATCATCCCAGCCAGGGCTTTGTCAAGCCTGACCTTAAAAACCTCTAAGGAAGGAGATTCCACCACCTCCCTAGGTAACCCATTCCAGTGCTTCACCACCCTCCTAGTGAAAAAGTTTTTCCTAATATCCAACCTAAACCTCCCCCTCTGCAACTTGAGACTATTACTCCTTATTCTGTCATCTTCTACCACTGAGAACAGTCTAGATCCATCCTCTTTGGAACCCCCTTTCAGGTAGTTGAAAGCAGCTCTCAAATCCCCCCTCACTCTTCTCTTCTGCAGGCTAAACAATCCCAGTTCCCTCAGCCTCTCCTCATGTGCTCCAGCCCCCTAATCATTTTTGTTGCCCTCCGCTGGACTCTTTCCAATTTATCCACATCCTTCTTGTAGTGTGGGGCCCAAAACTGGACACAGTACTCCAAATGAGGCCTCACCAGTGCTGAATAGAGGGGAATAATCACGTCCCTCGATCTGCTGGAAATGCCCCTACTTATACAGCCCAAAATGCTGTTAGCCTTCTTGGCAGCAAGGGCACACTGTTGACTCATATTCAGCTTTTCATCCACTGTAACCCCTAGGTCCTTTTCTGCAGAACTGCTGCCCAGCCATTCGGTCCCTAGTCTGTAGCAGTGCATGGGATTCTTCCATCCTAAGTGCAGAACTCTGCACTTGTCCTTGTTGAACCTCATCAGATTTCTTTTGGCCCAATCCTCTAATTTGTCTAGGTCCCTCTGTATCCTATCCCTACCCTCCATTGTATCTACCACTCCTCCCAGTTTAGTGTCATCTGCATCTTAATAATGAAGTTGTAACATAGCTTTTGGGATGTCATTTAACTATTAAACCAGCCACCAAAGCCCTGACTCAACATTGTAGGTGCTGCATAGTGGGGGGAGAGCAGAGGCTGCATTCTGTCTTGCTAGAGGTCTGATCCAGAACCCCCCAGGTCAGGGGAAACGCTGCCATTGACTGCCGTAGGCACTGCCGCAGATATGATGAGTGCACCCCGCTGTTTGTACAAGACTAGGGTTTGCTTCAAAATAATAAAACAAACCAGCAAAGCCACTGTTCAATGCCTATGGAAGGTTCCCTCACCCGCACCCAGCTCACAGCCTGGCTGGCCTCTGTAAGTAAAAGCTGGCTGTGGCTCAGATGGGACCAGCCATTCACATGGCCGTGCCCTGGGTCAGGGGAGGACTGCGGTCACTGGACCAAATCCTGCTCTTGCATTGGTGAAAATCTGGAGAGAGCCCGCCGCAGGCAGGGAGTTACTGCTGATTACCCTGGAGTAGGGAGATCCAAGCTGGCCTGTTTCTGGCCCACAGCAGCCTCTGCTGTCCCGATCGTGGGAGCTGCCCCCTTGAGTTCAGCAGCAGTTGGACCCCTCATGGCATCAGGCCTTCAGCCCGGCTGTGCCGATCCGGGCAGGGGAGGCAGGAGCTCAGGTTTTCTTCTCTCTGCCGCGCCTCCAGGGCTTGCTCTGCGGTTCGGCTCTGCTGCAAGGCGTCTTGGGGCTCCTCATTCTGGTGCCAAGCCCCGAGCCTTTGCCAGCCCTTGATGGTGTCTGGGAGACTGTTGCCTGTCACAGGATTGGCTCCAGCCAGCCCAGTGTCTGCTCCCTACCTGGGAGGGTGATCTGGCCTGGGGGTTTCAGCTCCTCCTGCCTGCTGCGGGGTTTGCGTCTGGAGAGGGCCACATACCTGACCTGACAGTCCCTGTTATCTGTGCGCTGGCATCGATATGCCACGGCATTGCAGGGCCTTGATGCTTCCCCCAGATTTCAGAGTCAAACACAAAGTGCAGCTGTTGGGTTGCTTTGCCCAGCAGAGATGGTCAATGCTCTGGGAATGTCTTGGTTCCTCTGGGCACCCAGGGAGACCCTCTGATCACGGATGTCCCTGCACATTCCCACACTGCCCCACCTCGCTCTCCTGCCAGGCCCTTCGTGTCACCCATTGGTGGTGACAAACGTGGACTTCTGCTCAGCCAGGATCAGACCAGGCGGCTGTGCTGCTTTCCCGGATAGGCAGGCGGGAAGCACACCCAGAGCTCAGCTGCTGTTTGTGGGGAGGTGACTTAGCTGTGGAATTTACATGCTAGAACTGGATTAACTCTGCTTGGCATTTCACTAACACAGCATCAGCTGGGCTCGGGCAGCAGGTCAGTCTGCTGCCTTCAGATCAAGAAGCCCTTTGAGAGACCACAAGCGCCCCCAGCTCTGCTCTGCAGCACATGCTGCAATCCAATCTCCCAATAAGTCAGAAGTGAATTTTCGTTAATTTTATTGCCATTGGCAGATAAAATCTTTAATCAGTGAAAACTGCATGAAGAAAGAATTGTTTTAGCCCAGCCACGAGTGAGTGCTCCTGCTTTGAGCTAAAGCATCCAAATGTGCATTTCCAATAACTATATTCAAAGGAGAAAATGTTCTCTGCCACGGGATTTTATCCAGTGCGTTCACTGCAGTATTTTACAATATCCCTTTGTCAGCACTAAGAAAAAGGTGCTTAGATCCCATTTGCAGATTTATTGCATTTCATAATGTGGACTAATATATGCTGGCTAGCGTATCTATCTATCTATCTATCTATCCCCATCCACCCCCTCTATCTATCTATCTATCTATCTATCTATCTATCTATCTATCTATCTATCTATCCATCCCCATCCACCCCATCTATCTATCTATCTATCTATCTATCTATCTATCTATCTATCTATCTATCCCCATCCACCCTATCTATCTATCTATCTATCTATCTATCTATCTATCCCCATCCACCCCATCTATCTATCTATCTATCTATCCCCATCCACCCCATCTATCTATCTATCTATCTATCCCCATCCACCCCATCTATCTATCTATCTATCTATCTATCTATCTATCTATCTATCTATCTATCTATCCCCATCCACCCCCTCTATCTATCTATCTATCTATCTATCTATCTATCTATCTATCTATCTATCTATCTATCTCATTATAATAATAATAATAATAAAGTATTACCTGCACCATATAGTCATTAGTACACATTAAGCACACATAGCATTGCAGTTATACAGCCTAATTTGACCTATAGCGTTACCATAATCCTGTTCTCACATGCTAAGGAACCCACAACACCTTACATTAGCTGAAGTAAGCATTGGCTTAAGTAGATAGGAGAGTTATCAGGATCAGGACATATGAGTGTTTTACGACAGCAACAGGTAGGGACATGGGCAGCGGGTGAACCCCAGCTTTGGGGAGGCAAGCCCGCTGGCCCTGCCCCGCCCGCTGGCCTCAGCCACATTGGGCCGAGCTGTTGCTGCCGGCCTCCCCGACACCCCCCCCCCCCGAGCACCAGGCCGAGCTGCCCCCACCCGACCCACTGCCCCCCCCCCACCAGAGTAGGGCCGAAGAGCTGCGCCCCTGCCCGTCCCCCGCCCCCCCGCGCCAGAGTCGGGCCGAGTTCCCAGCCTCCCCCAGTGCCAGACTGGACTGCTGGCTCCCTAGCGCCAGCTCCTCCCACCCCTGAAGGCTCCACCCCCCACCGATCCGCTGGCCCCAGCGGTGAGCAGCAGGGACAGGGTGTGTGTGGAGTTTGATGCTGCTGTTGGCACAGGCCTGGCACGCTGCTCTGGCTTGGGTGGCCACGGGAGGGTTATTTAAGGTTTGTCTCTGCCTTGCCTTGCTGGGTTCTCTAGAGCAGGCTGGTGCCGGGTGCAGAGCTCCATTACACCAAGTTCAGTGGAGACATTGTGCCAGGGGCATAGCTGGTGTAGCCCCTCGACTGCTCGAACTACCTCAGGGCCCAGGTTGGTGCCAGCATCTCCCTGATGCCCTGCCCATGTCCTGCATGCACTAGCAGAGCTCTGGGACCACAGGGATACAGTCTCCACTTGCCTTCATAGAATCATAGAATCTCAGGGTTGGAAGGGATCTCAGGAGGTCATCTAGTCCCACCCCCTGCTCAAAGCAGGACCAACCCCAACTAAATCATCCCAGCCAGGGCTTTGTCAAGCCTGACCTTAAAAACCTCTGAGGAAGGAGATTCCACCACCTCCCTAGGTAACCCATTCCAGTGCTTCACCACCCTGCTAGTGAAAAAGTTGTTCCTAATATCCAACCTAGACCTCCCCCACTGCAACTTGAGACCATTACTCCTGGTTCTGTCATCTGCCACCACTGAGAACAGCTGAGCTCCATCCTCTTTGAAACCACTTTCAGGTAGTTGAAAGCAGCTATCAAATCCCACCTCATTCTTCTCTTCTGCAGACTAAACAAACCCAGTTCCCTCAGCCTCTCCTCATAAGTCATGTGCTCCAGCCCCCTAATCATTTTTGTTGCCCTCCGCTGGACTCTTTCCAATTTATCCACATCCTTCTTGTAGTGTGGGGCCCAAAAGTGGACACAGTACTCCAGACTGCCTTCATTTCATAGAGCACCTCAGAGCCTGCAGGGCTGTCCCCAGGCAAAATCCCAGCAGCCTGGAGACTAGAGTGGGGCGAGACGTGAAAAGCCAGGAGTGTGAACAATGTCTGAATCCCAGAGGGGCTTCGTTCTGAAGCCCAACACAGCCCCATTGGTTTGAAGGTCCCAATTGTTCATTTCCTCAGAAAGGTCTATGGATTTTTTAATGGCAAATGGGGTCTCTCTGTGGCACTGATGCCCTGGGCCCAGCTGGAAATAGCCTGGGGAGAGGCCCCACCCCCACCCCCACCTCCAGCCCCCTGGCTAGTGCACCAGCAGAGCATTTCCATGAGAGAATCAAACCCAGGACGGGGCCCTGCCAAGAGGAAGAAACCCCCCCCCAGTGTTTGTACTTAGAATCATAGAATCATAGAATCTCAGGGTTGGAAGGGACCTCAGGAGGTCATCTAGTCCAACCCCCTGCTAAAAGCAGGACAAAGACCCCGCCTGCCAAATGTCAGGGGCAAAGGGGCAGGTGGGGGGCACCTGGAGGTGCTGCAGCATCAGGAGCTGAATGGCAAAAAGCACAGCAGGAATTTTCACACAAAAACCTAGTGCTCCCCTTTTGCAGAGCCCTGCAGGGTGGGGACTTGCACTTCCCCCCCTCCATTGCATCGGGAGTGAATGATGTTTGCCCAGAATAGTCCCACCCTTCAGGCACACTGCATGGCTGTTTTCCTGGGGGCGGGTAATTGTGGGGCAGAGGCTGAGGGGTTATCGTGACTTGGTGCACTTCGGGCTGTTACGGCAGGGTGGCTGGAACAGGGCCTGGCGTTGGGTTATAATCCAGATCCAGAAATTCACCCTCACCCACTCGGAGGCTCCGTGCAGAAGGTACAGCCTGTGGCGGTGGATCTGGGCCAGGGTGGCTCTGGGCATCCGTGACTCTGCCTGGGGGCGGGTGGCTCTTACTGCAGCCGCTCCACAGGTGCCTGTGGGCTATTCTGCATCCCTGACTAGCCACAGCACAAATGCCATGCGGTCTGTTCAGAGCAGGGCCTAATCGCCCCCATGTCTGTGATGGGGCGTGGTGTCCGAGCACCTGCCGGTGACTCGCAGCCGGTATGGACGGAGCCCGGCTGCCAGACCCTGCACGGGTCGGTATGGACGGAGCCCGGCTGCCAGACCCTGCACGGGTCAGTATGGACGGAGCCGGGCTGCCAGACCCTGCATGGGTCGGTATGGACGGAGCCGGGCTGCCAGACCCTGTACGGGTCGGTATGGACGGAGCCGGGCTGCCAGACCCTGCACGGGTCGGTATGGACGGAGCCGGGCTGCCAGACCCTGCACGGATCGGTATGGACGGAGCCTGGCTGCCAGACCCTGCACGGATCGGTATGGATGGAGCCTGGCTGCCAGACCCTGCACGGATCGGTATGGACGGAGCCGGGCTGCCAGACCCTGCACGGATCGGTATGGACGGAGCCGGGCTGCCAGACCCTGCACGGATCGGTATGGACGGAACCTAGCTGCCAGACCCTGCACGGATCGGTATGGCCTGAGCCGGGCTGCCAGACCCTGCACGGGTCGGTATGGACGGAGCCGGGCTGCCAGACCCTGCACAGGTCTGTATGTATGGAACTGGGCTGCCAGACCCTGCACGGGTCGGTATGGACGGAGCCGGGCTGCCAGACCCTGCACGGGTCTGTATGGATGGAACTGGGCTGCCAGACCCTGCACAGATCGGTATGGACGGAGCCTGGCTGCCAGACCCTGCACGGGTCGGTATGGACGGAGCCGGGCTGCCAGACCCTGCACGGGTCGGTATGGACGGAGCCGGGCTGCCAGACCCTGCACGGGTCTGTATGGATGGAACTGGGCTGCCAGACCCTGCACGGGTCGGTATGGACGGAACTGGGCTGCCAGACCCTGCATGGATCGGTATGGACGGAGCCGGGCTGCCAGACCCTGCACGGGTCGGTATGGACGGAGCCTGGCTGCCAGACCCTGCACGGATCGGTATGGACGGAGCCGGGCTGCCAGACCCTGCACGGCTCGGTATGGACGGAGCTGGGCTGCCAGACCCTGCACAGATCGGTATGGACGGAGCCGGGCTGCCAGACCCTGCACGGATCGGTATGGACGGAGCCGGGCTGCCAGACCCTGCACGGGTCGGTATGGACGGAGCCGGGCTGCCAGACCCTGCACGGATCGGTATGGACGGAGCCGGGCTGCCAGACCCTGCACGGGTCGGTATGGACGGAGCCGGGCTGCCAAACCCTGCACGGGTCGGTATGGACGGAACTGGGCTGCCAGACCCTGCACGGGTCGGTATGGACGGAGCACGGCTGCCAGACCCTGCACGGGTCGGTATGGATGGAGCCTGGCTGCCAGACCCTGCACGGATCGGTATGGACGGAGCCGGGCTGCCAGACCCTGCACAGGGGATAAGCTGGAGTAAGGCACAGCTTCTTCCTTGCATCAGCCTGCACACTGGGAAATGGATTGTTATCTTGTAGCCAATATCCTGGTGTCTAGATCGATGTAGTGGAGGGAGATTAACATAAGTAATTCAAAGCATCAGGAAGCTGGAGTGGAAGCCACTTCAGTTCATGCATGACAAGGCTCTGTGATGTCAGCGATGGAGCCCCTGCTGCACCTGTGATGATGATGCCCAGCTACTGAGCCACGTGAGGGGAGCAGGTGGTGGAGAGCTTGCAAAGCCCTGGCAGTCGAGGGCATATGGACATCTCTGCACCTCCATGTAACCCCGTCTGCTCACAAATGGGGGCAAAGCCTGGCCGTAGGACTGACTCGGTCACCACTAGCCCTAAGCAGGGTGAGGCAGCTGAGATGCAGCTGACCGAGGGCTTGGGGAGACACAGTTGATTCATGTATAAAAACGCCAGATGAGGAGGGCGACTCAGCTGCAGATGGTCGATCTCTGTGCAGTGCGGGATGGGAGCAGGGACCTCGCTGGACGGGGGGGTTATTTTAGCTATGTAGGTGGCTAGCCCTTCTCTGGGGCAGCTTTCTGTAAAGATACCACATCTGGGTATGGCTGAGCTGGACTCTTGGCAAAGGGCTGCCACACTCTGCCTCAGAGGGGGCTCTGTTTTGGTGGTGGGCAAGTGTCCCCTCAGGGCTTTGCAGAAACAAACCCAGCCCTGCACACACCAGTGGCAGGGTCTTTACTCACATGAGTTCTCCTATTGGCTGTGCAGGATCAGGGCTCCTGGCGTATATTTCCATATTGCAACCTCCTGATTCTAAGAGTGTCGGCAGAGGCCAGGTCTGGCCATTCCTGCCTTCCTGAAGCCTTACCCAGCTGTTCGTATCTCCCCAGTCCCTACAGCAGGCAGACAATTACTAAGGTCTTGTTATTAATTTTGTAAGGAAGCCATTAGCATGCCTGGTATGTCACCACAGCCTGCGCTAATTAAGCCCGAGTATATATTGCATGGGCCCCTTTCAAGAACATCATTTCAATTAACAGATAAGATGGATCTTTCAGGAAATGTCCAGATATTTATGATGAATCACCTTATTGTGGGATGGGCATCATGCTGAGGAGTATTGAACGGTGCAAGGACTTTAAATACTTTGGGTTGTAATTATGCTGCCCTGACGTTGTCCTTATCGCGCGGAACATTTGTAAAGTAGGCTGATTTTATCTATATTATTAATTTTTGCAGGGTGAATATTTTATAATAGAATTTTCTAAAACTGAATACAAATAATCTTCCATACGGCAACTTAGAAAGCAACATGAAAAGTCGACGTCCAAGGTTGTTCGCCTCGAAAGGCCATCTCGCTTGAGATTGCCACGTGAGTTGCTGTTCAGATGGCGAACGGTCAGCACTCATCGCCAGGTCGCTAGCACGGGTCATGCCGAAGCACTGAATGGGTAGGGCCGCCCCAAGGGGGCCATCTTCCACCCCATGAAAATAGTAACAAGAAGGAATCGTTATAACCTTTACACCAAGAGCCTCCTTTGTTCAGAGCATTGTCAGGGTTTTCACAGCAGCGCCAGCACAAAGCTCAGATGTGTCCCTTAAGAAAGTCCTGTGAGCACATGGAGACCTGAGGTCTTCCCCGTGTGGGTCAGGATGCCTAAAGCTGTCCAGGGCCCTGCATATAGGTGCTGGAACTAGGGGTGCTGGGGGTGCTGCTGCACCCCCTGGCTTGGAGTAGTTTCCATTATATCCAGAGTTCACCGTTTAGTTCAGTGGCTCTCAGCACCCCACTATACACATTGTTCCAGCGCCCCTGGCCCTGCACGTGCAAAATCCTGCTACTCAACAGAAGCAACAAGAGAGGCCGGGTGAAATGTGCACAAAGGCCGTTCCAGTTCCTGTGGATGCTCGGCCCTCCTCAGGGATGCTGCCGGGTGTCTGCATCGCGCCAGCAAGTGCTAGCGTTCCTAGTGATCACTGCAATGCAATGGGTGTATTTTAAGGCCCTGCATTTCTTCCTGCATCTCTTTCTGATGGGGCTGGTGAACCTGCTTCTCTGTGCAACCTCTAGCTCCTGGTTTGGGAACTGGGTCTAGAACATGCAGGACAACACCCTCTGAACTGGGCAGGTGTGTGGCTGGCAGACTCAGGGGAATGGGCACAGAGCTTTTCCCCTCCAGGTCTGTAGTGGTCAGTCCATCGGGCCCAGGGCCATCCTTAGGCATACGCAGCATATGCAGCTGCGTAGGGCACCCAAAAATGTGAGGCACCACCCTCACTGGCCACAGCGCGGACTCCTCTCCTCTCCGGCCCTCCCCTGCGCTGGACCTGCAGGCTTCTCCCGACCGAACCCAACCCCCTGGCCCTCACTCCTTGGCTGGCCAGCTGAGGGCTCCGGCTTGGGTGGGGCCTCATGGGGCCCGGAGCAAAAGTGTGCATGTGCGTGAACAGGGGGAGCCAGGCCAGGCGGGGGAACAGGCAAGGCTGGGAACACAGCAGGGGGGGATACCTGGAAGCTGGGAAGAGGGAGGGGGAGCCAAGCTCGGGGGGTAGAGCCAGGCGTGGGACTTCATGGAGGGGGGGCGGAGGAGGAACCAGGCTGGGGGGAGCCGGGCTGGGAAGGGAAAAGAGCGGGGAGGGGGAGGGGGTTCTTTGTCTGGCTCAGTGAGCAAGCAGCGAACACACTAGGGCCTCCTGGGGAGCAGGCTGGTGGTCCCGGGGGGCAGGGGGGAGCAGCTGTTCCCAGCAGCCCCACACTGTACCTGTCCCTCTCTCCTCTTCTGCCCACATGCCCTGCTCCAGCAACTCCCTGCAATCTCTCTCCTAGCCTCCTCTTCACTCTGCCTCCCACTTCTCTGAAGTTTAAGCCCAGAGGCGGAGGAGTCCTCTCCTCCCTTTCCTAGCAGGGATCAGCAGCAGACGCGGGCTGGGAGGAGGGAGAGGCGCACACACAACCAGGCTGGGGAGGAGGGAAAGCTAAAGGAAAAGAAAAGAAGATGGTCTTTGCTTTTCCTGCCCATTCACAATATTCCAGTGTCAACAGGAGGAAACGGAACCTAAAACAACGGGAGGAGGGGGCTGTACCTGGCGCAGAAAAGCAGCAATAGGGCTGCAGAATGCAAGGGAGGGAGCAACCTCTTAGCTGGGAAGGAAGATGGACTCACACTTGACAAGGCTGGAGTAGCTCAAAACTTTTATTTAGGGGAAAGAGACATGATGTTTTTTCTTGCGGATCCAAGTATCTCCAGGGCTGTCTCTCAAGCTGGCAGCATTTTGAAGGAGGGAGAGTTCTAAACAGTGCCGAGTTGAGTGGGGTTTTAAAGGTCCCTTCAAGAATGCAACACCTTCTTCCTCCCCCATGGGAAAGACCTTTAAAACCGGCCTGAAATCATCCAAACCAAGAGCCACTGTTCATACACGACTTGGTGGTTTCTGGCTCCGGCCCCACTGTTGGAGCGTTGCTGAAACCGCCTGCAGTGTTATACCCAGGACCAGGACAATCCCACTGAGCCGGGTGTGGCAGCCAGGGGTATAAATCGGGGCAGAAAAAAAGCCTGGTGCCTGCCTCTAATTTCTGTTCTTATTAAACTGCATGTCCCAAGCACCTCTTCACGTGTCAGGATGAGAGGGAAATGCTCTATGTTAGGAGAAGGAAAGACCACTTGGGAGTTGATGGCCCAGAGTGGTGGCAGACAAGGGCCTGGATGGGGGATGGACTCAGCCATATTTCCCTTAAGTTAACGATCCTCATTCACACCTGTGTGTCAACTGTCCACATTGGCCATCTTGTTGATCACTTCAAAGGTTTTTCTTCCCCTGCTGTTATGGTTCCTCTCAATTAATTAGCCTCTTAAGGTTGGGATTCGCACGTCCACCTTATCATGTTTCTCTGACTGTATAAATATCTGTCTACTGCATGTTCCATTCCATGCATCTGATGAAGTGGGTTCTAACCCACGAAAGCTTATGCTGAAATACATTTGTTAGTCTCTAAGGTGCCACAAGTATTTCTTTCTTTCTTATTTCTTTTTTGTCATTCAAATGGATTTTGGGTCACGGCTGACATCCCAGCCATCATGTAAAACGCTTCCCTGTGGCCCTTTGACCTGCACACAGAGGTATCTCACTGCCAAGTCCCCATCCGGGGAGGAGAAGGGAGGGGGGAGGCTACAGGGTGATCGCCCACCTCCATGCAGCCAGAGGCCTCTGCTTGCCACTGCTATGCTGCAGCCTCCATATTTATTTATTGACAACATTTGCAGAATTTTAAAATATTGTGCACAGAATTTAATTTTTTGGTGCTAAATTCCCTCAGGAATATGGAGTGCTGGGCACTTGGGGGGGCTGTGAGAGGGGTGCTGGGCAATGCGGGGGGTCCGTGGGTGGGAGATCGCTGGGCATAGGGATCTGTGGTGGAGGGCCACTGGGCATGGGGATTGGTGGGCATAAGGGGGTGGTGGGTACTGGGCAGGGGGGCAGTGTGGCGGGGCACGCTAGCAGTGCAGGGCTGGGTTTGGGGGCGCAGGTGGGAGGGTTAGGGGCGACACAATTAAACTGTTTTTAATAACGTGCATGTGGCAAGTTTTCCAATACTGTCCACTTGTGTTTGTGTTGCTAAGAGCAAGTTGAATATGGGGGCACCAGTTTAATAATACTGCGTAGGGCCCCATAAATCCTAAGGACGGCCCTGATCAGGCCAGTCCCTGGCCAGGGCAGCCCAACCCTGCCAGTCTGTTTAACCAGCCCAGCTCCCATCACTTCCCTCCAGAAATGCAGCTCCAGCCGAGCCGTGTCGCTGACATCCTGCCTCACTTGTCCCATTTGTGACATCTCCCCCTGGCTCCCAGGTACAATCCCTTCTGCCCCCCCAAATCACTCCCCTCCATCCCTGGGGTTTACACCCTTCAGACATACCATTCTCCCATCCCCCCATCCCGGCTGCAGCTTAACCCAGCCCTAGGCCTCCGCCCTGACCTGTGCTCAGACATCAGCCCCAGGACCTGCTCCGGGGCTTGACTCTGAATCCCCTGGAGTTTGGCCCAGTGCAGTGCAGTGTTGCAGGGTGCTCACACCAGGAGCGTCGCCAGCTTTTTTGCTGCCCTAGGCGGCGCCTCCAGGAGAAGCTAACGCTGAAATGCCGCCGAGGACCCGGGCGGCCGAAGATCCTGGCACTGAAATGTTGCCGAGGACCCGGGTGGCCGAAGATCCTGGCACTGAAATGTTGCTGAGGACCCGGGTGGCCGAAGATCCTGGCACCGAAATGCCGCTGAGGACCCGGGCGGCCGAAGATCCTGCCGCCGAAATGCTGCCGAGGACCCGGGCGGCCGAAGATCCTGGCACCGAAATGCCGCTGAGGACCCGGGCGGCCGAAGATCCTGCCGCCGAAATGCTGCCGAGGACCCAGGCGGCCGAAGATCCTGCCACCAAAATGTTGCCGAGGACCCGGGCGGCCGAAGATCCTGGCACTGAAATGTTGCCGAGGACCCGGGTGGCCAAAGATCCTGGCACTGAAATGTTGCCGAGGACCCGGGTGGCCGAAGATCCTGGCACCGAAATGCCGCTGAGGACCCGGGCGGCCGAAGATCCTGCCGCCGAAATGCCACCGAGGACCCGGGCGGCCGAAGATCCTGGCACTGAAATGTTGCCGAGGACCCGGGTGGCCGAAGATCCTGGCACCGAAATGCCGCTGAGGACCCGGGCGGCCGAAGATCCTGCCGCCGAAATGCCGCCGAGGACCCGGGCGGCCGAAAATCCTGCCACCGAAATGTTGCCGAGGACCCGGGCGGCCGAAGATCCTGCCACCGAAATGCCGCCGAGGACCCGGGCGGCCGAAGATCCTGCCTCCGAAATGTTGCCAAGGACCCGGGCGGCCAAAGATCCTGCCACCGAAATGCCGCTGAGGACCCAGGCGGCCGAAGATCCTGCCACAGAAATGCCGCCGAGGACCCAGGCGGCCGAAGATCCTGCCACCGAAATGCCGCTGAGGACCCGGGCGGCCGAAGATCCTGCCACCGAAATGCCGCTGAGGACCTGGGCGGCCGAAGATCCTGCCGTCGCCGCCGAAATGCCGCCGAGGGACCTGAAATGCCGCCCCCCAAATCCTGGTGCCCTAGGCGACCGCCTAGGGTCACCTAGTGGTAGTGCCGGCCCTGGCTCACACCAGCACTGTAGGAAGCAGGGAGCCCCCGGCCGCCCACCCCGGGCATGCTGGAGAGCTGGCGAGATTGCCTTGCTTTCGGGTTTGGTGCCAGGCTCAAGGACCAAGCTCCTGGGGGTTTGCTGAGGCCAGGCAGCTTTCCCTCCCAGGAGCCTGTGAAACGGGGCGGTGGTGGGTCTGGGCTGCCCTGCCGAGGAGGAGCCGGGCTGTGCCTGGGGTGCAGAAGAAGCAGACGCTCACAGTGACCTTGGGGCCTGGGCTGGGAGCATGGCGAGGGGAGGGGAGGGGGCAGGAGCACATGGAGCCCTGGAGGTGGCAATGCTGCCGGCACAGCCCAGTCAGCCTGGCCAGGTTTGCTGCTACACCCTGCCGCATGCTCCGGCTGACTCTCCCCTCTCACTCCGGCTGGCCTGGGCGGGGGCCTGGTGTGGCTCCTTGGGGGCAGGGTGGGGAGACGGAGCTCCCTGCGGGGGATGGGGAGGGCGGGGGGCGCAGTGTGCTTGGGGGGCTTGGCATGGTGCTGCCTCTGCTGTGTATGAATGAGAGCCCTGAGCCCGACCCCGGGGCCCGGGCTCCGTCCCCACCCAGGGAGCGTGGGGGCAGCAAACGGCCGAGGAGAAGGCAGTGCCCATGTGACCCACAAGCACAGTGCAGCCCTATGGCGAGAGGGAGGCTCGGAGGAAGAAGTGGCCCATTGGAAGGGTTTGTGCGCTGCCCCCCAAGCCACTGGCGAGCGAGCCGAGCGGCCCCGCAGAGCAGGCCCAGGCCCAGGCCCAGGCCCAGGCCCAGGCTGGCTCCGCACGCCCCTGCCGGGCTGGGTTCCCCTGGCTGCCAATGAGGAGTTGTCTTGGCTCCGACAGCCGCGCTCCACCTTTTATTGTAATTGATTCTGCATCGCCATAGGAACCTGCTCCAGAGCGAGCACCGAGCAGCTGCCTCCCTGCGCTCTCCCTCTCCAGGAGAGACTCGGCTCCTTCCCCCGAGATGGCAGGCGGGAGTCGCTGGGCCTGAGGGGCCGGCCCCCCAGGGCCAGGCAGGTACCTGTGTTTGCAGGGGAGGGCGGGACAGCGTTTCAGGGCAGGCTGCAGCATGGGAAGTTCCTTGCGATGCCAGGCTGGGGGCATCGGGCGGGCTCGGGGGTTCTCCTGTGACGATGCCCAGACAGCCGCAGCCTGCAGGGCAGAACGGGGCAGAGCTCTGCGTCTAGGGCTGGGGCCGAGGAATCACTGGCCTGCGTGTCCCCGGCACCACCCATGTGCACGGGGACGACAGGCTGGTGCCAGCGCCGGGGCCATGTGGGCTGAACTCTGAGCCTGGGCCCAGGGGATTCCCCCTCCTCTCTTGGCTCAAAGCATCACCTGGTTCTGACTCCATGGCCCCATTGTCCAGGAAACCAGCAGGGTGGAGGGACTGCCGGCCTCTCTGGGCCAGTTCCACATGGAGCTCAGAGAAGCAGCCAGTGATGTGCTAGATGGCGTGTGAGGGCAGCACAGCAGAGCACGCCCGCCCCCGCCCTGCCTCCTGCCCCGGGTTAGACGTGTGCCGCAGGCGGAAGGGAAACGCAGCCGAGCCGTGGTGTCAGAGAGGCCAGAAGGGCTGCGGGCTGGCAGGACTGGAGGCAGCAGAGGGGACTGGTGACCCAGGGGGTGGGGCAGGCTGTGGGCCAGGGACCCACAAAGTGACCTTTGATTTCTGGGCTCCAAGGAGGCCCAGGCAGGATCACTAGAGGCTGGCACCAGCAGCAGGGCGGGGAAGGCCACGGAGCAGCCTTCAGGGGCACAGGTGGGAGCAGGAGTGTTCAGAGCTGGGGGCAGGGCCCAATTCTGCCCTGGCCAGCACCTCGGGCTGCTGTTTGAACTAGTGCAAAGTGAGTGTGAAATACCGTGGGTCTGAATGCCGGCATCCTGCCCCAGGCAGCTGTGGTTTGGCTCTGGTGCAAACAAGGACGCCTGATGCAGGCCAGGGTGGCACCAGCCGGTGGGCAGTCAGGTTTTCCCAACTGGTCAGGTGCTCTGTGGAAGGGGTGGTCTGTTCTGCTTTGGCCAAATGGCCGTCTGCCCAAGGATCGGGCCCCTCCACGAAGCATGGGGCCTCCCAGAGCTGATTGGCACCTGCTGCCAGGTACCAGAGACACATGCACTGAGGCTGCACCCACAGCACAGACGTGGAGACAAAACTGTGGGGGCATATTTTGCAAATTGGACTTCCACTAGGGATGCCACTTACCGCACCCAGCACTGAACTGCTGCCACCTCTGGGTGAACCCTGGCAACTGTGCCCTGGTGCAGAGTAAGACTAGACAGTGTTTGGACAGAGAGTGAAGCAGGGGGCCATCTCCAGCTGGAATCACACACCATTGTTACTAAAGGCAGCAACTAAACCTCCTTCAAAAGTCCTGGTGGGACTGTGCATGGGAGGGAGGGTTACACCTGCAGACCGTGGTTGCCACCTCCCCTCCACTGGGGCTGGCCTGGGATGTAGGAATATCTTGTGGCAGTGAGTCCCCCAGTGCAAAAGTAGGTTCTACATGAACAAAATGCCCCTTGGGGTGCAATAGAGCGTTCTATGCAGTTCGATAACGATTTATCTCTAAGCTATGGTGCATACTGTGTGTTTTCCATTAATCTCTCAAATTGATGTGATGCTGGCATGGCAGGGGTTGTATTTACACTGGCAGCCACTCAGTAACCCCCTGGGATTCATTCGTTAGTTGGCATCAGCAGCAACGTTTAGTGAAACAACTAATCTAAACCCTGTAAGATTTGAATGACTGATGCTCCAGGGTAATACAATAGAGCCATGCATGGGGACATGCTTCCCGGAAACGCACAAGCCAGCTGCAGCTCTCGGCAGGAGAGAGGGCAGGAGAGCCTTGGACAGGCAGAGAGGTGGAGGAAGTGGGTTCAGTTTTGGGGATGTGCATGGGGGTCTTGTCTGCCACGGCTTGAAGCGACCCTTTCCACCTTTCTATTTAGCGTCTTCTGCCCAAGAACTCACTTGCTAGACACAAGCCCGTGTTTCCCTGCATTCTGAGCAGGGGTTTGTTTCCTATGACGGTGACGTTTGCAAGCATGCTGAGGCTCTCAGTAGAGAGACACAATGCAACAAGAGACCAGATGTCAACAGCCAGGGGCACGCAGGGCCTGAACCTGTGAGAATCAAGTGCCCTTAAATTCCAGCTAACGCAGAGGAGGCACCGACAGGGTCATGCCCTGACTCTGAACACCGGCATTGTGACAATGCCTAGCATTAAATCGCTTCGCTGGCTGGCTGTTCTTGGGGACAGAACAGTCATTTTTAACCAGTCAGTTGGACACTGGCGGTTTCCAGGATGATCTCAGCCACCAGAGACACGGGATGATTCAGGAAGATCTCCCCAAGGAGCAATAACCTCACAACGCTCCATGGCCAGGATACAAGAGACTCATTCAGCTGAGATCTCCTGTGGGTTACAGCATCTCTCTAGCTGGCCTCCAGTGCTCCGGAACCGTGGCCGGAACTGTCGTCTAAGATGGCCAGCTAAGGAAAGCACAAACCATGTCGTATCACCTCGCTGCAATTGGCAGTTGACGTAAAGCATTTTGGATGCATATTCTTCAGGGTGACGATTCCCCTGTAAATCATGAGGATCGAAACACCGAGGCATTTGTTTCCAGCAGCTTGTCAAATGAGGATTGTTAATGTGAGGGCAGGAGTGATGCACGTTGCTCTAGCTAGTGACTGTTATCCGAGCTGCTTTTCCATATTCAGACATACTCCACTTTGGACATTATTGGTGCATGCCCATGTAAATGTACTGGCTCCTGGTCCCAGTGGCTGGTGACGATTTACCAGTAACGCTGGGTGAAGGGAAATCAAAGCCAGAGCTAAACCCAGCCACTGGGGATTCTCAGTGTGTGGGCTGGGAACTTCTCTCCATTGACCTCCATGTAGCCAAAGCCCCAGCAGGATCAGGGCCGGCTCCAGGCACTAGACGAGAAAGCACGTGCCTGGGGTGGCACATTGTAAGGGGCGGCATTCCGGGGATTCTTGGGGCGGCACATTCCAGCCGCCCTGCCGTGATTCTTTTTTTTTTTAGCTACGGCAGCCCGGTCCGCAGTTCCGGAGCCCCCGGCCAGCTCCACATGCTCCACCAGTGCCAGCCCAGCCCTGCAGGGGCACGGACCCCAGCCTGGGGGGTGGGGGGAGGAACTAGCGATCCCCGCTGCTCACCGTGCCGTCGGGCTCCCCGGGACGTGCCACTCCCCGTCGCCTGCACCAGCCTCCACATCCTGGGCCGCTCTGAGCCCAGCCCGGCCGAGCTGCCGTTAAAGGAGCGGCTGAGCCAGCACCTCCTGCAGCCCCCAGGGGCTCTGCTTGCCTGGCTGGGAGAGGTTTCCCGAGGCTGGAGCGGGGAGCCTCTCTCGCCCAGCTGCAAGTGGGCTGCAGTGCCTGGCTGCCCACGGGCGAAGGGAGAGGGCGGGCGCTGCCCTTCACCCCCTGCGAGCCGCCTTAACCGCCCTGCACGTGCTCCCTGCGGCCGTCGCTGTTGGGTTTTTTGCTTCGGCAGTCTGGCCGCCTTTTCGTTTTTGTTTGGGGCCGCAAAAAAGCTAGAGCCGGCCCTGCCCTGAGCGGGGAAGCTCACTGAAGCTGGGCTAGAGCCAGTCTGCTCCCGGAGATCTCCTGTCTGTTTGTCCCTGTCTCCCCAGAGCCAAACCTCCAGTCAGCTCTGGCCGAGGGGGCGGCAGGACTGGGAAACCCGCTCTTTTGCCAAATCCCCCCCCCCACGTGATCCCCCGGTGAGCTGTGTGGTCCGGGAATGAGGAAGAGCGCCCCACAAACCTGCAGGCACAGCCCCTATTACCCCTGTCTGTGCCCAGGGGGTGAGGTGGTGGACAGGTGTCTGGGCAGCCCATGAGAGCTGCGCCTTGGGGGCACTGGGCATGGCCTCAGGACATCGTCAGGTGGGGAGGGCTCAGGTGTGCTGCCCTGTGGCTCAATATGGCCCCTGACCCCAGGATGGTCCTGTGAGGGCACCGCTGGGCCCGAATCTCCCCTGGGAGCAGGAAGGCGGGTTTAGCCTGAGCCATCAGACCCCCCAGAAACCCCGTCTGCGGGAGAGGGTCTGGTGGGGTTTGGGGGGGGGGCGTGGGGGGAGCTGGGGAGGTCCTGCCAGTGCACTGGGCTGCTCATCAACTGCCCCAGTCCTGGGCTTGTCCCCAGCTCAGCGGGATCGCCCTGTAGATCTTGTGACCCCTCCCCACGGCACGGGGAGGGGCGGTGTCAGCGCAGAGAGCTGCAGAGAACTGAGTGAACACTCTCCATCCAAGGCTCTCCATACTGAGCCAGTTTGCTAGTTTTTTGCAGTAACTCTCCATTCTCCGACTGAACATTTAATTCATGTTTCTGCTCCTCCAAAATATCCCTTCAGTGTCGCTGAATGGTGACAATCAGTTTCCTTTGTAACTGAATTCTGTCCCCATTAAGCAATTGACTTATCTCACGGAGAGAGATTTTTTTAGTTACTAAGGGAACATGAATCTTAACAAAAGTCAATCAAATATTCCTTAAATAACAGCCGCATTCATTAACTGCTTTATTGAGCTGAATCTGTTCAAAATTCCCTGCAAATGACGAGCTGATTCTCTGCACTGTACGATGTCTCCAGTGATGCCGGGAAAGCAGGGGAGGTTATTGCTGAGCAGAGATGCCTGTGTGTAGTCACGGTGATCTGAGGAGGGAGACCACCGCTAGCCCCGCTTTGCAGGGATGGGTCTCTGTTCATCACAGTTACGCTCGGCGTTAGGTGAATAATGGGAACCGGGTCCCACGTGCTGCCGAGGGCCTGGCTCTGTTTCCATCCGGCCCCTGTGCAGCATTGCTGCGGGAAGGAGTCCTGCGGTGGGGGTTCCCCGGCAGCTGGGGTCCCTGGGGGGTGGAGGGGAAGCTCCCTTGCAGCCCCGTAGAGGGGTGTGGCTGGGGAAGGGGCGTGGCTAGAGGAACTGGGTTCCCTGTTTGCCCAGCCCTCATGCCGGCTGGTTCCCATTCATCTGGCCTCTCAGCTCCTCCTAGCACAGGAGGTTGTGGGCACGGAGGGATCTTCGCAGGCCACGCTCGGGGAGCTCTGCTCACACAGGGCATGTCTCTGCTGCGGCTGGGCGCAAACCATGCAGGGACTGGGAGGGGGAGCTGCCCGGGGCCCAGCCTGCACTTGGAGTTTGCAGCAGTGCCTCTGCTGTCGGGCAGTCAGTGGCTCTGCCATCTTAGCCCAAGCTCTCAGAGCGCACTCTTCATCAGAGCGCCACACAAAGAGGGCAGTGTCGTTAGCCCCATGTTACCCATGGGGAAACTGAGGCACAGCAGGGGCAGTGACTTGCCCAAAGTCGCCCAGCAGAGCAGGGCACAAAGCCCCATGCTCCTGAAGCGCCGTCTGGTGCTCTGCTCACTAGGCCATACTGCCTCCCTCGGAGACTCTGGCCTGTGCTGCGGCAATCCGGCGCCTCACTGCCCATGGGGGTGCTCTGGGAGGCACCGTGCCTCAGGGGGAACAATCTCACCAGCCTTACTGGGCGAGTGCCTGCTGCCACCTCCAGCCACTCCCTACGCTTCTCAGCAGAGGCCAGTCCCAACCTGTCCCCTGTCTGGGGGCCCCTTGCCCCGGAAATGCACGGGATGAGGCCCACACGGCCTGGTCTTTGTGACGCTCTGGTTAGTTTTGCTTCCTGCAACTCACTGAGCACATTTACCCAGCCACAGGAGGCAGCTTTCTCTGAAGCAAGGCCAGCGGTGCTCACAGGGGCGCCCACCGCGCCTCCAGGGCGACAGGAGACATGGGGCACTCCCAGAGGAGTCAGTGAGGAAGGTCTTCAAGGGAAGAGGCCCTGAGTACAACACTGCCACTTCATCACCAGCGCTGGAGAACCATGGGCAATTCTGTCTGCATCCAAGCCTCGCACAGGATGGACCTCAGAATCTTGGAACAAGAAGATGGCGGAGACCCAGGAGGAAGCCCTGGATTAATAGCAAAACAGGGGATCAATAATGCACTGACCATATTGTTTTCTGCCATAAATAATAGAAAATACAATACACACAAAGGAGAGAGCAACTGGAAAGACAGCCCGCGCGTGGGCTGAGCAAGCGTTTCAATGTGTTTGCTCTTGGAACAGCTACAGACTAGCAATGGGCCTGAGCTAAACAGCTCAGCATGGCCAACACTTGCAATTTTATTGCAAGCCTCATAGTATTTGAGGTTTCACTTAAAGCCCCAGCTCCTGGAGTCAGGGGATTCCAAGAGACTCTCAACGTTCATACAACAAAGGAACTTGCTAGCCCATGTGGCTGGGAACACCTGTCCCCCTAAGGGCTCTGAAAGTCGAAAGCAAAGAAACAGAAGCGCCCAAGTTCTTATATTTAAAAATAGCTCCTAATTTTGCCTGGCTAATGGGCATGGCACCCGGGTCCCAGCCACACAGCCCTTTGCTACTCTTCCCTGCTTCTGGTGTGCAAATAAAGGACTAAAGACTGTTCAAGATACCCGAGAGGTAGTGCCCACAGCTCTCTGCTTTTCTAGGCCTGGCGCCCCTGAGCGCCCTTGAGGGGCAGTGACCACTAATGAGCTTTCAGAGCAATGGAGTGGAAGAGGCCCCCATGAATTTGCCTGGAGGAGCTCCATGGGGCAGGGTCACCCGAGTTCCTGTCTCATGGACTTCCCTCATGGGTCAGGAACTACTGAGATCCTGCATCGTTCGTGGCCCAGCAGAGCTGCGTCTGTCTGCGTGCATGGGGATACCCGCTCCCAGCTGCATGGCAGACTCATAGACTCATAGACTTTAAGGTCAGAAGGGACCATTATGATCATCTAGTCTGACCTCCTGCACAATGCAGGCCACAGAATCTCACCCACCCACTCCTGGAATAATCCTCTCACCTATGTCTCAGCTATTGAAGTCCTCAAATCATGGTTTAAAGACTTCAAGATGCAGAGAATCCTCTGGTAAGTGACCCGTGCCCCATGCTGCAGAGGAAGGCGAAAAACCTCCAGGGCCTCTGCCAATCTACCCTGGAGGAAAATTCCTTCCCGACCCCAAATATGGCGATCAGCTGAGCCCCGAGCATGTGGGCAAGACTCACCAGCCAGACACCCAGGAAAAAGTTCTCTGTAGTAACTTCTAACATCCCATCATTGACCATTGGTCCTATTTACCACTGATGGCAATTAATTGACCTTTGACTAAGATCATGTTATCCCATCAAACCATCCCCTCCATAACCTTATCTAGCTTAATCTTGAAGACATTGCACATCATGTCCGCAATCCCCCTTCCCTTCACGCCAGGATCTGCATCACCAAAGATGTGCAGGGTCCTCCCCCTGCCCCTCGCCATATCGGGGGCAGGGGCTAACTGCTGGTTTGCTCTGCAGGGCTTGGCCAGCTGGTTCCGTGCCAGGGAGGCAGGAGTTAACTGAGCCACGATTTCATCTTTCCTCTGCTCGTCAGACGCTGGGAGGCTGAAGTCAATAGGAGGCTGTCTGTGCGGATCTCCGGCATCAGCAGCTCCCGCACTCCCCACTGGCGATGGGTTGCTAAGGAACATGACTCCTTCCGTGCCCACGCTGGTCTCGCCTACGCCTCCCGTGAGCCCCCAGGCCTGAGGCACTGACTTCTCACACACAGCACACGTGGGTGGGGCGAGGCACTTGGACCCAAGGGGGTGTGGGGCAGCCCCCTCCAGAGCACAGGGCACTGGATCTGGGGCTGGCGGAACGTCATCCAGTGCTGACATGAGCAGAGGAGCGGGGAGGGCAGGAATGCAGGAGAGCTTGCATGGTGGGAGGGGGAGGGTCCCCACGCTAAAAGCCAGCCTGCCCTCCCCTGCCCTCACAATCCCATCCTCCAACGTGTGGGGACCGGACGCCTTAGGGCCCACGACATGCTACATAAGCACAGCGGCCCGCCGCAGCCAGGGCCCCAGGGACAGTGAGGCTGCCACTCTCATGGTGACGGGACCAGGCAGGGCTGGAACTGCCTCCCGGATGAGATCACAGTCACCCTGAGCCTAGATGGGAAGCTCACGCCAGGCCGAACTGAACCAAACCAAACCTGCGCCCAGGAGAAAGGCGAGAGTCCAGGACTGAGATTGTCACGTCAAGTGAGGCGAGAGGCACTCAGAGAGCTCTTGCTGGCTAGGCTGTATGGACCTGGCGGGAGACCCTGCTGCAGGGACTCGGGGGGCCAGGTGAGAAGATGTCAGGGAACCAGACCCAGCACCCGGAGAGGCCCCAACATCCCTCTATCCAGGAGCGCATGGTGGAGCTGGGCAAGGGCGGAAATGGAGGGATGTGACAAAGAAAGGCCGAGCGGGGGCACCAGGGCCTACATGGCTCTGAGAAGGGAAGTGCTGGGCAGAAAGCCCATAGGGAGAACAGAACATAAGAATGGCCAGACTGGGTCAGACCAAAGGTCCATCTAGCCCAATATCCTACCTTCCGACAGTGGCCAGTGCCAGGTGCCCTATTCATTTCATTTGGTGACCCCCTAGTTCTTGTGTTATGAAAAGAAGTAAATAACACCTCAGTATTTAATTTATCCACACTAGTCATGATTTTATAAACCTCTATCATATTCCCCTTAGTCGTCTCTTTTCCAATATGAAAAGTCTCAGTCTTATTAATCTCTTGTCAGATGTCAGCCGTTCCATAACACTAATCATTTTTCTTGCCCTTTTCTGAACCTTTTCCAAGTCCAATATATCTTTTTTGAGATGGGGGTGACCAGATCTGCTCACAGTATTCAAGATGTGGGTGTACCGTGGATTTATATAGAGGCAATATGATATTTTCTGTCTTATTATCTATCCCTTTCTTAATGATTCCCAACGTTCTGTTCACATTTTTGACTGCCGCTGCACATTGAGTGGATGTTTTCAGCGAACTATCCACAATAACTCCAAGATCTCTTTCTTGAGTGGTAACAGCTAATTTAGACCCCATCGTTTTATATGTATAGTTGGGATTATGATTTCCAATGTGCATTACTTTGCATTTATCAACATTGAATTTCATCTGCCATTTTCTTGCCCGGTCACCCAGTTTTGGAGATCCTTTTCATAGATTCATAGATTCTAGGGCTGGAAGGGACCTCGAGAGGTCATCGAGTCCAGCCCCCTTGCCCTAATGGCAGGACCAATTACTGTCTAGACCATCCCTGATAGACATTTATCTAACCTACTCTTAAATATCTCCAGAGATGGAGATTCCACAACCTCCCTGGGCAGTTTATTCTAGTGTTTAACCACCCTGACAGTTAGGAACTTTTTCCTAATGTCCAACCTAAACCTCCCTTGCTGCTGTTTAAGCCCATTGCTTCTTGTTCTATCCTCAGAGGCTAAGATGAACAAATTTTCTCCCTCCTCCTTATGACACCCTTTTTGATACCTGAAGACCGCTATCATGTCCCCTTTTTTTGTAGCTCTTTGCAGTCTGCCTGGGACTTAACTATCTTGAGTAGTTTTGTATCATCTGCAAATTTTGCCACTCTCTGTTTACCCCTTTTTCCAGATCATTTATGAGTATGTTGACTAGGACTGGGCCCAGTACAGACCCCTGCAGGACACCACTATTTACCTCTCTCCATTCTGAAAACTGACCATTTATTCCTACCCTTTGTTTCCTATCTTTTAACCAGTTACCAATCCTTAAGAGGACCTTCCCTGTTATGCTTGCTTAAGAGCCTTTGGCGAGGGACCTTGTCAAAGGCTTTCTGAAAATCTAAGTACGCTATATCCACTGGATCCCCCTTGTCCACATGCTTGACTCCCTCAATCAATTCTAGTAGATTGGTGAGGCCTGATTTCCCTTTACAAAAACCATGTTGACTCTTCCCCAACAAATCATGTTCATCTCTGTGTCTGACAATTTTGTTCTTTTCTATAGTTTTAACCAGTTTGCCCGGTACTGAAGTCAGGCTAACTGGCCTGTAATTGCAGGGATCACCTCTGGAGAAATTTAAAAAAAAATTGGTGTCACATTAGCTATCCTCCAGGCATTTGGTACAGAATGAGCTGAACGAGGTGGAGCAGCAAGCTGCAGGGGCCTGGGTAAGTGGTACAAGGCCCTAGGAGTGTGTGCTGCTTCCCAGGCCCGGCCAAGCACAGTGCCCGGCTGGAGGGTTTGCACGTTCCCCTCGGGGGGCCCGGAGCCACCCCATGTTGCTTGGCCCTTTCATTGTGGCTCTGGGGACGTCTTGTGCTAAAAAGTCAAAGCGGTTTGATCTGGGAGATGTGTGGGGAGCAGCGTGGTCCTGTGGCAAGCAGGACCACTTGAGTTGCCCTCGTTGTGATACCAACTCCTTCGGGGGCAAGGCTGGCTGGTCTGTACAGCGTGGCTAAGAACGGAGTGCACGGGGTGGTGGGCTGTTCTGCGCAGATCCCGGGGAACAGGGGGGCTTGGAGCACATCCAGGGGAACTCAGCATGCTGCAGCCTTAGGCACTGCAGTCTCCCAGGCCCTTGAGGGTCTGAGATCAGTGCCTGGCTTTGCAGGAGCAGTTCAGCTGTGGCTGATCCGGAGCCAGGCTGGGAGGGGAGGTGGATCCGACACAGGCAGGGGCCGGTGCTGCTGGGTTTGGTTCAGGGCTGGCTCTGTGCGGGGGGGATCCGGCATGAGGCTGACACACGCGTTGTCAGGGAGACATTCCTGTCACATCCGCTGCTCGCTCGGAGCTCTGGAAATCTGTGCTTGACCGGCTGCCTGTGGGCTCTGAGTAACTCCGGGCCCTCCCCCACCCGTCACCTCCCCTTCCCCTCAGCATGGTCCTGGTGGAAGCTGCAGGTGGTTGTGTGGTTGGGGGAGAGGAGGGAGGCGCGTACACTGCGGTGAGCAGCTGGCCTCCTCTATGGGGGGTGTGGGGGAGAGTGTGCGGCTGTCCCCATGCTGCGCCCCTGCTCAGGATCTCTCGGGGGCCCTGCAGGGGAAACCGAGCCCTCCCTACCCTGCACAGGCCTCCAGCCCTTCTGTCTGGGGGGCAAAGGGGGCAGAGAGTGAACAGGAAGGCAGGGGTGAGAGGGCAGATTGGTCAGAGCAGAGCTGAACTGAGAGGCAGGAGACCATCCTGCTCATCTCTTGAGAGCCCCCATGGGGCTCTGCTTCCCAGGGCCCATTCTGCCAGGCGGGGATGGAGAAGCCAAGTCTCAGGGTCTGATAGCAGGAGGGAAAGGAGGGGAGAAAGGGGAAATACTGTGGAGGGCATTAAACTCCCCCAAAGCTTCTGTGGGGAGAAAACAGGTCCCCCTCCCCAATCCTGGACTGGGTAGGTGAGAACCAGGCCCCTGCTCCTCGACTGGGGCCTTGCGATGTTTCAGCTCCTGCCCTGGCTTTGCGTGTGTCGGGGACCCCTGGACTCCGACTCCCCTGTATCCAGGCCCTCCTGCAGTGAGTGCCCCTGGTGCTCACAAGGGGTAAGGTAGATGCTTTCCCTGCCCTGCGTGCCCTACATTAGGAGGATATTAGGTTGCTTCTTTGCTTGGGGTCCATTGTGTTGCACAACGCAGGCCACAGCATCTCACCCACCCACTCCTGCAATAATCCTCTCACCTCTGTCTCATCTATTGAAGTCCTCAAATCATGGTTTAAAGACTTCAAAGTGCAGAGAATCATCCAGAGAATCCTCCAGCAAGTGACCCATGCCCCATGCGGCAGAGGTAGGTGAAAAACCACCAGGGCCTCTGCCAGTCTGCCCTGGAGGAAAATTTCTTCCCGACCCCAAATATGGCGATCAACTAAACCCTAAGCATGTGGGCAAGACTCACCAGCCAGACACCCAGGAAAGAATTCTCAGTAGTAACTCAGATCCTACCCCATCTAACATCCCATCACAGGCCTTTGGGCGTATTTACCGCTGATAGTAAAGATTAATTAATTGCCAAAATTAGGCTATACCATCCCCTCCATAAACTAATCTAGTTTAATCTTGAACCCAGATAGGTTTTTTGCCCCCACTGCTTCCCTTGGAAGGCTGTTCCAGAACTTCACTCCTCTGATGGTTAGAAACCTTCGTCAATTTCAAGTCTAAACTTCCTGATGGCCAGTTTATATCCATTTGTTCTTGTGTCCACATTGGTACCAAGCTTAAATAATTCTTCTCCCTCCCTGGTATTTACCCCTCTGATATATTTAAAGAGAGCAATCATATCTCCCCTCAGCCTTCTTTTGGTTAAGGTAAACAAGCCAAGCTCCTTGAGTCTCCTTTCATACGACAGGTTTTCCATTCCTCGGATCATCCTAGTGGCCCTTCTTTGTACCTGTTCCAGTTTGAATTCATCCTTCTTAAACATGGGAGACCAGAACTGCACACAGTATTCCAGATGAGGTTTCACCAGTGCCTTGTATAACGGTACTAACACCTCCTTATCTCTACTAGAAATACCTCGCCTAATGCATCCCAAGACCGCATTAGCTTTTTTAACGGCCATATCACATTGGCGGCTCATAGTCATCGTGTGATCAACCAATACTCCGAGGTCCTTCTCCTCCTCTGTTACTTCCAACTGATGTGTCCCCAGCTTATAACTAAAATTCTTGTTATTTATGCATAACCTTGCACTTCTCACTATTAATTTTCATCCTATTACTCCAGTTTACAAGGTCATCCAGATCTTCCTGTATGATATCCCGATCCTTTTCTGAATTGGCAATACCTCCCAACTTTGTGTCATCCGCAAACTTTATTAGCACATTCCCACTTTTGGTGCTGAGGTCAGTAATAAAAAGATTAAATAAGATTGGTCCCAAAACTGATCCCTGAGGAACTCCACTAGTAACCTCCCTCCAGCCTGACAGTTCACCTTTCAGTATGACCCGCTGTAGTCTCCCCTTTAACCACTTCCTTATCCACCTTTCAATTTTCATATTGATCCCCATCTTTTCCAATTTAACTAATAATTCCCCATGTGGAACTATATCAAATGCCTTACTGAAATCAAGGAAAATTAGATCCACTGTGTTTCCTTTGTCTAAAAAATCTGTTACTTTCTCAAAGAAGGGGAGATGAGGTTGGTTTGACACGATTTTGTAAAACCATGCTGTATTTTGTCCCAATTACCATTGACCTCAATGTCCTTAACTACTTTCTCCTTCAAGATTTTTTCCAAGACCTTGAATACTACAGATGTCAAACTAACAGGCCTGTAGTTACCCGAATCACATTTTTTCCCCCTTTCTTAAAAATAGGAACTATGTTAGCAATTCTCGAGTCATACGGTACAACCCCTAAGTTTACAGATTCATTAAAAATACTTGCTAATGGGCTTGCAATTTCATGTGCCAGTTCCTTTATATTCTTGGATGAAGATTATCTGGGCCCCCCGATTTAGTCCCATTAAGCTGTTTGAAATTGGCTTCTACCTCGGATGTGGTAATATTTACCTCCATATCCTCATTCCCATTTGTCATCCTACCATTATCCCTAAGCTCTTCATTAGCCTCATTAAAGACTGAGGCAAAGTATTTGTTTAGATATTGGGCCATGCCTAGATTATCCTTAACCTCCATCCTCAGTGTTTAGCAGTCCCACTTCTTCTTTCTTTGTTTTCTTCTTATTTATATGGCTACAGAATCTTTTACTATTGGTTTTAATTTCCTTTGCAAGGTTCAACTTTACATGACTTTTAGCCTCTCTCACTTTATTCCTACATGCTCTGACCTCAATAAGGTAGCTTTCCTTGCTGATCCCTCCCATCTTCCACTCCTTGTATGCTTTCTGCTTTTTCTTAATCACCTCTCTGAGATGCTTACTTATCCAGCTTGGTCTACAGCTCCTGCCTATGATTTCTACCCCCTTTCTTGAGATGCAGGCTTCTGATAGTTTCTGCAACTTTGACTTGAAGTAATTCCAGGCCTCCTCCACCTTTAGATCCACAAGTTCTTCAGTCCATAGAATCATAGAATCTCAGGGTTGGAAGGGACCTCAGGACCTCAGGAGGTCATCTAGTCCAACCCCCTGCTCAAAGCAGGACCAACCCCAACTAGATCATCCCAGCCAGGGCTTTGTCAGGCCTGACCTTAAAAACCTCTAAGGAAGGAGATTCCACCACCTCCCTAGGTAACCCATTCCAGTGCTTCACCACCCTACTAGTGAAAAAGTTTTTCCTAATATCCAACCTAAACCTCCCCCTCTGCAACTTGAGACCATTACTCCTTGTTCTGTCATCTTCTACCACTGAGAACAGTCTAGATCCATCCTCTTTGGAACCCCCTTTTAGGTAGTTGAAAGCAGCTATCAAATCCCCCCTCATTCTTCTCTTCTGCAGGCTAAACAATCCCAGTTCCCCCAGCCTCTCCTCATAAGTCATGTGCTCCAGTCCCCTAATCATTTTTGTTGCCCTCCGTTGGACTCTTTCCAATTTATCCACATCCTTCTTGTAGTGTGGGGCCCAAAACTGGACACAGTACTCCAAATGAGGTCTCACCAGTGCCGAATAGAGGGGAATAATCACGTCCCTCGATCTGCTGGAAATGCCCCTACTTATACAGCCCAAAATGCCGTTAGCCTTCTTGGCAACAAGGGCACACTGTTGACTCATATTCAGCTTTTCATCCACTGTAACCCCTAGGTCCTTTTCTGCAGAACTGCTGCCCAGCCATTCGGTCCCTAGTCTGTAGCAGTGCATGGGATTCTTCCGTCCTAAGTGCAGGACTCTGCACTTGTCCTTGTTGAACCTCATCAGATTTCTTTTGGCCCAATCCTCTAATTTGTCTAGGTCCCTCTGTATCCTGTCCCTACCCTCCAGCGTATCAACCACTCCTCCCAGTTTAGTGTCATCTGCAAACTTGCTAAGGGTACAGTCCACACCATCCTCCAGATTGCTGATGAAGATATTGAAAAAAACCACTTCCCTAACTAATTTCCTTAATTTTTTAAAGTTAGCCCTTTTGAAATCAAAAACCCTAGTCACAGATCTATTTTCGTTTATCCTTTCATTCTGTTTGAACTGGATTAGTTCATGATCACTCGAACCAAGGTTGTCCCCTACAACCATTTCTTCTGTGAGGTCCTCACTACTCACCAAAACCAAATCTAAAATGGCATCCCCCCTTGTTGGTTCAGCTGGTTCCTTGTTCACACTTGGTGAAGGAATCCGTCAGCTATCGCATCCAAGAAAATCTGAGCCCTATTATTATTACTTGCACTTGTCCTCCAGTCTATATCTGGGAAGTTGAAGTCTCCCATGATCACACAATTCCCATTAATATTTACTTCATTAAAACATGAAAGAGGTCTCTCTCCATATCCAAATCAGATCCCGGTGGTCTATAGCACACCCCAAGCACTATCCCAGGGGAGGCTCTAGTAGCTTTCTTCCCCAATGTGATTTTTGCCCAGACAGATTCTGTCTTATCCATTCCATCACTTCTTATTTCTTTACCGTCCACCTCACCATTGATATACAATGCTACTCCCCCACCTTTACCTTTATTTCTGTCTTTCCTAAACAGCACATACCCTTCAATACCTGTACTCCAGTCATGACTACTATTCCACCATGTTTCAGTTATTCCTATAATATCTGGTTTCACTTCCTGGACCAGTAGCTCTAAGTTCCTCCATTTTGTTACCTAAACTCCTCGCACTGGTGTACAAACATCTTAATTTTTGCTGTTTGGCCTCGCTCACATTCTTTACCCAATTTGGTATGGACATTGTACTGCCAGTATGATCTATTTGACTAGTATCTACACCACCCTTTCTCCTTATGGCCATTCTCCTACCCCCGGCTGTTTCCTTTCTTATTTCGTTTTCTTCCCGTCCCAGGGGTGAGCAGCAGCTCCCAGTGCCTTCCGGCGCCCTGCCGCCCGGCCTGGCTTGCTCTGCTTCCCTGGCGCTGCAGCTGCCCCTCTCCCCGCCGGAGGTGGGACGCCATCTGGGTGGTTCTAGAGCTCTGGCCGGGACACCAAGACACCTTCTCTCCCCCGCCCCCGCCCCTGCAATGCTGCTGCCCTTTGTGGGTTTGTTATTAGACCTTTCCTGACCCAGGGTAGCTAAGGGACCGTGCCCCTGAAGCTCCCCAGCCGGGAGGGTGACCAGACAGCAAGTGTGAAAAGTCGGGACAGGGGGTGGGGGGTAATAGGAGCCTATATAAGAAAAAGACCCCAAAATCGGGACTGTCCCTATAAAATCGGGACATCTGGTCACCCTGCCAGCCGGGGAGGGGGTGGCTGTTGCTGGGGCCTCCCCAGTTCACTGGCCCAGCGTGACCCCAGCTTCTCTAGCACTTTGCACGGAGCAGCCAGCGAGAGCCCGGTTCTGCAGCGTGTTTAGAGGGAGCACAAACGCCCTGACCCAGAGGACCTGAGCGTGGCCTTCAGCCACCAGCCTTGAGCAGGAGGGCGGAGGGGCAGGTGGAGCTGGCCCAGCCCTAGTGCGTCCCTGTGCACTGGGGTTGCACAACGTACCCCAGCTGTTGGGTGGCACAGGGTGCTCCCCCTGGCACCAGCCCCAGGCTGGTGTGGAGGGGCTGCAGCCATGCAGCCTCCTCCTCCTCTGAACCCAGCAAGAGGGCACAGCTCCCCGGACTGTGTGGGGACCAGGGGGCTGCTGTGAGCAGCCTCTGCACAGCCACATGGGGGCGAGCTTCTCCATCACCTCTGGCCATGCACGGTCTGGCTGGGCCAGAGGGAGACCCAGAGAGACAGAGGCACAGAGAGACTAAGAGATGTGACCCCCCCGCAGCCCTAAGGACGCATACGCACCCCCACACACGCTGCCCACGGCCCTGCCACACCGGGAAGCACAGCCCGGGCCTGGCATGCAGGTGTGTGAGAGAGGCCTGGCTCTGCAGGTTTCCCTAGCTCAGGCTGGCCTGTGCACTTAGTCTTGCCTTGGTTTGGCTGGAGGGCGGCCCGCTGGGAGTGCACAGCTAGGGGCCCGTTGCCCGGCTGCTGCACATGAACCGCTCCATGGCTGGGCTCCAGCAGGCAGGGCGCAGTGCTTGGGAGCACTCTCCAGGTGCCGTGGGGTTTGGCAGGGCTGCTGCCCGAGGGTGCTGTGGGGTCACATGCAGTTAGTAGGAGAAATGCAGCATCTGCTCCTGGGGCAGAAGAACTTTCCGCTGTAATCTCAGCAGTGCCTCGAGGGAAGCCCCAGGCTGGGCAGCAGCTCACAGGGTCTCATGGGGCTCAGGTAAGGCCATGGCAGGTTGGCTGGAGCTGCCAGGACTGGTTGCTGTGGGCTGAGCCAGTGTCCTTGTGGGCCCAATGCCCTGGGGTTAGTTCGAGATGCCCTGGCTGCCACAGCAGCACTGGTGCCATCCCCATAGAACATGCCCCAGTTTGCTCATAGCTGGGCCCTCTCTGCGCCTAGTTTTCAGGCTGGGGGATGGACCGTGAAACACCCCCTCGTGCGGCCTGGGGCCGCCCCTGTGTTCCCAGACATCAGTGACATGAACTGCAGCGGGCGTTTGGCACTCAGGCCTGATTCACCTGCTCGCAGCGTGGCGCCAGGCGAGTTACACTGGGGAGAGCCAGGGCTGGGCTTTGCTTTAACATGAAGACACCCCAACAGCACGTGAATTCGGAGTCCTCAGAACGTGCTATTCTCTTTGCTGCTACAATGGGGAGCAGCGTCCCAGCCTGCTGGGTGCTGTACAGACACCTGGGGAGAGACCAGCTCCGCCCCCAGAGAGCTCAGCCTAACGAGCCCAAACAGACACATGGTGGGAGCGGAAATGACTTTCCCAAGGTCCCACAGCCGTGGCTGAAATGAGACCAGAATCCAGGTGTCCGAGCCACTAGCCCATACTGCTCAAGGGGCCTTTGTCTTGGCTGCTCTGTGAACTGGACTGACCCGCCGTGGGCCTGTCGAGGCTGGTCCGCTCTTGGTGACCCCTGTGGATGTGTTGGAAACTCCCCCACCATGACAGGGAAATGCAGGGAATGACAGAGGCCAAAGGAAGCCCGTTCCCTGCTGGGCGCCAAGATCTACCCACAGGCAAAATGGCCCAAGAGCCCGGCCGGAGGGCTGAGTCTTCAGCCCCAAATCTCACTGCTAAGGAGCCTTGAGCCCTCAGGTAGATCTCGGAGCAATCACCAAATGTGGGGGCGGGGAGAGAGGGAATTCCCTTACAGGTTTCGGTAACACCCCCACCCCCGGAGAAGCCATCGTGGGTCGTGTTTGAGTGATCAGCTCTCTACGGTCACCCAAGGAAATAAGCTGCCAAAGCCCCATCAGACGGAAACGACGGGAGTGAAGGCCCTAAAGCGGGTACAACATGGGGCAGTGCTAATGCAGCCCTTCCCATGCTGCCCGTCAACGCCATGGACTGGCAGCCCTGCGCACACGGTGGAATGCCCCACGGCAGCTGTTCCAGGTTTACAGCATCTCCAAGCATGGCCTGAGCCTGCAGCGAGGTGGGCATGCAGACACCTGGCATCAGGAGCTGCATGTGGCATGCCACGCTCAGTAGCGTCAGCTCCAAGGGTGCTGCTGGCAGGAGGCAGGCCCCCACCGCCATGAAAAGCAGGAGTTACAACGAATGCATGGCGGGATCTCTGTGCCATTCGCTTGTTCAGCCTGTAGGTCGTGCTGAGGGACCACATTTTCAAGCTTCCCTTGGCAAGCATGAGGGCTGGAAATGCACTTTCAAGGAAGGGCAGCTGAGATGCGCCCCTGATCTCAGGGCTCCAGGAGCTGGGACTTGAAGAGAAACACCCCATGGATCAAGGCTCACACCAACATGACAGGCATTGTCCCCACTGTGAGTCACCCCTGAGTTCCTGTGTCTCTGAGCAGTCTGCCCTGCCCCAGCCAGCGAGTAGGGCTGCTGGCTGCACTCAGTTCTCTTGCCAACAAACCTTGTTTTCTGCAGACGCTCGATTCCAGCAAAAAACCTTGTCATGAGCCGCTTGTCAGCCAGCTCTGGTATTTATCACTCCCCACTCCCTGGAGAGGGACGCTTCTCCAGTTAGGCTGCAGCCCCACCTCCATGTGCCCTAGGGGAGCAATTGCACCCTGGCAGTAAAGGAGAGCAAAACGCAGAAGTGACGGTTCTGCAAAACCCATTGCTGGGGCAGGGCCCATTTGTGTCTGATGTCGGCTTGCCCAGAGCCCAAGGGACGCAGCGCTGCCCACATTGGAGAGGCATGTTACTCACAAAATAACACAAGCAGCTCAGTCTGGGGGAACCATCCCCCCGGGTGGGGCAGTGACAGGGCAGCAGCTGGGGCGGAGGGGCAGGGACAGCCCTGGGCTTTAGCAGAACATGTTGAGTGGGTTGGTGTGTGGGAGCCCTACAAGCAGTCTCATGCTCATCTCTTTCCCTTTCAGGAGCTCTTGGCTGGAGCAGCTGGGCTCCCAGCCATGGACTAGCCCTGGGCACAGCTGAAATCCAGAGCTGGCTCCATCGCCAGGTGGCGGCCAGCGTGCTTGGGGCCGGGAAGATGGCTGCCGCGTGACCAGCCCGCACCCTGGCCCAGCTCCCCGCGTGGCGGGCGTGCTACGGCACTGCAATGAATGATGCATCAACGCTGGATTATGAACTGCTGTCCCCCTCCCTGGTGGAGCCCGCGGCCCCCGGCCTGGGCATGGATGCTGAGCAGAAGACGGTCTTCGCCTTCGTCATTTTCCTCCTGGTCTTCTTGGTGATGCTTATGGTGCGCTGCTTCCGCATTCTTCTGGACCCCTACAGCCGCATGCCCGCCTCCTCTTGGACTGACCACAAGGAGGGGCTGGAGAGGGGCCAGTTCGACTACGCGCTGGTGTAGTGGGCCAGGAGCTCAGTGCGCCGCCCCCGCCCTTGCCTTTCCCTGCCCCCACGGGGACGCTGCCATCTGGGAGGGCGGAAGGGGCCTGCCTGGGTTTGTCTCTTTTCTAGGCACTTCTCCATTTTCTCCTCAGGCTGCAGCACCGTGCGCAGCTTGGCTATTTGGGGGGATCTGGTGAGGGGGTGCCTGGGGTGGGACGAGCCTGGTGAGCCCTTGATTCAAAACAGGCCCCCCCCCGATGGCATTCTACCGGGCTTCTCAGTGTTGTGTGCTATGGGGTGGGCAGGGGTGGGGTGGGGGAGCACGTGCTGCGGGTCAGGTTTCTCAGGGTTTCTGGGCCGGGGGGCTCCGTACCAGACATGGCCTGAGCATGGTGTCTGACGCGGGCTGCCGGCCATTGTATGCCCAGGAC
Organism: Chelydra serpentina; assembly: GCA_037349315.1. Classification (NCBI taxonomy): domain Eukaryota; kingdom Metazoa; phylum Chordata; order Testudines; family Chelydridae; genus Chelydra; species Chelydra serpentina. Next base: position 2,443,784 of record JBAIAC010000192.1, read on the forward strand.
AGGGCTGTTCGGTTCTGTGCCCGGGTGGCTGAGCCCTGCCTGTCGGGGCGGGGGGGGGGGGTTGTTATAGGCTCCTCAAGTGCTGGCTTCTGTGACTTTCCATTGGTGTAACAGTCCCCAGGCAGGGTGCCCCACGCCGTGTGAGCTGGATGCTGCTGGTGCCTGCCCCACATATGAGGAGCCCTGCCGCCCGAGTGCCATCAATGCACAGCTCCCTCCTTGGTGCAGCGCCCCCTATTGGCGTTACACTTATCGAACACCCCCTGCCCCCCGCCCCAGCTGGAGAAAATGCCTCTGACCAAAAGTGCAGCCCCGCAGCCGACTACAGAGCTCCTGCTACAGCTGCAGGGCACAGGCAGCCCGGCCCGCTCGCCCTGGATGCTGCAGTGACAGGAAGGCGCTAATGCACCCTAGGGAGCTGTGGGCCTGCTCCCAGCGCCTTTCCCAGGCCTGCCAGCGGCTCAGCGCCAGAGGTACTGGCTCTCCCCTTGCCAGCGCGCCATCAGGAGCGGCTGACACCTCCCAGCTGCCCAGGGCACAGGGAGCAGAGCTGACGTGATGGAGCTTTGTCTGGAACAAGGCCTCACTTCCTGCCTCCTGCCCAGGGCCATGCTAGCCTTCCAGGGCGAGCCACAGGCTGCAGTCGGGCTGTAGCCAGGGGCTGGCAGGAGGGTTTGGGGTGAGGGTGTACAGCTGAGGGGTGCGCCCAGGGGACAGCAGACCCTCCTCCTCCCCAGAACTAAAGCTGCACTTCTGCTAGTGCCGCCCAGCTCCGCCTCCACACCATGTCTCTGGCCCCACACGCCACCACGTCCCCCCATGTGAGCCAAAGCTGGCCATAGGCCCCACCCACCACATCCCCCGTGACCCAGAGCCAGCCCCACACACTGCCACGGTCCCTGTGTGAGCCCAGTGGGGCCCCGCAGGGATCGGTTCTTGGCCCTCCACTATTTAACATTTTTATCAATCATAGAATCTCAGGGTTGGAAGGGACCTTAGGAGGTCATCTAGTCCAACCCCCTGCTCAAAGCAGGACCCATCCCCAATTTTTGCCCCAGATCCCTAAATGGCCCCCTCAAGGATTGAACTCACAACCCTGGGTTTAGCAGGCCAATGCTCAAACCACTGAGCTATCCCTCCCCCTCCTGTAAGAAATGACCTGTAAGAAACCATAACACCATCACTGGTAAAGTTTGCAGATGACAAAATCGTTGACGAGGACAGGCCACTACCAGGGTGCGATTTGGCTCGCTTGGTAAGTTGATGTAAGAAGTATAGGTGTCATATGCCTTGAAAATACATTGGTCACAGCTCTTCTCCTCTATCTGCCCTTCTAAATAACCGCAGCCAATCACCCTGGTGTATCAGCCAAACCCTTAGCTTCCTCCTTGAGCTAAAGGCAATGAGGATCGATAGGGCCTGGCCCAGCAGGTGGGGCATCTTGTCTGGGGAGCACAAATTAAGCTAAAGTTAAACGACACAATTCCCAGGAAAGGAAAATTCTGATGCTTGATAAGGATCCTCCCAGCTGTTGATAGTTATTGACACCAAAGAGTCCTTTATTCACTAGTGGCTAAGTGAATAACTCTCTTCATCTAGCTAAAGAGACCCTGTACTGGGCAACAGACAAGAATAATTGCCCCCTGTCCTGTGCCCTATTGCCTCCTGTCTTGGGGCCACCCTCCCCCCCCACCCACTGTTTCCCCTTTCAGAGTGCTCAGGAACTCCACTAGAAGCTCTCTTGCCTCAGTAATATCCTTTCTTGGGGCTGGTTATTACAAAATTACTGTGCCAACAGCCCAAAAGGCAAGTGGAACACACAGTCCATTTATCACCCCAGTGCAGGTAGTCCTTAAAATCCCAACATCATCCACGGACATAACACAGCCTGCACTCCGGTGTCTTCTGCCATGGTCTACCAGCTGGAGTTCAACCCTGCTGCTCCTAGCAGGACCCCCACAGCCTCTCTGCATCCCTCACTCCCCTGGCCCTGGTGCTGTTCCCTGGGCTCCAGCTCTCTTGCATGGAGAGGTCAGTAGGTTAACCCCTCTGCTGTCCTCTGGCCTCCAGCCCTTGGCTCCAGCACTCTGGCTTAGCGCCAGCAGGTACTATTCTCTGGCTCTGAACCTCTGGCTTGGGGATGTCAGCCAGCAAACCCCTCTTGCTGCTCTCTTGGCATCAGCCTTCCCCCAGGCACCTCCTCCAGTCCCCTGGCCTCTGGCAGCACTGCCCTGCTGCTCTCTGGACTCTCACTCCCAGGCAGCTCTCACCTCCCCTTTCCCAACTCACCAGGTTGCTCTTCCCTTGAGGCTTCAGGTGCCTTCTTGTAATCCCAACCGGAGTGAGCTGATGAATTACAGGTGCACTGGCTCTGCCCCCTCTTGAAGAGCCGGTGTCAGCCTATGACATTTCCTTGGTACGACCCAAGGACCGGGAGTGAGTATGGAAGGAGTTAAAACAATGAGAACTAACTTGTGAAACCTGACGGTCAAATGGGGCACACTCCTCGTTCCTCCAAGAAATCCAAACCGCTTACCCCTCCCCCCAAACTCGACAGTTGTTTGCCTTATTAATCAGATCTTCATCTTTCTATGTGAATAATCTGTCTTGTTCCTCCAATGTAATGTCTCGTGTCCTATGAGAAGCCCGGAAAGATGTGCAGAGTGTTAGATATAATCCAAGAATATATGGACCGTGTCCTCTAGATTTAGAAAACTAGAAGGGATTTTGTTTGTTTTCTTTGTTAATGATTGTTGCACTAAAGAATGGTATGCATTGTATGGCATGAGAAGAGATAACAATACTACATAGGACTAGATGGGGCCATTTGGATCATCGAGTATTGCATGGTACAGGCACTGAACCAAGGTATAACTTTGGAATATTAAGAGAAATTGCTTAAAGGAGGGATCCCAATTCAAAGTCAGGGTTAATACTGAAATATAATCCATGACATTAATCAAACCTAAAAAAACCCACGACTAAAAGGAGCATTGAAGAAATTTGTTATATGACATCACCATCTACTGGACACTGATGGAAGTAACAAAGAAACAGCGTTGAAAGTTGAGAGTCATTTAGAAAGCATCTAATAGAAACAAGAGGGCAGACACCTTCCAGCTAGCTCTGAAACCAGGGTACATAAACCTGAAGTCATTTGGGACCTCAGAGCTTGCTGAACCCAGTAACCAGCCTCTCCCCTTATCCAGGCTCATGGGACCAAGAAGAATTTGCCATGTTTGCTGAACCTCCATGTGTGGATGACTCTCCTCATTCAGGGTCACAGGTCTAAGCGGGGGTTACTGAACCCACAAATAAGGTGCAGAATCCAGCAGCGTGACTGACATGTGAACCAGCTGTGTGGCAAGGATCCCCCATCCCAGGGTTAACAAGATAAGAAGAAGTGATGAGAGTCTGTTTCAAAGATTAGATTTCCGTCTCTGTTCTTTAACTGAAGATTTGCGTTAGCTCACTGAGTCTACTCCCTTTAGTGAGACTTCAAGTAACCAAACTTTGGATTTTAACTAACTAACGCCGTATGTATACTCTCCTTATAAGTCCAAGCAGACTGGAATAAGAGCGATTTAAACTGTAACTTTAAGCAATTGCTTTTGATATTTTAAACTTGCCCCTTTCATACCAAACCATTCAAATAGCAGGGACCACATTCTTCAAGGTGCCTTTAAAACAAGTGCATCCTTACTCCTTGGAGAGGTATTAGGAGTGTATTAAACGTATTAGAAGTACTAAAGAATTGATGGTTAATGATCATAAGAATGGAATAAGAAATCTTGGTGGTTTGCATTGTTCCTTGGTATAACTGCTGAGCCTCAACCCTAGTCTATGACAATTGCTTGCAAGATTGTATCTATATGTTCAGTAAATGCCTAAGAACATTGGTTGTGTCTATACTTGGTTGACGAACTGTTGATTGTATACTTTTGTGTTTCTGGGTGAATTAAATAAACTGTTGATTGGTTAAGTACATCAAGTGATCTTTTGTCATCCTGATTTAAGAAATACTGTCCTAGGTGTAAGTTGACCTGAAAAGAACGTTTTATTTAAATTAGTAAGACAATGTTCCTTGGAATTAATAAAAAGGGTTTATCCTAATTAAATTCCATTTCTGTATTGGCTACAACACATAGAAGTTTAGCAAATCTACTTTGATTTATAGACTACAAGGCAGAAAGACCCATGGTGACCATCTAATCTGACCTCCTGCACAGGTCAGAGACCTGCCCCCAAAATATTTCCTAGAGCAGAGCTTTTAGAGAAACAGCCAATCTTGATTTTAAAATGGCCGGTGATGGACAGCTCACCTGCTCTGCTTCCCGCAGCTCCCATTGGCCGGGAACGGCAAACCGCAGCCAATGGGAGCCGCAACCGGACGTACCTGCGGAGGCGGCAGGTAAACAAACCAGCTCGGCGTGCCAGGGGCTTATCCTGAGCAAGCCGCAGACTGAGTTTGGGAACCACTGGTCTAGATCCATCCTCTTTGGAACCCCCTTTCAGGTAGTTGAAAGCAGCTATCAAATCCCCCCTCATTCTTCTCTTCTGCAGGCTAAACAATCCCAGTTCCCTCAGCCTCTCCTTATAAGTCATGTGCTCCAGCCCCCTAATCATTTTTGTTGCCCTCCGCTGGACTCTTTCCAATTTATCCACATCTTTCTTGTAGTGTGGGGCCCAAAACTGGACACAGTACTCCAAATGAGGCCTCACCAGTGCCGAATAGAGGGGAATGATCACGTCCCTCGATCTGTTGGAAATGCCCCTACTTATACAGCCCAAAATGCCATTAGCCTTCTTGGCAACAAGGGCACACTGTTGACTCATATTCAGCTTTTCGTCCACTGTAACCCCTAGGTCCTTTTCTGCAGAACTGCTGCCCAGCCATTCGGTCCCTAGTCTGTAGCAGTGCATGGGATTCTTCCGTCCTAAGTGCAGGACTCTGCACTTGTCCTTGTTGAACCTCATCAGATTTCTTTGGGCCCAATCCTCTAATTTGTCTAGGTCCCTCTGTATCCTGTCCCTACCCTCCAGCGTATCAACCACTCCTCCCAGTTTAGTGTCATCTGCAAACTTGCTAAGGGTGCAGTCCACACCATCCTCCAGATCGTTAATGAAGATATTGAACAAAACCAGCCCCAGCACCGACCCTTGGGGCACTCCACTTGATACCGGCTGCCAACTAGACATGGAGCCATTGATCACTACCCGTTGAGCCCTACGATCTAGCCAGCCAGTTTTCTATCCACCTTACCGTCCATTCATCCAGACCATACTTCTTTAACTTGCTGGCAAGAATACTGTGAGAGACTGTATCAAAAGCTTTGCTAAAGTCAAGGAATAGCACATCCACTGCTTTCCCCTCATCCAGAGCCAGTTATCTCGTCATAGACGGCAATTAGGTTAGTCAGGCATGACTTGCCCTTGATGAATCCATGCTGACTGTTCCTGATTACTTTCCTCTCCTTTAAGTGGTTCAGAATTGATTCCTTGAGGACCTGCTCCATGGTTTTTCCAGGGACCCGGATGACTGGAAAAAAGCTAATGTAGTGCCCATCTTTAAAAAAGGGAAGAAGGAAGATCCGGGGAACTACAGGCCAGTCAGTCTCACCTCAATCCCTGGAAAAATCATGGAACAGGTCCTCAAGGAATCAATTTTGAACCACTTAAAGGAGGGGAAAGTGATCAGAAACAGTCAGCATGGATTCACCAAGGGCAAGTCATGCCTGACTAACCTAATTGCCTTCTATGATGAGATAACTGGCTCTGTGGATGAGGGGAAACCAGTGGATGTGCTATTTCTTGACTTTAGCAAAGCTTTTGATACAGTCTCGCACAGCGTTCTTGCCAGCAAGTTAATGAAGTATGGGCTGGATGAATGGACTGTAAGGTGGATAGAAAACTGGCTGGATGGTCGTGCTCAACGGGTAGTGATCAATGGCTCCATGTCTAGTTGGCAGCCGGTATCAAGTGGAGTGCCCCAAGGGTCGGTGCTGGGGCCGGTTTTGTTCAATATCTTCATCAACGACCTGGAGGATGGTGTGGACTGCACCCTTAGCAAGTTTGCAGATGACACTAAACTGGGAGGAGTGGTTGATACGCTGGAGGGTAGGGATAGGATACAGAGGGACCTAGACAAATTAGAGGATTGGGCCAAAAGAAATCTGATGAGGTTCAACAAGGACAAGTGCAGAGTCCTGCACTTAGGACGGAAGAATCCCATGCACTGCTACAGACTAGGGACCGAATGGCTGGGCAGCAGTTCTGCAGAAAAGGACCTAGGGGTTACAGTGGACGAAAAGCTGAATATGAGTCAACAGTGTGCCCTTGTTGCCAAGAAGGCTAACGGCATTTTGGGCTGTATAAGTAGGGGCATTTCCAGCAGATCGAGGGACGTGATTATTCCCCTCTATTCGGCACTGGTGAGGCCTCATTTGGAGTACTGTGTCCAGTTTTGGGCCCCACACTACAAGAAGGATGTGGATAAATTGGAAAGAGTCCAGCGGAGGGCAACAAAAATGATTAGGGGGCTGGAGCACATGACTTATGAGGAGAGGCTGAGGGAACTGAGATTGTTTAGCCTGCAGAAGAGAAGAGTGAGGGGGGATTTGATAGCTGCTTTCAACTACCTAAAAGGGGGTTCCAAAGAGGATGGATCTAGACTGTTCTCAGTGGTAGAAGATGACAGAACAAGGAGTAATGGTCTCAAGTTGCAGAGGGGGAGGTTTAGGTTGGATATTAGGAAAAACTTTTTCACTAGTAGGGTGGTGAAGCACTGGAATGGGTTACCTAGGGAGGTGGTGGAGTCTCCTTCCTTGGAGGTTTTTAAGGTCAGGCTTGACAAAGCCCTGGCTGGGATGATCTAGTTGGGGTTGGTCCTGCTTTGAGCAGGGGGTTGGACTAGATGACCTCCTGAGGTCCCTTCCAACCCTGAGATTCTATGATTCTATGATTCTATGAGGCTGACTGGCCTGTAGTTCCACGGATCCTCCTTCTTCCCTTTTTTAAAGATGGGCACTACATTAGCCTTTTTCTAGTCATCCGGGACCTCCCCAGATCGCCATGAGTTTTCAAAGATAATGGCCAATGGCTCTGTAATCACATCCATCAACTCCTTTAGCACCCTCGGATGCAGCACATCCGGTGGCCCCATGGACTTGTGCTCGTCCAGCTTTTCTAAATAGTCCCGAACTACTTCTTTCTCCATAGAGGGATGGTCACCTCCTCCCCATACTGTGCTGCCCACTGCAGTAGTCTGGGAGCTGACCTTATTCGTGAAGACAGAGGAAAAAAAAGGGTTGAGTACATCAGCTTTTTCCACATCCTCTGTCACTAGGTTGCCTCCCCCACTCAGTAAGGGGCCCACACTTTCCCTGACCTTCTTCTTGTAGCTAACATACCTGTAGAAACCCTTCTTGTTACTCTTCACATCCCTTGCTAGCTGCAACTCCAAGTGAGATTCGGCCTTCCTGATTTCACCCCTGCATGCCTGAGCAATATTTGTCTACATCACACTCCCTGCTCAGCAATCCTGTCTCCAGGCTCAGCCCCCGCTGCCTGCTTTGCCTCCCCCCACCCCGGCAGGGAGCATGCAGGATGCCTCTGATCTGCAACAGCCCCATTGTGCCTCCTCCCTCTGCTGCCTGGAACCCCCTCGAATTAGCCTGTCCCCACTCCCGCGGCGAGTGCTTCAAGGGGTGGGGGGAGATCGTGGTGGGTCAATGGTGGTGATTCGTCCTCTCTCTCAGGGGAATATCAAACTGGTCTGAACGATGCACTGCAGCAGTAGGGAACAATTTGTCCATGACGGGGGTCGCTCTGTCTAAGGCGCCCATGGCCCCCGTGCCTGTAGGGCTTTCTCTGCGTAGGAGGTGGGTGCTGGCCCCGGTTGCTCAACAAGTGGAGACAGCACCATTTTCCTTTACCCATGTAACCCCTCCTGCGGCACCCTTGGCAGTCAATGGAAAGCCGCCCTTGCGGAGCAAGCAGAATCCCCAGGGCAGCCAGACAGGCATTGCTTAGCCAGCTGCTGCAGGGGTCATTTCCGATGTGACTTGAGAGCTCACGGTCTCCAGCTGCAATTGAGAGGCAGAACCATTTAACCCAAAATAATTTTATTGTTGCTGTTGCTTCTGATACAAAAAGGAATCCACAAAGAGACGCTTGCTCTGCGGGGCAAGGTGGCACCGCTTCTGCACTGGGTGTGCCCAGCGCAGCTGAATACCAACTAGCAAGAAATGTCACTAAACACAAATCACCACGCTAGACTGGAATGAATGAAAACCTTTCGCTTTCTCATTTGACACGTTTGGCTCAACACACACACACAAAACCCCACCTCTGCTAATTTATTATTATTATTATTATTATTCATGTTTTTAAAAGCACCTTTTGGTCAAAAAACAAAACGAAAACAGGCCACCTGTCACGTCATGAGGTCTGGTACTCTTGCAAAATTCAGCTTGTGTTGTTTGCAGCTGCATTATGCAAAAGAGTTTTCAAGTTTGATATTAGCCAAAGTACAGTATACACACACTTCCCCTACATGCCATGTGGTGGCAGCGTCCCAGGAAAGACCAGAAATGAAAAACACCCCCCCACCCCACAGTACCAAAAAAACTACAGGAATATGCACTCCTCACAACAACGAGCAGTCGTAACATTGGTGGTTATACATAAATATGAAAGAGTGGATGCAGTGCCGTAACCCTGACGATTCAGTACCAGCACCAGCTTCCGCGAGCTGAAAGCACCATTGATCTGGGGATCTATCAGGTAGTCTTGTGTGTTACCATGAGTGAATTAGCACCTTTGTTTCCTTTTGCTGATGCACAGTGTTGATGTAGAACCAAAAAAAACCCAAAACCGACACACACAAAAAACAAAGGGGGAAAAAAAAAAAAGAGTTTCATGCAAAACTAGAAAATGGCCTTGTAGAAAATAGCTTTATGAGAAATCCCCCTCTTGGCAGGAAGCAAGGGCTGTCAGTACGAGCCTGTCTGCTCAGGCCATCAGCGGCAGCAAGGAGACAGATTCTTTGCAATCCGATTTCGCAGATTGTTTTTAGTGCATTTAGTTTGTCTGCATTGACCAGAGGATTAGTATTTCTGACATCACATTGGAATCCCATATCTGCAAGTGCCCCCTGACTGTGGGTGTCTGGCCAAAGGTCCTGAGGTGAGTGACTCAAACCAGACACCTCCAAACTGGCACCCAAAATCACGGACCATTTTGAAAATATGGGCCTAAATGCCCACGAGCCATGTCCCTCTCCCCTGCGGCGCCTGCAGTGCCACTTCTCAGCACGCTTCTCCTGCTCAGGGGGACCTCTGAGGGACCTTGCAAGCGCTCCCAGAAATGGGCCCAGGATCCCCACGCTGGGCCAAGTAACTCCCAAGTCCTACCAGCAGGAAGGGCCTAGCTGTGCTGTGCTAAGACTCACTACATCTCTCATGGCAATTCAGTTTGTTCAACCACAATCAAAGCATACAACTGTCCGTCTCCCCCCAAAGCTACTCAGCACCTGCTGGTGACATAAGGACGTACGTTAACCTCTGCAGCGCTGGAGCTGTAGGAACGACCCTTCCAAACCCCGCTCTGTGGAGAGGGTGCCAGCAGTACCCGCTAGTATTGCACATGTTCCGAACACTGCAGTATTGAAGCCCTAAACTGGAACAGAAGCCTGCAGTCCTTCAGACTGGCTAGCTTGCAATGTGAGGTTACACGGCAGACTCCAAACTGGCCCTTCACGCCACGTGGGGCCAAATTAACCCTTTTTTGCCATGCAAAGGGACACAACGAAGGACCCGATGGAACACAGTATAAAAAGAGAGCGGCAGAGAGTGAGCAGCCAGGGTCAGCTGAGGAGGATTTTCCAGAGCACCATTACAGCAATGCAGAAGCAAAGGAAAAACCAGACACGCTGGGAAATGGCACCGATACAGCAGCTTCTCTAGAGGTCACGTCTGAGCTGTCCTCCGCCACCGCCCATCTCCTAGCTTGTGGCTGGCGAGCGGCCCTTGGCCAACGAAGACAGGGAGGTTTCAATGGGAAAATCCTTGTCAGCTCAGACTAACAGTGTCATGTTTAAGGGAAGAGGGCAGGGGATGAGAGCACAGAGGGAGACACAGCCCCAGACAACAGGGTTTCGAACCATGGACAAAGATTTCACAAGCTCTTTTGGGGGGTTGCTTGGTGCGTTACACAGGTGCTCTGTGAAGCAGAGTGGCCCTTAGCTGCCCAGGGCCCAGTGCTGAGTGAAGGGACACATTTCCCAGCAGTCGGACAGTGTGGCCGGCGAGGTGCTGGCATGGGGTGCGGCGATAGCAAAGGGGTTTGTTTCCAGGTGTGGGTGGCGCTGCTAAGAACTGTGCTGTGGCTGGCTGGGTGGCTGGTTGGTTCTCATGGTGGCTAGTAAAGCTGGAGCTGAAGCCTCATCCTGAGTGCTTGGCCGAGCTCCCCTGCCAAGTAGTCGAGGTCATTCTTGGCCTCCAGTTTCTGCAGTTCCTTCTTGCGGTACAGGGGCACGCTCACGATCTCCAGCAGGTAGGTGCCAGGCACGATCTTCTTGCGGCCGAGGTGCAGGTAGCTGAGTCCTTCTTTCTGGTGGATGCGGAAGTAGCCGTCCTCGTTCCCATGAGAGACCACGTAGCGCACGTGGTTCTCCAGGGGCTCTACAGCCGGCAGCAGCTCCAGGATGTGCTCCTTGTGGTCCAGGGCCGAGAGGTTCAGGCGCATGGGCAGGGGAGCATCGATGTCCATGCTGGCCAGACTCGCTGCGGGCTCCTAGGGAGAAGAAGGCAGGGCACCTTAGTGAACTGGCACAAAGGATAGTTTGTGGCCAGGCCCAGAAAGGCCTGGGTGTGAGAAGGGAGCCCACCCAGGCCACCCAAAGCAGCTTGGAGAAGTGGCTCCAGTGTAGGGCTGCCAGGTGTCCGGTTTTTGACCGGAACGCCCAGTCGAAAAGGGACCCTGGCCCTTTAAAAGGCTGGTCGGCGGCACAGCAGGGCTAAGGCAGGCTCCCTGCTTGCCCTGGCTCTGCACAGCTCCTGGAAGCAGCGGCATGTCCCTGCTCCGGCTTCTATGTGTAGGAGCAGCCAGAGGGCTTTGTACGCTGCCCCTGTCCCACGCGCCGGCTCTGCAGCTCCCACTGGCTGGGACCTGTGGAGCCGGAGGGGAGACATGCCGCTGCTTCCGGGAGCTGCTTGAGGTAAGTGCCGCCCGGAGCCAGCACCCCTGACCCCTCCACACACCCTAACCACCAGCCCTGATCCCCCTCTCGCCCTCTGAACCCCTTGGTCCCAGTCCAGAGCATCCTCCTGCACCCCAAACCCCTCATCCCCAGCCCCACCCCAGAGCCCGCACCCCAGCCGGAGCCCTCCCCCCCCCCACACCCTAACCCCCTGCCTCAGCCCAGAGCCCCCTCCCATACTCCAAGCTCCTCATTTCTGGCCCCATCCCAGAGCCCCACCCCCAGCCAGAGCCCTCAACCCCTGCCGCACCCCAACTCACTGAGCCAGCCCGGTGAAAATGAGTGAGTGAGTGAGGGTGGGGAGAGTGAACGACAGGGAGGGGGGATGGAGGAGTGGGGGCGGGGCTCCGAGAAGGGGCGGGGCAGGGGTGGGACTTCGGAGGAGGGGCAGGGCAAGGGTGTTTGGTTTTGTGAGAGTAGAAAATTGGCAACCCTACTCCAGTGCTGGGGATCCCATGTGCTCCCAGGGCAGCTGCTTCTCTTGCCAAAACGTTCCTCAGACTTAGTGTTTCTTCCTGCTATGCCTGACTCCCCTGGGTGGCCGACCCAGGCCAGAAACTCCTGGCTCTGCCCTGCTGGCCAGCGAAGGTTCTCACTGTGCCCGCTTGGCACTGCCCTGTGGCTTGGGGTACACGCAACCCACGTGATAAAGTGAAGAAATGTCCCTGTCGTGCTGAAACCCCACCCAGCGAGGCAGGTGTTCATGGCTAGAAGGGACCATTAGACCATCTCCTCAGACCCCCTGCATATTGAACAGGACAAAGACCCTGCCCTGGGATTGCTGCGTCCAGCCCAAGAGCGCTTGCAGAGAGACGGCCTGCCAGGGGACAGAGAATCCACTCGGCCCCCGGCAGGCTGCCCCAGGGTTGTTTATTATTGAAGAGGGTTACAAATGAAAATGCTCCTTGATCTGAATGAAGTGTACGGATGTGTGCCCATGCACTGGTGCAGCGCTGTCTCTGACGGTGACCTGGGAGTGTCACCAAGGCCTGCACTCAGGGTTTGACTCCAGTAGCCCTGGTCTGACTGGGTGAGGAGCCAGCCCTCAGGGAGGCTCAGCAGATGGCTGAGCTGTGGGGCAGAGGGGGGCACGAGTGTTTGGCAGCACTGAGGACACAGGGTCTGTGATGGTGGCTGGGCCCCTGTCTCCCCTGGGAATATGTAGGGGGGGTTTATGATCTGGCCCCAGATAATACCCCACACTGTGGGGACTGAGGGCCAATGAGGACGGCCCTCCCTCTCTCCTGGGGTTCTGAATTCACTGAGGCACTGAGGCACCAGGCACAGAGAAGGCTGATGTGGGGCTGGATCTCTTTGGGCAGAGGTCCATCCTGTGACGGTCTCAGTGCTACTGGGCTGGGGATACCACACAGCTCTCTCCCAGTGCGTGGGCCCGGCTCTCAGCTTCCTTGAGCTGTCTGGAGGGCATTGCATTACCTGGTGCCCCTCAGTCCCGTTGATGCTGCGGCGTTGCCGGCCTCGCTTGGGGTAGCCATTTATCTTGCACTCGTAGCAGGTCTCAGGGGAGAGCAGGTTCTCCTCCTCCTCCTCCGGGGGGGCAGGCAGGTAGGAGCCTTTGCCAAAGCCGAGTCCAGAAATACAGTGCCTAGGGCCAGAGGAGTAAACAATGGGACAGGACTCACGCAGAACCACCAGAACACACGGCGCTCCCCAGTGCCAAAGCCCATGCGGTGGGGACCTGGCACACACCTTGGGGTGTGTGGTGCACCGCACAGTGTATGCATATGCTGCAATCAGGAGCCTGGGTTTCAGTGGGGAGAGGGTTAATGGGATGTGCTCCCCTCTACTGGGGCACTCAGATGCATAGGCGCCGACTCCGTGGGTGCTCTGGGGCTGGAGCACCCACGGGGAAAAACCCGCCAGCCCCCTGCGCCCAGCTCACCTCGGCTTCCGGGTTCCCTCCGGAGGCGCCTCCCGCTGAAGCCGCATTTTTTAGCTTTCACGAGCAGCCGCCCGCCCGTCAGCTGTTCGGCGGGCGGCAAGCGGGGGGGGCGGGGGAAGTGCAGTGGGGTGGCGCCTCGGGGGAGGGGTATGCGGAGGAGGCGGAGGGCCCGGCTTGCAAGCCTGGGGGAGGGAAGTGGGGAGGGAATGCAGGGCGCCTGGGGGAGGAGGCGGGGGTGGGGATTTGGGGAAGGGGTGGACTGGGGGCGGGGCCGGGGTATGCTCAGATGGGGTACACAGACACAGAACGCCATCCTGGGCAGCACTGGAGGGATCCAGGCAAGCACCCGGGTATGTGTGTGTGCACATGACTGAGCATGGCGTGGGAGTGGGCGCGCACAGGCGGGTGTGTCTGTGGGACTGTACAGACACTCACAGGATACGGCCGAGCTCAGACTGCCACGCGGGAGGGTGCAGAGCTGCATGAGCCCGGGGGTCAGTCCCATCTGCTCACCCTTGTCCGGCTCGGAAGTATCCCCCAGGGCAGCCGCACAGGTAGCCCCCATCGGTGTTGGAGCAGCCGTAGCTGCAGGGGCTGCCGCCGGCCGAGCACTCGTCCACGTCCTGACACCCGCCGAAGGCCTGGTCGAAGTCGAAGCCGGACGGACAGACGCACTTGAAGCTGCCGAGAGTGTTGTAGCAGGAGGCGGAGCCGCAGGCGGAGGGGCTGGAGCACTCGTTTTCATCTGGAACCAGGACACAGCAAAGCGCTCAGGCTCCTGGAGCCCAGCAGAAGGGGACGGCTGTGGGTGGGAGACCCTGCTAGCGGGTCATTGCTCCAGCTCCCCGCTGCCTCCATCCTCTGCCAGTGAGATTAACGCGCCCCCGGCTGAGCCCCTTGGCCAAACACCAGCAGCTGGGCTCCCGGCACCAGCTCTTCAGTCCCCAGGAAAAGGAGGAGGTGAAGGCCATCTTCCTATGGGGCCTAGCCCCTCCCTTAGGTGCCTAACAGCTGATCTGAGGTCAGGAATGTGGAGCAGCCAGACCCTCTGCTGGCCTCTGTGGTGGGAGCAGCAGGAACTCAGCCCCTCCGCTGGCTGCGGAGATGGAGGTCAGCCCCTGGCGTCAGGTGGCTGTGCTGGCAGACTCTGGCCCAGCGTGGGCCTGTGTACCAAACACAGAGCACTTGTCTCTCCCCTCCCCCAGGGCAGCCTAGCGCCCAGCACAGGGGCTGCAGCGAACCCAAGGTCCTCGGGCTAATGGCAAACACAGGGAAGTCGCTGACGCGCCAGAGGTGGAGCGAGGAGTTAGCAGCTCAACTGGGAGCAGCCTCCCTCCCCTAGCTAGTACTCTGCCCCGCATGGGAGCCCCGCTCCAACAGCCCCAGGCCCACACTCACCCACGCACTGGTTCCACTGGTAATGCTGCACATAGCCCTGAGGACAGCCACAGCGGTAGCCTCCCAGGACGTTCTGACAGCCATGCTGGCAGCGATGGTTCCCGTCGCACTCATCCACATCTGAGGGCACAAACAGCACAGAGCGCCCGTCAGACACCTCCCGGCAGCTCCCGCCGCCCGGCAGCAGAGCCCAGGAGTGGCAATGCACCGACACAGAGCGCCCGTCAGACACCTCCCGTCAGCTCCCGCCACCCAGCAGCAGAGCCCAGGAGTGGCAATGCACCGACACAGAGCGCCCGTCAGACACCTCCCGTCAGCTCCCGCCACCCAGCAGCAGAGCCCAGGAGTGGCAATGCACCGACACAGAGCGCCCGTCAGACACCTCCCGGCAGCTCCCGCCACCCAGCAGCAGAGCCCAGGAGTGACAATGCACCGACACAGAGCGCCCGTCAGACACCTCCCGGCAGCTCCCGCCGCCCGGCAGCAGAGCCCAGGAGTGACAATGCACCGACACAGAGCGCCCGTCAGACACCTCCCGGCAGCTCCCGCCGCCCGGCAGCAGAGCCCAGGAGTGACAATGCACCGACACAGAGCGCCCGTCAGACACCTCCCGGCAGCTCCCGCCGCCCGGCAGCAGAGCCCAGGAGTGACAATGCACCGACACAGAGCGCCCGTCAGACACCTCCCGTCAGCTCCCGCCGCCCGGCAGCAGAGCCCAGGAGTGGCAATGCACCGACACAGAGCGCCCGTCAGACACCTCCCGGCAGCTCCCGCCGCCCGGCAGCAGAGCCCAGGAGTGACAATGCACCGACACAGAGCGCCCGTCAGACACCTCCCGGCAGCTCCCGCCGCCCGGCAGCAGAGCCCAGGAGTGGCAATGCACCGACACAGAGCGCCCGTCAGACACCTCCCGTCAGCTCCCGCCGCCCGGCAGCAGAGCCCAGGAGTGGCAATGCACCGACACAGAGCACCCGTCAGACACCTCCCGGCAGCTCCCGCCGCCCGGCAGCAGAGCCCAGGAGTGACAATGCACCGACACAGAGCGCCCGGCAGCTCCCGCCGCCCGGCAGCAGAGCCCAGGAGTGGCAATGCACCGACACAGAGCGCCCGTCAGACACCTCCCGTCAGCTCCCGCCGCCCAGCAGCAGAGCCCAGGAGTGGCAATGCACCGACACAGAGCGCCCGGCAGCTCCCGCCGCCCGGCAGCAGAGCCCAGGAGTGGCAATGCACCGACACAGAGCGCCCGTCAGACACCTCCCGTCAGCTCCCGCCGCCCGGCAGCAGAGCCCAGGAGTGGCAATGCACCGACATAGAGCGCCCGTCAGACACCTCCCGTCAGCTCCCGCCGCCCAGCAGCAGAGCCCAGGAGTGGCAATGCACAGACACAGAGCGCCCGTCAGACACCTCCCGTCAGCTCCCGCCGCCCGGCAGCAGAGCCCAGGAGTGGCAATGCACCGACACAGAGCGCCCGTCAGACACCTCCCGTCAGCTCCCGCCGCCCGGCAGCAGAGCCCAGGAGTGACAATGCACCGACACAGAGCGCCCGTCAGACACCTCCCGGCAGCTCCCGCCGCCCAGCAGCAGAGCCCAGGAGTGGCAATGCACCGACACAGAGCGCCCGTCAGACACCTCCCGTCAGCTCCCGCCGCCCGGCAGCAGAGCCCAGGAGTGACAATGCACCGACACAGAGCACCCGTCAGACACCTCCCGGCAGCTCCCGCCGCCCGGCAGCAGAGCCCAGGAGTGACAATGCACCGACACAGAGCGCCCGGCAGCTCCCGCCGCCCGGCAGCAGAGCCCAGGAGTGGCAATGCACCGACACAGAGCGCCCGTCAGACACCTCCCGTCAGCTCCCGCCGCCCAGCAGCAGAGCCCAGGAGTGGCAATGCACCGACACAGAGCGCCCGGCAGCTCCCGCCGCCCGGCAGCAGAGCCCAGGAGTGGCAATGCACCGACACAGAGCGCCCGTCAGACACCTCCCGTCAGCTCCCGCCGCCCGGCAGCAGAGCCCAGGAGTGGCAATGCACCGACATAGAGCGCCCGTCAGACACCTCCCGTCAGCTCCCGCCGCCCAGCAGCAGAGCCCAGGAGTGGCAATGCACAGACACAGAGCGCCCGGCAGCTCCCGCCGCCCGGCAGCAGAGCCCAGGAGTGGCAATGCACCGACACAGAGCGCCCGTCAGACACCTCCCGTCAGCTCCCGCCGCCCAGCAGCAGAGCCCAGGAGTGGCAATGCACCGACACAGAGCGCCCGTCAGACACCTCCCGTCAGCTCCTGCCGCCCGGCAGCAGAGCCCAGGAGTGACAATGCACGGACACAGAGCGCCCGTCAGACACCTCCCGTCAGCTCCCGCCACCCAGCAGCAGAGCCCAGGAGTGGCAATGCACCGACACAGAGCGCCCGTCAGACACCTCCCGTCAGCTCCCGCCACCCAGCAGCAGAGCCCAGGAGTGACAATGCACCGACACAGAGCGCCCGTCAGACACCTCCCGGCAGCTCCCGCCGCCCGGCAGCAGAGCCCAGGAGTGGCAATGCACCGACACAGAGCGCCCATCAGACACCTCCCGTCAGCTCCCGCCGCCCGGCAGCAGAGCCCAGGAGTGGCAATGCACCGACACAGAGCGCCCGTCAGACACCTCCCGTCAGCTCCCGCCGCCCGGCAGCAGAGCCCAGGAGTGACAATGCACCGACACAGAGCGCCCGTCAGACACCTCCCGTCAGCTCCCGCCGCCCGGCAGCAGAGCCCAGGAGTGGCAATGCACCGACACAGAGCGCCCGTCAGACACCTCCCGGCAGCTCCTGCCGCCCGGCAGCAGAGCCCAGGAGTGGCAATGCACCGACACAGCGCGCCCGTCAGACACCTCCCGGCAGCTCCCGCCGCCCGGCAGCAGAGCCCAGGAGTGGCAATGCACCGACACAGAGCGCCCGTCAGACACCTCCCGTCAGCTCCCGCCGCCCGGCAGCAGAGCCCAGGAGTGACAATGCACCGACACAGAGCGCCCGTCAGACACCTCCCGTCAGCTCCTGCCGCCCGGCAGCAGAGCCCAGGAGTGACAATGCACCGACACAGAGCGCCCGTCAGACACCTCCCGTCAGATCCCGCCGCCCGGCAGCAGAGCCCAGGAGTGACAATGCACCGACACAGAGCGCCCGTCAGACACCTCCCGTCAGCTCCTGCCGCCCGGCAGCAGAGCCCAGGAGTGACAATGCACCGACACAGAGCGCCCGTCAGACACCTCCTGGCAGCTCCCGCCGCCCGGCAGCAGAGCCCAGGAGTGGCAATGCACCGACACAGAGCGCCCGTCAGACACCTCCCGTCAGCTCCCGCCACCCAGCAGCAGAGCCCAGGAGTGGCAATGCACCGACACAGAGCGCCCGTCAGACACCTCCCGTCAGCTCCCGCCACCCAGCAGCAGAGCCCAGGAGTGGCAATGCACCGACACAGAGCGCCCGTCAGACACCTCCCGGCAGCTCCCGCCGCCCGGCAGCTCCCGCCGCCCGGCAGCAGAGCCCAGGAGTGACAATGCACCGACACAGAGCGCCCGTCAGACACCTCCCGGCAGCTCCCGCCGCCCGGCAGCAGAGCCCAGGAGTGACAATGCACCGACACAGAGCGCCCGTCAGACACCTCCCGGCAGCTCCCGCCGCCCGGCAGCAGAGCCCAGGAGTGACAATGCACCGACACAGAGCGCCCGTCAGACACCTCCCGTCAGCTCCCGCCGCCCGGCAGCAGAGCCCAGGAGTGGCAATGCACCGACACAGAGCGCCCGTCAGACACCTCCCGGCAGCTCCCGCCGCCCGGCAGCAGAGCCCAGGAGTGACAATGCACCGACACAGAGCGCCCGTCAGACACCTCCCGGCAGCTCCCGCCGCCCGGCAGCAGAGCCCAGGAGTGGCAATGCACCGACACAGAGCGCCCGTCAGACACCTCCCGTCAGCTCCCGCCGCCCGGCAGCAGAGCCCAGGAGTGGCAATGCACCGACACAGAGCACCCGTCAGACACCTCCCGGCAGCTCCCGCCGCCCGGCAGCAGAGCCCAGGAGTGACAATGCACCGACACAGAGCGCCCGGCAGCTCCCGCCGCCCGGCAGCAGAGCCCAGGAGTGGCAATGCACCGACACAGAGCGCCCGTCAGACACCTCCCGTCAGCTCCCGCCGCCCAGCAGCAGAGCCCAGGAGTGGCAATGCACCGACACAGAGCGCCCGGCAGCTCCCGCCGCCCGGCAGCAGAGCCCAGGAGTGGCAATGCACCGACACAGAGCGCCCGTCAGACACCTCCCGTCAGCTCCCGCCGCCCGGCAGCAGAGCCCAGGAGTGGCAATGCACCGACATAGAGCGCCCGTCAGACACCTCCCGTCAGCTCCCGCCGCCCAGCAGCAGAGCCCAGGAGTGGCAATGCACAGACACAGAGCGCCCGTCAGACACCTCCCGTCAGCTCCCGCCGCCCGGCAGCAGAGCCCAGGAGTGGCAATGCACCGACACAGAGCGCCCGTCAGACACCTCCCGTCAGCTCCCGCCGCCCGGCAGCAGAGCCCAGGAGTGACAATGCACCGACACAGAGCGCCCGTCAGACACCTCCCGGCAGCTCCCGCCGCCCAGCAGCAGAGCCCAGGAGTGGCAATGCACCGACACAGAGCGCCCGTCAGACACCTCCCGTCAGCTCCCGCCGCCCGGCAGCAGAGCCCAGGAGTGACAATGCACCGACACAGAGCACCCGTCAGACACCTCCCGGCAGCTCCCGCCGCCCGGCAGCAGAGCCCAGGAGTGACAATGCACCGACACAGAGCGCCCGGCAGCTCCCGCCGCCCGGCAGCAGAGCCCAGGAGTGGCAATGCACCGACACAGAGCGCCCGTCAGACACCTCCCGTCAGCTCCCGCCGCCCAGCAGCAGAGCCCAGGAGTGGCAATGCACCGACACAGAGCGCCCGGC
Organism: Chelydra serpentina; assembly: GCA_037349315.1. Taxonomy (NCBI): domain Eukaryota; kingdom Metazoa; phylum Chordata; order Testudines; family Chelydridae; genus Chelydra; species Chelydra serpentina. Next base: position 2,463,276 of record JBAIAC010000192.1, read on the forward strand.
AGCTCCCGCCGCCCGGCAGCAGAGCCCAGGAGTGGCAATGCACCGACACAGAGCGCCCGTCAGACACCTCCCGTCAGCTCCCGCCGCCCGGCAGCAGAGCCCAGGAGTGGCAATGCACCGACATAGAGCGCCCGTCAGACACCTCCCGTCAGCTCCCGCCGCCCAGCAGCAGAGCCCAGGAGTGGCAATGCACAGACACAGAGCGCCCGGCAGCTCCCGCCGCCCGGCAGCAGAGCCCAGGAGTGGCAATGCACCGACACAGAGCGCCCGTCAGACACCTCCCGTCAGCTCCCGCCGCCCAGCAGCAGAGCCCAGGAGTGGCAATGCACCGACACAGAGCGCCCGTCAGACACCTCCCGTCAGCTCCTGCCGCCCGGCAGCAGAGCCCAGGAGTGACAATGCACGGACACAGAGCGCCCGTCAGACACCTCCCGTCAGCTCCCGCCACCCAGCAGCAGAGCCCAGGAGTGGCAATGCACCGACACAGAGCGCCCGTCAGACACCTCCCGTCAGCTCCCGCCACCCAGCAGCAGAGCCCAGGAGTGACAATGCACCGACACAGAGCGCCCGTCAGACACCTCCCGGCAGCTCCCGCCGCCCGGCAGCAGAGCCCAGGAGTGGCAATGCACCGACACAGAGCGCCCGTCAGACACCTCCCGTCAGCTCCCGCCGCCCGGCAGCAGAGCCCAGGAGTGGCAATGCACCGACACAGAGCGCCCGTCAGACACCTCCCGGCAGCTCCTGCCGCCCGGCAGCAGAGCCCAGGAGTGGCAATGCACCGACACAGCGCGCCCGTCAGACACCTCCCGGCAGCTCCCGCCGCCCGGCAGCAGAGCCCAGGAGTGGCAATGCACCGACACAGAGCGCCCGTCAGACACCTCCCGTCAGCTCCCGCCGCCCGGCAGCAGAGCCCAGGAGTGACAATGCACCGACACAGAGCGCCCGTCAGACACCTCCCGTCAGCTCCTGCCGCCCGGCAGCAGAGCCCAGGAGTGACAATGCACCGACACAGAGCGCCCGTCAGACACCTCCCGTCAGATCCCGCCGCCCGGCAGCAGAGCCCAGGAGTGACAATGCACCGACACAGAGCGCCCGTCAGACACCTCCCGTCAGCTCCTGCCGCCCGGCAGCAGAGCCCAGGAGTGACAATGCACCGACACAGAGCGCCCGTCAGACACCTCCTGGCAGCTCCCGCCGCCCGGCAGCAGAGCCCAGGAGTGGCAATGCACCAACACAGAGCGCCCGTCAGACACCTCCCGTCAGCTCCCGCCGCCCGGCAGCAGAGCCCAGGAGTGGCAATGCACCGACACAGAGCGCCCGTCAGCTCCTGCCGCCCGGCAGCAGAGCCCAGGAGTGGCAATGCACAGACACAGAGCGCCCGTCAGACACCTCCCGTCAGCTCCCGCCGCCCGGCAGCAGAGCCCAGGAGTGGCAATGCACCGACACAGAGCACCCGTCAGACACCTCCCGTCAGCTCCCGCCGCCCGGCAGCAGAGCCCAGGAGTGGCAATGCACCGACACAGAGCGCCCGTCAGACACCTCCCGTCAGCTCCCGCCACCCAGCAGCAGAGCCCAGGAGTGGCAATGCACCGACACAGAGCGCCCGTCAGACACCTCCCGTCAGCTCCCGCCGCCCGGCAGCAGAGCCCAGGAGTGGCAATGCACCGACACAGAGCGCCCGTCAGACACCTCCCGGCAGCTCCCGCCGCCCGGCAGCAGAGCCCAGGAGTGGCAATGCACCGACACAGAGCACCCGTCAGACACCTCCCGTCAGCTCCCGCCGCCCGGCAGCAGAGCCCAGGAGTGGCAATGCACAGACACAGCGCGCCCGTCAGACACCTCCCGTCAGCTCCCGCCGCCCGGCAGCAGAGCCCAGGAGTGGCAATGCACGGACACAGAGCGCCCGTCAGCTCCCGCTCTCCGGCAGCAGAGCCCAGGAGTGGCAATGCACAGACACAGAGCGCCCGTCAGCGCCCGTCAGCTCCCGCCGCCCGGCAGCAGAGCCCAGGAGTGGCAATGCACCGACATAGAGCGCCCGTCAGACACCTCCCGTCAGCTCCCGCCGCCCGGCAGCAGAGCCCAGGAGTGGCAATGCACCGACACAGAGCGCCCGTCAGACACCTCCCGGCAGCAGAGCCCAGGAGTAGCAATGCACCGACACAGAGCGCCTGTCAGCTCCCGCCGCCCGTCAGCAGAGCCCAGGAGTGGCAATGCACCGACACAGAGCGCCCGTCAGACACCTCCCGGCAGCTCCCGCCGCCCGGCAGCAGAGCCCAGGAGTGGCAATGCACCGACACAGAGCGATCGTCAGCTCCTGCCGCCCGGCAGCAGAGCCCAGGAGTGGCAATGCACCGACACAGAGCGCCCGTCAGCTCCCGCCGCCCGGCAGCAGAGCCCAGGAGTGGCAATGCACCAACACAGAGCGATCGTCAGCTCCCGCCACCCGGCAGCAGAGCCCAGGAGTGGCAATGCACCGACACAGAGCGCCCGTCAGCTCCCGCTCTCCGGCAGCAGAGCCCAGGAGTAGCAATGCACCGACACAGAGCGCCCGTCAGTTCCCGCCGCCCGGCAGCAGAGCCCAGGAGTGGCAATGCACTGACACAGAGCGCCCGTCAGCTCCCGCTCTCCGGCAGCAGAGCCCAGGAGTAGCAATGCACCGACACAGAGCGCCCGTCAGCGCCCGTCAGCTCCCGCCGCCCGGCAGCAGAGCCCAGGAGTGGCAATGCACCGACACAGAGCGCCCGTCAGACACCTCCCGTCAGCTCCCGCCGCCCGGCAGCAGAGCCCAGGAGTGGCAATGCACCGACACAGAGCGCCCGGCAGCTCCCGCCGCCCGGCAGCAGAGCCCAGGAGTGGCAATGCACCGACACAGAGCGCCCGTCAGACACCTCCCGGCAGCTCCCGCCGCCCGACAGCAGAGCCCAGGAATGGCAATGCACCGACACAGAGCGCCCGTCAGCTCCTGCCGCCCGGCAGCATAGCCCAGGAGTGGCAATGCACCGACACAGAGTGCCCATCAGCTCCCGCTCTCCGGCAGCAGAGCCCAGGAGTGGCAATGCACAGACACAGAGCGCCCGTCAGCGCCCGTCATCTCCCGCCGCCCGGCAGCAGAGCCCAGGAGTGGCAATGCACGGACACAGAGCGCCCGTCAGCTCCCGCCGCCCGGCAGCAGAGCCCAGGAGTGGCAATGCACCGACACAGAGCGATCGTCAGCTCCCGCCGCCCGGCAGCAGAGCCCAGGAGTGGCAATGGACGGACACAGAGCGCCCATCAGTTCCCGCCGCCCGGCAGCAGAGCCCAGGAGTGGCAATGCACCGACACAGAGCGCCCGTCAGACACCTCCCGTCAGCTCCCGCCGCCCGGCAGCAGAGCCCAGGAGTGGCAATGCACCGACACAGAGAGATCGTCAGCTCCTGCCGCCCGGCAGCAGAGCCCAGGAGTGGCAATGCACCGACACAGAGCGCCCGTCAGTTCCCGCCGCCCGGCAGCTCCCGCCGCCCGGCAGCAGAGCCCAGGAGTGGCAATGCACCGACACAGAGCGCCCGTCAGACACCTCCCGGCAGCTCCCGCCGACCGGCAGCAGAGCCCAGGAGTGGCAATGCACCGACACAGAGCGATCGTCAGCTCCTGCCGCCCGGCAGCAGAGCCCAGGAGTGGCAATGCACAGACACAGAGCGCCCGTCAGACACCTCCCGGCAGCTCCCGCCGCCCGGCAGCAGAGCCCAGGAGTGGCAATGCACCGACACAGAGCGCCCGTCAGCTCCCGCCGCCCGGCAGCAGAGCCCAGGAGTAGCAATGCACCGACACAGAGCGATCGTCAGCTCCCGCCGCCCGGCAGCAGAGCCCAGGAGTGGCAATGCACTGACACAGAGCGCCCGTCAGCTCCCGCTCTCCGGCAGCAGAGCCCAGGAGTGGCAATGCACAGACACAGAGCGCCCGTCAGCGCCCGTCAGCTCCCGCCGCCCGGCAGCAGAGCCCAGGAGTGGCAATGCACGGACACAGAGCGATCGTCAGCTCCCGCCGCCCGGCAGCAGAGCCCAGGAGTGGCAATGCACGGACACAGAGCGCCCGTCAGCTCCCGCCGCCCGGCAGCAGAGCCCAGAGACTGGCAATGCACCGACACAGAGCGATCGTCAGCTCCCGCCGCCCGGCAGCAGAGCCCAGGAGTGGCAATGCACCGACACAGAGCGCCCGTCAGACACCTCCCGTCAGCTCCCGCCGCCCGGCAGCAGAGCCCAGGAGTGGCAATGCACCGACACAGAGCGCCCGTCAGCTCCCGCTCTCCGGCAGCAGAGCCCAGGAGTGGCAATGCACCGACACAGAGCGCCCGTCAGACACCTCCCGTCAGCTCCCGCCGCCCGGCAGCAGAGCCCAGGAGTGGCAATGCACCGACACAGAGCGCCCATCAGACACCTCCCGTCAGCTCCCGCCGCCCGGCAGCAGAGCCCAGGAGTGGCAATGCACTGACACAGAGCGCCCGTCAGCTCCTGCCGCCCGGCAGCAGAGCCCAGGAGTGGCAATGCACGGCCACAGAGCGCCCGGCAGCTCCTGCCGCCCGGCAGCAGAGCCCAGGAGTGGCAATGCACCGACACAGAGCGCCCGTCAGACACCTCCCGGCAGCTCCCGCCGCCCGGCAGCAGAGCCCAGGAGTGGCAATGCACCGACACAGAGCGCCCGTCAGACACCTCCCGGCAGCTCCCGCCGCCCGGCAGCAGAGCCCAGGAGTGGCAATGCACCGACACAGAGCGCCCGTCAGCTCCCGCCGCCTGGCAGCAGAGCCCAGAGACTGGCAATGCACAGACACAGAGCGCCCGTCAGCTCCTGCCACCCGGCAGCAGAGCCCAGGAGTGGCAATGCACCGACAGAGAGTGCCCGTCAGACACCTCCCGGCAGCTCCCGCCGCCCGGCAGCAGAGCCCAGGAGTGGCAATGCACCGACACAGAGCGCCCGTCAGCTCCCGCCGCCTGGCAGCAGAGCCCAGAGACTGGCAATGCACCGACACAGAGCGCCCGTCAGCTCCCGCTCTCCGGCAGCAGAGCCCAGAGACTGGCAATGCACAGACACAGAGCGATCGTCAGCTCCCGCCGCCCGGCAGCAGAGCCCAGGAGTGGCAATGCACAGACACAGAGCGCCCGTCAGCTCCTGCCGCCCGGCAGCAGAGCCCAGGAGTGGCAATGCACGGCCACAGAGCACCCGTCAGCTCCCGCTCTCCGGCAGCAGAGCCCAGGAGTGGCAATGCACCGACACAGAGCGCCCGTCAGCGCCCGTCAGCTCCCGCCGCCCGGCAGCAGAGCCCAGAGACTGGCAATGCACAGACACAGAGCGCCCGTCAGCTCCCGCCGCCTGGCAGCAGAGCCCAGAGACTGGCAATGCACAGACACAGAGCGCCCGTCAGCTCCTGCCACCCGGCAGCAGAGCCCAGGAGTGGCAATGCACCGACAGAGAGCGCCCGTCAGCTCCCGCCGCCCGGCAGCAGAGCCCAGAGACTGGCAATGCACAGACACAGAGCACCTGCCTGAAGGGGCTCTCAGGAGGGCTCAAACAATGGGATCAGCTTCCCTGGCTGCACCCATGCCAGATCCCTGGTCACTAACGAGTCTGACGTTAACGCAATTGCGGCAAAGCCATGATCGGCCTTTGAGATCTAGGGCCTGAGTCCTGGTGCCTTTGCTGCTCATCCCTTCCAGCCCAACAGGGACAGCCAGCAGGTCTGGTGTCTAAGGCCCAGCCCTATTGTCCTGCCCCCATGCTGTGGGCCCGTCCTCCTTGGGAGACAGGGACATGGGCCATCACACAAGAGCTGTCTGGTGAAGTCCTGCCACTACTCCTCCCTGGCAGGCTGCGCTCCCTCCAACTCGCTCTCTGTCTGCAGGCAGCCTGGGGATGTCCTGAAGGAGGGAGGGCTCATCCCCCCAGCCCAGCAGAGGACTCGGCCCCTGCCAGCACCACGATGGGACGGTGGGGCAGTGAGGGTCAGACTCTAATCCCATGCTTGGTCCCAGGGGTTAGAGGAGTGAGCCGGGCAGGAGTGGACTGTGTCTGTCGAGGGCCCTGAGCCCCGCCCCTCCCTCGCTGGCTGCCTTTGGCCATGCTTCAGGGCCCATTGGTCTGCCTTAGTTAGGGTGACCAGATGTCCCGATTTTATAGGGACAGTCCCGATTTTTGAGTCTTTTTCTTATATAGGCTCCTATTACCCCCCACCCCCTGTCCCGATTTTTCACATTTGCTGTCTGGTCACCCTAGCCTTAGTTCACTCTCGAGGGGTTTATGGCTCTGATGTGCATCTCCCCTATGCTTGTGGCAGTGAGAAGTGGCTGCCTCTCTAGCAGACATGGGGGTAGTGGCTTCATTGCCTGGCTTCTCTTCTCCACTCTCAGAAATGCTCTGTGTGGCAGGTTTTGCCTGGTATGAGGTCAGGCACCCTAATTAGACACGTACTCAGCTCTTGCTCCAGGCGCTGTGCCCTGGGCAGCAGCCTGCGCAGCCCATTCTGTGCTGAGTGTCTGCAATGGGCTAATACTCCCGTGCCCCGACACACACTCTGCCTTGCTTTCCCAGGGCTGCACTATAGAGAGATGTTGCCCTTGTGTCCACCCCTTGTGTTGTGAGTGTCCAAGAGATTCTGGGGTGGGTCAGGGCCGCTGGGGCCATCTAGCCCATCCCTTGCACTGCGGCAGGAAGATCTCTGCCCATCTCACCTTGAATCCCTGCCAGGATGCTGATTCCAGCCCATCACATGACAGACTGTTCAGTGCCCATGTGATGAAGAGCGCCATTCAATTGCATCACATGAAGGCAGATAACTAAAAAGTGACAGATTTAATATGTGCTCGTACACAAATGCTAGAAGTCTAAATAGTAAGATGGGTGAACTTGAGTGGCTGGTATTAATTGAGGCTATCAATATAATAGGCACTACAGCAACAAGATGGAACAATGCAAATCAATGGGACACAGTAATTCCAGGGTACAGAATATACATGAATGACAGAGTAGGTCGTGCTGGTTGCGGAGTGGCACTAAAGGGTGCTGGATGAATGACCCAAGTTCAATCTTTAGGGACATATTAATAGATAACGTTTGTGTTTTTGAGTGTTTACATATATATTGTTAGAGGTTGACAATGTAATCAGACAGTTCCTGTCTATGCTGTATTCTGTTAATTCAGAGATCAAAATGAGATGTTAACATTTCAATGATCTGTAAATATAATGATAACACTGTATTGATCTCTCTTTGAAGTATATAGCAGATCCAGTAGCATAGCTGGGGGGGGGGGGGGAGCAGGGGAGCGGCCGCTCCCCCTGAGCACATTTTCCAAAAGTGGCGCCTTTTTAATTTTTGAAAGGGTGGAGACGGAGTGGACGGAGGTGGAGTGACAAAATAACGCAGGGGTCCCCACGCAGGCTCCTGCCACCAGGGGTCCCGCCGCTGGCTCCACCAAGAGCCCACTGCTGGCCTGGGTGAAAGAACCCAGGCTGGCAGCGGGCTGAGAGACCCCAGCTGGCAGGGGCCTACGGGGGGAATCCTAGAGCGGCGGCTGGCTGAGCGTCTCAGCCAGCCGCCGCTCTAGGATTCCCCCTCCCCCCACGGGCTCCTGCCAGCAGGGGTCCCGTTGCTGGCCTGGGTTCTTTCACCCAGGTCGGGTGGCGCCTTTTTTTATGTGTTCGCTCCCCCTGGTGTTAGAACCTGGCTACGCCACTGAACAGATCACCTGCAAATGGTGCAAAACAGGCAACTGCCTTATGTTAATCCGTGTAGCTAATTACTGGTGATGCTTAGGAAATAGGTCTACTTCAGAATCCAGATGATTGCCTATTGTTCAGCTAAGAACTCCAAGCTGTCAAGAGAAGGCCTGGAACTGTATAAAAACCTCTTGGGTCTTGATCCTTTTGATCTCAGATCTGCTTGATGCTTTGTGCAGGGGAAGCTTGAATCATAAGACTGAGATCTTCAGTCCCACCTGGATCACCCCTGGACATGAACATTGGACTATAACCTATGGACTAATTCTGAAAGAACTCTTTGCAACTACAAAGCTTAGCATCTCTACAATGAATCTGATCTCAAAACTATACTCATGTCTGTATGTATACTGATCTTTTAACCAATACTCTCCTTTCTTTTAAAATCAATTTTAGTTAGTAAGAATTGGCTGTAAGTGTGTATTTGGGTAAGATCTGGAATATTCATTAGCCTGGGAGGTAATGTGTCCAATCCTTTGGGATTAGTAGAACTTTCTTATATGATGAATAAGATTTTCAGTAATCCTCATTGTCACGAAGCGTGGGGGAGTCAGGACCCTGCACCCCTCCTTCCTTCGATTCACTATGATTCTCAGCCAGCCAGTAGCACAGAAGGTTTATTAGGGATGACAGGAACACAGTCCAAACAGAACTTGTAAGTACAAACAGGACCCCTCAATCGGGCCCTTCTGGGGGGGCAGGGAGCTTAGTCCCCAGCCTTGGGGCTCCCTGGGTTTCACCACCCAGCTCCAAACTGAAACCAACCAGACAAAAACCTCCAGCAGGCTCTCTTCCCCTCCCCCTCTAGGCTCCTCCTCTAGGCTTTGTCCATTCCCCCAGCCAAAGGTGTCACCTCTCCCAACCCCCCCTCCTGGCTCAGGTTACAGCCTCAGGTATCTTCCTTCAGGGAAAGTCTTCCATCCCCAATGTCCCAGTGAACCTCCCCCGCAACACTCCCAGGTCAAATCCACCTCGCTCCCTACTCCGTCACACTCATCATATTAAACTTGAATGTCTGGGTGGAAACCCAAGGCTGGGTTGCTTTAAGGGAACTGTGTTTTTGGTTTCTGTACAACCAGTAAGGTATTGTAGAAGCTGTTTTGCGCTGGCTTGGTAAATCTAAGTATTGGAATATCCACCAACTTTGGGGATTCTTTGCTCCATTCTTTGTAGTTTGCCCTAATTGGGTAACCTCAAAGTGGCCCCCCTGGCACCTTGTCACAATGTAAAAGAAAGCATTGAGTCAAATATAGTAAAAATCTCAAATGAATCAAAGTGTAGTATAGAATCTCTCTAGATAGACATTCCATGCTTGAATAATAAAAGTACAGCAGTAGGAATATACTGCCGACCACCTGACCAGGATGGTGATTGTGAAATGCTCTAGGAGATTACAGAGGCTATAAAATAGAAATCTCAGTAATAATGGGGGATTTGGATACATGTCACACTGGACACGTCACCTCAGGACGGGATGCAGCGATAAAGTTTCTTGACACCTTAAATGGCTGCTTCTTGGAGCAGCTAGTCCTGGAACCCGCAAGGGGAGAGGCAGTTCTTGATTTAGCCCTAAGTGGAGCACAGGACCTGGTCCAAGAGGTGACTATAGCTGAACCACTTAGCAACCATAATGTAATTAAATTTAACATCCCTGTCGGGGACAAAAAACCAAATAAATCCATTGCAGTAGCATTTAACTTCAGAAAGGGCAGAGACAGAAAAAAGAGGAAGCTAGTTAAACAGAAATTAAAAGGTACAGTCACAAGAGTGAAATGCCTGCAAGCTGCATGGAAACTATTTGAAAGCACCATAATAGAGAGTCACAAATTAAATGTACACCCCAAATTAAAAATACGTAGTAAAGGACCAAAAAAGTGCCACATGGCTAAACAACAGAGCAAAAGAAGCAGTTAGAGGCAAAAAAGTCCCCTTTAAAAATTGCAAGTCAGATCCTAATGAGGAAAACAGAAAGGAGAATAAACTCTGACAAGTCAAGGGTAACAGTATAATCAGGCAGGCCAAAAAAAGAATTTGAAGAACAACCCGCAAAAGACATAAAACCTAATAGCAAAAAATGTATAAGTACATCAGAATCAGGAAGCCCGCCAAACAATCAGTGGGGCCACTGGACAATCAAGGTATAAAGGAGCACTCAAGGAAGACAAGGCCATTCAAGAGAAGCTAAATGAATTCTTCGCATTGGTCTTCACTGCACAGGATGTGAGGGAGATTCCCATACCTGAGTCATTCTTTTATGTAACAAATCAGAGGAGCTGTCCCAGACAGAGGTGTCAATAGAAGAGGGTTTGGAACAAATTGATAAATTCAACAGTAATAAGTTACCAGGGCCAGATGGTATTCACCCAAGGGTTCCGAACGAATTCAAATATAAAATTGCACAATTAGTAAGGTTAAATCAGCCTCTATACCAGATGACTGGGAGATAGCTGATGTGACGCCAATTTTTAAACAAGGCTTCAGAGGCAATCCTAGCAATTACAGACTGGTAAGTCTGACTTCAGTACTAGGCAAACTGGTTGAAACTGTAGCCAAGAACAGAATTATCAGACACATAGATGAGCATGATTTGTTGGGGGAAGAATCAACACGGCTTTTATAAAGGGAAATCAGGCCTCACCAATCTATTAGAATTCTCTGAGCGGGTCAACAAGCATGTGGACAAGGGGGATCCAGTGAATATAGTGTCCTTGGACTTTCACAAAGTCCCTCATCAAAGGCTCTTAAGCAAAGTAAGCTGGCATGGGGTAAGAGGGAAGGTTCTCTCGTGGATCAGCAACTGGTTAAAAGCTATGAAACATAGGATTAGGGTGACCAGACGTCCCGATAAAAATTTTTTTTTTTTTGCACAACAAGTTTGGTTGAGCCGTTTTTTTTTGTGTGTGTGGGAAGTCCCGATTTTCGGGTCTTCCCATCTGGTCACCCTACATAGGATAGAAATAAATGGTCAGTTTTCAGAATGGAGAGAGATGTCCCCCAGGGGTTTCTACTGGGACCAGTGGTGTTCAACTTATTCATAAATGATCTGGAAAAAGGAGTAAACAGTGAGGTGGCAAAATGTGCAGATGATACAACATTACTCAAGATAGTTAAATCCCAGGCAGACTGCGAAGAGCTACAAAGGTATCTCACAAAACTGGGTGACTGGGCAACAAAATGGCAGATGAAATTCAGCGTTGATAAATGCACAGTAATGCACATTAAAAAACATAATCCCAACTATCCATACAAAATGATGGGGCCTAAATTAGCTGTTACCACTCAAGAGAGATCTTGGAGTCATGGTGGAGAGTTCTCTGAAAACATCCACTCAATGTGCAGCAACAACCAAAAAATCTAACAGAATGTTGGGAATCGTTAAGAAAGGGATAAATAATAAGAGAGAAAATATATTGCCTCTATATAAATCCATAGTACGCCTGCATCTTGAATACTGTGTGCAGATGTGGTCGCCCCATCTTGAAAAAGATATATTGGAATTGGAAAAGGTTCAGAAAAGGGCAATAAAAATGACTAGGGTTTTGGAACGGCTTCCATTTCTGGGGGGAGGAGGGATAGCTCAGTGGTTTGAGCTTTGGCCTGCTAAACCCAGGGTTATGAGTTCAATCCTTGAGGGGGCCATTTAGGGATCTGGGACAAAAATCTGTCAGGGGACAGTACTTGGTCTTGCTAGTGAAGGCAGGGGACCGGACTCAACTCAATAACCTTTCAAGGTCATTCCAGTTCTAGGAGATCAGCATATCTCCATTTATATTTCCGTATGAGGTGAGATTAAAAAGACTTGGAAAAGAGATGACTAACGGGGGATATGATAGAGAGCTATAAAATCATGACAGGTGTGGAGGAAGTAAATAAGGAAGTGTTATTTACCCCTTCACATAATACAAGAACCAGGGGTCAGCCAATGAAATGAATAGCCTTTGGGTTTAAAACAAAGAAAAATAAGTTCTACTTCACACAATATGAAGTCAATTGTGAAACTCGTTGCCAGGGGATGTTGTGAAGGCCAAAAGTGTAACTGGGTTCAAAAAAGAATGAGCTAAGTTCACGGAGGACAGGTCCATCAATGGCTATTGCTCGCACCCCGTCCTGCCCCCGGCCCCGCCCGAACTCCAACCCTGGCCCCGCCCCCATCCCACATCTTCCCCAAGTCCCCGCTCCTGGCCACTGCCAGAAGACAGGACACTGGGTTGGATGGATCTGACCCTGTATGGCCATTCTTATGTTCTTATGTTTCATTGAACTCATGCCCAGAAAGGAGTGGCCTGACCCTCAGCTTTCACCATCTGAGTCCTGGGCTGCACGGGCTGCTGGCAGTAACTCCCTGTACCTGCATGCTAATGACAGGCCCAGAGCCAGCCTTTCTCCTAGCTGCAGAGTGATCTCTGCTACCCTCTTGTCACAGGCCAGAGATTGAGTCACAGTGTGCCCTTGTTGCCAAGAAGGCTAACGGCATTTTGGGCTGTATAAGTAGGGGCATTTCCAGCAGATCGAGGGACGTGATCATTCCCCTCTATTCGGCACTGGTGAGGCCTCATTTGGAGTACTGTGTCCAGTTTTGGGCCCCACACTACAGGAAGGATGTGGATAAATTGGAAAGAGTCCAGCGGAGGGCAACAAAAATGATTAGGGGGCTGGAGCACATGACTTACGAGGAGAGGCTGAGGGAATTGAGATTGTTTAGCCTGCAGAAGAGAAGAATGAGGGGGGATTTGATAGCTGCTTTCAACTACCTGAAAGGGGGTTCCAAAGAGGATGGATCTAGACTGTTCTCAGTGGTAGAAGATGACAGAACAAGGAGTAATGGTCTCAAGTTGCAGAGGGGGAGGTTTAGGTTGGATATTAGGAAAAACTTTTTCACTAGCAGGGTGGTGAAGCACTGGAATGGGTTACCTAGGGAGGTGGTGGAATCTCCTTCCTTAGAGGTTTTTAAGGTCAGGCTTGACAAAGCCCTGGCTGGGATGATTTAGTTGGGGTTGGTCCTGCTTTGAGCAGGGGGTTGGACTAGATGACCTCCTGAGGTCCCTTCCAACCCTGAGATTCTCTGATTCTCTGATTGGGGGTGCCACACTGTGTGCGCTGACGAGCATCTGAAAAACCAGGTCAGCCACCAGTGGCTGTACTTAGAGCTGCTCCATGAATGGCAAGTGGACTCGGGACACTTCCATACAAGGCATTCTTGTTTCAAAGCAGAAGAGACAAACACCTACCTTCACAGTTGATACCAGAGCTGTCCAGGGAGAATCCTTTCTGGCATTCACAGTTATAGCTGCCTGGTGTGTTCTGACACTGTCCTTTGGCTCCACACAGCGTGGGCTGGGCTGTACACTCGTTATTGTCTGTAAAACACCAATTGCTTTGCATGGCAGACTGGCCTGGATCTTGTCAGCTAAAGACCCTTTCCAAGGGAGGTCTCAGCACGGTACCTGCTGCTTGGGGGGAGGGATAGCTCAGTGGTTTGAGCATTGGCCTGTTAAACCTAGGGTTGTGAGTTCAATCCTTGAGGGGGCCATTTAGGGATCTGGGGCAAAAATTGGGGATTGGTCCTGCTTTGAGCATTGGACTAGATGACCTCCTAAGGTCCCTTCCAACTCTGAGATTCTATGATTCTATGCAATACCACGGCAAGGAACAGAGACAACAGACTTGAGGAAAAGAGTGGCAGGAAAGGGGCACATATTGCAGCAAATCTCTAAAGAGCGGCAGAGATACTCATAGACTTCAAGGTCAGAAGGGACCATTATGATCATCTAGTCTGACCTCCTGCACATCACAGGCCACAGAACCTCACCCACCCACTCCTGCAATAGACCTCTAACCTCTGGCTGAGTCACTGACGTCCTCAAATCTTGATTTAAAGACTTCCAGTTACAGAGAATCCACCATTTACTCTAGTTTAAATCTGCAAGTGACCTGTGTCCCTGGCTGCAGAGGAAGGTGAAACCCCCCCAGGGTCTCTGCCAATCTGACCCGTGGGAAAATTCCTTCCTGACCCCATATACGGTGATCAGTTCAACTCTGAGGATTTTCGCAAGACCCAGCAGCCAGATTCCTGGGAAAGAACTCTCTGTAGTAACTCACAGCCCTCCCCATCTAGTGTCCCATCACCGGCCATTGAAGATATTTGCTGCTAACAGTTGTAGCTCAGCTACATGCCGTTGTAGGCACTCATATCAAACCATCCCCTCCATAAATTTATAAAGCTCAGTCTTGAAGCCAGTTAGGTTTTATGCCCCCAGCGCTCCCCTTGGAAGGCTGTTTGAGAACTTCATTCCTCTGATGGTTAGAAACTTTTGTCTAATTTCAAGCCTAAACTTGTTGATGGCCAGTTTATATCCATTTGTTTTTGTGTCCACATTGGCGCTTAACTTACATAATTCCTCTCCCTTCCCGATCCTGCATCCCTCAAATGTATTTATAGTGATCATATCTCCCCTCAGCATTTGTTCCTAAGTGGATCACCTTGCATTTTGCACTATTGAATTTCATCCCATTTCTATTACTCCAGTTTTCAAGGTCATCCAGATCTTCTTGTATGATATTCCAGTCCTCCTCTGCATTGACAATACCCCCCCAATAGCGACTCCCACTTTTTGTGGCAACGTTGTTAATAAAAATGTTAAATAAGGTTGGTCCCAAGACCGATCCCTAAGGAACTCCACTATTAACCTCCCTCCAGCCTGAGAGTTCGCCTTTCAGCATGACTCCTTTAGCCAGTCTTCTCTTTAACCAGTTCCTTATCCACCTTTCAATTTTCATATTAATCCCCATCTTCTCCAATTTAACTAATAATTTTCCATGTGGAACTGTACCAAATGCCTTACTGAAATCCAGGTAGGTTAGATCTACTGCGTTTCCTTTCTCTAAAAAATCAGTTTTCTTCTCCAAGGAGATCAAGTTGGTCTGGCACAAGCTACCTTTTGTAAAACCATGTTGTATGTTATCCCAATTACTGTTAACCTCTACGTCCATAACTTCTTTCTCTTTCATAATTTGTTCCAAGACCTTGCATACAGTTGAGGTCAAACTAGCAGGCGTATAGTTTCCCAGATCACCTTTTTCCCCTTTCTTAAAAAATAGGAACTATATTAGCAATTCTCCAGTCATAGGGTATGACCCCCGAGTTTAGAGATTCATTAAAAATCCTTGCTATTGGGCTTGCAATTTCATGTGTCAATTCCTTTTATATTCTTGGACGGAGATTATTCAGGTCCCCCAGTTTAGTCCCATTAAGTTGTTTGAGTTTGACTTCCATCTCAGATGTGGTAATTTCTACTTCCATATCCTCATTCCCATTAACTACCCTGCCACTGTCCCTCAGCTCCTCATTACTCCTATTTAAAACTGAGGCAAAGTATTCGTTTAGGTGTTGGGCCAACCCTACATTATCTTTAATCTCCACCCCATCCTCAGTGTTTAGCGGTCCCACCTCTTCTTTCCTTGTTTTTTTTTTTTTTTAATTTATATGGCTATAGAATCTTTTACTGTTGGTTTTAATTCCCTTAGCCAGGTCCATTCTGCTTGGCGGTTCTCACTCTTTCCCTACGCTTTGTGGTATCTTTCCTTGCTGATCCATCCCACTTTCCATACCTTGTAGGTTTTCTGCTTTTTCTTAATCACCTGCTTGAGATGCTTGTTCATCCAGCTTGGTCTGCCACTCTTCCCTACAAATTTTCCCCCGAGCTTGGATGCAGGCTCCAGATAGTTTCTGCAACTTTGACTTAAAGTAATTCCAAGCTTCCTCCACATTCAGATCCTTGAGTTCTTCTATCCAGTCCACTTCCCTAACTAATTCCCTTCACTTTTTAAAGTTTGCACTTTTGAAATCAGGGCCCCTAGTTGCAGATCTATTTTTGTTTAGTCTTCCATTTAGTTTAAACTGAATTAGCTCATGATCACTTGAACCAAGGTTGTTCCCCTACAACCAGTCTTTTGTGAGGTTCTCACTACTCACTAGTACCAAATCTAAAATGGCTTCACTTCTTGCTGGTTGTCCAGACCCTGCAGTCAGAGCAGGGAGCTGAAAGCAGCATTTCCCCCATGCTCCCCACGGTGCTGCTGGTGGCAGCGGTGGGTGGGTGGGTTGCTAGAGCTGGCGTTACTCACCAATGCAGGAGGAGTGGTGCTGAGTGAATCCCGGGGGGCATTTACAGTTGAACCCTCCAATGACGTTCACACACAGGAACTGGCAGTTGTGCTGCTTGGTGGAACATTCATCCAAGTCTAAGGCAACAAGCACAAGGCCATGTGCCAATAGTTAGCCCTGCGACTGTCTCGCACTCAGGTGTGGTAACCCAGTTACTATACTGAACCACACCTAGTACAGGGGTCCTCTGAGCTGCTCTGTGCCAGGCAGCCAGGACTGTGCAGAGCCACACTGCCCCAGGGCAGGCCAGAGAGGCAGGAACAGGGGGGAGGGATAGCTCAGTGGTTTGAGCACTGGCCTGCTAAACCCAGGGTTGTGAGTTCAATCCTTGAGGGGGCCATTTAGGGATCTGGGGCAAAAAAAAAAATCTGTCAGGGGACAGTACTTGGTCCTCCTAGTGAAGGCAGGGGACTGGACTCGATGACCTGTCAAGGTCATTCCAGTTCTAGGAGATTGGCATATCTCCATTTATATATATATATTAACTAGACTGGGACTGGCCCTTGTGCAGGGAACACACCTGTGGCAATCTGTGCCTCATGCTCAACCCTGCCCTGGTACTTGTGCCCTGGCCCCACTTGCAGAAGCACATATCAAGGCATGTAGAAGACAATGAAATTGTTCATTGCCTCGTGGGTATCTTTTCCACTAGCTGCATGACCCCGACCTCACCTTCCCAGAGTTCCTGCAGGGCATGCACGCCTCCAGCAAGATGCACCAGAATCCGAGAGCCGGCCACAGCCACTAACTCCGCCCAGCACACCAGACGCTTGGTCGGCAGCAATAGCTATGGTGCTGAGTGTAGCCTGGTGCCCCAGGGATGCAGGCGAGTGCCCCTGTGTAAGGCCCGGCCCCAGGAGAGCAGACAGTGAAGGGTGAGGTCTAGCTGTCAGCCCCAGGGACCGGAGAGCAACACAGATGCCGTACAGTTGCAGTATTTGGCTCAGGAGCTCGCACACTGTCGGGGAGGCAGCACAGGGCCTTCAGCAGGATATTGCTGAGGAGCCAGGAGAGGGAGTGAAATCCTGATCCCATCGAGGTCAGCGGCAACATTCTCATTGACCTCACTGGGGCTGGGAGTTCAGCCCCACACACTCCTCTGCGTGTCCTTGTGTCACTGCACTTGGGCCCGGAAGCTGAATGACAGCGGAGAGCATGATCCCAGGGACACGGCTCCCCTCAAACCCAAGTGATGGTTGGGCAGCCCGGGCTGCAGCGCAGGCAGAGGAGGGCAGGGCCTCTTCCGCCTCCTGTCCTTGGGCCGGTACCTTTGCAGGTCTTTCCGTCCTCCTGGAGGATGTACCCCCTGGGGCAGGAGCACTGGTAGCTGCCCTCCGCGTTCTTGCAGATGAAGTTACATGGCTTAGGAGACTGGTTACACTCGTCCAGATCTAGACTCAAGAGAAACAGGGCCAGTCAGCAGGAGCATGGCCGTGGGCTGAGCTGGGTGACAGCCCGGTGGAAACACGAGGACTCTCATCAAACGGAACTTCCTGCTTAACCGGCTGCTTCCTACCCTGGGGCCTGGTGGCTCAGCCCAGAAGAACAGCTCTCCCTCCTTCCCCCGCACAACAATGGGCTGGCCTGGATCTAGGAAGGCCTTTTGGTGCTGGCCGCCCGGGATGTCAGCTCAGTCAACAGGGCTGGTCAGGGGCCCATGGGATAGCAGCCCCTAGATCTGAGTACATGGCTGCTGGTGACAGCATTCTCTGCGGAGGGCCTCAGGCTCTTGAATTTATTCCCATCCTGGCTTGGAAAAGACAGGGTTAACTAGCGTGCGACTGAGATAGGAACATGGCCTGGAGACTATGGGGTTAACCAGCATGTGAGAGAGATAGGAACATGGCCAGGAGACTATGGGGTTAACTAGCGTGTGACTGAGATAGGAACATGGCCTGGAGACTATGGGGTTAACCAGTCTGTGACTGAGATAGGAACATGGCCAGGAGACTATGGGGTTAACCAGTCTGTGACTGAGATAGGAACATGGCCAGGAGACTATGGGGTTAACCAGTCTGTGACTGAGAGAGAAACATGGCCTGGAGACTATGGGGTTAACCAGTGTGTGACTGAGATAGGAATATGGCCAGGAGACTATGGGGTTAACCAGTTTGTGACTGAGAGAGGAACATGGCCAGGAGACTATGGGGTTAACCAGTCTGTGACTGAGATAGGAACATGGCCAGGAGACTATGGGGTTAACCAGTCTGTGACTGAGATAGGAACATGGCCAGGAGACTATGGGGTTAACCAGTCTGTGACTGAGATAGGAACATGGCCAGGAGACTATGGGGTTAACCAGTCTGTGAGAGAGATAGGAACATGGCCAGGAGACTATGGGGTTAACCAGTCTGTGACTGAGATAGGAACATGGCCAGGAGACTATGGGGTTAACCTGCATGTGACTGAGATAGGAACATGGCCTGGAGACTATGGGGTTAACCAGTCTGTGACTGAGATAGGAACATGGCCTGGAGACTATGGGGTTAACCAGCATGTGACTGAGATAGGAACATGGCCAGGAGACTATGGGGTTAACCAGTCTGTGACTGAGATAGGAACATGGCCTGGAGACTATGGGGTTAACCAGCATGTGACTGAGATAGGAACATGGCCAGGAGACTATGGGGTTAACCAGCATGTGACTGAGATAGGAACATGGCCTGGAGACTATGGGGTTAACCAGTCTGTGAGAGAGATAGGAATGTGGCCCAGAGACTAAGCCAGGCAGGTTCTTTGTGCTGAAGGGGTGTGGGGCAGTGCCCCACACTGCAGTGGGTCAGGGACGGCCCCTGTAATTCCAGCCCCAGGGAAAGCGGACAGGAGAGCCGCAGGGCGGGCTCTGTGAAGGCCGGGAGGTGCCCGTTGCCCCAGCGCCGGGCTCTAGAGCCAGGCATGGCTCTGTGTCTGACTCACCCACGCAGGCTGTGCCCGTGATGTCGGCGGTGTAGCCCAGCTTGCAATGGCAGCGGAAGGCGCCGATGCTGTTGATGCACTGTCCATTTCTGCAGAGGTTGGGCAGCACCTTGCACTCATCGATGTCTGGAGGAGGGAGGGACTCGTCAGTGCACCCAGCCTCTGCCTGCCATGGTCGACGGGTTCAGCCTCTGCACTGGGCAGAGGCCGTGTGCAGTTGCCCCACCCCAGGGGGAGCTCTGAGGGCTGTGCCCTGGGGGGATCAATCCTGCCCTCCCCAGAGGAATGCACACACCTTCCTGCCCTTTGTGGGTGCAGCCTGCTCCAGCTGTTGCACCCAGCCTGCACCCATCCCCCGCAGGGTGATTTGGGACCCTGGGTGCCCTGGGGGAGCAGCCACTGCACTGGCAGAGCATGTACCAGGGAGAGGTGCTGCTGCGCACCCATTCCGGGACTGCCCACGCCAGCATGGACACCAAGGGTTAGCAGATGCCACGTGGGGCACAGCGCCACCTGTGTGGCCATGCCCGGCCCATTATCCAGTGCATGTGTGTTACACCTGTCTGTCCCCAGCCTGTTGGCACTGGGCAGCCTGGCACATACCTCGCCCATCGGTGGTGTACCCAGGCCCATGCGGACACATCTTTTTGTGCTGGGTGGTTCCTGGGAGTGGGCAGAGTTCACACTGGATTCCCCAGCCACGAGCACCGTTGCAGCAGCACTCAGACTTGGTGACCGAATTGCGGTTGGTGGAGGACATCTGGCACATGGTCTGCAGCACTTCAGTGAAGCAGAATCCCTGGCGGGTGTCTGGGCCAAGAAAGAGAGTGGTGGGAGAGGACATCTAGGCGTGCAGCAGGCAGACGTGCTGCTGGGCACGTCTGTATTCAGGGCCCATAACTGGCTGCGGATGGGGTGTGACCAGCCCCAGTGTTATGCACAGGTCTGATCTGCAGCTTGGGGGATGCCGGTGGGCAGAGCTGGTGTCAGATAGGCCAGCCTAGCATCGCAGAGTCACGCAGGGGCAGACCCTATGCGCACCCTCTGGGGAGCTGGGCCAGGATTGTTCCCTTCAGGACATATCTAGTGCTTTGTCAACTCATCCCCAGCCCCTCCACGTCTGCTTCTGGGAGCCCTCGGCCTGGTGCCACCTCCCTAAGCCCACCTGCATGGAAGTTCCTCTTTTGGGTATGTCCACACTGCAGCTGGGAGGTGGGATTTCCAGTGCGGGTAGACAGACTGACGCAAGTTCAGACCGAGTAGTGCGCTAAAAATAACAGCATGGACGTTGCGGGGTGGGAGGCAGCTTGAGCTAGCTGCCTGACTCCAAGCCCACATGGCCTGACCCTCCAGCTCCGACCTCAAGAGGCTAGCCCAAGCCACCACCCTTGCGGCAATGTTTATGTAACGGAATGCTGAACTGTATTACACTGTTCAGCCACTAGATGGCACTGTGTGTAAAATGACGAGGCTAAGCTAACCTCAGCCATGGGAAAGCATTACAGGATCTTACAATGAACAAATCTGGTGTCTATCTCTCTGAGAAGGAAGCTCAGTAGTCAGTCTCTATCTGATACAGAAGCTTGACCTGCTAGCTGCAGCCCTGCAATATACCACACAGAAGAAGCACATGACATGAAGTCAGAAGTAAACTAGTGCCACAGAAGGAACAAAGCAACACAGGCTGGAGGATCTCATCAACACGCCACTCTTCAGAGGGCCAGAGACCTTCAGCTTTGATAAACTTTCACAATGAACAGACTGGAGGCAGTATTTTGCAAGATTTCAAATTGCTACAAAGCTGCGTAAAGACACTGGAGATATTCAGGTATCTTCTTTAATTAATGCTATGAGGAAGCAGGCCACAGCATAACTTGAAATCCTTTGACTTTATTGAAGACATTCACAAAGCTGACTATGAAACTGTTCTGGCTATGTTTGATGCATATTTTATACCTTTGAGAAATGTGGTTTATGAACAAGCATGTTCTGACCAGAGAATTCAAGAACCAGGGGAAAATGTTGAATGTTTTATAAGAGCTCTGCATGCATTGGCTGAAAACTGTGATTTGGGGAAAGCAAAACATGAAAATATCAGAGACAGGCTAATTATTGAGTTCACAGAAGCTACAACTGAAGAGTGATTTAGCCCTAGTCATAGCTATCCAAATAGCAAAGCAGTCTGAACTAGCTAAACAACAGAACAAAAGGCAGGAGCAAGTTGAAAAACCTGAAACTAGCTTAGAAGCTGTAAACAGACATTGGAGTATTTGATGATTTAGACACAACAAATCCTGCATCTTGGCAGGGGATTAGACTAGATGACCCTTGCGGTTCCTTCTAACCCTATAATTCTATGATAAAACCCCTGAGGCAAGGAGAGAGAATTCCCAGGCTAAGAGGGACAAATTCCAGTGTACATGCACAAGGTGTGGAAAAAGACATAACCCAAAAGAGGATGCCTGGCCAGCCAGAGGCGCAAGGTGTAATACATGCACAAACTATGGGAATGTTGCAGCAGTGAGGGAGTTGGCTCATATTACAGACAATCAAGAGCCGTTGTTTCTGGGATCTATCACTTGTGATCAGACAGACCCTGCCTGGAAAGTGAAACTGAACATTCATGGCAAGACAATTGACTTTAAAATTGACCGAGGAGCTGACCTCACAACCATCTCAGAAGGGACTTACAATCACCGCCAACCCCTTCCAGAGCTGAAGTCACTGGACACAGCTCTGACTAGCCCTGGACGTATTCTGAACTGCACGGGTCAATTCACCACAGAAACAGCTTACAAAGACAAAAGCTTTGCATTTAGAGTGCATGTGATGAAAGGATCAAAGCCCAACGACCTTCTCAGCCACAGCGTGGCAGCCAGGATGGGCCTAGTGAGAAAGGTGGAAGAACTCAATGGAGGATTTGATATTACTGGACTTTTGAAAGGAGATCCATTTAATTCATTCCAAATGAAATATGATTTTGATCATAGTACTAGCAGTCCACATTACCCACAAGTCAATGGAAAGGCTGAGAGAGCCAACAAAATCCTACAGCAGGAAGAGCCATTCCTTGTTTTTCTGAGCTACAGATCAACAGCAATAGCAGCTACTGGATACAGTCCAGCACAATTCCTGTTGGGGAGACAACTCAGAACTTCTGTTCCAGCTTTGGAAAAGAATCTATCTCCAAAGTGGTCAGACATGAAGAGAGTAGCTAAATCGGATAAAAAGAGCTCATGAACACTGTTACAACAGACTTCGCTCATTAGAGAACAGTAGGGTCTGGAACAGGGGTGGCCAACCTGAGCCAGAGCCAGAATTTGCCAATGTACATTGCCAAAGAGCCACAGTAATACATCAGCAGCTCCCCCATCAGCTCCCCCACCCCGCTCCCAGCACCTCCCACCTACCGGCAGCCCTGTGTCTCCCGCTCCCTCCCCACACCTCCCGATCAGCTGTTTCGTGGCATGCAGGAGGCTCAGGGGGAGGGGAGGAGTAAGGGCATGGCAGGGCTCAGGGGAGGGGCAGGACGGGGTGGAGTGGGGGCAGGGCCTGTGGCAGAGCCAGGGGTTGAGCAGTCAGCACCCCCTGGCACATTGGAAAGTTGGCGCCTGTAGCTCCAGCCTCAGAGTCGGTGCCTAGACAAGGAGCCACATATTAACTTCTGAAGAGCCGCATGTGGTTCTGGAACCACAGGTTGGCCACCCCCGGTCTAGAACCTGGGGACTGCGTTTGTGTCAAATTGGATGGAGAAAAAGGATGGACAATTCCAGATGCTGTAAAGAAAAAAAATTCAGTGCCTAGATCATTTGTGATTGACACTGACAGTGGAGCGTTCAAAAGAAACCATCGACATCTACAGCATGTTCCTCAGAAAGAACAATCAACAGAGCAAACTCTATGGATGGCAGGTGCAGAACAAGGATTCCAGACCAACCACAGCCAGTTGTTACAACTAACGGACGGCCCAATGAACAAGTTATTACACGTTTGGGTCACATAATTAGAAAACCAGGACAATTCAGAGACGCTTTACACATTGATCCGCACTGAACTTCAAAGACAGTGTGATAGTGTACATATTGTAAATGGTAGGAATGTAGAACTTAAAGGGGGCGATGGAATGGAATGCTCTACTGTATTACACTGTTCAGCCAGTAGGTGGTGCCGTGTGTGACGTTAAACTAACCTCAGCCATACTGGGCAGAGCATTACAGGATCTTACAGCCAACGCTCTGGTGTGTATGTCTCTGCCAAGGAAGCTCTGCAGCCAGTCCGTATCCGGGACAGGAGCCTGACCTGCTAGTAGCAGCCTGCACCCCGGGGCGGCTCTATGATTTGTGCCGCCCCAAGCACGGCAGTCAGGCAGCCGTCGGTGGCGTTTCTGCGGGAGGTCGCTGGTCCCGCGGATTTGGAGGCGTTCTTGCGAGCGCTCCGCTGGTCCCGCGGTGTCGGCGGACCCGCCACCGAATTGCCACTGAATCCACGGGAACAGCGGACCTCCCGCAGAAGGCTGACTGCTGCCCTCACGCCGACCGTCACACCGCCCCCCACGGCTTGCCGCCCCAGGCACGCGCTTTCTGCGCTGGTGCCTGGAGCCAGCCCTGCCTGCACCCTACCGTGTACAAGAAACACAGCAGTCCACATTGCCTTTTTTAGCGCACTAGCTCTGCTCCATCTAGCCATGCTGGGAGTCCCACCTCCCAGCTGCAGTGTAGCTGTATAAACGTAGAGACTCACCACTGCCGTGCTGCTGGCAGAGACTCTTGGTCACCAGTGTATCAGAATCCCTTTCCTCTGTCCCCTTGTAGTGCCAGACCCTTGTACAACTGGAGAGGGCCCAGAACAAATAGGTAACAGCTCAATGTGGTCCCTAGGCTAGCCCTCCCATCCGCAGGGACAGACAGGGAAGCCCTTGCTCTCCCGAGAAGCCTCGCTGACCAACAGGGCTAGGAGTGTCACACTGATCGTTGGGGTTACACTGAAGCCATGAGCTGTGCCCGTGTGGGATGGACCTGCAAAGCAGGGGAATACAATACTCCTCAGCTCCCTCGCCTCTGCCCAGCCCTTTCCCCAGGCCAGGTAAGGGGAAAGGTCCTGAGCTCTGACTGGAAGCTGAAGCAGCAGCCACAAGGCAGCCGGGAGCTGGAGAGAAGCCCAAGGAACTGTGGACAGCCACGCGTGGGACAGGCTGGGACTGCCGGACGTCACAGGTGGGTGCAGGTCTGTGTGGGACGTATGTGGGAGCAGCAGTGGCTGGGCAAGGAGCCAGTGCAGAGAGGCCCCAATGAGAGACACTGAGCCAGGCCTGGAACCCTGCAAGTGCCTAGTTGCTGGAGTAGAGACGGGACTGAGAGGGCACCCCAGGCACTGTGCTGGAAAAGCCCTGGCTCTGCACTGGACTGCCCAGGGACCCCAGGAGGAAGTGCTATCACTCCCTTTGAACTCTCCTCTGTGCGTAGGGTGTCGGCAACCCTTCCCTTTCCTGCCAGCCCTAGAAAAATACCCTCTCCCTCGGCGCGTGGCGGCGTGGGTCCTGGGTCCCACCAGGGCTAGCGCCTGCAGGGTCTAGCTGCCGAAGCACTGAGCTGCGATACAGCTGTCTCGCTGCTGGCAGCCTCGGGGCGTGGTGTGCTGGGCAGCTCCAATAATCACACGTCTCTGTTTAGCCCGGCCAGCTCGGGCTCTCATTGCCCAGGGACTGCACAATCTGCTCTTGGCGACGCTGTCCTGGGGCAGAGCTGCCCAGAAGGACATGGTGCCCCAGAGGAGGGGTACAGAGAGGCATCAGCGCCTCCCAGCGTAGCGACAAGGGGCTGCTGGACAGGCCCGACATACCACCTGGGCCTCTGAACAGCAACGCCATGCTGCGAACACACGGCCCATTTATCCCGGGCTCAGCCCGGCTCCCGGCGCCTCAGCTCACCCAGGGGAAGAGGACTAGGCTGGTGTGTGACTTTTCCACTCCCCCAGAAGCAGATCCCACAGGACCAGACAAGCCCCCCCCCTCCCCCCCCCCGCTTCCAGACCAAGACTGGCTCGGCACGGGTAGGAGCTGTGTGAAGCTGTGCACGTTAATTACCGATGCATTCGGTGCCCGAGGCGCTGGCTTGGAAGCCTTCATTGCAGTCACACCGATAGCTGCCCACAGTGTTAACACAGCGGCCGTTGGGGCAGATCCCCGGCTTGGTGCGGCATTCGTTCTCATCTAGGAGGAAGGGAATCGGTGAATGGCTCAGACACAACACGCCTGTAGACTTGGGTTCCTGAGAACCAGGGGCCACCGCTGAGTGGGATGGAGCCACAACAGCACCAGGGCAAAGCAGCAGACACTTCCCAGGATAAGGTCTAACTTCCCCCAAAAGCTCAGGATGGCTCTAGCGTGCCCCAGCTGTTCCACTGGAGGGATCACTGAGTGCAGTGCTCTCCAACTATACCGCCCTCCTCCCACCTCCTGCCCTCAACTTGCCTCTGTGCCCAGGGGCTGGGCAGCAAACTGGCTATGCTGGCTATTCCCCAGTATCCCTTAGGGCAGCTTTCCGGGCCCTTTGTGCCCATGTGGTGGCACAAGGGGACATGATGCAGGCCAGGACTGGCCAGTATTCTCCAATGTAACTCAGATGCGGACACTTCTGACAGCTCAGTGCAGGAGGGGGATGTGCAGACGGCCTGGAGAAAGGCCACAATCAAATGCCGCTGGGTCTGACCCTGGGCTGGTGCCATGCACTGCACAGAGGGGCCCTGGCCCTGAACATGCCTTTGGGCACTAATGCAACAGGAATAGCTGTCTCGGGAGTTCGGGGCAAGGTCTGGCTGATGGGTGGCTGATTGGACAGCTCAGGAACGGAGCTGGACAGACCGCTCCACAGCTAGAAGTGTGGAAGGGAGATGGACACTGGCCCTGTGGCTAATGCCTCCCTCCGTCCAGGTGACTGGTACCTGTACAGCCCTCTCCGTCGGGTCTGCGCTGCATTCCTGGGGGGCAGATGCACATGAAGGTACCAATGAGGTTCTTGCACATCATCCCTCGAGACTCGCAGTCATGGAGGCCTTCTGCGCACTCGTCCAGATCTGCAACCAACACCACACCGAATGAGCCCACGCAGCCTCCTGTGGGCCGAGCGCTCCCCGACAGCCATCCATTACCCAGGGGGGCAGCGAGGGCTCCTGCTCCCAGCGCGACAGCTGGCGAAGCAGAGGCACAGAGAGGTGACGTGCCCACGATCACCCAGCAGGTCAGGGGCAGAGGTGGAATGCCAGTTCCCTGCTCTAACCACTGGATTTAACGCCAACCTGCCACTGCAACGAGGAGATGTGACTGGGCAGAAGAGACGTGTGCTGCTCACACAGCCCTGGCGGAGGGGCAGGGAGTGTGGAGAGGAAGAGCCAGGCTGCAGTGCAGCTCCTGCATTAGCTCTGGGGGGCAGCATTTGGCCTGCACTCCAACCAGCTGGCACACGAGGGCCCCAGCCCCGCAGGGCCAGGCACTGTGGGCACAGGTGTCATGCCCAAGGAGCCAGCCCTGCCAAGCTGCAAGGGACACAGCTGGCAAAGTACCAGTGCTGCACAGCCCTGAATCCCTCCTGCGCTCAGCAGGGCCCAAGGTCCAGTCGACCCCTGGGACCTTCCCGCAGTAGAGGGCTGCCAGAGCTGCTGAGCTGCGTGCTTCCAAATTTGTGTGAGGGCCTCCGGCTGGCTCCGAGGGCTCTGACTCCTGCTGGCCACACACCGGGAGCGTTATGCTCGGCCTGGCTCATTGGGAAGGGCCGGGTCTTTGAGCCGCAGCTGTGCGGACAGCTAACCCCACCCAGCGCTGACGGCACTCTGCTATGTGACACGGTGCGCAGCTCGGTCCATTGCCCGTCGTATGCAGACCTGGTTACACAGCGTTAGAACACTCAGGGCACCCAGGCTGCATTCCCAGCCAGCACTATCCCGAGGCTCAGCGGCTGGGGCTTGCACACCCCACGGGGGCTGGAACCAGCCCTGGGTCGGGAAGAGCAGACAAGCCGGCGTCCCAGATGGCAGCCTGGCGTTTTGGCCATGGCTCCTGCTGGTGCCAGTGGGGCAGGTTAAGGGCGACAAGCCGGGAGGGCAGGACAGTTGCAGGGGAGGGTGGCTGTCCCTTACCTTTGCACATTCTCCTGTCTTCCCGGAGGGTGTATCCTGAGGGGCAGGTGCACTCGTAGGAGCCGAGGGTGTTGATGCAGCGGAAAGCGCAGAGCAGGGGGTTCAGCGCGCACTCGTTGATATCTGAGAGGCAGGAGAAAGAATGAGTCTGACCTGCACACGGGACACTGTGCCTGCCACGCTGCTGCCCCCGCAGCAAAACGCCTCCCTTGTGTGTCCCTTGGAGACACCATGCGGGTTCTGCGCCCTGCTGTGGTGTGGGCAGTGGGTGCTGAGATCCACCCTGAACCGCCTGCTATGCCCAGCCCCAACCCCATAGCCTAGTGCCCCAGCACAGCTCCACCTGCTGGGGGAAGCTGCTACGTACTCTCAGCACTGTCACAGCCACAGGGATAAGCAAGGCTGGTCTCACTGCCGGTGCCCGACGAGGAGTATGTGGGGCAAGAATCGCAGTCCTTTCCTGCCCCACCCCACCTGGCCGGGGCTCCCCATGCATAGGCGCTAAGTGTATGCCCGGTCTGCCCCCACTCCACCCCTCCCTGGAGGCCCTGCCCTCACTCCGCCCCCTTCTTGAGGCAGCCGGCCACCTGCCGCTCCCTGCTCTCCGCCCTCCCTCAACCCCCCCCCTGAGCCTGCCAAACAGCTGATCGGTGGCACCGCCCAGTGGCTGTGGCTGATGGGTGCTGAGCACCCACTGTTTTTTTCTGTGGGTGCTCCAGTTCTGGAGCACTCATGGAGTCGGCACCTAAGTCCCTGTGCCTCCTGAACCCCTTCCGGGTGTGGGGGGTGGGCCATGCCAGGCGGGCAAGGAGGGCAGAACTCCCCCTTTACAAGGGGGTGTGACTCAGGGGCTATGAGTAGGAACCATCACTAAGAAGGGAAGCCCTCTCTCAGGCTCCTGGCCATGGGCTCCGGGGAGTTGGTTGGAATAGGCAGCCCAACAGCCTCCCCTTCTGCCCCCGCAGAGGTGCTCAGGGCTCTGCCCTTCACAGGAAATAATTGTACATGCATCCAACAACCCCAAAACCTCCCCAAATGTGACCCCAGATCCAGCCGGAGAGAAGGGGGTCTGGGGAAATGTCAGACTCCGCCCTTCCCCCACTGTCTGACAGGGCTGTCTGCCTCCTTGCCGCACGGGAGGGCCAGGTGCACTGAGCCCACTGCAGGGCTCCTGGGACTCCATTGAGAAAGGCACCGTGCCCCCTGCCCCAGAGGAACATTACCTTCGCAGGTCATCATGGGGCCCGGCTCAAATCCCTCGTCGCAGGTGCACTCGAAGCCTCCCACCACGTTGGTGCAGGTCCCGTTCCCACAGGGGTTGCCAATGGAGCACTCATCGGTATCTGGGTGAAGGCCAGGAATGGCGTTAGCGCAGTCAGAGGAAAGACTCCGGCTGGCAGTGCATTCAGGCAGCCCCAGGCATAGCTGGCAGCCCCTGTGGGGGAGCGAGGAACTCCACCCTGGAGTTCAGGGGGAAGAGCAAGGGCTAGAACCGTCTAAGCCAGAAGCAGGCAGGTGGTCGCGGAATAACTCAGCACTCACCTCGCCCCAGAGCAGCTGCCCCCGCCCAGGGCCGTGACACTCACCCACACAGTTGACTCCGGTGTAATCCAGATTGTAGCCAAAGGGACACTCGCAGCGGAAGGAGCCGTCAGTGTTAATACAGGCCCCGTTGATGCAGATGCCGAGGTTCTCGGCGCACTCGTTCACATCTGGGGATAGAAATGCTGCCTATGAATGGCCCTTGCTTGGGACCCTCGCCATGCACACACAGCCCCCCTGTAGGGTCAGCAGCCGCAGGCCACAGCCTATTCCAGTGGGACAGTCCCTGGGCCTCCCTCCCTGGAGTCAGTGGGGGTCTGAACGAAAACTGAGTGAGGACCCCACAGGGTGCAGCATGGCATGGCCTGAGCCCATGGGGGGCCTGCAGCTCTGAGCAGCCAGCGCTCCCTCCCTCCCATGCCGCCAGCGCTCTGAGACCCCCCCATGCCGCCAGCGCTCTGAGACCCCCCCATGCCGCCAGCGCTCCGAGACCCCCCCATGCCGCCAGCGCTCTGAGACCCCCCCATGCCGCCAGCGCTCCGAGACTCCCCCATGCCGCCAGAGCTCTGAGACTCCCCCATGCCGCCAGAGCTCTGAGACCCCCCCATGCCGCCAGAGCTCCGAGACCCCCCCATGCCGCCAGCGCTCCGAGACTCCCCCATGCCGCCAGAGCTCTGAGACCCCCCCATGCCGCCAGCGCTCCGAGACCCCCCCATGCCGCCAGCGCTCCGAGACCCCCCCATGCCGCCAGAGCTCCGAGACCCCCCCATGCCGCCAGCGCTCCGAGACCCCCCCATGCCACCAGCGCTCTGAGACCCCCCCATGCCGCCAGAGCTCTGAGACCCCCCCATGCCGCCAGCGCTCTGAGACCCCCCCATGCCGCCAGAGCTCTGAGACCCCCCCATGCCGCCAGCGCTCCGAGACTCCCCCATGCCGCCAGAGCTCTGAGACCCCCCCATGCCGCCAGCGCTCCGAGACTCCCCCATGCCGCCAGAGCTCTGAGACCTGCCCCCCATGTTGCCAGTGCTCTTGGGGCTTACCCTCCCCATGCTGCTAATGCTCTGAGAGCTCCCCCATGCCACCAGTGCTTGGAGTGCCCCCATACAGCCAGCACTCAGAAGGCCTATCCCCGCCTTGCCGCCAGCATTGAGAGGGCCGGTTCCCCCCATGCCGCCAGCGCTCTGAGAGCTCCCCCATACAGCCAGTGCTCAGAAAGCCTGTCCCCCACATGCCACCAGCGCTCAGAGGGCCAGTCCCCCATGCCACCAGCGCTCAGAGGGCCTGTCCCCCCCATGCCACCAGCGCTCAGAGGGCCTGCCCCCCCATGCCACCAGCGCTCAGAGGGCCTGTCCCCCCATGCCACCAGCGCTCAGAGGGCCTGTCCCCCCATGCCACCAGCGCTCAGAGGGCCTGTCCCCTACATGCCACCAGCGCTCAGAGGGCCTGTCCCCCCCATGCCACCAGCGCTCAGAGGGCCTGTCCCCCCATGCCACCAGCGCTCAGAGGGCCTGTCCCCCCCATGCCACCAGCGCTCAGAGGGCCTGCCCCCCCATGCCACCAGCGCTCAGAGGGCCTGTCCCCCCATGCAACCAGCGCTCAGAGGGCCTGTCCCCCCCATGCCACCAGCGCTCAGAGGGCCTGTCCCCTACATGCCACCAGCGCTCAGAGGGCCTGTCCCCTACATGCCACCAGCGCTCAGAGGGCCTGTCCCCCCCATGCCACCAGCGCTCAGAGGGCCAGTCCCCCCCATGCCACCAGCGCTCAGAGGGCCTGTCCCCCCCATGCCACCAGCGCTCAGAGGGCCTGTCCCCCCATGCAACCAGCGCTCAGAGGGCCTGTCCCCCCATGCAACCAGCGCTCAGAGGGCCTGTCCCCCCATGCCACCAGCGCTCAGAGGGCCTGCCCCCCCATGCCACCAGCGCTCAGAGGGCCTGTCCCCCCCCATGCAACCAGCGCTCAGAGGGCCTGTCCCCCCATGCAACCAGCGCTCAGAGGGCCTGCCCCCCCATGCCACCAGCGCTCAGAGGGCCTGTCCCCCCCATGCCACCAGCGCTCAGAGGGCCTGCCCCCCCATGCCACCAGCGCTCAGAGGGCCTGCCCCCCCATGCCACCAGCGCTCAGAGGGCCTGTCCCCCCATGCCACCAGCGCTCAGAGGGCCTGCCCCCCCCATGCCACCAGCACTCAGAGGGCCTGTCCCCCCATGCCACCAGCGCTCAGAGGGCCTGTCCCCCACATGCCACCAGCGCTCAGAGGGCCTGTCCCCCCCCATGCAACCAGCGCTCAGAGGGCCTGTCCCCCCCATGCCACCAGCGCTCAGAGGGCCTGTCCCCCCCATGCAACCAGCGCTCAGAGGGCCTGCCCCCCCATGCCACCAGCGCTCAGAGGGCCTGTCCCCCCCCATGCAACCAGCGCTCAGAGGGCCTGCCCCCCATGCCACCAGCGCTCAGAGGGCCTGCCCCCCATGCCACCAGCGCTCAGAGGGCCTGTCCCCCCCATGCAACCAGCGCTCAGAGGGCCTGCCCCCCCATGCCACCAGCACTCAGAGGGCCTGTCCCCCCCATGCCACCAGCGCTCAGAGGGCCTGTCTCCCCCATGCCACCAGCACTCAGAAGGCCTGTCCCCCCCATGCAACCAGCGCTCAGAGGGCCTGCCCCCCCATGCCACCAGCGCTCAGAGGGCCTGTCCCCCCCATGCCACCAGCGCTCAGAGGGCCTGTCCCCCCCATGCCACCAGCGCTCAGAGGGCCTGCCACCCCCATGCCACCAGCGCTCAGAGGGCCTGTCCCCCCATGCCACCAGCGCTCAGAGGGCCTGTCCCCCCCATGCCACCAGCGCTCAGAGGGCCTGCCCCCCCATGCCACCAGCGCTCAGAGGGCCTGTCCCCCCCATGCCACCAGCGCTCAGAGGGCCTGTCCCCCCCATGCCACCAGCGCTCAGAGGGCCTGCCCCCCCATGCCACCAGCGCTCAGAGGGCCTGCCCCCCCCATGCCACCAGCGCTCAGAGGGCCTGTCCCCCCCATGCCACCAGCGCTCAGAGGGCCTGTCCCCCCATGCCACCAGCGCTCAGAGGGCCTGCCCCCCCCATGCCACCAGCGCTCAGAGGGCCTGCCCCCCCATGCCACCAGCGCTCAGAGGGCCTGTCCCCCCATGCCACCAGCGCTCAGAGGGCCTGTCCCCCCATGCCACCAGCACTCAGAGGACCTGCCCCCCCATGCCACCAGCGCTCAGAGGGCCTGTCCCCCCCATGCCACCAGCGCTCAGAGGGCCTGCCCCCCCATGCAACCAGCGCTCAGAGGGCCTGTCCCCCCCCCATGCCACCAGCGCTCAGAGGGCCTGTCCCCCCCATGCCACCAGCGCTCAGAGGGCCTGCCCCCCCATGCAACCAGCGCTCAGAGGGCCTGTCCCCCCCCATGCCACCAGCGCTCAGAGGGCCTGCCCCCCCATGCAACCAGCGCTCAGAGGGCCTGCCCCTCCACTCAGCTAGCACTCTGGGCACCCAGTGTGGGGGCTCAGCACTGACTGTCTAGACTAGCCAAGCCTGGCTGCTGCTTGGTCCCAGGTGCAGCACCGCTTACTGGCACGCTCCACCCGCCACGCCATTTGGCCCATGGTGTTTGCGGAATGCCGGCGCTTACCTTCCCGGGTATCGCCTGGGCCGGGGATAGCCCCATGGCCGTACGGGCACAGCTCCTGGAAGGCAACTGGGAAAAGCAGAAAAATGAGACATGCTAGCAGCTGCTTCCCTTAGCTGGAGTTGGAACGCAGGTGAGAGAGGCCGTCTGGGAAAGCCAGCCAGCACAGCGCCCCCATGAGGTGGGGAAATGAACTGCACCCCACTGGCAACCGGCGGCGCACAGGACTGCAGTGACTTGTCCAAAGCCTGCCAGCGAATTGGTGGCAGAGCTCTTAGCAGAACCCAGGGTCTGAATGCCCAGCACCCTGCTCCGGTTGCTATGGGGCACCCCCTTCCCACCCTCCTGGCAGAGAAAGCCTCCGCTCTGCTGGGATCCAAGAGTGCTGCAATCTCACAGAGGAGCATCCCTTCTGGCAGTGGCTCTCAATCTTTCCAGACCACTGTACCCCTTCATGGAGACGGATTTGTCTCGCGTACCCCCAAGTTTCACCTCACTTAACAACTACTCGCTTACAAAATCAGACATAAAAATACAAAAGTGTCACAACACACAACAGTGTCACAACACACAGAAAAGTGCTGACTTCCTCATTTTGAGGATCACTGTCACTGATCGGGCCATCAGCCCTCACAGAGGGGGCACCGATCACAACACATCAGATGCGTTGTTCTAGCCAGTCCTCCAACTACCTGCCGGCCGGCCAAGCTGTCAGTAACACCAGACACCCAATTGACATAGCGCACAGCAGCCTAGAACTCCTGAGCGATCCGCCAACCGCAGCCGCCTGAGTAGCTAGGATTACCTGCACGCGCCACCACACCCGGCCATTTTGACCATATAATTACAAAATAAATCAATTGGAATATAAATATTTTAACTTACATCTCAGTGTATAGTATATAGAGCAGTATAAACAAGTCACTGTCTGGATGACATTTTAGTTTGTACTGACTTTGCTAATGCTTTTTATGCAGCCTGTTGTAAAACTAGGCAAATATCTAGATGAGTTGATGTACCCCCTGGAAGAGCTCTGCATATCCCCAGGGGTTCGTGTACCCCTGGCTGAGAACAACTGGCTTATGGGATCCCTGCCCCAGGCCGGGTGTCGTTGCTGTGGGGTGCACAGTAGTGCACAGTACTCTATGCTCCCTACTGCATCCGATGCACACTGACTCCTGCAGCCACAGCTGATCCCGAGGGGCTGGGACACCTACCGTTTCCTTCTTGGGGGCACAGCTCGCAAGGGTCACCCCAGCCCTCTCCAGGCATCTTGCTGCAGCAGCAGCGGGCCTTGGTGGTGTTGAAGGCCTTGGGGACGGAGCACTTGCCATTGTCGAAGCGGGTGAAGCAGAAGCTCTGGCGGGTGTCTACAGCAGCAGGAGGGGAGAATGTTACAGATGTCTGGGGCAGGCACGGCACCTCCCGGTGACATGCTGCACGCAGTATGGGCCCGAGCCTGCACCACGTGTGTAAGTGAGCCACTGACAGCAATGGGAGCAGGCTTGGGCCCGGAGCCCACAGAACGCGGCTTCATGTGCAAGCAGCAGACCCTGAGAGACCAGCAGCTCCGGCACAGGGATACGGAGCAGCCCCCTAAGCTCCGCCTTCCCCCCGGCAGAGATGAGCCCCCAAGGGATCAGAGCTGTGCAGGATGCCCCTCCACCAAGCATGCCCTGGGGCTCGGTGCTCTCTGGGAACTCTCTCGCCCCGGCACACAGACATCCAGGGGTGACAGCGCCTGCTCCAGCAATGGCAGCTGGCAGCGCCCCAGCACTGGGTGGCACCGCGGGGGCCACAGGATTCCTATCTCGGCGCCCCTCCCCCACCCACGAGCACTGCCTCCGAGGACCCCACGGGCTGTGGGCGAGGCCACGCGCACTCACCAAAGCACCTGCGGCCGTTGTCGGACAAGACGAAGCCGGGGGGGCAGATGCACTGGAAGCTGCCTGGGGTGTTGGTGCAGGTACCAAACAGGCAGATGTTGGGCTCCTCCTCACACTCGTTGATATCTGGGAGCAGGACGGACAGAGGAGCGGGTTAGACATGTACCAGGGCAAAGATCTCAGCTCCTTCCATGGCGCCGAGATCCCCGGGCAGGTGCAGAGGCCCTGCAGAGCTCAGGGGTCACTCCTGCAGGACAGCAGGTATGCTTCCTGAGAGCTTCCACTGGGGGGCACGCTCCTGTCCCCCAGTCACACCCAACTCCCACTCCTCCGTCTGAGCCGGTCCCCACAGCCCATCTCCCCTGCACAGAGCAGGCTGCAGCCACACAGTGCCACTGCCCCAGGGGCTCAACGCCCACCATGGTGGGGCAGACCCTCTGAGCGCTGGCTTCCTGGGAACACAGTGCAGTGAGCAAAGTCAGTGCTGCACCGGTCCCTACACAGCGTGCTGTCATGGTGACAGTTCTCTTCCTCCTTCCAAAGCCAAGGCCCCTGCCGCTTATATTAACAGGGAATCACCACTAGCTATTCACAGTGCAAGGCCTATTACACAACTGGGCAGTGGTGATTCTCTCCATCAGAGGCTGGTGGTGCCCACACATGCCATTACACTGGCATGTTCATTACACTGTTAAAAATATCCCCTTAGCAACTGTGAAACTAACAAGACGGGGGTGAAGCATCCCTGGCCAGCCCTCTGCTACTCTGTGGCTATCACACCCCAGCCTTGGCCTACACCCAGTTGCTTTACAGGGTAAGTCCTTGGGGCAGTGCCTGTATCCCTGCTGCCTAGGAAGCACCTGGCCCAGGCTGGTGACAGAGTAGCCCCTGTGCAGTGGTAGGATGGAGGAACCAACGTTACCGATGCAGTTGTCATTCTGCACTTCGTACCCCGGGGGGCAGATGCAGCGGAAAGAGCCTTCCAGGTTCTGACACGTCCCCGGAGAGCAGGTTCCAGGCAGGCTCACGCACTCATTGATATCTGCCAAGAAACAAGAGGGGAAAGTCACCCAGGGGCTGGACTCCTGCTGCTTTGCCATGTGGAGCCAGGGACTGCCCAAGCATTACAATGCTACTGCACCAGGGACCCTACATGGGCAGCAGGGGGAGCCATAGCCCAACAAGCTCCCACTGCTCCCCCAGAACCCCAGTGATCTCCAGTCCTCCCGTGTCCCTCAGCTGCTGTGGGAATGCCCCGGGGCTGTGCATGGGAGCCGCCGGCACAGACAGAAGGGCTGGGGCACACCGCTGTGCGTCTCTGCATCACACAGCGAGCCCGGCAGCTGCCCACGGTGACTAGCTTGGCAACAACACCTCCACTAACCAGACCCTGGGAAGCTCTTCGAGCTCCTCCGACAGCAGGGCACCACTTGGGTCACCTTTTCCAGGAAGGCATCTGGCCCCTGGTGTCTGCTGCTGAATAAGATCTGGGCTATCTACAGGCCCATGTTCAACCAGTTCTCACTGGAAACAGGACAGTCATTTCCTGGTGCCAGGGACCAGTGGGGGTTAGTCAGCAGGCTCAGTCGGAGGGCAGAGCTGTGGCTGGGGATGCAGGGGGTGATCTTGCTTTGCATCAGGCTTGGGGTTTCCCACACTGTGCCCAACAGGGGTTCCTGGTCCAGGGAGCCGAGCTGGGAACTCTGCAGCCAAAGGGACAGTTTTTATGCCCTGAGAAAACTGCTGGTTGAGAAGGTACATGACACCAGATCCCATGTAGGGTGGCCAAGTGCCTGGTTTCCAACTGGAAAGTCTGGTCAAAAAGGGGACCTGACAGTGTTGGGTCAGATCTACTGACCGGACACTCAGAGTCTGGAGAGGAAGGGAGGTGCAGGGTCATCACCCGCGCCAGCCCTACTCAGCCGGGGCCACGTCCTACCTGCATCAGGTGGCTGCAGCTCCCAGCCCCGGCTCCGCAGGTGAGTCCTTCCTGACCTGGGCTGGGGGAGGAGTTGAGGGGGAGGGAAAAAGCAGCAAGCGACGGGGGGGGGGGGGGGGGGGGAGGGAGGAGAGGAGTGGGTGGGGCCTTAGGGGAAGAGGTGGGGCATGGGCGGGGCCTTAGGGGGAAGAGGTGGGGCAGGGGAGGTTCCAGCACTTCACCTGGAGTGTCCAGCTTTTAAATATTACAAAGTTGGCAACTCTACGCCCATGGCGTCCCGTACCACGCGCGGAGCACTGACTTTGCTCACTAACCCTCAGCTTGGCACTGGAGCCGGATGTCTGCAGCTAGCGAGAGCGCAGTGATGCATGAGCTCTCACAAGCTTGACCCTGGGATTTCTCCTGGCTGGGACCCAAACTCCAGCCCCTAGCCCCACAGCCATGGCCCTGAGCAAGAGCAGAGATTCTATGGCCCAGAGTAGGCGCGGGCGCATGGAGGTGAGCACAGTTGCCAGACGGGGCCTGCAGATGGTTGACCCACAGGCCGGGCGTGATGAGAATTACTGCCCAGGCACTCACCGACACAGTTCTTCCCATCCAGGGTCCGGTCATACCCTTCCTGGCACAGGCACTGGAAGGAGCCAATGCTGTTTATACACTGGCCATTCCGGCACACCTGCCCCCCCAGGGATGAGCACTCGTCAATGTCTGCAGAGAGCAGGAGAGAAAAGCACAGTGGGACAAACCCACAGGTGAGTGTGTGACACCCGGCCCTCACACCCATACAGCTGTGACTGTGAAACACTGACCCTTATGCCCTCACAGCTGTCACTGTCAGATACCCAACCCTCACACCCACACAGCCATGGCTGTGTGACACTGACCCTTATAACCTCACACCTGTGACTGTGTGACACCCGGCCCTCACACCCATACAGCTGTGACTGTGTGTCACTGATTCTTATGCACTCTCATCTGTGGCTGTCAGATACCCGACCCTCACACCCACAAAGCCATGGCTGTGTGACACTGACGCTTACGACCTAACACCTGTGACTGTGTGACCCCCAGACCCTCACACCCATATAGCAGTGACTGTGTGTGACACCCAAGCCTCACACCCACACTGACTCTTACGACTTCACACCTGTGACTGTGTGACACCCAACCCTCACACCCATATAGTTGTGACTGTGTGACACCCAACCCTCAGACCCACACAGCCATCACCGTGTGTCGCCTGATCCTTACTCTCACACAGCTGTGACTGAGTGACACTCAACCCTCATCCCAACACAGCTGTGACTGTATTTACAACCAACCCTTGTTCCCACACAGCTGTCACTGTGTTTACAATCAACCCTCATATCCACACAGCCGTGACTGTGAGATATCTGACTCTCACACCCACACAGCTCTGACTGTGTGACACCTGACTCTCATGCCCACAGAGCAGTGACTGTGTGACACTGGAGTCTCTCACCCATGCAGTCATTATTGTGTGTCAGCTCAAAGCCAGGAAAGCACAGGCAGTTGTAGGAGCCGACTGTATTCTTGCAGGTACCATTCCCACAGGGCTGCCGGTCACATTCATCGATATCTGAAAAGAGAAGATCAATGCAGATCAGGGGCCGAGTCCTCGCTTGCCTGGGGCTGGGCAGTCAGTCAGTGCCGCTCATGGTGGGGGCGGCTGCCTGGTGCTGTTTAGGTGAGCATGAGGATTCAGAAACCTGGGGCCGAGGAGATGCAATGGCCCAGCTCTCTGCCTGCCTTATGATGTGCCGTCCTCCCCCTGCAAACCCACCCACCAGGGGCCCAGAGAGCTCTCACTTCCTTTTGAAAGGGCTTAAATCTATTGCCAAGCAACAAGGAGCAGCCCACAGGGCTGCTGAGCTGTCTGCACTGACCCATGCACATGGTCTGCTCTCCTGTGGCCTTGAACCCGTTGTGACAGATGCAGATATAGCTGCCCTCGGTGTCCACACAGTCCCCGTGGCTGCAGACATTGGGGATTTCCTGGCATTCATTGCGACCTGTAACAAAAGAACCCAGAAACCAGTGACTAGGAAAGCCCCAACCAAAGTGGGAACAGATGCCCTCTCCAGCGTGGCCACGTGGCTTCCATGCCTGTGGCTAGCAGCTGGTAGCAGTCTCACTGAGCAGCAGCACTGCCAACACCCGCGATTGTACCTCGAATCTCATGATATCTGGTGTTTTAATGAAAGCCCCAGCTCCTGAGACGCTCAGGCCTAGTTATTAAAAATAGCAAGTTGCTTGCTCTCCTGGCTGCAGAGAAGTATGTGACAGCAGGACCCTCGAGCAAGGCCTCTAACCGCTCAGAATGCAGGAGGCAAAGAAAACGGACCCAGAATTTATTATTTTTAAAAATCTCCTGATTTTTTTAGCCAATCACATGATTTGGGGGACCCTGATTCATGGACTGCAGAGGTATGAAATTAGAACATAAGAACAGCCTTAATGTGTCCGACCAATGGCCATCTAGCCCAGTATCCTGTCTTCTGACAGTGGCCAGTGCCTGGTGCTCCAGAGGGAATGAACAGAACACGGCAATTATCAAGTGGTCTAACCTATCATGCAGTCCCAGCTTCTGGCACTCATAGGTTTAGGGACACCCAGAGCAGCACGGGTCTGCATCCCTGACCACCTGGGCTACTTCACTCTTGATCTCTTCAGCATGATCTCTTTACCCTAATGCTACTGCCTCCTAGAGTCTTTCATCTTCCATCTATTCAATTAATATTATTTTTCTTGATGATACTTTTAAAGTCAAATCTGAGTCTGCATGTGGATTTAGAGCTTTTTGCCATGTGGGCTGTTAAACCAGAAGCTTAGCTCTCAGGGCAAACCTTCCATCAGGAGCCCCTGCAGAATACAGGCAGAACATGCAACACACACATTTCTCAGAAAGCTG
Organism: Chelydra serpentina; assembly: GCA_037349315.1. Classification (NCBI taxonomy): domain Eukaryota; kingdom Metazoa; phylum Chordata; order Testudines; family Chelydridae; genus Chelydra; species Chelydra serpentina. Next base: position 2,502,162 of record JBAIAC010000192.1, read on the forward strand.
TGAAGAGCAGGACTTGAATTCACAGTATGTGGGTGCTGCTCGGTTAAATGCCACAGTACGCCATCTTGAATCACCCGGCTGCCTGCAAACACTGGCTAGCACCAGAGCACCAGTCCTACTGCACCTGCACAAATGACTTTGCCTGTCTTATCATCTTGGCTTGAGCTGGACTAGAGATCCAACTTTTAGCCAGAATGACTTTTAAAATATTGCTTCCTCAAAGGCCCAGTGGGTGCCAGAGACTGGCTGAAATCAAACCGGAGCAGATGAGATGTGCTTGGGGAGTACCAGAGCCAGAATTTGAGCCCCAGGTTCATGCAAAATAAATTTCAGAACTGTAAAATGTTGATGGCATGTGATTTTAAGGGGGGGCTGTAACTCAGGAACCCCTTGCTCAAACAACCTCAAGTCTGGACCAGTAACCTTATCCCAGACCCCCAGGAGATACAGCAATTTTCAAGACAATCTGACTTAGCATGTGGATTTTAGAGCATTTAGAAAAAATCAGCTGTCAAACAGGAAGCCAGTCATAGAATCATAGAATCTCAGGGTTGGAAGGGACCTCAGGAGGTCATCTAGTCCAACCCCCTGCTCAAAGCAGGACCAACCCCAACTAGATCATCCCAGCCAGGGCTTTGTCAAGCCTCACCTTAAAAAAATCTTAATCATAATCTTCATGGTGCTACTATAATAATCCAGTCCTAGGAAGTGAGCTTGTCTGCTTCGCCACAGCCCAGGTACAAGCAAAGGTGCAGGTAAGGCAATGTAAGCTGCCCCCATACTTGCACCCACCCCTACCCTAGAAGGGATGGGAATATTTCATTCCCTCTGGGATTATCCCAAGCACACACAGTTTTCTGATGTGCCCATTAGCTATTGAACTGATGTAGCATTTATGCGCTAACCCCAGACCTCTGTGTCCCTCTGAGTTGTGAAGCCCCAGTGGATCCACTGAGTGTGGAGCAGCAGGTCACAGTCATGAAACCATGACTGTGATGAGAACAATGACAGCCTCCCAGTTTCATTCCTGCCATCCCATGGCACAAGCCTCGGCAATGGAAACCCTTCTTAGATGAAGTGAAGTGTGCTAGTGCACATCACTAGCAGTCCACACTGCTTCCTGATGGCAGCTCTGTGCCCCACTTGAGCATTGCCTCTGCTATAGGTAGTCAACAGCGCCCATCTTACCCACACAGGCTCCGCTAGGTGACAGCTTGTATCCGGTTGAGCATTCGCACCTGTAACTGCCCGGGATGTTGATGCAATCAGCATTGCGCTGGCAAAGGTTCTCCCCGCTGCTGCACTCATCAATGTCTGCACAGAGAAAGAAACCACTGACACTGATGGCCCAGGGTGTGCGAGACTCTGTCAGTCACCATGGCATTGTGAGAGAACTGGAGCAGCCAAACCTCTGAAGCTGACCACGCAGGGTGTGCCAGATCCTGGCATCACCACGTCACTGCGGGAAAACCAGAACAGCCAAACCACTGACTGACTGCGCAGGGTGTGCCAGACCCTGGCATCACCACGTCACTGCGGGAAAACCAGAACAGGTGTGCCAGACCCTGGCATCACCACGTCACTGCGGGAAAACCAGAACAGCCAAACCACTGACTGACCGCGCAGGGTGTGCCAGACCCTCGCATCACCATGTCACTGCGGGAAAACCAGAATGGCCAAACCACTGACTGACCATGCAGGGTGTGCCAAACTCTGGTGTCACCACAGCACCGTGGGAGATTTGGAATAAGGCCAAAACAGAGAGAAATCTTTTTTTAAATGGCAAAATTGTTTTCATTTCATTTTCTAAAAAATGTTTGAATCACTATGTGCCATTTACCATTTATTTGGATAGTTTCTGGGGTTTGAAATAAGAAATGTGTTTTGGGTGGGATTTAAACCAAAAGCTATTTCAAAACATCATTTTCATACATGTCTTATCTCAAAAATGGGAAGTGAAAAATGAAAGCTGTCAAGAACAAACACTATTGCCTAGTCTACACTTAAAACTCCGGTTGACATACTACAGCACCAGGGGATAGCCGCGGTGATGCTGATGGAAGAATGCTTCCATCGACCCAGCTACCATCACTTGGGGAAGTGGCGTTTCAACAGTGGCAGAAATCCCCCGTAGGCTGTGTCTACACTACGGGGTTATGTTGGCACAGCTATGGCACCCTAGCTGTGCCACGTACAGCCCCTGCAGTGTGGACATGGCCTGTGTAAAACAGCAACTTTGAAAAGGCTTTGAAAAGGCCATAGTTTGGGTGGCAATAGCTCTGTTTGGAGAGTTTGGCCTGCCCTGATGATCACCCACAAGGCACTGTCTACACTGCACTCTGAGCCCGGGGTTCTGGGACGTGGGCTTTCCAAGCCCATGCTTGAGCGTCCACACTGCATTGCAAACATGGGCTTACAGTGCTGGACGCAGGTCTCACAGTCGTGCTAATGTGCCCATACTGCACTACACAGACCTTCTCACTCGGGTCTGGGGCTTGACCCATGTCCACACTGCAGAATGACAGGCATGGACCCGAATCACAGCAGGACTCGGGCTCTGAGCAGGGTCCTGGGACCTGAGTCCTTGCTGACCAGCGTCAGATTGATTTGTGTGTGTACAGAAGAGGGGCTCTGGGGTCAAACCTGTGTCAGAGCCCGGGGCGTGGTGTCTTGGTCCTCATTAGTGACATAGAGATGTGCCATGCTGAGGGTCTGTCACCATCTGCTCTGCCAGCGTGACTGTGAGCCCTGGGGGCAACCAGAACCGTCAGCCCCAGTCCGTTACCTTCGCAGATGAGCAGAATGTTGTTGTAGCTGAACCCGATGGGGCACTCGCACCGGAAGGAGCCGATCTGGTTGATGCAGACGCCATTGGTGCAGATAGCAGGGATCTCACTGCACTCGTCAATATCTGCACAGAAAACAACGTACCGTCAGCGACGGTGGGGCGGAGGACCGGGGGAGAGAGAGAGAGAGAGCGCTGGCTTGAGGATGGGGAAGGAGAGAATCAGGGACATGACGTCTGTCTCCCTCTCCTTGCCGTAGCAGTGGGGGTCCCAGGTCCAGCTATGAATATTTACAATGAGGGCGGGTCCTGGGTGAATGACTCTCTATGGCCTTGGCAGGAAGTGGCCGTAGGCTACAAAGACTGGCTCTGCCTTTCCTCCCTTGGTAGAGGCGGGGCCAGAGCAGGGCCTGGGCCGCTCTGCTCTGGCCCTAGGCAAAACAGGGGTCGCTGATGGAACCTGCACTGGCTGGGCACGTTTGGAAAGAATCCCAAACGAGTCCATGACTTTGCCCCTCCCCTGCCCTTACTCCTGCTAGTGTCTCGGGGTCCGGCCCCAGCCCGGGAGAGAAGCTGAGAGGGAAAGCTGAACTGACAACCCAGGGAATGCCACTGGGTCATGCTGAAATGACCAATGATTCCACTGTTGGCTCATCAAGTCCCGGACCAGGAGCCCTCTGCCCAGCTGCTGGGCACAGCTGCTCACACAACTTCGGCAACTTGGTCTCTGCTTCTACACTCTGGGCTTCTTGGGGACTGAAAAATAAATGGGTCTTCCCCTTGCTCCGTTCAGTCCTGCCCCAGAGCCAGAAGAGCTCGGCACCAAGGCCAGCACCGAGACCCGACAGGGCTAACATCTGCTCTCGCCTGAACCACCAGGGCTAGGGACTCCATCCTTCAAATGCTACAGAGCAGCACCATGACAGCTTGCAAGATCCTAGACCTTGACAGCACATCCAGAGGAGCATCTTGCTTTCTCTCCACTGGAATCCAGACCTCACCTCTCAGCTTCTCTTCTGGAGTGCTCCACGCCCTCTTCAAAGGAAGGTCGGTGCCACTGGCAGGGCGGGAGCGAGTGCCAGGAGTTTAGGTCCTCTAGCTCCCAAGCTGTCAGGGCTCTGTGCCCTTTGTGCCGGTGGCTGCAGGAGCACTGTGCTTTCTCATGCAGGCCTGGCCTGGCCAGGCCCTGGTCCTGCCTGTGGGAGCCTTCGGTTCTGGTCTGTGCTGACTGCAACTGTCACGCTGTGGGGCTCCATCTTTGTTGTGTCTCACTGAGTCTGGGTCCCGCGGACTCAGCGTGCCAGTGAACTGGTGGGGACTGTGAAACTGCCAGTCTGGCAGCCTCAGCTGGGAACAGCCAGCCACGCCAGGGCCTCCCCTTTCTGTGCATCATCACTCAGACCTGGGGATCCTGCAGGGTGACTCTTACATGCCAAGGCAGAAGGGACCTTTGTGACCTCCTCTATAACACGGTTGTGGCGACTGGTGTGTGGTGCTGCCTATCTGCTCCATTACTATTCTGTGCCCTGAACTCAGGGTTCCTGTTCCTGTTTAAGACTGTGTGTATGTGTGCGCGTGCATGTGAGTGTGCACACATGTGTGAGTGAGTGTGTGTGCACGTGTGGGTGTGTGCACATACCCAGACACATACACACACTCTGCTGCTACATATCCTACAGGCCCACTCTGCTGCTACATATCTGCTGTTCCGACCGTTACCATGTTTAGTCTGGACTGCTGACCCATCGGGTTCATGGTTATTACATGTTTTGATTGACAACCTCCCTGGGTGTTCAGGGTGCACTGAGGATGGAATGAATCCATGTGAACTCCTACAGCAGATCTTTGAGAAAACCAATCTCTTAGTGTAAAAATTGCCAGCGATGGAGAACTCACCACGACCCCTGGTAAACTGTTCCAAAGGTTAATTGCTTTCACTGGTAAAAACGTACACCTTTCGAGTCTGAATTTGTCTAGCTTCAACTTCCAGCCCCTGGCTCATGTTAGAGCTTTCCCTGCCAGACTGAAGAGCTCATTATCAAATATTTACTCCCCATGTAGATACTTATGAGTGTAATCATCTCACCCCTTGCCTTCTCTTTGCTAAGCTAACTAGATGGAGCTCCTTCCGTCTCTCACTAGAAGGCAGGTTTTCCAGTCCTTTGATCATTCTCATGGTTCTTCTCTGACCCCTCTCCAGCCTACCAACACCAGAACGGCTGGGCTCTCTCTGAGAGCAGAACTTGGCTTGCAACTTCCTTGCTACCGGGGGTGACACACATGTGAGGGAAAGACCCCAGCTCAAGTGTCAGACTCCAGCTGACCTTGTCAGGCACTCAGCATAACTTGAAGCTCTCGGAGTGCCCCACTCCTCCGGCCCAGTGGAACTCTACCATGGGGGTAAAGCTCCTCTTCGGGAGACAGAACCATGCAGACATCCCGGGCCATGCTGTGTGTGTGTACCAGAGTGTGGAACTCCCCCAGGAACCAAGGACCTCTCCACTTTCTGCAACAAGTGCCAGGTGTGTCTTCCGACTGGCCTCTGAGAGAGTGCAGAGCAGCCGGGTAATTGATAAACAAAACCCTACCAAAACCAAGCCTGCACTGCACACACGATTCTCCCCTGGGGAGAGGAAGAGAGTGAGAAGGAACCCCATGGGACACGTGAGTCTCGTCACTCAATGACGTCGTGGATGGTGCTCAGATACGCTGGTGATGAGGGAGGGATAAGAATAGTATCGAGTTGAGCCAAGCCAAGTCAGCATGGGGCACACACAAAACCCCAAGGATCTAGTAAGCAGCGTCCATGTGGTCTGCGATCCTGAGACCCTGCCCTTAGTCCCCTCGCTGCAAGGCCTAGGCCCTGTCTGGACCTTCTTAGGGTAGGTCTATACTTACGTGTCGCGTCGAACGCGTCGGATCGATGTTCTGGGTTCGATTTATCGCGTCTTGTCAAGACGCGATAAATCGAACCAGGAAGTGCTCCGTCGTCGACGCTGGTAATCCAGCTCGACGAACGGAGTAGGCGGAGTCGACGGGGGAGCCTGCGCGCCGCGTGTGGACCCCGGGTAAGTGCTTTTTCATTCGAACTAAGGTACTTCGACTTCAGCTACGTTATTCATGTAGCTGAAGTTGCGTACCTTAGTTCGATGGGGGGGGTAGTGTAGACCTAGCCTCACTCTCCCCTGCTTCTGCTTGCCCCCAAGCCTCACACACACAAAGGAGGGGAAAGCAGGCAATGAGCAAAAGACCCGAGCTGGGGAGCAGGGGAAGGGGCGGGAGCAGGACTGGGGCTGGCTGGGCAAGTGGGCAAAGGCAGCAACTCTGCGATGGCCCTGGTGGTACTCACCGATTGGCTTCCCCGTGTGAATGTCGATGATAAAGCCAGGGGCCTGGTTCCCACAAAGGATCTGGTACTCGGCTGGAAGGGAAAGGACAGGGTTACACAGGACCCCCAGCAGACGGACTGGGACAGTCAGTATTAGGGGCCCCGGGGCACAGAGCACCCAGAGGGTGAAACCCTACACGGGGGGATGCAGCTGACAGATGAGGAGACCACAGAGACAGCAGGAAACACCTATCTCTATGCCAGCAGGTTACCTATGTGCCATTGTAAGGCTGGGCACCATCACAACCTCCCGCCGACCCATACTGTCCCCGCCCTCCCCGCATACAGCACACCCACACACTGCACGGCTTAGAACCACAGAGAAACACCGCCCGCATGTGCTGGGACTCCAGAGCCACCCCCACACACTGCACACCAGCCTCGCCCCCAGGCTGCATGGCCTGGGATGGTTGCATGGTTTCCTACTCCACAGAGGCTCTCGGTATTGTCCATCATCAGATCTCTGCTGTCACCCAGCCCCTGCGGGGAGCACACTGCCCCACACAGCCTAGGGGAGGCGATGCTGTCACTCACTCCCTGTGCCAGGGCTGTTCTCTCGGCACAGCTGTCAGCTGGGACCAGGACGATCCTGTGCCCCATGACACCAGGGGGTGGCCAGACGCAGAGCGCCCAGAGGGACAGAGGGGGGAGCAGCTGTAACCCGAGAGACTCCCCCAGCCAGACCCTTCTCCGGGGTGCAGGTGACTCACGGCTGGCGGGGGTGGGGCAGGGCTCGCAGGGCTTGTTCCAGGCCTTGCCGATGTTGTAGGAGCAGCAGCACATCTTCTTGGTCATGTTGAAGGAGAGCTCGTTCTCACAGGTGTCGTTGTAGTTGCGGTAGCACACACTCTTCCTCATGTCTGCGAAGGGGACACAGATCAGATCCTGCTGCTCCGGGGGCTGCCAGCCACGCCTCGGGCACCACACCCACTGGAGGGGGCACGGGGCGGGGGCCATTGCCTGAGAACAGCTATCCCATAACACCTAGCCCCTCGCTAGTTCCTGGCACCACGGGCCTTGGCTGCCCAATGATCATCCCTGCCCTGAAGAGAGGGAAACAATCCCAGAGACATGGCGGCTGGCCTGGGTTCCCCAAGGGAGCCAGCTGCAGAGATGGGAGTAGAGCCCAGCTTGCCCCTGTGCCAGCCCCATGGGCAGGGGTGCTGGGAGTGAGCCCAGGCCTCCCTGCACAGAGAGTTAGCACAGCGGGCAGCAGCAACCCCAGCACGCAGCCCTGGCCATGGCCCTTGTGCCCCGTGGAACCATCGCTGGGAGCGGAGTCAGGAGCAGCCCGTGGCCCTGCTGCAGATGCCAGAGAGCCCCTGACAGAGACAAGGAGCCCCCGGCCCAGAAATACCCATCTGAACATGTGCCCCCTCCCCCCAATTTGTGTCTCTGGTCAGCTCCCAGCAGGAGTGATGGTGGAACGCAAGGCAGGAGGACTGAAGGGGGCAATGCCCGGCCAGACCCTCACCCCCTAGCCACTCTCTGCAGGCACTAGGTCACCCTCCCAGCACCACAGCAGGCAGGCCGAGCTCAGCCCCACGTACGGAGGGGCGAGCAGGGGCACGGGGATGGGAAGTGATGCACCCAAGGTCTCGCAGTGAGTGAGTGCCAGAGAACTCATCAGTCCTGACTCCCAGCCCTTGCTCTCACCACTCTCCCTGCTCTCTTGTCACCATGTTGCCTGTAGTGAATGAGTAAAGCCAGCAGGGCCCCGGGCATTCCCAGCCCCCTCCCTGCCTGGCTGGAGATGGCACCGTACCCATGCAGTTGTTTCCTCCATTGACCTGCATGTACTCAGGGGGGCACACGCAAGTGTAGTTGCCCAGGGTGTTGTAGCAAGTCCCAGGGCCGCAGATCCCGATGTGGGCAGAGCACTCGTCAATATCTGCCGAAAGCAACGACAAGATTACACCTACACGCACAGGGCGGGGGGCAGGTCTGGTACCGGGTGTGCGGGGAGGCAGGTCTCGCACAGGGCGGGGAGGAAGGGGCACTGCCAAGGCCACCCCGCAGGTAGGGGCTGGAAGCTGGGGCTGTGCTGGCAATGGAGCCCCACAGAAGGGGCTAGTTCCTTTGTCCCAGACCCCAAAGTGGGGAGGGATCCTCTCCAGCAAGCATGGGGCTGGGCCTGGGGCCTCTGGGGAAGGAACGAAGGGATCAGAGCAAAGGGCAGGTCGCGTGGCTGAGTCTTATGAGTCGCTACCAGCCACACCCCACATCAGGGCAAAGGCAGGGATGTCGGCCTGCTCCAAAAGCAGGCCCTGAGCAAAGCACACCTGGGCACCACACATGCACACACAGCCCTACGCACACACACACACAAGTATACATATCGACATGCACACCTCTACGCATGCACACCCCCTATGTGTACACACCTCCACACATACATGCACCCTCCCACATGCATGTGCACACACTCAGAAAGGCACACCTCTATGTATGCGCGCGCACCCACATGTGTGCACCCAGCACTCCCCATGCATGCACACACACATGTACACTCCCCAGGAATGCATGCATCCCCCACGTGTACACACACACACACACAGACACTCTCCTGCACACGTGTGTGCACACACACACACAGACACTCTCCTGCACACGTGTGCGCACACACACAGAGACACTCTCCTGCACACGTGTGCGCACACACACAGAGACACTCTCCTGCACACGTGTGCGCACACACACAGAGACACTCTCCTGCACACGTGTGTGCACACACACAGAGACACTCTCCTGCACACGTGTGCGCACACACACAGAGACACTCTCCTGCACACGTGTGCGCACACACACAGAGACACTCTCCTGCACACGTGTGCGCACACACACAGAGACACTCTCCTGCACACGTGTGCGCACACACACAGAGACACTCTCCTGCACACGTGTGCACACACACACAGAGACACTCTCTTGCACACGTGTGCACACACACACACACTCTCCTGCACACGTGTGTGCACACACACAGAGACACTCTCCTGCACACATGTGCACACACACACACACTCTCCTGCACACGTGTGTGCACACACACAGAGACACTCTCCTGCACACGTGTGTGCACACACAGAGACACTCTCCCGCACACACGGCAGCGCGGTACCTTCACAGATGCGTGTGTCCTCGTTGAGGTAGTAGCCCAGGGGGCACTCGCACTGGAAGCTGCCAAAAGTGTTCACACAGTTGCCCCCCTGGCAGAGGCCTGGCAGCTCCTGGCACTCATCGATATCTGTGAATGGAGAGCAGCAGGGAAGCACTCAACCCCCCAGCCAAGCCCTGGCGGTCCCCGAGGCAGGGCTCCCCGGCTCACACCCACTGCCTCTGGCCGTGGATCAGCACCTGAGTGCAGCGGCGCGGGCGGCTGCAAGGCTCAGGCTGAAGGGCACAGACTCATCCTGTCACATGGTGCTGTCAGCTGGCCTCAGCCTGGGGGCAGAGGAAGGGGGGGCTGAGAGCGCCTCCTGTGGGGCTGGAGCCACAGGGTCGTGACGCCTGAGGAGGTGCTTTCCGTGGAATGGGGGGGCATGTGGGTGCCAGTTCTGCTTACCCTCCAGGATGACTGTGATGGGGTTGGGCCTGAAGCCTTCTCCTCCGGGGCACAGGGTCTTGTACTCCGCTGCGGGGAGAGAGTCAGTTACTGGGTGGCACTGAATTGTGCTGGGCGGCTCCCCGTGGAGAAACCAGCCAGAACACAGGGAAAGAGACAGGCTGTAAGGGCCAAAGTGCCCCCGGTCCAGACTCTCGCACCCTGGCCCGGCCTGTCCCATGCCTGCCCAGCCCCCGGCCCAGCTCATCACACCCTGATCCAGAGCGATGCTCCCAGGCGAAAGGAACAACCAAAGGTAGGAGAATGGATAACAAGAAGAAATATAGTGGGAGATCTTAATTTCCCAGATAGTGATTGCAGGACAAATGCTACTAGTAAGGGTAGGACCCAGATATTCCCGGATGTGATAGCTGACAGATTTCTTCACCAAATAGTCACTGAAACCAACAAGAGGCCACGCCATGTTACATTTAGCATTGGTAAGTAGTGAGGTAGAAGAATTGGTTGTAGAGGACAATTTTGGTTTGAGTGATCACGAGTTAATTTAGTTTAAACTGCATGGAAGACTAAACAAAAATAGATCTGCAACTAGGGGCCTTGATTTCAAAATGGCAAACTTAAAAAATTAAGGGAATTACTTTATAATAAATATAATATAATATAATATAATATAATATAATATAGGGGAATAGCTCAATGGTTTGAGCATTGGCCTGCTAAACCCAGGGTTGTGAGTTCAATCCTTGAGGGGGTCATTTAGAGATCTGGGGCAAAAATCTGTCAGGGGTACTTGGTCCTGCTAGTGAAGGCAGGGGACTGGACTCGATGACCTTTCAAGGTCCTTCCAGTTCTAGGAGGTAGGCATATCTCCATTTATATATAGGGGCCTTGATTTCAAAATGGCAAGCTTAAAAAATTAAGGGAATTACTTAGGGAAGTGGACTGAACAGAAGAACTCAAGTAAATGTGGAGGAGTCTTGGAAATACTTTAAGTCAAAGTAGCAGAAATTATCTAGAGCCTGCATCCAAGCAAGGGGAAAAATTTGTAGGGAAGGGTGGTAGAGCAAGCTGGATGAACAAGCAGGTGATTGAGAGCAAGCAGAAAACCTACAAGGAATGGAAGATGAGATGGATCAGCAAGGAAAGCTACCACTTGGAGGTCAGAAAGTGTAAGGGAAAAGTGAGAGCTGGACGTTGCAAAGGGAATTAAAACCAACAGTAAAAGGTTCTACAGCCATATAAATAAATTTAAAAAAAAACAAGTAAAGAAGAAGTGGGACTGCTAAACACTGAGGATGGGTTGGAGATTAAAGATAATCTAGGCTTGACCCAACACCTAAACTTTGCCTCAGTTTTTAATAAGAGTAATGAGGACCTTGTGGGTAATGGCGAGATGGCTAATGAGAACAAGGATATAGAAGTAGAAGTTACCACCTCTGAGGTGAAAGCCAAACTCAAATGGCTTACTGGGACCAAACTGGGGGGCCTGGATAATCTCCATCCAAGAATATTAAAGGAACTGGCACATGAAATTGCAAGCCCAATAGCAAGGATTTGTAATGAATCTGTAAACTTAGAAGTCATACACTATGACTGAAGAGTTGCAAGCAAATATAGTTTCTATATTTAAGAAAGAAAAAAGAAGTGATCTGGAAAACTACAGGTCAGTTAATTTGACCTCAATTGTATGCAAGGTCTTGGAACAAATTTTGAAAGAGAAAGTAGATAAGGACATAGAGGTAAATGGTATTTGGGATAAAACATGACATAGTTTTACTAAAGATCTCTTTCTTTTGAGAAGATAACTGATTTTCCTGACAAGGAAATTCAGTAGGTCTAATCTACCTGGATTTCTGTAAAGCATTTGGTACAGTTCCACATGAGAAATTATTAGTTAAACCGGAGACGATGGGGATTAATACAAGAACCAAAAGGTGGGTAAGGAACTAGTTAAAGGGGAGACTACAATGGGTCATACTGAAAAGTGAACTGTCAGGCTGGAGGGAGGGTCTAGTGGAATTCCTCAGGCCTTGGGCCAATCTTATTTAACATTTTCATTAATGACCTTGGCACAAAAAGTGGAAGTGTGCTAAGAAAATTTGCAGATGACGTAAAGTTGGGGGGTATTGCCAATACGGAGGAGGACCAGAATATCATACAAGAAGATCAGTTTTACTCCTTGTAAACTGGAGTAACAGAAATGGAATGAAATGTAATAGTGTGAAGTGAAAGGTCATGCACATATAGACTAACAACAAGAATTTTGGTATAAGCTGGGAACGTACCAGTTGGAGGTGACAGAGGAGGAGAAAGATCTGGCTGTGTTGGTTGATCACAAGATGACGATGAGCCACCATTGTGATGCGGCCATGAAAAAGGCTAATGAAATCCTAGGATGCATCAGGTTAAGTACAAAGCACTGGTGAGATCTCACGTGGAATAGTGTGTGCAATTCTGGTCTCCCATGTTTAAGAGAGATGGATTCAAACTGGAACAGGTGCAGAGAAGGGCTATTCAGATGATGAGAAGAATGGAGAAAAAACAGAAGCGACAAAGGGTCCTGTGGCACCTTACAGACTAACAGAGGTATTGGAGCATAAGCTTTCGTGGGTGAATACCCACTTCTTCAGATGCAAGCGATATTGAAGTGGGTTTATGCTCCAATACCTCTGTTAGCCCAGGGCTACACTGGGGGGAGGGGGGGTCGATCTACAATACGCAGCTTCAGCTACGTGAATAGCGTAGCTGAAGTCGGCGTATCGTAATCGACTTACCTGGCCATGAGGACGGCGGCGAGTCGATCGCTGCCACTCCCCCGTCGACTCCGCTTCCGCCTTTCGATGAGGTGGATTTTCAGAGCTGACGGGGAGTGCTTTCGGGGATCGATTAATCGCGTCTAAACGAGACGTGAAAAATCGATCCCCGATAGATCGATTGCTACCCGCCGATCTGGCGGGTAGTGAAGACAAGCCCTTAGTCTATAAGGTGCCACAGGACCCTTTGTCGCTTCTACAGATCCAGACTAACACGGCTACCCCTCTGATACTGGAGAAAAAACAGTTACTAACCTTTCTGTAAGTGTTTTTCTTTAAGATGTATTGCACAACTCGATTCCACGGTAGGTGCTTGGGCGCTCCACTGCACGCACAGGCGTCAGAACATTGTTACCCTTAGTGGTACTCGTCAGAGTGGCCCGAGTGCCCTCTGCTGTCTTGTGCATATTGCACAGGCATAAAGGGCTGAGCTGCCCCAACCCCCCCTCAGCTCCTTTCTACTGAAGCAACTCCAATGGAGAAGGGAGGGAGGATGGGTCGTGGAATGGACATGTGCAATACATCTCGAAGAACAACAGTTATGGCAAGGCTAGTGACTGGTTTTTATTCTTCGAGTGATTGTCCGTGCCAAGTTCATGGCAGGTGACTCACAAGCAGTCCCCTCCAGAGGTGGGTTCAGAGTCTATTTGAACAGGGACCGGGGGACCACTTGTCCATCATCTCTAGATTGTTGAGAGATTGCGTAGTGAGAGGCAAACATGTGACTGATGACCAGGTTGCTGCTTTGCAAATGTCTAATTTGAGCCAGAAATGCCACAGAGGCCACTTGGGATCTAGTCAAATGACCTAATATACTACCTGGTGGCTTCATGTTAGCCTACTGGTAACACCAGTCAATACAACTGGATACCATGATGAAATCCTCTCCATGGAAACTGGACTGCCCTTCAGTGTCTCTGCAAATGCAATAAACTGTTGAGACGAAGACCTGAAAGTTGTAGTCCATTCCAGATAAATGGTAATACTCTTATAACGTCGAGTGTGTGCAGTCTCTCCTCTCTCTTACTACCATGAAGTTTGGGAAGATCAGGAAGCAAACTGCCTAGTTGGTATGAAAAGTGGAGACCAGTTCTGTAGGGATATTTGAATGGGATGAAGGTAGACTCTATCTACGTAAAAAACGGTATGTGGTGATGGAGGGGCTGATACTAACGCTCTCAACTCCTCATCTCTTCTGGCTGATGTAATGGCTACTGAAAACGCTACCTTTGTTGAAAGGTGCAACAGAGAGCAGGTCATTAGAGGCTCACAGGGGGACCTGTAAACTTTGCTCCATGACGGAGTTGGATTCCATACACGTGGAAACGGTCTGTCCAATCCCTTTCAAACTCCTGGGGCCGTCGGGTTGGGGAAAAGGAAGCAGTTATCTGCAGAGGATGAAATGCTGGTACAGCTGCAGGATGAACTTTGAGCCACCCAATCACCAATCCTTGCTGTTTCAGACACAAAAGAGAGCCCAGCACATGTGGAATAGAAGCTAGAATAGGGGAGACCCCTCTTCACCTGGACCAGGCAGAAAACCTCTTCCACTTCACAAGGTAAATTTCCTCGCTGATGTTTTTTTCCTATTCAGAAGTGTCCCTGGCACCTCTCTGGGGCAGGACTCCTCTGCCGATGGGAGAGGTTAAGCCTGTAAGTCCAGAGCGAGGCTTCGCATTGTATGTGGCAGCGAGGCCCTTTGTCGAGTCCAGCACTGCTCCAATAAATTCTGTTGTCTCTACTGGAGACAGGCCTGCCTTGGCTACGTTGATCAGGAGGCTGAGCGCATTGAAAGTGGACTGGATTATGCAAATGCTGGACACTCCTGAGACCTCTGATCAGCCAGGTGGTCAGGTAAGGGAGTACCTGGATCCCTAAGCTCCAGAGGAAGGCTGCTACCACCACCATACGCTCCGTAGAAACACAAGGGCAGCTGAGTGACTGAAGGGCTGTGAACTGCTCATGAATCGCCACGTGAAAGTAGGCGTCCTTCAAGCTGCGAGCAGCGTACAAGTCCCCTGGCTCCAGAGCAGAAATAATGGAAGCTAGAGTGACCATCCAGAATTTTGATTTTTTTCAGGAACTTGTTTAACTGCCTTAGATCTAAAATTAGGCCTTTTTCTCCCAATACTTCCTGATCCTGAAGGCAAAAGGGGGTTTGCCTCCAGGATCAGGAAGTATTGGGAGAAAAACCCCTTTCCCCTGAACAAAGGAAGGACCTTCTAGGTAGCTCCTCCAAGGACCTCTGGCAGTAATGCTGTCTTGTGAGAGGGCTCCCTGCAGAGGGATGGGTAGGGGGAATAGGGCTATAAATACATTGGTGTGTATATCCCACTTTCACCATGCTTAGAACCCACAGATCTGTTGTGGTGTGGGCCCAAGCATGACAGACACGTGGGAAATTGGAAAAGAAAAAGACGGCCCTCTGGGAACTGGTTGTGTGCTCTTGGCCTGCCCCTCCACATGGGCTCTCAGAAGATGCTGCCTGCCTTGAAGAACTGGCAGCTGGGGAAGCAGAAGAAGGTGGTGGTGGTTTGTAACCTCTGTTCCTTCTCCTTGGCAGGTGTTGGGCTCGAGGAGCAAACCCCTGAAAACGCTGGGACTGATGAGGACGGAATGCCTTCCACCTCACCGCTGGGGTGGAAATGCCCAGGGATTTCAGGGCTGCTCCAGAGTCTTTGAGACTCTGCAGAGTCTTGTCCATTGTTTCTGAGGAGAGCGACAGCCCTTCTAAAGGGAAGTCCTGGACTGTCTGTTGCACCTCTGGAGGGAGGCCAGAAGAGAGCAACCAGGACAAGCACTTCCTCCCATGTGCTGCAGAGTCTGCTGCACTGAGACCCGCCTGCAGAGCGGTTCTGGTGACCAAACTGCCCTCCTCTACTAAAGACTGGAACTCCTGCTCACCCTTTTATGCTGGATGATGGACGGGAGACAGAAGAGGGCACTCAGGCCGCCCCGACAGGTACCAGCTGTGCACTGGAGCTTGGCTTGTTTAGCCTGACCGGACGAAGGCTGAGGGGAGATACGATCACTCTTGATAAATACACCGGAGGGATAAACACCAGAGAGGTGGCGGAGTTCTTTAAGTTAAGGGCCAATGTTGGCACAAGAACAAATGTCTATAAACTGATCATCAGCAAGTTTGAGCTCGAAGTTCGATGAAGGTTTCCTACCAGTGCAGGCGGAACAGCCTTCCATGGGGAATAGGCTTCCCAAAGAGCCTACCCTGGCTCAAGACTGAGCGGGATACGTTTATGGAGGAGATGGTGTGAGGAGACTACCTACAACAGCATGTGCCCATCCGCGACTGCTACTAGCAAATATCCCCAGTGGCTGGTGATGGGACGCTGGAGGGAACGGGCTTTGAGTTACTACAGAGATTCCTTTCCCAGGTGTCTGGTTCTTGGGTCCTGCCCACATGCTCATGGTCTAACTGATCACCATATTTGGGGACAGGAGAGTGTGATTGGCAGAGACCCTGGTGGTTTTTTGCCTTCCTCTGCAGCCTGGGGCTCGAGTCACTTGGAGGTTTGAACTAGAGTAAATGGTGGATTCTCTGTAACTGGAAGTCTTTAAATCAAGATTTGAGGATGTCAGTTACTCAGCCAGAGTTCTGGGCCTATTACAGCAGTGGGCGGGTGAGGTTCTGTGGTCTGCAAAGTGCCAGAGGTCGGACTAGACGATCATGATGGTCCCGCCTGGTCTAAAAGTCTTTGTCCCACCTGCACCCAGCCCTCAGCTCAGCTCATCCTCCCTGATACAGAGCGATGCACCCAGGCCCCGCCTGTCCACCTGACCCCACAGCATGCAGCGATGCAGCCCAGACCCCTGCCCCCGCTTCCCCATGTCCCATGTCCAACCTGCCCCTGCCCTTTGGAGCAGAGCGAAGTGCTAACTCCACTGCATGTGAGACTCACCCCAGGGCACTTCCCCTACTCACTTGTGTTGGCCGGAGGGCAGAGCTCACAGGGGTTCCCCCAGGCACGACCCAGCGAGCAGCAGCAGGAGGCCCGAGTGACGCCCACCCCGATTTCAGCGCTGCACGAGATCCCGCCATCCCCGCGGTCCTGCGTGTCCAGGAAACAGTTCCCAACGCGGGTATCTGCACAGGGCAGGGCGGAAAGGAGACAGTGAGCAAAGCCCCCCGCGCCGCCCACGCTGGCAGAGACGGGGGGGCGCAGCAGATCCTGGCAGCAATGGGGGAAGCCTCTTGCAATGGCCCAGGACCCGCCCCTCCTGATAACAGCAGAGTTCCCCTCGTCTGCCACCATCACCACAATGCTGCAAAGCTCTCCTGCTCTCCCCAGCCCCTCAAAGGGGCATAGCACCCAGCAAATCACAGGAACACCCATGCCCCACAACTCTGAGTTAGGCACCCAGGTCCCTGGAGAATGCATAGGGAAAGCAGGCCCCCTGGATTCACAAAAGCCAGCCTGCTAGGCCTGCTAAGCTAGCCAGAGGGAGATCCTGACGCCGGGGGTGTGCTAAGCCCTGCTCCTCCCATGGAGTTCGGTAGGTCCAGGCTGCAGGGAGACGCTAGCTCTGCCAGCGAACCACAGGCGGGACCCCTTTCCCGGAGGCCAGTGACTTGGCGCCTAAGGGGACTGCAACTGGGAGGGCTGATTCCCGGCGCGTCCCAGAGACTTGCGCTGGCTTGGCTCGAGCTAGCACACTGCAAGCAGCAGAGTGGACGCTGCAGCCCGGGGGTGGCTCCGGCTGTCTCCTGAGTCCAGGCCTGCCTGATCCCCTGGGCCCACCCTCAGGGGGCCAGCCCAAGCCATCGCCTGTGCCACAATCTCCAGGCTGCTGTTTTCCGTGGGCTAGCCCGGGCAGCTCACCCCGCGCTGGGAAGCCCCTCCCAGCTGCAGCGTGGCCGTACCTGTCGTTTCTAGCAAGACAGAGCGAGGTGCCTGCCCAGCCTCACACACACCAGCCTGGGAGCCTGTAGCCCAGTAGCTGATCCCCTGGGGTGGGAAGAGGAGATCTGAGCAGCAGATCCCCACCTCCCAGTGCACTGACCACAGAGCTATGGTACAGCCCGCAAGTCTCCCGCAATCGCGCCTGTCAAAGTTGTTCTACTTTAATTAAATAATCAACTAATTAACATGAACTGGGCCAGAGAAAGACTCTGATGCTGCGTTTAGGGCCCCTGCCTGGCGGGTGGGAGACCCCGTTCAAATCCCTTCTCCCCATGAGGCAGAGGGGGAATCTGCCCCATCCTGGGTGAGTGCTGTAATCACTGGGCTCAAGGCTGTAAGGGAGATTCCTGCCCCTCCCCCCACTCCCACCCAATTGGTTCCTGTGGAGTTAGGTGACCCCCGAGTACACGTGCCGGAAGGAACCCATAGCTGTGATAGGAGCAGGAGCAGACCCCCTGGTCTGTAGATTGTGCTGGGGCTTAGAAGGCAGGCAGGGGGTTGGACTAGATGACCTCTTGAGGTCCCTTCCAACCCTGAGATTCTATGATTCTTTTCACCTAGACGGAGGCAGCTGTGCGCATGCCCAGAGACAGGGGCAGTGCAAGGTGGGGTCAGGGTTGGGGTCAGGGAAGCTGAGCAGGGTCTGTGGGTCGCAGTGCAGGGTGGGGCTCGGGGTCAGGGTCTGTGAGTCACAGCGCAGGCTGGGGGTTGGGGTCAGGGTGGCTGATCAGGGTCTGTGGGTCACAGCGCAGGGTGAGGATCAGGGTCAGAGTCTGTGGTCACAGTGCACGGTGGGGGTTGGGGTCAGGGTCTGTGGTCACAGCGCAGGGTGGGGGTTGGGGTCAGGGTCGGGGTGGCTGAGCACGGTCTGTGGGTCACAGTGCAGGGTGGGGGTGGGGGTCAGGGTCGGGGTGGCTGAGCACGGTCTGTGGGTCACAGTGCAGGGTGGGGTTGGGGTCGGTCAGGGCGGCTGAGCAGGGTCTGTGGGTCAGAGCGCAGGGTGGGGGTGGGTTTGGGGTCAGGGTCTGGGTGGGTGAGCACGGTCTGTGGGTCACAGTGTAGGGTGGGGGTTGGGGTCAGGGTCGGGGCGGCTGAGCAGGGTCTGTGGGTCACAGTGCAGGGTGGGGGTGGGGGTTGGGGTCAGGGTCTGGGTGGGTGAGCACGGTCTGTGGGTCACAGTGTAGGGTGGGGGTTGGGGTCAGGGTCGGGGCGGCTGAGCAGGGTCTGTGGGTCACAGTGCAGGGTGGGGGTGGGGGTTGGGGTCAGGGTCTGGGTGGCTGAGCACGGTCTGTGGTCACAGTGCAGGGTGGGGGTTTGGGGTCAGGGTCGGGGCGGCTGAGCAGGGTCTGTGGGTCACAGTGCAGGGTGGGGGTGGGGGTTGGGGTCAGGGTCGGGGCGGCTGAGCAGGGTCTGTGGTCACAGCGCAGGGTGGGGGTGGGGGTTGGGGTCAGGGTCTGGGTGGCTGAGCAGGGTCTGTGGGTCACAGTGCAGGGGGGGGTTTGGGGTCAGGGTCGGGGCGGCTGAGCAGGGTCTGTGGTCACAGCGCAGGGTGGGGGTTGGGAGTCAGGGTCTGGGTGGCTGAGCGGGGTCTGTGGGTCACAGCGCAGGGGGGGGTTTGGGGTCAGGGTCTGGGTGGCTGAGCAGGGTCTGTGGGTCACAGTGCAGGGGGGGGTTTGGGGTCAGGGTCTGGGTGGCTGAGCGGGGTCTGTGGGTCACAGCGCAGGGGGGGGTTGGGGTCAGGGTCGGGGCGGCTGAGCAGGGTCTGTGGTCACAGCGCAGGGTGGGGGTTTGGGGTCAGGGTCGGGGCGGCTGAGCAGGGTCTGTGGTCACAGTGCAGGGTGGGGGTGGGGGTTGGGGTCAGGGTCTGGGTGGCTGAGCACGGTCTGTGGTCACAGCGCAGGGTGGGGGTTGGGGTCAGGGTCGGGGCGGCTGAGCAGGGTCTGTGGTCACAGTGCAGGGTGGGGTTGGGGTCAGGGTCGGGGTGGCTGAGCAGGGTCTATGGTCACAGTGCAGGGTGGGGTTTGGGGTCAGGGTCTGGGTGGCTGAGCAAGGTCTGTGGGTCACAGTGCAGGGTGGGGGTGGGGGTTGGGGTCAGGGTCTGGGTGGCTGATCACGGTCTGTGGGTCACAGTGCAGGGTGGGGGTTGGGGTCGGTCGGGGCGGCTGAGCAGGGTCTGTGGTCACAGTGCAGGGTGGGGGTGGGGGTTGGGGTCAGGGTCTGGGTGGCTGAGCACGGTCTGTGGTCACAGTGCAGGGGGGGGTTGGGGTCAGGGTCTGGGTGGCTGAGCAAGGTCTGTGGGTCACAGTGCAGGGGGGGTTGGGGTCAGGGTCGGGGCGGCTGAGCAAGGTCTGTGGTCACAGTGCAGGGTGGGGGTTGGGGTCAGGGTCGGGGCGGCTGAGCAGGGTCTGTGGTCACAGTGCAGGGTGGGGGTGGGGGTTGGGGTCAGGGTCTGGGTGGCTGAGCACGGTCTGTGGTCACAGTGCAGGGGGGGGTTGGGGTCAGGGTCTGGGTGGCTGAGCAAGGTCTGTGGGTCACAGTGCAGGGGGGGGTTGGGGTCAGGGTCGGGGCGGCTGAGCAGGGTCTGTGGGTCACAGTGCAGGGGGGGTTTGGGGTCAGGGTCTGGGTGGCTGAGCAGGGTCTGTGGTCACAGCGCAGGGGGGGGTTGGGGTCAGGGTCGGGGCGGCTGAGCACGGTCTGTGGGTCACAGTGCAGGGGGGGGTTGGGGTCAGGGTCGGGGCGGCTGAGCAGGGTCTGTGGGTCACAGTGCAGGGGGGGGGTTTGGGGTCAGGGTCTGGGTGGCTGAGCGGGGTCTGTGGGTCACAGTGCAGGGTGGGGGTTGGGGGTCAGGGTCTGGGTGGCTGAGCAGGGTCTGTGGTCACAGCGCAGGGTGGGGGTTGGGGTCAGGGTCTGGGTGGCTGAGCAGGGTCTGTGGGTCACAGCGCAGGGGGGGGTTTGGGGTCAGGGTCGGGGCGGCTGAGCAGGGTCTGTGGTCACAGCGCAGGGGGGGTTGGGGTCAGGGTCTGGGTGGCTGAGCAGGGTCTGTGGGTCACAGTGCAGGGGGGGGTTGGGGTCAGGGTCGGGGCGGCTGAGCAGGGTCTGTGGTCACAGCGCAGGGGGGGGTTGGGGTCAGGGTCTGGGTGGCTGAGCAGGGTCTGTGGGTCACAGTGCAGGGGGGGGTTGGGGTCAGGGTCGGGGCGGCTGAGCAGGGTCTGTGGGTCACAGTGCAGGGGGGGGTTGGGGTCAGGGTCTGGGTGGCTGAGCACGGTCTGTGGGTCACAGTGCAGGGGGGGGGTTGGGGTCAGGGTCGGGGCGGCTGAGCAGGGTCTGTGGTCACAGTGCAGGGGGGGGTTTGGGGTCAGGGTCGGGGCGGCTGAGCAGGGTCTGTGGTCACAGCGCAGGGTGGGGGTTGGGGTCGGTCTGGGCGGCTGAGCAGGTCTGTGGGTCACAGTGCAGGGTGGGGGTTGGGGTCAGGGTCGGGGCGGCTGAGCAGGGTCTGTGGTCACAGTGCAGGGGGGGTTGGGGTCAGGGTCGGGGCGGCTGAGCAGGGTCTGTGGGTCACAGTGCAGGGGGGGTTTGGGGTCAGGGTCGGGGCGGCTGAGCAGGGTCTGTGGTCACAGTGCAGGGGGGGGTTTGGGGTCAGGGTCGGGGTGGCTGAGCAGGGTCTGTGGTCACAGCACAGGGTGGGGGTTTGGGGTCAGGGTCGGGGCGGCTGAGCAAGGTCTGTGGGTCACAGTGCAGGGGGGGGGTTTGGGGTCAGGGTCGGGGCGGCTGAGCAGGGTCTGTGGGTCACAGTGCAGGGTGGGGGTTGGGGTCAGGGTCGGGGCGGCTGAGCAGGGTCTGTGGGTCACAGTGCAGGGGGGGGGTTTGGGGTCAGGGTCGGGGCGGCTGAGCAGGGTCTGTGGGTCACAGTGCAGGGGGGGGGTTGGGGTCAGGGTCGGGGCGGCTGAGCAGGGTCTGTGGTCACAGCGCAGGGTGGGGGTCAGGGTCTGTAGGTCACATTCACAGCGTCAGATCTTAAAGTGCAACAGTTGCTGAGACAGGTAGCCTGGGGGAAACTCCCTCTGATTGGCTGCCTTCCCCACTGCCCTGCCTGCTGAGTCAGAGCAGCCAATCAGGGCTGCCAAAGGAGGCAGGCGGTGCTCTCCCCGCATCCCCAGGGGCCAAGTGGAGGGGTTGGCTAGGAGGGAGCAGAAAGAGCCAAGCAGCTCAAGGTGGCTCTTCTGCCCCCTCCCCCACCCTCCTGTGACCAGTGGGGATGCCCCCCCCCCACACCCACCATGTGTGTCACGGACCAGGGCTGTGAGCAGACGGTGCTGGGGTCAGCGGAGGGAACCAGCTCTCAAGAAAAGGACACTGATTTAACCTGTGGAACTCACTGCCTCTAGTCTCCTGGAGGACAAAGTCTGACTAGGACTGAAAGCAGGATTTGCACTTTGCCTGGAGAACAACCCCCCCAGTTACACTGGACAAGACAGAAACCTCCAGGGCTCGTCTGGGGCCAGAGAGATACACCCCTCTGGGCAGGTTCTGCACCTCTCCTGTCTACCAGTGAATGGGGGCCGAGTGACCCTGGAGCGGCTGGTTCACACTGGGAGTGGGGACTGGGGACGCACTGGCGGGGCTGCTCTCTGCTGGAAGCTGCACTCACCCACACAGCCCACTCCCGTGGGGTTCAGCTCGAAGTCCTGGGGGCAGTTGCACAGATAGCTGCCCGGGGTGTTGACGCACAGCCCGTTGATGCAGTTCACGGGGTCCGCGCACTCGTTGATGTCTGCAGGGACGGGAACGACTCAGTATCAGGAGCAATCACTGATCACCAAGGAAACCTCAGCGATCGCCCCGGTTGGGGAGGGTACCGGCTGCCTCCCTATGCTCCCCACGTGATGGGGAGCATTCTCACGCCCCCAGGTGACGACAGACAGCCCATCCCCTCCCCCACCTCCGCCAGGGCTCAGACCTCAGGATCAGTCGAGTGACAGGCGGTCTACTGAGGGCACTGAAGGGTCATTGGCACCTGGCCCAGGTTAGAACAAGCCCTTCCCAGGGCAAACATGGAGCCCGCAGGGCCTGTCACTCAGCTCCCAGGTGCCAGGCTCCCCTCCGGGGCTGGGACCAGTTCGTCCC